>CM042477.1:74832530-76231905 GCA_023621385.1 Quercus gilva | reverse complement strand
TCAACTTTTATTTTCCTATTCTACTTATTAAAATTGAAAGCTCGAAAACGTGTTGAAAACACGAGCGGTTTAGACCCCTAAATTAAACTTACGGCTTGGTTGATTTTACACTAACTTAATGATAAGTGCGGAATAGTGTAAACATAAGCGTAAAAGCAAGACAACTACTCTAATCCATATTTAAAGCAACACAGCAGTAAAAATGAAATAAACAAGAGTAGGGAAGAAAGATGCAAACACAGATAACACCGAGACGTGTTATCGAAGAGGAAACCGAAGACCTCGGCGAAAAACCTCTCCGCCGCCCTCCAAGCGGTAATCGATCCACTAGACAATCAGTTGGGATACATGGGTTAGCAAAAGACCCTCCAAGCCTAGTCTACCCGCTGTACCTAAGCCCTCCAAGCTCCTACTCCAACAAGGCTTCTCGGAACCGTGTCTTGTCCTAGTTATCCGGATCCCGCAACAAGCTCCATGTTGCATCTGCCATTCAAGGCTTCTTCCAATGCTTCCCAGCAGCACCAAAACGTCACACAGCACTCACAAGGTGTGGTAAGTGTTTGGGCTATCAACCTCTCAAAGATATGGATAATGGAGAGGGAAGGGTTGAGGAAATACCACAAGCAAATGTATAGAGAAAGATGGGGAAGACAATCTCTAATTACCAATGTGTTTGGCTAGGGTTTTCTCTCTGAAGCATTCTTCAACAATTGTGGGTAATGATGGTATATATAGGAGAGGTGCAAAAGGTGTGACTCAAAAAGTACAGGCTGGCAGAATAGCTAGTCTCGCGGGTGTCTCGCGGGAAGGCCTTACCCGCGAGACACAGTTGTCTCCACCTGGCCTGACTCTTCGCATTCCAGCATGTGCCTGACACATGGTTCACTTCGCGGGATGCTAGGTCACGAGATACCCGCGAGAATCCTTCAGTTCTTCAAATGCTTGAGCCTTCATACACTCTCTCTATCACACACCTCTTACAACAACCTCTCCGCCGCCCTCCAAGCGGTAATCGATCCATTAGACAATCAGTTGGGATACATGGGTTAGCAAAAGACCCTCCAAGCCTAGTCTACCCGTTGTACCTAAGCCCTCCAAGCTCCTACTCCAACAAGGCTTCTCGGAACCGTGTCTTGTCCTAGTTATCCGGATCCCGCAACAAGCTCCATGTTGCATCTGCCATTCAAGGCTTCTTCCAATGCTTCCCAGCAGCACCAAAACGTCACACAGCACTCACAAGGTGTGGTAAGTGTTTGGGCTATCAACCTCTCAAAGATATGGATAATGGAGAGGGAAGGGTTGAGGAAATACCACAAGCAAATGTATAGAGAAAGATGGGGAAGACAATCTCTAATTACCAATGTGTTTGGCTAGGGTTTTCTCTCTGAAGCATTCTTCAACAATTGTGGGTAATGATGGTATATATAGGAGAGGTGCAAAAGGTGTGACTCAAAAAGTACAGGCTGGCAGAATAGCTAGTCTCGCGGGTGTCTCGCGGGAAGGCCTTACCCGCGAGACACAGTTGTCTCCACCTGGCCTGACTCTTCGCATTCCAGCATGTGCCTGGCACATGGTTCACTTCGCGGGATGCTAGGTCACGAGATACCCGCGAGAATCCTTCAGTTCTTCAAATGCTTGAGCCTTCATACACTCTCTCTATCACACACCTCTTACAACAAATCCCACAACAAATATAGGGTTTTAAACGATTGAACATAATTACAATCAAATTTGGCACGGAATAAAAGCCAACAAAAACACAGTTGTAAATTACAACTTTACAATCTCCCCCTTTGGCTATTCCGTGACAAAACCCTAAAACAGACTCTAGACTTAAACGTGAGTTTGGGAACATAGGCAAAACTCACTCACACCTAGTTCTAGATTCTGAAGTGCTCTTGAAACATATGAACAAGTAACTCCTGAAACACAACAACACAATAACATCATTGTATGCAGAAAACTTGAAAAAACATATGGAGCAATAATAGCATGATCGAGCAAAAACGAAATAGAAACACTAGATCATGGCACGATCAACCAAGTAATCACTATACAAAAGCAATTACTATGCTCATTCACACATGGAATGAACATTCGGATTTGCAAGAAGATAAGCTCAAATGAAGAGAGTCACTTGCAACTCCAACACTCAACCAATGCGAAATACACGAAGTATTTGCATCTAGGAACAATCCTACTAGGGCACACGAGTGTTCATCACTCAACCAATGCATAGAACGTGTATGCATCTAGGAACAATCCTACATGGGCACAAGAGTGATGTACTTGAAATAGAATGCATGACATTGAACAACAAGCAAACATGCATGAAGGTTGCATAGGCAAGGTATTGCAAATGCATGGCACAAACCACAAAGACCTACAAACTATGCATGCAAACAAACCCTAAAGCTTACATAAGCAATCATGGGTACAAATTAAAAAATGCCACATAGCACATATGCCACAAAGCATAGAAATAAACACACAGTTCTGAAAATATACTGAAATTAATACTGGAGTTAAAGCATAAGTGTCAGAACTATAAACCAAAAAAAAGTAAGACATTAACTATAAACTGAAAAAAACTTAGTAAAACCCGTTTGTAAAACCAATAACCAATATCAAATATATCTATGTGTTAGGCTATGCTCCCCCTAAGGCTGTGCAAGCTCTTCTTCATCAGCTCCCCCTCAAAATTTTCTCCCCCTTTTTGACCGGAATGGCCAAAGGGCTAGATTTGGTCGGATTCAGAGTCTGAACCATGTGTAGGAGATAAGCTCTGAATCTGGGCTGATAATGTGGTGATCTGCTCCTGGAGGTATGCAAACTGATCCGCTGTGTGCTGTACGTGAGTGTCAAGCACTGTAGACATGTGATCCATCTTAGCTAGGATCTGATCAAGCTTGCTGAGACCTTGTGTTTGTGCTGGAGCAGAAGACGATGGCTGTGCAGTCTCTGGAGCAGAAGTAAACCTGTCAATCTCCTCCTCTGTATCCCCACCCTCATCTGGCGCATCCTGAGGCACAACCCGAGGCGGTGGAATGAGATGAGCACCAGTCTTGGGGCCTTTAATGTGTGCAGTGCTCCGAGTCAGAGTATTTGCACCAATGGGGTAATCCCTCTGAACAACCGTAAGGCCACTAGGGAATTTCAGCTTCGTCTTGGCAATGAATCCCATTATCAGTGAGGGAAAAGGCATTATGGTTCGTGAATTTTGCTTTGTAATGCTCTTTTTCAGGACATGGAAGATGTGGCTGCAGATATCAATTTCCTTGTGAGTGAAGAGGTCGTAGAGAAATCTCGTCCTTGGAGTAGATAAAGTGGTGAGGTTGGTGACCGGATACAGGTTATGGATCATGACATAGCTCAGAGTCCTCATCTCTGGAGAAAACTTAAGAGTATCCATTGAGGATTTCTTTGGAACCCCACCAAGAGTGGATATCATCTCCGTGATAGACCCCAATCTCTCATCATATTGAACCGTCATCGGTTGTGAGGTAGGACGTATCTCCAGAAGGTCTTGAATACTGTCCCTTGTGATCTCAAATTCTTTATGCCTCACCCAGCAGATTATCTTGTCATCTTCTACAGCAGAATTGGAGAAGAACTTTCTGATTATTTCGGAGTACACGGTTCCAATTGGATTCAACAGTTTGGTCCAAGTTCTTTCTTTGAATGCATCTGGAATGCATGTGTGCTCAAGTTCCTCCAATTGGACCATCCTTTCCATGATAATGGTTGCTTTCTTGTAGCAATCATTGTACTTCATATCTGCGTCCGCGGATTTGAAGTGATCGGATTCAGTGCGAGCACGCTTAGGAGCCTTCTTCTTTGAGGCAGCATGCTTGGTGGGAGACATCTGCACAAGTGGACACAACACACAAAGCACAAGTGCACAAAACATAAGAGCAAAGACTTGATTAGATTCAAGTTAGTTTGCACCTATTGAGATAATCCCAAAACAGAGTAGATTGAAAAAAAACAGAGCATGACCAATTCACACAAGCATGCTTCAATACATACATCACAAAATCAAAAACAAGAATGCATGAAAACAAGACATTATGCATGAAATGAAATAACTGTGCAAGTGTGTGTGTCTGTGTGTATGCATGTGTGTGCAACAAGTGATGCATGAGGGTGTGCCTAGGAGTTTGGTTGTGCTCCAAGTAGCAACATATTCAAAATGCAATATACACAAGATCAAAGATCGATTCTAGACCAAACCATGGTACGACACATGCAAACCTTGAAATTGGGACTCACTTGAGACCAATTAGGCACAACAATATCACTTAGACATTTAATCAAACACCTAGTATGCATAAGAACATTTTAAGTATGAGCAATGCATGAACATGGTAAAATTATGCCTAAATACATGATAAAATGCCACAAGGGGCCAACACAGATGCATCAAGATCAAAAGAAACAAAACCCAATCAAAAATTTACCAAAAACTTCACCCAATTTTGAAAACCAATCAAAGTTTCGAAAAATCCCCAATTTTGAAAGCCCTAACAAAAAAATCTGCATAATCTAAGTAAAAACTTAAAAAGAAATGGTTAACAAACATACCTTGAAGAAGAAAATGCAGAAAAAGTCTTGATTTGGAAAGGGATTTGATGGAATAGTGTTTTGGGTTGAGAGAGGTTCGAAGAAAAATGAGGGAGGGAGTTTTTGTGTTTTTGAAAAACTGTCACATCAGCCCCTTTAAAAACTGAAAACACGCGTTTTTCGCGGGTTAGAGAGGGGCGAGACAGTCGCGAGACAGTCACGAGAAGTGCCACTGAAGCAAAAAATTTTCGCAAGAAGCGCTAAGTTGCGAGATAGTCGCGAAACAGTCGCGAGATTTTCTGTCTGATTTGGAGAAAATTCCAGTTTTTGCCAAACAGCTTTTCGCGAGAAGCTGTTGGTCGCGAGACAGTCGCGAGACAGTCACGAAAGTCTCTGTGTGACAGGATGAAAAAAATATTTCCCTCAAATCTTTTCGCGGGAAGCAGCTTAGTCGCGAGCTTCTCGCGAAAGAACCCCTGAACCAGTTTTTTGATGAAAAACACACAAAAAGCATTTTGACCAAAATGTAACACAAGAAAGTATAAAATCACTTTCAAAAACTAATAAAACTCACAAAAATCTTTTTGGATTTGATCAACAAGTTCATGGGCAATCACATCACATTTGGACATATACAATCACACAAATGAGATAGGCATTGATTGAATCAAAAACTTGTGTGTTGTGTGTGAGTATCAAATGTGAAATAGTCCTTAGACCAGAGCGAAGCTTCAATGATCAATTCACACGAGTCATACACAACTGATACGAAATCATGTGGACTATCTCCATTATAGAAATGAGTATATATGACCTCCCACACATTAAAAACATAACTTAGAAACTTTTCATTTGGCTTCTTATAACTCATAACAATTGGTCCATTTTCATTTTGATTGGACAAATACATCTCTTTTTGAGATTGGTGCTTGAAATTTGTGATATTTCAACGTTGATGATAAGCCTTTGGCTTTTTGAGCACCATAAAATTTACATTAGAAGAGTCGCTTTCCCTTTTTCCTAGTCAAATACTAGTATGTGCGACAGGCTTTTGCAGCTCAATATCTCTTTTCATTTGGAGATTTACAATTGAAGAGCTCTTTTTACAAAAACATAAAAATAAAGTGGGAAGAGATATAGACACAAGTCTATGCAAGTATCAAGACCAACAAGACTATTGACCAATCATTCATGATAGGCTTGAAGATCTATTTACAACAGTCACACATAGTTTTCAGGGTTTCTTCCACACAGAAAAGAGTGCATACGAACAAGCGAAGATCGTAAATGCACTATGCCATAAGTACGAAGGTACTAGGCCAAACTCACATGAGATATGCACACAACAAGTGATCAAACTTTTTGAGATTTTTCAATTTTTATGGGTTTTTGAATTTTTTGAAACACACCCAAAACAAAACAAAAGAAGTAAGATCAACAGAAACTAGGTTCAAACCAGACAAAAGAAAATAAAAAATGCATGAAATGATGCAACAACAAATGTCCCTACACATGGAAAGAATTAATGCATGGACATATTATAATGCTTATGCATGAGTACCCCTCTTCACCCACACGTCACGTGCGTTTGGGGTGATATCCTTGACGGATTGGGTACGAGAGTTGGGACTTTCAAACCTCCTTGTGAAACTCTCCATGCAAGTGGTGAAGGCACCTATCATCTTCATCATGTCTGTCACTCTGGGATCACGATTTTGGCTTCTTGAGTTCTCACCGCTCCAAGCTCTATTGTCATTTCTTCTTCCTCATGACCGCGGTGCGCTTGCATTGTTGTCTGCTCTCAACTTTTGGCAGTTTGGTCTAGTATGTCCTCGCAGTCCGCAATAGTGACATACATAATCTGTTCTAGGACCCCGTTGAGGTCTTGAAAAAGATCTTGCTCTAGTTTCATGTCTTCCTACAGATTGATTTCGGGGCTTATTCACCATCCGTTGCTCAATTACATTCTTCTTTTCAACCTTAACATTCTCAGGAACACCCTCCTCTACAATTTGCTCTACGGCCTTCACAAATTTTACTTCTTTGGTAGCTTTGACTGATGAGCTACTCACTCCGGCATATCCCAATCCGGACTTGTCTGAGGAATGTTTTTGGGATGAGATAACATCATTCAACTTTCTGGAGGAGACCCTATCTACCTTGGCTTGCGCTTGAACCACCTCTTGTTCAAGAAATCTGATCTTTAAGTAAGCTTCTGACAGCTCACCATTCATCTTTTCTATCTCGCATTTTGCCTCCCTATGTCTGACCATGAGGCTCCAGTAATCTTCCTCAGCCTTCTTCATTTTTCTGACGGCCGCCTTGGCTACCCTTGCATATTCTCCCGACTTCTCAAGGAGTAATGAGTAGTTTTCTTGAAGATTAGCTGCACTCTCATCCTTTTCTTCATCTGATTCTTCTACAATTCCAATGGACTCTGAATCAGAATGCTCACCAAGTTCCTTCACAAGTGCACCCAAGTCATCCGAGGAGTCTACATGATCAATGGTCATGAATGCGGAGTAGTTTCCCTCACCGTCACAGCTCTCTTCCGAGTCAGTATCAGAAGAGTCAGAATCACTGAGCGTTGTAACATAAGCTTTCCCTTTTCCCCTCAAAAAATTCGGACACTCCTTCTTTAAATGTCCATGGCCATTGCACTCATAGCACACAATGTCTGAAGAAGGTTGATAATCCTTCCCTTCTTTTCCTTTAAACTTTTTCTTATCACCTCTTGATGGAGAGAACTTTCCTCTGTTGAACGGTTTTCCACTGTTCTTCATTTTCAGAAACTTGCGGAAGTTCTTTGCAAGATATGCTACTTCCTTCTCCATTCCATCTTCTTCGGAGGAATCATTTATTCTTTTGGTGATGGTTTTAAGAGCAAGCGATTTGCTCGTCTTATGGGAAGGCAGTCCCAGCTCATACGTTTGGAGAGACCCAATCAGCTCTTGAATCTTAATCTCATCCAAGTCTTTGCTTTCTTCTATGGCTGTAACCTTTGCTCTAAAACTTTCAGGTAGGGACCTCAAAATTTTTCTCACCACTTTAATGTCTCCAATCTTCTCCCCAAGATTGAGTTTAGCAATGACAATTTCATTGAGCTTCCCATAGAATGAATCAAATGGTTCATCATCACCCATCTTGAGTTCTTCAAATTTGGTGGTAAGCATCTGAAGCTTCGTGTCCTTAACTTTCTTTGTACCCTCATAGGTAGTCTCCAAAATCTCCCAAGCTTCCTTGGCTACTGTCATGTGAGAGATCCTGTGGAATTCATCAGGGGACACACCACAAAAAATGGCATTTAAAGCCTTACTGTTAGCATTGGCTGCCGCTAGAGCTGCCTTATCCCAAGTGGACTTAGGAGCCTCCGGCTTAGTCCAACCTATCTCAACCGCATCCCAAACGGTATCATCAATAGAGCATAAAAATGCTCTCATTCTAACTTTCCAGAATGCATAATTATTTCCATAAAAAAATGGTGGAACATTGAGCGATTGAAACCGGTCCATCTTAACAAGGGTCAAGGATCACACTTAGGTAATTAAACCTCAGCAAGTGTACCCGCTCTGATACCAATTGAAAGCTCGAAAACGTGTTGAAAACACACGAGCGGTTTAGACCCCTAAATTAAACTTACGGCTTGGTTGATTTTACACTAACTTAATGATAAGTGCGGAATAGTGTAAACACAAGCGTAAAAGCAAGACAACTACTCTAATCCATATTTAAAGCAACACAGCAGTAAAAATGAAATAAACAAGAGTAGGGAAGAAAGATGTAAACACAGATAACACCGAGACGTGTTATCGAAGAGGAAACCGAAGACCTCGGCGAAAAACCTCTCCGCCGCCCTCCAAGCGGTAATCGATCCACTAGACAATCAGTTGGGATACATGGGTTAGCAAAAGACCCTCCAAGCCTAGTCTACCCGCTGTACCTAAGCCCTCCAAGCTCCTACTCCAACAAGGCTTCTCGGAACCATGTCTTGTCCTAGTTATCCGGATCCCGCAACAAGCTCCATGTTGCATCTGCCATTCAAGGCTTCTTCTAATGCTTCCCAGTAGCACCAAAACGTCACACAGCACTCACAAGGTGTGGTAAGTGTTTGGGCTATCAATCTCTCAAAGATATGGATAATGGAGAGGGAAGGGTTGAGGAAATACCACAAGCAAATGTATAGAGAAAGATGGGGAAGACAATCTCTAATTACCAATGTGTTTGGGTAGGGTTTTCTCTCTGAAGCATTCCTCAACAATTGTGGGTAATGATGGTATATATAGGAGAGGTGCAAAAGGTGTGACTCAAAAAGTACAGGCTGGCAGAACAGCTAGTCTCGCGGGTGTCTCGCGGGAAGGCCTTACCCGCGAGATACTCGCGAGACACAGTTGTCTCCACCTGGCCTGACTCTTCACATTCCAGCATGTGCCTGGCACATGGTTCACTTTGCGGGATGCTAGGTCGCGAGATACCCGCGAGAATCCTTCAGTTCTTCAAATGCTTGAGCCTTCATACACTCTCTCTATCACACACCCCTTACAACAAATCCCACAACAAATACAGGGTTTTAAACGATTGAACATAATTACAATCAAATTTGGCACGGAATAAAAGCCAACAAAAACACAGTTGTAAATTACAACTTTACAAAAATAATATTTCTACACAATAAAATAATATATCTCGCAATCACCATCATACAATACAACACATTTTTTATTCTTTCTCTCTCTTTCTTTTGTTCAAGAACCACAATCACCACCACTGCTGCACTACACACACCTGACCCCACCACCACCACTGGCAACCCATAATCTATCTTCAAAAAAAAAAAAAAAAAAAAAAAAAAAACCTAGAGAAAAGACCAATCCCACGCGGCCACATCGCTGCACCTACTGCCCTCTCCAACCATCAGCACCACTACCACCACCCTCTTCGACCATCAACACCACCAAAAAAAAAAAACATAGCAACCCACGGTCAAAAACCAGACCCACCACCGCCGAAGCTCGAAGGAAGTGGATTCGCCCGCTCGGAAGCTTGAAGGAAGTTGATTTTGTTGACCCACGCGGAGAAGGAAAAATGAAAGAGAGAGAGAGAGTTGCCGGAGAAGGAAAAACACAGAGACCCACCATCGCTGATCTCGCCGATCTAGAAACCCACCACGCTAATCTCCAACTCAACCGCGCCACCATGCCGATCAGAGAGACGAAGAGGATGATGACTGCTTGCGTTGCGTTTCCATTGGGTTAATGAGAGTTTAGCATAAAGTGAAGGTAATGAGAAGAATCAGAGAGCAAGAAGAAGAGAGAGCAAAAAGAAAGAGAGAAAAGGAAGAGAGAGAAGATGGTACTGTAGAAAAAGAGGCAGAGATATTATAATAATAATTTTTAATTATACAATATTGCTACAGTACCATCTTATTTTTAAGATGGTACTGTAGCATTATTGTAAATTTTTTTACAATTGGCACATTTTGCAAGTCCGGCTGGAGCAACATTTGAAGGCTGTGATGATAAAATATCTCAATGTTTACCATATACCATTTGGGTTACGGATGCTCTAAGTAAGAGCATCCTCATTAAACCTTCTATATGCTAAAAGATGCTTTTTTTTTTTTATAGCATTTTTGACCCAAAAGCTTGCTCCATCAAGGGTTTTAAATGCTATAATTTTTGGCATTGATGCACAGTGCAATCTCATATTTGAGACCGCACTATTCACCAATTGTAAAATTTATATTATTTTTTTATTCAAGTGGGGCCCACTTTCTTTTCTTTCTCATTTTCGTTTCCCCCGTCTCACCATTTGTCTGCTCTCTCTCTCTCTCTCTCTCTCTCTCTCTCTCTCTCTCTCTCTCTCTCTCTCTCTCTCTCCAAACCCATGGTTGATAGTCAATGACCATCCAAATCACAAACCCATGGTTGATTTGTGACTGACCCTAAATCAGCCACCGACCATCATCGTGGAGGCCCAAGGTGAGCAAACCGTGGTGGCCCACGGCGAGCAACGGCCCCATGGCCACTCACGCGATCGGAACCAACCCATAGCCACACAGCCCACACACACGATCTAAAGCCACCCGCGGTAATCCACCGTGATCTGAACCCACCCACGACCACCCATGGCGATCTGAAGCCCACCCACGGCGATCTGAAGCCCACCCACGACGAGCCACGACCACCACCGGCCCATGGCAATTTGAATCCCACGCCAATCTGAAGCCTACAAGCCGATCTTAAGAGAGAGGAGAAGCTTTCATTGTGAGAGGAAGAGAGGAGAGAGCGTGATGGGTCTACTAGTGCGTTTGCTGGTGGCAGTGATGGTGGAGGTTTTTTTTTTTTTTTTGCTGTGGTTGGTGATGTTGAGTGGATTTGAGGGTTGTGGATGGATGTGGATGTGGATGTGGATGTGGAGGTTTTTGCTGTGATTTTTTTTGCCTTTTTTTGTTAGTGGTGGTTGTGGTATGGGTGGTGGGTTTTTGGTGGGTAGTTGGTAGTGTGGTGCCGGCAGTGCTGTGAGAAAGAAAGAGACAAAGGAGAGAGGAAAAAATAAAAAAATTATTGAAAAATGATAAAGAAATATTATTTAAATGAAATGGTAAAAAAAAATTTTTTTGATATAAGATGTATTGAAAAGTGGTGTGTTATATGTTATAAAATTGAGTTTTAAGATGCTAAATGCTATATTTTTTGACATGTTTGATAAGAATGCTCTTAGGGCAAGAAAAGCTTACATATATACATACCCCTCGTGGCAACAACCATCTGTCAAAACAGAAATGCACTTTTAAACATTATACAAGACAATTTTGAAGTTGCAAATTATCAAGGCTTATGAAGAATGATTTGGATCTCATGCAATTATTGCATGATGCAATTACCCCGGCGATGTGAGTTTTTTTTTTTTTTTTTGAGAGAGAGTTTTAACTTATGGTATCCACTGTTGATAATAACGTTTTATCATCAAATCAAGACATCAATCAGTCTTTGGTGTAAGGTCTTTGGTGTGAGCGAAAATTGAACACCAGATCTATTATTCAACTATCAGTAACCTTACTAGTTGAACTACTTAGAATCTATTGGCGATGTAAGATGTGAAAGTTTAAAAGATAAAAAAAATAAATTAAAAAAAAAAATAAAAGTTAAAAATTTAAAGATTTAGATTAAAAATGAATTTTTAACTTTCAATCAGATTCATCGGTTCATCATTACATGCTATTAACTTTTGCACCAGATTCGAATCCTATCTAGAATATTTAGAAAAAAATTGTCCTAAAATCCCAAGATTCGATTTTTCTTGGGAAACATCGCAACAATTTTTATTTTTATTTTTTTTGAGAAAAAAAGAAGCTAAAATATATAAGGTTTGATTTAGAAAGAGTAGACAGAGAGTAGCCGTTCGATTTTGGTTTTGGGAGCGTGCTGGTATTCCACGTGTACCATCCAATGGTAATCATACCCCCTAACATATATATATATATATATATATATATATATTTAATTCAAAATATCTTTTTCCCAAATATTGCTGCTATAGGTACCACAAGTTTTACAATATTAGTCTTAGAAATTGATGTGTCACCAATTAGAAATAGACAATTTTTAAATTCAATTATGAGATGGTTGAAACTCACCAATCACATTCATTATCATATCAGTTTCTAAGCTTCATATAGTAAATTTGTTGTATTTTTAGCATTTTCCCTTTTCCTAAGTTTGAGTTTGACCGAACTTTCAAATCCTTACCACTTTCTTTTCTTGTCTGGGATATGTTTCAAAATTGAGAGTGTATGTCCAAGTTTATCCTAATTCTACAAGTCCAATATTTTCATAATAAAAAATAGTAATTTATAACATTTTTATAAAAGCAATGTGATATATATGCACAAACTATTTTAATTAGTTTTTATAAACTATTATTGTGACAAATTTTTACCAGTTCTCAATTGCGCCCACTACTAATATTATATTATTACCTATCAATAATTATTTACCAAATCATCCAATTGTAAAATAGTTTGCGGTTTTAGCATTTTCTTTTTTTATAAAATTTGTTAAACCAAAACCATGCATATCAACCACACAAGAATCCATTGGAGGCCCTTCAAAATAGAGAGGACCTTCCTAACCAACTCTTTCGCTTCAATTCAATAACACCCAATTCTACCTTCCGAACAACCACACCCCAAAAATGAACAAAATTTTCTTCACTTAAGAACCTCCCATTGGCCTGATCAAAATTCTATTTCACATCATTACTTCTCCAAATACTCTAAATTCAACAAAGCAAATAGCCCACCCAAGAAAAACATGCCTCCCTCTTCTTGGCCTTCTTCAGCTCTCCCTATTGCCTTTGCAATCACTTGTGTCATCTCTATCTACTTTTCAAATCCTGTCCATGGCTTGGATGCTCAAACAGTCATAGACTCTCCTTTATTGACACAAAAAATTGGCACCAACCGCACTATTAAGGTTGATATCAATGGCGATGGGGACTTCAGATCTGTTCAAGCGGCCATTGATTCTGTTCCTGAAGGCAATGCTCAGTGGATTATCATCCATGTTAGGAAAGGGGTTTACAGGTAATTAATCCACCTATGTTGATGTGTAATAAATTTGTCATACCATGCACCTACGTGATCTATAAGGATCTTATATATTAACCTCTAGTTTTGTTTATTTTGAATGGCAGAGAAAAGGTACACATACCAGTAAACAAGCCCTATATATTCTTGAGGGGGAATGGAAAAGGAAGAACATACATTGTATGGTCTGAAAGCTCTTCAAATAATGTGGAGTCTGCAGTTTTAAGGGCTGAAGCCCCTCACTTCATTGCCTTTGGCGTTAGCTTCAAGGTCCATTATTTCTTATTCTCATATCCTTATTTCGTTTTTAAGATACAGTATAAAACTGAATTATGAATATGATATGATTTGAAATTATCAAGACACCTGTGTAAAACCAAATGATCTCAACCATTTGATCTGCATTTTTGTTTTTCGAAATAACAGTTAATTTGTTTTGACGCAAAAAGGGGGGCAAGTTGCTTTCTATTGCTATAAAACAACATATGGAAGTTGATGGTTTCTAACGTTTGATTCACATAAAACACTAATATTTTAGAAGGAAAAATTTGTCATATTTTTATAAACCATTTATAAGGCATTAATTGGAGAAAACAATATATATATATATATATATGTGTGTGCGCACACGCGCGCGCTAATTCAACATCAACCTTAAATTTATCTCTTTTTTTTCAGTAATGATTTGCCATTCAATGTTCAGTATTAATTTAATTTAATTATTTATTTATTTTTTTGTCTTCAACAATGCAGAATGACGCTCCCACTGGGATCGCTTCTACCTCACAAAATCAATCGGTGGCTGCATTTGTTGGTGCAGACCAAATTGCATTTTACCATTGCGGATTCTACAGTACACATAACACTCTCTTTGATTACAAAGGCAGGCATTACTATGACAATTGTTACATCCAAGGTTCAGTTGACTTCATCTTTGGCCGTGGCAGATCCGTCTTCCATGTAATTATACTAAACTCATTCTCTTTTATTTCTTTATATATATATATATATATATATTCTAAAATTTTATCTATGTACCTAGACGCTAGACTAATAAAAAATCAATTTTACTGTTAAAATTTTATATCTTGTATGTAACAATATACATGATCGCACGACATCTATATGGTGTGACACTAGACACATTTTTAATCTGTAATATTTAATCTAAATCTTGGAATTGATTTGTTCCTTTTTCTATCATCTAGATTATCTATATCTAATATTATAGTAATATTTGGTGCAACTTTGGATGCAGAGCTGTGAGATCTTTGTGATTGGAGACAAGAGGGTGAAGATTCGAGGATCTGTCACAGCTCAAAACAGGGAAAGTGAAAATGACTATAGTGGGTTTGTGTTTGTCAAAGGCAAGGTCTATGGTGTTGGTAGTGTTTACTTGGGTAGAGCTAAAGGACCCCATTCCAGAGTGCTTTTTGCAAAGACATACCTCTCAAAGACCATTGCACCACAAGGCTGGACCAATTGGAGTTATGATGGCTCCACCGAGTAAGAATGCTCAAGCTCTAACTTGCCCTTACTCATTCTCCAATCATACTTGATTTATAAACAAGTACATAGGATATTAAATGAAATCATAAACTCATAGATAGTGTGCCCTGAGGTCACACAATTTCAAGGGCTAATCTTCTCTATTTTCTTTTCTATGCTACAAACTTTTATTTGGTTCTAACATTGAAAATATTGTAAATTTAACAGAAATCTATTCCATGCGGAGTACAAGTGCCATGGACCAGGATCTGAATCAAAAGAGCGTGCTGCTTGGTCAAGAGAACTCACTGAAGAAGAAGTTGCTCCCTTCCTATCCATAGATTACATTGATGGCACCCATTGGCTACCTGTGTGGCTATGAAGTTGATCATTAGCAAGTAGAAGAAATTGTTGGCAGTGTGCTTTGCAAATGACATGCATGCATGCAGCACAACGACCCTGAAAGTCTCCTGAGTTTATTTATATAATTCGTATGATGTATTATGCGATCTAGTACTGTTCTCAAACAATGTTTGTTTAAAATCAATTCACACTTTTGGCCTATAACTTTAGGCTAATAAGGTGAATTTAGGTGCACCGTTTGGTTACCAATATAGTATGGATATTACGAATGTCCAATGCGAGTGAGTCATATATTGTAACTATTGCATACAATTTAAAATTCTAAGATAGATATTTTGCTTCCTGTTTCATTGCTGCTTTGAAATCTTACTTTTTCAATGGTACATATATAAACCTCAAAGTGCTAGCAAGTTTGCTAGTTTCTCTTCTTCTTCTTTTCACTTTTTCTTTTGGTAATTTTGTTTTGAGAAAAAGTAAGTTGCTAATTAATTTTTTTTTGGTGTTGCTCTATCTAATCACAACAAACCATGTTCATAGTTATAAAAAAAATTGCGCAAAATATTGTGTCTTTAGCATTACTTTTTGTAATCCAAGGCGTTGTGACAACATTATAATAAGGTGGGCATGACCAAAAAAAAAATTGTTAAGCTTCTTGAAGCATAGGCTTGAACTTCAAAATATATGGACCATGTTTCTCTACATCAATTTATGACAGGAGAATCATAAAATAAGCAGATACTAGATAGTAAATTGCCATCTCTTGTAGTTCAAAACGACAAAACCTCTCACTTAATTAATTAATACATTCAGTGCTTTCTAATTACATTAACACCTTGATTTCCAGTTAGAATACCTAGAGTAGAGAGCATAAAAAATGCAGTGGAAAATGCACGAAAGAAATGACCATGATCAGTGGCAAAATGCTTCACAATTCTTAGTCGTTCAAGGATCCAATACCATTTCAACATCAATTCTCAGTACACCACGGCCTCCCATTGCATTCATGTAATACAGATTATCAAATATAAATGTAGTAGGATCATTAAGAACAAAAGTTAAGTTTGAGATTAAAGACCATTTAGGACTGACAGGACTAACTAGTTCGTCTATCACAGACGAGTAAGCCAATTATGTGCATTACTGACGAAGATATCCAGGCTATTTAATGCAGGTAATCAAACCCGAAGTAGTTATAGGGACAACTGTACAATCCGTTAGAGGACATTGATGGCGCATCATACCACCCCAGACGTTACAGAAAGGATCATTAAGACCTCCATAACTGCTCCAACGGCTAGAAGCCATGAGAACATATATAAATCCTACGCATTGCCAAGAAGGAGGTACATGGACACAGATACACACAAACAACAAGAGACTTTTCTTTCATTTTGTTCTTTCTATAGTATTTTACTTTGAAAAGATTTTTATATACTGACTTTGGCATCGGAGGCGTTGTGGCAGGCACCACACCAGTGATCATCTTTACAGTCTGAAGGGTCATCTCCATCTGACGAACATCACTGACGAGCTTACGCTTCATCAGTTTGGCACCGTCTGTAGGGACGACATTTTCGTGTTCAAACTCGAAATAGAAGTTTCCAATCGATAATTTTTCTCAGATGGAGTCCAATCAAGATTCTACGACCCTAGCTCAGCAAATTCAGGCTCTTACAGCCACAGTGGAAGAGTTGACTAGGCAGAACTAGGAGATGAAGCTACGGCTTCAGCAAGAGGAGAATCGGTCTAGGGGAAATCAGGAAGACGACGGGGATAGTCATAGACGAAGTGACCCTCGACAACCCACCACCCCAAACGAGCAGAACTCAGACATGCTGAGGGAGATGAGGAGGGAAATGGACGAGCTTAGAAACGCCATCAAGGGGAAAACTGAGCGAAGTGTGGATCGAATGGTCCGAGCAACGGACTCGCCATTCACAACGGCAGTCCTCGATTGTCCAGTATCGTCAAAATTCCGGTTACCTCAGCTTGAGCCCTTCGATGGACTGAAGGATCCTCAAGATCACCTAAATACCTTCAAAACAACCCTGGGACTTCAGCAGCCCCCAGATGAAATATTGTGTCGTTCCTTTCCAACTACACTCAGGGGAGCTGCCCGAGAATGGTTCACAAAGTTGCCAACATCGTCCATCGATACATTCGAGCAGTTGAGCAGCGCCTTCCTGCGCCATTTTATTGGAGGCCAACGGCCAAAGAGGACCGCGGACCACTTGCTCACTATCAGGCAAGGAGAAAAAGAAACTTTAAGGTCGTATGTAAAACGTTTCACAAGGGAGACATTGGAGGTAGACAAAGCTGACGATAAGGTGCAGCTAACGACCTTCAAGGCAAGGTTGAAACCCAGGGAGCTTGTCACTTCACTCGCGAAGAATCCCCCAAAGACGATGGCTAAAATGCTCCTTAAGGCGCAGAAGTATATGAACGCTGAAGACACGCTAGCTGCCATCAGGGACGGAGATAGACCCGGGGACAGAGGAAGAAGAGAAGACGACCGTAGAGGACAAAAGAGAGACCGACCGGATCGTCGAACCAATGACGGAATCAAAAGGAAAGATGACAAAAATCCACGAACGGTAAAATTCACTCCTCTCATTATGCCTGTTGACAAAATTTTAACGCAGATTAAAGACGAGCACTGCCTTAAATGGCCACGACCATTGCATTCGTCCCCTAACGTCCGCGACAAAAATAAGTACTGCCGATTTCATAAAGATCATGGCCACTACACAGAAGATTGTAGGGATCTCAAAGAGCAAATAGAAGAATTGATATGGAGGGGGAAGCTGCAGAAATTCGTGAAGAAGGGAGAACACAATAAATTTCGAGATGAAAACAGAGGCCAACATGAGTCCACGTCCAGGAACGACGGTCATCAGTCCTAACCTCCTCAAAATGTGATCGGGGAGATACAGACGATTGCAGGGAGGCCTACCACCGGAGGCTCATTCAGGTCACTCAAGAAAACACACCAACGACAAGTGAACAGTGTCCACATGACGCCCCTGCCAAAATACAGACGAACTGATCAGGATATGACCTTCAACGAGAGTGACGCTAGAGGAGTAAAACAGCCACACAATGACCCCTTGGTCATAATGCTTACCATAGAAGGGTTCAACACCAAGAGGATCCTCGTGGATAACGGCAACTCTGCCGATATCATCTACTTTCCTGCATTCCAACAATTGAAGCTGGACCCCAGAAGACTTCGTCCGTTCGATTCCCCCCTCGTCAGTTTCAGCGGCGACAGGGTATATCCCTGAGGCATAGTGACTCTGACAGTAACGGTGGGAACGTACCCGAAGCAGCTGACACGTCAGATAGACTTTTTGGTAGTAGACTGTCCCTCATCCTATAATGTCATCATCGGAAGACTAGCACTCAACAAATGGAAGACGTCCACATCCACCTATTGCCGGAAGGTAAAATTTCTAACCGAAAATGGTGTTGGTGAAGTCAAAGGGGATCAAGTTTTAGCTCGAGAATGCTACCAAGCTGTTTTAGCAGCTAAGGAGAACCACACGTGGGTGATAGAAGAAAAAGAGGGAGAAAAGGTGGAAGCTCTGGAAGCAGTAGAGCTGATCGAAGGGGAAACAACGAAAACAACCAGAATAGGGACGACCTTGAGTCCTGAGATGAGAACGAAGCTCATTCAGTTTCTCAGGGAAAACTTAGACGTTTTTGCCTAGAGTCATGACGACATGCCAGGCATATCCCAAGACGTCGTTCAGCACAGGCTAAATGTGGACCTAGAGGGAAAGCCCGTCAAGCAGAGACGAAGAACCTTTGCACCCGAGAGAGACCAAGCAATTGCTGACGAAGTGAGCAAACTTTTGACTGCAGGCTTCATCAGGGAGGTGTACTATCCAGATTGGCTTGCAAACGTCGTCCTAGTAAAGAAAGCAAATGGGAAATGGAGAATGTGCGTGGACTTCACGGATCTGAACAAAGCTTGCCCGAAGGACAGCTTTCCCCTTCCAAGAATAGACCAGCTCGTGGATTCTACAGCCGGACACAAGCTGTTGACATTCATGGATGCATTCTCCGGGTACAACCAGATAAAAATGGCTGACGAGGATCAGGAAAAAACCGCCTTCATCACCAGTCAGGGACTCTATTGTTATAAGGTGATGCCCTTTGGGCTGAAGAACGCAGGAGCAACTTATCAGAGGCTGGTGAATAGAATGTTCGTCAAGCAGATAGGCAGGAATATGGAAGTGTACGTTGACGATATGCTCGTCAAGAGCAAAGAAGAGCTTGCACATCTGGACGACCTTAAAGAGACATTCGATACCCTCAAGCAATACCAAATGAAGTTGAATCCTAGTAAGTGTGTTTTTGGTGTTGCCTCAGGGAAATTCCTAGGATTCATGGTGTCACAGAGGGGAATAGAAGCAAATCCTGAGAAGGTACAAGCCATAATCAATATGGCATCACCCAAGACCGTTAAGGAAGTCCAGAAGCTCACAGGCAGGATTGCAGCTCTTAACAGATTCGTGTCTAGAGCAACAGACAAGTGCTTACCATTCTTTAAAACCCTGAAGCAAGCCTTTGAATGGACTGACGAATGTGAAACGGCCTTCCAAGAGCTCAAGCGTTACCTCAGCAATCCACCACTCCTAAGCCCGTCCAAAGAAGGTGAAAACTTATACTTATACCTGGCAGTTTCATCTACAGCCGTCAGCGTAGCCTTAATCCGAGAAGAAGATCGGAAACAGCTCCCAGTTTACTACGTCAGCCAAGCCTTCCAAGGAGCTGAGTCTAGGTACCCAAAAATCGAGAAGATCACATTTGCACTAATAGTAGCCTTGCGCAAGCTCAGGTAATACTTCCAGGCAAACCCAATCATAGTGATGACGGATCAACCCATCAAAAAGTCTATGAGCAGGCTCGAAGCAGCCGGCAGGATGGTCCAGTGGGCAATTGAACTCAGCCAATTCGACGTAGAGTACCATCCCAGAACAGCCATCAAAGCACAAGCTCTGGCAGACTTCATCGCCGAGTTCACCTATGCAGACGAGCCAAACATTACCAGCAAGGACGAGACATAGGTAGTGCAGACCGATGGCTCGTTAGCAAAAATGAGAGGAGGAGTAGGGGTTATCATAACCCCTTCTGACGGAGAAATATTGAGATATGGAGTTCAACTAAAATTCCCAGCCACCAACAACGAGGCTGAGTACGAAGGAATTCTGACAGGTTTAAGGCTCGGAAAAGAGCTTGGGGCCAGGAACCTGCTAGTCCAGAACGACTCAAAGTTAGTAATCGGACAAATCAAAGGAGAGTACGAAGCAAAAGAAGAAAGAATGCAGAAATACCTCAGGTTGACGAAGCGCCTAACTCAAGAGTTTGAAAAGGTGGAGTTTATCCAAATTCCGAGGAGCCAGAATATGGCCGCAGACGAAGTCTTAAAAATAGCCTCGTCAGAAGGAACAGAACCAAAGACAGACCTGATGATGGAGATACAGAGAAGCCCCAGCATAGAAGAAATTTCAACATTTGCAGTCCAGGGCACAAGTAGCTGGATGATGCCCATCATGTCCTTCCTCCAGGATGGCCACTTACCTCAGGACGCAGACGAAGCTAGGAAGATTAAGAAGAGATCCATCAGGTTCACAATTCTCAATAATACCTTATACAAAAGAGGTTTTTCCATGCCCTACCTGAGGTGCGTTGACGAAAGAGAAGCTGAATACATCCTGAGAGAAGTCCATGAAGGAATTTGCGGAGATCATGCAAGCCCAAGATCCTTGGTAAGAAAAATTATGCGAGCAGGTTACTTCTGGCCAACCATGCAAGATGATACAACTAAGTTCGTCAAGAAGTGTGACAAATGTCAGAGGTTCGGGAACATTCAACGGCTCCCATCAGAAAAGCTAACGACGATAACATCCCCATGGCCCTTCGTACAATGGGGAATTGACATCGTCGGCCCGCTGCCTCAAGGCAAAGGTCAGGTAAAATTCTTACTAGTTACTATTGATTATTTTACTAAATGGGTTGAAGCAGAAGCATTAACGACCATCACCGAGGCCAGAATCCAGGGACTCGTGTGGAAAAATATAGTTTGCAGGTTCGGGATCCCACAGACGATCATATCAGACAACGGACGACAGTTCGATAGCCAGGGATTCAAAGACTTCTGCTCGGGCTTGGGCATCCGGAACCAGTTCTCATCACCAAGCCAACCACAGGCGAATGGACAGACGGAAGTGACGAATCGCACGCTACTCAAGATCATAAAAACTAAACTGGACGATGCGAAGGGTGCCTGGCCGGAAGAACTACCTAACGTCTTGTGGGCCTACAAAACCACGGCCAGAACCCCAACTGGAGAGACCCCCTTCAGACTTACCTACGGTACAGAAGCAGTGATCCCTGTCAAAGTAGGAATAACCAACATCAGACGAGAAGCTTTCGATCAAGAAAACAATGACGACCTACTACGAGTAAATCTAGATTGCCTTGACGAAGTTAGAAACAAAGCCTTCAGCAAAATGACGGAATACCAGAAGAAAATGACAGACTACTACAACAGAAGGGTGAAGCTCAGACGACTCAACATAAGAGACCTCGTCCTGCGCAAAGTAACTCAGGCAACCAAGGACCCAGCTCAGGGAAAACTCGGCCCTACATGGGAAGGACCGTACAAAGTCGTTCACTACTCCAGACGAGGTAGCTATCATCTAGAGTCCCTGGATGGGAAAAAGCTTCCAAGACCGTGGAACATCGAACATTTAAAGAAATACCATCAATAGATGTAACAAAAAGTTGTATTCGCCATTACCAATCAATAAATGAATTATTCAGCTAATATTTATGTGAAAACAGGTTGACTATGAAGAAATTTAAAACAACTAAGTAACAAGATTCCGCTTGGACGGATGTAAGTTACTGACGAAGAAATCTACCTAAAGCCGAAAATGGCTAAGTAACAAGATTCCGCTTGGACGGATGTAAGTTATTGACGAAGAAATCTACCTAAAGCCGAAAATGGCTAAGTAGCAAGATTCCGCTTGGACGGATGTAAGTTACTGACAAAGAAATCTACCTAAAGCCAAAAATGGCTGAGTAACAAGATTCCGCCTAGACGGATGTAAGTTACTAACAAATGTACGCACGACAAAGTGGCCAATCAACCTTGACGAAAGCACGTTACTGACGATTAAGTTACAAATATAAGATGCTGCCAAGGCAACAAGTAAGACGAGCATACATCAGATCAAATACAAGTAAGTACCAAAGAAATGAAATTAAAGCCTGAAACCAACAGGCAAATTACCACTGTTTTACAACTAAGGGCCCATAAACGCTGGGCCAAAAGAGCTATTATCAAAATAAGTAAAATTGTTCTGCAAATAGATTTACAAACGCTCGAAACATGACGGGCATAACAAAAAACATAACAAAAAACTTTTTTCTCTAAGTATTAGATTCGTCTAGCAACATCTTCAGCGGGGGCATCCTCGGGGTGAGTAGCGTCAGCAGGAGCATCAACTGGGGCATCAGCCTCGGTGGCAGACGATTGAACAGCCTCGTCAGCCGCCATTTCTTGATCCACTTCTTCAAGATCCAGCGCCTCCATGTTCACTCCGGAAGGGTGCTTGACAAGGTATCTCCTCAGGAGCTCAAAACCCTTGAAATACCAATTGAGGAGCACAGTGTTGTACTCGTCAGTGGTCTGGAAGGCTTCAACAGATCTGGCTGCAATGGATTTGAGGCTCTCCTTTGCTGCTATAATCTGATCGTCCTTGTCAGCAGTCAGTTGACGCTCCACCCTAAGATCGTCTGTAAGCTTCTTGGCCTACTCCCTCAAGGCATTCGCTGTACCCATGGACTCGATAAAATCCTTCTTGAGGGTAGAGTTCTCCGTCTCCAAGGCCTCCACCCTAGAAGTCAAAAACGCTACCTTTGCCTCCTGGGTAAGGTACTCAGAAGAGAGATGAAGACTCTCCCCCAGCACCTAAAGAAATTTTTCTAAGTGTCAGTCGTCAAAAAAAAAAAAAAATGTTGAATCAGAGCCCGAAGCAAAAGTACCTGTATGATCTTATGAACATGACGAGCGGCTACCCCGCTAGGAGGGACACCCGACAAGGCTTTCAAGTCAGCAGCTGTTATTACTTCATGGGCCCTGTCCATGGCCATCTTCTCGTCATTCCAAATGGTAGGAGGACGAGAGTCCATCTTCTCCTTTCCTTTCTCAGATAAATGTGGCCTTTTGGAGACAGGAGTGCCACCTATCTCTTCCAGTGACGCCGTAGGAGAAGCTGTCCTCGTCGTCTCTCCCACAGAAACGATCGGATGGGCGGAAGCAGGTGGAATAACAGAAGTGCCTCTCCCGGTAACACGCACTGTCTTCTTGCCAAGGTTGGACAGTGGCTCGTCTTTCTTCGACCTCATTTTAGCATAAAGGTCCTTGTTAAACTTCGTCATTTCTGCCAAGGACGAGCAATATAAAAAAAAAAAAAAAAAAAAAAAAAAAAAAAAGAGCAATGGAAGAATGAAAGAAAAACGTTGACGAGTTCAAACACTTACTCTTTTTTCCTTCTATTTCAACGTTTCGTAATACAAAAGAGGAAGGGTCCGGGCCAAGATTGTAAAAAGCAAGCGTCCTCGGGTCTACCAGGTCGTCCCAATTCTCAATCGACTGGGCGTACTCGATTGCTCGCTCAACTCGTTCCTTATACCTGCTCTTGAGTTTGAGCCGTCTCTTCACTGAAAAAAAAAAAGAAGAATAGCAAAAGATGTAATGACGACCACAAACGAATAAGTATCATCAAACGTAAACGACAAAGAAGAAAACTGACGCACCTAGGGTCGGGGTTCCCCACCGACGGAGCAACCTTGGGATATCACCCCATTCCTGACTGAAGGGAGTCTCAAAATCATCCCCGGACACAAAGAAAAATCTTGCCTTCCAGTATCTGAAGGACGAAGGCAGCCCCCTAACAATCCTGGTCCTCCTCTCCCAAGGTACCAGTTCATAATACCCATATTCCTTTGATTCTTTCAAACGATAAAGGTAGACGAGTTCACCCACCTTAATCATATCCCCATTAGCGGCCAACCACATCTCCATACAATTGACCACTATTCTCCACGAGTTAGGCATTAGCTACCCGGGGGCAATCCCAAAATGGTCTAAGAGTTCCATCAAGAACGGATGGACGGGAAACCTAAGGCCACAGGTAAAGGCAGCCTCATAAAAGCACACCTCACCTGGGAAAAAGTGACAAGCTCTATCCTCGTCATTAGGCCGACGAACGCGTACCCTTTCTGGAAACTGAAACCTATCCTTGAATCTACTCGCCGTCTTAGCATCTAGCCCACAAACCTCTTCAAGGGCATAAAAAGCCCTAACAACACAAGGAGAAGAAACGGCCGTATCCCCCTCCGCTGGATTGCCGCTAGACGACAACCCAATCTCGAGATCACTAGATCTAACCTTAGACATTACCTTCTTCTCCTTCCTCACCTGACCTTCGAACCAATCAACAGATTGCCTAATCAAAGGCAATAATTCGGCCAATGCCACACTAAGACCGCTACCCTCAAAGACAAAGTGTTCGAAATCTGAGAAAGTACCTAAACCCCCCCTAAACGCGCAAAAAGAAAAGAAATCGAAGGACAAACAGCTCTAACCTCAGAACTGCCAACCATGAAAACCCAACAAAGGCACAAAAAAACAACAGAACAACTGAATCCCAAGTAAAACAAAAGCAAAAAGAAGAAAAATAGAGGAAATTAGAGATGATGCCACAACGAAACCAAGAAAAAGCAAGAGGAAAGCAAAAACATACCTTAATCAATGGCGGATTGAAGGAGCTCTGCTTAAGTAGCACACCAGTTCGAAGAAGTGTAGCAGAAAAAGAAAGCTAAAGAAGAGTAATAATCGAAATGCAAAGAAGAAAAGTGAAGAAAGAAGGAGGTTAAAGGTAAAGGCTCGAAAAACGGAAAGACTGGCGGGAAACCCAATAGTCTCATCAGTTGGAACATTAATTGAACTAACCAACGCATGCCACGTAGACCACGATCTCTGGAGCGCCGCCACTTCGCACTTAATACGGAGCAGAAACCCAAGAGCCATTTACAACTTGTAACCCTTCGTATTCTATGATCGTCACTAAAGAGACGAACACAGAATCGGGGGGCAACTGACAGGACTAACTAGTTCGTCTATCACAGACGAGTAAATCAATGAAGACGAACTCAACCTCAGGCTAGGTAAGCCAATTATGTGCATTACTGACGAAGATATCCAGGCTATTTAATGCAGGTAATCAAACCCGAAGCAGTTATAGGGACAACTGTACAATCCGTTAGAGGACATTGATGGCGCATCATACCACCCCAGACGTTACGGAAAGGATCATTAAGACTTCCATAACTGCTCAAACGGCTAGAAGCCATGAGAACATATATAAATCCTACGCATTGCCAAGAAGGAGGTACATGGACACAGATACACACAAACAACAAGAGACTTTTCTTTCATTTTGTTCTTTCTATAGTATTTTACTTTGAAAAGATTTTTATATACTGACTTTGGCATCGGAGGCGTTGTGGCAGGCACCACACCGGTGATCATCTTTACAGTCTGAAGGGTCATCTCCATTTGACAAACATCACTGACGAGCTTACGCTTCATCAAGGACAATTTAACCTCAAGAATGCTTCAAACCTAGGTTCCATTTCTTGAGCCTTGTCACCTTCAGGTTTGTACAAATGATTCAGAATGCTTACACAATGTGTTACTCCTAGGTATGTGCACCTCCAAATTTCAAAATCATTCTCCTAAGTACAAATTTTTTCCTAGACAATAATTCCAAGGCATAGGATAAGAAACTCAAGGTAGGCAATAATGTATATGTGCATTACATCTGTAAGCATGCCACTGTGCTATAAGTATGTACCCTATAATTAATTTGTTATCTAAGAACTACAGACACTCCAAACGCTATAGCGTGTCCATGTTGACATGTTCGACACTTTTGCATACATGTCTTTTGTCATTCAGTGTATCGATAAAATAATAATAATAATAATAATAATAATAATAATAATAATAATAATAATAATCTTCAATTAAAAATTCATTTGATTTGTTTTTAAGATTTTGATATTTGTTATTTATTTTGAAAACTTAATTATAATTTACTCAATAGTGAAAAATATCTAATTTTGGATTCTCTTTTCACTCAAAAGAAATTAATTTTAGATTCTTTAAAAAAGTAAATATTTTTAGAAAAATGAATTCTCTTTTGCTTCAAAACAAACGGAAAAGATGTGGTTTATAGTTTTTCATATTTATCGATAGATTGTATAAAAACTTATTAACATATTTTTGGGAAAAGTACATATAGGCCTTGAATAGTTGAATTTATACAATGCTTCAAATTATGTCCCCAACTTTTAAATTTTATATTTACCAAAAAAATATTTTTAATTTTATAAGTTTAAGTCCTAAACTTATGAAATTGTTCAATTTGAAGCATTTTTTCATCTTTGTTATTCATATATCTCCATTTTTCAGAGAAATAAAGAAGTGGAGAAAAGTGGAAAATCATTGATAAAATTCTATGTTTGACGTGGGTCTTATTCATTTGTTTGGTCAAAATTGAATAGAGAAGGTAGAGAGAGAAAACAAAATGAAGCGAAAATGCATCTTTTGTGCCCAAAAAAATCGAAGTTGGTTACCCAAGTGAAATACAAAGCTTATCAATGGGTCAGGTCTTTTTTTTTTTCTACTTTATTACTATCTAGTTTCTAGAATAACAAAGACAGGTGGAGGCTTCATAATAAAATAGTTTCAAAAGTTTCGGGCTTTAATTGGAAACCCAAAAAAAAAAGAAAAACTCTGACTTAATCTAAAATATAGCATAATATAAGGGTAATCCACAAGTGAAGTGGTGTTGATTTTAGGCTCAATCCAACCACATCAAGTGGGGGTAGGGCAACACCAACCGCTAATCCTGACTTGATTGTAACACCAACCGCTAATCCAATGACAAGAGAAGGTATTATTAACAGTATCAAAATCCAATAAGTATGAGATATGTCTACAAAAAATAATTACTTTATTAACAAATGAAAGATATGTGTTACTGATTAATTATTTTTATACATATGTATTTTGTTTATTAAATTTTGATATGAATAATGTAGTATCATTTTATACCAAATATGTTTTTCAATGACAATGACATGGTGTGAGGCCAGTGGCAAAGAGGAGATGCAAAATTGCAAATATCTCAAGATCTATGCCAAATTAGGGTGAAGATCTTGCCGAAAACGAAGCCCAAGGGTGGTTGGATTGGATGAGTAAAGTCAAGTCAAACACGCAAATCTTAAGAGATAAGTTTTAAAATGCGTGGACCCACTATCGGTTGCCTAGGTTGAATCCAAACAGATCAGTTTGGGTTTTCTCTAAAAAAGGAAAAAAAGAAAAAAAAAGGATAAGTTATATGGATTTGTACCTAGGTGAGGACAAGATGACTTAAGCCCAAACTTCTATTCCCAAGCAAGCCTAAACTTGGGCTGCCGCAAGCCCATTTAAAAATTCTCCGAATTCCGGAAACCCATCCCAACCTTCCTGAAATCTGTTTATTATACTGTTCACTTTTCATGGGCTTGGGCTGTTATTCTTATGTACGGAGCTTTTCCCGGGTCGAAATGTGGGTCGGGTCAAACAATTCTCTGAGTCTGCTATGATTTATTCAGAACAAAAAGGAAAGAAAGAAGACTAGGGTTTTAAATCGATCGCGAAGGTTTTCCTTTTCCTTGTTCACACAAACACTTTCACAGAGAAAGCGAATCGAATCGAATCGATCGAAGAAAGGAAATGGAAACTGGCGGAGATGAAGGATTGATCGAGAGAGTGGTGGACTCGAAGGACTTACAGCAACAGAGCAAAGCCTTCGACAAGCTCACCGACCGCGTCGAAGACCGCCAGCTCGATTCCACTCGTGTCCAAGAGGTCCTCTCTCTCTCTGCATTTTTAACCTTAATTGAGCTCTGTTTGTGTTTTTTATTTGTTTTGGTTTCTTATGGTTGTGGTTGATGACGTGGCAGGCTATGGCCTCAATTGCTGCCTCGTCTGAAGCGGATTGGAATGCTATGAAAATGAGGTACATACAAACAACTCGAATTGATTTTCAAAACTCTCTCTATATATAGACAGTATGAACTGTCCAATTTATATGATAATTTGCATACCTTTCAATCAATAAACCTTAATTACAACAGCAACAGAAACTAAGCTTTGGTCCCAAAACTTTTGGGGGTCGCCTTTGAATCCTTATTGGGTTAATCAAGGTCAAACCCACATGTAATTTCATGACAGACATTAAGCGGATTCTGTGATTTTGTTTTATTGTTGCTCTTGAACTGCATTTTTGTATGCATGATGGTTTGGTTTAGATATCTCGAGTAGCTCATAAGTTATCATGCGTGGATGAAAGTGAATCCTTTCTTTTTATGTTTATGGACTTTCTTCTCTTAGTACTTTTGGAGTCTTTGCTTTGCGCCGCATGCTCATTACAGTTCTTTGATCCCAATGTCTTTCTTTACAAGATTACGTGTTAAACATTTCTGAAACACTTAACATACATCGAACTTGTAACATGGTCACGGTATTCTTGATGTCGATTTAGTTTGATTTGCTTTAATGATTAAATATCAATGTTTTGTTAAATAAGTTTATGTAAAAAGCAAGAGAAGAAGGGGGAGGGGGGGGGGGGGGTGTGGGGGGCACTGTTACATTGTTAACTATCTTAAAATAAAACGGCTAGATTAGTTAGGGGTTAACTGTTTAAACTTGCATTATATTGTTGTATTTTAGTGCATACCAATATGTGTGTGTGTGTGTGTCTATATATATATATATATATATATATATATATGTTTAAGATGGTTTGGTCATGTTCAAAGGAGAACAATCAATGCACCAATGAAAAGGAGTGAGTTGATTCATTCAAGTTGATGGAACAAAAAAAACGTAGTGGAAGACAAAAAATTATCATTCATAGAAGTGGTAAAAAAAGAACATGTCAATTAACAAGGTAAACTTGTAAGTTTGACTATTGTTACATCTAGGCCAAACAAGAGTGCAATATTTGACTCTTCTCATAAGCCCAAGCATATGCTCAAGTCAATTCCCAGATGGTAAGACTAGATAAACTTTTAAGTCTTGACATAGCCATTTTCATTTGAGACCACCGTCTTTGACGGCATAACTGCATAAATAACTTGTGTTCACATACTGCAGTCTACAATTAAAATGGATGAACTTATTTTTGGCCATCTCATTTTGATACAATCAAAACATAGTTTTCTCATTCTAATGTAGGACCTGTTTTTCTTATCAGGGGATGGAATATTTATCTACATCCATTATGTGTTTTCCATGTTATAATAGCTTGAAGAGTAACATCCTGAGATCTTGGGCTTTTTTTTTTTTTTTTTTTTTTTTTTTTTGTGATCTTGGGCTTGTTGGTAATATGATATATGAATTTAAATTAAGTGTTATTTATTTTTAAACTTGCAGTCGCTACTTGATACAGTTTTACTCGAGAAATTTTATTTTTTGACTTTGTTAGCTTGGACTTGTGGCATGAAGTTGTAATTAAAATATTATTTCACTTCTTTTGTTTTATCTATTACATGTGGCTGCATTTCAAGCAAAGATGCTATTTTCTTTGTTGCAGGGAGAAAGAACTCGCTGCTGTTAAGATCAAGGCTGCTGATGTTGACATAATTGCAAATGAGCTAGAGGTTAGTGCCTCCTATTTTAATCAATGCTCTTTTAACATGTATGTATTTGGCTTCCAAAATTAAAAGGCTTACAATATGTTTCTTTCAATATTGAGAACAGTTAGACCCAAAGGTGGCTGAGAGGACCTTACGTGAACACAAAGGTGATGCTGTTGCTGCCATTCGACATTTGCTTCGATAAAAAGTTGCTGGAGGATCTTTCAAGAGTTTGGTTTTCAAATTTTTCCGGAATCGTTTGCATGCTTTTGCAATATGAATGGTTAATGCTTACAACTAGATTATTTGTCAATGGATAGTGTTTGCTTCAGCGAGATGTATCAGTTACCAGGCCAATTGATTCAGATTTCTTTTGGTGCTGAGGAATCCTGTTTTCTCAATACCAAAAGAGAGTCAAAATTCTGAAGACGATATATCATTTTAGGTCCCATGGCTTGAGTGGCTTTGGTACAAAATCTCGTAGTGGTCACCATGCTTATAGTTTAAATTTGGTTATGGTCAGCAAAATAATGGGCCTACTTTGAATTTTTGAAGGCATGACCTGGACGACTCTAGTCCCCATTATGGAATTGAGATTGAACCCCCACTACACCATAAATATCTTCTCATATGAATTAAAATACTAGACCCAATGAAAGCTTCAGGACATGGGGTATCTAGATTTGCTGTTGTCGTTTATAAGGTATTCTTGGAGTATGGTGACATGGTGTCTCCTCAAATTAATGGTGTATTCTAGGCATGGCAAAATGGGTTAGAATTTTTTGACCCAACCCAACCCGAAAAATACTTGATCTGAACTTGATTTTTTGACTTGACCCAAAGCAAAAACGGGTGACTTGTGACTCGACCCGCAACTTGACTTGAACCCAAATTTGAACTTGAACCATTTCTTAAAACTTTTATTTTTGGGTATAAAAAAAAATTTAATTAAGACAATATTGATTTAATTGTTTGTTGTGAGTTTTAAGAAAACAATTGAGACATTTATAAAATTGTATGCAAATTAATTGAAACATGAATGATTGTGTATTCTGTAATTAGTAAAGATTTTTAGATATCAAATAGCAAAGTGCATGTCAAGATAATTTGGTTACAGTATAATTAAAAACATAGATTTAAAATTGTAAACATGTGTGAGTAACATTCACAAGTGTGAAAATAGTGAAGTCAAAGTATCAAATTAACATAAATTATGAATGCTTAGACCTATTTTTTAATAATTTATGTCAAAATAAACGACTTTTCAAAATAAATTATAATATTTCTTATTGTGTATGTTGCTTAATGATGATATGATATTTATAAAAGAGATCATGTATAAATAAGTAAACAATCAAACTTTAATACATAACTCAAATTGAAATAGAGTGCTAACCACAATTGACAATAGATTATAAAATTAATTTTTAAGAGTATAAATTTCTTATATATTTTTATTTCTTGTTAAATGAATTATCCAATAAGTCATTTGTAATTTTGTTTTATATTTTGAGATGTTGATATTGTGCAAAAATAAAACTTGTGTATTTGTTTTATTTATTTTTGTGTTATTTTGTTTTAGATAGCAATGTTAGGATTGGTATAATTTTAAAATTATTGAATAAGTATTAATAAGTGTAATTCATTCTTGATATAAGTTGTGAATTCAAAGTAATGCATTTTACATCAAGTAATTTGTTGCATGACTTTCTAAATGGCAAATACATATATATATATATACATACATATATATATATATATATATATATATATTTTTTTTTTTTAATTCATGTGAAAAATACGGGTCAACCGACCTGATCCGTAACCCGATTGACCCAACCCAACCGGCCCCGTTTGCCATGTTTACAAATACCCAGCTCTTGCCACCTCACAGCACCACAAATACCCAGATATATTCACATGGCTTACACGGTAAAGGGGCCCATTTTTTGATGTCACAAACTGAGTCACAATGGATAATCCAGATGTTTGGGCCGACTTCAATTAAAATATTGAAACTTATTATTCTTTTACAAATTTCGCTCTGAAGCAAGAACTTCATTGAAATAATAAGGAAAATTATGGACTAATTGTGTTGCACTGTGTGCAGGGCCGCAGGCTGATAAATTGTGCATAAAATTCTTTTTGCCGAAGTACATTTTGCGGAGAAGATGCTGTTGATGGAGTTGTCATAGTGGTCGCCGTTTTAAGGGGGAAGAGGGCAGTGGCGGGTCTAGAAATATTTTTTAATGTGGTTACTAAGAAATATAAATTATTCAAAATCTAATAAAGTGATAATTTGAATATTTGTTACAATCACGAGTCAAGTTGCTAAAAATAGCAAAATTGTTATGACTATAAAGCCAAAAAGAGTATAATTATTGTCACCATCAAGGAGAACCCACAACAACAATATTTTTCTTGGTACCATTTATTAAAAAAAAAAATGAGATTAGAAATTATTTTATTGAATAAGTTGAATGAGCTACAAATTTGAATGATTAGAGATTTTTATTTTTTTTTGTTTTATAATTGGCTTGTTGTTCAATAATTTGTTCATTTTTTGTTTGGTCTTGTCTTGTTATTGTTTGGTTTATGTTAGTTGTTATTTTAGGTAATATTTATTGCTATTATTTAAGCTCTTTTTTCTTTTTTAATAAAAGGGATTAAGGATTATGTGAGGGGGGGCAAAATTAATTTTGGAGTAACGTTATGTTGACAATATTTCTATAATAAATCTTAAGCAAAAAGTTAATATTTGTGGGTAAAAAAATAATATTAGTATTGAGTTCAAATTAGAATCAGTAGCAAATTATCATATTAGATTTGTTGTGAATGTAACATTACTCTCAATTTTGTTGAACTCAAATTTTTGTAATTTTCAAATCAAAATATTTAACATTATTATTAAGATAGTCACAATAAATTAGTTTAACGAATAATAATTTGTAGGGGCAAGGGTATATTTACATTTTTTTTGCAAGTCGTGCCACCAGTGGAATAGGGACTGGACTGCTTGACGTTGATGGCGACTTCACGTGAAGGAATCTAGAGTTGGGTTGTGGGTTGTTTGGTTACAAGGTTTTGTTATGATGTTATCCATGTAAGAATTGCTTGATAGAATCATAGAAACATAAATTGCTGACTGTAGGAGTTGGGCAGGCCGGGTGTAAAATAGTTGTTGTACAGGTGTTTAAAACAAGGGACACGTCCTGTCCTTTTAATGTAAACATATAAACATTCAAAACAATAGTATTTTTAAGAGCAAATAGTTGGCACTTCGAACAATAGATCGCACAGAGAAATGCACTGCAGTTGCAATAGTTTTCTATGATTTGTTTAGTCAATACTAGCACAGTAAGTAAGATATGATATGAATATGTTTAGAGATGATGAAATCTTCCATTGTTGGTAAATGTTTAACTGATTGCCAGCTTTATCACTTAACAAAATTTGATTTGATTTCAAGTATGTTTCCTTCCTTGCTTGATGTGATCCTTAAAAATGTGTCAAATGAGTGTATTTTATTTAATGCAATAAACAAATGATTAGGATGAGGCTCCCTTAATTGTCTCATTATTTAAAAGTCCTCTAACAACACTAAGTGAAGGCTAGTCCACTTGGTTGTGTGATCTTAGGTGCCTAATACATTTCCAAGTTAGTACTCAAATTCTAGACTCATAGTGTAGTTCATTAGACCTCTATATAGAGGTCCAAAGTTGGTTTATTGTGCTAAACCAAATGACTACTCTCATTTCTCTAACTTAGCCCAATTGCAGGGACGGAGATGCTCTTCGGCCGGGGGGCCACGGCCCCCTTGGATTTTGGGGAAAAAAATTTCTATGGTCATATTTAATGTTCAATTAGCCTTAAAAAAAATTTAAAAAAAAAAAAAAAAAAAAAAACTTTCGTCATCATTGGTCTCTTCTTGCTTATTATCAACTCACTCTTTTAGCACTCTGGACCCAAATAAATTTATGGCCAATTGGGCACTCTGTGAACCACTACCCAGGCTACTCTTCATCTTCATTTAAAACAGAGGAGAAAATAAGATGATGGATCTGAGTTTGACTAAAGTAATCAAAAGGCACAGTGAGAGAAAGGAAAGTGAGAGCAAAATGAAGAACATGATGTAACAAAAACATTAAAAATAAATAAATAAAAGAGACGCATTGTAAAAAAAAAAAAATATATATATATATATATATATATATTAAAAGGCAGATTTAGAGGCACACTGATGAAGAAGAGCAAGCAGAGATGAGAAAAATAGGTAACACTTGTTTTAAGGCTGGATATGAGATAAAGAGTAAAAACACGGATGGGTGGGATTGGGGATAAAAAATGTGATTTAGTCAAGTGTACAAAATACCCTACATGTTTGTTTATTTACAAAAATACCATAATTGCTTTATTTTTAATAACAATCTGATAATTTTATTTGATTTTTGTAAAAAAATATATTAAATTCATTATAAATTATAATTTCATTTAGTTTAATAATGGTATTTGTCTTGTGGATTTTTTTTTTTTTTTTTTTTGGTATGTGTAGTGTGTGTTTGTGTGTGTGTCAATATATATATTCGATGTTAATTGCAAAATAGTGTATCAATACACGTAAATACCAAAATATTTAATTCCAATAGTCAATCCAAAATAGAATTAAAAATCTTGGTCTTAATTCCAAAAATTGTTGATATTTCAATTCCATAAAATGTTAATATCCCACTTTTCAAAAATTCTTATGCAAAATTTTAAAAAGTTGTTGTTAAGTGGGTTTTTTTTTTTTTTTTTTTTTTTTTTTTTTTTTTTTTTTTTAATGCAGCCCCACTCAATCAAACCCCTGACTCCGTCTCTACCCACTTGACTGGTAGCATACTCTCAAGCCTATGTTTAAGATGAACATGACTACAACTGATCATGCATTATGGTGCTCACATCCACTAAAACACAAAGAAAAGCTAGTGTGTATGTGACTTTATACGAGAAAATTTGGATGCCTTTAGACTTGTAGAAAACAAATGAGAGAAGGGGGACAAGGATATATGGTTTATCCTTTTGGATTGGGAGAATAGAAAAGATTTTAGTTTCTCCCATTTTTGTTTGGTTAGGAGTAGAGAAGTGGAAGGATGGAAAACTTTTTGGTTTGGTTGAGAAGAAAAATAGGAGGATAGGAAATCGAGTTTATATATATTTACACTTATATCCCTATTACATTTTTTTTAGCTAACATTAATTTTTTTTTATGGTATATAAAATAAATACACACTTTATTATAAAATTTCCGGATAAACAAAAAAATCACATATTGTCAATAAAAGACAATTCAACGAAGAAGAATAAAAAGATAAGTATAACTATCAAATATCAATTAACAACAACCATATCCCAAAAAATTAAAAATATTTTTCAATTCAATTCAATTCAAAAAAAAAAAAAAAAAGAGGCATCAATATTAAATTAAAAAAAAAAAAAAAAAACAATAGATAGAATTGAAGAGAGGAAGCAGAAGGCAAAAGTGAGTAAAAAAAGAAGAAATGAAAAAGAGTTAGAAGTTATTAGAAGTGAAGAAATGAAAAAAAAAAAAAAAAAAAAAAAGAAAAAAAAAAAAAAAGAAAGAAAGAAAGAAGTCAAAAGTGAATAAGGAAGTAGGAGGAGTGGAAAAAAAAAGGTAGATTCTACTAACATACACTAAGATTTGGGAAAATACCAATTTGGTCAAAGACATTTCAAAATTAACAAATTTGGTTCCTTAAGACAATTTAATCCCTATCCTTGTTACCCTTCGTTACTCAGTTCTCTCTCTCTCTCTCTCTCTCTCTCTCTCTCTCTCTCTCTCTCTCTCTCTCTCTCTCTCTCTCTCTCTCTCTCTCTCTCTCTCCAAGCTAACCCTTCCTCTGACTCACCCTTTCATTGTCTCTTTCTTCTCTTAGGCAACAACAATGGTGTGTTGTCAGGTAATGGTAATGATGGGTTTGTTGTGGGTTTTTTGGTTTTTATTTTATTTATTTATTTGGGTTTTGTGGCTAGTGGTGGTGGTGAGTTCCAATCTAGGCTAGATTTGCGGTGGAGTGGTTGTGGGTTCCAATGTGGTGGGCTGGTTTGTTATGGGATTTTTAGATTTAGGTTTTGTTGCTATGGGTTTGGCTAGGTTTTATGGCCGGTGGTGGTGGGTTCCAATCTAGGGTGGATTTGCAGTAGGGGTGGTGGTGGGTTTGTTATGGATTTTTTGGATTTGGGTTTTGTCAGATGATTTGGGTTTTGTTGCGATGGGTTTGGTTGGGTTTTGTGGTCGATGGTGGTTTTTGGTGGCGGTGGTAGTGGGTTTTGATATGGGGTGGATTTGTAGTGGGGTTAGTGGTGGGTTGTGATGTGGTGGTGGGTTTGTTATGGGTTTTTTGGATTTGGGTTTTTGTTTGAGGATTTGAGTGGGTAAAGTTGGGTTATTAGTTAGTTGTGGTCGTGGTTGTGGCTGATCTGAGGTTAGAAAGATTGGGATGACTGAAGAGAGAAAAGAAGGGGAACGCAGAAGAAGAGAGTCACAATGAGAATAGAGAGAAATTAACAGATGATAATGTGGTCAGGGATTAAATTGTCTTTAAGGACCAAATTGGTCAATTTTGAAATGTTTTGAACTTGATTGGTATTTGTCTAAACCTTAGGGTATGTTAGTGGAATTTACCTAAAAAAAAAAAAGGAGAACGAACAACGAAACACCAAGAAGCAAGGACCAAATAGTATTTTTACATGCACACAAATTTTCTATCCTGTCTTTCTCCATTTTGGAGAGATTATAATTTGGTTGGATAATTTGGTTGGCGTGGAGAGAAAATATTTGAGACTCATAAGTTTTCTCTCCCCCCTCTCATCTAATCAACAAATCCAAAGGTTTTCATAAAAAATTAATAAATGACATGACAAAGAGATGGCAGTGGAAAAAGACTTTTTAACTCATATATCATTAGTTTTATAAATTTATGTTATTGTTTTGTTTTAAGAAAATGTTTTATTTGGTTGGAATAAAGATAAATTGTAAAATCCAATTGTATTAATCAAAACCATTCGCGAAATAAAATTCTATATTTTCTAATGTTATAATTATTTTTGATAACTTTTTTTAATTTGGGCAAATAACATTCTCCTCCCTTGAAGTTTAGAGAAATGACACTCACCCCCAAACTTGAAAGGAAAAAACACTCTCCTCCTGAGATTTAAAAAAAATAACACTCCCCCCCTTCTGTTAATATTAGTAACGGAATATAAAACATATTATAAAACATGTTGCTTATGTTGATTTTTTAGTCTCTTATAGCACATTTCCAATTGATTTTTTAAAGTTTGATGATCCTCTTAGATTTTTTAATCGCTCCTCTCTCTAACACTTTGGATCAAAATTTATGAAATAAAACAATTTGCTGAAACTTTCAAGCTTTTATTGTTTAAAAATGAGTTTGAAATTTTCAAAGTCACTTATCAATATAAAAAACTTTCAGAGTCAATTTTGAGAATACATTATTAACCAAAGAGTACGTTAGTGCACATGATTTTTAACGCCAGTTTAACAGAGTTTAGATAAATAAATGTCAAAGGGGGGAAAATGTTTTTTTTCTTTAAGTTTGGGGGTGAGTGTCATTTTTTCAAACCTCAAGGGAGGGGAGTGTTATTTGCCCTTTTAATTTTAATATATATTTTTTTATAACTTAAATTTTTTAAAAAAATCCTTTTTAAAATTTATAATATTTATTTATACTTTAAATTGTTTAGCTTAGCTTAAAAGGTCGGGTCCATGAGTACATCCGGTAAAAGCTACAAATTGCAAAAGGCTCCAGGACCCAAGTGGATCATTTCTCTCATCGTAGAAATAAGAAACAATGAAGAAAAAAAATAAAGAAATAGCTTTATCTTATCCTCAACAGCATCATCAACAAAACCACACTCTACTTTTTTTCTTCTTCTTCTGTATCTTGGTTTGTTACTTGCCCCGCTCAAACGGCAGATCAGAAGAAAAAGATGCAGTCCTAGTTGGGGATGGATACAGAATTCGATCCGTGTCTATTGATCCATCCGGCAAATCATTGATCGCATATCTTGGCCTCATTAACAGCTCCTCCATTTTTGGGCCTGACATTCAGAATCTCAACTTCATTGCCAGGTATGCTTGCTTATATGCTTTTGCTCTCTGTGAATTATCTCCAAAAATCTGCTCATCATCTCCAAAAATCTGCAAAAATCTGCTCATCATCTCCAAAAATCTGCTCATCATATTCATATTCATATTATCTTATCACTGTTGACTTTTTTGGATTACCAATGCTGTGGAGCCACGTAAGCATGTGAAACCTGAATAACGATAAAAAGTGAAATAGATGGTCAAATAACTGGTGCATGAAACTTGAAAACACTCAAGTAAACAGTGGAGGGTGAGGCCTAGGGTTGGGTCAAGTTACACTTTGTGTAATTTTAAGTAATATTACACCATTTAATAATTTGTTATTAAATTTATATTTTGAAAATTTCACCATCAATGACAGAGTCACACACAAAAGTGGGGGGCCAAGGTCCCCAAAATTTTAAAAAATTAATTTATTGTATGTATATTATTTACATTTTAAAAAATGTAGCATGTAAAAATTGAAGTTGGCCCTCTCCAATTTTGAGTTATTTCAATAGTGCTTTTAAAAGAAAGAGAAATTATATTAAAATCATATAATTTAAGAGGTTTAACAAATTAAACTATGTAAAAAATGATAAATTCCTATACATGTTTAATAGAAGAAATACATGACTTTTATATACTCATTAAATTTAGATGATGATAAATTCTCTTAGTAAATTAATTTATATATATATATGTGTGTGTGTGTGTGTGTGTGTGTGTGTTTGTGTAGAGGTTTGTTTTAACTAATATATTAGCATCATAACTCGGCCCCTCCAAACCAAAATTTCTGGCTCCTCCCCTGCCCACCATTGAATTACATGCTCTATATATTCTTAATATTAATGTCAATTTTTATGTCAAATTAGATATTATTTACTATTCGATCCGTAAACTCATTTTTTTATGTATTATTTTAAATTACAAAAACTTGAATTTAAACAATTGATTGATGACATAGCTATTAATCTGTAAATACTTTGAAATTTTGTAAGCATGGAGAATATACAAAGATAATGTAATCTAACAGTGAATTTGTCAAAATTTACATCTAATTAAAAAATATTGAGTGGTTAGAGTTACATTAGGTGTAACTTGAACCAAATCCATATATATATATATATATATATTTTTATCTTTGATTATATGTGTGAAGCTTCCTCTTGAAAAGTGGTGTGACCATCATGCCAAAGGTGCACTATAGTTTTATTTAATATTTATTGTAAGGGCATATTTTGTGATGGACCCTAGACAATAGAATTTGTAGAGTGTGGGTAAAAAGGTTAGGCGCTAACAAAGTAATGAATGGTTAACATCAAAGCTCCTAGGAATTTTGATAAGGGCAAAAGGTTTTTCAAGGATCTTCGTAATGATCTTGATTGAGTATCAGTGAAGATCTTAGTTAAGTGTTTATGAGGATTTCCTCGTCCTCAGTTCAGTCTGAGGACTCTGTTCCTTCGAACTGCCCTCCAAATCCGGGTTCCTCCCCCTCTCCCTTATTAATGGGGAATCCTTTTGGTTATATAGCTTCGTTTTAGTTAATCTTAGCCGTCCATTTGTTGGTTATCTGAACTCTTTGCATAAGGGCTGTCCTATCATCTGCTTTTGCAGGTTTTTATGTTAGTTCTCAGCTGTATTAGTAGACTTTAAAAGTTGAAGTGACTGAGGCATCTGGGTTTGCTAGTCACTTCGTCATTAAGGAGACCAGAAGGTTGGTGGAATATATTTTAATGGGTGAGGGATATTTTCCCTTCGTTGTCGTCGGTTCGCCGAGGACCTGGGCGTCTTCGGCGAGGCCCTTTGAGGGTCTGGGCCCCTCCTTTCTATCTTCAGCCTCTGTATTCTCCTCGGCGCGGGCCTTGGGCTGGTTACGGAGTGGGCCTTGGATGTTAACATTTAGGGCCCCACAATAGCCCCTCAAAATTCTCATGCCTGTCCCCTTAGGCGGGGAGGAGAATTTTGACTCTCCCGGCATATTTTTGTGGCCTGTTAAGCGTTACCTCTCCGTTAGTGTTATCATTATTTCAGCGGCTTTTGTAATTTTTCTTCCGGCACTCAGTTTCTTGTGATTTTCGTCGCTAAGAGGGCTCGTTACTTAGCATAAAAAGGGGTGAGCGTAGCCGTAGATTTGGGTTCGTGGTCAATTCAAAGACCCTGGTTTTGCCCTACGCTTATATCGCCCTATAGTGACTAGTTTTGGTATAGGTTTGGGTCTGAAAACCATACAAGACCTTAGCTTTTCTAGCACTCAGTATTTAGTGGAATGCTCCTCCCGTCGGCCTGAATTCTTGGATCATGCAGTGCACAAAGTTTGTCTAACACTTAATTTTCTCATTCGAAGTAGCTGGTTTCACCAGAGGCTAGTGTCCAAGAACCATGCAATGCCTAGGTTCTGTCTAGTACCTAATTTTCTTATTTTAAGTTTGTTAGTTTCCCCCGAGGCTGGTGTCCGAGGACCATACAATGCCTAGGTTTTGTCTAACACTTAATTTTCTCATTCGAAGTAGCTGGTTTCCCTAGAGGCTTGAGTTCGAAGACCATGCAATGCCTAGGTTCTGTCCAGTACCCAGTTCTTTGACTTTTTAAGTGGTTAGTTTCCCCAGAGGCTTGAGTCCGAAGACCATGCAATGCCTAGGTTCTGTCTAACATTTCATTCACGGTCCGAAGTAGCTAGTTTCCCCAGAGGCTTGAATCCGAAGACCATGCAATGCCTAGGTTCTGTCCAGTACTCAGTTCTTTGACTTTTTAAGTGGTTAGTTTCCCCAAAGGCTTGAGTTCGAAGACTATGCAATGCCTAGGTTTTGTCTAACACTTCATTCACGGTCCGAAGTAGCTGGTTTCCCCAGAGGCTTGAGTCCGAAGACCATGCAATGCCTAGGTTCTGTCCAGTACCCAGTTCTTTGACTTTTTAAGTGGTTAGTTTCCCTAGAGGCTTGAGTCCGAAGACCATGCAATGCCTAGGTTCTGTCTAACACTTCATTCACGGTCCGAAGTAGTTGGTTTCCCTAGAAGCTTGAGTCCGAAGACCATGCAATGCCTAGGTTCTGTCCAGTACCCAGTTCTTTGACTTTTTACTAGCTTATCTATTTATTCGTAGCCATTTAATTTTACATTGCTACAATCTACAATAAGCATTAAATAAATACACTTTTAAGAAAAATAATAATAAATGCGGGCTGGAGTTGGTGGAGGATAAGACCCTGCCCTGTTCCGCCTCTTCGTTTGACGGGACTATTCTGATTACGAGGCGTCTCCTGGGTTGTCCGAGTAACGTGTTGTGACACTTCGGTGTCTTCTCGTTAATGAGGCGCCTCTTCATTAATGTCAGTCGTGGATCTGCGAGGATCTAATAGCTGCCAAGCCCCTTGGAACTTGGGGCGGTATTACTGCCTCTGGAAATCTCTCCCTGGGATTTATTGTAGACTGGCCTTCACCAATATTTCGCCTTCTATATAAGGCGTTTTTAGGGCAACATTTTTCCTCACACTTGACAAACACTCGTCCTAAATTTCTCCCAAAGATACTGCCCAAAGGTTCTGCAAGACATAGCCATTTGAGCCCCTTCGAATGAATTGGCCCTGGGAAAGGGCGGTCCCGGGGATGCACAGCCCCCATCAGGAGCCGAGGATGGCACTCCGACCCTGGACGTCTAGTTGGGGTTGGGGTAGGAGATATCTAAGGATTCTCTTTCTTTTCAACCTAATCGGAGACGGAGCCCTCGTCGCTGTCTAGAGGAGGATCCATAGAGAACGTAACCTCCCTCCTTTGGGTTTGGGTCTCTGACCCTCCAAGCTAGCTATGATGGGGGTGGGAGGGAAACCAGGCGGAACCCGGAAATGGAAACGTCCTGTGCCGCGGCCTCTTCCGCCTTCCATGTAGCTCTTCTTCCCTCTTTTCCCTTTTATCTCTTCTATTTCCTCTTCTCTTCCTTCACCCCCAACCTTCTTTTCTATCTTTTGTTCCTCTGCCAACTTTCTTTTCTATCTTTTGTTCCTCTGCCAGCTTAGTTAGCCATCTAGATCTTGTAGTTAGCTTTAAAACAAGCCCCATGGGCATCGCTTGTAAGAGATGTAACTTTTTCTTCATATATTAATAAAGAAGTAGACTTGTTTTGCATATTTTTTTTTTTTTACTTTTCGCATACTCTTGTTCTTGCGATTGCTGACTTTCGAATGAATGTTGTTGCTGTAGATTGTACTGTTTAGATTGTACTGTTTTGGTGTTTTGTTTTTGAAAGCCTTGCTCTTGATTTCTTTACATCAACCACCGCACTTGCTAGCGCACACATCCTTTCCCACAGACGGCGCCAATTGTAAGGGCATATTTTGTGATGGACCCTAGACAATAGAATTTGTAGAGCATGGGTAAAAAGGTTAGGCGCTAACAAAGCAATGAATGGTTAACATCAAAGCTCCTAGGAATTTTGATAAGGGTAAAGGGTTTTTCGAGGATCTTCGTAATGATTTTGATTGAGTATCGGTGAAGATCTTAGTTAAGTATTTATGAGGATTTCCTCGTCCTCGGTTCAGTCCGAGGACTCTGTTCCTTCGAACTGCCCTCCAAATCCAGGTTCCTCCCCCTCTCCCTTATTAATGGGGAATCCTTTTGGTTATATAACCTCGTTTTAGTTAATCTTAGCCGTCCATTTGTCGGTTATCTGAACTCTCTGCATAAGGGCTGTCCCATCATCTGCTTTTGCAGGTTTTTATGTTAGTTCTCAGCCGTATTAGCAGACTTTAAAAGTTGAAGTGACTGAGGCATCTGGGTTTGCTAGTCACTTCGTCATTAAGGAGGCCAGAAGGTTGGTGGAATATATTTTAATGGGTAAGGGATATTTTCCCTTCGTTGTCGTCGGTTCGCCAAGGACTTGGGCGTCTTCGGCGAGGCCCTTTGAGGGTCTGGGCCCCTCTTTTCTATCTTCAGCCTCTGTATTCTCCTCGGCGCGGGCCTTGGGCCGGCTACGGAGTGGGCCTTGGATGTTAACATTTAGGGCCCCACATTTATAATTGAAAGACAAGAGTTAGGTATAGTATCTCATTTTTTTACTAAAATGTTAGGTATACTACCTGGGAAATATAATATACTCCACTTATGGTCTTATAAATCAATTTTGCACATAATTTATTATTTTGATAAATTAAACCCTATATTTTAAAGAAAATTTTGGAAACTACACAAATTTTAGTACATAAAGTGTACAAATTAATACGTCAATGAATATGATTGATGGAATTTAAACACCAAGCCCACCAAATAATCACATGCAATAAATAGTCAAATAACTAGTGGATGAAAACACTCAGGGAAATAGTGGATGATGAGATATATATCATAAATGATGACATCTAATATTTATAATTTATTTTATTTTATTTTAGATTATGTTTGTGAAGCTCCCTCCTGAATAATGGATTGACTATTGCATCAAAGGTGGATAGTGGTTTTATCAAATATTTATAATTGAAAGGTAAGAGTTAAGTATGGTATCTTATTTTTGCCTAAAATGTTAGGTATACTACCTGGGAAATATAATATACTCCACTTATGGTCTTATAAATCAATTTTACACATAATTTATTATTTTGATAAATTAAACCCTATACTTTAAAGAAAATTTTGTAAACTACCACAAATTTTAGTACATGAAACTTACAAATTGATGTGTTAATGGATATGATTATTGGAATTTAAATACCAAGCCCACCAGATAGTCACATGCAATAACTAGTGGATGAAAACACTCAAAGAAATAGTGGAGGATGATATATATATATATATACACATCATAACTGATGACATCTAATATTTATATATATATATATATATATATATTTTTTATCTTAGATTATGTGTGTGAAGCCCCCTCTTGGAGAGTGGAGTGGCCATTTTGCCAAACGTGCGTGGTAGTTTAATTTAATATTTATAATTGAAAGGCAAGAGTTAGGTATAGTATCTCATTTTTTACTAAAATGCTAAATATAATACCTAGAAAATATAATATACTCCACTTATGGTCTTATAAATCAATTTTACACATAATTTATTATTTTGATAAATTAAACCCTATATTTCAAAGAAAATTTTGGAAACTACTACAAATTTTAGTATATAAAGCTTACAAATTGATGTGTGAATGAATATGATTGATGGAATTTAAACACCAAGCCCACCAAATAAATGTATGATTGATTTTTTTTTTTTTTTCAATTAATGACACAACAATTTGGAAGCTCTATATAATAAAATTTATAGTATTTGTGAAATACTAAAGTTATACTAAAAACTTTAATTAATAATTTTTAAATTATAAAAAGATAAATTGTTGCCAATTAGTTATATATATATATATAACTTTGATAATGTTAACAAGTTCTTGTAATTTTAATAATGATGATAATTTTACGCACAACTTGTCTAATAAATATTATTTAAATATTAAAAGTAATTTACATATAATGATAATTCTCCTGCACTATTAGATTATTTTGGGCTCATTTGATAATGTTATTTTAGTAACGTTGTTTAAGTATTATAAAAATACATGTGAGTGAAAAAATATCATAAAAATATGTGTTGTGTTGTTTGAACAACGAAAATTATTGTTCAAACAACGTTACCAAATAAACCCTTTATTACATAATGTTGTAGCATGTCAAATTAGAATAATGATAATAGTGCATCACGTGATAATACTTTTTTGGGATTATTAGTGCATCACGTGTCTAAGAATATTTTAAATAAAGAAGCATATTGACAGGTGGAATATTTAATGATTGAACGATGGGGATTAATCATTTGATATTGCTAGGGTTTGATATTCATGAATATATTCTACCAAAAAAGATATTCATGAATATAAAAGCCACACTTTAGTGTCATTGCCGGATGACATTTTCACCATTTATTAGGGCATTTTCCAATTATCTACTAAACTTGCAAAAGCCAAATCAGTTCTTTGTTAAGAAGACCTTTCTTACGATATTTACTCAACAAGTATAAGTACTTGTGGGGTGTGGGAAGTAAGAGCCGGAGTTCAAATGTCTAGGAGAGAACTTCACATACTTATACACTTAGATTATAATAAAGTAGAATTTCTATCTTGTATAAAAAAAAAAATTAAGAAATTATAAATAAAAAAAAAAGTGTTGCTGGTGCATATATTGGCTCTTCCATTTCCAGAGGCTACTTTTGTTGGAAAATTTGGTTTTGTATCTCATACAAAACACACAGCGGAAACAACAAACATGAATTTATTTCATTCATGATTGATAACATGCATTATGTAAATTTCAGAATTTAAGAACAAGATAGCATACTTTGGTGCAGTGAAATTCAAAACAAAATATTAGAAGTATTTGAGAACACTTTTAATTTTCACTCAAATTCCACTTTATGCCTAAGAAGTGTGGTCTCTCAATCAGTTTCCAAGGGAGAATAATTGAGTGGCTTCACTTACACATACACACAATTTCACAATGATGTCTCACTTAAAATAAATTTTGTATGTTTCTCCATTTATAACTAACTGATTATCTAATTGGGCAGGTCTATTGGGCCTTTCTAATTGGGCTTTAGTGTGTGGCTTGGAATGGGACCAAAAGAGACCAATAAGACACTAGCTCTAATGGGCCTTGGGCTTTTTTGTCAACTCTTGACAAGTCCAAAGTTACCATTAATTATATTTAATACTACTATATAAATATAATTGCACTCTAGGCCTTATTAATAAATTATATTTCAAGACTCTAATAATATCATTTGACCCCTCCATGAAATATCCATAATGAACAAAGTCATAATAAACTGTCACTTTGTAAACAACTATTTTATCCTTAAGTACTCGGTTTAATCTTTTAGTTATTCACATTTATTGAAATCCAATTTCAATAAATATAAGTTTTAGTAACTCCTTACTAAAGTGGGCGTCCTGAATAACCAGTTCCCATTAAACTTATCTCAAGGGGATATTTCATGTCTATACAAAAAGAAATTATGGATTCCATCTTGAAAATATGTGTTCCCTCAACACTATGTGTGGTTACCCAACATACTGAGATTTTGACCGTGAATATTAGATCTCACTCCTGATATATCAAAGTAACCTACATTTCATGATCGGGTTCACTATCTTCTCAGGATTGAGAGTCTATGAAATTAGAAGTCGTGAGATTAATTATTCAGGTGACAGTTGTTGATTGAATAATTAATCTCATAGCGGTCCAGTTCATTATGTCTTAACTCTTAAGACATATCAACACGTCAACTAGAAGTCTTCACTTCCATGATCAAGACAAATCATTTTAGGTGATGTGTTATAGTCTTCGCAGATGAAACGCCCAATTTCATCACCGACTACGAACTATATTTTGAGTTTACAAGAAACTTGTGATTTATATCTTCTGTGACTAAATCACATAAATCACATACAATGCATCTCAAGGACTATGATAACGTCCCATTAGTTCATAAATAATCTCATATAATTAAACAACTTAATTATTTATAACATGCCAATAAATTTGATTTTAAGGCATAAACCCCAACAACTTCATCCTCTGTAATAGAGATCAAGTCTTGCATTTTGTTCCATTAAAAAAAAAAGTCTTGCATTTTGTTTGGGAATATTGGTTTGCCATCTATCTTTGCCATGGTGCAACTGGTGTTCTACTTTTATGCCTTGTTTTGTGTTGTGCACAAGAACTTTGCCTGACCTTTCCAAGACCTATCAAACTAGAGTGGTTCTCGATTTTAGCGATTGAATCGAAGGTTTTTGGTTGAAGCTCCTTTTTCCTTCATTTTCAATTATATTAGTGTCCGGTTCTCGGTTCAACCGACTAGTTTAGTAATTTGACAATATATTATTTTTCGATAGGTGAACCTTTATGGACCCAAAAAAAAAAAAAAATTGTAAGTCACAGTATTTTTATGTAATTAAAGTTGTAAGCTTTTTAAAAAATTATTCGCTAATTATTATTTGCATGCTAAGTTATACATTGTCGTATACAATCCAAGTGAAATCATGTTTTGATAATCAAAATATGATTTCAATTATAATTGTGAAAATTTTTCACAATTATAACTAAAATTGCGTTATCAAAACACGATTTCAACTTAATGTCCTATAGAGTGTATCTATTATTTGACATGAGTTCAAATTTCAACGAATCCTATACATAAAAGCACTGAACTCAAGCCAATTCCATAAATATAATATAATGTAAGTGGACGGGTCGAGTTGTGGCGCTAAATTAGTTGTCTAACCAGCCCACCCCAACACACCTCACTTAATGGAATGATACAAATTAGAAAAATTATAGAGTCATCTGGTGGACCATGTCACTTGTCTACCATTCTATTAAAAAACTTTCACTTGTTTAAAATTGCTGAGTCAGTAATTGATTTATGTTTAAAATTTTTTTCTAACTAATAATTTTAAATATATAAAATTTTTTTTTAGTGGAATGATATACTACCAGATCACTTGTACACCTCATGGAACTTATAATTTCTCGCTATATAGACAGTTAGACACTCATAAATTCATAATAACACAATAATTTTGGCTGATCGGTAGCTGTCTGTCCACAGCTTTGAAACCAAGGATAGGCTGAGAATTCAAATAACAGACTCCGACCACCGCAGATGGGAGATCCCACAAGACATCATCCCACGCCAAACCCACTCCCCACGACACCGCTCTCTCCCCGAAACTCCGTCATCTCCACCCCATTCCCATTCCCATTCCACCACCTCCTACTTCCTCTCCGACCCCAACTCCGACCTCACTCTCACTCTCCACACCACCTCTCCCTTCACCTTCTCCATCTCCCGCAAATCCACAAACGACACGATCTTCGACACCGCATCCACTCCCTTCATCTTCAAAAACCAGTACATCGAGCTCTCTACCTCGCTCCCCAAAACCAAGTCCTCACTCTATGGCCTTGGCGAGCACACCAAGCGGTCCTTCAAGCTTGTTCCCGATGACACTCAGACGCTCACTTTGTGGAACACCGATATCGGCAGTGCTAATCTCGATGTCAATCTTTATGGGTCGCACCCGTTTTACATGGACGCTAGATCATCATCATCATCACCGGCCATTCAAAGTCATGGAGTTTTGCTGCTGAATAGTAATGGGATGGATGTGATATACAGTGGTGATAGGATTACGTATAAGGTGATTGGTGGGGTTATTGACTTGTACTTGTTTGCTGGGCCATTGCCGGAGTTGGTGATGGAGCAGTATACGGAACTCATCGGCCGCCCTACGCCTATGCCTTATTGGTCCTTTGGTACCTTCTATCTTCTCTCTACTCTTGTCTTGTTTGCCTTTTCATTTATTGTGAATAGAAAAATGCTGAAGACTTCGTGATAGAGTTCTTAAAACCTTATCAATTTAGTTTCAAATGAGTAGATTGGATTGTAATAGTCAACATTCTTTTTAATATTGATGTATGGTCAAATGACTCAAATCTAATCAATTGTTTTAAGAATGAATGCATTAACATATTAAGAACTCTACAGTGGAGTTACTTTGAAAACTCTAGAGAATCTTAATTTGTGATTCTTATGATTGGAATTATGAATTTACAACATCACCTTCATATATCATGTCATATGTAATACTTTCTTTAACATTATATTTTATTTCTAAATATTGGTAAATTATACATGCAACCTATAGTGCCATCACTTCTGACTCCAAAAGAACTCAATTCCATCGAGTTAAGAGCTAGACTAAGAATGTCATTTGACACACTTCAACATTAGATTTTTTTTTTTTTTCTTTTTTTGATTAGTACACTTCAACATTAGATGTGTTTAGCATATGTGATAATGAACTTCTTTTTGCAATCAACAAAGGAGTAGCATGCCTGGCAAGGCGTGCATCATGATCCCATATCCATGCGTGACCCAAAACATAAAAGTGACAAAGCTTAAGAGACAGTACATCGTACATAAGTGTTTCTTTAAGCTTGCTTCTTTCAAATGTGAAGGCACAATTTATCAACATTTAATGTTGTATTAGTGATCCATATCATATGATAAGGATCCAGATGTGACTCTACTTCTATTCTCAATTTCTACACCACTTTCTTAGATATTGCATTAATATAATTCTTAATGTTAACTCCGAAGTTAGGTAGCGGTTCACTTGAACATCTTGTTTAGAGACTGTAAAAAGTAGATGAATGACACCTATCATAACCTCACCATCTAGATCTAGGTAATTAAAGTTAACTTTCAAGTTAGCATCAAGGGCTGGGGGAATCACGACTAGTGACTCTCTCCCCTCTTTTCTTAGCTCTCTGTCTCTTTTGTAATTTATCTGTTGTACTTCTTCTTGTATTTTCTGGGTTTGCTCTATGTTTTTCATGCATAGAGTAGCCTTTCATTTATATAAGATTCTTACTTATCAAAAAAAAATCAAGGGATTCACAATCTCATTTTCAAGTTGTTCTAACTCTTTACTTTTTAATTGCCTTTTGACTTCTTTTAGGATTTTTTCTTTTCAATTATAATAAAATTGATTTTGAAAGACATGGTCAAAACTGACAAGAGTGACACTTCATTCTGAAATTAGATCTACTACTTCCTTAGAATGAAGAAGAATTTCTAGATCAAGAAAATATATGTTGGTCCATCACATAGGGTAATAATCCTGACCAAATTGAAGTTTAATGAATACTACCAGTAATAGTCACCTTTAAAGACGCCATATGTAATTCTATTTGGGAACATAGTGGGTTACAGAGTACTTATAAAGAAAAAGAAAAAGAAGACTTTTTGATGGACCAATTGAAAAAATTAATTGCTGTAACGAGTTTTTCTTTTCTAAATACTTTTAAGACATTCCCTTATATTCAGGCTCAACTATATGCCAATATAATCCTCACTTTAAATTAGGATTTGACCTGCAACGTTTTTATCATTAGGTACTTTATAAGAAATGCTAACCCAAGTGGTTATTGTTAACTTTATGTAAAGGATTTCATCAGTGTCGATATGGTTACAAGAATGTGGCTGACCTTGAAGGCGTGGTTGCTGGCTATGCAAAAGCTGGTATACCTCTTGAAGTTATGTGGACAGATATTGATTACATGGATGGCTATAAGGATTTTACCCTTGATCCCATCAACTTCCCATTGGAAAAAATGCAAAAATTTGTTGATACTCTTCATCAAAATGGTCAGAAATATGTGCTCATCTTGGATCCAGGTATGCTTTACTTGACATGCAATTGTTTTCTTCAGCTGTAACTATTCTCACTCTCTTATTTAGTGTGAAAATGTGTTATTTTACAGGTATCAGTGTGAATAAGACATATGGAACCTACATAAGGGGAATGCAAGCTGATGTCTTCATAAAACGTGATGGTGTCCCTTACTTGGGTCAAGTTTGGCCTGGCCTAGTCTACTTCCCTGATTTTTTAAATCCAGCTAGTGAAGTATTTTGGGGTGGTGAGATAAAAAGATTTCATGATATTCTTCCCTTCGATGGTCTTTGGCTTGACATGAATGAGATTTCTAACTTTATAACTTCTCCTCCTACTCCAAATTCTACTCTTGATAACCCTCCCTACAAAATTAACAATGCTGGAGTTTCGCGGCCCATTAATAATAGTACTGTCCCTGCAACATCCTTACACTGGGGTAACATTGCAGAGTACAATGCCCACAACCTATATGGACTCCTAGAGTCCAAATCCACTAATGCAGCCTTAATCAATGCGACTGGTAAAAGGCCATTTATACTTGCCAGGTCAACTTTTGTAACCTCTGGCAAGTACACAGCTCACTGGACTGGAGACAATGCTGCTACATGGAATGATTTGGCATATTCAATTCCAGGAATTTTGAATTTTGGACTTTTTGGCATCCCAATGGTTGGAGCAGATATATGTGGTTTTTCAAGAAATACAACTGAAGAACTTTGTGGGCGTTGGATTCAGGTAAAAATTGATATATGTCAAAACGATTAGTTGATATTGTACTTTTTTTTTTCTCTCAAGCTTTTACTTGGCTTTTGATATGATATTTTACTGTTTTGTAGACTTGTAGTAGATAAAGGGAGAGTATGACCTGATTTTGTGAAACATTTCTCAACCCCCCCGCGCCCCCCCCCCCCCCACACACACACACACACACCCACAGCTTCTGCTTTCTTTATTAAGTAAAATATATTTTGGTTCCTTCTAACTTTAGACTTGTTGCTCTTTGAACCATATAGTTCTAATTTGAGTAATTTTGATCCCTACAAATTTAAATTGTTGTCAATCTAGTCCTACTGTTCAGCTCTGTTAATTATGTGCCATTAAGTGTCATATGATCTGTATACACCCATATCGAGTGCACTAGTCTCAACATTCACCTGTTGCTAACAAAGGTAGTGGAGAAGGGATAGAGGGCACTTGCACGACGGACATTGTGGAGGTGGAAGGGGTTGGTGCAGTTCTTTTGCTGTGGTCAAAGTAGGCCTTGACATGAGTGGTGAGGGTGTTGGACTTACTATGGCGCCTCTTCTATTGATACTCAGTTGGGATGAAGCAACTCTGAATACTAGTTATGGATCTTTTCATTATGGTTATGTAATATTTATTGATCTAAAGGTTACTGTTGGTGGGTAGTGAATTGTGAAAAATATATCTTTGCAGGACAGTTTGGATAGTAAGGGTGTATGTGAGTGAGGTTGATGGTTGGTGGCTGAGGGTTGAGCACCTGATCTTGGTGTGTCCTTTCTGGAATATCATGTTGCTCGAATCTGGGGATCCCTATGCACTTCCCTATGAAGCAGATGAGGATGATGAAGAAGAGGAATTCCTCTGCTCTCTTGAAAAACAAAAAATTTACATGATTTTTCCTCACAATATTACAATTTTATTTACCCTTTTTTCTCATAACATTTTCACCAAATTGATATGATTTTGATTTCTTATGTAGTCATGTGACACTTAATGGCATTTAGTGAATAGTGTTAGGCTGAAGGACTATATTGACAATAATCCAAAGCTTTAATGATAATATGATATAAATTAACTACGGGGATTTAGGAACCAAATTGATTGTTTGTTTAATTTTGATGAGAAGCCAAAACGTATTATATCTGTTTTAATTTTATTGTTTGTTTGTTATTTTATAAGAAGTGATGCTTCCAAAGTTTGTATAACATTGGTGGTTAACTCTCTCTCTCTCTCTCTCTGCATGTTATCTTTCTGGTTTTTTAATATCATTTTGTAGAAATATATTGAATATCTTTGCAAATGCTATGAGAGACAAAGTGATTAGGCATAGAAGTCTGAGTGCCATTAATAGGGAATAAAGAAAAGCCGTGCTTATTATTTGATTGAATATATTTATGCACCTAATATCTGTATTTTGTCCAAATGCAGCTAGGGGCTTTTTATCCCTTCACAAGGGATCACTCTGCTAAGTATACTATTCGTCAAGAACTCTACCTTTGGGATTCAGTTGCTGCAATAGCTAGGAAGGTGCTTGGGCTTCGCTATCGGCTTCTCCCCTACTTTTACACGTTAATGTATGAAGCACACCAAAGAGGAACACCCATTGCACGACCCCTTTTTTTCTCTTTCCCTCAAGATATCAACACTTATGAAATCAGTACACAATTTCTGATTGGTAAAGCCGTAATGGTCTCACCAGTATTGAAGTCAGGTGCTGTTTCAGTTGATGCATACTTCCCTGCAGGAAACTGGTTTGACCTCTTTAATTACTCCCATTCGTTGAGTGTTAAATCAGGAAAGTATATCAAGCTTGATGCACCACCTGATCATATAAATGTGCATGTTCGGGAAGGTAATATTCTGGCTATGCAAGGAGAGGCCATGACAACACAAGCAGCTCGGAAGACTGCATTCCAACTCTTGGTAGTTGTCAGCAATAGTGGAAATAGCAGTGGAGAAGTTTTCTTGGATGATGGTGAGGAGGTGGAGATGGGAGGAGCGGATGGGAAATGGAGTTTAGTGAGATTTTATGGTGGAATAATAGGGAATAAAGTATCGGTTAAATCACAAGTTGTGAATGGAGGTTTTGCTCTAAGCCAAAAGTGGATCATAGATAAAGTGGTTTTCATAGGATTAAAGAAGGGTAAGAGATTGAAGAGATATGAACTAGAAACTATAAATGGAACAAACTTGAATGGAAACTCAGTTATAAAGGAAAGCTTTGACAGCTTGGGATTTCTTATTGTAGAGGTCTCAAAATTGTCACTACTTATAGGAAAGGAGTTCAAGTTGGAGCTAAACTTCTGAAATAGTGAGACAACTCGGAAGAGAATAAGTATCAGTTGCACTCAACTGTCATAACTGTTTGAAATTGTATTGCTGGAAAAAATCGCTATTTTAATAAATTTCTAAGTAATAACTGAATAATTTGTTCGAGTGTTGGTAAATTCTATTAACATGTATTGTTTACGTCAAATGAGCATTTGGTTGACGTTGAGAGCAAATTACCAAAAGCAAAAAGGATATAAAATAAAAATAATGGGTCTCTCTTTCTTCTGTTTTTTAGAGTGATGCCATTATCTAATTAATTAATGAATGTCACTCACGAGAAAAAATAATCGAATAAATATGTTCATTCATAAGGAAAATAATTCACTATATCATAGGCAAATTGCCAACTAATACTACAATTACCAGAACTCATAGATAATTGAGTTTCAATTTATCATTGCGTAGTCATCTATCTATATAACATCTGAAAATTGAATCTTTGCATTTATTACTGTGACAGTTTTGTTGGCTATTGAGTTACATTGGCCTAGCTTTTTAGTTCATTTCGATCTATTTTGGTTTATTTCATTGTAGTTATTTAAAGATGTGAGAAGATAAGTTTAGGCTGAGATTAGACTTATTTTAATACTTGAATTTAAAAAAAAAATATAGATCTCAAACTCCAATAACTAATTATCAAATATAACATTATCTAGGGAGTATTATAAATGGACTATAAAGATAATTTTTTACAGTTTTTTTTTTCATATAATAAACTTATAATATACTCTCGTCTAGGACATTAACTAGTTCTATACTAAATTGAAGAGTAAAATGCAAATTAAACCTTTAAAGTTTGGGTGTGATTGGATTTTACACTTAAAGTTTCAGAATTTGAATTTTACCTCTTACACTGTGTTTGGTTGGGTGGATTTTAGGAAGGATGGAAAACGTAAGAAGGAAAATTGAGTGGAAAATTGAGTTTTCCTCCGTTTGGGAATGGGAAGAAAACAGGGAGAGTGGAAAATCCGGAAGAAAATTTTCTCTCTCGGGCCCACAATTTTTTTCCTCCCAAATCGGGAGGAAAAGCTTGAAGAGAAAATGCTCTCCCGGCCCTTTTACCATACTACCCTCTGAGATTAAGTACAAAAAAAAAAAAAAAAAACAGAGAGCTAGCCGGTGAAGCACAAAATTGATGTTGCTCTCAATTAAAATACAAACTCAAATCAAAATTTTAAAACTAATCAAAAAAAAAAAAAAAAACGCAAAGCAAAGCTGACCCATCTAGCCTCGGTGGGAAGAGGACATGCAGTGATGCTTCTTGAATGCTCTGGAGTAGATGTAGTGCTAGAGAATAAAAGAAAAAAGAAAAGTGAAGATTGAAGATATATAGAGCTCCAGAGTCCAGACGAAATGCTAGAGAAGAAAAGGAGAAGAAAAGAAAAATGAAAAGTGGAGATAAGTGGAAAGCTCCAGACAAGTGAAGATAGAAAGAAGAAAAGAAAAGTGAAGATAGAGACAAGGGAAAGTGTGGAGGAGAAAAAAAGATGAAAAAGAAAAAGAAAAAAAAGAAAAGGAACGTGCGGATGGAAAAAAAATAAATAAATAAGGGAAAAACAAAATAAATGATAAGAAATTAAGAAATATTACTATAATATTTTTACAATAATTTTTAAGTAATGTATTGTTACTAAATAATATGGAAGAAAAAAAAATATTTAAGTGATGTGTTTAAATTAAAATTAATAATAACTTACAACATATAATTTATTATGAAAGTATTGCGAAAAATATTGTGGACGTAATATTTCTCATTTAAAAATATAATTGTTGGTAAATTTTATATTATTTAATAAGAACAAATAAACATATTTCTTACCTATTATGTAACAAGGGTATAATAGTCAATTTATATAAACTACATTTTCTATCCTCTCACTTTTCTTTTCAACCAAACAAAAGAGTTTTCCATCTTTCCACTTTTCCATCCCTCCAACCAAACACATACGAGGGAAAACTAAATATTTTCTATCCTCCCACTAATTTTTCATCCTCCCACTTTTCCACTCCTCCATCCAAACGGACCCTTAGAGTTTGGTGACGTTTGGATTTTATACTTTAATGTTCAAGAATTTAGATTTTACCATCTACATTTTAGCAATGTTTGGATTTTACTCTCTAAAGTTTTGGGGTATTTAGATTTCACACTCTAAAGTTTCAGACTTTAAGGGTGTAAATTTCAAACAACTCTAAACTTTAGGGGTAAAATCAAAGTTCTAAAACATCAAGGTGTATAATCCAAACACCCCAAACTTTAGGGAGTAAAATCCAAATTCTGAAACTTCAGGATGTAAAATCTAATCACCGCCAAATTTTAGAGGTGTAATTTGCAAATTTACCCTAAATTGAAAGTCTCTCAAATTTTATTTGGAGATTAGATTAGTCATTCCACAATTAGATAGGGCAATTTTACCATCTTTACTTCTTTTATGCAAACATATGTAAACTAGTATTAATTACGTGAACGTCATGTATATATGTGACGATTTATTCAATTGGCATTACATCTCACTAAACTGCAACATTTTAAATCCTTAACAATTACTAGAGAGGTCTTGTACGCTTTGGAAATGGAAAGGATCTAAAATTGAATTACAAAAGTGATTAAGAGACATTTACAATATTTTCATAACATGACTTTCATAACAAATTTTCGGTGGCAAATAGTTATTAGTTTTAATTTGTACCCACAACTGAGATTACTTTTTTACCCCCCAATAATAGTAAGTAACAAGTTGCCACTTAAGATTTATTATGAAAATATTATAAACTTAACATTTCTCCAGTCATCTAAAACTTTTTCCTATCAATCATATTCTCCTATGTAATTTAAAAAAAATAAAATCAGAACACATCCAATTTATGAATCATGTACCCATCCAAAAATATTCAAGCTCACCTTGTTTTTTCCACCTTGCTATAGCTTAGATAGAGGAATTGAAAAAACACCCAAAAAAAAAAGAAAATCACCACCTTTACCATACAACTCAGTAGTGTCCCACCGCAATATAAATAGCACAAGGCATTTAGTGATTTTTTTCAGTGAATTTTTACGTGCCTCTAAACTATTTACCAATTCAATTTACTTAAAGTGAACATGGCAATCAACGATTTGAGAAAGCATTTGTAAGACAAGCAGATAGAGGACAAAGATATAATTCAGACCCTGGAAGAGGCAAACCTAAAAAAGGCAATGCCAATTGCTCGTTCACTACTAAATCAATCAATCTAAACCCAAAACTATAACCAAAGGAACAAAACCTCATTGCTCTATCTCTACCTTAAAGCAATTGAAACCTGGAAAAAAACTCTGATCATTAAGCCATGAACATGAAATTGAACCCACCTTAACTCAGACCTCGCAAGTTTAAATGTGCATCTCACTGATCTCATCTTAATAGCAAGACAATAAGATCTTACAAACCAAGCTGTGAATAGCATTCTACAGAACACAACATGTTAAGAGTATATATGCAGCATAATATGAAGCATCTTTATCAGGAGGGAGAGATTGACTGATAAAAAGGACTTGTAGAACGATCCCTGAAGAAAGAAATGGAAGCATGAAAGCTAAGTAATCTTTAATGCATGCAATCTTATACCGGGCGTACTGTTAAGGGCATGAATAATGTATTTACGTGCCTTTCAGTCACATGCAACCACTTTTGATGGTTAGTTCATTGCATGGAAGGTCATTACAGAATTAAGGACATACATAGATCAAATGCTAAAAAACAAAAATCAACAATAATGTTAAAACTTACATGACACCCCCCAATCATAGTACAATATTCAACATTAATTTCAAAAAAAAAAAAAAAACTCTTAAACTACATGTTGAATCTTAAATTTGACTATGTACACTTAAACTTTATCTCAATTTAATTAGTTAGTTGTAAGATTAGATTATTAGCCAAAGTGTAATGCCCTCCTTTTACATCCAGTGATAAATCAACCAAATGTGTGAACTAAGATCTATGAGACAACTACCTAACTAAATTGGTGCAAGATACACACAAAGCACCACTAACGTGAGCTCACAATGCGCACAACAAAATCCTCCACACTCATAATTATTTTTTGAAGCTACCATTCAAAACATGGCAACAAAAACATTATTGTTCTTGCTAATTTTTTATGTTTATAATGATCTATTCGTGTTATGTTGATATATACAAATTCTTATCATATATTCATAATCCTTACATATTTCTTAACTGTGCATAAAAAACCAATGGAATTTATTAGGCTATTTATACAAAACAATACATATTAGAAAATAATAAAAAAAAACATTTAAGTACACTAATAGTGGATGCATATGACATATTACAAAATTTAATTTACTTTTGTGACTATGTAAATAAATATACACATTCAATTATAAAGGAAAAAAAAAAACACATGCTATAAACAAGAACAATAACAGAAAGCCAAAGCTTATGTGCAAACTGGTTATGAGAAACAATTCCTCCAAACCGCTAGGTAGAATTCTATTAATTATATAAGTTTTCTTGTCACGTGAATGACATACATCTCAATTTTTTTTTCTATTAAATTTTTATTATTTTTGTTGTATTGAATCCAGGCCACTACAAAACCATGCATAATCATTTTTTTATCTTACAAATTGTTCTCTTACAAATTTCTGTCGTTGCAGCACACTATGATATAGGTTTATTTTTTCCCAGTCTATTTATTTCTTAATTTTTTCCGAGGAAATATTTATTTCTTAATTATGTGGTGATGAGTTGTGAATGTCATGTATCAATTAATATAATTCAAGAATTCTTTCCACTCTTTGGGTGTCTTATCGTAAATTACTAATTCAAGTTTAGCAAATTTATTGTGTACAATAACAATAGGCTTTTGGTTTCCACTGGAAAGGAAAGAAATACAACTCGAACTGCTATCTTCATTTGCAGTCCCCCGACTGGTATTGCTGTAATACCTGTTATTAGTATTTGCATCCTTTTAGCATGTGAAATCAATTGGCTGGCTAATTTGTCATGATAATTTCTAGATAAACGTGTAACAAGTATTCCAAAAAACACATATACTTGAAAGTAATATATAATTATATAATACTGAATATAATATTGGATAGCTCACATGGACCCACTCCCATGAATATTATATTACACACACACACGCATATATTGCAAAATTCATGTGGGACTAATGGATTTTACTAATTTAAAGTATCTTCAATTGGGCATGTTAGGAATTAATTTTTCATTAGTTATTCAATGGTTTTTGTAATTGACTATGTAGAGTTAACTTAATATTTATTTGACATATAATTTTTAAAAACTTAGTACAAATCACCCAAGTGTATGGCCACGTGTGACTTAAGACACGCTCCTACAACATACACTCATCACTATAAAACATCACAAAAATAATAATAAAATTTTAAAAATATTGCAATCAACTAACATAGACATAGACATAAACAGAAACATAAATATAAGCATTAATATAATATGTTTTTCTTTTATTTGAACACAAAGAAAAATATATATGAAAACAATTTATGTCAATTAGCGAATTTATTAAACTGTTTACACATTTTATTCCTTTATTTTTCGTATATAAACTGATTTAAAACTATATATGCGAGAGATGGTTAATTCATATGTTTATAGTATAAAAATAAAGAGAAAGTGCATAAACACCCCTAAACTTTTAGGTACCGGCCAAATCACCCCTGAACTTTTATATCGATTAATTTACTCCATAAACCATGCACAACTGCCAAATCAAACCATCTATCACTTTGGTATTAAAAAACTAACGGGTAACTCACGTGAGAGACCATGCGAGAATAAAAAGTAGCAAACGTTCAGGGAGAAAGAAACCTAGCTTTAGAGAGAGAGAGAGAGAGAGAGAGAGAGAGAGAGAGAGAGCCAATCAAACAAGAATTCCAGAGCCACTATCGTCAACCTTCTCTCCTATGCCGGAGTCTTTGTCTCGCCGTCGTCTTGCCGCTGATATTTATTTATTTATTTATTTATTTTTTTCCTGTTCTCTGTTTTTCGAATCCTCTATGTGCAAGTTTCTATTGCAATTTTTTGGTTTTGGTTTACTTTTTGGGCTTAGCCAATGTATAAAGCTTGATAGACACTTACCTAAGTGTTTCAAGGTCTGTGGTGGATTGTTAGAGTTGGTTGTGGTAAAATTTCCATTTGATCAAAAATGGTTTTGAGTATGCTGTACAATTGTTTGATGAAATGGCTGAGAGAGAGAGATGACCAGTGCTTTAATCTGTTTTTCAATCCTCTATGTGCGAGTTTCTATTGTAATTTCTTGGTTAGTTTAATTTTTTGGGGTTGGGGTTTGTGTGAGCTTGTTTTCAAAGGCCTCATCAATTACTTGTCTTGTCATTTGTATCAATATTGGTGAGCCTTGAATTTGGATATAAAAATTATTTCTATTAATCACTGGCACTTCTGATCCTTTGGCCACTTTAAATAATTAGATTTTTTTTTTGATACGAATAATAATTAGATTTTTGATATGAGAAAATTTCAGATCAACATGAGCTCATTTATTTACTGTACAAAAAATGAAATCTTGCAGGGTTTTGTGATGGGAAGGAAACACTGACACTGAAAGTTTCTTCTTCCAATTATTTGAAGTTGATAATGTTGCCATTCCTAAACAAGAGATCTATTATTATTTTTCTTTGTCCTTTTTTTTTTTCCTTCTTAATTTAAACCAAAAAAAAAAAAAAAAAAAGTTAGCTGAGTACCTCATGCAGTGCCATGCTCTCCCTATTAAAGTTTGCAATGCAGTGGATATGCTGATTAGGGATTTCCTTTGGGGATCAATCATGTGATGAAAAAAGAAGGCTTCATATGGTCAATTGGCTTCACATGGGAGGACTGGGTCTAGCCCAAATGAATTCAGGAATCAAGCTATTCTAGCTAAGTTGTGTTGGAGGCTGGCTAATGAACAAGATGCTCCTTGGGCTAATATGCTGGCTAAGAAAGATCTGTCCGCTTCGAGATTGACTGAAGAAGGAAAAAAGCACCCGCGCTCAAGGATTTGGGCTGCTTGCAAGAAAGGTGGTCCAGTGTATGTTAAAGGGTTGATGGTCTATGAACAACGGTAGTTCTATCAAATTTTGGCAAGATTTCTGGCTTTCCTTGGGATCCATGAGAAATCTTATTGAAGGTCTCTCTCAAGAGATGAGGAACAACTCACAGTGCAACAATGCTTTGATATGAGCATTGGTTAGAATTTACAAAACATTTCTTTCTACTTACTGGATCATATTATTAATTCAACTCATGCCACCCCCTTCTCTTGTGACCAGACTACAAAGGATTCGTAAGCCGGGGCTTTTTCAAAAGATGGTAGCTTCGCTCTCCAATCGTCTTACTTATTGGCAAGAGATTCGAACCTATTTCACTTGGAGTCTTGATGAAGATAATGACTAATTTTTTTGTTTCTACTTACCGGATCATAATTTTTTTGTCTTGATGAAGATAACAACTATTTGTAAACACTCATTAATATTTCAATTTATGGCAGATTGGGACTCATTCATTTTTTGTGTAGTTATGCTATGATATGATATTATTACCTTACAAATTTGAATTACTGATGACTAGATTTTCTTATTCTTTTTTCTCTGGTTGTAAAAAATTGAAAGTTTTTTTTTTTTTTTTTGAATTATACCTCACACCCATTATCAATGAATTACTCAATGTCTTTTAAGCACAATGTAGATCTACACTGGTTGAGACTACTAGTCAGATGCGGGGTTCAAGAAACCCAACCAATGGTATTGACTAAATCATTTGTTAATTGTGAAAAGATATGTTTCATAACTCAAAAGAGTAGTAGGACAGAGCAAATTGTGAGACAGTTCCTCGCAACAATAAAATCATCTACTGTGGGAATCAAGTATGAAAGCTCGAAAATGTGTTGTAAACACACGAGCGGTTTAGACCCCCAAATTTAAATTACGGCTTGGTTGATTTTACACTAACTTAATGATAAGTGCGGAATAGTGTAAACACAAGCGTAGAAACAAAACAACTACTCTAATCCATATTTAAAGCAACATAGCAGTAAAAATGAAATGAACAAGAGTAGGGAAGAAGGATGCAAACACAGATAACACCGAGACGTGTTATCGAAAAGGAAACCGAAGAACTCGGCGAAAAACCTCTCTGCCGCCCTCAAAGCGAAAATCGATCCACTAGACAATCAGTTGGGATACATAGGTTAGCAAGAGACTCTCCAAGCCTAGTCTACCCGATGTACTTAAGCCCTCTAAGCTCCTACTCCAACAAGGCTTCTCGAAACCGTGTCTTGTCTTAGTTCTCTGGATCCCGCAACAAGCTCCATGTTGCATCTGCCATTCTAGGCTCCTTCCAATACTTCCCAGCAGCGCCAAAACGTCACTCAATACTCTCAAAGGTGAGGTAAGTGTTTGGGCTATCAACCTCTCAAAGATATGGAGAATGGAGAGGGAAAGGTTGAGGAAATACCACAAGCAATTGTATAGAGAAAGGTGGGGATGACAATCTCTAATTCTCAATGTGTTTGGCTAGGGTTTTCTCTCTCAAGCATTCCTCAACATTTGTGGGTAATGATGGTATATATATAGGATAGGTGCAAAATGTGTGAGTTAGTCAGTACAGGCTGGCAGAACAGCTTGTCTTGCGGGTGTCTTGCGGGAGGGCCTTACCTTCGAGATACTCGCGAGAGACAGCTGTTTCCACCAGGCCTGACTCTTCGCATTCCAGCATGTGCAGGGCACATGTTTCACTTCGCAGGAAGCTAGGTCGCGACATACCCGCGAGAATCCTTCAGCCTCCAAATGCTTGAGTCTTCACACACACTCTCTATTACACAACCTTTACAACAAATCCCACAACAAATACAGGGTATAAACGATTGATAATAATTACAATCAAATTTGGCACGTAATAAAAACTAACAAAATACATAGTTGTAAATAACAACTTTACAAAGTAGACCCGAGAATTCACTAAGCAAGCCTCATGCATGGAAAGTTATGATCACCAATTTCGTTGAGGACAATGATAATTCCCAATTTATATAACTTGTAGTGACTTAATGCAAGCTATGAATTTATATAACTCACGCAAGTTATATATTGGCCTCAAATTGATATAATAAATTTCCATTATTTTCTCAATATTTTTCTTTAGAATATTTCTCATGAACGTAACAAAGAATATGTAACTCATGAACTCATACAATAATGAAATGCCATTAATTTCATAAATTGAACATTACATAGTTCTAAATATTTATATATTATATTACATCTAATTTAAATAGGTAGATACATTACATTACAAACCCCTTTTTTTGAGACTCTAATATAAATAGTCACTACAAATAAAGACGACTTTCAACATTAACACTTGGACACCATACAGAAGGCCATCAAAATCACACTGTTGATTTAAGAATCCAGCAATAAACACCAAAGCCATTTAGGGATTCTCTTATGCATTGCAGCTTCGTTCTTCAGCTTTCGGTTAGTGTCCAATAGTCCATTAATAACTCATTTTCTTCTTTGTGTGAATTCAATGCCATGCTTCTCAAAGTAGTTGCATACATTACGATCCTACACAATTAAAAAAAATTAGTATACTATGCACAACTTAGAAACCAAACACAAATAAGATCTGAACGGCGGCTCCAGATTCGCTAATCTACCAATCTAAAATGTTCCAGAATTTCACAATTTCACTATAATAATTGAATGCCATACTCAGATTGGTGTGATTAATTGCCCCAGTGAACATCAAATTCCTGGCATTCAGTCTTAACAAACAATTTTCAAAATCATAAGCATAAACCAATAATTTTCCATATTACATTCTACTACAATTATACACTACCAAATTCTTGAACAATTTCAAGTATAATCATGTACCCATTTCACATGTAAATATCCCTTCACCTATGGCTCTCACTGTCCCTCCAAACAAATATGAGGAAAACAGCAGAAAAATGACAAATTTAAAATTTTAGAGAAGCAACATACAATCTAGCATTGATAAAAACCCACTTGCTGAAAAGCGAAAATCACTTACTTTTCAATATACATGAACTACCAAGGAAGAAAATGTTACAAATTTCCGAAGAGAGAAACAAGAAGGGTACTTGAGGAAGAGTGTGGCTGTTGCAAATAGTGTGAGATTGGAAAGGCCAATGCAAGAGAATGCAGGGTTGCCATTGTGAGAGAGATAGAAGTTATAAAAAGAGAGTTGGTGTGGTTTTTGCTCTAATCACTGCCTTTTCGAACATTCTTCAGCAATTCATTAACATAATGACTAGATATTATACTAGAGAACAAAATCACCTCACCTAATATATACTGTAATTTCAAGTCCCAAATTTGATGTTTGTTTTGCTTGTAATTTCCATTAATTTATGAAACAATCAACCTCACATAAACCCCAACCTCTAAAATTATCACCAAGAAATTGCAAACCCATCTAAAATCCTATCAAACAACCAAAACCCATTAAACAACTGGCCATATCTCTCTCAAGCATTTCATCAAACAACTGTACCACATACTCAAAACTAGTTTTGATCAAATCAAATTTTTACCACAACCAACTCTACCCAATCCACCATAGACCTTGAAACACTTGGGTAAGTGTCTATTAGGCTTTAGACATTGGGTAAGCCCGAAAAGTAAACCAAAACCAAAAAAATTGCAATAGAAACTTGCACATGGAGAATCGGAAAAGTAGAGAGCAGGAAAAAAAGAAAAGAAAAAAAAGAATACCAGCGGCAAGATGTCGGCGGGACAAAGACTCCAGCAGCGGAGATAAGGTTGACGATGGTGGTTCTGGAATTCTTGTTTGATTGGCGCTCTCTCTCTCTAAAGCTAGCTTTCTATCTTTCTAAACATTTGCTAATATTTATTCTCCGGTGAGTCACCCGTTAGTTTTCTAACACCGAAGTAACAGATGGTTTGATTTGGCAGTTATGCATAGTTTACGGAGTAAATTGTCTAATATAAAAGTACGGGGTGTTTTGGCCCGTAGTTAAAAGCTTACGGGGTGTTTGAGCATTTTTCTCTAAAAATAATAATATTGATAAGAGCATATAGTTGGCACTTTGAACAATATATTACACTGTAGTGCATAACAATTGTAATACACTTTAAGAGGATTGATTAGGTTTTTATACGCTTCAAGACTTATCTAATTTAAGCATTCATGTGAGCATAGGGGAAAACATGTAAAACACATTTCAACTTAAAATAATTATCAATGAAATTATTATAAAGAAGGAAACACCAAAATCCCTGTAAGATTATCTTTACATTTTCTCATTATTACTATTGCACATTGCATCTTCTCAAGGAAAACCTACACGGCGATTGGATAAGCTGCTAGTGTATTTTTGCAGTGGTAGGGATAAAGCAGGAATAGCAACGTTGGATACAGTTGAGGCATTGACAGATATATGATCAAAATTTGATTTTTATGTTAAAAAAAAGGAGGAAGAGGTATGACCAGCCTAATAAGTTTAGATATTGAAATTTGAATTTTCATGTTTTCCAATTATTTAAATATTGACAAATAGATATGTAGGATTAAAATAAAAATATATGGAAACCATTTTTGACAATACTTTCAGAATGTTCAATTTGTTCTTCGGAGTAAAGAAGAAAACGACACTTTTAGAGAGTGTTAATTTTGGAACATGCTCAAACACTGATGAAACTTGATTGGAAAGCTATCATGTTTATTGTTTATGTTTTTCCAATTCACATTATATTGAAATATAATAATTCATCTGATATATTCATAAATCTTCTATATTCTAAAAGGTAAATTACAACTTACTCACCTATAGTTTGATTGAAATTTAAATTGTTTACTTATGGTTTAAAAGTTGGTACTTTACCTATCTGAGATTTACTCCGTTAAGCTTCCGTAACTCATCTCTATACTTCCACCATTAAAAACACAAAAAAAAAAAAAAAAAAGAAAATGATAAAAATCAAGATCTAAAAGCATGTTTCTTAAAAATGGTGAAGCTTTGGCATGGGTTAAGATAAGGGTTAGATAGAGTTATTTGTAATTCAAACTCATTTGTATTCAATATAATTCGAACTCTTGTTTATGTACATTCTATTGTAAATGCAAAGCCTTGCACCGTATTGTGGGGGGGCTGAAAATCCAAATCCATTTACACTTGTATCTTTACAATATGATAGATAAAAAATTGCACAAATGAGTTACTGCAACATTTGAATGTTCTAGTTTACTACTACATTACTGGCCTAGCTAAAGAAATTATGACTCTAAAAATTAGTGTAGCTAGGAGAACTTTGCTGGGACTGAAAGTTTATAGTGTTAAAATCATAGGTTCAAGAACATTCAAAGAAACCTAGCAGCCCATAAACACATCAAATCTACAAAAAAAAAAAAAAAAAAAAAAAAAAAAAAAAAAAAAAAAAAAAAAATCAGCCTCCATAAGTTAAGGTCCATGGCGGAGAAACCAAGAGCTGCTGCTAAGGGTAGTGGTGACGATAAAAGTAGCAACAATTGCAGGTTCACATACTACTTAATCTTCCCCTGGAACACCATTGCCTCATTGCCCACAACAACAACCATCTCTCTATAGTTCAACCAAGGCAACAGTAAAGTTAGCCACAATAAACATGTATAAACCAAATCATATCAGAACCCAAATATCATATCTAAAATAAATTTATGAAAACCAAAGAAAAAAAGTACAATAATTGCTTGCCTTGATTCGAACTATTGTGTTGTTGGAGAAAATAATAGAGAGAGTCAAGGAGATACATAAAATTTTTTGAGCTAAGCACCATGAAAAATGAAAGCTCACTTAGTGTGACAAACACTAGTGAATGTTTAGACCCCCAATTTTGAAAAATACCAACACAAGCTTACACTCAAACAATATATGTGCAGAATGATAAATATAAGCTATACTCAAACAATCAAACATGTTATCGAAGAGGAAACCGAAGAACTCGGCGAAAAATCTCTCCGCCGCCCTTCAAATGGTAAAATGATCCACTAGAAAATCAGTTGAGATACATGAATAGTAATAGACCCTTCAAGCCTAATCTACCTAATACACCTAAGCCGTCCAAGCTTTTTGCTCCAACAAGTTTAAGCCTAACCGTGTCTTCTCTAACTTTCTAGATTCCACAATAAGCCCATTGCGTCAACCAAAATGAATTAGTTCTCTTTGAACTGCTTCCTAAGCACCAAAAACCTTCTCACTGATATTAATATGGTGAGGTAAGGATTTGGCTAAATATCCTCTCAAGGGTATGACAATGGAGAGGGTGAGAGTAGAGGAATTTGGAGAATCAAATGTATAAGACTGTGGATGAATCAATCTTGTTGTTCTCTAGGATTTACTTCTCAAAATTCTCTCTGGAAGCTCTCAACATTTCATAGGTATAAGGGAATTTATAGTAGGGTATGAGAAAGAATGTGAAAAGTCATTTTTCTGCAAAACATGGTACATTGGCAAGTCACTTGTGATTGGAACAAGTTGCGAGTTCCAATCGCTAGTTAATAGAATGACCAGACTTTTTTTTTTTTTTTGGATCCAGTTGTCCTGACCCTCCAACTTCCTACATGCTTCACACGTGTGCTGGATTCTAGCGAGTCATCACTCGCAAGTCAGTCACAAGTTCTAGTTGCGAGAATGCTCTTAATTGCATACGCTTGATCAATTCTTCACACTCTCTCACACACAACCCTTACGTTATTCCCACCTAAATACAGGGTTTCTAAATGCTGAATTACAAGCAAATTTGGCACAGAATAAATCCAACACATAGTTAAATAAATTCAACCTTACAATCTCCCCCTTTGGCTATTCCGTGACAAAACCCTAAAACATACTCTAGACTTAAAAATGTGAGTTGGGAACAGTTGTCAAAACTCACTCACACCTAACTCTAGATTTATGAAGCTCTTGAAACATATAGAAAAGTTTTCCTAAAAAAAATATCACAAGAAGTTCATTGTAAGCAAAAATCTTGGAATGCATATGGAGCAAGCATAATACGATCAAGCAAGTATGAATATGACAATAAAGAATAGCTTGACTAAACAAGAACAATCACTATAAATAGTGACTACAATGAACATTCACACGGTGAATGAACATCTGGACATGTAAGCTAATAAGGTCAATGCAAAGTATTATTTGCATGTCCAACACTCAACCGATGCAATACCATTAAAGTAATTGCAACAAGGATACAAGATCTAACAAGGGCACAAGAGTACTAAAGAGAATGCAAAACATAATCTAAAATTACTAAGCTACATAGGCAAAGGTACAAATAAGCATAGTTTAAATAGCTAAAACATCCAAGTATCCATAACACAAAATATCCAAGCATTTTAAAAACCAAAGTATTAAAACCATAGAGTACTTAAAAACCAAAGTACTAAAACCATAGAGTACTTAAAAACCAAAGTACTAAAACCATAGAGTACTAAAATAAGTGCTATGAAAAACCATAAAAACTATGAAAAGCATAAAAGCTATAAAAACTATAAAATGTTTTCCCCCTCAAGATAAGCTCCCCCTCAAGAGCTACTCCATACTACTCCCCCTTTTTGACCGGAATGGCCAAAGGGCTACAGCTGATGAGTGAAGCTATCAAACTTGGCTAACAACAAGTTAATCTGGTCCTGGATGGCTGCAAGGCTATTGGAGTGCTCAGTTTGAACATCTCTTAGACCACCAATCCTCTCAAGAATGATCTGAAAAGCGTTTGGAGGCACTGATGAAGACGATGATGCTTCACTCCTACCTCGACCACCACCTCTTCTTGAAGTAGGTTGTTGTCCTTCCGCTTCAATTTCTGTATCCGCAAGAGGTACTTGTTTAGCTTATTCATCTCCCGAAAGACGAACTCTTCTCCTTAGGATTGTTTAAGAGTTGATGGAAGGAGGTACACTCATTAGGCTTATGTCTTGCGAAGTCTCCACACCTTTTTCATGAAGGATCCTCATAATTAGACTTGGGAGAAAAAGCTTTGCCCTTAATGATGTCCTTGTAGCTTCGGCAATGATGGTGTACAAATGAGCACCAATGTCGATGTAGATTTTCTCATGAAGCTTCATGAGGAAGATGGCTCTAGCATTGTTAATGGTGGTTAACTTCCTTACCGAATACAAGTTGAACATCATGATGTAGGCAAGGCATCTCAAATCTAGAGGAAATGTGGTTGTGTTGAGGCATTTTCCTTCCTTAGAGCCAACAAGACGGAATTGTACCATTTCTAGAGAGACCATTCTATCCTTGAAAGGAATGAAGTTTTCATGATCTAGTTCTTCATGTCCATATTGGATTTATAATCAAGGATTGGCCATATTATCTTTACATAACAAGTTTATGTATCTTGTTTAGCTTTGATGAGCTTATTTATTGCACTTGATTAGTTGAAGCTTTGTAGTGCATGTTGTGTGGGAAAGATGTTTATGGTGTTTATCACTTTGTCTTAATCTTGAAGTCACATGTTATTTGATTGTCGGACTTGATCCTTTTGAGAGAGGCATAAATAACCATCTCTCCACTGTTCATTAGCCAATCATGAACACCTTAGTGCATATCGTAAGATTTTGTGCTCGAGAAAGTGTAGCACATGCACAAAAAGAACATAAAGTGTAGCCTCGGTTTAATTGCTTAATGCTTAAAATTGGTATGTACTATTTAGGTTTAATGCCAAATCACATAATTAAAATTGGTGTGTATATTATCCTGGCTTTTTAATAAGTTTCTGATTAAATTAAAATTTGTGTGCATATTATGAGGCAAAATCAAGAAACTTACATGATTGCAAGCTTATGATCTAGGAGATGTGAGAGTTATATGATGTAACTCTTTAGGTGATAGTCTCTTTCAAATTCTATATGATGAATTTTGTAGACTTTGTGTTTGATTTCTATTCACATATCACCTCACATGTATCTCAAGCTTTGCTAGTTGCACACACTACACAAGTTACTCTTTACTAAACTTGGTACATTATATTGTGTGTGATTTTGTTGTGGCTATCCAAGATTAAAAGTTCCTTGATCTTAATGCAAAATGTGTTTAAAGTTTGAGATTTTGGACATTCTAGAGCTTGAATGTACCCGAATTGGGGATTTTGTTCAAATTGGGTTCAATTGATGCAATTGGCTTGTTGAATTGATGTAATTGACCATTATATTGTGTATTCTAGCTTGTGTGATGATCAATTGGTCAAATTTTTCCTAAAATCTTAACAAGTGGTTTTTAAATTTTGAGGTTTTTGTTAGAAACTCTGTACTCAGGTCAATTTTGTGAAATTGAACTTTAAATTGAACTTAGTTTTACTGCATTAGAACATGCATCATGACATATTTTTTTCATGCATCATTTGTGTTTAGGATTCACATGCATTACATTGATTTTTGTATCCATCTTGTAGTTTGCAGTCATATCTTTCATTGTTTTCACATATAGGATGCATACACTTTGCTAAATTGAGTACTCAACTTGATTTAAAAATTAATTGATTAATTTTTGAGTTTTGTACATTCTAGTATATGTTATTTCTTATGTGTGAACTGCAAAAAATATTTTTCTTAAGAGATATGATGGATAATCAATGTGCAAATATTTTTTCTACTCATGCAACTGTTTATGGGTCACATAGTGTCAAGTTTGCATTTATTGAAAGAGATAATATTTTTTTTAATGTGTATCCTCACCTTAGTTTTTAACTTTGGTTTGTGCATTTTTATTTTGCCCACCTCCTTTATTTTTCCCTAAAACTGTTTTTCCCAAAACTTGTTTTGTTTTTCCTATTTTTTTAAGGGGAGAAATTTTTTTTAACCTTTGTGGTTCTTAGGGGAGTTGTTGCTCTTTGTAGGGGGAGTTGTCTCTATTCTCAATAGAGTTGTCTTGTTTTGTGTCCCTTTGATTCTCTATTTTCTTGTATCCTTTGTCATGTATGTTTGAGTTGTTTTTGTCAATACGTGACAAAAAGGGGGAGAAATTATTGATTTATAGGAATCATGTTTTGTTTAGGGGGAGTTGAAATTATTTTTGAAAGGAGAGAATATAAATAAAAACTTTTTGTTGTATCTAACTTAAGGGGAGAGTTAGTTTACTTTTGTTTTTATTTTTGTTTCTTGTTGACTGCTCATTGATTTATATTTATGAGTTATTCATGATATATGTCTTTGTTTTGTGTTTTGTGAAGTCAAGAATTTATTTGTTGATTTACTTTTTTTTGTCACACATGCGTTTATGCGTTTGTTGAGTGTTTCAGGAATATACAGGTTGATTCAGTTGAGCTGCTGTCTACACTTGCAACTGATGGATAGTAGTTAGGTTGGATTTGTTATAATGGGCATTATTTTTGTAATGGGCTTTTATTTGTAAACTTTGAGTTTTTAGTTTGTGTTTTGTCACGGATTGCCAAAGGAGGAGTTTGTTAGGTTCTAAGGAATTAGGAACTAATGTATTAGAACTCTAATTTGTATTGTTGGCAAACCGTGATCAAAATGTTTTAGTCTTGTTTAAATTTGCTCAAAGTATATTTTTATGTAAAGTTAGAATCGAGTGTTTTGCAGGATTTACTGTGTAAATCTGCCTGTCTCGATCGATCAAAAATTAGGCTCGATCGATCAAAACTCGAGCAGATCATTTTTCTGCAGAATTTTCCAACTTAGCATAAGCCCATTAAGGATTAGGGTTTTAGATCTACTTCTCCCACTATATAAAGGAAACCCTAGCCATGTTTTTAGAGTAGCTCTTGTTGCTCATATTTTCTGTTTTATGTAAATCTCTTGTGAGATCTAGATGAGCTTTCATTTACACAAAGTTTAGAGTTTTCAAGGAGGGGATGTTATCTACACCTTGATGATCAACTTAGTTGTTGCCATTGGAGCTTAAAGAAACACAAGCGGGGAGCTTGTATTTTGTGGAGAATCCAATAAAGAAAGAGTCTGTGGATTCGGAGCTTGCATGTGGTCGTGTCAGTAAGTTCTACTGGTGGGTAGCATTAGGAAGTCAAGCGGGAAGCTTGTAAGTCCTTTTGTATGAACTTCGATTCTTTCATAGTGGATTCAGGTTTACCTTGAGGATAGCTAGGTTAAATCCTCCCCAGGTTTTTTACCAGTTTGGTTTTCCTGGGTGATCATATCATTGTGTTATTTATATTTCCGCTGCTTTATTCTTGATATGATTGTTTGATTATTTTAATCTAGAATTGCATAATTTGACTAAGTTAATCACTTGGTTAATAAACTAGGTTAATCCAATTGTTGTTTTAAGGGGTCTAAAACCCAACATGTATAACATGTTTTTGTGAGTTTCAGAATTAGAGATATTAGTTTCATGGTATTAGAAGATTATACATATTTAATTTTCTGCATGGTTGTTGAAACTATGTTTTGATAAAAACTAATATTGATGTTATGATGTTGTTTAAATTTGAATTTAAGTATGTTAAATTGAAGTTTAAGGCTATAGCATCAATGAAATTTAGTTTTGATATCAATCTCTGTCTATCATGTTCATATGATGGCTGTTTGTTCATGAAAAGTCGTTAAAAATTGCCTTAGAAAAATTCTGGAAATTCAAAATTTGCAAAGCTCGATCAATCGAGAAATGATCGAGCATTGATCGAGCAAATAGGAGATTTCTCGATCGATCGACTAGCTATCGGTCAGTTGTTGAGATATTAAGATTGTTTCTGGATCGATCGACAAGCTATTAGGAAGCTGTCGAGCCAGTAAGATTGTTTCTCAATCGATCGAACAGCGATTGAGGATCGATCAAGCCTGGGAATTTTTGAATTTTTCTAAGTGTTTTCACATGTATAAGATGCAAGGCTATGTGCAATTAGATTATGCATGTTTAATAATTAAAAACCTTCTTTAAAACATCTAGTGGGAGAGAGATACAAGGGTTGGATCTCACGGCCTCCATTATCAGTTCGTAGTAGTGTGAGAAAAGCATCTCGTCTTGGTGTATATGCCTTACTATCCCAAAGGAGGGTGTTTTGTTCCATGGTACTACAAGTTTAAACACCACAAAGGGAGATGAAATGTGGCTACACATGATTCTAGATAATGGTGTACACTAGACTAAGTGTAATGTTAATCTCCCGAAGGAGCTATGTCATTATTACTTAGAGGCTAAAGGTAATACGGCATATTATTAGTGTTTGATAAGAGTTATCATGATAGCACTAATAATAAGAATAGTTCTCAATCAATTAATGTGTTTATAATAAACTTGCTACTAAGGAATTATAGACATGGATTGGGTTGTCGTTGCATATATTATTTTATGGTTTTATTAAGGTTCCATATTAAATGTTTATATGCTAAATTGATATGTCCAGTATTATATTCATGTTTATTATTTTCAGATTTGAACATGGCATCATTTAGCCCACTTGTTCCTATTCCTAATTAAAACAAACTGACTAGATCCAACTATGTTGACTTGAAAAGAAATTTGGACATAGTTCTCACTGCTGAAGAGCACAAATATGTGCTTACTAAACCATGTCCTAAATTTTCTTCATTAGATGCTCCTCTTGAGGAAAAATAACAATATGATCGTTGGCAGAAATCTAATGAGATGGCCAAGTGCTACATCCTAGCATCTATCTCAAATGTTCTACAGCATCAAATGCAGGATGTAGAACTAGCTTCGAACATTATGCTAAGTCTGAAGGAGATTTTTGGTGAGCAAGGTCGTTCTACAAGGCAAGAAACCATGAGGCAAATTTATAATACCAAAATGGCTGAAGGTAGTTCAGTGAGGGAGCATTGTCTTACAATAATCTCTGTTGGGAAATTTAGACCCCGATTGATAAAATTAACAAGTTTTAAATCCAAGTTGTTAATTAGATTTATTATGAATAAAACTTGTTAAAACAAATAAACATCAATATCAAGTTAAAATCATGCAGCGAAAAAAATAAATAAGACAAGATATGATGACCCAGGAAAACCAATGAAACCAACCAGTTTCACAGTAAAAAACCTGGGGGGAAACCTTCTCAAAAAGCAATCCACTATAGTAAAGAGAAGTTTCAGATCTAGTACAAAACCTTTGTCCCTAGACTCTACAATCCCCGTAGATGAACTCATAGCAGAAACCTTCTACCGCTTCAGAACCTCTGAACTCTTCAATATATGAACGCCACCATTTTGATGCATGGATCCCAATACGTGACAAACCAATTGCGTGGATTCCAGTATGAGACTTCAATCACTAGGTAGAAGAAGATGTTTGTTGCAAAGTTCTTCACTTCATCAAAAATGAAGATCAAGAAGCACTTGGTTACAAAACCCTAAGGCGCAAAGATGGAGTAGCTTCTTTCAGAGAGAATGAGGCATCGGTCACTTTTTGAATGTGTTCTCCTTGTATTCTCTTATGTGACGGTCTCTAAAATAAGCCTTATATAGGTCTAGGGTTGTGAAAAAAGAAACCCTGCACAAATACATAAGCCTGGCCCAAAAATCAGATTTGAAAATTTTGATTTTTGTAACCTTGATAGATACCTCGATTGATAGTATCTGTCGAGCCTCATTAAACCTCGATAGGTAGCTGGGTGTCGAGAAGCTGTCGAGGGGACAGGAGCTTTCTTGATCGATCCACCAGTTGTCGAGAAGGTGTCGAGATTGCAATAAGAAACACCTTAGGAGCTTGATAGATAGCCTAGCTATCGAGAGGTGTCGAGCAGCTGTCAAGCTATCTGTCCAGCTTTAATGAATAGCTTTTCTTCACTTGTTTCTTGGTTCAATCTTCATGGCTTTAACACTTGATCTTGAAACACAGTTTCTTGAAGCATTAAACACATCCTAGATCTACTAAATTACAAGTAAAGTGCATTTTGTCAAAGGATTAGCCAATTACATCAAATAATGACATATGTTCCTAATAAGTGAAACACATATGTCCTAAAAATCTCCAATCTGAATATATTGGAAGTTTTAGGTGCCAATATTGATGGAAAATCCCAAGTGGATATGATACTCCAGTCACTACCGGAATCATTCAAGGAATTCAGACTCAATTATAACATGAACAAAAAGATTTATTCATTGTCTGAATTAATAAATGAGTTGGTAGTGGCGGAAGGCATCCTTGGTGCTTCTAGTGTTGAAGCCAATGTGGATGAAGCTTCTACTTCTCAACCTAAGTCAAAGGCAAGGGTAAGAAGAAGAAGAAGAAGAAGGACTTCACCAAGCAAGATGGTAAGCAAATTGCCTTAAGGGTTGCTGACAAAGGAAAGAAGCCCAAAGGAAAATGTTTCCATTGTAGTGAGAAAGGACATTGGAAGAGGAATTGTCCGAAATTCAAGGCTGCCAATAATAAGGGTATGAAAAGTTCTTTCCTCCTTAAAATATGTTTGGTACAAAATCCCATAGATTCCTGGTGTGTGGATTTAGGTTGTACTAATCATATCTGCAATTCTTTGCAGGGGTTCTAGGAGACCAGAAAACTTAATGAAGGAGAATTGTTTCTTACTTTGGCTGATGGGAGCAAGATTTCGATTGTAGCTGTTGGTGTTTATAATTTATGTTTTAAGTCTAGAGTTTTAAAATTAGAAGACTTTTTGTATGTACCTAATGTTCGTAGGAATTTAATTTCTGCAACTTATTTAGATAAACATGGATATTGTGTTATCCTTAAAGACAATGTTGTAATAAAAAAGGGTAAAATGTTTATCTGTTCTGGCAATATTGTTGATGGTCTTTATATTTTAACTCTTGATAAGCATGAATTATATAATTCTGAATTAGATAATAACTCTCATGTAAAATCATTAAAGAGAAAGTTTCCTTCTACTAATGACGCATATCTTTGGCACTTGCGTTTGGGTCATATTAATCCAAATAGAATTCAAAGACTGATCAAAGATGGACTCTTAGAGCTATTGGACTTTGATGAATTTTCAGTTTGTGAATCTTGTTTGGAGGGCAAAATGACCAAACGACCTTTTAATGCAAAAGGTAGAAGAGCCCAAGAGTTGCTTGAATTAGTTCATATGGATGTTTGTGGTCCTATGTCAACCCAAGCAAAAGGAGGTAATGAGTACTTCATCACATTTACTGATGATTACTTAAGATATGGTTATGTGTACCTAATGAGATAGAAGTCTGAAGCCTTTGAAAAGTTCAAAGAGTTTAGGGCTGAAGTTGAGAATTAATTAGGTAAATGCATAAAAGCCATTCGATCTGATCGTGGTGGCGAATACCTTCTTGGGGATTTCAAGGATTACTTAATTCAAAATGGGATCATATCCCAATTGACTGCACCTGGAACTCCCCAGCAAAATGGTGTAGCAAAAAGAAGGAATATGACTATTTTGGAAATGGTTAGGTCCATGATGAGTTACTTAACTTTACCAGCTTCTTTTTGGGGATATGCACTAAAAACTGCAATGCATATTTTGAATTTAGTTTCATCAAAATATGTTCCCAACACACCTAAGGAATTGTGGAGTGGGCGTATGCCTAGTATGAAATATCTCCACATTTGGGATCTTGTAAAGGCGCCTAACGGCATTAAACCTATTGGTTGCAAATGGGTTTACAAGAAGAAAAAAGGGATAGATGGAAAGGTTGAAACCTTTAAAGCAAGGCTAGTGGCAAAAGGGTACACACAAAAGGAAGGTATTGATTATGAAGAAACCTTTTCACCAGTAGCAATGTTTAAATCTATCATAATTCTCTTGTCTATTATTGTTTATTATGATTATGAGATTTGGCAAATAGATGTCAAGACTGCATTTCTTAATGGCAATCTTAAAGAGGAAATTTATATGATGCAACTGGAAGGTTTTATAACAAAGAGCCAAGAGCATATGCTATGCAAGTTGAAAAGGTCCATTTATGGACTTAAGCAAGCATCTAGGTCATGGAACATCAAATTTGATCAAGCAATCAAGTCTTTTGGTTTTGAACAAAATCTTGATGAATCATGTGTATACAAAAGACATCGAGATAAAGTAGTAATGTTCCTAGTACTTTATGTTGATGATATTCTACTCATTGGAAATGATGAAGGGGTAATGTCATCGATAAAGGTTTGGTTGTTAAGCCAATTTGATATGAAGGATTTGGGTGAGGCTAATTTTATTCTAGGGATTAAGTTTTGGCGAGATCGTAAGAATAAAATGTTAGGCTTATCACAAGCTGGATATATAGATAAGGTTCTAGAACAGTTTAGCATGCAAAACTCCAAGAAATGATTACTTCCTTTTAGACATGAAATTCCTTTGTCTAATGACCAAAGGCCTAAGACTCAAGAGGAAGTAGATATGATGAGACAAGTGCCTTATGCTTCTGCAGTGGGAAGTCTCATGTATGCAATGCTTTGTACTAGACCAGATATTTGTTATTCAGTTGGCAATCTAGGACCAAAATATTGGCAAGCTCTAAAGCATATTCTCAAGTATCTACGAAGAACGAGAGATTATATGCTTATTTATCGGTGTGAGGATTTGATTCCCATTGGCTATACAGATTTAGATTTTCAATCGGACCTAGATTTCAGAAAATCCACATCAGGATGTGTTTTTACCTTAGGAGGTGGAGTCATAACTTGGAGGAGTGTCAAGCAATCTTGTATTGTAGACTCCACCATGGAAGCAGAATATGTTGCTGCTTGTGAAGTAGCAAAAGAAGCTGTATGACCTAAGAAATTCCTTTCTAACCTTGGTGTAATGAGAATAGAACAAGTTCCCTTCACATTGTTTTGCGACAATAGTGGTGCAGTTGCACAATCAAAAGATCCAAGGAATCACAGGAAAGGAAAGCACATTGAGAGAAAGTATCACATCACTAGAGATATCATTGCTCGTAGAGATGTGGTGGTAGCAAAGATTGAAAGTGTAAATAGATCCCTTTACCAAAGCTTTGCCTCAAAGAACCTTCGAGTCACATTTGGAGGGAATGGGAGTTAGAATAGTGCACAATAGTCTTTAGGGCAAGTTGGAGATTGTTAGGATTAGTGCCCTTAAATCCTATTGTATGATGCTATGTATGATATTAAGTATGACATTATGTATGACTTAATATTGTGTTTAATGAAGTTGTTTTATTATTATCTAAAATAATGGTAACATGAATATTCGGACATTATCATATAGCCCATGAGATGTATAGTATGTGATTTATGTGATTTATTTACAGAAGATATAAGTCACAAGTTCTTTGTAAACTCAGAATTTTAGTTCGTAATCGGTGATGAAATTGTACATTTCATTTGCGAATACTATAACATATTAACTAAGATGATTTGTCTTGATCATGGAAGTAGAGACTTCTAGTTGATATGTTGATATGTTTTAAGAGTTAAGACATATTGAACTGGACCGCTGTGACATTTATTATTCTCCTAACAATTGTCAAATGAATAATAAATCTCACGACTTCTATTTACATGAACTCTTAATCCATAGAGAATAATAGACATGATCATTAAGTGTAGGTTGCTTTGATATATTAGGAGAGAGATCTAAAGTAACGGTCAAAATCTCAGTATGTTGGGCAACCACATTTAATGGTAATGGAACATATATTCTCAAGATGGAATTCATAGTCTCTTAACGGAGATACAGAATATTCTCTTGTGATAAGTTTAATGGGTTTGTTATTCAGAGAGTTAGTCCTAACCACTTTGGTAAGAAATTACTAAAGTATATATTTATGAAATTGAATTTCATAAATATATAATGAATAACTTAAAAGGATTAAACCGGGTACTCAAGGATTAAGATGTAGTAATCTACAAAGTAGTAGTCTTCTTTCATGACTTTGTATTACTATAAATATTTTATGAAGGGGTTGCATGTACAATAGAGTATTGGGATATAATTTATTAATAAGGCCTAGAGTGCAATTATATTTATATAGTAGTATTAAATATAATTATTGTAACTTTGTACTTATCAAGAGTTGACAGAAAAGTCCAAGGCCCATTGGAGCTAGTGTCTTATTTGTTCCCTTTTGGTCCTACTCCAAACCACATATTAAAGCCTAATTGGAAAGGCCCAAAAGGTTGGCCCAGTTAGATAATCAGTTATATTAAGAGAAGCATACAAAATTAAATAGAAGAACAACAAGTTCATGAAATAGTATGTATGTGAGTGTTGGACACTCTCTCATTTTCTCTAGAACAAACTCATATAACTGATTGAGAGACCACACATCTTGGGCGTTAATGGAATTGGAGTGAAGATTGAAAGTGTTCCTGAGAACTTCTGATCTTTGTTTTTGAAATTCATTGCACCAAGGTACAGTCTCTTGTTTAATATTCTGAAACTTACATAGTGCATATTATCAATTGCGAATGAAGTAGATCCGTTATTTTTTCACTGCGTACATGTATTTTTCCAACAGTTTGATAGCTTTACTACACCGCATTAGACCTTTGGCCATTCTAGTCAAAAAGGAGTGATATGGAGTAGGGGTAGCTCTTGAGGGGGAGAAACTTTAAGCATTTTTAGTTTATATTGTTTATGGTTTTTGTTGTTTATGTTTGGATTTAGTTTCAATTATGGGTTTTCATAGCACTTTGTTAAGTACTTTGGTTTGAACTCTATAACTCTTGTACTTGGATTTTCTAATACTCAATTATGGTGTGTTGAGAATTCTTGAATATTTAGCTGTTTAAACTATGCTTTATTATGTATCTTTGCTTTGTAGTTTAGTACTTTTAGTTAATGTTATGCATTTTGTACATTTTTAGACCCCTTAAACACAAACAGATTAACCTAGTTATTTAGCCAAGTGATTAACCCAGGAAAACCTAATCAGTAAAAAACCTGGGAAGGATTTAACCTAGCTATCCTCAAGGCAAAACAGATCCACTGTGAAAGAATTGAAGTTTTACAATAGTGACTTAGACCACTAACATCCTATTGCTACCTCAAGTAGAAAACTTACTACCACAACTACATGACACCTTCGAGTTCACAGACTACTTCTTTCTTGGATTCACAATAACCATAAGTACTCCCACTTGTGTTTTTATTTAAGCTCTTTATGTAGCAACTGAAGCGATCACCAAGCTCTCGACATCAATCTTGATCTTGATAACCCTAAGTGTATGAAGGAAAACACCTCTAGATTTCACAAGAGATTCATACACACAGCATAAACAACAACACTAAAACGTGACTAGGGTTTTTCCTTTTATATTTAAGGCAAAACATAAAACCCTAAACATTATACGGGCTTGGGCTGAGTTGGAAAAATTCTGCAGAAAAACATTTTGCACAAGCTTCGATCGATCAAGTCTAATTTTCGATCAATCGAGCCTTGCAGAAAGTGAATAGTAATTTTTTGCAATTACTCGATTCCAACTTCACAATAAACATACTTTAAGCAGCCTAATTCTAGACTCTAAGTTTTGATCATGGTTTGCCAACATTACACATTGAAGTTCTAATACATTTAGATCCTAATTCCTTAGAACCTAACACATTTTCTTTAGTACATCACCCTTGTGCCCTTGTTGGATTTTATATCCTTGATGCAACTGCTTTGTGTTTTTGTAACAGTTGAGTGTTGGACATGCAAATGATACTTTGCATTGAGCTTATTAGCTTGCATGTTCGGATGTTCATTCCTTGTGTGAATGATCATTGTGATCACTATTTATAGTGATTGTTCTTGTTTGGTCAAGCCATGCTTTATTGCTATATTCTTTACTACTTAATTACATTGTGCTTGCTCTATATGTATTTCAAGATTTCTGATTACAATGATCGACTTGTGTTATTGTTTTCAAGAAAAACTTGTTCGTACGGTTCAAGAGCTTCATAGTTTCTAGAGTTAGGTGTGAGTGAGTTTTGGTAACTATTCCCAACTCACATGTTAAGTCTAGAGTCTGTTTTAGGGTTTTTTTATGGAATAGTCAAAGAGGGAGATTGTAAATTTGAATTTATTCAATCATGTGTTGGCTTTATTTCTTGCCAAATTTGCTTGTAATTTAGCAATTAGATACCTTGTATTTAGGTGGGATTTATGTAAGGGTTGTATGTGAGAAAGTGTGAAGAAAACTCAAGATGTGTGCAATCAAAGGAGTCTCGCTACTGACTCACAACTAGCAAGTTGCCAAAGTGGCACATGTGTGGAGCATGTAGGGGAGCTAAAAGGTCATGACAGCTGAAGCACTACAGGACAAAAATTTCAGTCTGGCCAGGCAGTTAGCTCGCGAATCAGACTCGCAACTCGTTCCAGTCATGAGGTTGAGTCGTCAGAATGCCCTGTTTGGATGAAAACTGACTTTCCACATTCCTCATACACTCTACTATAAATACCCTTATACCCACGAAATGTAGAGGGCTTCCAGAGAGAATTTTGAGAGAGAAACCCTGGAGAAAAAAAAGATTGACTCATCCACAATCTTCATCATTTGATTTTCCAAATTCCTCTACTCTCATCCTCTCCACTAACATATCCTTGAGAGGTACATTTGTCAAATCCTTATCTCACCATACCCACATTAGTAAGAAAGTGTTTTGGTACTTAGGAAGAAATTCAGAGAGGACCAATTCGTTTGGTTGATGCAATGGGCTTATTGCGGGATCCGGTAAGCTAAAGAAGACAATGTTTGGCGTAACCCTGTTGGAGCAAGAAGTTTGGAGGGCTTAGGTGCACTGAGTAGATTAGGCTTGGAGGGTCTTCTACTATTCATGTATCCTAACTATATTCTTTAGTGGATCATTTATTGCTTGGAGGGGAGCAGAAAGGTTTTTCGCTGAGTACTTCGATTTCCTCTTCGATAACACATCGCCATGTTATCTTTGTGTTTGCATCTCTCTTTCCTTTCTCTTTACCTTTTAATTGCTGTTGTATTTGTAATTAATTATGGTTTAGAGTGTGTTACCAATTTGGATATAGCTTATATTTCATATTCCGCACATATATTGTTTGTTTATAAAATTGTGTTAGTATTTTTGTAATTGGGGGTCTAAATGTTCATTGGTGTTTTATACGCTATTTGAACTTTTAACAAGTCCAATTGGGTATTAGGGTAACGGTTCAACTGAAGGTTGGTATTTCGGGATAGGCCAAAAGGTTTGGTAAGATTCCTCATACTTGTAACTGCTTGTGATTGATAATACTGGATTCTCAAGAGTGGTGACCTCAAATTCACCTGGTGGGGTTTTGCCTCGGTGGTTTTCCCTATTCGTCAACAAATCACCTGTGTCAAATTTAATTTCTACTGCATTTAGTTATTTGGTGATTTATTTGTGCTACCACGCTATTGCATGTAATTTGACTAATTAATTAAGTTGGGTAATTAATTAATCTGCAATGGGTCAATTCATTTTAACCTAACAAGTGGTATCAAAGTGGGCACACTCTGATTAGGTTTAATCATTGCTGTATGATCCATTGACCCCTATTATCATGGCTACAAGCAGCATGAAAAGATCTTTTATTTCAAATACATCTTGCTTTTCTAATCTCTATTTGATTGAGTGTTTCAGAAAATGTAAGTCTAAAAGTTATTTGAAAGCTATCTTGATGATTGTTGAAAAAGGTTTTAGTATGACAAGAAAGAAACTAGACTGTTCAAAAAGAAAATGTGCAAAGGAGTTCATCTGAGAATGGTGAAAATTAAAGGTTTTGTTCATAAAGGAAGTGTCTTGTTTTGAATAAGTCTGGAAAGCAACTCATAAGCAGAGTCTGCGCTTTAGATAACTACTATGGATTGGTACCTGATGTTGATATTATGTGCAATAATATTCATTTGCCAAATGAAGACTTATGGCACCAAAGGATGGGACATGCTAGCTACAAACATCTGTCAATTGTATCTAACCATGAATCAGTGTTGGGAATACCAAAGCTCAGTAGGGTTAGCAATGTTGTGTGTGGGTCGTATCAACTTGGGAAACAAACAAAAGCAAAACATCGAGGCACTTAGACATCAGCTACATCTAAACCTTTTGAGCTACTACATCTGGATCTTATGGGTCCAACCAGAAATGAATCTCTTAGAGGAAAGAGATACATCATGGTTGTAGTAGATGATTTCACCAAATACACTTGGGTCATTCTTCTAAGATCCAAGTTAAATGCTCCTGAGAACATTGAAGCTTTGTGTACAAGACTGCAAAATGAGAAAAAACATGAAGATTGATCGAATTCGCAATGATCATGGTAAGGAATTTGAAAACTCATACATGGAATCTTTTTGCACTAGATTTGGTATATCTCAAGAATTCTCTACTCCTATTACTCCTCAGCAAAATGGTGTAGTAGAAAGAAAGAATAGAGTCATTCAGGAGATGGCTAGAGCTATGTTACATAATAAAGATGTGGCCAAAAATTTATGGGGAGAAGTAGTCAACACCGCATGTCATATGGCTAACAGGGTGTATTTTAGACCTGGTACAAAGAAGACTCCCTATGAATTGTGGAAGGGAAGAAAGCCGAATGTAAAGTATTTCAAAATCTTTGGAAGTTCTTGTTTCATCCTTAAGGATAGAGAAAATGTGGGAAAGTTTGACTCCTGAAGCGATGAAGGAATATTTTTGGGATACTTCTCCACAAGTAAAGCTTATAAGGTGTACAACAAGAGAACCAAGAAGGTGATGGAAATTGTCAATGTTGTTATTAATGAAGTATCAGATTCTGGTACTGAGAAAAGTAGCGAGGAAATACCTAAGACAATTCTTTCTTTAGAGCCTAAGGTTGTTCAAAAAGAAGTTGATCAAAAGCCCGTTTCTCCAAGTACTCCAATTGTTGTAGAAGTCTCAGTAGATATTCCTAAATCACTTGATCCTGAATCTTATGAAGAGAAAGGACCTTCCTCAAGGATTAAGCTGAATCACCCTCATGAAGTTGTTGTGGGAAATATGAACGAACTTACACTAAGAAAGTGTACAGCTGATAAATGTGTTCCTAACTTTGTGTCCTATTCTTGCTATTTGTCGTAGGTTGAACCCACCAAGGTTGAGGATGCCCTCCAGGATGAAAGCTGGGTTAAGGCCATGCATGATGAACTACTCCAGTTTCAAAGGAATGATGTTTAGACCTTGATACCTAGACTAGAAGGAGAGCACATCAATGGCACAAAGTGGACATTTTGCAAAAAAACTGATGATGAGGGAAATGTGATCCATAACAAGGCTCATCTAGTGGCCTAAGGATACTCTCAATTGAAAGGAATGGATTCTGATGAATCATTTACTCCTGTAGCTCACATGGAATTTATCAGAGTTCTTCTAGTTTTAGCTTGTTACCTGAAGTTCAAGCTTTACCAAATGGATGTGAAGACTACATTCTTGAACGGGTTTCTTAAAGATGTCTATGTTGCTCAACCTAAAGGATTCATTGATCCACACTTTCTGGATCATGTGTTGTACCTCAAGAAGGCTCTATATGGACTAAAGAAAGCACCTAGAGCTTAGTATGACCGGCTTACAGAATACCTAATCTCACATGGTTTCACAAGAGGACAAGCTGATCAAACTCTTTTTATCGAAAAGGAGAATAGCGAGTTGATAGTAGCTCAAGTCTACGTTGATGATATCATCTTCGGGTCTACTCGCTCATAACTTCTCAAAGCTTATGCAGGCCGAGTTCAAGATGAGCACGATTGGAGAGTTGAATCACTTCCTTGGATTGCAAATTCGTCAACAAGAATTAGGTATACTCATATCTCAATCTAAATATGCCAAAAATCTTGTGAAAAAGTTTAATTTGGAATCTGCTAGTCCTGTTAGAACCCTTATGAGCCCTAATGTTAAACTCACTGTTGACTTGTTAGGAAAAAGTGTTGATTCTTCCTTATATAGAAGCATGATAGGTAGTCTCCTTTACCTTACTGTTAGTAGACCCAACATTATTTACAGTGTAGGAGTGTGTACTAGATATCAGGAAAATCCCAAAGAGTCTCATATGACTGCTTTAAAAAGAATCATAAAATATGTCAAAGCCACTGCCAATTTCGGAGTGTGGTATAGCAAGGACACAAACGATGTCTTAGCTAGGTATTTTGATGTGGATTAGGCTGGGAATGCTGATGATAGAAAAAATACATCGGGGGGTTGCTTTTATGTGGGTAATAATCTTGTCTCTTGGATGAGTAAGAAGCAGAACATTGGTGTAATTTCCATGGAGTGATCTCTCCTCTTTCTCCTCCTTTCTCATGCGTTTGCTTCTATTTTTATGCTTTGTGAGTTTCTTTATGTTTTTGTTTGGTTGCTTTTCAATTTTTGCTTTATTTGTTTTTCATAAAAAAAAATTGAAAAATAAAAAAAATACAAAAATAGTGTGTGTTTGTGTATATTGGTACTTGTGTACCTTGGATGGCCATTGAAACAAAGTTTTCTAATCTTTGAATTTCTTGTAGCTTAGATGAGCATCTCAATGCACAACTAAACAAGTGAACTTTGTGGCTCGTGTTTGTAATGAGTATGATTAAGATTGTCTCTGATATCTCATACTTATATCACTTTTTTTGACGAGAAGGACTAGAAAATCCTAAGAGAAAGGCATAAATAACCACCTCACCACTAAAACCCGCCAATCATGTATAACATCTGTGTGCTTTAACTTAGTAAAATTGTGATGTTCTGGCTTACATAATTGGGTATCTCTTCTCTCTCTTATATGCCCATGCATGATATGTTCAAAAAGAAAATATGCAAAGAAAAATAAAAGCAAAAAGAATCAAAATGCTTTCAAAAATGATTTCAAGCATTTTCTAGAAGATGTAGGAGTTATAGGATGTACCTCGAATGTGATAGTCCCTATCAAGCAGTTATGATTATGTGTGAGTGTAAGTGATTTTCTCTAGTCTTAAATCTTCATAATATGAGACACTTATGCACTCTTGCTATGCTTTCACACATAACATGCATACTCTTTGATACTTTTGATACATGTGCTAGTACAATGTGATTTGACTATCACAAGGAATACATGTGTTAATATATGCTCACTAAACTGTCTTAACTTATTTTTGAAATATAAAAGTGTATGTGTGTGTGTGTGTGTGTGTTTTTGGATCTATTGATGCTATGCCTATATGTTGAGAGACGTTTTTGAGAGCTTAACATATTGATTGGATCTTTGTTTAAGTAGCTTGCTTGTTGCATTCATCTCTTTATATTTTTCCTTCTTGAAAAACTCCTTTACTTCAAGCTCGATAGCTTCTCGACAAATCCTTGATAGATTCTTTTTCTGTCAAGCCTTCTTTCTCTTTTCTCAATAGATCTTGACAGATTCTCAATCCATCGAGATTTCTGGGTTTCTTTTCGATAGATTCTAGGCAGCTTCTTTGATCCATCGAGACAAATTTCTGAGTATTTTGTCTGCTCGATAGCTTCTCGACAGTTTCTCGATCCATTGAGATGAGTTTTGCTGCTGACAGATCCTCAACAGCACCTTGGCAAATTAATTTCTGTTGAGATTTAGTGCTAGACAGATCCTCGATAGAATTTTCAATCCATCGAGCTGCATTTTATATTTATAGTTGAGGCGCGACTTCAGATTCACTTTTCTCCCTTTCTCTCTTGATAGAAACACTTCTCTCTCGCCCCAAACACTCTCCTCCCTCTCAAATCTCTCTACCCACTCAAGTTTTGGCCTAGATCAAGCTCAAATCATTTGGTAAGCATCCTAAATCCCTTCATTTTCATGCATTCATGCATTTTTAGATCTAGGTTTTGGGTTTTTGAAAATTTTTGGGGTTTTTGAGATTTTTGTGAAATTTTTGGGTTGGGTTGGGTTGGGTTGATTTATTGTTATATGACCATGCATTGCATATTCCTTGCATTATAACAATATTTCATGCATTTTAGGCATGTGTGCTTGATTAAAATTGTGAGCGATGTTAGGTTTGGATTGGGTTTTTACCCATCATGCTTTTAATTTTTGCATGTCACATGTTCATGCATTTTTCATGCATATGTTTTTTTTTTTTTCCTATTCTTAGTTTGTGATGTGTTCTTTCTCTCTCTCTCTCTCTCTCTCTCTCTTTTCAAGGTTCTGGGTTATCTTCTTCTTTTCCCCCCTCTCACATCCGGTTCCATGATGAAAAGGCCTAGAAGGACTTCTCTAAGAACTTCCAGTCTCCAGAAATGTGGCATTCATCCAGAGCGCCAGGTTATCCTGTCAAACTTTTTCGACACTCTTCTCCCCGCTATCATTCAGACTCGGAGTTGGGAATCTCTTCTTGAGAGACCCTTGAGGTGTCTCGTCGTGTTTATACAGGAATTTTACTCCAATATACAAGGCATCGATACCTCTGTACCTTAGTTTGCTACTACATTCAGAGGTACACGTATCGTAGTTACTCCGGATCTTATATCAGAGGTACTACATGTTCCCAAGGTAGCGCATCCTGACTACCTTGGCTGTGAGCATCTTTAGACAATGTCTAGAGACGAGCTTCTTTCTTACGTTTGTGAGACTCCTTCTACATGGGGTGGTAAGCTAAATACCCCATGCTTAAGCTTTGCCAAAAGCCCGAGGTTCCTTAACATGGTGATGACTTTTACTCTTACTCCTTTGTCTCACTATAACTCTATTACTAAGCCTCGTTTTCATTTTCTTTTGTCTCTTAGAGGACCTTTCTATCGACTTTCCCTTTCACTTCATCACATTTATTCTAGATGTGTATTTGGATACCGCTACACATGATAAGCTCATCTTCCCTTTAGCTATCACGTGTATCCTCACACACTTTCACATTCCCATTCCTTCCTCTCCTTTCTTCGCCACCATGAGTGCCATCAGCGCTGGTTTTTTTTGGTGGAGCGAGGCCCAGCTTTGACCGAAGCGGCCAAGAGTGCAGATGACAGAGCCTACAGCTTCTGGTGTTCCTCCTTCTTCTTCGGCTCCTTCCACCTCTGCTCCTTCTTCCTCGACAGCTGTTGTGACCCTCGAGGATGGATGCTTGTCTTGACTATCTCATAGATGAGATGTGCCAAATGAACACCAGGATAGGACGCATTGCACGCCGATAGGCACATATCGGCAGCTTTGGACCTGCTCCCTCTCCTTCTCTAGAGGTCTTAGCTAATGAGGGTGGTGATGCTGATGAGGATGAGGATGATGCTAGCTCTTCTAATGATGATGAGATGATGACCTCTCAGTGACTTGCCCTTTGTCATTCGTGACAAAAAGGGGGAGTAGTTTTGGTTTGAGAGTAGTCTTATACTTAAGGGGAGAGTTAGTATAGGACATTTTTGTTAAGGGGAGTGTGTATACTTTTTGAGGGATATAGTGAGGTTGATATGTACTTTTCTTTCTCTTTTTGCATTAGCCTCTTGCATACTAGTCTTGTGACCGTTTATGACATACATTGTACTTTATTTTCATATATATGATGATCTATGTTTTTCTTCACCTGCCTCTACATTTGTTGTTTCTTTTCTTTCTTTATACACATGTTTCTTTGTGTATGCAATCTTTATTTATGTTTCACATGTGATGCCTTGATGAGTTTTGTTTAAGTGTTTTAGAAAGATAGGTTGTGAAAGTCTACCGTACCATGAATTCTCTTCTTACAAAGTTTTTCAAGAGTTTATGTTAGGGTTAGATTTATTTTCTAATTCAACAAGTGGTTAGGAGACTATTAGGGACATATTTATGTAATTGGCTAATCCTTTGATAAAATGCACTTTACTTGTAATTGGGTAGATCTAGGATGGGTTTAGTACTTCAAAGAAACAAGTGTTCAAGTTAAGTATTGAAGCCATGCAAGTTTGACCAAGAAACAAGTGAAGGAAGTGTTGTTCATTAAAGCTCGACAGAAGTCTTGACAGAATCCTTTCAATCGAGATTTAATGTTAAAGCTCGACAGAAGCCTGACATAAGTTGTATATGTCAAGAATTACAAAATCAGACTTTTCAGATCTGATTACATGCATATTCCTATGTATTTGTGTAGGGTTTCTTTTCTCTCAACCCTATACATATATAAGGGTTCATCATTCTCTCTAAAAAAGCTACTGCGTCTTTACACCAAGGGTTTTGTGACCAAGGAGTTTCTTGATCTTCATTGTTGATGAACTGAAGAAATTTGTAGCCAACAATCTTCCTCAAGTTGGTGAGTTAGTCAGATCCATGCATCATTGGTTAGTCACGTACTGGGATTCGTGCATTGAACGGAGAGATTGCCGCTACAATACAAATCCAACTGGGTATTGGGGTAAGGGTTCAACTGTAGGTTGGTATTTCGAGATAGGCCAAAGGGTTTGGTAAGATTCTTTATACTTGTAACCGCTTGTGATTGATAATACTGGATTTTCAAGAGTGGTGACCTTAAATTCACCTGGTAGAGTTTTGCCTCGGTGGTTTTTTCCATTCGTAAACAAATCACCTGTGTCAAATTTAATTTCCGTTGCATTTAGTTATTTGGTGATTTGTTTGTTCTATCACGCTATTGCATGTAATTTGACTAATTAATTAACTTGGGTAATTAATTAATTTGCAAGGGGTCAATTCATTTTAACCCAACAAAAATGAATTGTGCATGCTAAATATCTCCTTGGTGAGATTGACATGAATGTTTTAGGTTAGAAAAGAAAATTGTCTTAAGAAGAATATTGGATAGAAAGAAAAAGAAAAAAAGTTGTCAAGTTAGATGTGAATTCCCACAAACGCAAACTAAAATTTATATCACATTCAGAATAAACCACTCAATTATTCTTACCACAATGACATTCACAAAAACAATGGGAAAGAAAAGGTTATAGGTCTTTGAGCTCAAAATACAATACATTGCCATGACTGTCATAGATATTAAGCAAATTGAATATGCTTGTGATACTCTCCAAGTGCCCATATTGGAAAGATATCTTTGTACAATGAATAATTCAACACACAATTCCTCATGAAAACTCCGGTAATTTCCTGTGATAAAAACATGTTAACACCCACATAAAATAAATACTAAGAAATCATGTAGTTCAACAAAATAAAGGGTAAATGGCAGTGTTCTCCCATCAAGTATATGTCAATTGCAATGTTTTCCTTTAGTTAAAAGATGTAAAAATATATTCCCTTGTCTTTTCGTAATCAGCCCTTTACTCTCCATTAATATTTTCCGTAAAATTATTTGAAAATTCAATTAAAAAAAAGAGTTTTTAAGGTTTCAGTTATTTTAACAAAAAGGGATAACTTGGTCATTAAAAAAAGATAAGGGACATTGTTACATTTTAAAGATGGAAAATGTTAATGAATACCCTAACATTTAGGGACTATTTTCAGAATCATTTTATGAAAAGATGATAAAGCAATTAATTTTTTGACAACTTTTTATATTTCCCATTGCCCTAAGAACACCCGTTAACATAATCCTTTAAAAAAAATGGAAACATTGGTGTTGTTGAGGTTCGACTACCCTCCTGTTCAAAATTCTTCAGTTTTCTCTAGTTTTTACCCGGATGGACACATGGTACATAAAACATCTAAAGGTCAAAAACATGCCACATCAAAACATCATTTATCTCCATCTTACCCACCCCTCTCACTCAGCAACCTCCATTCACAAACCCATCTCTCATATACACCAACAATCTTGGCAAACGGAAGGCAAGGAGCCATCAGAATGGTGTCGGAGACACCACCCACTAACACCCATGGTGATTTTCATCTCCTTAGAAAGGCCACTTGGTGATTGTCAATTTTCACTTTTTGCTCATCACCAACTTGCACTTTTTGGCCTCTGAGAAAGTGTAAGAAAAGAAATGAAATTGAAATCTTGAAGCTTTTATCAAAAAATGGAAATTGAAATCTTGTGTATGGGTAAGTTTCTTTCCTTTCTTACACTGCTTCCTCTCCTCTTCTTCTCAAAGCCGCATAGAAGAACATCCCAACTATGGTTGGTCCCAGCAAAGCAACCATTTCCTTTTAAGAAAACAAAAAAATAAAAGTACAGTAGCCGCAAAACCTTCGTAGTATTGCTATTTGTTACCATGGGTGTTCATGGATGGCGTCTCCGGCACCATTTCGATGGCTCTTTGCCGTCCGTTTGCCAAGATTGTTGGTGTATATGGGAGGTGGGTTTTTGAATGGAGGTTGCTGAGTGAAAGGGGTGGATAAGATGGAGATAAATGATGTTTTAATGTGGCATATTTTTTACCTTTAGATGTTTTATGTGCCACATGTCTTTCGTCAGGGTAAAAACTTGAGAAAACTGAAGAATTTTGAACGGGAGGGGAGCCGAACCTGTGTTGTTTTTTATCCCCCATAAAACATTGACACTAAGTTTTACCTGTTGGGGAAAGCCACCAATCTCATTTTGTGCATTTATTAATAACATTATGCCACGAAGCAAAGGTGTTGTGTCCCTCTCAGCCTGCGTAAGTAAAAACAAGAAAAAAGATATAAAAAAAAGAGAGACACATTATCTAGTTATTATGAAAAATAAGACGAACAAATTTTTTTTTTTAAAGAAAAAAAGAAAAAGAAAAAGAAAAACAAGTAACAACAAACGTATCAATCAAAACTTATTTTCTAGCAATGAATTTATTAAAAAGAAAAAACACGCAATAGAAATTAAGTTGTTGAATGGGGTAACTTAAGAACGAACTCAACCTATATATCTTGATGCTTTATAGAGATTCAGTTTTCTTTGACTGCTTTACTAAAGATTTAATTTTCAAACTTACATGCACATACACAAGCAACGCAAAATCAAAGAATGAAATATATATCTATATACATAAAAAAAAAAAAAAATTTAAATAAATAAAATGACTGGAATATATAAACCATGATATATAATGTGATAGTGACTCTTAGCGAAGCAATAACCAATAAGTTTGACTCTCTTTTCTCAAATAAATAAGTTTTGACTCACCTGCCCAGCTTTCATAAGAGCCAACAATGCCCACGCCGTTTGTACTAAGTTTGAGCGATTGTTTTCTATATTTGTATACACCTGCAGTCTCATTAAAAAATTTAAATTTTGTAAGAATTTGTATAGACCTGTTTCCAATAATAAAGGTTGAAGCAAAAAGAGTGATTGATTACAAATCTCACCTACGTGTATGATACTTACGTGTTATTTTTGTAGTTAAGAATGAGGGAATTTTTTGAGTTACCTTGTTTTGGCTTGATAAATAGCTTTCTCCCCAACCTCCATCAGGCAATTGCTTTGAGAGTAAAAAATCACAAGCCTTGCGAATTGAAGGGCAATTATTATAATTCTTCCCACATGTTACCATTCCTTCTACACCAAACCATGTCCCATAAGTGAAGCAAATTCCCCAACATCCATACCTGTACACAGTTTTCTGGTTCTCTTACTTCCATTGATGGTATTGGATTTTGTTATACTATTAAAAATGTTTTACCATATTTATATAAAATATAAAAACAAGAAGTATCTTTTCAAGCCTAAAAAACATGATTCACAGAGTTAGGTTGCACAATACCATGATCCATCTGGATTTTGAGTAGTTTGAATGTAATCCAATGCTTTTCCAATGCAAGTTTCTATATCCTTTGGGCGGTGTTCAGGGTACAATTCCTTAAATAGTGTCAAAGCTTGGATTGCTGACGACGTGCATTCAACATACCTAACAAATGATAGAACAACAAAAAGTCAGACTACATTAAGTTCTAGCCACCAAGACACTTCTTTTTGAGCAAATGAAAATTGAAAGCCAGAAACTCCATAAACAAATGACAATTTATAATATAATGAATTGGGAAAAATGTAAAATGGTTTAGAAATCATACTCGCGCTCAATAAAAGCATCCTCCATGAACTCCGTTGGATTAAACATCTGACAAACATTATTAATACTTTGTAAGTAAATTACACACGTTAAACCAAGTATTTTATTTAATATTGAGGCCCATTGCATTCCTAAATGTACAATTACATAAACAAAATTATGTAATTAAGATACATATACAGAGAAAAAAAAATCTTAAATCTTTTTTTTGATGGGAAAATCTTAAATCTTGCTAGACCTGGAAACTTTCTTACAGACTTTATCTGCTTCCCTATTTGATCCACATATTTTTCCTCATTGGAAGCTTTCTTACAAAGAAACTTTTTCCAACACCGACTATGGTATCCTTCTTTCTCACATAAGAGTGGACCATATATTGTACCCTCCTTTATGTGAGAAGAGGGTGTAATAACTAAAGGGTATAACATAGTTGTATTGAATTATATTATGTTTTAAAAATCAAATACATAACTGTATTGAATTTTGTTGGGGGTACCACAATTTGACTTCCTACAACTACTCTAAAAACAGGCTCGAGTAGCGTGATGTCGAATACCATAAAAAATTTAAATGTGTCTTCCTCATCACCAATTGATTTTGAGGTAGAATGGCATAGCTCACGGTTCGACACCAACAAGTTACCAGCGAAAAGTTTTGCGAGTAAGGCTTACCAGTGAGTTACCAGTGAAAATTCTCTGTTATCAGCAAAAATTTTCAGATTAGCTCTTTAAAGGATATTTCGTGGGACATTTGTTTTAAACTTCTCCCATCTTCGCCCAAACTCCTATTTTTATGTTTCAACATCAAAACCCAACTAATTTCAAGTGTTTTACATTCCATAAACATCTTTAAGGTAATCTTTAACTCTTTTCATTGATTTTGATCCTTAGATTATGTTTTTGGGGGGTTTTATGTCCATAGTTAGGACTTTCTCAAATGGGGATTGGAAAATTTAATTTTTGTCAATCTTTTTGATTGGGTTTTGTTTCAAATGATGATTTTCTTTGGATGTTGGCCCCTTGTGGCGAAAATAACATGTATTTAGGCAAGTTTTTCATATGATCATGCATTGTTTAACATACATGTGTAGTGTGTGCACTCTAAGTGGTTGATAAAATGCCTAAATGGCATTTTCTCGTTGTTTTGGACTCCGATGAGTACCAATTTTTGGGGATTACCATGATTATGCATGTTTATCATGTATTGATCATTGGTTGTGTCTTTTACACACTTTGCCCTATGAGTGCTTGCTCATGCAGTGATCATGCATCTTATATACACACTAGATGCACCTTTGCTGCACACACTCTAACACTTGACCTGTTTTGTATTCACTCATGCTAGTTAAGTCTTTTTAGACCCTTTAGCACATATAACATATTCTTGTGTCTATGTCATATCTTGGTCTATACTTTGTTCTATCATCCTTAACATGTCATGTTTACTTAATGTTTTGTAGCATTGTGTTTTTACGATGTTTTTGTCTTTTTTTTTAGCTTAATTTTCTGATTCATCTTGCACCCCTCATGCATCATATTTTACCCTTGTTCATATCTTCTTTTCTTTCCCTCTTTCCTCCTGATTCATTTGTCTATGCATGACAAAAAGGTGAAGAGTATACTAGAGAGTATATTGGAGTGTATCATCATTTCTATATGACTCATGTGCACATTCTTAGGGAGAGAAATTCTACCTTATGCACATTCTTAAGAAGAGAAAGTCATAGGGGAGACACATATACTAAGGGGGAGAAGACATCTTTTACGAGATGCACATACTAAGGGGGAGAAGACATCTTTTACGAGAAAACCTTGTTTTGTCTTGTTTTACCTTATGCTTGTTTTTTCGTTGCTTTATGGTGCTTTGAGTTACTTTTAATATCTATGCTTTGTTGCTCTTATCGCATCATGTTTATGTGTTGGACATGCATACATCCTTATGCCATTGTGTTTTATTGATTGCACGTTCGGATGATCATTTGCTTTGCTATATGATCATTGTAGTCATTTCCATATGACTATCTTGTGTTTGATCAAGTTGCTCATATGTTTCACATCATGTTTACTTGATTGCTTTTTACTTATTACATTATACTTGTCCTTTTATCACTGGATTTATCTTGAGGGTCTAATGCGTTTTGTGCAAGTATTTCAGGTTACAAGTATATATGTTCCAAGTTCATCACAGGTTTTAAATTTAGGTGTGAGTGAGTTTTGCCATTATTTCCAAACTCACGTTTATGTCTAGAGTTTGTTATAGGGTGTTTTGTCATGGAATAGCCAAAGGGGGAGATTGTAAAATTGTGATTTACAACTATATTTTATGTTGACTTTATTCCATGACAAAAAGTGTTGTATTTGCTTTAATTTTGTTCCTTGTATTTTGTGGGATTTTATTGTATTGGGTTTAGTATTAAGTTGGTGAAGAATTGAGCATGTATTGGATGAAAAAGTGGATTTCGTGAGTGTCTTGCGAGAAGCCTACCCGTGAAAGAGCCATGTGAGAAGCACATGCTGGAAGCTAAAAAGTCATGACAGGTTGTTGATTTCACGAGTGTCTCGTGGATAAGGCCTTCTCGCAAAATACTCGTGAAACATTCTGCTTTGAGGATTTTAAGTGTGACTTACTTGCCCTTCACCCATACTATATATACCCTTATTACCCACAAAAGTATGAGGAGGTCATTTAGAGAGAAAAACCCTAGATAGGTTTTCTACAACACAACTCACCCATCTTTTAGAGAGAGAGCTACTCATTCTTAATGAGAAATCATTGTAGCCTCTTCTCCTTCCTTCTCCCATTGTCATACCTTGAGAGGAGATTTGTACCCAAACACAACCCACATCTTTTTAGAGTGTAGAGAGTGTTTTGGGGCTTGAAAGCTTTGGCGATTTGCCAAAAGAAGCCGGTGAGGGTTGGCGGATGTAATTGGGCGTATTGCGGGATCTGAAAAGTTAGAGAAGACATGACTCCGAGAAGTCCATTGGTAGCAGGATCTTGGAGGGCTTAAGTACATTGGGTAGACTAGGCTTAGAGGGTCTTTTGTTATTTGTGTACTCCAACTTTATTCTCTAGTGGATCGATTTCTACTTGGAGGGTCGCAGAGAGGTTTTTCGTCGAGTTCTTCAGTTTCCTCTTCGATAAAACGTTTTGGTGTTATCTTGTGGTTACATCTCTCTTCATTTACTCTTGTTCTTTACTTTTATTGTTTGTTGTTCATGTTTATGCACTAGAGTAGTTTTCGGTTTATTGCGCTTCATTTACTCTTGTTCTGCACTTAGATAAGTTAGAGTAAAAGTAATCTAGCCATAATTTTAAAATTGAGGTCTAAACAAACTCTTGTATTTTCACACAAATTTGAGCTTTCAAATTCAATTCTTCTTTGAAAACATAGCATAGTTTATGCTATAATGCAATATGTGTTTGAATTTACTTGTGCTTTATTGACACTAATGCTTCCACATAATATGTTCAAGAAGACAAATTTTCAAATCAAATGAAGTGTGTTGGACAACAACTTTTATTATTGAATTGATACAATCATAGATAAAATATTAAGAATAAATATCATTTAGAATGTAGAGCAATTTATCTAAAATGAAAAATTGGAGATGAATGAAATCTGGAAAACAAAATATTACAAGGTTAGCTAGAAGTCAATAGAGATTATAGATGAATGAAATGAGGAAAACAAGTTATAGTTTGTTAGGTTCTAAAGACTTATGATTTTATGTATTTAGAACTTTAATGTGTAATGTTGGAAAACCATGATCAAAACAATATGTTTAGTCTTGTTTAGGCTTGCTCAAAGTTGTTTAACTATTGTGAAGTTGAAATCGAGAGACTGCAGAAGTCTTTGTAACTTTCGGCCTAACTTGATCGATCAAAGGATAGACTCGATCGATTGAAAGTCGGCCAGATCATTTTTTCTGCAGAATTTCCAACTCAGCCCCACCTCATTAAACGTTTAGGGTTTTATGTTTTTGCCCTAGGTATATAAGGCAAAACCCTAGCCACATTTTTTGAGTTGCTCGTGTTGTATTGTTGCTTATACTTTTATGTTTTGTGTAAATCTCTTGTGAAATCTAGAGGAGCTTTCCTTTACACAAAGCTTAGGACTTTTAAGGTAGAGATTATTTCAACATCTTGATGATCAACTCGGTTGCTGCCATTGGAGCTTAAAGAATAATAAGCGTGGTTGCTTGTATCTTGTGGAGAATCCAAGAAAGAAGGAGTCCGTAGATTCGGAACTTGCACGTGGTCGTATCAGTAAGTTCTACTGGTGGGTAGCATTAGGAAGTCAAGTGGGGAGCTTGTAAGTCTTTTGTATGAACTTCGATTCTTTCATAGTGGATTCAGGTTTACCTTGAGGATAGTTAGGTCAAATCCTCCCCAGGTTTTTATCGTGTGGTTTCCTAGGTCATCATATCACTATGTTATTTATTTTTCCGCTGCTATATATGTTTGATATGATTATATAATTTTGTTAACCTAGATTTGCATGAATTGGACTAAGTTAATCATTTGGCTAATTAACTAGGTTAATCTAATTGTTGTTTTAAGGGGTCTAAAAACCTATCAAGTGGTATCAGAGCGGGTAGCTCTTTTTGTTGTAGATCTCTTGATCTCTGAGTTGATCCTTGACCCCTGTTGTCATGGAACACAGACACTCTCTTGTTGTTCCTCCTCACTTTCATGGGAATAACTATGCTTATTAGAAAGTAAGGATGAAAGCATTCCTGAAATCCATTGATGAGAGGGTTTGGAATTCCGTTGAGTACGGATGGGAGAAGCCCACTACTCCTGTGAGTGAGTGGCAGACTTCTCAAAAAGAAGCAGCTGCATTTAATAGCAAAACTATGAATGCCATCTTTAATACTATTTCTATAGAGGAATTTAAGAGAATCTCAAATGTTGAGGTTCCTCATACTGCTTGAAAAATCCTTCAAAATGTGCACGAAGGCACAAAGGCTGTCAAAATAAATAAGTTGCAGCAATTAACTTCTAGGTTTGAGAGCATTAGGATGTCTGATTATGAATCTTTTGATGAATTTTATGCCAAACTTAATGACATTGTTAATTCTGCATTTAATTTGGGTGAAATATATGATCAACCTAAAATTGTTAGGAAGATTTTTAGATCCTTGATTGAGAACTTTAGACCCAAGTGACTGTCATTACTGAGAGCAAGGATGTGGACTCCACCCCTGTAGATGAGCTTGTAGGATCTCTTCCGTCCTATGAGCTAGACCTACCCAAAACTAACAAATCCAAGTTAATGGCTCTTAAATCTGTTGATGATGTTGAGGCTGGTCGATTTGATGATGAGCTCTCTGCTACAGAGATTGCTTACCTTGTCAAGAACTTTAGAAACTTTCTTAGGAATACTAATAGAAGGGCAAGGAATACAAGCACTGTTGAACCTAGAAATTTTAGGAAGAATGATCCCATTAAGGTTAACAACACTGAAAAACCTAGAGAAAGAATAGGTCAATCTTCCAACAATTCTTTGGGTTCTCAATGTTTTGGTTGTCAAGGGTATGGTCATGTTAAATTTGAATGTCCAACATTCTTGAGGTCTAAGGGCAAGGCTATGGCTGTAACCCTTAGTGATAATGAGGTTTCTAATGATGAGTCTAGATGTGACGAGGATGGAAACTTCATTGCTTTCATTGCTACTGCTGTAGTAAATGAAAGCATATCTGCTGAGGAGAACCCTTCTAATGGAGAACTCTCTGAGGATGCAGATCTTCAAGAGGCCTATAATAAACTTTGCAAAGTTGCTGCAAAGAATGCTATGAATGTTGAACTTGGCCTGAAGAAAATTGAATCTCTTGAGCTTGATAAGAAAAATTTTCTTGTTAAATTGTTTAATGCTAATGATCTTTTGAATAATGTGAAAACTGAGAATATGCTGTTGATTAATAAAGTTAAGAAATTAGAACTTGATTTATTTGTTGCTAGATCTGCTAGTTCTAAACTTGATCAAATGTTGAGTGTTCAAAAGTATCCTTCTGATAAATCTGGTTTAGGTTTTGTTAAGAGCATCTCTGTGTCTGCAACCTATTCCACTATCTTTGTTCCTTCATCTTCTTCTGAACCTTCTGTGACTGAGGGTGTGAATGAAATTGTCAAACCCCCAGTGAGAGAGGTTGTCAAACCTTTAGAAGTTTCACCACCTAAGAAGATTAGGGTTGATTTGAAAGAGTTTAAACCTAAGGAGCCTACCCAATCTAAGGACAAGATGCATGGTAAACCTGTTTGGGTTTGTCATTATTGTGGAAAGTCTGGACACATTCGTCCTAACTGTTACAAGCTTCAAGCTGCTAAAAGAGCAAATAAACCAAAAGTGTCTGTACCTCAAGCACAAGATCCTATGACACTTCTTGGTGAATTGGTAAATGTGTTAAACCTTTATTCAAATCCTGGAGTTGGGAATCACTCAAATGTGAATAAGAACTCCAATGCTCGTGTTGCATCTAAAAAGTTTTGGATACAAGAGACTCGATCTAATTGAGTCTTTCTGATATGGTCCTTGTGCTTCATTGCTCATTCCTCTATGACCATTGTTCTTTGGTACTTGTGTTTTTGTTTTTTTTTTTTCTAGGACTTGCATTGCATTACATCCATGCATTTCATTTTAGGATTTATTTGTTTTCTCTTTTTTTTTTTTTTTTTAAACAAAAAAGGGGAGAAAGCAAAAATATGTTTGACATTATTTTTCTTGGTTTTTGAAAACAAGGGTGGTCAATTTATTTACACATAACATGTCTTGTGTACCTTGTTTAGCTTTGATGAGCTTACTTTATTGCACTTTACTAGTTGAAACTTTTTAGTGCATGTTGTGTGAGAAAGATGTTTATGGTCATTAATCACTTTGTCTTCATTTTGAAGTCATATGTAATTTGACTATCAGACTTCATCCTTTTAAGAAAGGCATAAATAACCAGCTCACCACTACTCACTAGCCAGTCACGAACACCTTAGTGCATATCGTAAGATTTTGTGCTCGCATAAGTGTAGCACTTACACAAAAAGAACATAAGGTGAAGCCTCGGATTAATTGCTTAATGCTTAAAATTTGTGTGTACTATTAGGCTTGATACCAAAATCACATAATTAAAATTTGTTGTGTATATTATGAGGCAAATTCAAGAAACTTACATGATTGCAAGCTTATGTTCTAGGAGATGTGGGAGTTATATGATGTAACTCTTTAGGTGATAGTCTCTTTTAAATTCTGTGTGATGAATTTTGTAAACTTTGTGATTGATTTCTATTCACATATCACCTCACATGTATCTCAAGTTTTTGCTAGTTGCACACACTACACAAGTTACTCTTTGCTATACACTGTACATGTTATTATGTGTGTTTTTGGTCTGACCAACCATGTTTGAAAATACCTTGTGTATTATGCAAAACATTTTTTTTGCTTGAGAATTTAAAGAGAAAATGGCTGAAATCTTCTTTGGAGAAACTGGGATTAAAATTTGTTTCTTTTTGAAAAAGCATTCCATTTCATCTCATACTCATGCATTTTGTTTCATCAATTTTAAATGCTTTGAGGAGTTATCTTCAAGAATTGGTTTGGGTTTTTCAAAACTGTGTTTTTTCTCAAAAATTTTGTGAGTCTCTGCCTGTTTCGATCGATCCATTTTGTTTTTCGATCAATCGAAAATGTGCTTCGATTTATTTAAAAGTCTCAGATTGATTCGATCGATTGAATGTGATTTTCGATCAATCGAATGTCGCGAATCAAGTTTTTAAAACACTGTTCTTTGACTGATTCAAAACACTTTTTCAAAAAGTTTTTTCAAACTTCCTTTCTCTCTCCGACTCGGCAAGGCTAAAGGTTCAATTTTTTGTCGTTTTCCTCCGAAATCTTTGCAAGGTTTCTCTTTCCTCAAGCTGGTAAGACTATTTTGCCCTTCTTTTTGAGTTTATTTTCAAGTTTTCATGCATTTTTCATGCATTATACACTCAAATTTTCGGACTATGCATAATTTGGGATTTTTGTTGATTCAATCCCTATTTTGTGAAATTGTTCAATGGGTTTTTGTGGGGACATGATATAAACATAATATTGATGGTTCAATTTAATTAATTTTGGGTTTTGTGAAAAATTAAAAATTCTAGGGCTTGTATTGCATTCGATTTGGGGGATTTTGTTCAATTAGGTTAAAATTGATGAAATTGGCTTGTTGTTTTGATGTAATTGAGCATTATACTCTGTGTGTTGTGTTATGTGATGCTCAATTCATCAATTTATTTTAAAAAAAATTTCAATAAGTGGTTTTTCAATTTTTGGGTTTTTTGATAGAAACCCTATGCCCAAGTCAATTTTGTTAATCTGACCTTTAATTGAACTTAATTTTTACTGCATTAGAACATGCATCATGACATTTTAATTGTTCATGCATCATATAGATTTTTTATTCTATTTTTGTGCTAATTTGTAGTTTGCCCTTGGATTTTTGTTTTGTTTTTGTTCTTTTGGTTCTACTTTGTGTCTCTGTTCTTTCCTTAACATCATGCCTAGGAAGACTAGAGCTCGTAGGTCTGTTCCCTCTCCTTCTCCTCCTCCACCTTCCTTTGACCGTGAGAGGTTTCCGAGTGAGAAAAAACAAGAGATTTTTGAGAAGCTGAACCTTAAAAGGAAAATTTGGGCTAAGTGTTCTGTTGTCTTAGATGAGTTAGATCCTGCAATTAGGGCAAATTTTGAGCGTCGGGGCTGGTTACCTTTGTTGGATATTTCTGATCCTCCTCCTCCAGCTACCTTGATTAGAGAGTTCTTTTTGAACATCTCTATCCATGTCTATGATTCTAATACTCTAGTTAAGAGTTGGATACGAGACGTAGCGTACACCATTACTCCTACGGTAGTGGCTGATGCTCTAGGGGTACCTTTGGTCCAGCACCCTGTTTACCCTTATGATGAGTCTCCTTTGTTGAGTGATGTCATGTCTTACATCACTGGGTCTTCTATCTAGTGGGGTTCTAATCCTCGGATCACCACTGCTGAGCTATCTGAGTTACATTATCTTTCCTTTAGGATAGCTTGTCATTCTTTTTGGCCCATTTCTCATCTTCACACCATTCCTCTCGAGTGGTGTGTATTTTTGTATGCTCTTGTCACTGATGATTCTATCAGTTTTTCTTACTTGTTTCTTCGTTCTTTAAACGAAGTTTATAGGAGTTCATCTACATCTCATGCTCTTGTCCATCCTATCTTTATTCATAGGATTTTGCTTTATCTTGGTCTAAATGATTTCTCTTCTTCTGAGCCTGTACATGTTATAGCTCCCATAGGTGCATCTTTTCTTAGACAGAAGGTTGCTTATCTTCGAGTTGGCTCTAAACACCCTAGGTTTAAGCCTTTTGGTACCGCACCCCCTCATTCTTCTTTTACAGGTCCTGCTGGTGAGGATGTTCCTAATCCTGTTGGCGATGCTGCAGCTGCTGTTCCTCCACCTCCTTCGGATGACTTCGATGTATATCGTACCTTGGAGACTGTCATGACCGTTCAGGCGGCTCATGGTCAGATTTTGGTGGACTTGCTTGATGAGATATGTGCTCTAAGAGCTGACTTAATGCATCTTCATTCACCTTCGCCACCTCTTTTTGATGACTTGTGATTGTCCTTTGGCATTCCGTCACAAAAAGGGGGAGTAGAGTTTTTGACCTTGTAGAGGAGATTTTTGTAGTTAGGGGGAGTTTTTCTCTTATTTTTACGGAGTTAGTTGAGATATTAGATTGTATCTAGGTGCTTCACCGTGCATACTTTCTTTTGATATCTTTTTAGGGCTTTTCTTGTTAGGTGATACATTGTTTTTTGTTATATGATTCTTGATTCTATGTTCACTACTTATTGATTTATATTTATGAGTTCTTCATTAATATATGTCTTTATTATGTGTTTTGTGAACTTTCAAGAATGTTTTTATTTTTTGGTATATCTAACTTAGGGGGAGAGTTAGTTACATATCTGTTGATTTACTATTTTTCTGTCACACATGTGTTTATGCGTTTGTTGAGTGTTTCAAGAATATACAGGTTGATTCAACTGAGCTGCTGTCTACACTTGCAATTGATTGATAGTAGTTAGGATTGAATTTTATTTTATGAGCATTACTTTTTGTAAAGGGCTTTTTATTTGTATACTTTGAGCTTTTAGTTTGTGTTTTGTCACGGATTGCCAAAGGGGGAGTTTGTTAGGTTCTAAAGACTTAGGATTTTATGTATTTAGAACTCTAATGTGTAATGTTGGCAAACCATGATCAAAACAATATGTTTAGTCTTGTTTAGGCTTGCTCAAAGTTGTTTAACTATTGTAAAGTTGGAATCAAGAGGCTGCAGAGGTCTTTGTGACTTTCGGCCTGGCTCGATCGATCGAAGGATAGACTCGATCGATTGAAAGTCAGCCAGATTGTTTTTTCTACAGAATTTCCAACTTAGCCCTACCTCATTAAACGTTTAGGGTTTTATGTTTTTGCCCTAGGTATATAAGGCAAAACCCTAGCCACGTTTTTTGAGTTGCTCATGTTGTATTGTTGCTCATACTTTTCTGTTTTGTGTAGATCTCTTGTGAGATCTAGAGGAGCTTTCCTTTACACAAAACTTAGGGTTTTCAAGGTAAAGATTACTTCAACATCTTGATGATCAACTCGGTTGCTACCATTGGAGTTTAAAGAATAACAAGCATGGGTGCTTGTATCTTGTGGAGAATCCAAGAAAGAAGGAGTCCGTGGATTCGGAGCTTGCACGTGGTTGTGTCAGTAAGTTCTATTGATGGGTAGCATTAGGAAGTCAAGCAAGGAGCTTGTAAGTCCTTTTGTATGAACTTCGATTCTTTCATAGTGGATTCAAGTTTACCTTAAGGATAGTTAGGTCAAATCCTCCCCAGGTTTTTACCGTGTGGTTTCCTAAGTCATCAATATCACTGTGTTATTTATTTTTCCGTTGCTATATATGTTTGATATGATTATATAATTGTGTTAACCTAGATTTGCATGAATTGGACTAAGTTAATCATTTTGCTAATTAACTAGGTTAATCTAATTGTTGTTTTAAAGGGTCTAAAAACCTATCATAGTTAAAAGCCATACTTAAATCAACTAGGAAATGCTAAAGAGATACTACAAGTATTATGCATAAAACTTACAAATTGATATGACAATTAATGTATATATTTAAACTTTCTCTGTGTGATTCATGAAACATTAGTTTATAAGTTCAATGTAATAAAATTTGTACCTCTAACATTACTTCTTAAAATAAAAGTACTACAATAAATTAGGAGTACCTCAAACCATCTGGGAGCTCTAACTGGCTCCCATGCTGAAAAGCCCCCTTTATTACTCTGAGTATATGTTTAAATGAAAAGTTATTAATCACAGTGATTTATTGAAGTTAACTCAAGGATGTGAGCATATAAAGTAACTATTTATGTGAGTGTTTAGTGTTTACATAAAAATAAAAATAAAAAAATAAAAAAGTTCTGCTTACTTGAAAAGAGAGAATGACATCAACAGCATTATACAAGCATCCTGTATCTAATTTTCTTCCAACAATCTCCGATGAAATTTTTGAAAGCAAAAGAACAGCCTATGAAATTAGAAGGAAATTAGTTAAGAGAACAGTCAAAGCTGATTCACATTGTGAGTAGAACCTCTAAATTTCCTAAGTAGCTAATAATGCTTAGGGCAAAATTAAATGTACAATTTTATGTGTTGTACTGGATTTCACAATTAAATCTAATCATTTGATTGCATTGATCAATAAATCACATGGTTGAATTTAATTATCCTTCCTTCACGAAAGATAATATTGTTGCATTGTAGTTAAATCTAATTAACAAACCTAAAGCACAACATCTAAAGAATTGTATATACATTTTTCATTCATACTTATTTCCAAAATTTTCTACCTTTAGTGCTTCTGCTGTGCAATCTGAAACTTGCCACCCATGGTCTGCAGTTGAGAATGCCCATGCACCTCTAGAAATATGACGATACATTTTGGTAAAATCCCCTGAAGGGTTTCTTTGGACCTTGAGAGTGACCAAAATAAATGTATGAATTGAGGACTTAAGAGGTAGGATGAAGATTAGTAAGTCAGAATTTTAAATTAGAGTGCATAATAATATAAATGAACAAGAATTAGTATTTTTTTTCCCTAATATTTTTTGATTCACAACTTATGTCCTACAAAAAAATCTTGTTAACTTCCTGAAAGGAATTAAACTTGGAATCGATGTTAATGAATAAAAATAATAATCTTAAAAGATTATACGTACCTGTGAATTTTTTATAAAATCATGTGCTTTTAAGAGAGTGTGTCGATATTCTTCATTAAAACCACTGGAGACAATAGCTTGAACAGCAAAGCTAGTGATCCATGTTTGAGAAGCAGTACCCTATAATTAAGTCACATAACACATTATAGTCATAATTACTTATGCTACAATTTAAAATAGAAGACCTTCAAGTAAAAGGCATTGAATTTCATGATTATCACCTGAATTTTAAGGCCATCTTCAGCAATCCAAAAATAATCTCTCAGTCGAGCAAGATGAAACCTATAAGCCTCTGAATTTGGATCCTCAACCCAACATGCTAGCAAGCACAACACCTATAGTTCAAATAATCAATGTACAATATCTATATTTCCAATTCGATTCATAATAGCTTTAATCTGCACTAGTTATCATTGTTCTCATTTTAAATTATGCAAAGTTTTAGATATTCACACCACAAGAATAATTAAAATTACCTTCTCCGCAGCTCCAACGCAAAGGTATCTACTATTCTGGTCTTCATAATGAATGTGCTCCATTGTGACCTTTAAAGCCTTCTCTCTAAGTCTAGAAAAGGGCCAACGTGCGAAAAGAGGTTCCCCAACCTTATAAAGAAATCCCCATAGCATGTCTTGCACTAAAGGGTGTGGATAGTAGAGATCCTCCTAACAATATAAATTTAACATTACCAAATAAATACTTGGATACATTTCATGAGAATCAGTTTTTAAAGTTTGAAATTTCCTTTCTTAAGCCTACCTTTGCACACATATTTCGAGTTTTTTGCCAATTAATTTCGTGGTAATGTTCAATATAAATTTCTTGTCTTAGGGACTGAATCAAGCTTGTAATTTGACCAACAAACCTCCTTCCATATAGATATGACATTGGCATATAAATCAAACGACAAAGAGGTAACATTTTCCCTACAAAGAAAAAGATAAAGAATTATAATTAATTAGATGGAATATACAACTTAGATTGATCTTTGGAACAATCAATATTAATCTTTTGAACAAAGCACCATCTTAATTAGTAATAGAGCTTTTAGATATAAAAATGAGGCTTACTAAAAGCACTATACCAAAATGACTACAAATAACCAAAAAGATTGACAACCCAATCCTAAGCAAGAAAAGACGGGGGAAAAATTTTTCTTTATCCAGCGGAGATCCTTGCTTTTATTGACAGTAAATGCAGTAAAAATTATTCAATCTGCCTTCTTGATACCTGCATGAAAGGGAGAAAATGAAGGTATAAGCCAAAATTCTGGAGGCATTGGATTGCAGCCAGACCACTCATATGCTCCAAGTACCTACAGTATCAGCAATTATATATTATCTCAATATGTCAACAACGAGGGTAAAACATGGAATTAATCTGGATTTGTATTTGATGTGTGTCGTGTCATAAGAAAGAAACAAAAAATTGGGGAAAAAAGAATAACTTTTTTTTAACATCTTGTTTGTTCATTTTGAAAACTTTATCATGATATTTTATTTTATCATACTAATTTCATTTTGATGACTTTTAGTTAAGTTAACAATATATAGGGCTTTAGAATTTTCTCATGAGATTGGGGTGGTTTTTGTGATTCTTGAGGGTGACTTGAGTATTATCATTGCCTCCATAAATGACTACTTCTTTACGGGCTTCTTTCAGTCATTTGGCTCACGATGTTAAATTTATGCAGAATCTTTATAGAGTATTTGTTTCTCTCGTGTACGCCGTGATGAAAATTCTATAACTCACAACCTTGCTATTTATTCTTTACACATCACAGGTTTATAGGTGTAGATGGAGGATGTTCAACTCCACCTTCTAGCTGTAATTCAAGCCGATTTGACTACTGTTTCTTAATAAAACTTACAACTTTGTTCTCAAAAAAAAAAAAAAAAAAAAAAAAAAAAAAAAAAACCTATGTATAGTGGATTGTTTTTAATTTTTTTATTAAGCCATCATTAATTTAGGGCATATCCATCCCTTATTTTGTGACGCAATGCTTGTCAATTCTACAGGCATTATTGTATGGAGTTTTGATAAATTTTTTTTTCCAACAATAAGACATTATATTTATTGATGATCTATTATATAGTCCTTTCATCCCAAATTGTAGTTCATGTATTCCATTTTAGGTTGTCCTAAAAAGCTGTCTTGTTTCTAAAATTAAAAGTTACTAATTTATTAACTTTTCTACTATGCCCCTACTTTATTCTGAGAGCATTTTAAAAAATAAAAAAAAATAAATAACCTAATAGAGTCATTCTACAAGTTTGTATTATACTAGGATTTAGGAGTATATTTTTTTAGTTTGATTTTAGTTTATTTATTGAAAAGGAAATTTCAAGACTAATTGTGAAACATCCATTTGTTGTAGGAGTCTTTCTAAATTCTAATCATGTCACTTAGTTTGTAAAAATAAAAATAAAAATCCAAAAGAGATTCATACTAACTAGGTAACTTCATATTTCAAAATTTTTATAACTGTATTCAATTTATTTAAATGATAGTGTTAGGTTCTAAGGAATTAGGAACTAATGTATTAGAACTTCATTTTGTAATGTTGGCAAACCATGATCAAAACGTTTTAATCTTGTTTAGACTTGCTCAAAGTGTAATTATATGTAAAGTTGGAATCAAGTGTTTTGCAGGATTTACTGTGTAAATCTGCCTGGCTCGATCAATCGAAAATTAGGCTCGATCAATTGAAAGTCGTGCAGATTGTTTTTCTGTAGAATTTTCTAACTCAGCCCAAGCCCACTTGATGTGTAGGGTTTTATGTTTTGTCTTAAGTATAAAAGGGAAAACCCTAGCCATGTTTTGAGGTTGCTCTTTATGCTATGTGTGTGAATCTTTTGTGAGATCGAGAGGTGTTTGCCCTCACATACACTTAGGGTTTCCAATCTCAAGATTGATGTCAAGAGTTTGGTGATCAATTCAGTTGTAGATTCAAGAGCTTAAAGATACACAAGCGGGAGTGCTTGTACTTGTTGGGAATCCAAGAAAGAAGTAGTCTGTGGACTCGGAGCTGCCACGTGGTCGTGGTAGTAAGTTTCCTACTCGAGGTAGCAATAAGATGTTAATGGTCTAAGTCGCTATTGTGTAAACTTTAATTCTTTCATAGTGGGTTCGTTTAACCTTGAGGATAGCTAGGTTAAATCCTCCCCAGGTTTTTTACCCGTTTGGTTTTCCTGGATCATCGTATCTTTATGTTCTTTACTTTTCGCACTTTGCATTGATATGATATATTTGTGTTAACCTAGATCTACTTAATTTGACTAAGTAATCACTTGGCTAATTAATAAGGTTAATCTGGTTGTGTTTTAAGGGGTCTAAAAACAAACAGATAATAATATTTTGTTTATCACTTAGCTAATTAATAAGGTTAATCTGGTTGTGTTTTAAAGGGTCTAAAAACAAACAGATAGTAATATTTTGTCACTCTTTTTAATCATAACTAATTTTTTAAATTTCTATCTTTAAATGATGTTTACTTAAAAAATTTGGTTTTCTAAATAGGGTTAAAAATTCAAGATTAAAGGAGTACTAAATAAGGTATATTACAACCCCAAGGAGTTGGCCTGATTAGTCTTAACTCTTAAGACCTCCTGAGATCCTAGAGATTTTGAAATCCAAACATCTATCATGCATTTCGACCACCCTAAGAGATTCCTTCTTGTAATTATCTGGTATGGTGTGTTCGGGGTAAGAGATCGAACAACACAAACCCAAAGAAATAGCCAAGCTCTTAAAGAGCTCAGGACACTCTCATTAGCCAAAAAATAAAAGGACTGTCATGATTTGACAAATTACATATGGTTACCAATGCTTTAGGTTTTCCTCAAAGCAAATTTTACTAGTCTTATTTGTCTAAACTAAGATTATAAAATAAGAAAAATAAAAGCAGTAGTTCAGAAAACTAATCCACCACGCATAAACTAATCCAATATTTGATCTTTTACGTAAGCTAGTAACAAGTTATGAGTGATATTAGAGGATGTTAGGGTCATACTTTTCAATAGTTGGCATATATTTTGACAAAATGCACTTAATTCACTTGTATTTGGGTAGTTTTAAGTGAATTGGATATCATAAGGTATATTTTATAAATGAGACAAGTGACATTATTGATGACATGAAGACCGCACAAAGCTTGACATAAGCTCAATACAAGTTGCTATCAAGAGTTAATGAACCTCGATGCTTCTTGATACTACTCGATCCATCGAGCTTCTCGGATCCAAAATTCCAAATATGAATTTCGGTCTATGATGACTTGGCAATCTAGGGTTTCATTCACTAAACTACTAGATGATATAAAAGAATTATTTTATAGCCGTCATCACATACAAAGACTCACATAGAGAATCTATACACTTGTTATGAAGCTACTACGTTCTTATGCGCCTTAGGGTTTTGTGACTAAGTGCTTCCTTCTCTTCAAGTGTATTGAAGAACTTTGAATCCAACAACAAGGTTCAAGTTACTTGGAGTTAGTTACGTTTTGGAGATTCATGCAAATGAGTTAGTCACATACTGGGATTCGTGCAAAGGAAAGAAGACTTTACAAAATCAAGACTGTTAGGTTCTAAAGGTTTAGAACAATTGGCAAATCGTGAACACAAACTTGTTTAGATATAGATCCTAGAGTCTATAGGTATTATTAGACAATGCTCAAGGTGATTCAAGTCAAGATTCAAGAATATTCAAGCTGTAGAAAGAATAGTTCAGAAACTACCTGGTTCAATCGATCAAAAGACAGGCTTGACCGATCGAAACACGTATCTGCAGAATTCTATTTTAGCCCAAACTCTACTTAAACGTATAGGGTTTCAAGTAAAACACTACTAGTATATAAAGGAAACCCTAAGCACGTTTTTATGAGGATTTTTAGAAAGATTAGAGTGCATCTTGTGTCTCTTTTGTAGATCTAGGGTTTTGTACCCACAAGCTCTCTAAAGTCTTTTACCGGTGTTGTAGAAGTTGTTGCATATAAGATTAATTTCTAAGGAGATCCTAAACCTTTGAGTGGAGTATCAAAGTCATAAGTGTGGGTGCTTGTGTTACAAAGGCCTAATAAAGAAGGAGTCCGTGGATTCTGAGATTGCACATGGTTATGTCAGTAAGTTCTACATGTTGTAGCAATAGGATGTTAGTGGTCTAAGTCTTATTGTAAACTTTGATTCTTTATAGTGGATTTGCTTTTTACCTTAAAGATAGCTAGGTTAAGTCCTCCCTAGATTTTTTACCGGTTTGGTTTTCCTGGGTGATCATATCATTGTGTTTTTTATTTTCCACTGCTTTGCATGATATGATTATTTTGTTTTAACCTAGATCTAAATTAACAAACTTGTTAATCAACTTGGCTTAATATTAGGTTAAACATATTGTGTTAAGGGGTCTAAAAACATACAAAGACCAATTGGGGATTGGTGTAAGGATTCTACTGTAGGCAGGTACTTTGGGATAGACCAAGTAACAAAGCAACAATATGATCTCATTTGGAAACCATAATCAGTTTCCATCCTCTTTTACTCCTCTTGGAGATCTTCTAAAGGCCCTTATGTTCCTTTCGAACTTGAATGATTTTAATTCTTCCCCCTCTCTGCTAGATCAATGATTTGCTAAACGAAAAGGTTCTTCCAAGGTGTGGAAGGAAAAATGCCCAAAGTGATTCAGTCATTTTTTTCTCTCTCCCTCTCTTTTTGTTTATGCATTACTTGTGTGTTTTGCTTTCTTGTTTTGAATCAATCTAATTTTATGCTTTGCTTTGTGTAACATGTTTTTGTTTGTTTATTTTCAGTTTTGCTTTATTTTGTGTTTCATAAAAATAAAAAATTGAAAATTCAAAAAACAGTGTGTGTTTTGTGTACATTGGTACTTGTGTACCTTTGATGGCCATTGAAACAAAGTTTTCTAAACTTTGTATCTTTTGTAATTTAGATAAGTATCTCTATGCACAACTAAGCAAGTGAGCTTTGTGGCTCGTGTTTGTGATAAGTAAGATTAGGTAATCTCTTGTACTTAATACTCATATCACTCTTTTTGATGGGAATGACTAAAAAATCCTAAGAGAAAGGCATAAATAACCATCTTACCACTAAAGCCCGCCAATCATGAATAGCATTTGTATGCTTCGGCATAGCAAAATTATGATGTTTTTGGCTTAACATAATAGGGTAATTCTTCTCTCTCTTATATGCCCATGCATGATATGCTCGAAAGAAAAAATATGCAAAGAAAATCAAAAGCAAGAAGAATCAAAATGCTTTAAATATGATTGCAAGCGTGTTTCTAGGAGATTTGAGAGTTATAGGATGTACTTCAAAGGTGATAGTCCCCATTAGGCAATTATGATTGTGTGTGAGTTAAATTGATTTTCTCATATCTCAAATCGTCATAACATGTAGACATTTATGCAATCTTGCGATATTTTTCACACATAACACGCAAAATTCTTTTCTACTTTTGATACATGTGCAGGTACAATGTGATTTGGCCATCACAAGGAATATATGTGTTAATATTTGCTCACTAAACAGTCTTGACTTGTTTTTGAAATATAAAATTGGTTAGACTTGTGTGTGTGTGTGTGTGTGTTTTGGATCTAAATGCTTTACATTTTTCTTGTTGAGAGTCTTTGGCTAAGTAGCTTGCTTGATTGCATCCATTTGTGTGTTTTTCTCCTCTTTGAAAAACCTGTTTTTATCAAGCTCGATAGCTTCTTGACAGATAGCTATCTATCGAGACCCTTGGACTGCTTTTTCTTGACAGATCTTAACGCATCTTCAATCCATTGAAACTTTCTAGAATTTGTCTCAATAGCTTCTCAACAGATTCTTGATCCATCGAGAAAGTTTCTGTCTGGTCGATAGATTCTTGATAGCTTCTCCATCCATGGAGGCATTTTACTGTTGACAGATTCATCTGTCGAGAATTAGTGCTTGATAGATCCTCGATCCATCAAGACGCATTTTCTATATATAGATCCAACGCAATTTCAGACTTCATTTCTTTGATATCTCTCGACAATTTTGTGTCTTTTCACCTCCTAAACACTTTTCTCTCTCGCTTTAAACCTTAAACCCTGTAAAGTTGTAATTTACAACTATATCTTTTGTTGGCTTTATTTCTATGCCAAATTTGATTGTAATTTTATTCAATCTTTTGTACCGTGTATTTATTGTGGGATTTAATTGTAAGGGTTGTGTGTTAGAGAGAGAGAGTTTGAAGACTCAAGCAATTGAAGACAAAAGATTTCTCGCGGATGGAGATAGCTGTGTTTCACAATTATCTCACGGCTCAGGCCTTCCCGTGAGACACCCGTGAAACATTCTGTTTTGCCAAGCAATGCAATCTGATACACACTTTCTGTACCGACACTATATATACCTACATTACCCACAAATGTTGAAGAGTGCTTCTAAGAGAAAACCCTAGCCATAAACCTTGAGAGTTAGAGATTGTTATACCCACAATTCTTTATACAATTGCTTGTGGATTTTCCTCAACTCCTACCTCTCTATTTCTATACCATTGAGAGGTTGATAGCCCAAACACTTACCACACAATTTTAGAGTGTCAAGTGAGGTTTTGGTGCTGTTGGAAAGCATTGGAAGAAGCCAAGGATGGCAAATGCAACATGAAGCTTGTTTTGGGATCCGGAGAGCTAGACAAGACACAGTTCCGAGAAGCCTTGTTGGATTAGGAGCTTGGAGGGCTTAGGTACATCGGGTAGATTAGGCTTGGAGGGTCTCTTGCTAACCCATGTATCCCAATTGATTGTCTAGTGGATCGATTACTGCTTGAAGGGTGGCGGAGAGGTTTTTTGCCAAGTTCTTCGGTTTCCTCTTCGATAACACATCGGCGTGTTATCTTGTGTTTGCATCTTTCTTCCCTACTCTTTTACATTCCATTTTACTGCTGTGTTGTCATGATTATGGATTAGAGTAGCCTGTTTGTTTATCCGCTCGCATTTACACTATTCCACACTTAGCATTAAGTTAATGTAAAATTTATCGAGCCGTAACTTTAATTTAGGGGTCTAAACAGCTCTTATGTTTTCAACACATTTTCAAGCATTCAAACCCTTTTGATTTTCGACTTAGAGTGTTCTTCACTTCACTGTTATGATCTCGTTTTCTCTCTTTTTCATGCATTTCATTCTAACCCTATTAATGAGTATTTTGTAAATTTTTGGGTTGGGTTTTGCTTCAATGATCCTAAATGCTCATGCATTGCATTTCATTTGCATTTTTAACAAGTTTCATGCATTTAGATGTATGTTTCTATGTTGGAACCTTGTGTGCTGGTAGGTTTGGATTAGGCTGAGCCCATGATGATATTTTTGTTGCACGTCACATGATCATGCATTATTCATGCATAAGCACCTTTCATTTCCTTCCTTTTGGTACTATATGTTGATTAATGCGTTTCTGTTTCTCTCTCTCTCTCTCTCTCTCTCTCTCTCTCTCTCTCTCTCTCTCGGATAGTCTGCATATGGCACCCAAACGCAAAACCACTCCGGCCTGGTACTTTCTTCATTCTAAGGCATCATCATCATCTGATTCCACTCCTCTTTCTGTTAAGTTCCATGATGATAAAGCTCGTTAGGACTCTTCAAAGAACTTCTCCAAACGTGGCATTCATTAAGAACACCACATTATCCTATTGGACTTCTCCAATGTGCTACATGTTCCGAGGATATCACATCCTGATTACCTCGGATGTCCTTGTCTAAGGACTGTGTCCAAAGACAAGTTTCTATCTCTCTTTTATGAGACACATTTCTCTTGGGGTGACCGTCAAAACACCCCTTGCATAGGCTTTGCAAAAGGTCCGAAGTTCCTGAATATGGTGATGACATTTTTTCTACCTCCATTGTCTCACTATAATTCTATTACTAAGCCTCGTGCTCGATTTTTGTTATCCCTCATTGAGGAGCTTACCATTGACTTTCCCTTTCATTTCATACTCTCCCTTATAGATGTCTATAAGGATACGGCAACCCGTAATAAGCTTATTTTCCCTTCTGCTATCACAAGGATCATTCGCCACTCCTCTGTTCCTTATCCTGAGTCTCCTTATTTCTCCATCATGGGTGCCATTAGTACGGTGTCCGTTAAATGGAGCAAGGCCCCAGTTTCGACCGAAGTGGCCACAGATCGAGATGGCGACTCCTCTAGCCCATTCCACTCCATCTACCTCCACTCCTTCTTCTTCTTCCGCAAGTGGTGTGACACTTGAGGCGATCATAGCACAGCTTTAACACATGGATGCTCACCTTTGCACTCTCACTGATGAAATGAGTCAGGTGACCACCTATGTGGGTCGTATTGCACAACATTAGGCTCGCTTTGGTGGCTTCATTGCGTCTCCCTTTCCATCTCCACAGGCTTCAAAGGACAAGGATGATGATGATGGCTTCAGTGATGATGATGATGATAAGGATAAGGATACTAGCTCTTTTGGTGATGAGGAGATGGCTGCTTCTCATTGACTTGCCCTTTGTCATTTGTGACAAAAAAGGAGAGTAATTTTGAGTATGAGAGTAGTCATGTACATAGGGAGAGAGTTAGCAGAGAACCTTTTTGTTAAGGGGAGTGTTATATGAGGGATGTAGTGAGGCTTTATGTATCTTTCTTTTCTTTCTCTTTTAGATACATTATCTCTTGTACATTGGTCTTATGACCATTTAGTGATAGCAAACATTGTATTTATCCTTGATATATATATATATATATTTGATGATGTTGTTATCGCATTTTCACCTATCTCTCTATGTGTTGTTTTTTTTCTCTCTTTATACACATGTTTCTTATTTATGTATGCAATCTTATATTTCTGTTTTACACTAAGATGCCTTTATGAGTTTTGTTTAAAGTGTTTTAGAAATACAGGTTGTCAAAATCTATCATGCCATGAACTCTCTTCTTGCAAAGTTTTTCAAGAGTTTATGCTAGGATTAGATTTTATTGGATTGAACAAGTAAGTATGAGTTGAGTGATTTATGACTTCTCTCATATTTCATTTGTTTGTTGTGGTTTTGTCATGGATTGCTAAAGAGGGATATTGTTAGGACATATGTGGAACATATCATGAACATATGTTATATAAAATTGGCTAATCCTTTGACAAAACACACTTGTAATTTGGTAGATCTAGGATGTGTTTAATACTTCAAGGAATAAGAGTTCAAGTCCAAGTATTGAAGTCATGCAAATCTATCCAAGAATCAAGTGAAGAAGTGTTGTTCATTAAATATTGACAGATAGCTCAACAGATGTATCTATTGAGGTTTAATTACTCGAAGCTCGATAGATAACTTGACAGCTGTATTTATCGAGAATTACGAAATTCAGATTTTCAGATCTATTTTTCACACATATCCAAGTTATGTATTTAGGTTTTCTTTTCTTACAACCTTAGACATATATAAGGATTATTTTAAGGGCCGTCTCACTTGATGCAAATGTTTTATTCATGCATATTGTGAACGGAGACAATTTGCCCTAGTTCATCTTTCTCTTGAAGAAGCTGCTATGTTTGTACGTGGTAGGGTTTTGTGACCAAGGAGCTTTTTGATCTTTATCATATGGATGAACTGAAGAACTTTGCAACCAACATCTTTCTCAAGTTAGTGTGTTAGTCACATACTGAGATCCATGTATCGATTGGTTAGTCACGTACTTGGAGCTGTGCATTGAAAGAAGAGATTGTCACTACATTACAAGTCTAATTGGGTATTGGGGTAAGGGTTCAACCATAGGTTGGTAGAAGGTATTGTGATTCCTTTACTTGTAACCGCTTGTTTTGATAATAGTGGATTCTCGAGAGTGGTTACCTTAAATTCAGTCGGTGGGGTTTTGCCTTAGTAGTTTTTCTCATTCGTAAACAAATCATCTGTGTCAAATTTATTTTTTGCTGAATTTAACTTAGTTGATGATTTGTTTGTGTTACTATGCTTATTGCATGTTAATTGACTTAATTAATTCACTTGGCTAATTAATTAGTTAATTTACCTAACGGGTTAATACATTTTTAGCCTATCATGGTTAACCATGTATATGAGAAGAGAGAGAACTACGTCACCATACTCTCGAAGAACCTAATAATTTTTACATTAAGACATCCTCATTTTATAACATTGTCAAAAACTATATTAAAAAAGATAAATAAATAAAATTGGTTGAAGCATTGATACCGAAAGAAGAAACTTTCCCCAAGATGGTATAAGAGTTGCACCACCATGGTCAAGAATCCATTTTTGGCCTCTGGCCACAGCCATTTCCTCAAGTTCTTCCCCAAGCAACCTTAAGGTAACATAGTTAAGAACCGAACCAAACATGGTGCTTTGTCCTTCTATGTGTAAACCCCATCCTCCATCTGTATTCTGCAATAGGTATTCCATTTTGTTTAGGAAGATTAAGTTGTGTCAGTGAGCATAGATGATTTATTAACATGTATACTTTGATATACTCTGCATGATAATGATTTATTCAACCAACAGCAAAAGCAACACTGTTACCCATGGTCGAATTCATTCAACAATTTATGAGTTGGCCTATCAATTTAAGTAAACAATCTTTACAATGCCAATGGCCTAATTTTTCACATCATCTACATTACCTGGTGAATGTATGTGTGGCGTTTAATTTCCTTTTGGTGTTCTGAAGATAAAACATAATGAAGAGATCCAGTGATGTAAAGAACTATAACCTGCATCTCAAAATATTTTACAAACTTAGCATTCATTTGGTAAAAATTATTTTTGACAACTTATTTTACTATTCAGTTTATTTTTGCTACTATTTATGGGTCTCACTGCACATTTTTTTTTTTAAACTATTCATGGGTTCCATTATACTATTTTAACTAACTTTTACTTTTATCTATAGTACTTTTAACAAAAAAATTTTAATATTAGCAAAATAAGCGGATTTTAAATAGACTCTTATTATTTCTTCAAATATTTAAGCATAGTTTTAGGCTTCCAATAAGTTTTCAAAATGTACTAGAAAAAAGAGATCAGAATAGAGATAACTAAATAAATAAGGGAGGAGTGCAAAACTAACAAAGTGGGGCATTGTAAACATCATGCCACCGATATCACCAGCCCAGTGGCCATCATGGGTCTGAATGGAGGACAAGAAACCAAGACCTCTCCTCAATGTGATAGTCACTGTCTCTTCTGTCACACCTATCATGTCTTTCACCTTCACAGGTGGTGGAATTTGAATCCTGGGATTCTCCTTTCTTAACTGAAACCAATAAATTCATAATTATGGAGTTGAAATATTGAATCAAATTGTTGGTCACAAAGCATTGGAATCCCATGAGTGATAATCACGTGCAGAAAATCTAGTTATGTAGAAGAGAATTTGAGTGAGGTGCAAATGAGGGTCTTGCACTCTTTGTATTGTAATAGGATGCATCATACATCTTCTTGAAGAATTGCATTGCTTCTCCAAGCAAAACTCCTCTAGGAAGTTATCACACATTCCTTTAGGAATAAAAAGGTGGAGATAAAGTGTGTAGGGATGCACCATTGTTAGGGACAGTAACAACTGAAAAAACATCCTATAAATATTAAAATCTCTCAACGTTTATAACATCTCTTAACTGCAAGACAGGCGAATCCAGCAATAAGATCGCCTCTACTAGCATCCCAGCCACCAAATAGCAAGAGAAGCGACTATTTGTCTTTTTAAAATATTATACCAAGTTCTTAAAAGATAAAACATTTTACAAAAGATTTTTATAATTAATGGAAAATATTTTCAAATTTGACCAAATTTTATAATAAAATAAGTACGATAAAATGCTAAAAATGTTTTCCGTAAAACATTTTACAGTCAAACAAGAGGGTAATAAACCATTTCAAAGGTTTTCATAAAAATGTGCATTGTTACTTTTTCTTTTTCTTTCTTTCATTCTTCTTCTTTTTCTTTTTCTTCTTCTTCTTCATTTTTTTTTTTTTTTTTTTTGAGTGGAATATACCTTATTGCTACAATAGTACAAGAAAGAGAGTTGAAGACAAATGAGAAGAAAAATGTGAGATACAGTGGCTAAATCGCACCTCCATTTCCATGAGAAGATCTGCACTTTGTTTGGTTTTAAACCGGCTTCTTCGAAACTCTTCACGAAACCTTTCAACTTCAGCTTTATCCTCAGATGTTCCCGTGTTCGGATCAAACTCCCAATACTCTCTTCCCACATAATTGTTCACGCTCATTAAACTTGGCCCTCCACCTTCACAAATCCTTAATTTCCACATTTTCTTTTAGAAAGAGAAAGATAGCTAGCTAGCACCTGCAACAATAATGGAAAATGTTAAAAAATGCTCTTAGGGTATTGATTTAGGAACTATTTTTAGAAATTTTTTATAGGAAAATGGTAAAGTAATTAATTTTGTTAACAGCTTTTTATATTTTTTATAAAAATGATGTTAAAACTTTTTTAACATGGTTTATTAACAATTGTCCTAAAGGCACCTGTTAACATGATCCAAGAACAATTATCCAAGAATTTAAATTATGTACTTAAAATGATTGATAACCAATCATTAGAATTACTAATAAACACAATGTTGTCATAGCCTTTATCCTCTTGTAAAAATAAGGAAAAAAGAAGAAAAACACACACACACAAAACAAAACAAAATTTATGGTTTTCAAGTGTGTTTTTATTTGCAACAACCAACAAGTAGACAACATTTTTTGCATCTATTGATATGGGTCGTTGTGATTGTGTTTGAAAAATCAATATAAATAGAATAAATTTTTGCAAGCACAGCAGAAACATAATAACATAAGAACACCAAATCTTACCATGAAAACTCTTTGGTGCAGAGAGAAACACTACAGGACAATTCCAAAAAATCCATACTATACAAAATAGATATTACAGTACTCAGGGACAAAGGGAGACTTGGACTAGGGGGGCCAATGGCCCCCCCTATTTATTTTTTTTTTTTAAATTAATATATACATAGTCACCAATTTTAGCAATTTTGTTCTATAAAATCACACTTTGCCTCCTTTAATATTATCATTGATTCTTCTAGGAGTACTACTCTAGCCACAAAATTTTCTATAACCTTTTTACAAACTGTTGTAGTAGTAAATTTTTATTGGTTTGCATCTGGGCCTATCATTTACATCACATTTATACTTACTAATAACCACACCACATTAATAATTTGTAAAAAAAGTTTGTAATTCTAGCATCTTCCTCTTTTTAAAAGTCAGATCTAAAAAACACAAAAAAAAAAAAAAAAAAAAAAAACTCATTAGCTATTAAGCAACTGAGTTGGAAACTTGAGTCACTGCACGCAACTAACAACAAAACTGCCCCACTTAACTTTAAGTTTTGGCTCCGTCCCTATAGTCCTCAAGTTTATGTGAAATTTGAGTTTACAATAAATTAGAGATACAAGTTAGTGTAAACAAAAACTCACTTTTTCTCCCTATGGTTGAATATGGCTCTCTTTGTAGTTTTTCCACAAAAAAAAAAAAAAAAAAACTGCACTATCCTCTTTGCCACTCCGTAAGACTTTATATAGTATGATATGCTACTGTTACCTGCCCACATCTCTTAACAGATTTATGAAGACCTCATTAAATGAGGTCGTTGGCCGCTCCTTAAATAGTGACATTTCCTTAATTCGAAACTTTCTTTTCTTCTCCAGCCGACTTTATATATCATTTGAGTTTGGCCCACTTTAAGTAAAAGACCTCATTAAATGAGGTCGTTGGCCGCTCCTTAAATAGTGACATTTCCTTAATTCGAAACTTTTTTAGTAAAACACCTCATTTAATGAGGTAGAGGTAGTTGGCCGCTTCTTAGAGCATTAGTATCAGAAAATTTTAATTCTAATCTATTTTATCATTTTAAAAAGTCATTTTATCATTATATCATATCATTTTACCATTCCTCTAATATCTCAAAACTCTATTTTTATTAAAATATTATTTCTTTCCAACCCACCCTTAACGTTTACCTTCATACATGACTTTCTCCATATAATGCCAAAACTCAATTCCGAACTCACACACCCGAAGACAGAGAAAGCGTTAGAAGAAAGAGACACCCAAGACCAAGAGACCCATCTTCAAGCTTTGGACCAAACCTAGATCACGCCGCCCCGCTCCCATCCACGTGCCGGTGAGTTCTCCCTTGCTTCCTCTCTTTTCTTTCTTCTCCCTCATCTCCTCTTCTCTTCCATTTCCGACCTCTTCTCCTCTGTTACTCTCAAACCCAAGCCCGGACCCAATTAACTTTTTTTAATCATATTTTGTGTGGGTGGTGGTGGGTTGTGCTTGTCCTTGTTGGTGGCTGGTGGTTGGCTTGAGCTTTGCAACTGCAAGTGAGTGATGGCCCGCAGACTCTGTTCCCGTCTTTTCCATTTCCATTTGTAGCAACCCTCTATTTCTCCAAGGTCTCTGCGGTGAATTGTGGATCGTGGATCATCTTTCAGTGAGTTTTAATTTTGTTGGGTTTTGATTGATTTTGGTGGGATTTGATTTTTGTGGTTGGGTTCGTGGGTTGATCGGAGTGGCTTTGGGTGCTGGTTGTGGATGGGTATGGGTTATGGTGTTGGTGGCAGATTGATTTTGGGTTGGGGTTTGATTTTTGTGGTTGGGTTCGTGGGTTGATCGGAGTGGCTTTGGGTGCTGGTTGTGGATGGGTATGGGTTATGGTGTTGGTGGTGGATTGATTTTGGGTTGGGGTTCACGGTGATGGAAGGTAGGTGGGTGAGTGGGTTTTGGTTGATGGTGGGTATGGTTTGTGGTGGTGGTGGCTAGTGGTGGGTTGAGAAGGAAGAGAGTAGATGGAGAAACAGAGAAGGAAAAGAGAGAAGATTTCGTGGAAAAAAGCATAATAAAATATTATTATTATTTTTACAATACTGTTACAGTACAATTCTATTTTTAAAATTGTACTGTAGTAGAATGCCAAAAAAATTTGCAGTTCTTACCTTTAGCATTTCCTGATGCAATAGATTTTGAGGCTTGAAATGCTAAATACACCTTACATATGGCATTAGCATTCTCCAATGCTAATGCTCTTAAATAGTGACATTTCCTTAATTTGAAACTTTTTTTTCTTCTCCAGCCGACTTTTGTGCATAATAATAATACAAACTAGTCGGTAATCCATACAATGCACGAAAAATGTATAATATATGATTTAATCTCAGTTTATTTATTAACAATTATATATTATGAAAGGAAGAAAAAAAATTCTTGTACAATTATTAATATTATTTACAATGCATTTAAAGAAAAAAAAAAAAAAACTTCTTGATATTTTCCTCACATTATATATTCAACATGTTTTGCACATTTACTGAGAAATTTAAACAAACATAAAGATAGCAATACCAATGAACCAAGACAAACCCTTCATTGAGAAATTCAATTACAGATATACAAAGAATTATAAAGCAAGAAATAAAAATTTCAGAAAAGAGGAATGAAAAATACAAATTTTCAGCCATGAGTTGCAATTGTAATAAATAATTCCTCAAAAACTATTTATAAGATGATGGTTATAGATTCCTAATCAAATTTGAGTACCGAAACTTATCTACAAAAATAAATGAAAAAAAAAATAAATAAACACTAATTTCTAACCAAACATTGATTGTTATGTGGTTTCTAAATACCCGTGCAATAAATTTGATTTTAGTAATTGTGATGACCCTTTTCCATAAGGAACAAACTGGACATACCAAAGGTTGTTCTGGGTATGGAACACGAAGAAAAATATTACTAAAATATAAAACGTAAAATAAAACATAAAAATCAAATAAATAAACAACCAAAGCATAACCCGTGCAAACAACAAATTTATTGGTAGACATATAATAAACATCTCTTTAGGGAAGCAACACTTTCTAGCATAAAGAAAATCAATAATTTTTGCCAGTAAGTTCAAAGTAAAATCTTCCAAGGCAGCATTGATATTTTCCCCGCATTATATATTCAACATGTTCTGCACATTCACTGACAAATTTAAACAATACCAATGAACCAAGACAAAACCTTCACTAAGAAACTCAATTATAGATACACAAAGAACTATAAAGTAAGAAATAAAAATTTCAGAAGAGAGGAATGAAAAATACAAATTTTCAGTTGTGAGTTGCAATTGTAACAAATAATTCCTAAAGAAAACTATTTATAAGATGATAATTATAGATTCCTAATTAAACTTGGTTATATTTATAGATTCCTAATAAAATTTTCTTACCAAAATTTATCTACAAAAATAAATGAAAAAAAAAAAAAAAAACATTGATTTCTAATCAAACACTGATTGTTATGTGGTTTCTAAATGCCAGTGCAATAAATTTGATTTTAGTAATATCAATTTGATTTTTTCATTTACGGTTTGATTTGTCTTTGATTTCCTAATATTACTAAAATATAAAACGTAAAATAAAAAGAAAAATAAAAATAAAACATAAACAAATAAATAAATAAATAAATAAACATATGAGTGATGACATGGAAAATTGTGCAACAAGTCAACAAAAAGTCAAGGCTTCATTTTATATATATATATATATATATATCCAGGGCGTAGCACACACATCTTCATAAATGTAGTTGAATCTATATATATATATATATATATATATCATTTGTGTGAAATCCATATAATTCAATTTCTTCATGCACCATTTGACATATAAGAATGAAACTTGAACCCATAAATAGGTATTAATAATGACAAAGAGTGACAAGTTGTTAATGGTAAGAAGAAAAAAAAATGATATTAATAGTGGACTCAAATAAAAACTAATAAAAACTGATCATCTCAATTATTGTAAAAAATGATGTGAAAATTGTTATATTTGTTGCATTACTCAAGAAAGAAAGAAAAAGACTACAAGAACATAATACAATCTAAAAATTAATAAATCTATATGACCAAATAAACAAAATTTTATTTTTATTACACTTAAACTCTACTCATGAATAGTGGGTGACTACCCATACAATGATAGATTTTACCACTACTCAGACTTACAAGGTGGTGGGTCACGAGAGCTTCCTACAACTAAGCCACGGACCTTAGTGATGACCAAATAAACAAGTTGCAACAGTATTGCTAATATTGCATAATTTTTTTTTTAATTTTTTTCTGAATAATATTGTATAATTGTGATTACCTTTCCTAACAACCAAATCCTCAATTCCCACACTAACCTTACTGGCTTTGAAATTAAGGTATTGTGGGACAAATCTAACATACCAAAAATAACAAACATATTGGCAACCTAGTGAGCAAGTTCTTGCATATCCTAGTGCAGCAGCTTGGTGACATGACAGACCAACAGCTGGCCACAACGTGACACACAAGAACATATCAACCAGATTTCTGTTACCGACCATATAATAATACATTTACAATGCTTCTACTATATTTTCACAACAAATGTCAAGCAACAGTTTTTATTAGTTATAATCTGCTTTTATTATTCTAGCCATCAGTAATAATTTGTTATATAGAATTTGTTCTGAAAATATTGTCCAAGTATTTTACATGGTAAATCTATAGAAAGTTAAAAGGAAATAAATGATAACCAATTTCTATGGCTTGATATCTCATCTCATGGAAGCAAGGACTGTGTAATGTGTATCTGATACCTCATAAGCGAATCACGCAAAAATCCATTTCGATCCACAATTTGTGGGTCTATCTAATATCAGAATTCTCAAAGTCATAAAGTTATGTGTCTATATTTAGTCTATTTGGTCCATACCTTTTAGCAAAATTGAAATATTGTAATAATAAAAATTTTGTTTGTAAAAATACAGAATAACAAACAAAAATGAAAAAAAAAAAAAAAATCCATAATAAGATGTTTATATGGGTATATTACAAATTTGAACGAAAGTTTCGAGACTAAAAGAACGGTTAAATATGTTTAGTAATTATTTTATTATATTTTTATTTAGTATTGTACTTATATTATCTTAATATAATCATATAAAATGTTATAAAAATTCATCTAATTAAGATTTAATTAATTTTTGTATATATCTATCTTCAAATTTAGTTTTATTTTTAAGGAAAATACATAACAAGTGAATGAAGGAAATTATTTTTAATATATTCTTCAATGCACTTAGCCAGTAAAAAATGTTAGGTTCTAAAAATTTAGGATCTAATGTATTAGAACTTCAATTTGTATATGTTGGTAAATCATGATCAAAACATTTAGTTTAGGTTTAGACTTGCTCAAAGTTTGGTTTAAATTAAGTTTGGAATAGAGTAATTGTAGGAAATTACTATTCAATTTCTGCAAGGCTCGATTAATTGAAAATTAGATTCGATCGATCAAAAGTCGCAGATCAAAAAAAATTAGCAAATGTAAAAAGGCCATAACTTATTTATTTGAAACCCAAATCGCGATCCGTTTTTTCTAGTTTTTAAAGGACATCATAAGCTAACCCTAGGTAGGATTTTCAAGGCTTTTCAGAGAGAGATTAGAGTGCAGCTTGTGCCTCTTTTGTAGATCTAGTGTTTTGTACCCAAAAGTTCTCTAAGGTCTTTGTTGAGTTGTGTGTCGAATCTTTTGTGAGATCTGAGAGGCGTTTACCTTCATACATACACATAGAGCTATCAAGATTAAGATTTGCATCAAGAACTTGGTGGTGGTTTCAGTTGCTGCATAAAGAACTTTCAAGAAGATCTAAAACCTTTGAGTGGAGTCTCAAAGTCACAAGTAGGAGAACTTATGGTTGCTGCAGATCAAGGAAAGAAGTAGTCCCCGGACTCAGAGCTATGATGGGGTTGTGATAATAAGTTTTCTACTCTACGTAGCAATAGAATGTTAGTGGTCCAAATTTTATTGTACAAACTTCAATTCTTTCATAGTGGATTTGCTTTTTACCTTAAGGATAGCTAGGTTAAATCCTCCACATATTTTTTATTGGTTTGGTTTTTCTGGGTAATCATATCATTGTGTTCTTTATTTTCCCGCTGCTTTACATGATATGACTTTATTGTTTTAACCTAGATCTGAATAATAAACCTAAGTATTCACTTGGTTAATTAATTAGGTTAAACAATCTAGTTTACAAGGATCTGAAAACGTACAAATGGCATCAGAGCAGGTTAGCTCTTGTGTTTTTAGATCTTTTGATCTAAGAGTTGATCATTGATCCCTACTATCATGGATAATTTGAAATGTCTTTTTGCTCATGTTTGTGATAATTTGAATAAAGAAGATGCTATTGCTTCTGTTGATCTTATTTATGCTTGTGAAACTCTTCGTAAGAAATTATCTAAATTGTTGAAAATTGCTAAGAAATTTAAGGAAGAGTTAAAATTGGCTAATCTTGAAAAAAAGGAATTGATTGTGAGATTAGATGAGTCAAATAAAAAGAATGAATTTTTGTGACATCAAATTTCCTCTCAAGATGAGAAGATGAAAAGCTTGGAACACGAGTTAGTTAAGTCTAAACCTACTGCTAGTGTGCAAAAGAAATATGTTTTTGTGCCTACCAGCCACCTTTGTGGTGGTGTTGGTCATATTGGACCAAATTATTCTTTATTGAGGCAAAAACCAAAATCTAAGACTAAATTTGTTGTTAGGAATACTGATATTCCTAAATTTGTTCCTGTTTGTCACTTTTGTGGTGCTTCCAGTCACATTCTTCCTAATTGTCATAAATTAAAATTTGAAAATTCTGTATTTCAATCTAGGATATATGATGATACTTCTCCTGCCACAAGTCCATACAAATTGTTTTATATTCTTTTAAAAAATTTAAGTTTGTTGGCTTGTTAAGGAATTTGCAGGATTTCAGTCTTTCTCAGAAGATTGATATAATCCCTCAAATACACTGCTTCACATGGATTTTCACCTACAAAGCTGAAGACTTGTGCTATATGGGTGAGAAAAGATTCTCTAAGGTGAGTGTTGCTAACTTGTCCCTGATTTAATTCTTTCAATTGTTTGTGGACAAGTTTTGTTTTTGTTTTTGGTTGTTTTGTTTTTTAGGTTGTTTTATAATAATAAAAAATTCCAAAAACATTGAAAATTTTTAAAAAGACAAAAATATTTTATTTTGTGTCTAGTTTTATTTTTCTTGAGGATTACATAAATTATGATATCTCTTTATTCATTTAGAACATGCTTGACATTGTGGAGAAACTTGAATAGTATATGTTATATAAGTACTAAGCTATTTCTGATTTTGTGTGAGTATGTACTAGTTTGTACATGTACTCAAGGATTGATTAAGAAATTGATATTTCTTATTTGTGTACCCTTTATAGCTTAGTTAAGCACTGTCCTGCATTGCATTTTTAATAATTTAGCATAATGTGTGCTTTTAGTTTTGGTCATAAAATTTTTTAGGAAACCTAAAAGATTTTTATTTCTTCTGTATTACACATCATGGATTTATAGTTAAGGTTGGCCATATTATCTTTACATAACATGCTTGGATGAGTTTATTTTTACTGCACTTTGCTAGTTTTAGCTATGGAGTGCATATTGTGTGGGAATTGTTTATAGTTTTTGAGCACATGATCTTGATTTTGAAGTCACATGCTTTTGATTGTTAGGACTTGAACTTAATGAAAAATGCATAAATAACCATCTCACCACTTTTTACTAGCTAATCATGAACACCTTAGTGCATATCACAAGATTTTGTGCTCGAGAAAGTGTAACACATGCACAAAAAGAACATAAGGTGTAGTATCAAATTAATAATAAAATTAGTGTGTACATTATTGGTCTATAATAAAGATGACATGAAGAAATAAAACTGGTGAATACATTATCTGGCTTAAATAATAATTTCACAATGCAATAAAAAATGGTGTGTACATTATAAGGCAAAAAAAAAAAAAAAAAAAAAAATTATATGATTGCAAGCTTGTTTTCTAGGAGATGTGAGAGTCATATGATATAACTCTTTAAGTAATAGTCACTTTCAAATTTATGTGATGAATAATATAGAAATTGTGCTTGATTACTATCTACAAATCACCCCACATGAATCTCATGCTTTTACTAGTTTGCACACACTTCACAAGTTATTCTTTGCTCAGCTTTGTACATGGAATTGTATGTGAATCTAGTTTGGCCATCCAAGATTATACACTTTGTGATCTTTAATGCAAAACTCTTTGAAGGCTGGTTTAAATTTTGACAAGAAAAATCTAAAACTTTGTTTTTGAAAAACTTTTGGAATCATTTACATGCATTTCATGTCATGAAAAATCTTTTGAAATTTGATTCTGCAGAAAAATTTCTGGTTTTTCAAAAAAAATCCTTTTTTTTTAGTCTCGATCGATCGAGTGTGATTTTTGATCAATTGAAAAATTCTAGATTTTTCAAGTCTAGTTTCTGCTTGACTCGATTGGTATTCGATCGATGCTCGACCAATCGAAACTAAAAAATTTTCAATTTCTAAGTTTTTGACCAATTCTTTTTCATGCATCATTTGTGTTTAGGATTCACATGCATAGCATTGTTTTCTGTATCCATCTTACAGTTTTGCAGTCATATCTCTCATTGTTTTCACACATAACATGCATACACTTTGCTAAATTGGGTACCCAACTTGATTTAAAAATTGATTGATTAATTTTTGCGTCCTTGTACATTTTAGTATATGCTATTTTTCTTGATGTGTGAAATGGTGAAAACTGCAGAAAATAGTTTTTTTGAGATATGATGGATAATAATTGTTCAAATATTTTCTCTACTTGATTTGAGTTCAAAAGACTATCTGTTTATGGGTCACATAGTGTCAAGTTTGCTTTTATTGAATGAGAGAATATTTTTCTTCATAGTTTTTTAGTTTGGTTTGTGTGTCTTTATTTTCCCCACCTCCTAAATTTTCCCTAAAAATGTTTTTCCCAAAACTTGTTTTGTTTTTCCTATTTTTATAGGGGGAGAAGCTTGATTTTAACCTTTGTTGTTCATAGGGGGAGTTGTCTCTGTCTTCTATAGAGTTAAATTGTTTTGTGTTCCCTTAATTCTCTATTTTCTCTTGATTTTTGTTGTGTATGTTTTCTATTTACTCTTTGTTTGAGTTATCTTTGTCAATACGTGACAAAAAGGGGGAGAAATAGATGAAATGTGGGAATCTTGTTTAAAAAGGTTTCTAAAATGTTTTGTTTAGGGGGAGATAAAATTGTTTTCGAAATGGGGAGAATATAAAAACTTTTTGATGTGTCTTACTTAGGAGGAGAGTTAGCTTACTTTTGTATTTATATTTGTGTTTCATATTATTTTTTATATGTCTTTCTTTCCACACATGCGGTGATGTGTTTTTTGGAGTGTTTTAAGGAGAGATAGGTACATTCTGATCAAGACCTTCTACCTCTTATTGCAACTTCTAGGTTAGGAGTCTTAGATTGGGATTTGTGTTGTATTTGGGCATTTTATTGTATTGTGATGGTCTTGTATTTGAGCATTTCATATTGTATGTAAGATTTGTCACGAATTGCCAAATAGGGAGATTGTTAGGTTCTAAAAGTTTAGAACAATTGGCAAATCGTGAACACAAACTTGTCTAGATATAGATCCTAGAATCTGTAGGTATTATTAGACAATGCTAAAGGTGATTCAAGTCAAGATTCAAGAACATACAAGCTGTAGAAAGAAGAATTCAAAATTTGCCTGGTTCGACCGATCAAGAGACAGGCTCGATTAATCAAAACAAGTATTTGCAGAATTCTATTTTATCCCAAACTCTACTTAAATGTATTGGATTTCAAGTAAAAAACTACTAGTATATAAAGGAAACCCTAAGCACATTTTTAGAAGGCTTTTCAAAGAGAGAAGAGTGTGCCTCTTTTGTAGATCTAGGGTTTTGTACGCAGAAGCTCTCTAAAGTCTTCTACCGGTGTTATTCCTTGAAGAACCTCAAGATTCGGTGTTGTAGAAGTTGTTGCATACAAGATCAACGTCTAAGGAGATCCAAAACCTTTGAGTGGAGTTTAAAGTCACAAGCAGGTGAGCTTGTGTTGTTGCAAAGGCCTCATAGAGAAGAAGTCTGTGGATTCGGAGCTTGCAAGTAGTCGTGTTAGTAAGTTCTACATGTGGTAGCAATAAGATGTTAGTGGTCTAAGTCTTATTGTAAACTCTGATTCTCTATAGTGGATTTGCTTTTTACCTTGAGATAGCTAGGTTAAATCCTCCCTAGGTTTTTTACCAGTTTGGTTTTCCTGAGTCATCATATCATTGTATTCTTTATTTTCCACTGCTTTACATGATATGATTGTTTTGTTTTAACCAAGATTTGAATAATAAACCTAAGTATTCACTTGGTTAATTAATTAGGTTAGACAATCTAGTTTACAAGGGTCTAAAAATGTACAAAAAGTATTTATTGTATCATGTTATAATAAATTCAAATGATTTTTATTTTTATTTATTTTAAATCCAATATAAATTATATATGACAATAAAATCTAGATAAAAAACTTAATAAATGAAAAAAAAAATTCATGGTTATAATAAAAACATGAAAATTTTTCATGTTAAATATAACAAAAAAACATGAAACGATATTAATTTTAAAATTTTAATTGTTATACATATTGACATGTTAAATTAAAAATTATACTCCCAATAAAAATATTGAAGTTCAATTTAGTTGAAATTTTATTTGTACAAGTATAATATGAAAAATGTTTAATGCATTTTTAATATCTTTAATTATAGAAAATGTGTATTTGTTCAGTGTTTTTGTTTTGTACTATAAACGGAGCTTTTATTAAAAAAAAAAAAAGAAAAAAAAACTTGTGTACATGTATTGTTAACTATGGCTTGGTAATTGTGTGAAAGAAAAAAAAATTGTGTTAAAAAAAAAAAAATATATATATATATATATATATTTTATGTGAAGTACTATAAAATAAAGTATGAGATGCAACATGTATTGCTAATTAAAATGGTAATGCTAAATCGATATATTGAATTTTTGGTAAGCTAGAATGTTTTTTTTTTTTTGATGATAATAATTTTGTCCCAAATCTTTTGGAATTTGTTTATTGGACCTTCTTTGAATTGGAAAAGATTTCTCTCCAAACCCTTTTGTAAGGTTGAATTTAATCAACCATCTTGTTGGCTTTATTTTGTGCCAAATTTGCTTGTATTTTAGCAATTAGTAACCCTGTATTTAGGTGAGATTCATGTAAGGGTAGTGTGTGAGAGAGTGTGAAGAAATGCTAAAAATTGTGCAAGGATGCAGAGACTCACGGCTGGAACTCGCGGCTAACTCGCGACTGGCAAGCCGCCAACTGCAATACACGTGAGAAGCATGCATGGGAGTTGAAGGGTCACGCTAGCTGTTGCACTACAGGACAAAAGTCCTAGGCTAATCAGGCCCTTAACTTGCGGCTAGAACTCGCGATTCAGACCAGTCGCGAGGCGAAGTCGCCAGACTACCCTATTTAGGAAAAACTGACTCTTCGCATTCCAAACACACACCACTATATATAGACCATTATACCCACGAAATATAGAGAGCTTCCAGAGAGAATTTTGAAAGAGAAACCCTAGAGGAAAAACAAGATTGATTCATCTACAATCTTCACCTAAAAGACTCTTTAAATTCCTCTACTCTTTTCCTCTCCATTGATACATCCTTGAGAGGTTCTTGACCAAATCCTTTTCTCACCATACTCATATCTATGAGAAGGTTTATTTGGTGCTTTAGGAAGCAGTTAGAAAGGGACCAATTCATATTGGTTGATGTTATGGGCTATAGCAGAATCCAGTAAGCTAGAGAAGAAAAAGGTTCAGCGCAACCTCGTTGGAGTAAGAAGCTTGGAGGGCTTAGGTACATCGGGTAGATTAGGCTTGGAGGGTCTATTACTGTTCATGTATCCCAACTACATTTTCTAGTGGATTATTGACTGCTTGGAGGGCGGCAGAGAGGTTTTATGCCGAAGGCTTCAGTTTCCTCTTCGATAACAGATCATGTGTTATCCTTGTGTTTGCATCTCTCTTCCCTTTATCTTTGCCTTTTATTTTCTGTTGTGGATGTGGTTATATTTGGCTTAGACTGTTTGTCAATTCTGTGTTTAGCTTATGTTCATGTTTCACACGTTAATCGTTTGACATTAAGCTTGAATTGATATTTTGTTATTTGGGGTCTAAACATTTAAGGGTGTTTTATACACATATTGAACATTCAATTGGTATCAGAGCAGGTGCACTCCTTGTGGTTTAATTACCTGAGTGTGATCCTAAACCCCTTAGCTTGCTATGAAAAGTGCTATGCAAAGGCCAAAATGAAGTGGAGTAACGATGTTTGTGATAATGACTCTATGAGTATTTTTGGAGGTTGGTCCAGTAATGAAGTTGTAGAGTTATTCAAGTCAAAGAAACATGCTAAAGCTTTCATACACATGCTGAAATCATTAGTTTATAGAAATCATGATGTTCATAATAGCTTGTGTGAGTCAATTTCCTTGGTTGAAAAATATAAGAAAAGGAATACAAAATTGTGTGATAAACTTGATGGTTTGAAAAGAAAGTTACAGTTCTCTATAAATGAAGAAAATAAGGATGAATCTTGCTTTGATGATCAAGAATGCCTATCACATGCTTGTCTTTTTGTTCATACTGCATTGAAAGTATTTAATTCATGCTTGTGGTATCTTGATAGGGGTTGTTCAAGGCATATGACAGGAGATAAATCTTTGTTCAAGACTCTTAAAGAGAAGGAAGATGGTTATATGACCTTTGGAGATGGTAGTCATTCACAAGTTCTAGGAAATGGCACTGTTGAGATTCCGGGACTGCCGTTGTTGATTGATGTATTGTACATTAAAGGATTAAAAGTAAACTTGCTAGCATCACTCAAATATGTGATGAAGACTTCTTAGTCCAATTCTCGAAGAAAGGTTGTCTGATACTAAATGATGAAGGTGTTCAAGTGTTGAAGGGACTTAGAACTATCGATAATTGCTATGGTATCATTCCTAAACCAGGAATAGCATGTCGGAGTGCTCGAGTGAATCTCTTGGAGCTATGGCATCAACGACTTGGGCATGCTAATTACAAGCAAGTACCTAAAGTCTCAAAGCTAGAAGCAGTGGTGGGTTTATCGAAGTTTGAAAAAATTGAGAAAAGTGTGTGTGGTCCATGTCAAATGGGAAAACAAACAAAATCAACTCATCCTAAAGTGAATGTAGTTGCTACTTCACGACCTTTGGAGTTACTTCATATGGATCTAATGGGTCCAACAAGAACTGAAAGCATGGGAGGAAAGCATTATATTATGGTGGTAGTTGATGATTTTTCAAGGTACTCTTGGGTGGAATTCCTTAGAGAGAAGTCGGAAGCATGTGATAAAATGGAAAAGCTATGTAAGAGACTACAGAATGAAAAAGGGGTCCCCATAGTCAAAATCAGAAGTGATCATGGGAAGGAATTTGAGAATGCTAAATTTGAAGCTTTTTGCGATAAGTACGGCATCAAGAAGGAATTTTCAACTCCAAAGACTCCACAACAAAATGGGGTGGTTGAAAGGAAGAACCAGGTGATCTAAGAGATGGTGAGAGTCATGCTACTCAACAAAAACATTCCACAAAAATTCTAGGCTGAAGCTGTGAATACATCATGTCATATTGGTAATCGAATCTACTTCCGAGCAGGGACAAAGAAGACGTCATGTGAAATATGGAAAGAAAAGAAACCCAAGGTGAAATACTTCAGAATATTTGGGAGCAAGTGTTTTATTTTGAATGACAGGGAAAATCTGCGAAAATTTGATGCTAAAAGTTATGAAGGGATATTTCTAGGATACTCCACAAATAGCCAAGCTTATAGAGTGTACAACAAGCACACTAAAATGGTGATAGAGTCAATCAATGTAGTCATAGACGACACCATATCAGAAAAGGACTTTGATGATGATGGAAAGGGGATAAATCTTAAGAAGAATGAGGATGATGATGATATGTCCCCAAGTGATGATGCTGAGAAAGAATCACCAGGAAAGGAGTCTACACCTCCTATATCAAGAAGAGAGACTAGATCAACACCAGAAGTTTCAAGCCCACTCACACCTCCGGAAGTTCAACCCCCAATTTCTCGTGATGAGGAACCTTCAACCTCCAAGAAACCTTCATCAAGAGTAACTCAATCACCCATCAAGTAATATCATTGGTGATGTAAACGAGGGATGTCATTTGAGAAAAGGGTCAAAATATAGTGCTAACCATGTGACATACAATTGTTATCTTACTCAATTTGAACCCAAAAAGGTAGAAGAAGCTCTAAAAGATGAGAATTGGATAGATTCTATGCACCAGGAGCTACATCAATTTGTTAGAAATGATGTATGGGGGTTGATTCCAAGGCCTAAAGATACACGTGATTGGCACCAAGTGGATCTTTAAGAAAAAAACTGATGAAGATGGTGAAGTTGTTTGAAACAAGTCTAGATTGGTGGCTCAAGGGTATACTCAAGTGGAAGGCATAGATTTCAATGAACCATTTGCTCTAGTAGCAAGACTAGAGTCAATTCGAATTCGCCTATCCATAGCATGCATTATGGATTTCAAGTTGTACCAAATGGATGTGAAGAGTACCTTCTTGAATGGTTTTCTAAATGAAGAAGTCTTTGTTGAGCAACCAAAGGGGTTTCAAGATCCTCACTTTCCAGATCATGTGTTAAGATTGAAGAACGCTTTGTATGGGTTGAAACAAGCACCAAGAGCATGGTATGATCGCCTCACCACTTACCTATTCAATTGTGGGTTCAAAAGAGGCCAAGCAGATTGAACATTGTTCGTTAAAAGAGATGAGAAATCACTCCTTGTTGCTCAAGTGTACGTGGATGATATTGTTTTTGGATCCACTATCGATCAACTAGCTCATGAGTTTTCGGAAGAAATGAAAAGGGAATTTGAAATGAGCATGGTGGGAGAGTTAAACTACTTTCTAGGGCTTCAAGTGAAAAAACGGAAAGATGCAATATTCATCTCTCAAGAGAAATATGCCAAAAATCTTGTCAAAAGATTTGGCTTGGATTCTAAGAAACACACTTCTACTCCCATGAGTTCCTCAACAAAACTAAGCATAGATGCAGTTGGTGTTGACGTCGATCCAACACTTTATCGAAGCATGATTGGCAGTCTTCTCTATCTCACAGCAAGTAGGCTAGATCTTGCATTCAGTGTCAGGGTATGTGCTCGGTTCCAAGCTACTCCTAAAGAGTCTCACTTGACAGCAGTAAAGCGAATCATTCGCTATGTTAATGGCACATCTGACTATAGGATTTGGTATTCAAAAGATTCGAATGAGTGCTTGGTGGGATATTTAGATGCAGACTGGGCAGGGTGTATTGATGATAGGAAAAGCACTTCTGGTGGGTGCTTTTATCTTGGAAATAAATTGGTCTCATGGATGAGCAAAAAGCAAAATTCAGTCTCCCCTTTCAACGGCTGAAGCTGAATACATTGCAGCAGGAAGTTGTTGTGCACAATTGCTATGGATGAGAACGCTACTACATGACTATGGAATTTCTCAAGACACCATGTGTGTGTTCTGTGATAACACTAGTGCCATTAACCTGTCAAAGAATCCAATTCAACACTCAAAATCAAAGCATATTGAGATCCGGTATCACTTCATTCGAGACTTAGTAGAGGACAAGATAGTGTGTCTGGAATTCATCAATACAGAGAATCAAAAGGCAAACATATTTACTAAACCTCTTGATGGCCCGAGGTTCGAATCCTTGCGTAAGACCATTGGTGTCGGTATCATTCCCTAAACTCTATCTTCCATGTTTGTTTCTATTAGTATGTTCTAAATTTTCTTTAAATGATTTTTCTTGTGCTATTTTTGATCAATCTTCTTCTTCCTTTTGTGTCAAAAATCCAAAAATACATAAAAAGTAGAAAATCCAAAAGTTTGATCGACTTTGTTGAGTTTTGTCTCAAAGCATATTTTGCCCTATACCTTTGTACTAATGGCTTTGTGCATCTACGAGCTTAGCTTGTTTCTATTGCACTCATATCATTGTGGGATAAATTTTGAAATCTATGTGACTGTTGTAAATAGATCTTCAACCTTGTCATGAATGATTAGTGAATGGTTTTGTTGATCTTAAGACATGGATAGACTTGTGCCTATATATCTTCCCACTCTTTATTTTATTGTTTTGCTTAAAGAGCTCACCAAATGTAAATCTCCAAATGAAAAGAGATATTGAGCTGCAAAAGCCTGTCGCACATACTAGTCTTAGACTAGGAAAAAGGGAAAGCGAGCATAAATAAAATGTATGATGCCCAAAAAGCCAAAGAATGACTCATCAATTGATATATAAAAAATTTTAGGCATCGATCTCACAATGAGATGTATGAATTCTAAAAGATCAAATGATATGATGTATATGAAACCAAATGAAAAGCTTCAAAGTTATGTTATCAAGTTTTGTGGGAGGTTATATATGCATATTTCTATAATTGATATGGGTCACATTATCTAGTGCTAGTTGTGTATGACTTGTTTGAATTGATCATTGATGCTTCACATTAGACTAAGGACTATCTCATTGTTGATACCCACACACATCACACATGTCTATAATCAATGAATGCCATATTCATTTGTGTGATTGTACTTGATTAAATGTGTTTTCACATGCTCAATCTTTGTTGATCAAATATAAAAAGATTTTTGAGTGTTTAGTTGTTTTTGGAAAGTATTTTGTTTTTACAAAAATTGTCAAAAATTTCAAAACCAGTTTTGCCCTGTTTTGGCAACTCAGTCGCGGGTTGGCCCAGCCTCATGACCTAGTCGCGAGCCTACTCAGAGATTTTTTGCGGGTCACTGGCGGGTCAATGTCCCAGTCGCGGAAAATACTTAGAAAATTTTTTAAAATCTGATTTTTTATGTTTCTCGCAACTCACTGTTGCGACTTGTTCGCAGGTGGAAGGTCCAGTCGTGAGGGGTACACAGAGATTTTCACAGCTTACCTCGCAGCTCTCTCGCGAGTAGACTTTCTAGTCGCAAAAAACACTTAGAAAATTTTTCAAAAATTTTGATCTAAAGTGTTCTGGTGGTTTAACCTAGCCACTTGCACGCGGCTTAACCTAGTCGCGAAAAACGCGTGTTTTGCATTTTCAAGTCAGTTTTTTTTTTTTTTTTTTTTTTTTTTTTTTTTTAACTTTTCAGTTTTTCCCGCGAACTTTTGTGATTGTTCATTGTCTTCTCCATTTTCACTCTCTCAAACCACCATGTTCACACACAAAACCCTAAATCTCTTTCTAAACACTTCATTATTCTTCGAGATCAGGTATGGGTTTTGTTTCTTACACATTATGTATCACTCATTTGCATATATCTTTCAGATTGTATGTTTTATCTTGCTGATATTTGTATATCTCTCATTTGAATATGTGTTTATTTTATGACATTTATTTGTGAATTTTGATGGTCATGTACTCATCTACTCTATCTTGAGTAATTTTTGTGTTCTTAGTGACACTCACACACTCATTGTCATGATTAGGACCTAAATTCCAAAATTTTTAGGGTTTTCTTCATTCTCCTTATTTTGGAACTAACCCAAAATTTAACAATGTTTTGTGTCTTTTGTGATCTCTCTTGTCTTTGGTAAAATCTGATGTAGAGTGAATATGTCTCCATTCAAGAGAGCAACTATGAAAGGGGGCAGCAACAAAGGTAAGGAGCCTATCATTGATGTTGATGATCTCTCACCTCACACAAAAAGGATCCGTTCACCATCAGGAGGTTTCGATCCAAACAAGTTCAGATCTTCTGTTGCTTTTCAGAATCATGAGAATTATTTCAGAGATGCTACACTGTTGATTGAAAGGGTTGTTGATCAACCTTCTTTGTTTGACACTGATATTCCTAAATGGTTTGCTCACAAGGATTGGAATTACCTTCTCTCCAATCTTGATGACACATATGAAAATTTGGTAAATGAATTTTATGCTAATGCAATTGTTGAAGGCGATGAACTCAAGTGCTGGGTTAGAAGAAGAAGTTTTTCCGTCTCTCCTGCATATTTGGCAGAGATTCTTCTCATCAACCGGCTGATGTTCAAACACTCACCGGTTTATGATGATTTATATCCAGATGAGAATCTACTTTGGGATGCTCTTGGAAAAGATTTGGAATTCTCTCCAAATGGAAACTCTGTCAGTGTTTCCTCTCTTCCTCCGAAATTGAGAGTGCTTACAATCATCATGTTTCACAACTTGCACCCCTTATCCAGCACCGGATATATGAACCTCAATCATGCCTTGTTTCTTCATGATCTGATTTCTGATGTCGAGATTGACATTTGTGCACATATATCTCATGTTCTGTGCAAAACGGTTCAAGGAACTGAGTCACGGATATGCATTCCGTTCTGCTGTCTCATCTCTAGGATTTTGAAGCTCAAAGGGATCCATCCATCTAAAGATGAATCTCCATGCACAAAACCGAGTCCAATCAACATGCGTACGTTCAACACGAGCATTGGTCATAGTAAGAAGGGAATCAAAATTGAAACTTTAGCGTCTCATAGTGGTTCGCGCTCTAACTCATCCTCCTTTAACGACAAGCTAGACAACATTATGGCATCTATTCATGAGTTGAGCACCAAGATGTCTGGACTCACATCTATTTTACACCACCACAACATTCGGTGGGATATGAAGTTCACCTCTCTCCAAACTCAATTGGATCAGATTCAAAGAAAGCTAGAAGAAGATGAGGAATAGCTATTCCATGACAAAAAGGGGGAGAAGTTGCTGAATACAATGAGACAATGAGAAAGGGAGAAAGAGCCTAATCAAAGGGGGAGTTTTCAACAAGCAGTTTTATGTTTAATATTTTGCCCTATATGAACCTATTTGGATATTTATGTTATGTTGTTAAGTTTATGTCTTTTGTATGGTACATCTGTAACCATTTGCTTTTATAGCTTTTAGGTTTTTGTACCCATGCTTTGTAGCTTTTGTACTTGTTGCTAAATGTCATGCATTTTCTTTAAGTACATCACTCTTGTGCCCTTGTAGGATTTTGTTCCTAGATGCATATATATTTTATGCATTGGTTGAGTGTTTGACATGCAAATGATACTCTGCAAATGAGCTTATCAGCTTGCATGTTCGAATGTTCATTCCTTGGGTGAATGAGCATTGTGATCACTTTTGTATAGTGATTACCTATTTTGGTCAAACCATGGTCTATTGCTTTATTCCATCTTGCTTGATTATATTGTGCTTTACTTCATATGCATTTCAAGTTTTCTGCATACAATGATATTATTGTGTTGTTGTGTTTCAGGAGATACTTGTTCTTATGGTTCAAGAGCTCATCAGGATCTAGAATTAGGTGTGAGTGAGTTTTGTTCAACTATTCCCAACTCACGCGTTAAGTTTAGAGTCTATTGTAGGGTTTTGTTATGGAATAGTCAAAGGGGGAGATTGTAAGGTTGAATTTAATCAACCATCTTGTTGGCTTTATTCCGTGCCAAATTTGCTTGTATTTTAGCAATTAGTAACCCTATATTTAGGTGGGATTCATGTAAGGGTACTGTGTGAGAGAGTGTGAAGAAATGCTCAAGATTGTGCAAGGATGCAGAGACTCGCGACTGGAACTCGCAGTTGACTTGCAACTGGCAAGCCGCCAACTGTAGCACACGTGAGAAGCATGCAGGGGAGTTGAAGGATCACGCCAGCTGTCGGACTACAAGACAAAAGTCCCAAGCTGGCTAGGCCATTAACTCGCGGCTGGAACTCGTGACTCAGACCAGTCGCAAGGCGAAGCTGCCAGACCACCCTGTTTGGGAAAAACTGACTCTTCGCATTCCAAACACACACCACTATATATAGACCCTTATACCCATGAAATGTAAAGAGCTTCCAAAGAGAATTTTGAGAGAGAAACCCTAGAGAAAAACAAGATTAATTCATCCACAATCTTCACCTAAGAAACTTTTCAAATTCCTCTACTCCCTTCCTCTATATTGATACATCATTGAAAGGTTCTTGACCAAATCCTTTTCTCACCATATCCATATCTGTGAGAATGTTTATTTGGTGCTTTGGGAAGTTATTAGGAAAGGACCAATTCATATTGGTTGATGTTATGGGCTATAGCAGAATCCGGTAAGCTAAAGAAGAAAAAGGTTCGGTGCAACCTCGTTAGAGCAAGAAGCTTGGAGGGCTTAGGTACATCAGGTAGATTAGGCTTGGAGGGTCTATTGCTGTTCATGTATCCCAACTACATTTTCTAGTGGATTATTGACTGCTTGGAGGGCGGTGGAGAGGTTTTACGCCGAGGGCTTCAGTTTCCTTTTGGATAACAGATCGTGTGTTGTTCTTGTGTTTGCATCTCTCTTCCCTTTATCTTTGCCTTTTATTTTCTGCTATGGATGTGATTATATTTGGCTTAGACTGTTTATCAATTCTGTGTTTAGCTTATGTTCATGTTTCGCATGTTAATCGTTTGACATTAAGCTTGAATTGATATTTTGTTATTTGGGGTTTAAACGTTTAAGGGTGTTTTATACACATATTGAACATTCACCTTTAAACTCTGTGTGTATCTTTTGATTCATGTGAATTTTGAAAATCTGACTTTTGAATTACATGTTCTTATTATATTCACAATTCTTGTAAAATTTCAAGAAGATTAAAGATTAATAGCATTTTCATCAATAACATGTTTAAATTTCAAGTTTTTTTGGTAAACAATTATACATAAAAAAAAATAAGTTTATTGATTAAGATACTCTTAGATGCATGGAGCTGGTTTTTCACTATATGTATACACCATTTTTTTCCTACACTTTTAATTAAAATAAATGAGGTTAAGTCAACAAGACTAGAAGTATAGGACATTAGCTTTCTGTTTCTGTCACGCCCCGAACCCAACTATAAAAATAGGCACGTGACAATTATCGCACACTTATAAAGTAAGAACCCTACAAGTGTGCAAGACCTTTTTAGCAACTAAAATTTTATCCTCAAAAATTTAAATCAAATAAATCCAAAATACCTCTACAATTCCTTTATGAATAGATCTCCAATAATTTAATAGGAACAAAATCCAAACCTCATGTACATAATGCCAATTGGCCAATAAATATAAAACTATTAGAAGACCATCTTATCCCAAAATCACTGAGCTTCTTTTCCTGCTCACAACACAACATCAAAACTTCCAAAACTTGCTATTTTTCACAATCTGAAACAAGAAGGGAAAAAGGGGTGAGTTGACAACTCACAAGTAACCAAAATCCTAATAAGTTCTATCAAGCAATAGATCTGTAAAGTAATAAGATGTAATATGAGTCTTCAAAAGTTATAATATACTATGGGTTTTCAAAAATAACTAAAGAAGTTTCATAGTCATAAAATAATAAGTTGCAAATAAATCGCATACTTTAATCTGACAAACATATCATAGATGATTTAGAAAGTACTCAATTTTCCATATATCAAAGCTATAACTTACAATATGTTCCAAAAAGATACATAAGTAGTTTTAATGACTCCAAATAGTTCAAATACTCAAACATTTGTAGTTATAAGAACTCAAAATAATTCGAATATTCAAACGTAATTCATATTCTTAATAATCTTATGACTATGGTCACGCTATATCCTTGTGACTAGGCATTAGAGTACCAATGAATAACCTCTATTGGCTTGGGTATCAGAATACTAATGAATAACCCCCGTTGGCTGGATATCAGAGTACCAATGAATAACCCCCATTGTTTTGGGTATCAGAATACCAATGAATGACCTCCATTGGCTGGGTATCAGAATACTAATGCATAACCCCCATTGGTTTGGGTATTAGAATACCAATGAATAACCCCCATTGGCTGGGTATCAGAGTACCAATGAATAACTCCATTGGTTTGGGTATCAGAGTACCAATGAATAACCCCCATTGGCTGGGTATCAAAATAAATTTATAGTCAAATTGATCAAAATCATTTATATGAAATCATATTTTCTAACAAAACTATATCTTACTCAAAAACATATATATAATCATATATTGAATATTCAAATCTATTTATGATATTTCTATAATTCTTTACTTTAAATCAATACAGCTACAAAAAAACAATTAAATAAAATAAATCTTATATTCAATGCTCATGTATATTTGTGAAAATTCTTTATTCTTTACTTTGAATCAGTATCACTAAAAACAATTAAATGAAATACATCATATATTTAGTAATCAGATATATTTGTGATAATTCTTTACTTGAAATCAATAATACGATAGAAATAAAATTGTAACAACTGTAAACAATTTTCAGTAGTTAAAATACGCAAAATAAAACCAATTAGGATAAGGTTACTTACCTCCAAAAGCTATTCTAAAAGAAACTTTTCTTTAACAATTCCTCTAAAATCTTTAGATATCACCTAGAACAATTTTCAAATATTCTTACTCAATAATCAAATAATTTAAGGACTTATAATAGTACCTGACCAGATAAAAAGACTACTAAAAATATCCAATAACTATCCACTGTTATCTCACACCAAAATTCTGCCTAATCACTATATTTTTCTATATATATATATATATATTTTCCTTCAGCCACAGCTAAAGCCCCAAAGATAAGACCGTAACTCCTATCACTATGTAGGCACGTGGGCCATCTTCAATTTCATGTGTTCCTTTATTTGTTTCCCTTCCCCCTTTTTTTATTTATAACAGGTCAGACCTCGTTGACTTTCCTTTCACTTCTACCAATATCAATAAAAAATAAAAATATAATAATAATAATAATAATAATAATAATAATATAATAATAATAATAATAATAATAATAATAATAATAAGAAGAAGAAGAAGAAGAAGAAGAAGAAAGAAAGAAAGAAAGAAGTTGAGCTCTACTTTGTTAATGTTTTCTTTAGACCTCCAAGCATGCCTAGACTACTAGGCTTCTGAATCTCCCCCAATACCACTTCGATTCTGCCATATACCTTAAGAAGTCCACATCAAGTACTATTTATAATATATATAAAAAACGTGCAGAAACCTAACTGTTAAGCCCAAAAGTTTATAGCCACTATCTTCGCATAATGCAATAAAACTCTAGAAAAAGATTAAATCTCAAAACCTAGAAGAATCTACAGGTACCTTGTTCAGTTTATCAAAAAATAAAACTAAACTTTTCTTTGTTTGCTTATCCAAAATCATAAATATTTAAATAGTTTTGCTACTGACCAAAATACTCACATAAAAAAAATTACTTTAATTCTAAATAAAACTTAGATTTTGACAAGAAAGAAATTCCTAAGCTCTTAACTCAAAGGTGTAGTCAATCCTTCTCTACTTTAGTCTTTTAAGTAATCTCCTCTCCCAAAATATCTCTCCATATAGCTTGACTTAATAAGCTTATATATAGCTAGGGTTTCTGTAAGGTTGAATTTAATCAACCATCTTGTTGGCTTTATTTCGTGCCAAATTTGCTTGTATTTTAGCATTTAGTAACCCTGTATTTAGGTGAGATTATTATAAGATTAGTGTGTGAAAGAATGTGAAGAAATGTTCCTCAATTTGCAAAGAAGCATGGACTCGCAACTAGAACTCACGGGTGGCTCGCAGGTGCAAGCCGCCAGATGAGAGTCACGTGCCAAGCATGCGGGAAGCTAAAGCGTTTTGCCAGCTGGTGCATACAGGACAAAAGACCTAAGCTGGCTAGGCAGTTAACTCACGGCTTGAACTCGCGACTTAGACCAGTCACGAGGCCAAGCCAACAACTAGCCTTGTTTGGGAAAAACTGTCTTTTCGTATTCTAAACACTCACCACTATATATAGACCCTTATACCCACCAAATGTAGAGAGCTTCCAGAGAGAATTTTGTGAGAGAAACCTTAGAGAAAACAAGATTGATTCATCCCCAATCTTTACCTTAGAGACTCTTCAAATCCTTGAGAGGTCCTTAGCCAAATCCTTTTCTCACCATACCTATATCCATGAGAAGGTTTATTTGGTGCTTTGGGAAGTAGTTAGGAAGGAACGAATATCCATTGGTTGATGCTATGGTTGATAGCGAAATCTGGTAAGCTAAAGAAGAAATAGGTTCGGCGTAACCTCGTTGGAGCAAGAAGCTTGGAGAGCTTAAGTACATTGGGTAGATTAGGCTTAAAAGGTCTTCTGCTGTTCATGTATTCCAACTATATTCTTTAGTGGATTATTTAACGCTTGGAGGGCGGCGGAGAGGCTTTACGCCGAGGGTTTCGGTTTCCTCTTCGATAACACATCATGTGTTGTCCGTGTGTTTGCATCTTCCTTCCCTTTATCTTTGCCTTATATTTACTGCTGTGGATGTGTTTATATTTGGGTTAGATTGTTTATCGATTTTATGTTTGGCTTATGTTCATGTTCCGCACATTAATTGTTTGATAATAAGCTTGAATTGATAATTTGTAATTTGGGGTCTAAACGTTCAAGGGTGTTTCATACCCATATTGAACATTCAATTGGTATTAGAGTGGGTACACTTGTTGTGGTTTAAATACCTAAGTGTGATCCCTGACCCCCTTTGAGATGGATAGGTCTCAATCTCTTAATATACCACCATTTTTTTATGGTAATAATTATGCTTTTTGGAAGGTCCGAATGAGGGCGTTTCTTTGCTCTATTGATGATGCCGTGTGGGATGCAATTGAAGTGGGTTGGACACAGCCAGAGGCTGCCAAGTCCACTTAGGAAAAGGCTGCACTTGTGACGGCTAATGCAAATAGCAAAGCATTGAATGCTATCTTTTGTGGTGTCTCTCCAAAAGAATTTCACCGGATTTCATATATTACCATTACTAAGGAAGCATGGGAGATTCTGGAGACAACTTATGAAGGGAATAAGAAAGTGAAGGACACTAAACTTCAGATGTTGACCACTCGCTTTGAGGAGCTAAAGATGAGTGAGGATGAATCTTTTGATTCGTTTTATAGTAAGTTGAACGAAGTGGTTGTTGGTAAATTCAATTTGGGGGAAAAAACGGAGGACTCGAGAATAGGAAGGAAGATCCTTCAGTCACTACCAGAGAGTTTCCATGCCAAAGTACAGCCATTGAAGAGAGCAAAGATCTTGACAACATTAAAGTTCAAGAGCTGGTTGGTTCTCTGCAGACATATGAGTTGTCTCTGCTCACACAAAAGAAGAGTAAATCACTTGCTTTTAAAACTATTGATGAGAGAGTAGTATCTCATGACTCTTCAGAGGAGGATGCAGTAGATAAAGATGTGGCGTATCTGGTGAAAAACTTCCGGAAGTTCTTAAAGCTCAAGAACAATGGGAAATCCAGTGAAAAAGGAAAATTTCAGAGTTCCGAAGAGGAGAAGAAAGAATTCAGAAGAAAAGAGGGTAGAGATTCCCAATCTTCATAAGGAATTACATGCTTCGAATGTAATGGACCTGGGCACTTCAAAAAAGAATGTCCCAATTATTTGAAGTTGAAGGGAAAGGCCTGCCACTACTTTAAGTGATTCAAACTCATCAAATTCTGGCTCTGAGGACAGCTGTGACGGAGAAGGAAACTACTACGCATTTATGGCCATTGAGCATGTTGAGTCCACAGATGACCTGAATCAACTTGTTCAAGAACTTGGGGAGCACAACGATGATGAATCCTTAGGGATTGTTAAGAAATCAAATGCTAAAGAGGAGAAAGATACAGCTAACCTTCAAGAAAATTACGCCTTACTTCTTGAGAAATCGGGAGAGTACACAAGGGTGGCAAAGGCGGCTGTGAAGAAAATGAAGAAAGCTGAAGAAGACTACAGAAGTCTCCTGGTCAGATATAAGGAGGCATAATGTGAGATTGAGACACTAAATGGTGAGCTATCGGAAGCTTATACCAAAGTAAGATTTCTTGAGCAAGAGGTGGTGCAAGCATAAGCCAAGATAGAAAGGGTTTCTTCCAAGAAGCTGGAAGATGTTATTTCATCTCAAAAACACTTCTCTGATAAGTCTGGTTTGGGATATACCGAAGGGAGTAGCTCATCGGTCAATGTCACCAAAGAAGTAAAATTTGTAAAGGCCAAAGAGACGTTTGTAGAAGAGCCTATTTCTGAGAAAGTTAAGGTTGAGAAGAAGAAGGTGGCTGATCAACGGGTGGTTAATAAGTCCCGTAATCAATCAGAAGCCAGAAATGAAGCTAGAGGAAGATCTCTCCCAAGCCTTCACCAATTGCCTGGAAAGCTTCACCAGTTCTCTCAAAGCATGTTTTGCCTTGTACCTTTGTACTAATGGCTTTGCGCATCTACAAGCCTAGCTTATTTCCTATGCACGCATATCATTGTGGGAGAAATTTTGAAATCTATGTGATTGTTGTAAATAGATCTTCAACCTTGTCATGAATGATTAGTAAATGGTTTTGTTGATCTTGAGACATGCATAGACTCATGTCTATATATCTTCCCACTATTTTTTTTTTTTTTTTGCTTAAAAGAGCTCTCAAATGTAAATCTCCAAATGAAAAGAGATATAGAGCTGTAAAAACCTGTCGCACATACTAGTATTCGACTAGGAAAAAGGGAAAGCGACCAAAATAAAATATGTGATGCCCAAAAAGCCAAAGGCTAACTCATCAATTGAAATATCAAAAATTTCAAGCATCAATCTCACAATGAGATGTATTGATTCAAAAAGTTCAAATGATATGATATGGAGCTAAATGAAAAGCTTCAAAGAATTGTAATTGAGTTTATGTGGGACGTCATATATGCATGTTTCTATAATTGAGATAGGTCACATTATCTAGTGCTAATTGTGTATGTCTTGATTGAATTGATCATTGAAGCTTCACATTGGACTAAGGACTATCTCATGTTTGATATCCACACACAACACACAAGTGTATGTTCAATGAATGTCATATTCATTTGTGTGATTGTACTTGATTAAATGTGGTTTTCACATGCTCAATCTTTGTTTGATCAAACACAAAAAGATTTTTGAGTGCTTTAACTGTTTTTGGAAAGTATTTTGTTTTTACAAAAATGTCAAATTTTCAAAAATTGTTTTGTCCTGTTTTGGCGACTCAGTCACAGGTAAGACTAATCGCATGCCCCAGTCGCATGCTCGCAAGTAAGTTTCGGCGACTTGTTCGTAGGTGGAAGGTCCAGTCGCGAGGGGTACACAGAGATTTTCGGGGCTTAGCTTGCAACTCCCTCACGAGTAGACCTTCTAGTCGCGAAAAACACTTAGAAAATTTTTCAAGAAATTTGATTTTACAGTGTTTCACAGCTTACCCTGGCGACTTACTGGCAACTTAACCCAGTCTCGAAAAACATGTGTTTGCGTTTTAAAGTCAGTTTTCGAAAACTTTTTAGTTTTTCCCTCGAAATTAAGTGACTATTCATTGTCTTCCCCATTTCACTCTTTTAAACACTCCATGTCACTCTTCGAAAAACCTCAATTTCTGCACTTTTTCTACTCCAAACTTCTAGAAAAAGGTATAGGTTTTCTAATTTTCACTTCATATTTCATGATTTTAGTATTATTTTATTGAATCTATGTGTTGTGATGATGGTTTGAAATTTGAGGGGTTCGGACATAGGTTTGCTTAAAATGTTGTGTTTGGTTGTTTGGGGTTGGTTGTTTTTGTTGATAAATTTGTTTGTTATCATGTTTTAGTTTCATTGCAATAGTTTCTGTTCTGAGCATTGATGTGTGATAGTTCTTATTCTCATTGGGCATATGGGTTTGGGGCTTTTATATGTTTTACTCTGTATGTGGTTTGGTATTTCAGTTTGTTTGTGTTTTTGGCTTGCATTGCTCTATTTTTAAGTCTCCTGATCAAGTGTGTGCTGCTGCCTTGGGGTTTATCTTGCACATTTCATATTCATTCAGACATGTCTCATTGGCATATGCTCTGTTTGTCTAACTGTGGTCTTCACTGTCCTTTTATATTTGTTTAACACATAATGAACTTGTTTAAATTTGATGAAGTTCTGATTTAATATATCCATCTTTGGGTGTGAAAGCTTGAAAATGTGTTGAAAACACAAGAGCTGTTTAGACCCCCAAACAAAAAATTATGGCTCGATAGATTTTACACCTACTTAATACTAAGTGCGAAATAGGGTAAAAGCGAGCGGATAACCAAACAAGCTACTCTAATACATAATCTAAGCTAAGTGCGAAATAGGGTAAAAGCAAGCGGATAACCAAACAAGCTACTCTAATACATAATCTAAGCAACACAGCAGTATAACATAATGTAAAAGAGTAGGGAAGAAGGATGAAAACACAGGATAACACGCTGATGTGTTATCGAAGAGGAAACCGAAGAACTTGACGAAAAACCTCTCTGCCGCCCTCCAAGCAGTAATCGATCCACCAGACAATCAGTTGGGATACATGGGTTAGCAAGAGACCCTCCAAGCCTAATCTACCCGATGTACCTAAGCCCTCCAAGCTCCTATTCCAACAAGGCTTCTCAGACCCTATCTTGTCTAGCACTCCGAATCCTGCAACAAATTCCATGTTGCATCTGCCATCCTTGGCTTCTTCAATGCTTCCTAGCAGCACCAAAACGTCACTCAACACTCTTAAATGGTGTGGTAAGTGTTTGGGCTATCAACCTCTCAATGGTATGGAAATGGAGAGGGAAGAGTTAAGGAAATACCATAAGCAAGTGTATAGAGAAATGTGGGTATGACAATCTCTAATTCTCAATGTGTTTGGCTAGGGTTTTCTCTCTGAAGCACTCCTCAACATTTGTGGGTAATGTGGGTATAAATAGTGTAGGCACAGAAAGTGTGTATCAGACTGGACAAGCTGGCAAAACAGAATGCCTTGCGGGTGTCTCGTGGGAAGGCCTTACCCGCGAGATACTCACGAGACATAGCTGTCTCCACCTGGCCTGACTCTTCGCATTCCAGCATGTGCAAGACATATGTGACATTTCGCGGGAAGCTAAGTCGCGACATACCTGTGAGAAATCTTCTGTCTTCAAATGCTTGAGTCGTCACACTCTCTCTCAATCACACAACCCTTACAATCAAATCCCATAATAAATACAAGGTACAAACAATTAAAAACAATTACAATCAAATTTGGCATGGAATAAAAGCCAACAAAAACATAGTTGTAAATAATAACTTTACAGGGTGTCAACTGTGCTTGATCTGTATCATGTCTTGGCATTCTGTTACTCTCTTTGTAACTAACTTGTTACTAATGTGTGTGCATTTCCACATATTGTGTTTTGCTCTTGTTGTGGCCTTTTCTGCATGTTTATAGATGGCTCCCACATCTGCAAAGAAGAAAACTCCTGCTAAAAAGGCTGACAAAAGATTGAAAATGGACCCTAACTTGTTTAGATCAGTTCAACACTTTAAGAGATATAGAGATTCTTTCATGAAGGGAACCATCATTCAGGAAAGATTCGTGGACTTAAGGGATCTGAAGGACACTTTTATTCTAGGCTGCTTTGAGGGAAGAGGCTGGGATAAGCTATTAAGTGATTTACCTTGAGTGTGTGAGCCACTGATAAGAGAATTTTACTCTAATGTCAAGATTAGAGAAGATGAGCTAGATTGTTGGGTAAGAGGACATGAGTTCACCTTGGATGCCCATGATATTGATGAGGTACTTGGTCTTGAGGGATTAAAGGAGTATGAGTTCGTCAATTACAGAGACAGGATGTTGTCTTTAGACATTGTCCAGGCTTGGCTTGGTGGAGTTAAATGAGGGAGATGTCTCAACACCAATGCCTTTCCTATTGACATGAGGTGTTTGACCACCATCATGATATTCAATTTATATCCTATAAGAAAGATGACTACTCTTACTAATGCCAGAGCTATCTTCCTCATGGAGCTTAAGGAGAAAACCTTCATTGACATCAGCTCCTATATATTTAACACAATAATGGATGAGACCAAAACAACCTCACAAGCAAAGTTGGTTTTTCCTAGCCTTATTATGAGGATTTTCAAAGCGAAAGGGGTTCCAATTCCTCAAGATATTAGTCTAATGCCTACACCTTCAACTATTAACAAGAAAACCATCACAAGGATTCAAGCACGTCTTCCGGGTGATAAAGATGAGGAAGGGGCAGATCAAGAAGAAGGTGATCCAATGGAGACTGAAGCTGAGGCTGCAGGATAGACTTCCACACTAAGAAGCAGAGCCAAGAGGAGCAGGGCTTCCACTTCCTCAACTGTACCTCCTGATGCTTTCCAGATCATCCTGGAAAGGCTTGATAGACTCAGAGAGGTTCAAAATTAGCATACTGAAAGGATGACAGCAATGCAAGATCAGCTTGATGTACTTTCAGCAAAGTTTGACAGCATCTACAACAACAAGGAGTAGTGACCCTTTGGCCATTCTGGTCAAAAAGGGGGAGAATTTTTGGGCAACACTTGAAGGGGAGTGCCTATTTGAGGGGGAGCTTATTTAATCTTTAATAATCATATGCTGTCTGGTTTATAGTATTGATACTATGTTTTGGATAACTGTTGTTAGTAACTATTGTTAGTATAAGTTTAATACACTATGGTTTTAGTCTTTGTTTGGCTTAAACTCATAACTCTTGGATGGTTTCTATATATTGATGATGTTATTCAATTAATTGTTTCTGTATGGTTTTTTGTACCCATGTTGCTTCTGTAAGCTTTTAAGGGCTTGTTTCCATGCATTTGTAGGCTTTTATGGTTTGTACCATGCAATGCAATATTTTTGCTTTGTAGCCTTGCTGTGTGGCTTATGTACTTGATGTTAAATGCTGTGCATTTTTCTTTAGTACATTACTCTTGTGCCCTTGTAGGATTGTTCCTAGATGCATATATGTTTGTATGCATTGGTTGAGTGTTGGACATGCAAATGATACTTTGCATATAAGCTTATTAGCTTGCATGTCCAGATGTTCATTCCTTGTGTGAATGAGCATTGTGATCACTATTGTATAGCATGTCCAGATGTTCAAGATGTATAGTCCAGAAAAATGCTTATAAAAGATATAATACATATTACAAAATATATGTATTAGCTATCCTTTAAGGGAATAATTTGTTCTCAATACACTTGATGATACCTTATAAATAAATACACTTTGTACATTTTTAGACTCCTGTAAACTAGATTGTTTAACTTAATTAATTAACCAAGAGAATACTTAGGTTTATTATTCAGTTCTAGGTTAAAACAAAACAATCATATCATGCAAAGCAACGAAAAATAAAGAATACAATGATATGATCACCCAGGAAAACCAAACCGGTAAAAAACCTAGGGAGGATTTAACCTAACTATCCTCAAGGTAAAAAACAAATCCACTATAAAAGAATCGAAGTTTGTACAATAGAACTTAGACTACTAACATTCTATTGCTACTTCGAGTAGAAAATTTACTACCACGACCCCATGATAGCTTCGAGTCTACAGACTACTTTTTTCCTTTGCCTTTGCAACAAAAGCACCCACACTTGTGATAAAAAAAATACAAACTCCCCTGTTTGTGACTCCAAGACCACCCTTGAAGGTTTAGATCATCAACACATTTGATGACTAGAGAAGGTAGCAACTTCTACAACACCAGATCTTGAGATTCTTCAAGGAATAACACCAGTAGAAGACATGAGAAAGATTTTTGGGTACAAAACCCTAGATACAAAGGAGGAACACTCTTCTCTCTTTGAAAATTCTCATAAAAACATGCTTAGGGTTTCCTTTATATACTAGTAGTGTTTTACTTAAAACCCAATACGTTTTAAGTAGAGTTTGGGCTGAAATAGAATTCTACAAATACGTGGTTCGATCGGTTGAGCCTGTGTTCCGATCGATCGAACCAGGAAAATTTCGAATTCTCCTTTCTGCAGCTTGTATGTTCTTGAATCTTGACTTGTATCACCTTGAGCATTATCTAATAATACCTATAGACTCTAAGATCTATATCTAGACAAGTTTGTGTTCACGATTTGCCAATTGTTCTAAACTTTTAGAACCTAACAATCTCCTCCTTTGGCAATTCATGACAAAACTTACATACAAAATGAAATGCTCAAATACAAGAACAACCCAATACAATAAAATGCCCAGTTACATCACAAATCCCAATCTAAGACTCCTAACCTAGAAATTGCAAGAAGAGGTAGAAGGTCTTGATCATAATGTACCTGTCTTTTCTGAAACACTCAAAAGAAAACATCATCGAATGTGTGGAAAGAAAGACATATAAACAATAATATGAAACACAATATAAAAACAAAAGTAAACTAACTCGCCCCCAAAGCGTAAACAGCAAACAAAGCGTAAACAGTAAACATATGCAACAAAGGATAAGAGTAAAAAGAGAATCAAGGAAACAACTCCCTCTAAGAACAACAAAGGTTAAAAAATCTTTTTCCCCTATATAAATAGGAAAAACAAAACATGTTTTGGGAAAAACAGTTTTGGGGAAAATTTAGGAGCTGGGGAAAAACACAAAAAAACATAAGTTGAGGATACACTTAAAAAAAAATATTCTCTCTTTCAATAAATGCAAACTTGACACTATGTAACCCATAAATATATGCATGCAATGTGTTTAAGAGAAAATATTTGCACATTGATTATCCATCATATCTCTTAAGAAAAATATTTTCTATAGTTCACACATAAAAAATAGCATATACGAAAATGTACAAAGGACTCAAAAATTAATCAATCAATATTTAAATCAAGTTTAGTACCCAATTTAGCAAAGTGTATGCATATTATGTGTGAAAATAATGAGAGATATGACTGCAAAAATGCAAGATAGATACAGAAAACAGTGCAATGCATGTGAATCCTAAACATAAATGATGCAAGAAAAAAAATTTGGTAAAAAACTTAGAGACTGAAAATTTTTCAATTTCGATCAGTCGAGCATCGATTGAATACCAATCGAGTCAGGCAGAAGAAAGCTTCAAAAATTTGGAAATTTTCAACTTATCAAAAATCACACTCAATCGATTGAAATTCTAGAAAACTGATTTTTTTAAAACAAATGCAGAAGATTATGCAAAAACTACTCAAACCAAGGAATTTCATGAATTAAATGCTCGAAGAAAATGAGGACTAGCTATTCCATGACAAAAAGGGGCGATGATGATGATAGGGGGAGAAAGAACTTGATGATAGGGGGAGAAAGAGGCTTGATCAAAGGGGGAGCATTGATGTTGAAAAGTAGGACTATGTTGCTTTATTTTATCATATATCAGGAATTATTTTGTGTATCTTTATATTATGTTGTTTTGTACCCATGCTTTGTAGCTTAGTACTTGTTGTTAATGTTATGCATTTCTTTAAGTACATCACTCTTATGCCCTTGTTGGATTTTATATCCTTGATGCAATTACTTTGAGTATTTGAATCGGTTGAGTGTTGGACATGCAAATGATACTTTGCATTGAGCATATTAGCTTGCATGTCTAGATGTTCATTCCTTGTGTGAATGAGCATTGTGGTTACTATTTATAGTGATTGTTCATTTTTGATCAGGCCATGCTTTATTGCTTCATTCCTTTTTTCTTGATCGCATTGTGCTTGCTCCATATGCATTACAAGTTTTTTGCATACAATGATCATATTGTGTTGTTCTTTTTCAGGAGGTACTCGTTCTTATGGTTCAAGTGCTTCACAGATTCTAGAGTTAGGTGTGAGTGAGTTTTGTTCAACTGTTCCCAACTCACATGTTAAGTCTAGAGATTTTTTTAAGGTTTTGTCACAGGATAGCCAAAGGGGGAAATTGTAAGGTTGAATTTAATCAACCATTTTGTTGGCTTTATTCCATGGCAATTTGCTTGTAATTCAGCATTTAGAAACCTTGTATTTAGGTGGGAATCACGTAAGGCTAGTGTGTGAGAGAGTGTGAAGAAAAAGCTCAAAAGTGTGCACTTAGCAGGGCCTCGCAACTGGATCTCGCAACTGGCTCGCGGCTGGCAAGTCGCCAAAGGAGGCACATGTGTGAAGCATGCAGAGGAGCTGAAGAGTCACGCTAGCTGAAGCACTACAGGACAAAACTTCCAATCTGGCCATTCAGTTAGCTCACAACTCAGTCAAGTCACGAGGCTAAGTCGGCAGACCACTCTGTTTAGGAAAAACTGACATTTCGCATTCCAAACACACACCAGAATAAATACCCCTTATACCCATGAAATGTAGAGAGCTTCCAAAGAAAATTTTAAGAGAGAAACCCAAGAAAAAAACAAGATTGACTCATCTACAATCTTCATACTTTGATTCTCCAAATTCCTCTACTCTCACATTCTTCATTGTTACATCCTTGAGAGGTACATTAGCTAAATCATTTTCTCACTATACCCATATCTGTGAGAAGGCTATTTGGTGCTTGGGAAGTAGTTAGGAAGGGACCAATTGATATTGGTTAATGCTATGGGCTATAGCGGGATCTGGTAAGCTAGAGAAGACAAAGGTTCGGCATAACCTCGTTGGAGCAAAACGCTTGGAGGGCTTAGGTACACTAGGTAGATTAGGCTTGGAGTGTCTTCTACTGTTGTATCCCAACTTCATTCTCTAGTGGATTATTGACCACTTGGAAGGCAGCAGAGAGGTTTTATGCCGAAGACTTCGATTTCCTCTTCAATAACACATCGCTGTGTTGTCTTTGTGTTTGCATCTCTCTTCCCTTAATCTTTGCCATTTAATTTTTGCTGTTGTTGTGATTTTGTTTGGTTTAAATTGTTTTATCAATTATGTTTGAGCTTATATTCATTTTCCGCACATACATTGTTTGATAATAAGCTTGAATTAGTAATTTGTAATTTGGGGGTCTAAACGTGCAAGGTGTTTTACACACTATTTGAACATTCAATTGGTATTAGAGCAGGTACACTTGCCGTGGTTTAATTACCATAGTACGATCCTCGACCCCGTTTGAGATGGACTAGTCTCAATCTTTAAATGCTCGACCATATTTTGATGGTAGCAACTATGCCTTTTGGAATGTCTAGATGAGGGCATTCTTGTGTTCAATTGATGAAATTGTTTGGGATGCAGTAGATGTAGGATGGACTAGGCTGGAGGCCGCTAAATCCACTTGGGATAAGACAGCCCTTGTGGCAGCTAACGCTAACAGTAAAGCTTTGAATGCAATTTTTTGTGGTGTATCTCTAGATGAGTTTCACAAGATATCTCACGTCACAATTGCCAAGGAGGCGTGGCAAATATTGGAGACCACGTATAAAGGAACCAAGAAAGTGAAGGATACTAAGTTGCAGATGCTAACAGTTCGATTTAAAGAGCTGAAAATGAGTGATGACGAGTCATTCGACTCATTCTATAGCAAGCTGAATGAGGTAGTTATTGGTAAGTTCAACTTAGGTGAAAAGACGGAGGACTCAAAGATAGTGAGGAAAATCCTTTGATTATTGTCGGAGAGCTTCCGTGCAAAAGTTACTGCAATTGAAGAGAGCAAGGACTTAGATGATATCAAAGTTCAAGAACTAATTGGCTCACTTCAAACATATGAGTTGTCATTGCCATCACAAAGAAAAAGCAAATCCCTTGCTGTTAAGACAATTAATGAGAGGGTGGAAGCTCATGACTCATCGGATGAGGATGAGGACGATAAAGATGTGGCATATCTTGTGAAGAACTTCTGAAAGTTCTTGAAGTTCAAGAAGAAAGGAAAATTCCCAAGTTTCGGAAAGGAGAAAAAGGACTTCAAGACGAAAGATGGGAAGGAGTCTCAATCTTTTCAAGGAATCACATGCTTTGAATGCAATGGACATGAACATCTCAAGAAAGAGTGTCCTAATTATTTGAGAGTGAAGGGCAAGGTGTATGCCACCACTCTTAGTGATTCCAACTCCTCTGATTCAGATTCAGATGAAAGCTGTGATTGAGAGGGAAATTTGCATTCATGACCATTGCTCTAATAGAATCTTCGAATGATTTGGGTGCGCTAGGGGAAGAGCTTGGTGAGCACTCTGAATTGGAGTCAATAGGGATAGTAGAGGAATCTGATGATGAGGAAGATGAAGGAACAGTGGGACTGCAAGAGACCTACAATTCCCTCCTTGAAAAGACTGGTAAATATGAAAAAGTGGCTAATGCAGCCATTAAAAAGATGAAGAGGGCAGAGGAAGATTATAGAAGTCTTCTAGTGCGATATAAAGAGACCAAATGTGAAATGGAGACACTGAATGGAGAGTTGACCGAAGCCTACTCAAAGATAAAATTTCTTGAGCTTGAGGTGGGTCAAGCTAACGCTAAAGTAGAGCGGGTTTCCTCCAAAAAGCTTGATGATGTACTTGCTCGTTAAAAACCATTCACTGACAGAAGCGGATTGGGATCCACTAGAGAGAGTAGTTCGGCTGCTAATATATCCAAGGAAATGAAGTTTGTGAAAGCTAAGGAAAAGGATAGTGACGATAGTGAAGTTTGTGAAAGACAGTGACGATAGCATCTCCGCGGCCATTTGCACAATTGGGAATCAACATCATCGGTCCACTGCTCCTAGGTAAAGGTCAGGTAAAATTCCTGCTAGTTGCCATTAATTACTTTACAAAGTAGGTTAAAGCAGAGGCATTAGCAACCATCACTAAAGCAAGAATTCAGAGCTTCGTGTGGAAGAATATAATCTATAGGTTCAGGATTCCAAGGACGATCATATCAGATAATGGGCGACAGTTCAACAGCTAAGGCTTCAGGGATTTCTGTTCAGGCCTAGGCATCAAGAATCAGTTCTCATCCCCAGGGCATCCACAGGTGAATGGGCAGACGGAGATGACGAATTGAACATTACTCAAGATTATCAAGACTAAGCTGGATGACGCAAAGGGTGCCTAGTCGGAAGAATTACCCAACATCTTGTGGGTTTACAGGATCACAGCAAGAACCCCAACAGGAGAAACCCCTTTCAGGCTCATTTATGGCACTGAAGCAGTGATCTCGGTCGAGGTAGGAGTAACCAGTATCAGGCAAAGGGTATTTAACGAAGAAGACAATGACGACCGTCTGCGAATCAGCCTGGATTTTTTGGACGAAGTAAGAGAGAAAGCTTCCAGCAGAATGACGGAATACCAGAAGAAGATGGCCGACTACTACAACAAGAGAGTAAAGCTCAGACGACTGGAAATAGGTGACCTCATCCTGCGCAAAGTCACCACAGCGACTAGAGACCCTACCCAAGAAAAACTTAGCCCCACATGGGAAGGATCATACCGAATCTCCCACTACTCCAGGCAAGGCAGTTATCACCTGGAAACCCTAGACGGACAGAAGCTCCCGAGGCCATGGAACATTGAGCACTTGAAGAAGTACCACCAATAGAAGCTGATGGAAATTTAGACCCCTTAAACCACAATTAGATTGGTTAGCCTAGATTAATTAGCCAAGTTGTTACTTAGTCAAATTAAGCAATTCTAGGTTAAAACAATCAAATAATCATATCAAGAATATAATGCAGTGGAATGAAAAATAACACAAGATATGATCACCCAGGAAAACCAAACCGGTAAAAAACCTGGGGAGGATTTTACCCACCTATCCTCAAGGCAAACCAGAATTCACTATGAAAGAATTGAAGTTCTTACAAAAGGACTACAAGCTCCCCCGCTCGACTTCCTAATGCTACCAACCAGTAGAACTTCCTGACACGACCACGCGCAGGCTCCGAATCCACGGACTACTTCTTTCTTGAATTCCTCAATCAGCTACAAGCACCCACGCTTGATATTCTTTAAGCTTCAATGGCAGCAACCAAGTTGATCAACAAGATGTTGAAGTAATCTCAATCTTGAAAACCCTAAGCTTTGTGTAAAGGAAAGTTCCTCTAGATCTCACAAGAGATTTACACAAAACAGCAATGTATGAGCAACAATACAACTTGTGCAACTCCAAAAACGTGGCTAGGGTTTTGCCTTATATACCTAGGGCAAAAACATAAAACTCTAAACGTTTAAAGAGTTAGGGCTGAGCTGGAATTTCTGCAGAAAACACATCTGGGTCGATTTTCGATCGATTGAATCTATTCTTCGATCGATCGTGCCAGGCCAAGATGTCCCAATACATCTGCAGTCACTCGATTCCAACTTTACAATATTTTACCAACTTTGAGCAAGCCTAAACTAGACTAAGTACAATGTTTTGATCATGGTTTGCCAACATTACAAATTAGAGTTCTAAATACATGAATTCCTAATTTCTTAGAACCCAACAGAAGCAACAAATAAATGTATTCATTCTAAAAATTAATAAATGAGTTATTCAGCTAATGTCTCTATGCAAGCAGGTCTATTCAATTATAAGTCACAAAAGACAAGAATGGCTAAGAAACAAGATTCTGCCTATACAGATGTAAGTTACTGACGAAGGAAAAAGAATGACAAGATCCCTAAAAGGGTGTAAGTCACAAAAGCCAAGAATGGCTAAGTAACAAGATTCTGCCTAGATGGATGTAAGTTACTGACGAAGGAAAAAGAATGACAAGATCCCTAAAAGGGTGTAAGTCACAAAAGCCAAGAATGGCTAAGTAACAAGATTCTGCCTAGACGGATGTAAGTTATTGACAAAGATAAAAGTAACAAAATCCCTTAAGGGGTGTAAGTCACCAAAGCCAAATATGGCTGTAACACAACTCTGCCTAGACAGATGCAAGTCACCGATGAAATAAGAATAGACAAAAATCACGGACAAAGAAAAAGGAAAGTCATAACTAAAAATTTCGCTAAGTACACAACATGGACAGTTGTCAGATACCACAAGCATATCATAAACCAAAGGGTGCGCAATCACAAATACAAGTAAATACATAGCTATAAATTTAATTAAAGCCCAAAAACCATGGGCCATAAATTTACTATTGTTTTCACATCTAAATGCCCATAAACACTGAGCCAAAAATATTGTTCTTAAGACAGATTAAAGAAAAATTGTTATGGAATTAGATTTACAAAAAGCCCATAACATAATGGGCACAAAAAAAAAAAAAAAAAAAAAAAAAAAGGAGAAAATTTTTTCACAAGGGATAGGTTCAGGCATTAGTAGCAACGTCATTACCAGTAGGGACGTCACCGGAGGCAGCGTCAATAGCAGGGGCGTTCTCAGGAGCGTCAGTAGCAAAAGATTGCGCAGCCTCGTCTGCTGCCATCTCCTGATTGACCTCCTCTAGGTCTAGCTTCTCCAAGTCTACTCTGGAGGGATGCTTGACAAGATACCTCCTCAGAAGCTTGAAGCCCTTGAAATACCAACTAAATAAGATTGTGTTGTACTCATCAGTAGTCTGAAAAGCCTCGATAGACCTAGAAGCAATAGTTTTAAGCTTCTCCTTGGCACTTAAAGCTTTTCCTTCAAGAAGGTAGCCTCGCCCATTCATTCGATAAGCTTTTTCTTTAGTGCAGAATTCTCCACCTCTAAAGCCTCCATTTTGAATGAGAGAGACGCCACCTTAGCCTCTTAAGTAAAGTACTCAGAGTTAATATGGAGACTTTCCCCTAACACCTGGGAAGAAATTCAAAGTCGTCAGAAGAATGAGAAAGGAAAAGAGACTAACAGTTGCACAAAAATTTTACCTGAGCAAGCTTATGAATGTGACGAGCTGCGACATTATTAAAGGACACTTCGGAGAAGGCCTTCAAATCCTCGGCAGTCACAACCCCATGAGCCCTGTCCACCACTAACTTCTCGTCATCCCAGATGGTAGACGAACGAGAGATAGCCTTCTCCTTCTCCTTCTCCTTTTCGGACAGCCGCGGCCTTTTGGAAGTGGGAGTCTCTATCTCCTTGACCGGCGTTTTAGGGGAAGCCGTCCTCGTCGTCTCAGCACCAGAGACAATGGGAGTAATGGTGGCAGTAGGGGTGACAGAGGAATCCTTGACGCGCACTGTCTTTTTTCCAAGGTTGGACAGCGGCTCGTTCTTCTTGGACCTCATCTTGGCATACAAATCCTTGTTGAATTTGGTTATCATTTCTGCAAGAAGGAAACCCTTAAAAAAAAAAAAAAAAAAAAAAAAAGGAAGCAATTGTTGACGAACATAGCACTTACTCTTTTTTCCTTCAATTCCAAGATTACGAAGGACGAAGGAAGAGGGCTCTAGCCTGAGACAATAAAAGGTGAGAGTCCGGGGGTCCATAAGATCCTCCCAGTTCTCGATCATCAACGCGTAGTCAATTGCTTTCTGCACGCGTTCCATGTACCTGCTCTTAAGCTTAGGTCTCCTCTTCACTGCGCAACACAAAGGATAAAGGAGTCAATAGAAATAATAGTAAGTGAAACAAAACACAGATGACGAGAAGAAGTATTGACGCACCTAAAGTCGGGGTTCCCCACCGACGACGCAACCTCGGGAGATCACCCCAAACCTCGCCAGAGGAAGTCTCAAAATCGTCCCCTGACACAAAGAAAAAACTAGACTTCCAATACCTGAACGATGAAGGAAAACCCTTAATAATCCTAGTCCTCCGTTCCCAGGGAACTAGTTCATAGTACCTATACTCCCTAGATTCTTTCAAGCGATATAGGTAGATAAGCTCGTCTACCCTAATCATAACCCCGTCATTAGCAACCAGCCATATTCCCATACAACTAACCACTATCCTCCATGAGTTAGGCATAAGCTGCCCCAGAGCAATACCAAAGCAGTCCAAGAGCTTCATAAGGAAAGGATGGACGGGTAACCTCAACCCACAGACGAAGGCAGACTCATAAAAGCATACCTCCCTAGGGAAGAAGTGACAGGCCCGATCATCCTTACCAAGAAAGCGAACCCCAACTCGCTCCGATAATTGAAATCTATCCTTGAATCTACCTAAGGTATCAGCATCTAGTCCACACCTCTCCTCGAGGGCGTAAAGAGACCTAACCTCTTGAGGGCTAGAAACGGCTATATCTACTTCTGCTGGGTTACCGTTAGACAATAACCTAGTCGCAAGCTCACTGGAACTAACCTCAGACATTCCCTTCCGCTCTCTCACCACGTTCTCAAACCAATCAAGCGATTGACAAAGCAATGGCAACAAATCAGCCAATGCAACACTCAAACAATTGCCCTCAAAAACGAAATCCTCAATATGGTGGAAAACGCCTAAAGACCCTCTTAAACATGCGAAAAGGAAGGAAATTAACGGGCAAACTATCCTAACCTCAGAGCTATGAACCATAGAAATCAAGAAAAAACACAAAGGAAGACAATACAAGCTAAACCCCCAAGAAATCAAAGACAAATGAAAGGAAAAAATAAAAGGAAAAGAAAAAAAGTAAACAAAGGCCATATCGCATTAGAAAAAGAGCACAGCAGGGAAAGGAGAAGGAATGTACCTTAAAAATGGCGAACAAGGGAAGCCCCACCGCACAGTACACCAGTTCAGAGGAAAGTTGCAGAGTAAGGTTGGTGAAGAAGATGCTCAGAACAATGATTGGAGGTTTTTGAGAAAAATGAAAAGGGAAAAATGAGAAGGGGAGAAGTTTAAAACCAAGACTTAGAAAACTGAAAAACTAGCAAGAAACCCAATAATCCCACCAATTAGAGCATTAACTCCACCAGTCAGAATGTGCCACGTAAACCACAACCTGAAGAGCACTGCCACTACACATTTAATGCGGAACGAAACCCTAAAAGTCATTTACGGTCCATAACCTTTCATATTCTATGGTCGTCATGACACGTCTTGACGACCACAAAATCAGGGGGCAACCGACAGGATTGATGAATTTATCTCCCAGAGACGATCTCAACAATTACTGACGAAGACAACCAAGCCATTCAATGCAGCCAATTACACCCGGAACGGTTACGGGGCCAGCTGTATGAGCCGTTGGAGCACATTAAAGCCACATTACACAGTGCAAAACGTTACCAAGAGGAACATCAAGGCCACCATAACTACCTCAATAGCTAGAAGTTGTAAAAACATATGTAAGGCCCTCACGATATCAATAGGGGGTATGAGAAAATACTCAGATAATTTTACTATCATTCTATTATTCTGTTTTACTTCATAAAGCTCCTTTGTACTAACTTTGGCATCGGAGGCAGGTATCACACCGGTGACCATATTTGAGAATACATTCACACAAATTGAGGATTGGCTTAATCTACTGATTGACGAACTTATGCTTCATCACCCAAAAAAAGAAAAGAAAAACCCAATGATTTAGAACCAGATCTAAACCCCAATTTCCAAAATATTTGCACATACCGAAGCCAAAATCCTCACTGTGCACAGATCGGATCTAAATTTTAGGAGGATTCCTTGTAGCATGTTGGATCTTCAGTTTTAGGTGGGATTGGCAGCAAGAGTTTTTTATTATAGGTTGAGGTGGCTGTTGTTTCTAATGAGAGGAATGAAGAAGGAGGAAGAAAGATGGACAGAGAGTCTGATGATTTCGAAGAGAGAGATGGGGGAAGAGAGAGGAGAGAGAGTGATGGTTTCTTTCTTCTTTTTTTGATGAATGGAAGTCATGGTTTCAGAGAGAGGAGAAATGGATTCCTTTTTGCGTGTTTAACGTTTGTAAGAGAGAAAATGTTGGCTAATGAACAATACAAACTAAAACGAATCATGTGCATTTCACATGATACTAGGACAAGTGTCACCATGGATGTTGCCACCTAACCTTGTTTGCAGCAACTCCTGCACATTTGTGTGCAGGAAATCCTTGTCCTTTTTTATATCTCAAGATACGTTATCACTTCAGTTAGGTTTTAAGTAATTAGGAACTAATGTATTATAACTTCATTTTGTAATGTTAGCAAACCATGATTAAAACGTTTTAGTCTTGTTTAGACTTGCTCAAAGTATATGTTTTTTTTATGTAAAGTTGGAATTGAGTTGCTGCAGCATTTACTGTGTAAATTTGCCTGGCTCAATCAATCGAGAATTAGACTTGACCGATTGAAAGTCGTGCAGATTGATTTTTCTGCAGAATTTCCTACTCAGCCCAAGCCCGTTTGACGTGTAGGGTTTTATGTTTTTCTTTAGGTATAAAAGGGAAAACCCTAGCCACGTTTTAAGGTTGCTCTTTATGTTGTGTGTGTGAATCTTCTGTGAGATTGATGTCAAGAGTTTGGTGATCATTCATTTGCAGAATCAAGAGCTTAAAGATACACAAGTGGGAGTGCTTGTACTTGCTAGGAATCCAAGAAAGAAGTAGTCCGTGGACTTAGAGCTATGATGGGGTCATGGTAGTAAGTTTTCTACTCGAGGTAACAATAGGATGTTAGTGGTCTAAGTCGCTATTGTGTAAACTTCAATTCTTTCATAGTGGATTCAGTTTTACCTTGAGGATAGCTAGGTTAAATCCTCCCCAGGTTTTTTACCGGTTTGGTTTTCCTAGATCATCATATCTTTGTGTTCTTTATTTTCCGCACTTTACATTGATATGATATATTTGTGTTAACATAGATTTGCATAATTTGACTAAGTAATCACTTGGCTAATTAACTAGGTTAATCTGGTTGTATTGTAAGGGGTCTAAAAACATACAACTTCACACGAAAATATGTCCAACTCCAAGATTATTAAATTAATCCTAACATAAATTTAGTTAGCCATAATTGAATATTCCTCAAGTCCATTAAGACCTTTAATTCCATATAGATATTGTTCATTTTAAAAAATCAATCATAAATATAAAATTTAAAATAAAACCCAATTTAAGAGAAAACCCCCTATTGATTACACCTAAAACTTAAGTAATCGTAATCATTTGTTCACATCATCAAATGAAAACTTTGAACCTGCAACTGAATATCTTAATTTCATATGTAAACCTTAAATTCGAGATCAAAGTACTTAGATCATTAGAAGCCACAAATTGCTCTAATTCCTAATCATAAATTCATAATGTTTTCAATTCTTTGATTACTCTCAAATCTATATTAATTTTAGTCAATTAAAGTTACGAAAACCTAATTAGATGTACTGGTAACATATTATGGATCAAATTGTATTTAAAAACTACAAGAATGAAAAGCCCTGATTTAATGTAATAAATATATAATGCCTAAAGATACAATTCGTTAGATCACCTTGACCCAAACATAATCTAACCTAAGAGTTATGAATTTTAATTTGGATCCTTTGTTTTTTTCTTAAGCATCTAATTTAGTGGTCTAACGTCCACAAAACAAAAATCCCCTATTTATGCATGAAATTTAAAATTTTAAGGCGAAAACACCATTTTAGTCTCTATATTTTGGTGTCACAGTCAATATGATCCCTGCATTTTGGTAGCAGTCAATTTGGTCCCTGTTATTTTCAACATGCATTTAATTTGGTCTCTACTGTTAACTCACTAATGAAAAATGCATACGTGGCAAATGGTTTGCACAGTTAACATGCTTAATATTAAAATATTAAATAAAATACTGATGTGTCTAAATTTTAGTGGCTAATGTGGCAACATCAGTGCTTAGATGGCAAAAAAATAGCCACATCAGCTATTAAAAATATATTTTCTTTTTTACCAATTTATTTATTTTTCCTTTTCTTTAGTTTTTCACTTTTATCTTTTTCTTTTAGAAATCCATAGTATCACAAGAACGCATCTGAATCCATTTTTCTTATTTTTCCTTCAGCTCATCTCTAAGCCTTCATTTCTCTCTCTCATCTTTTGTTATCTACTTATCTCTTCTTCATGGCCAAAGAACCCAAATCCCAAATTTAAACTAAACCCCAAACCTTACCCAGATCTACCAAACCCCTTATCTTCATCTCCACCTCTCTTTTAATTTCCGAATCACACAGTCGATCTGTGGCCATGAATCGGGCTCCGTGGTGGGTGTGCAGGACAGTTGGGTTGTGGAGAATCTAGGTTTGGTGAATCCCATTGGAGTGAGCCTCCGAAACGGCAAGGATTTGGCTAGAGTGGAGGATTGTGGGGCATGGTCGAGTTCACAACGGAGGTTGCGGCGGTCGACACAGAAAGAAGATATTGGTGGTTAGAGAAAGAAGATACTATTAAAGAGTGTTTATTAGGAGAGATGGAGTTGGTGGAAAATGAAGAAGACGAGGCAAAGAGTGAAGGTGCTGCTGCCGTAGCCATTGAATTTGGAGACAGAGAGAGACTAAGAGGTGTTTGTTTAATAAGAAAATTTGTCTCCAATTGTGTTCAACCAATTTAATCGCATATTCCCCCAAATGCATTTTTATATTTTAACATGGGAGAAAAAAAGTTAAAAATATGAAAAAGTAAAGAGTTCAAGAGTACAAGAGACTTACTGCGGCCTTTCACAAACGATGAGCTCTGTTATGGAACTCATTCCCGTTTTTTATAAATTTTTAGTTCTGTTTTTTCTTTTTAACTCTTCTTCTTTATTCTTTAGGTTTTTCCCTAAGGTTGATAGCCACTAAGTTGGTTTTTTCTACTTGTACAAACTTTAGGTGCTAAATCTTTGTATTCTTTTCTTCGTTATTCTTTAATATACTTCTATCGTATTACTGTAAAAAAAATAAAAATAAAAAAAATAATCAAAGTTTAAATTAAAAAAATAAATCGGTAAAAAAGAAAATATATTTTTAAAAGCTGATGTGGTTATTTTTTTGCCATTTAAGCACTAATGTGGCAACATCAACCACTAAGATCTAGACACATCAGCATTTTATTTAATATTTTAATATTAAGCATGTCAATTGTGCAAACCGTTTGCTACGTAAGCATTTTCCGCTAATGGGTTAATGGTAAGGACCAAATTAAATACAAGTTGAAAATAACAGGGACCAAATTGATTGCTACCAAAATATAGGGACCAAATTGACCGTGACTCTAAAATGTAAGGACTAAAATAGTGTTTTCGCCAAATTTTAATTATCCATATATTTATATAAAACCGAAGTCTCTGAAATTCTTACAATTTTCCACGTCAGCACAATATTAAAAAAAAAAAAAAAACATAATAAAGCTTTTCTAAAACCCGAACCTGATGCTCTGGCTTCTCTTTCTCCAAAATGCACGCCCTGCCTTCTCTCTTTCTACTAGTTCCCCCAACCCAACGCTCCTCTATGCTTCTCCTCTACCAGCTCCCCCAACAATTAAACCCACGGCAAACCAACAGCAAAGCATCTCAATATACCATGCCCACCATACCCACAGATTCCTCAATCAAAACCCATCATACCCACAAACCAATAGTCATCTTCTTCCTCAGAACAAATCTATAATAAATACTATATAACTGAAACTTTTGAACCTTTGTTAATCTCTCGAGAGAATGCCACATCAACTTTGTTGGCTCCTTACTCACCTGCCATAGCTAAGGAGGTCGATAGCGTGTCATACATGACAGAAATTTCCGAAAGTGAAAAAGAAAAGAAAAAAAAAAAAAAAGAATTCAGTGGCAGAACTCATGTCGTTGCCGTTGTTATCACTTTTTTCCTGTTGTCATCTCACATCGCCGGTCATCTCCCAATACTACTTAAGTTTTCTCAATCTGCCCTACCTTTCTATTTCGTCTCCTTCTTCTCATGTTTTGAGTCATACTACCATCCTATATTTTTCTTTTATATTATGTGGTATTTGTGGGCTCTTGGCTTATGAGCCACCTAACATCTCATGTGAATTTATAGCAGTGTTTTGAAACTTGAAACAACTTTTTGAAATCTTAAATTTCAATTATACATGCTTTCATTTGTTAATAAAAATAATGTGTTTATTTTTATTATTATTATTATTATTATTATTATTTTTTGTTATCACCCAAGTCCTTTTTTTATATCACCACGTTTATTATTATTACTAATGCTGAAATTTAAGTAGTAATAGACATGTATATTAGTTAAAATATATGCACATGTAATTTTAAGTATTTTAAACAAATTATATGAACTCTAATTAATAAATATTTAAATATATTCAAAGTTTAAGTACTCCAATCAAAAGAGTACAGTTATTTAGTTTACGACTTCATGTCTACAATTTGTTGTTTGAATTTTATATTTTCCCTCACATAACATATAGGGCGTGTTTGTTATTGTTGCTTAAATAATAGTTTTCAGTATTTAAATAACATTACATGTATTTTTACACACTTTTTCACTCACACGTAACCACAAAACAACAATAACGTTACTAGAATTCTCTTACCAAATGGGCCCTAATAATTAGGACTTCTAGAATCTTTTAGACATGAAGAGAGTTTAGCCTCCTCATTACCATTAAAGGTGTTTGACAAAATGTCTGAGAGAAATTTGAATTTACTTCAATTATTTTCTTTTATATGTTTTGATCTATTCATGTAGGGAGTAACAAGGGTTTTCCCTATTTTAAGGGTCTATTTGGGATCTGCTTATTTTGCTAAAACTGAAAATTTTTTGCTGAAAATACTGTAGATAAAGGTAAAAGTCAATTGAAAATAGTACAGTGGACCCATGAATAGTACCAAAAAGTACAGTGTGGCCCATGAGTAGTAGCAAAAATAAGCTGAATAGTAAAATAAGTTGGCAAAAAAAAGCTATCCAAACACAACCTAAGGGTTTGTTTGGATACTGCTTATTTTGCTGAAAACTGAAAACTTATTGCGAAAATTACTGTAGCAAAATAATTTTTTAAGCTAGCTGATAGGCAAAATGCAAAATGCACGTTAGGCAAACTTATTATTGTGGGACCCAAGATAGGCAAAACGTGCGTTTTTTAAGCTAGTTGAAAACTTATTGTAGCGGGACCCAGGATTTAAAACGCAAAAAACACATTAGGTAAACGCATGCTTAATAGTCATAGATTACAAAATGAACATTTGGTGAATATATTTGTAAATTTCTATAATTTGGTTTTTCTGTTTCGTGTTTTTATTAATTCTTGAGATCGATGAGGGCTATGATTCCTAGGTATAACCTATTAAAAAAATAAATTGAATTCATAGGCATTGATGTTGATCTTTTACTCAAATGTTTTTGCGTAATAATTTATAATCAAAATAATTGATAATCAAGTAGATAGTTTAGTAAATTTAATAATTCAAAGCAAAAGTATGATTTCCTGTGCATTGCACGGGATTAGCAACTAGTTTAATAAAATTTCATAGCCGAAACATTAAAAAGACAGCCTAACCCTAGCGTTGAAATCTCTCAAATATTCCTATCAAAGCACTAAGAATTAAATATCACTAACATCAAATCATTAAAGAATAGGCTTGCTTTATATAAAACTCTAAATCTTCTTGTTTTTGTTTTCTTTAGCATCACATACCTGTACAAAATTTAAAAGCTTCCAAATCATAATAATTTTATTCATTCAAATTTACAAAAAAACGTGACTTTCTATTTTAATTTATTAAAAAAAATTTATTTTATTTCCAGTTTTTAATCTTTTTCAAATTTAAGTCATTTTTATATGACTCATATGCATATTCTCAGGGGGAGAAATTCTATCTCGTGCAGATTCGTAGGGGGAGAAAGCCATAGGGGAGATGCAAATACCAAGGGGGAGAAGACATTTCTTTTAGTAGCTCTCTCTCTAAAAGGTGGGTGTGTTGTGTTGTAGAAAACCTATCTAGGGTTTTCTCTTTGAATAGCTTTCCCTACTTTTATGGGTAATGAGGGTATATATAGTATGGGTGAAGGGCAAGAAAGTCACATTTAAAATCTTCCAAGCAGAGAGTTTCGTGGGTATCTTGCGAGATGGCCTGTCTCACGAAGTACTCGCGAAATGCAGTCTAGCACTTGACTCTTCAACTTCCAACATGTGCTTCTCATGTTCCCTTTTTGCTGGAACCTCTACTCGCGAGCTTTTGGCAAGCTAGTTGCGAAACTGCACTGATCTTCATTTCAAACTCAATTCTTCACCAACTTAATACTAAACCCAATATAATAAAAACCCACAAAATACAAAGAACAAAATTAAAACAATTACAACACTTTTTGTCATGGAATAAAGCCAACATAAAGCATAGTTGTAAATCACAACTTTACAATTTTCCCCTTTGGCTATTCCATGACAAAACACCCTATAACAGAATCTAGAGTTAAACTTGAGTTTGGGAACAATGGCAAAACTCACTTACACCTAAATCTAAAGCCTGTGATGAACTTAGAACATAACACCTACATCTTGAAACACTTGCACAAAACGCATTAGACCCTTAAGGTAAAGCAATTAATAAAATGACAAGTATAATGTAACAAGTAAATATGCAATCAAGTAAGCATGATGTGAAACATATGAGCAACTTGATCAAACACATGATAGTTATATGAAAATGACTACAATGATCACATAGCAAAGCAAATAATCATCCGAACATGCAACCAATAAAGTAGAATAGCATAAGGATATATGCATGTCCAACATACAAACACGAAGCAATGAGAACAACAAAGCATTGATACTAAACATAACTCAAGGCACCATGAAGTAACGAAAAAACAAACATAAATTAAAACAAAGCAAAACAAGGTTTTCTCATAAAAAAATGTCTTCTCCCCCTTGATATATGCATCTCCCCTATGGCTTTCTCCCCCTACGAATGTGCACAAGGTAGAATTTCTCTCCCTAAGAATGTGCACATGAGTCATATAGAAATGACCATACACTCTGGTATACTCTCTAGTATAAAGTCGATGTACAAACAAGTTTTGTGTCCAACAACATGGATTGGGAAGCAAATATATTTTGGTTATATAATATTTAAATTGTGGTGGATAGAACCATCTTCTTATATTTTGAATTGAGACATGTTTTATTTTAGTTGTATTTCCAACGTAGGGTCCTCTGACAGGTTTTATTTCAGGCGATGGTATTCTCAATTAGAAACTTTTATAAAAAAAATTGTTCACCTTTAATTTCAGGTGAATGTATTCTCAATTAGAAATTTTTATAAAATATTGTGATAGGTTTTGTTTCAAAGGAATGTATTCTTAATTAGAAATTTAAAAAAAAAATTGTGACAGGTTTTATTTCAAATTAGTCGCAAATCCACGCGATGCGCGGGAAAATATGATATGATTGTTTTTTATTGGATAATTGTTGAATTAATATATTAGATTGTATATTATTAAAAATTCAATGTGTTATTTGAAATTATGTTTTAAGTTAGAAATTTTTTGTAGTGTAATAAAATATATTTTGTAGTAAAGTATTATATATAGTGAGATATGTATGAAAACACAATGCAATAAATTTTTTTTTTTTTTTAAATTGATAGTGTGAGAACTATTAGACCAAGTTATAACTATGTATACTTTGTTTATTACTATACAGATGTTTGCAATTTAACTCTTACAGATATATTTTTCTCTAAAACATAGATCCACGTCTCTTTCTTCCTCACAATTGAAATTAAGTGAAAAAGTAAATAAAGATAACTATGCAATAGATCATTATCAATAAATCATATATTATAAAGTGGAAATATAAAATAAAATAAAATGCAAAAAGAAAAAGTTCCTTACGTATCTATACATAAAAACATTAATAGCATAATGATGCTAAAAAGTAAATTATATTTTATCTTATTCTCTTTTTGGCATTTTCAGTAAAGATGATCAACTAAGCAAAGTAAAAGATTACCAAGAAAGTTCAAATTAACTAAAAATATGATGGTGGAGATGTTAATTATTTGTAATAAAATGACCAAAATAAAAATAACAAATAGATTTGAGAAAAACACATAAGATTTCTAAAAGAAATTTTACCAAACACATGGGTTGCAACAATATAAAATTACTATCCTAAATATTTTTTTACTTTTTTGATACTCTACAAATAAAAAAACTTTATTCACTTTTTGTTACAGTATTGACTATAGAGAGATTACAAAATAACAAAAAGTCAAGGAACTTATAGCAAAATGCTTTCTATACAAAATTCTAGTAGAAGGAAGACTAATAGGCCCACCACTTTCTTCAAGGCATAGGAGATTATGAATGACCATACATCTTTTGCCTACCCTTTTCTCTTTCTCAAATTCACATACCAAAGAAGTGTATGAAGCTAAAAACATTGTGAATACATCTCTATTCAATGGAACTCCATTGGTACACATATTCAAATTTGTAACCATGTATATTTTATTCTGATATAAACTCAAATTTCTTTAAAAAAAAAAAAAAAAACTACATATTATCCTAAACCAAAATTCAACCAAAGCTATAAGAGTGATTTGTGATGGGAAATTTAAAATATACAACAAAAAAAAAATTTAAATAAGAAAAACATTAACCTAAATTAGAGTTATAAGAAAGAACAAAAATCGAGAGAGAGAGAGAGAGAGTACTCACAGTTTTTGTGTGGAAAAAAATATGAATTGAATCAAATAAATAATATCAAATTTATACAAAATAAGACGGAGAGAAGAAGAGTTAAAATATAAAAATGAAGAAATTGTGAAGGAAGTTTAATGGTAAAGTAAAGAGTAGTAGGGAGATAAAGAGGCAAAGAGGGAGAAGAAAGGTTGGAGGAAGAAAAGAAGAGTTTTTTTTTTTTTTTTTTTTAAGAATAGGAAGATGAAAATTTTAAATTTCAAATTTAACAATTACTTGAAATTAGAAAGAAGAAAATGAAAAGTTGAAATCAATTTGGATAGCTGAATATAGTCAAACATTTGCATCTAATAAATAGTAACGTTTGAAATGAATAGTGAACATGTGCATATATTCACTAAATGATAATATATTATTCAATTTTAACATTTGCTTGAAATTAGAAAGAAGAAAATGAAAAATTGAAATCAATTTAGGTAGTTGAATAGTCAAATATTTGCATTTAAAACAAATGAATAGTAATATGTTGAATAGTAATGGAATGCATTAACAGGTTTGTCCATTAACTATATTTAATTACTCTATATAAAATAAAATAGAAAAATCATAAAGGAAATTAAAAAAAAAAAAAAAAAAAGAAGTATGAGATGCCCAATGAGGTGACTCAATTGGAATACAACAACATTAAATTCTACGTCTCAACTTTTATATATAGATGTATTTGATATCCTATGTGTTAGGATTAGTGCCCTTAAATCCTATTGTATGATGCTATGTATGATATTCAGTGTGACATTGTGTATGATATTATGTATGACTTAATATTGTGTTTAATAAAATTTTTTTATTATTATCTAAAATAATGGTAACATGAATATTCGGACATTATCATATAGTCCATGAGATGCATAATATGTGATTTATGTGAAAAGTTACAGAAGATATAAATCACAAGTTCCTTGTAAACTCAGAATTATAGTTCGTAGTCGATGATGAAATTAGGCATTTCATCTGCGAAGACTATAACATATCAACTACGATGATTTGTCTCGATCATGGAAGTGGAAACTTCTAGTTGATATGTTGATATGTTTTAAGAGTTAAGACATATTGAACTGGACCACTGTGAGATTTATTATTCTCTTAAGGACTGTCAAATGAATAATAAATCTCATGACTTATATTTGTATGAACTCTTAATCTTGAAAGAATAATGGACCTGATCATGAAGTGTAGGTTATTTTGATATATCAGGAGTAAAATCTAAAGTAACGGTTAAAACCTCAGTATGTTGGGCAGTCATATTTAGTGTTGATGGAACATATATTCTCAAGATGGAAATCATAATCTCTTAACATAGATATAAAATATTCTCTTGAGATAAGTTTAATGGGTACGGTTATTCAGAGTGTTAGGTCTAACCACTTTAGTAAGTAATTACTAAAGTATATATTTATGAAATTGGATTTCATAAATATATGATGAATAACTTAAAGGATTAAACCGGGTACTCAAGGATTAAGATGTAGTAATTTACGAAGTGGCAGTTTACATTTATGATTTTGTATTACTACGAATATTTTATGAAGGGGTTACATGTATAATAAAGTCTTGGGATATAATTTATAGATAAGGCCTAGAGTGCAACTATATTTATATAGTGGTATTAAACATAGTTAATGGTAACTTTGAACTTGTCAAAAGTTGATAGAAAAGCCCAAGGCCCATTGGAGCTAGTGTATTATTGGTCCTTTTTGGTCCCACTCCAAGCCACATACTTAAACCCAATTGAAAAGGCCTAAAAGGCCAGCCCGATTAGATAATCAGTTGTAAGGGGAGAAACATACAGATTTTGTAAGAACATGAAATGGTGTATGTGAGTGTAGGACACTCTCTTATTCTCCCTTGAACAAACTCATAGAAACTGATTAAGAGACCATATATCTTGGGCGTTAGTGGAATTGGAGTGAAGATTAAAAGTATTCCTAAGTGCTTACAATCTTTGTTTTGAAATTCACCACACCAAGGTACATTCTCTTGTTTACAAATTCTGAAATTTACTTAGTGCATGTTATCAATTACGAATGAAGTAGATCCGTTAATTTTTCCGCTACGCACACTCATATTTCCATCACTATGATCCTCTTTTTGTATTCTAAATCTTGACAAGTTTTGTTTTAGAGAATAACATCATTTATTTTGGTTGGCTAGTACCCTATTCAAGTAATATAACCTCAAGGCTGAATATGATATGACTGAGAGTTTCCTGAAGATAAAGATGATATTTGATATTCAAAAATGCGAAAGATAGAAAAGAGTTTAGGACAATTTTTTTGCTGTTTATTATTCCTCCAATATTTAAATACAAATAATCTTAAAGAAATTCAAATACTGAGGAAATTAAAAGACTTATTTTTTTTCTATATCTAATCATCAACAATTCAAATATGGATATTCATGCAACAAGCTATCCTTATATGCAAAGCATCTCATGTAATCTCCTTCGCTGATCCACTCCACTCTTCAGTCAAGTCATTCCCACCTTCAAACATAGCATTAGCAATGTATAACAATTTCTTCACTTGCATCTTTCATTTTGATCACACAGACGCTTTGTAGTACTAAAGTTTCATTTCTTGGCCAGCAATAGCATTTAACAAAAGATATAGGCCAGAATCTGAGACATGGTTGGCATTACTACCCAAAAGTACATTTTTTTACTTCACATTTCCATGGATTTTGAGCTTCTAAAATACTGTGTGGAGATGCTCCAGTCTCTTAGCTATACCAATAGAGATGCTGTAAAATGATGGCCCATTTGTGAGATTCCTGGTTTCCATTTGCCAATTTTAAACACGAATTACTTTCATTAAAAATATTTGACAAAATTGATAGTGACTCATAAATGCATCTGTGCCTTTCTTCAGTAGTTAGCAGTTTGATCTTCACAAGGACGAGGAAGGTGATGGAGATTTTCCCACCAGGACTGAGAACAGTTGTGAAAGAATGGCAGATACAGGCTATGGTTTTGGTTAGCCTTAGCTTACAAATCATCCTTGTTCTGATGGGTAATTCGAGAAAGTATTTGACCAGTAACAAGCTCAGCTTCATTCTATGGGTTGCCTACCTGTCTGCAGACTGGTCCGGAACAGTCTCCCTGAGTGTGCTTTCCAACAACGCAGGAACTATAGGAGATAACACCGTAGACCCAAAGTTTGTAATTACAGCATTCTGGGCTCCTTTTTTTCTCCGTCACCTTGGCGGTCCAGACACCATTACTGCCTACTCCTTCGAAGACAATGAGTTGTGGCGGAGGCACTCCCTAACGCTAGTTATCCAGGTGGGAGTGGTTATGTATGTCTTCCTCAGAGCCTGGACCAAAACCACCCTGAATTTTCTGGCAGTTCCAATGTTTATTCCGGGGATTATCAAGATATGGGAGAGTTTGGGTACTGAGATCTGCTAGCAGTGAAAATTTTAAGGCATCCATGCTCCGTCGTCCTGATCCGGGTCCCAATTATGCCGGATACATGGAAGATTACCGCTCAAAGAAGGACGAGGGGTGTTACGTTACATCAGATGCATTCGGTGAAGTTCAGGTTTTAGGGGATATCTTCTTTACAGCCCCTGAAAATGTTATGATTGCAGATGCCGCCACTCTACAAGATTCCTATGTTTTCTTCAAAACTTTCAAACAGCTATTTGCAGATCTCATCCTCAGCATCCAAGATAAGGTGAACAGTCAATCCTTCTTTCAGAAAGCATCCTCTGATGAAGCATTCAAAGTGATTGAGGTTGAGCTAGGATTCATGTTCGATGAGTTTTATACCAAGGCCTTCAAGGTATATTCTCGAATGGGTTGTATTCTGCGTTTCATCAGTTTCTCTTGTACCCTGTCTGTACTGTTGGCTTTCTTGATCATTGAGAAGCACGCCTTCTCAACAGCCGACATAGTTATCACTTATTGCTGGTTGGAGCCAAATTCTTAGAGATATACGCAGTGTTGGTACTAAACTCAGATTGGACAATGCTTTGGCTGAGTAAGCACAAGAATTCTGCGGTGGATCTCTTGGATAGAGTTATTTCGTCATTTCCATTGTCGGGAAAAAAGCGGTGGTCTAATACCATGGGACTATACAATCTAATAAGGTATTGCCTCAAAGAGGAACCAGCGAAGTGCAGTGTTATCCAAAAGTTCTTATGCATGTATGAGTTGCTAGAGAAGCATCGACACCAACATTCAGCGGAGGTTTCTGGGGATTTGAAGAAATTGATATTTGGGCACCTTCTTAAGAAATCAATAATTGTCCAACCATCAGATCTCAATGCATGCAAGGAATTATGTGCTTCTAGGGGTGACCGGGTTCTTGATAATGTAAAATGCCCTGATTGCTGCAGCAAGGAAAAGGATAAAAAACCGAAGGAGAGAATTGAGGTTTGTGACCAGGTTTCTAAGAGAGCAAAATGCCTCGACGAACTAAGCGAAGGAAATGATAAAATAATCAAAGACACTGTAAAAAAAGACTTTGACCAAAGCATTCTTCTCTGGCACATTGCAACAAACCTTTGTTATCAATATCATCGGAACGCCTCCCCAAACTCTGTTCAATGTTCAAATTGTGAAGCCGGCAAGTTGTTATCAGAGTATATGTTGTATCTTCTAGTCATGCGTCCTTACATGCTGCCCAATGGGATTGAACAAATCAGGTTCCAAGACACTTGTGCCGAGGCCATTGAATTTTTTAAAGAAAGAAAATCTATATGTGATATAGATCAAGCTCGCATAATCTTACTTGAAGTGAGCACTGAAATTTCTCCATCTGAGGTGAAAGGAGATAGAAGCAAGTCAGTGTTATTTGAAGGATGTCGGCTTGCTAAATCATTGCAGTGCTTGGAAGTTGACAAGAAGTGGGAATTGGTAAGTGATGTATGGGTGGAAATGCTATGTTATGCGGCGAGTTAAGCGTTGATGGAACCATCATGCTCAACAACTCACTCGAGGTGGAGAGCTAGTCACTCATGTCTGGCTTCTTATGGCCCATCTTGGTATAACTGAGCAGTTTCAAATTTCAAAGGGCCATGCAAGAACTAGGTTGAGTGTGCACTGAAAAAGCTTATTGTGGAGTAACTATCAATATTCCAAGAATACAAGAATTCTTAGTCTCTCATCTCACACAACAGTCTAATTTTATGGGTAAAATTTATGATGAATTCATGTTTTATGTGAGACAAGAGAATATCATATCATTGTACTCTAAAATATCTAATAATTTTCTTTTATCGTACCTATAGTGCTTTTAATTTCGAGATAAAGAACTAAAAAGAATGGACGTTTAAGGGGCTGTTTGGTAGACTTGTTTAAATACATATTTTCAATTTTTAAACAACATTATACGTATTTTTACATATTTTTTCACCCACATTTATCCACACGTATTTCTACACATATTTTCAAACAATAAAAAACATGTTTTCAAACACATGTACAAAACACCCCCTAATTTACTTTTAAAAAAAAAAAAATGCTTTAAAACTGAATTAATTATATTATTATTGCGAGTCATATACATCCACCATGATGAATCCTACTAGCTTTTGCACCGCAAATCTAATTATATATTAAAAAAATTATATCTCACAACTAGTAAAAGTACGAAATGATGACAATCATTTTTTCTTTTTTCTTTTTTTGGGTCAATACATATAACAATGACAAATGACACAATCTTCTATCTATTTAGAATAATATGGACAAATAGTATCACTTGGCAAGTAGCAATTTATACATAACAAACACATTTAACATATATTGATATATTTAATTGTAGAATAAATTCATGTATTAAAATTATTTATTAAATAATGTTATGTTAAAAATATTTTGCAATTAATACTATATATATATATATATTCAAGTTTTGTTAAAAGGATCCTGTTAATGGATGCCCTTAGGTCATTGGTCATGTATAGTCTTAACTATACATGTTTGTAAGGACCAGATTTGAGTTCCTAGCCCACTACGTGGATAGACTTAGGCCCAAAAAGCCCAAAGTAATGAATTTGTAGAGAATGGGTTAGAAAAGCTAGGCTTTAGATGATCAAACTAACATTGGAATAGGTTAGATGACTGAATAATACAAAGGAGTAGAGTTAAGTTGAAGAAAAATCCTCATCGGAATGATCCGAGGTGATCTGTTCATATATATCTTTCTCTCAGATTAGGTTACAAGTTTGATTCCTCTTTGTTACCATGTTTTTCTCTCCTTTTTCTGCTCGCCCCCCCCCCCCCCCCCCCCCTCATGAAGGGTCTTAGCTCTTATATATCTCTTTCTAAAGCATCCTGATCTTACACTTGTTGATCATTTGTGTTACTACTTGAGTGCCTGTCCCATCAGACACCCTTTCTTGTTGTATAGGTTTTGGGGCAACCAACTTTGCACTGTTCAGGTATCACCTCCACATTAATGTGGCTAGGGAGTTAGATGCAGAGAATTTAATGCGAAGGTAGCAGCTTTTGTAGATATTTTTAACCCTCTTTTATTCCTTTCCTATCTAGCGTCTAACTTCTAGCTGTGATGCTACCTAGTAGGATACTTAGGAAGGTAGGATATCCTTACTAATCTCGGATTCACAATTCCGAGATGGCTTCTATCCTCGGACTAGTTAATATCCTTAGACTGGGCCATAGGCCCAATACATACCATTTTAATAATGCCTTTTGGCTGTTTGGCCTCCACAATAGCCCCTCAAAATCTTGCTTTTCAACTCCTAAAGAGGAAAGAAAGATTTTGACATCATCACCACACCTTATTTATGGTTACACCCCGTCTATATGAACTTCAAAGTGCCTTTTTACCTGTTCAAGGCATGCTCCTGACGCTTCGACATCTAGAGCATGCCCTCATTAAATTCTAACGGCATAAATACCAAAAATTTGCCCGAGGACCTTCTTTTTAAACCTGTAAGTTTCTTCGAACCCTCTTAGTTTTGTTTCTCTCTATATATTCTTTTTTATCACCCTTTTTTGTTCTCGGCTCTGTTTTTCGTCTCAAACTTGTTGATTTCTTTGCAAAACTTCTTAGAAAATGGGTAGATTCAAGCATTTAGTTGAATCTGAGGAGGATAGAGTGAGGTTTAGGGCTAAGTATAGGATCCCCCCAACAGTGGGCATGAGATGCGCTGCCCAAGGGGCATGAGCAAACGATAGGAAAGAGAGGAGGTGGTTATTCCAATGATCGCTTTCATAGAGGGAGGAATGACCATCCCCATGGGTAAACTTACAAGGAGCTACCTTAGATTCTTTAGACTATCTCCCACACAATGCGCCCTAAATATGTTCAGAGTATTAGGGAGTATAGAAGCCCTAAACGAAAGAATGAACCTGGGCTAACACACCATGATGTCAAGTGGGTATACAACCTACATCATTTAAAGGGGTAGGGATACTACCTTAAGTCAAGGCATCCCGAAGTAAGGCTAATCCAATGCCTTCCCACGTCAAACAAGGGGTTAAAGGAAGATTTTTTAATCTTCTCTAGGGAATGGCATGATGTCCTACCCTATCTGACTGAGGAGGGAAAACCAGGTAGGGATCTAGTCGTAATTTCATGCACTTTAGTTTACATTCCCCCTTTGTTCCACAATATTTCTGCTTCTAACAAATTTTCCCTCCGTTTTAATGATTTTGCATACAAATGTACTACCATACCTCAGTTCAAGTTAGTCAACAGAGAGAATCTTGACAAAATCCTTCGGTCCGAGGTGTATGTAAACGAAGCCAACAGTTAATTACGAGCAGCACGTGTAATCCTCAGCTACACACCTATTTCCCATGGATTTCAAGCTTCCAAATGTGTAATAAAAGCCAAAGATCCTCGTCTTCCCCATATTAATGTGGCCTTCGAAGGATTCGTTATTCCTGAGGGCATTCCAATCCCTGAGGGTACACCCTTTGCTCAACCACTCTTTGTGGGCATCCTTTCAGCAGGAGCATCCCCATCTTTGCCTGTTGTTAAGGAAGGAGAGGAAGAAGAAGAAAAAGAAGAACCAGAAGGGATTATAAATTTATTAAACTCCCAGGACGAATTCGAGGTGTTCAACAGACCTCTATCCCCTGAATGCACAACAGCTGATCTTGTCCATCAACAAGAAGTAGATATTAGCACTTTAGATGAGATGGGTATTCAAAGGAAATCGCAGAAAAGTTAGCTGGAGTTAATAGAGTCCCAGCCCGAAAAAGGTGCATTTAGGGAACCATCTTAGCCCAAACTTCCCCCTCCTCCTCCAAAACTTCCTCTTCCTCCTCCTCAACTATCTTTGCCACCCAGAGTTGAACCTGTTGATACAAAAAGGAAGAGAGAACAGAAAGGCAAGGATGTATTGGAGGCTGGGAGATCTCGCCCCACATCTAAAGAAGAGACCCAACGAGCTGCAAAGCAGCAAAAGACTGGACCAGCAGGACAAAAGGGTTCAGAGAGGAGAGATAATCAACCACCTGAACCTCAGGCCTGGCTTCCAGCTCCAATGCTCAATGGTAAGCCCCTAAGGGACAATGCATCCATCAGGAATTTTCATGGAGGCACTGGATGCCATGTGGCCTCGGCTTTAGATGAGGCTTTACTACTCCCTACTAATATGGCCGAGCTGTAGTCTATTAGGAGGTATGAGGTTTTCCTTAACCTCAAAAGATACTTGGGCATGGTAAGCAGCCATCCTTCCTCTTTTACATCTTTATTATTGCTTGTAAGTTTATTAACTCTTTTTCTTTTAGGCTGTCCAAGCTACTTTTAGGGCCAAGGAAACAACCAATTCCTACTACCGGCAATTGGATGATGAGAGGACTAGGTGCATAGTAGCCGTGGAGGCTTTTAACATCGCTGACCAGTCCAATCAAGACCTGAGGCAAAAATTGAAAGATGAGGAACAGGTCGGAAAAAGTGCTAACTCGACTCTAGCAGGCGCTCAAAAGCAAGCAGAGGATCAGAGGCTGCTCTTATGTGATGCCAAGGAACAGCTAGCTTCTTCTAAAGAGCAAATAGCAGCCCTTCAGAAGAAGTTAGCTAAAGTCCAAAAGCAGAAAAATCAAGCCGAAGAGGCTAAAGAAGATGCTGAGAAAGCAAGAAGGGAGGCCAAGGTGGCTAGGGATGGGGCTGAACAACAAGTTTACGACCTCAGAATAGTCGAAACCGAGGAAACTCTTTAGGAAGAGGTTCCAACAGTGTGTCGAACTTATTATGCTCAGACTTAGGAAGAAGCCCTCAACCAAGCTGGGGTTGAGGCTTCTTCCGAACTGAGAAAACCAGAATTTACTACCCACCAGCCAGACGAGCCTCAGACCTTCCTCCCACTCAAGGTGAAGTAGCCTCTACAGTTGCTGACCTTATTGGAGAATCTCAGCCTCAAGATTCTCCTCCTCCCAATCAGCAGGAGCAAGCAAAAGAATCTGAAGCTCCCAAGGAAACTTCTGTTGATGTGGGTAACCCCTTGGATTGGATAAGATTACAGAGAATCCACAAGATGGGGCAGCTTCTCAAAATTTTGAAATGGTCTTAGCTTCAGTCACCATGCCTACAAAGGAAGACCATAAGGAGAAAGAGAAGGTGACTCCTACTGAAGCAGCCAATCAGGCTGACAATACCTCCAAGACTAGGCTTCAGATAAAGTTGAAACGATAAATCTTTATGTTTACAATGTAGTTGCAATTTCTGTAATAGAATTTTCCCTTTTATAAGACATGTTTTAATGAAATATGCCTTTACTTTCTCAAATTTATATGAGTTGCTTTCTCCACTTTTGCAATTTTCATCCTGATTATTCCTTGATTGAACGTAACCATATGATACAAAAAATGTAAAGCTGCTTACATAAGAGAAAACACAATTTTCACACATATTTTTAATTGAGAATCATAGTAGATCAAGACTACTAAATCCTCAGTACCTTTACAAGTTTTCTAACTTTGAGAAAGAAAATCTTCAAGCGTTGATCAAGCAACAGCCAAGTCCAAGGCACCCTAAAATGCTTTAAGTGATGCCCATGGACTTACTTTAGTTTACATCTTTATTAGGCGATAACAAACCATGTGACCCAAAAAGGGGAATCGGGAGTTTACTTCTTTTTAATGCTTGGACTAATGTCTGACCAACATTTCAATAGATGTCATAGTGTATTAATTTCCACTAAATTTATGGTTTAAGGAGCTTGATATGATTCAATTTCTGTTTAACACTTTGAAAAATAACTGAATGATATCAATTTTCCCGAGGTATGTGGTCTGAGGCTCCAGGCATGACCAAGGTTCTGTTTGATACTTAAAATGATGTTATACCATGTTAATTTTCCCAAAGCAGATGGTCCAAGGAACCGAGCATAGCTTAGGTTCTATTTAACACTTTGAAAAATAACTGAAAGATATCAATTTTCCCAAGGTATGTGGTCCAAGGATCCAGGCATGACCAAGGTTCTGTTTGATACTTAAAATGATGTTATACCATGTTAATTTTCCCAAAGCAGATAGTCCGACGAACCAGGCATAGCTTAGGTTCTGTTTAACACTTAGAAAAATAATTAAATGATATCAATTTTCCCGAGGTATGTGGTCTGAGGCTCTAGGCATAACCAAGGTTTTGTTTGTTACTTAAAATGATGTTATACCATGTTAATTTTCCCAAGCAGATGATCCAAAGAACCAAGCATAGCTTAGGTTCTGTTTAACACTTAGAAAAATAATTGAAAGATATCAATTTTCCCGAGGTATGTGGTCTGAGGATCCAGGCATGACCAAAGTTCTGTTTGATATTTAAAATGATGTTAAAGACGTGAAAGTAGGAATATAGCACACTCAAAGAAGACGAAGAAAAACTTGTATTAATAATAATATCTTCTAAGATTATTTACATTCTAGGGACGATGTACAGCCTTTTCCTCTAGGTCTTCAAGATAATACGCACATATCCCAGCCACTGATATTATACGATATGGGCCCTCCTAGTTAGGACCTAATTTTTCCCATGCTGAATTTTTGGCAACTCCCACAACCTTTCTTAGGACTAAATCCCCTACTGTCAGTGACCTCAACTTCACGTTAGCGTCATACCCTTGCTTAAGCTTGTGTTGATAATAAGCCAATTAGACCAGGGCATTTTCTCTTCGTTCTTCAACTAAATCTAAACTCCTCTCTTATAGCTCATCGTTACTGCTTAGAGTGAAAGAACTTGTTCTTAGGGTGGGGAATCCAGTTTCCAAAGGAATAACAGTCTCGACCCCATACGTCATTGAAAAAGGCGTCTCTCCTATGGACCAATGAGGCATGGTCCGATAAGTCCATAAGACATGTGACAATTCTTCCACCAATTTTCCCTTTGCATCATCTAGCCTCTTCTTGAGTCCACCTACTATGACTTTATTGACAGCTTTAGCCTGCCCATTTCCCTGTAGAGATGCCGGGGTGGAATATCTGTTTGTTATGCCTAGATCATGGCAATATCTCCTAAAGGCCTTGCTATCAAATTGCAAACCGTTGTATGAGATAAGGGTGCGAGGGACTTCGAACCTTGTTATTATATTTTTCCAAATAAACTGTTTGGTATCCATGTCCCTGATATTGGAAAATGGTTCAACTTCCATCCATTTAGTGAAATAATCTGTGCCAACCAATAAATACCTCTTGTTCCCTGTTACTTTAGGAAAAGGACCAACAATATCTAAGCCCCACTGAGCGAAAGGCCAGGGACTGGAGATAGGATTGAGAACTGCCTCTAGTTGGTGAATGTTTGGGGCAAACCTCTAACACTGGTCACATTTTTTTCCATAGTCCTCTGCCTCTTTCTGCATCATCGGCCACTAATAACTTTGGGTGAAGGCCCTATGTGATAGCGACCTACCTCCTGTATGGCTTCCGCAAATTCCCTTACGCAATTCCTCCAAGATTAACTCAACTCCTTCCGAATGTACACACAGTAGATATGGGCCAGAAAAAGACCTCCTATACAACTTTTGATCCTCGGACAGCCAAAACTAAGGAGCTTTTCTTTGCACTTTGTCAGCTTCAAACTTATCTTCTGGCAGAACATTCTTCTTGAGGAACAATACAACAGGGTCCATCCAGCTAGGAGCCGCCCTTATTTGATTAACACAAGCTATGATACTTCATGCCTCAGTAGGTCTACATAAGTCTTCTACGAGGATTACCCGAGGTAGATTAGTGCCAAGGAGGTTGCCAATGTGGCAAGAGAGTCCGCATGTGTGTTTTTACTTCTAGGGACTTGTGTCAAGTTGAAAGATTCAAACTTAGACTTAAATGTCTAACCTGGTTTAAGTACTCTTGCAGTCTGAGATCTCTGGCTTCTAATTCCCCTTAGACTTGGCCAACGACCAATCTTGAATCAGAAATCAATTCCACTGCCTTTCCACCCATTTTTTGTACCATAATCATCCCTTCTAGCAAAGTTTCGTATTCAGCTTCATTATTTGTAGTTAAGAATCCCAATCTCAAGGACTTTTCAATCGTAATGCTCTCTGGACATATCAAGACTAGCCCCACACCAGATCCTTTATGGTTCGCTACACCATCAACATAGACTTTCCAGGATTCAGGTTTGATAGGCCACAAATTGAATGACACCTTATGATAAAACCAATTAATTAAATTAACCAAGTTATTAATTAATCAATTTATCATGCAATTGCGTGACAGCACAAACAAATCACTGAATAACTAAAAATGCAACGGAAATTAAATGACACAGTGATTTGTTCACGAATGGGGAAAACCCTAACGGCAAAAACCCCACCGGGTGATTTTCAGGTCACCACTCCCGAAACTCCACTATTATCAAATCAAGCGGTTACAAGTAAAGGAATCTCAAGTACCTTACCAACCTACAGTTGAACCCTTACCCCAATACCCAATTGGACTTGATCTATAGTGACAATTTCCACCTTTGATGCACGGCTCCTAAGTACGTGACTAACCAGATACGCGGATCCCAGTACGCGACTTCAAACACCAACTTTAGAAAGAGAGGTTGGCTGCAAAGTTCTTCAGTTCATCCTATGCGATGAAGATCAGGAAGATGCTTGGTCACAAAACCCTTTGGTGCAAATACACAGCAACTTCTTCAGAGAAGATGAACTAGGTCAAGAACTTTGTCTTTGATCATAATTTGCTTGAACAAGGATTGCTCAATGCTTTAGCAACTTATGTCTATGTTGACGGCTCTTAAAACAATCTTTTTATATGTTTAGGGTTAGAAGAAAAGAAGGCTCAAAAACATATTCACGGATCCCAAGAAAATCATATCAGAAAACCTGATTTTTTTAAATCTTGATAGATAACAGGTGTCGAGGAGTTATCGAGCAGGTGTCGAGCTTTAATGAAAATGCACTTCAACTTGATTTTTCTTGGACAGACTTGATGACTTCAACACTTGATCTTGAAACCTTGTTTCTTGAAGTATTAAAAACACCTAGAACTACCCAATTACAAGTAGAGTGCGTTTTGTCATAGGATTAGCCAATTTACATAAATAAGTATGACATATGTTCCTAGCATGTGAACCACATATGTCCTAACAAGATTCTTGCATGGAGATCATTCCAACCAATTTTTCATCCATATTTTGTTCTTCTACTTTTTCTTCTGTTGGGATTTTAGCAAACTCGGCTACCAGATCTGCAAGGATTTGACCCTTGACTAAGGTGCAGGGCATATACTTGATGTCAAAAGCCCTTAGAATCGTCCCCCATTTTGCAATTCTACCCGTGTAATCAGCACTCTGAAGCAAAGATTTTAATGGTAGTTGGGTTAGGACAACTACCATGTGTGATTGAAAATAGTGGGGAAGCTTGCGTGTAGCATGCACCACTGCCAAAATGGCCCTTTCCAAAGGAAAATATCGAACCTCGGCCTCATGTAGAGACTTGCTTACATAGTAAACTGGCCTCTGCACGCCATTATCATCCCGTATTAGCACAAACTTACTGCGTGGGCGACCACAGCAATATAAGTAAATAACACTTCGTCCACTTCAGGCCGAGACATAATGGGCGGCCGAGACAAATACTCTTTCAACTGTTGAAACGCTTGGACGTATTCTTCAGTCCATTCAAATCCCTTCTACTTATTCAATACCTAAAACAAGGGCCTGCATCTATCTGCTAACCGAGAAATGAATCGGTTCAGCGCCATAATCATCCCTGTAAGCCTCTGGACTTTCCTAGGATTCTAAGGTGGTTAAAGATTGTTGATTGCCTTAATTTGGTTAGGGTTAACTTCAATTCCACAATGTGTGACCATATAGCCCAAAAACTTCCCTAACCCAACACCAAAAGAACATTTGGAAGCATTAAGCTGAAGCTTATACTTCCTCAGGATGTTAAAAATGTTTCCTAGGTCATCAATATGATCAGAATCTACCTTGCTCTTTACTACCATATCATCGATATAGATCTCTATGTTTTTCCCCAATTAAGGCTTAAACATCCTGGTCATCATCCTTCGATAAGTGGTCCCTGCATTTTTCAAACCAAAAGGCATCACCTTATAATGATAATTTTCAGTGGGAGTGACAAAAGCTGTCTTCTCCTGGTCGTTAGAAGCCAATGGTATTTGATGGTACCCTTGAAAGGCATCTAGAAAGCTCATCCGAGGATGACCTACAGTTGCATCCCCCAACTGATCAATTCGTGGCATAGGGAAAGGGTCTTTTGGACATGCCTTGTTCAAGTTCGTAAAATCTACACATACGCGCCATTTCCCTATCTTCTTCTTTACCACCACCGTGTTGGCCAACCATTCAAGGTAGAAGACCTCCTTGATAGCCCCTACCTGTTTAAGTTGCATGACTTCGTCCTTGACAGCACCCGAATGTTCCTTGGAAGAACGCCGAGGCAGTTGCTTCTTGGGGGTGACCAGTGGATTAACCTTCAAATGATGGCAGATAAAGCTCAGATCCACTCCTAGGGCCTCATAGGCATTCCAGGAGAAAACATCAATATTTTTCTTAAGGAATTCTAGCAACTCCCCTTTTTCCCAAGGTGGTAGCTGAGCTCCAACTTGGAAGAACTTTTCCGAATCATCATCTATAATAAATTTCTCTAACTCTTCGCACCTAGCTTCCTCGGCCTGCCCCTTCACAGCTAGCTCCGAGGATTTTGACTGCTATAAACCCTCATTCACCGAGGCCGAGGACTTTACTATTGGCTGATGCAAGATTGCAGACACAAGGCACTGTCTAGCCATGGACTAATCCTCTATCAGTTTCTCAATTCGATCTCCTAACAGATATTTCACTTTTTGATGCAGAGTTGAAGAAACAGCCCCCAAGGTGTGGAGCCAAAGCCTAGCAATAATGGTTGTGTAAGGAGAGTATGCATCCACCATTATAAAGTCCACTTCCACTACCTCCGAACCTGCCTGCACTGGCAATCTGATCTGACCTTTTGGGACAACAATCTTCCCATCAAAACTCACAAGGGGTGAATCATAGGGGGTTAGATCCTCGGGTTTTAAGTTCAGCCCTTTATACAAATCAGGGTATGATCTCTGCACAGCTACCTTGGTCTACCATCACCCTCCTTACGTCGTACCCTCCTATCCTAAGGGTAACCACCAAGGCATCGTCATGTGGCTAGATGGTTCCTGCTTTATCCTTATTTGAGAAACTCAACATCGGCCGAATTTCCATTTTAGCCCTCTTTGGGCCTGAATTAGTGTCCTCGACAGGAAGCCGAGCTACAGACATCACCCTGGAGGGCTGTGATCCGATTCTCCCAGGTGCCGCAAAAATAACGTTGATCGTGCCTATTAGGGGCCTCGAAGAAGCGCTCCCATGTGCTCCGGATCTCGACTGGTCACCTTGCCCGTTGGGGTGGTGCAAGAGGTGTTACAACTTCCCCTCCTTAACCAGTTGCTCCAAATGATTCCTCAATGTCTGGCAGTCTTCGGTGGTATGCCCCTACTCTTGATGATATTGGCAATGAAGATTTTGGTTACGTTTCGAAGGATCTCCACTCATCTTGTTTGGCCATTTGAAATATGGCTCGTTCCTGACCTTCTCTAAAACTTGTTGCAACGGATCCCTAAACACAGTGCTGACTATTTGAGGAACTACGGACTCAGATTGTCCTGCAAAATTCCTTCAGGGTTTGTTGTTGTACAAGTATGACTTGAAATCCCTCCTATCCTGAGGGATAACCTTGCCATTTCCCTTGTCTTGTTATTGGTCTTCCTCGACCCTCTTGTATTTGTCAATTCAATCCATGAGTTGACGTATGCTAGTAACTGGTTTCCCCGTCAAAGACTTCCTTAAGCCATGATTGGTAAGTAGGCCAAGCTTGAAAGTGCTAATGGCAACATCATCAAAATCACCATCTATTTCATTGAACATCTCCAGTACCTATTCGAATATGTCTTCAAGGTTTCTCCTTCCCTCATGGATAAAGATAACAAGGAGGCCAAAGGCCGAGGAGCCTTAGTACACATTATAAAGTGAGATCCAAACACTTGAGTGAGTTCCTTGAAAAAGTTTATGGAGCTTTCCCTCAAGCTGTCAAACCATCTCATCACCACAAGCCCTAAACTGGATAAGAAAACCTTGCACATCAAGGGCTCATTCTTGGAATGTATAGCCCTTTTTTTATTAAAGTGACTGAAATGCTCCATAGGGTCAGTTCTGCCATTGTACATAGTGAATGTGGGCTATGAGAACCGTCGAGAAAGTCTCCCTCCTTCGATCCAGCACGTAAAAGGCGACCTAGAAATCTAATTAAGTGCTTTGCTCATAGCATCATTCCCCAAACCCACCGAGGATGAATTCCTTTGTTTACGTTCATGATGATAGTCCTCTATATGCGAGAAAGACTCGCTATGGGGTGTCCTTGATCTGCGCTTATAACTAACGTCCTTTTCTCTGCCAGAAGAGAGGTCAGAATTGGATGGGGCTCACTTTCGCCACTCATAGCGTAAGCTTCTCTTCAAATGATCAATCTCCCTCTGCATGTTCCTAGCATTTTCCTCCTAGGAGACATGGCTTTTACCCTTAGTTTGGCTTCTACTAGTATGGATAGTATGTACACTTCCCTCCCGGTCTCGTTGTCGCTCAAGGTCATGGAAATGATCTTGGCGTTGAGACCCCATGGACTCCGCCTGATATGAACCTGAACCTACCATTACTGAGAGTTGTAATCACTGAAACACCAGTAATTCCTACAGACGGCGCCAATTGTAAGGACCAGATTTGAGTTCCTAGCTCACTACGTGGATAGACTTAGGCCCAAAAAGCCTAAAGCAATGAATTTGTAGAGAATGAGTTAGAAAAGCTGGGTTTTAGATTATCAAACCAACATTGGAATAGGTTAGATGACCGAATAATACAAAGGAGTAGAGTTAAGTTGAAGAAAAATCCTCCTTGGAATGATCCGAGGTGATCTGTTCATATATATATATTTCTCTTAGATTAGGTTACAAGTTTAATTCCTCTCTGTTACTGTGTTTTTCTCTCCTTTTTCTGCCCCCCCCCCCCCCTCCTTCATGAAGGGTTTTAGCTCTTATATATCTCTTTCCAAAGCATCTGGATCTTATACTTGTTGATCATCTGCGTTACTACTTGAGTGTCTGTCCCATCAGACACCCTCTTTGATTGTATAGGTTTTGGGGCAGCCAACTTTGCACTGTTTAGGTATCACCTCCATATTAATGCGGCTAGGGAATTAGATGCAAAGCATTTAATGCGGAGGTAGCAGGTTTTGTAGATATTTGTAACCTTCTTCTATTCCTTTCCTATCCAGCGTCTGACTTCTAACTGTGATGCTACCTGGTAGGATACTTAGGAAAGTAGGATATCCCTACTAATCTCGGATTCACAATTTCGAGTTGGCTTCTATCCTCAGACTAGTTAATATCCTCGGACTGGGCCATAGGCCCAATACATATCGTTTTAATAGTGCCTTCTGGTTGTTTGGCCCCCACAATGTTAATGAATAACTTTTTTTTTTTTTTAATACCAAAACTAATTGTTTTAATTATGAATAAAATTTTCCTCTTCAAGTTGAAATCATATCTTTAATTTTATTTATCTAACATTTCAAATCTCCACCTTATTTTATTGATTTAATTAGCCATATAGGCAAATTATATGACTATCAAATAAGTTATGTTGTCATTGAAGGGGATAATTCTTTTGTCATGAAAGCTATTTCGGCTTTGCAGGATGATTATTCTTTGCTTGGGAATGTAATTGGGGATATTCATCATTGGTTAGGAACTTGCATTGGGTTAGGATTGAATGTACTAGGCGAGGGGGAAATAGAGTTGCCCAGGATGATTATTCTTTGCTTGGGAATGTAATTAGGGATATTCATCATTGGTTAGGAACTTGCATTGGGTTAGGATTGAATGTACTAGGCGAGGGGGAAATAGAGTTGCTCATGAATGAATGTACTAGGCTAGAAACATTAGTCAAGATTTGTTTTGGATGGAAGATGTTCCTCCAATAGCTAGGGAAGCTTTGTACCAAGATGCTAATTTTTCTGATTAATTGAATGATATGCTTCTGTTTCAAAAAAATAAGTTATGTTACTAAAAAAAATATGTGAAAATATTTATTTGAGTAATGCACAATGGTTTGTAAAAACATTCCTTCTTCTTCTTCTTCTTCTTCTTCTTTTTTAAATAACAATCATTCAAACCAACACGCAAACTTCAAAACTGCTAGCAGTAGTTAGAGTCGCTAAACTAGTTATAAACACACGCACACCATGCAATACAAGCGATGTGGGACATAATCCCACACACAAGTTTTTTTTTTTTTTTTTATAACACACATATTCAAACCAACACGCCAACTCCAAAACTGCTAGCAGTTAGAGCGGCGGACAACATTTCTTCTCATTAGTAAATTGTCCTTTGTATTATTAATTATGAAAGACACGTCGTGTAATGAAAAAAGCTGCAACAGACCATAAGTCCAAAAGCTATAGCATTTTATGGAAAAATAAAATAAAATAAAAAAACTAATTTTGTTAGACTGAGTAGGATCTAGAGGGGCTGTCACCTAAGGCTAACAAGCAAAATGTTGGTCTAAATAATTCTTATCAAATTGCTTAATTAGAAAAGGAAACATAAACATAGTGTAATTAAGTTTGAGAAGTGATTACTGATTATAAGTTAACTCTTTGTTTATTTTATGCATTATATGCGAATATCACATTACTTTTTGCTTAAGTTTTATTTCGAAAATATATTTTTTAGTTTTTTAAAAATAAACTTTTTTTTTTTTTTTTTTTTTACTTTTTATCTCATATTATGTAAATAAATTACAAAAAATAGGCAATTTCATTTATGACAATACCCCACTAATGGGTAATAATAACTAATTCCTAGTTAATTGGGTAAAGCTATTTATGATGAAGTTATTCTTGCCAAGAACACCAAAGAGACAGCTAATGCACATGGAACTATTAATTTTTGGCAGATTTGAAAGGATTGATGTTGAGATTGTAAGGCCACAAATTGGTTCCTAAGCCCAAAAAGTAAAAGGATCTAGGTCCAAAGAACCCAATACAATAAATTTGTAGAGTGGGTTGGAAAACTTGGCTCTAATGAGTTGGGTAACAATTATAATGGATTTGGATGACAATAAAGTAAAGATAGACTGGTTTTATCTAAAGAAAATCGTCATCGGCACAATCCGAGGAGATCAATACTTGTTTATATCTCTTGAATGTGATTACAAACACAATTCTTATTACTATAGTACTTTTCTCTTCATTCCGATCCCTTTCCTTCAGGTTCTTCTTTCTGTTTTATACTATCTTTGTTCTTTCATCTCTACTCTCCACGTGTAGAGTAGATTGTTAGTGTTGATCCTTATTCCATCAGCACCTTTCTGAAATCTCTGGTAATAGCTGTAAGGCTAAAAATTACTGTTCAGGTATCACTTCCTCATTAATGCGGCCAGAGAGTTAGCTACAGAGCATTCAATATGGTGGTAGTAGCTTTCTCTTAGATATTTTAGGACTTCCCTCTATCCCGCGCTTCTATGATTCTTATCCTTATCAACAGAATCTCCCAGAACCTTGCCCTGGATGGCAAACCACACCTTCGAACCACGGCTTTGCTTAGCCGAGGAGGCATTCATCTTCGGACCAACCTATTGGACTCTTATGACCAAAACTCGCCTCCTTACTCACTAACACAGGCTCCCATGATAGTGTTTACCAGTCCTCGAACTACTTCATGTCCTCGGATTGGGCTCTCGGCCCAATATATACATATAGATATATACCACTAAGCCTACCACCCCTATAGAGATCATCTGCAATACTATGCAAGTACCCACATTTTTGTTCCAAAATTTTGTACCTTTCCAAACTTTTTAACTCTTCTGAAAAGAAAAAAAAAAAAATTAACATTAACTTTTAATATTTCTTTTTAACAATTAATTTTAGGAAAGTTTTGACACAAATTTTATAGGTAATTTAAAAAACTGTCAAAACATTAATTACTTTTTTTTCTCTCATAAATTTTTTTTTTAAATGGATTGTTAATCAATGCTGAGCTATATATAGAAAAATTTTATTGCAAAAATAATAAAACAATAAATATTGTTGACAGTTTTTTATATTTTTCATGAAAATTGTGTCAAAATTTTCCTATTATGATTTATTAACAATTGTCTTAAAAACACCCGTTAACCTAACCATTTTCATTATTATGCAATAATGCAACTAATCCTGTTTACCAAAAACAAAACAAAAATGGAACTGATTTAAGCTTACGCAATTGAACAGTGAACACTTCTACTTTTCACTACTTGATTGTTAATTCAGAAAATGATAAGGCCCACAGTTTGACACTAAACATATTATGCCTTTATAAGAAAGATTTGTTGTCCCTTGCGTGCATCACGAATTTGTGCCTTCTTTAGTATGACAACGCCGTTCGTAGACGTTAGACTTTTGGAATCCTCACGTCCAGAGTACCGATTCTTATGAAGATTCAAGAAAAAAAATTAATCTTTTTTTTTTTTTTTTGGCTGAATCAAGAAAAGAAATTAATCATTCTTAAATATCATAAACGATATATTGACCCGTTATGTGTCACCAAATCCACACAATCTCTTGAATTAAGATTAGGTGCAATATTACTTATACAATTAACCTCCTTTTTTCTAACAAATTTTGTTTTACTTTTTTATCTTCTTTTAATATATGTAATTTAATTGTTAAAATTGGAAGTTGTTTTTCTCAGCCTTCAATATTCTTAGTCAGGTTTTGTACCTAATCTAAATTCACAATCTCTTATTTTTGGAAACCTCTCTTCGATACTAGGAAAAAGAAGAGTAATTATAATATCACATAACATGTCATAATTTTTAACACAACTATATTATTTGACAGACTGCAGTTAATTGTTTGTTACTTTTATATGAAGTCACTATTTTTTCTCATCCACTCACAATTTGCATGTAGACAATTGTGACAAAAATTGTGATTTTAGTTGTAATCCTAAAATTTTGGGAGAAAAAAGGCATCAGCCAGCCATGATGCTAGGATAGTAGCCCTTTTAGAGCATCCACATCATTTGGTGGATACTTTTCTATAATACAAAAACTCCACCATTTTACACATTTTGGCCAAAAAAACACCTACATCAGTTAGTGTAAAGTTGTGTAAAATTATGCATAATTATACAAATGCTACAGTGACCGTGCATGTATGATGCACGGTCACTGTAGCTCGTGTATTTATTATTTTATTAATTTTCGTTTGCACCTTTTTTTTCTCTCTCTTTTCCGTGCACAACGAACTCAGTCTCCTCATCTTCTTTTTCCTCACATGCACACAAACACACCCACACACAAACACATCCACACAGACAAATCAACACAGAAATACACCCACACACAAACAAACCCACACGAACAAACCAACAAAGAGACAGATCAGTGCTTGATCGGAACGATCAATGCTTGATCGGTGCTTGTGGAATGATCGGTGCTTGACTGGAACGATCGGTGCTTGCCTGATCGGAGCTAGGGAGATCTGACCGAGATGTGTCTTGCTTGATCGGAGCTAGGTAGAGTTGTTTAGAAAAAATGGGAATAGAGATGGGTATAGAGAGAGAGAGAGAGAGAGAGAGAGAGAGAGAGAGCAACAAATCAGACCGAAATTGCAAAAGAACAAGAAGAAAATATAGAAGAAGAAAGAAGGAGAAGGAAAAGAAAAAGAAAAAATGGAGAAAAAATGGAGAAGAAGAAAGAAGGAGAAGGAAAAGAAAAAAAGAAAGAGATAGAGATCAGATATACGTGTTTGTTAAAGTTGGTGGGGCCATGGGTAGTTGTGAATAATAATAAAAATGTGAGAAAAATATTATTTAAATAAAAGAAGGTGTAGAATAGACAAACTGACGTGGGTGTTTTATAAAAATGAATGTATAAAAATATATATATATATATATATAGGTTTTTTGTGCAAAATAAAAGAAAAATTTGCATCCACTGATATGGATGCTCTTACTGACTTTTACAAAGAAGAGAGCTCTTTTGTCAAAATAAATTATGGTAGACTAGAATTTTGTTCCTAATTGTAAAGTTCTGCTTGTCTCACAATTATGATGATGCGAAAAGTTAACTAAAGTCCTAAGAGTATTAGTTTAAAAACTAGTTTTAGAAATATTCCATGGAAAAAAGATAAAATAATTAATTTTTTACTGCTTTTTATATTTTTCATAAAAGTAATGTTAAAACTTTCCTAAAATGGTTCATTGATATTTGTCCTAAAGGCACTCGTTAACATGACCTTTATATGATTTATATCTACCACTTTTATTCAGTGGTAGTTCAGAATTGCATCAAATAAATGGCGGTGGGTTCAAACAATAGTTGGGTATGTGTTTTAAAAGTAATACCAGAAAAATATTGATAATAAGCTATAAGAACACGAGGGTTACACGCGAGAGTCCACGGAAAAAATATTAAGGGATACATTTTTATTATACGAGAGTATAGTACAAATTTTTTGTTATAATGAACCCAACATAGATATATATAGTAAGTTAAACATTATGGTTAATAAACTTCGAATACAAATAGTACATTTGACTTGTACACAAAGTAGGACTAGACTTGAGCCTATGTGGGCTAATATGTATGAGAATCAACCTCATAAAAACTATAGAAGAATTACATCTAATTCTAGTCATGACTTAATTAATTAGTAGGAGAACTTTAAGCAAATCTGTGTTACGAACTCATGGCACAACTTCACAAGCATTTCCATTCAAGTATAGATATTCAACAAACTCGATAATGCCAAAAAATTAATTTTTAATTGCATATGCAAAGTGATGTTCTGTTGTTAAACCAAAGTCTAAATCGAACAGCATCAGGTTTGTTACAACTTAAAATGGCTGTTTGGATACCGCTTATTTTGTTGAAAGTACTGTAGATAAAGGTAATAATTAGTTAAAATAGTACAGTGAAACTCATGAGAATAGTACCAAAAAGTGCAGTAAGGCCCATGAATAGTAGCAAAAATAAGCTGAATAGTAAAATAATTTTAATTTTTAATCGGTTCCAAAATGCACACTAATTGTTTCATAAATAAAGTTTTCCTCCATATATCAGGTTGATATAATATTTTTAATTTTATTATCTAACATTTCAAACGTATATATAATGTGAACCAGACTAAAAACAACAAACCATCACCAAAAGCTGCATTTTTTAAGAAAAAGAGCTGAAACGAACAAGAAAATACTGCTGGTCTAGATAATTATTTCCAATTTGCTTAATTATAAAAGGAAACATAGGACATAGCACAAGCACATAGACAAAATGGACTTTACGGACCAATTTGTTTATTACATTAGATGGTATTGGCCTAGTGGCATCTAGGTTGCACGGACACGCCATTTTTGGCGTTGTGTCGGTGTCAGACAAGTGTCGGACACCGAAACAAGTACGACTCGCCGAATTCCGATGTCCGGTGAGTGTCCTCTTTTTCTTTTTTCGTTTCTCCGACACGCTCCAACACGGCTCTGACGCGGCTCCAATGCGTCTGACACACCAGCAATGAAGGAAAAAAAGAAGAAGAAAATCACAAATTTTGAATCTGAGAAGTCATTTTGAGAAACCCACCTCTCAAGTTCTCAACCCACCCTCCCTCTAACCTCTGCCGCTACCCTCTGTCCGTCGTCAGAGCTAGATCGAGCTGATCGGCGAGCTCCACAGATGTCGAGTGAAGCCGTGCCCTGTCCTTTCTGGCGATCTCTCTCTCTCTCTCTCTCTCGGCGTGGATTAGGCGATGAAGGATCGGCGATGAAGGACTAGGCGATGAAGATCAGCGATGAAGGATTGGCGATGAAGGACTGGGCGATGAAGATGAACCCAGAACAGTCGGCGAAGCAAAGAGTAGATAAGGGAGAGAAAAAAAAAATGAGAAGGAAAAAGGAAGAAAGAAAAGAAGCCAGAGAGAGAAACAGTGAAAAAAAAAAAACTTGTGAGTGCTGTAAGTTATAATGCGGTTTTTTTTTTAATCCCACTCTCACAGTTAATGTATTTCTTTACTCAGCCTTTTGTTTTGCCTTATAAATTATAATATTTATTATGAATTTAGTGATTTTTTTTTTTTTGTGTGTCCTGCTATAGTTTTATTTATTTATTAAAGTTAAATATTGTGTATTATTGTACTACTTTGGGTGTTAGTTTACTTATTTGTAGTTCTTACATAATTTAAATTCTAGACATAAATGTATTTTATGTCTAAAAATATTAAAAAACATGCCTAAATATAAAATATAATTAATTATTTAACCGCCATGTCCCCGCCGTGTCGTGTCCTTATTTTTCAAAAATTTCCGTGTCCGTGTTGTGTCCGTGTCCGTGCAACATAGATTGGCATTAGTATAGATCATCTTCAAAATTTTGTAAACTAGATGAGTTTGCATTCCAATAATCTTGGAACTCTAGTTCAGTCATCCATGGGCTCGTTGGCTACAAAATGTGTGAAATTTACAGTACCTTTCTAATAAGCTTCAGGGAGCCAACTTAACAATCATTAAAAGGCCTTCCAAGACTAGGCTTAAATGTGTGGCTTCACCATATATCGTTAGAAAAACTTTCTTGGCCTTCTTAGAATTTTTTTTTTTTTTTTTTTTTTTTTTTTTTTTTGCTAAGTAACACGAAAATTATTGAGGAAAAGACCCGAGGCCACGTCCCCTACCTGCAAAACAACAGCAGGGAGAAAGGAGATGACGATTACACCAAGGCAATTATAAATGATCGGGGCTCTAGTAGCAAGGAAATGGGCTAAACTGTTGGAAGATCTAATATCATTAATGTCATTGATGATATTTGATATCTCTCAATGAGGAGATAGTATATCATGTTTCGGGTGTATATGCCATCTCTCTCACAATAGCTGCGTCCTACACAGTCGTGGGACCCAACTGCTGTGAGAGAGATGACATATACACCCGAAACATAATATAAATTTTCCTCAATGAGGTGCAATGGCAGAGTTATATATGGGGTCAATAACATTAAGAACTTATCTCTGCATTAACGAGGCTAGAAAATGTAGGTGGGTTTGAAAGGAATGAATCCCCAAAGATCCAATTGTTTCACAATGATGTTTCTTTTTCTTCTTCTTCTTTTCTCATTTTTTTTATTTTTTTATATTTTAGCACAATAAAATGATGTTCGGTGATCTGACTTTTACTATTTTATGTATGTACTAGTGTGTGTGTGTATATATATATATATTTATTTATATATATAGGGTTGGATTCAAGTTACACCTAGTGTAACTCTAAACAATATTACACCAATCAATATTTTTTAATTGGATGTGAATTTTGACAAATCAACCGTTGGATTACATTATCTTTGTATATTCTCCATGCTTGCAAAATTTCAAAATGATTAAAGATCAATAGTCATGTCATCTATCAATAGTATAAATTCAAGTTTTTGTAGTTTAAAATAATGCATAAAAAATGAGTATATAAATCAAATGGTAATAACATCCGATTAATATGAAAATTGATATGCATATTTAGAACATATAGAACATGTAATCCAACGGTGAAATTTTCAAAATATAAATTCATTAATAAGTTATTGGGTAGTGTAACATTACTTAGAGTTACATCAAGTGTAACTTGAACCCAACTCATATATATATATATATATATATATTTCACCCCAATTTTGTGTCTAATTTTTTTTTTTTTTTTTTTTTTTGAGGAAAACCTTCTATACAAATCAACATTTTGCAGACAAATCAGTAAGGTTGAATAAGTACCATTTTTCTCTCTTTTCATTTTTTAAGATAAAAAGAAGTCGCATTATATATAGAAAAGTAAAAGTCAGGTCACCTTACATCATTTTATTGTCATGACATCTATTTTCTATACCAAATAATAATAAAAAACCTACATAGTTGTATTTCCCAATCCCCCCCCCCCCCCCCTACATTTTGTGTCTAAATTTTTTATTTTTTTTATTTTTTTTTTTTGGAAAACCTACTATAAAAATCAACATTGTGTAGAAAAATCAATAAGGATGAATGAGTACCATTTTCTCTCTTTTCATTTTTTAAGATTAAAAAAAAACTCAAAATAAATATTGGACAAGATACTTTCAGAATAAATAGTCTATTCATTGGTGAGTAATTGGCTTTTTATTATGGAAATGAAGATTCATTCAACCACTTAATGGACTTTAAATAATAGAGAGGTTTTTGGCAAGGAAGTGTGTTCTTTCTAGTGGAGCTTTTGGCTTCAATGCTTTGTGCAGAGGTTGTTCTATCCATATGACATTTGTTAGGCTGTTGTTGTATCTTAGGAGAGACAGGTCAGACCGGTTACAAAGATTGGCCTTGAATCTCCTTAAAGAGAGTGAGTGCCGTGCCTCCATCTAAATTGTTTTGTGTATCTCTTCCAAATAAATAATATTTAGAAGTATTTTTATTCAATAAAAAACTTGGAGGTGTGCATAGATCAAGTTAGATTGGATTAGATTTAAGGTGTTTCCAATCAAGCCCAACTTCATCAAATTGAAAATTTTGAAAACAAACCCAACCAATGGTAGCCGTAAAAATAGCTAATTTAATTATGACAAAGTTAATTACACCAAGCTATTTATAACAGCTCTCCACTGGTTGGTGATAATAACTAATTCTAGAAATATATACAATAATATGATGCTAACCTACAACTAGAATCTTCTCTACCATAAATGTCAAGTACTTTGTGCGTGTGCCAATTAAACTACAGGAATCTTAGCATGATGAAGTCATTTCCTCCTACAATACTAAATTGATAGCTAGCGGACATGCAACTTTAATTTTTAGAAATTTATTGGGTAGTTCGGGAGCCATATACCCTCTTTTCACATGAATTTTGAAACTGATAGTTGGCGTACATGCAACTTTGATTTTTAGAAATTTATTGGGTAGTTCGGGAGCTAAACACCCTCCTTTCACATGAATTTTGACAAAACTGAAATTCCTAGGTTGTCATTAATGATGTTATCATGACTACGTCAAACTTTCAAAAATGCAACCAATCTAGTGTATCAAAACAAAATAAATGCAACTAATTAAAACTCCATCATACAAAGACAAGACAAGCTTGAACACTCAACCACTTTTTTTATTATTATTTATGAATCGAACACTTCCACTTTTCACTACTTGATTGATTGATCATTAAAAGTTAACACCTACATTCTGGCGAAACATATTACAACCATAATTTGTTATTGTCTTCTTTAGGAGAAAAGGTATTTGGTATTAAATAATGCCATGTCAGTAGTATTAAAATTCAATAAGTGTGAGATATATTAGTAAAAAATAACTAACCCACTAACAAATGAAAAATATGTGTTAGAGGATAATTATTTTTGCACATATGTCTTTCATTTATAAAATTTTGATACGGATAACATAATATCATTTGATCTAAAATACTTTCTCCTTCTTTAGTATGTCAAGTATTGTTCATAAATTTAGTAGTATGGTAGACAAGACTCTTGAAATCCATACAATAGTGTACTGATTCTTCTGAAGATTAAAGAAAAGAAAATTAATTAGATTGGGACTAGGTTATTGACCTCTTGTGTCACCAAATTCACACACTCTTATCTTTCCAAGCTTCTCTCAAATATCATTATTCTTCATTACACATGCTAGTCTCAACTATACATGCTAAATGAATAATTTTTTTATGAATAAAGTTCTCTACCAAATCGAGTTGAAATAATTCCTTCAATTTTATCGTCTAGCATTCCAAATCACCATAGAATAATATATACACCTTAGTTTATTTAAATGATTTAATAAGCTATTTATGCAAATTATGTGAATTTTTTAAATAGGTTATGTTACTAAACATATTTGTAAATATTTATCTTAGTCAATACACAGTGGTCTGTAAAAACACTCATTCAAATTAGTTTAGAAGAAAACTCTATCCTTGTATTATTATTTATGAAAAATATGTGGTATATATAATGAAAAAAGCTACAACAACAGACCATAACCAAAAGCTACAGTTTTTTATAAATAAAAAAATAAATAAAAGAAGAAGAAGAAGAAACTAATCATGTTACACTGAATAGGATTTGGTGGATCTGTCACCTAACAAACAAAATCTTATAGTCTGGACTCTAGATATATATATATATATATATATATATTTTTTTTTTTTCTATTTGCTTAATTAGAGAAGGAAACATGGCAAAGGCACATAGAGGGGAAAAATTTTATGGACCAATTTGGTTCACTTTAGTTTGGTTTATTCTATTTTATTTTTTATGAGGTTTGTCATTTTAGTTGGTAACTTGGTATTGCGGTATTTGGCATTAGTACCTACAGATCATCTTCAAAATATTGTATTGGATGAGTTTATATTCCAATAATCATGGAGCTCTAGTTCAGTCGTGTATGGGCTCTATAGACTACAAAATTTGTGAAATTTACAATTCCTTTTGAATAAACCTAAGGCCCAAGGGAATCGGTATAACAATCACTAAAAGGCCTCATTGGACGGGCCCTAAATGTGTTGCTACACAGCACCATTAAAAAAGATCTCTCTGTATTTCAGACACTAGCAAATGTTTGTAACTTTGTAAGCAATCAATCCCCAAAGTTTATTCATCAAAAAAAAAATCCACAATGATCAATTGTTTCGTAATAATGGTTTTTTTTTTTTTTTTAACCGTGAGCTCATGAAGTTTACTCATTAAGCTTACTAATCCTTCCCATGAAATACACCGTTTAGTTTCTAAAATTTCAAGAATAAGCATTTTTTTTTTCCCATCATTTTTTTTTTCTTATATACGTGCATAATGGAGCAATGAGATAGCTTGCTTTTTATTATCATATAAGAGCAACCACTGTCATATAAGACCAACCACATCAGTTATTGCAAAAATTTGCAAAATACAAAAATTACTCAATTTTCACAATTTAACCTAAAAAACACTCACATTAGTACTTATAAAAATGTAATATACAAAACTGCTACAGTAACCATGCATATATGCATGGTTACTGTTCATGTGCAAATGATTTTTTTATTCTTTTTTTCTCTCTCCCCATCATCATGCTCTCTCATTTGTCTTCTTCCCACAACAAAAAAAGAAAGAGTTGGGTGGGGGCATGTGGGTAGTGGTTTGTTTGATATAATAAAAAATTAAAGAAATATTATTATTTAAATAAAACAAATAATAGAATAGAAAAACTAATGTGGGTGTTTTGTAAAAGTGGGTGTATAAAATAGAAAAATATGTTTTTTCTTGCAAAATAGATAAAAATTTTGCACATACTGATGCGGTTGCTCTAATATTCTCTATTATAAATTTTTAATAAAACAAACTAGTCACATTTTCCCCCAGTAATGCCCAAATTTTATTTCTTTGAAAAACCTTCTACACAAATCAGCATTTTTTTTTATAAATCAGTAGGACACAAGAGTACCATTTTTCTTTCTTTCGATTTTTAAGGCAAAAAAAAAAAAAAAAAAAAAAAGAAAGCTGCATTTTAGCACCAGGTGTGTTTGTGCGTGTGTGAGATATATGGCAACATCAAGCCACCTAGCTCATTGTTATATTAGCTATGTGTCCAAGAAAATTAACGGAACAAAATTATGAAAGGATAAAAAGAGCTCTTTTTTTTTTTTTTTTTTTTTTTTTTTTGGAAACCATAAAAAGAGCTCATTTTGAAAATAATGACTAAAGTCAATCATTTTAAACATAAGAAATTTTCTTTTTTTTGATACATAAGAATTTAATAGCACTAAAAGGGAAAATTTTAAGAACTATAGTATATTTTGCCTTTCTCTCTCATCATCATCATCATCATCATCATCATCATCTTCTTCTTCTTCTTCTTCTTCTTCTTTCATCTAAAAGAAAAGATAAAAGATAAAAAAAAAATAATAATAAAGTCATTATAAATTTGATTGCAACGTAAAATTTGTAATTTTTAAAATGGTAGATTATCTGGTGTACTCCTAAAATTACTTCCAGTCTCCCTCAACACACACGTTACAAATACCATTTTTTTTCTCCATTAAACTGTTGTTGCAAGATTAGACATTTATCAAAAGAATAAGCACGATTAAGAAGCACAATTCCACTCTGCAAAAAATCCCATGGCTTTCATTTAATGGGAAAAGAAATAGGGGCTTTAGCCACAACCCTGTAATTTAGCATTACCATATAATCGTTAAAAAAAATTGCCAATAGAAAAGTATTTTTCTTTCCCTTTTTGTCTATTTAAAATTCCATCATTGCAAATAATAATAATAATAATAATAATACTTAAAGGCCCTAAAAATCGGGTTCTTTTTGGGTATGTATATTAATGAGTAAAATATTAGAGTAACAAACAGGTACAGGTGCTAATCGTTATTAGGATCAAGTATCTACAAGTAAAATTTTCGAGTTGGGTTTGGATATACCTAACCTAAACCTGGTCCATGGCCATCCCAAAATTGGTATGTTGGTTCACAATATATATAGTGAGTTTGTAAAGTTGTGATTTCCAACTAGCCTTTGTTAGCTTTAATTTCGTGCCAAATTTGGTTGTAATTCATTAAATCATTTCCCTGTATTTATATGGGTTTAATTGTAAGAGATGAGTGTGAGAGATTGGTGAAGAATCAAGCTTGCAAAAGAAGATCAGTGTAGTTTGCGACTAGCTCGCAAGTAAAGCAACTCATGAAAAGGCCACGTGTAAAGCATATAACTAGAAGCTAAAGAGTTATGCCAGTCTGTCATTTCACGAGTACTTCGTGAGAAAGGCCATCTCGCGAGGTACTCGTGAAACTTTCTATTTGGAAAAAATGAAAAGTGTTTTACCAAATTCTTTACTCACACTATATATACTGAATGTTCAATATGGGTATAAACCACCCTTGAACGTTTAGACCCCAAATTAAAAATTATCAATTCAAGCTTATTATCAAACAATTAATGTGCGAAACATAAACATAAGCCAAACACAGAATTGATAAACAATCTAAGCCAAATATAAACACATCCACAACAGTAAATAAATGGCAAGGATAAAGGGAAGGAAGATGCAAACACACAGATAACACACGATGTGTTATCGAAGAAGAAACCGAAGCCCTCAGCGAAAAACCTCTCCGCCGCCCTCCAAGCGGTAAATAATCCACTAAAGAATGTAGTTGGGATACATGAATAGCAAAAGACCCTCCAAGCCTAATCTACCCAATGTACCTAAGCCCTCCAAGCTTCTTGCTCCAACGAGGTTGTGCCGAACCTATTTCTTCTTTAACTTACCGGATTCCGCTATAAACCATAGCATCAACCAATAGACATTGGTTCCTTCCTAACTGCTTCCCAAAAGCACTAAATAAACCTTTTACGGATATGGGTATGGTGAGAAAAGGATTTGGTCAAGAACCTCTCAAGGATGTGTCAATGGAGAGGAAGAGAGTAGAGGAATTTGAAGAGTCTCTAAGGTAAAGATTGTGGATGAATCAATCTTGTTTTTCTCTAGGGTTTCTCTCACAAAATTCTCTCTGGAAGCTCTCTACATTTTCTGGGTATAATGGTCTATATATATTGGTGTGTGTTTGGAATGCGAAGAGTCAGTTTTTCCCAAACAGTGCTGGTTGGCAGCTTGGCCTCGCAACTGGTTTGAGTCGCAAGTTCCAACCGCGAGGTAACGGCCTGGCCAGCCTGAGACTTTTGTCCTGTAGTGCGACAGCTGGCGTGACCCTTCAACTTCCCGCATGCTTCTCACGTGTGCTGCAGTTGGCAGCTTCCAGTCGCGAGTCACCCACAAGTCCTAATCACGAGACTCTGCCTCCTTGCACAATCTTGAGCTTTTCTTCACATCTTCTCACACACTACCCTTACAAGAATCCCACTTAAATACAGGGTTACTAATTGCTAAAATACAAACAAATTTGGCACAGAATAAAGCCAACAAGATAGTTGATTAAATTCAACCTTATAATCTCCCCATTTGGCTATTCCGTGACAAAGCCCTACAACAGACTCTAGACTTAACGCGTAAGTTGGGAACAATTAAGCAAAACTTAAGGATGTGTCAATGGAGAGGAAGAGAGTAGAGGAATTTGAAGAGTCTCTAAGGTAAAGATTGTGGATGAATCAATCTTCTTTTTCTCTAGGGTTTCTCTCACAAAATTCTCTCTGGAAGCTCTCTACATTTTCTGGGTATAAGGGTCTATATATAGTGGTGTGTGTTTGGAATACGAAGAGTCAGTTTTTCCCAAACAGTGCTGGTTGGCGACTTGGCCTCGCAACTGGTCTGAGTCGCAAGTTCCAACCGCGAGGTAACGGCCTGGCCAGCCTGAGACTTTTGTCCTGTAGTGCGACAGCTGGCGTGACCCTTCAACTTCCCGCATGCTTCTCACGTGTGCTGCAGTTGGCAGCTTCCAGTCGCGAGTCACCCACAAGTCCTAATCACGAGACTCTGCCTCCTTGCACAATCTTGAGTTTTTCTTCACATCTTCTCACACACTACCCTTACAAGAATCCCACCTAAATACAGGGTTACTGATTGCTAAAATACAAACAAATTTGGCACAGAATAAAGCCAACAAGATAGTTGATTAAATTCAACCTTACAATCTCCCCATTTGACTATTCCGTGACAAAGCCCTACAACAGACTCTAGACTTAACGCGTAAGTTGGGAACAGTTAAGCAAAACTCACTCACACCTAACTCTAGATTCTGACTATGTTGCATGGACACGGACACGGACACGAACACAACACGGACACGGGGATACGGCAATTTTTGAAAAATAAGGACACGACACGGCAAGAACACAGCAGTTAAATAATTAATTAAATTTTATATTTAGGCATATCTTTTAATATTTTTAGACATAAAATACGTTTATCTCTAGAATTTAAATTATGTAAGAATTACAAATAAATAAATTAACACCCAAATTAATACAATCATACACATAAAATGTTTAAAGTACAAACCAAAAGTTTAAATAGGCTACGTTCAAATACTAATAATAATACTAAAAATAATGGTCAAAATAATAATATAAATTATTTTCTTTTGGACCAATGGCATATTAATGACATTATGGCATTGACATATGGTGCTCAAAAGTTGAAATTTGAAATTGAAAGTGACTTCCATGTGGGTTGGCAGAAGACACACAAAACAAAGAGGAAATATATAAAAAAGTATTATAAAAGTTAAAATGAATAGAAGAAGACATAAGGCATCTGGGACTGCGAAGAAAAACAAAACGAAAAAGAAGCAGAAGAAGAAGAAGAAGAAGAAGGAGAGAGGAGGAGCTCGCCGATCGGAAGGGACAGGGCACGTAGGCACAACGTCAACGTCTATGGAGTTCGCCGATCGGCCCGATCTAGCTCCAACAAGGGACAGAGGGCAGCAGCAGTGAGTAGAGGTCAGAGAGAGGGTGGAATTTGTATTTTTTTTTTTTTTTTCACTGTTGGCGTGTCAGACGCGTCGGATCTACATCGGCACCGTGTCAGCGCTGTGTCAAAGCCATGTCAGAGAAGCGAAAAAAATAAATAAATAAATAAAGGACACCGCCAGACACCGGAATCTGGCGCGTCGTACCCGTTCCGATGTCCGATACATGTCGGACACCAACACGATGCCAAAAATGGCGTGTCCATGCAACCTAGGATTCTAATAAGCTCTTGAAACATATGAACAAGTATCTCCTGAAACACAACAACACAAGAATATCATTGTATGCAGAAAAACTTGAAATGCATATGGAGCAAGCATAATATGATCAAGCAGAAATAGACTTAAGCAATAAAGTAATAAATCATGAATTCACCAAAACAGGCAATCACTATACAAAAGTGATCACAATGCTCATTCTCACAAGGAATGAACATCCGGACATGTAAGCTTATAAGCTTATTTGCAAAGCATCATTTGCACGTCCAACACTCAACCAATACATAAAACATATATGCATCTAGGAACAATCCTAGAAGGGCACAAGAGTGAAATACTAAAGAAAAATGCAAGATATTTAACATCAAGTACTTAAGCCACAAAGCATAAAGGCAGCATAAGCATGATACAAACCATAAAAGCCTACAAAATGCATGGAAACAAACCCTAAAAGTTTACAAAAGCAATATGGATACAAATGTACCATACAAAAAATACTTCCCTTATCATATCACTCTCCCCTATCATGAATCATAGAAGCTGTGATGAACTTGGAACATATATACCTGTAACCTGAAACACTTGCACGAAACACATTAGACCCTCAAGGTAAAGCAAGTAATAAATGGACAAGTATAATGTAACAAGTAAATTGCGATCAAGTAAACATGATGTGAAACATGTGAGCAACTTAATCAAACACAAAACAGTCATAAAGAAATGACAGTCAAGACAAAGTTTTCTTATTAACACAATGTCTTTTCCCCCTTGGTGTATGCATCCTCCTATGGAATATCTCTCCCCCTACAAATATGCACGAGAAATAGAATTTTTCCCCCTAAGAATGTGCACAAGTGTCATATAGAAATAACAAAAACTCTCTGGTATTCTCTCTAGAGTATACTCTTTCCCTTTTTGTCAGGAATAGACAAAGGGTCAAGGAGAAACGAGGGCAAGAGATGAGGATATGAACAATGATAATGATGCATGAAGGGTGCGAGATAGATGAGAAAATGAAGCTCAAACCTGAAACGAAACAAAATGCTACAAAGCATAAAGTAAACATGATATGCTAGGATGAAGAAACAACGTATGAACCAATGCATGACAAAGGTAGCAAGGTGTGTGCAAGAGATGGCAAAGTGCAATGCATGACCAATGCATGGAAAATTCACATGTGGGGCAAGGTGTGTTAAATACACAACTAATGAACCAAACATGTTCCTAATGAGGAAACATGAGAAGCCCCAAAGTTTGATACTCATTGGTGTCTAAACAAGTGAGAAAATGTCTAAGAGGCATTTTATCAAACACCTAGCGTGCACACTATAAACAACAATGTAAAACAATGCATGAATATCATGAGAACCACCCTAAATACATGCTCTTTTTGCCACAAGAGGCCAACAACCAAAGCAAATCAACAAAAGAAACCAATCCCATGCAAAAAATTTGACAAAAATTAAGTTTTCCTAACCCCTATGATGAAAATCCCAACCAAGAGTACAAAACTCACCAAAACATACTCCAAGAATCCAAATTAATTAAAAAAGTTTACAATTACCTTAGAGATGTTAATGGAATGAAAAACTATTCAAATTGATTAGGTTTTGATGTAAAATATTGAAAGAGGGGTTTTATAGAGGATGGGAGAGGTTTAAAACAAGTTTCCCACGAAAAAGTTCTTTAAAAAGCTGATTCTGGGCGTTTCGCGACTGGCGAGTCGCAAGCTGAATTGCGAGTGAGTCGCGAAACCATTCTGTGTGAATTCACGACTGGGCTCACAACTGGGCAAGTCGCCAAGATGAGTAGCCAAAATTGGCAGCTTGGACTCGCAGCTTGCCAATTGCCAAAATGAGTTGCCAAAAATTCTGACACTTATTTTTCAACCTAGAACATGTTTAAACTATGAAAAACAAAGTATGCACTAAACATGAACACAAAGAGTGATAAAAATCACTTCCAAAAACGTATAAAATGATAAAAAAAATCTTTTTGTATTGATCCATATATAGTTGAGCACACTTACATCACATTTAAACAAATACAATCGAACAAATGAATAAGGCATTCATTGAACATTAGGCATGTGTGATGTGTGTGCGTGTATCAAGTGTAGAATAGTCCATAGTCTAGAGTGAAGTTTTAATGATCAATTCAATCAAGTCATACACAACTAGTACTAAGCCAAGTGGTCTATCTCATTTATAAAAATGAACATACATAACTCCCCACAAGAAAATGATTACATATCTTTGAAACTTTTCATTTGGCTTCTTTACAATTCATAACATTTGATCTTTTTAAATCATTACATCTCATTGTAAGACTGATACCTGAAATTTTTTATATTTCAATTTGAAGAACAATCCTTTGGCTTTTTGGGCACCATACATTTTCATAAAAGTCGCTTTCCCTTTTTCCAAGTCGAATACTAGTATGTATGACGGCTTTTGCAGCTCAATATCTCTTTTCATTTGGAGATTTATATTTGGTGAGCTCTTTAAGGAAAAACAAAAAAAAATAAAGAGTGGGAAGATATATAGGCATAAGTTTATGCATGTATCAACACCAACATGACTATTGACTAATCATTCATGACAAGCTTAAAGATCGGTTTACAACAATCACACAAAGATGTCAAGATTTTTTCCACAAAGATATAAGTGCATAAAGAACAAGCTAAGCTCGTAAATGCACAAAGCCATTAGTACAAAGACACAAGGCAAAACTTACATGTGAAATGTGCTCAAATATATACGATCAAACTTTTTGAATTTTTCACTTTTTATGTGGTTTTGGATTTTTACTCACATAAAACTAAAACAAAAAGGTAAGATCAAAACAAAAATAATACAAATAAAGAGATGCATGATGCACAAATGCATAACAATGACGCATCTAATGCATGAAGGGTCCTACAAAGATCAAAAAAATTAGATCAAGGACTAACAGAGCAAAAGCTCAACCATAGGAACCTTTCCTCACCCAAACGGAACAATTGTTTGGAATGAGTGCCTCATTAGAAGTGAGACGAGGGTTGGAAGAATGAGAACCGGAAATGCACATAGTCAAGGAGTTAAGAACATTAAACAATTTCTTTAACAACATGTTATCTTCACTCAAAACTGGTTTACCTTTTTTAGCATAACTTCCAAGAAGCTCAAGTTTCTCTTTTCTTTTGATTCTTTTAAGAGCATGAAACTTAGAGCAATGAGATCTTAGATGGCCAAAAGCACCACAATGGTGACACACAATGTGTTTAGGTCCACTAAGCTTTTTGGAAAGGGATCTAGCAACATGGTTTTGTTCTCTCTTCAACTTATAACATTCAGGTCTTATATGACCAATCACACCACAATGGTGGCAAGTTGGAACAAACTTAGATCCATCCAAAACCATAGGTTGAGACCTAAACGGAGGCTTTGACTTAGAAGCCTTTCTCTCCACCTTTTGATTTCTTTTGTGTGGAGGAATGTACACCGATTTGTCCTTTGGGTTAGAACACGCAATAGGCACAATATTGGGTACCACAACATGATTGCAGCAAATATTTTCATCCTTTTTATCAATAGGTTCAGTAATCAAACACTTGGCATGCATCTTGAGAGATTCATTTTCACATTTTAGCTCATCAACAAGTTTGCTAGATAAAACAAGTTTGGCATCCAAGTCCATATTCAAACATTCAAACTCTTTCAGCTTTTTAAGAGAAATTTCAACAAGTTTCTTATATTTTTCAACTAATTTGTTGGATTCATTGAGCTTAGCAATCAAATCATCCTTTTCACAAAGTAACTTGCTCAAATTCTTTTGAAACTTCTTAGCAATTTTCTTCAACGGTTTGATGTTAGGAATATCAACAACATCCAAAGATTCATGTAATATAGCATCACAATCATGAGGATTATCACTCATATAAGCATTTTCATAAACACGTGACATATTACATTTATCATCAACCAAATCATATAAAGAGTCATATAAAGCACAATCCATGGCAAATAAACATAAGGGGTCAAGGATCACACTTAGGTATTTAAACCACAACAAGTGTACCCGCTCTGATACCAATTGAATGTTCAATATGGGTATAAACCACCCTTGAACGTTTAGACCCCAAATTATAAATTTTCAATTCAAGCTTATTATCAAACAATTAGTGTGCGGAACATGAACATAAGCCAAACACAGAACTGATAAACAATCTAAGCCAAACATAAACACATCCACAGCAGTAAATAAATGGCAAAGATAAAGAGAAGGAAGATGCAAACACACGATGTGTTATCGAAGAGGAAACCGAAGCCCTCGACGTAAAACCTCTTCTCCGCCTTCCAAGCGGTAAATAATCCACTAAAGAATGCAGTTGGGATACATGAACAGCAAAAGACGCTCCAAGCCTAATCTACCCAATGTACCTAAGCTCTCCAAGCTTCTTGCTCCAATGAGATTGCGCCAAACCTATTTCTTCTTTAGCCTACCGGATTCTGTTATAAACCATAGCATCAACCAATAGACATTGGTTCATTCCTAACTACTTCCTAAAAGCACCAAATAAACCTTCTCACGGATATGGGTATGGTGAGAAAAGGATCTGGTCAAGAACCTCTCAAAGATGTGTCAATGGAAAGAAAGAGAGTAGAGAAATTTGAAAAGTCTCTAAGGTAAAGATTGTGGATGAATCAATCTTGTTTTTCTCTAGGGTTTCTCTCACAAAATTCTCTCTAGAAGCTCTCTACATTTTGTGGGTATAAGGGTCTATATATAGTGGTGTGTGTTTGGAATGCAAAGAATTAGTTTTTTCAAAACAGGACTGGTTGGCGGCTTGGCCTCGCAACTGGTCTGAGTCACAAGTTCCAACCGCGAGGTAACGGCCTGGCCAACCCGAGACTTTTGTCCTATAGTGCAATAGCTGGCGTGACCCTTCAGCTCCCCGCATGCTTCTCACGTGTGCTACAGTTGGCGGGTTCCAGTCGCGAGTCACCCACGAAGTCCTAACCGCGAGACTCTGCCTCCTTGCACAATCTTGAACTTTTCTTCACATCTTCTCACACACTACCCTTACAAGAATCCCACCTAAATACAGGGTTACTAATTGCTAAAATACAAGCAAATTTGGCACAAAATAAAGCCAACAAGATGGTTGATTAAATTCAACCTTACAATCTTCCCATTTGGCTATTTCGTGACAAAACCCTACAACAAACTCTAGACTTAACGCGTAAGTTGGGAACAGTTGAGCAAAACTCACTCACACCTAACTCTAGATTCTGATAAGCCCTTGAAACATATGAACAAGTGTCTCCTGAAACACAACAACACAACAATATCATTGTATGCAAAAAAAAAACTTGAAATGCATATGGAGCAAGCATAATATGATCAAGCAGAAATGGACTTAAGCAATAAAGCAATAAATCATGGATTGACCAAAACAGGCAATCACTATACAAAAGTAATCACAATACTCATTCTCACAAGGAATGAACATCCGGACATGCAAGCTAATAAGCTTATTTGCAAAGCATTATTTGCATGTCCAACACTCAACCAACGCATAAAACATATATGCATCTAGGAACAATCCTACAATGGCACAAGAGTGAAATACTAAAGAAAAATGCAAGACATTTAACATCTAGTACTTAAGCCATAAAGCATAAAGGCAGCATAAACATGGTACAAACCATAAAAGCCTACAAAATGCATGGAAACAAACCTTAAAAGTTTACAAAAGCAACATGGGTACAAATGTACATACAAAAAATACTTCCCTTATCATATCACTCCCCTTATCATGAATCATAGAAGCTGTGATGAACTTGGAACATATATACCTGTAACTTGAAACACTTGCACAAAACACATTAGACCCTCAAGGTAAAGCAAGTAATAAATGGACAAGTATAATGTAACAAGTAAATTGCGATCAAGTAAACATGATGTGAAACATATGAGCAACTTGATCAAACACAAAACAGTCATAAAAAAATGACAGTCAAGACAAAGTTTTCTTATTAACACAATGTCTTCTCCCCCTTGGTATATGCATCTCCCCTATGGAATATCTCTCCCCCTACAAATATGCACGAGAAATAGAATTTCCCCCCCTAAGAATGTGCACAAATGTCATATAGAAATGACAAAAACTTTCTGGTATTCTCTCTAGAGTATACTCTTCCCCTTTTTGTCAAGACTAGACAAAGGGTCAGGAGAAACGAGGGCAAGAGATAAGGATATGAACAACGATTATGATTCATGAAGGGTGCGAGATAGATGAGAAAATGAAGCTCGAACCTAAAACGAAACAAAGTGCTACAAAGCATAAAATAAACATGATATACTAGGATGAAGAAACAATGTATGAACCAATGCATGACAAAGGTAGTAAAGTGTGTGCAAGAGGTGGCAAAGTGCAATACATGACCAATGCATGGAAAATGCACATGTGGGGCAAGGTGTGTTAAATACACAACCAATGAACCAAACATGTTCCTAATAAGGAAACATGAGAAGCCCTAAAGTTTGATACTCATCGGAGTCTAAACAAGTGAGAAAATGCCTAAGAGGCATTTTATCAAACACCAAGCGTGTACACTATGAACAACAATATAAAACAATGCATGAACTTCATGAGAACCACCTTGAATACATGCTCTTTTTGCCACAAGAGGCCAACAACCAAAGAAAATCAACAAAAAAAACCAATCACATGCAAAAAATTTGACAAAAATTAAATTTTCCCAACCCCTATGATGAAAATCCCAACCAAGAGCACAAAACTCACCAAAACATACTCCAAGAATCCAAATTAATTAAAAAAGTTTACAATTACCTTAGAGATGTTAATGGAATGAAAAACTATTCAAATTGATTGGATTTTAATGTAAAATATTGAAAGAGGGTTTTTGGAGAGGATGGGAGAGGTTTAAAACAAGTTTCCCATGAAAAAGTTCTTTAAAAAGCTGATTCTAGGCGTTTCGCGATTGGCGAGTCGCAAGTTAAGTCGCAAAACCATTCTGTGTGAATTCGCAACTGGGCTCACGACTGGGCAAGTTACCAAAATGAGTAGCCAAAATTGGCAGCTTGGACTCGCAGCTTGCAAGTCGCCAAAATGAGTTGCTAAAAATTCTGACACTTGTTTTTCAACCCAAAACATGTTTAAACAATGAAAAACAATGTATGCACTAAACATGAACACAAAGAATGATAAAAATCACTTCCAAAAACATATAAATGATCAAAAATCTTTTTAGATTAATCCAAATATAGTTGAGCACACACACATCACATTTGACCAAATACAATCGAACAAATAAATAAGGCATTCATTAAACATTAGACATGTATGTTGTATGTGTGTATCAAATGTGGAATAGTCCTTAGTCTAGAATAAAGCTTCAATGATCAATTTAATCAAGTCATACACAACTAGTACTAAGACAAGTGGTCTATCTCAATTATAGAAATGAACATATATGTCCTCCCACAAGAAAATGATTACATAACTTTTGACGCTTTTTATTTGGCTTCTTTACAATTCACAACATTTGATAAATTTTGATCTGTACATCTCTTTTGGAGATCAATGCCTGAAATTTTTGATATTTCAAATTGATGAACAAGCCTTTGGCTTTTGGGCATCACACATTTTCAACACAAGTCGCTTTCCCTTTTTCTAGTTGAATACTACTCTGTGCGACGGCTTTTGCAGCTCATTATCTCTTTTCATTTTGAGATTTACATTGGTTGAACTCTTTAAGCAAAAAAAATAAAAGAGTGGAAAGAGATATAGGCACAAGTCTAGGCATGTATCAAAACCAACATGACTATTGACTAATCATTCATGACAAGCTTGAAGATCGATTTACAACAATCACACAAAGATATCAAGATTTTTCCCACAAAGATATAAGTGCATAAAGAACAAGCTAAGCTCGAAAATGCATAAAGCCATTTGTACGAAGGTACAAGGCAAAACTCACATGTGATATGTGCTCAAACATATACGATCAAACATTTTGAATTTTTCACTTTTTATGTGGTTTTGGATTTTTACTCACACAAAACTAAAGCATAAAAGTAAGATCAAAACAAAAGCAATGCATACAAATAAATGCAAAATGCACAAATGCATGAATATATGACATTCAATGCATGAAGTGTCCTACAAAGATCGAAAGAATTAAATCAAGGATCAAAAGAGGAAAATCTCAACCATAGGCACCCTTCCTCATACAAACAAAACAATTGTTTGGAATAAGTGTCTCAAGAGAAGTGGGTCGAGGGTTGGAAGAATGATAACCGGAGATGCACATAGTCAATGAGTTAAGAGCATTAAACACTTTTATTTAACAACATGCAATTTTCACTCAGATCCGATTTACCCATTTGAGAACAACTTCCAAGAAGCTGAAGTTTCTCTTTTATTTTGATTCTTTTAAATGCATGAAACTTAGAGCATTGAAGTCTTAGATGACCAAAGGCACCACAATGGTGACAAACAATGTGTTTAGGTCCACTAGGCTTTTTGGGATGGGATCTAGCAATATGGTTTTGTTCTTTCTTCAACTTATAACATTGAGGTCTTATATGACCAATCACACCTCAATTGTGGCAAGTTGGAACAAATTTAGATAATTCCAAAACCTTAAGTTGAGACCTAAACGGAGACTTTGACTTAAGTGCCTTTCTCTCCACCTTTTGGTTTCTTTTATGTGGAGAAATGTACACCAATTTGTCCTTTGAGGTAGAACACACAATAGGCACAAAATCGGGTACCACAACATGATTACAACAAATATTTTCATCATTTTTATCAATAGGTTCAGCAATCAAACACTTGGCATGCATCTTAAAAGATTCATTTTCACATTTTAGCTCATCAACAAGTTTGTTAGACAAAACAAGTTAAGCATCCAAGTCCATATTCAAACATTCAAACTCTTTCAGCTTTTCAAGAGAATTTTGAGCAAGTTTCTTATATTTCTCAACCAATTTGTTGGATTCATTGAGCTTAGCAATCAAATCATCCTTTTCACAAAATAACTTGCTCAAATTCTTTTGAAACTTCTTAGCATTTTTCTTCAAGGGTTTGATGTTAGGAATATCAACAACATCCAAAGATTCATGTAACATAGCATCACAATCATGAGGATTATCACTCATAGAGGCATTTTCACAAACACGTGGCATGTTACATTTATCATCAACTAAATCATACAAAGAGGCATACAAAGCACAATCCATGGCAAATAAACACAAGGGGTCAAGGATCACACTTAGGTATTTAAACCACAACAAATGTACCTGTTCTGATACCAAATGAAAGTTCAATATGTGTGTAAAACACAACAAACGTTTAGACCCCAAATTACAAATTACCAATTCAAGCTTAATATCAAACAAGGTATGTGTGGAAAATGAACATAAGCTTATAACAGAATTGATAAACAATCTAAACCAAATAAAATCACATCCACAATAGAAATTAAATGGTAAAGATTAAGGGAAAAGAGATGCAAATACAAGGACAACACACGATGTGTTAACGAAGAGGAAACCGAAGCCTTCGTTGTAAAACCTCTTCCCCGCCTTCCGAGCAGTCAATAATCCACTAGAAAATGAAGTTGGGATACATGAATAGCAATAGACCCTCCAAGCCTAATTTACCTAATGTACCTAAGCCCTCCAAGCTTCTTGCTCCAATGAGGTTACGTCGAACCTTTGTCTTTTCTAGCTTATCAGATTCCACTATAGCCCATAGCATCAACCAATATGAATTAGTCCCTTCCTAATTGCTTCCCAAAGCACCAAAAAGCTTTCTCACAGATATGGGTATGATGAGAAAAGGATTTGGCTAAGAACCTCTCAAGGATGTAACAATGAAGAAGGTGAGAGTAAAGGAATTTGAAGAGTCTCTTATGTGAAGATTGTGGATAAATCAATCTTATTTTTCTCTAGGGTTTCTCTCTCAAAATTCTCTCTTGAAGCTCTCTACATTTCGTGGGTATAAAGGTCTATATATAATGATGTGTGTTTGGAATGCGAAGAGTCAGTTTTTCCAAAACAGAGCTGGCTGGCGGCTTGGCCTCGCAACTTGACTGAGTCGCGAGTTCAAGCCGTAAGGTAACTACATTGCCAGTCTGGACTTTTTGTCCTATAGTGCAACAATTGGCATGACACTTCAGCTTCCCACATGCTTGACACGTGACCATCTTCTGGCAGCTTGCCAGTCGCGAGCCACCCGCGAGTTCCAGTCGCAAGTCCCTGCTTCTTTGCACAATATTGAACATTTCTTCACACTCTCTCACACACTACCTTTACATGATTCCCACCTAAATACAGGGTTTCTAAATGCTGAATTACAAGCAAATTTGGCACGAAATAAAGCCAACAAAATGGTTGATTAAATTCAACCTTACAACAACCTAACAAGCTTGCATCATTTAAGAGCTCTAAAGCATACTTCCTTTGACACAAATTCATGCCTTTTTTAGATCTTGCAACTTCTAAGCCCAAAAAGAACTTCAAGTCTCCTAGATCTTTAAGCTTAAATTGTTTGTCTAGCAACACCTTGAGATCTACAACAGCTTGTACATTGTTACTAGCTATGAGGACATCATCCACATAGACAAGTAAAGTAATAAAGATCCCAAAACTATTCTTTGTATAGAGAGAGTAATCTACCTTGGACTATTGAAAACCCAACTGAATCAAAGCATTAGAAAAATTGGAAAACCACTATCTAGAGGCTTACTTTAGACCATATAAGAACATATAAAGCTTACAAACAACTTCTGCCTTGCTGTGAAAGCCTGGAGGTAAAATCATGTATACTTCTTCCTCAAGATCTCCATGAAGGAAGGCATTGTTCACATCACGTTGAGACAAATGCCAACCTTTCACAACAACCACTACAAGCAAAGTCTTGACAGCTACCATTTTAGCTATAGGAGAAAAAGTCTCTGTGTAATCTAAACCCTCTCTTTGAGTGAAGCCCTTGGCAACCAAGCCTTATACCTTTCTATAGAACCATCTGCCCTGTGTTTGATTTTATATACCCATTTACAGCTTATAGGCTTCTTGTGGACAGGTAAAGAAGTGAGGGACCAAGTATTGTTAGCTTCCAAGGCAGCAACCTTAGTTGCCATTGCCTCTCTCCATTTAGGGTCCATAACTGCTTGGGTATAAGAAGTAGGCTCCACAACAGAAGAAATAGAATTGCAAAAGTGTCTATGGTTTGAAGAGAGGTTAGAGTAAGAAAGAAAGTGAAGATGAAGCACTAACTTAACTGCAATGATAAGATTGTGAGTAAGAGGGGGTGTGTGACACTCTAGTGGACCTCATAAGACCAAGAGTTGGGGCAATAGGTTGAGGTTATGCATCAGGTTGAACAGCAGGATGTGTAGCAGTTGGCATGACTGGGTCAACAGATGGAACCTTAGGTGGAACAACAGTTGGAGAAGAATGTAAGGCTATAGATTGGAAAGGGGGTTTGGGAAGGGAACATATTTGATTCAAATGCATGGTGGGCGACCTAAGGTAAAACAAATGGAAGGGAAGCATCAAGAGGAACATCTAGAATTGAATCAGATTGAGGTGGACCATCAACCTCATCATCAGAATTTGAATCAATATCATATGCAAAATGCTGGTCATGAAAAAAATTGTAATGGTAAACAAGTGAATCAGCGGGAAAAGAGGAAGAGTTAAGGTGAGATTAGATGCAAGATAAGGAGAATTAGTTGTAGGAGATGGTGACACAGAATTATAAGAAATGAAAGGAAATATATGCTCATGAAAAACCACATCTCTAGAAATGAAAACTTTTCTAGAGTTGAGATTGTGGAGTGTATACCCTTTAGTTGCTGAAGGATAACCTAGTAAAGCACAAGCTTGGGCTCTAGGTTGGAACTTGTCCCTATGAACAGATATGGTGGAAGCATAACACAAGCATTTAAACGCTCTCCAATGAGTATAAGAAGGCTTAGAATGAAAAAGAAGTTCAAAAGGACTTTCATTTTATAAAACAAGAGAAGGTAGCCTGTTGATAATGTGAGCTGCAGTAAGAATACAGCCAACCCAATAACATAAAGGTATATTTGATTGAAGTCTTAATGCTCTAGCAATAGAGAAAAGGTGCTGATGTTTCCATTCCACCACAGAGTTCTGTTGAGGAGTGTAAACATAGCCCTTTTGATTTATGATACCATGAGCAAAATAGAAATCAACCAAGACAAATTCTTGTCCATTATTAGATCTAATAGACTTGATGTTAGTCTTAAACTGTGTTTGAACCATTTTATAAAAGGAGATAAGTAGACTAACATCTGACTTAATTTTTAAAAGATAAACCCAAGTACTTCTAGTAGCATCATCAACAATGGACAAGAAATATCTAAAGCCTTCATGTGTAGGGATAGAATAAAGCCCCCATATATCAACATGCACAAGATCAAATGGAGAATCACAGAGATTGTTATTAAAAGGAAAAGGTAACCTTTTCTGTTTTGCCAAGGGACAGACATGGCAAATATCAGTACAAGAATTGAAATGAGCAGACAAAGTTTCTTGCAAATGTAGCAATTTATTCATGGATAGATGACCTAGCCTAAAATGCCAAATTTTAGGCATACTAGTTATAGAATTGACAAAAGACAAGGAATGAGCAGACTTGTGTTTGGTGAGGTGATTTGTCAAAGAAGAAGGACTGATACAATCTGATTTTTGTAGCAAGTAGAGTCCATGATGCACTTCACCTATTCCAATTGTCTTCCAAGAGAAATGGTCTTGTATAAAGCAAAATTGGGAAAGAAAAACAAGGTAATATGGCAATTTTTAAGTGAGTTTGCTAATGGACAACAAATTGAAAGAAAAAGAAGGTACATAAAGGACATTTTCAAGGACCAGAGTTGCAGAAAGCCTAACTGAACCTATATAAGTCACTTAGGCACTTTCTCCATGAGGTAATTCAACAACACATTAGGTTAGACTATTAACGGTAGTAAGCAAATTAATAAAGCAAATGATGTGATTTGTGGCACCTGTATCTAGAACCCTAGTGTTGCTACTATAAGCATTTCTATTAACTACTTTGGCAGAAAAAATAGAATGCTTCAAGTTGAAAGGAATACCAGCAAGTGGAGTAGAGGCAGAAACAATGTTTGCCATAGCTACAGGAGTAGCTTCAGGTGCAATGGTGTTGTCTTGGCCTTGAAAACCATGGTTTGAACTTCCAATCATGGCCAATATTTTCTGATATTGATCTACAGTAAAAGGAAATGCTTGATGTGCATAGAGTCTAATCAATGACACCAAGATTGACTCCAAATTCAAAATTTCCAACTTGATTAGCCATTGGATTTTTTCCTTTGGCTTTATAGCCAGGAAGATATCCATGAAGCTTATAGCACTTTTCTACCACATGACCTACAATTCCACAGTGACTACAGATTGGTCTTTCTTTCCCTTTGTTCTTATTGCCCCTGCCACCATGACTAGAATTACCACCATAACCAGATATACTTGATTCACCAGAAGCTTTAGTTGCCAAAGCAGTGGATTCATCATAAGCTCCAGTAGAATGACCAATAGATCTTTGACTCTCATCTTGAATAAGCAATGAATACACCTTGTTAATTGAAGGAAAAGGATCAATTAACAAGATTTGCCCTTGGATCTGACTATATGACTCATTGAGTCTCATAAGAAACAGCATGACTGAATCTTGAAGCTGATACTTTATTAGTTTCTCATTGATTGAACAAGTGCAAGAACCACAGATACAACAAGGAAGAGCTCTGTAATTCACAATCTCATCCCACAGAACATTCAATTAAGTGAAATAATCTGTGATAGAAAGATCTCCATGAGAAACAGCTCCAAAATCCTTCTGGAGCTAAAAGAATCTTGGCTCATTCTTCTGAGAAAATCAATTCTTAAGATCACTCCAGACTTCCAAGGTTGTGTTCTTGTAGACAACACTAGCAAGAATCTTTGGAGAAACACAATTCAAAATCCAAGACACCATCATATTATTACACTTAGTCCAAGCTTGAACAAGCAATGCACTTTTCACCATAACAGGGATCAATGAAAGAATTCCATCAATAAACCCTAACTTGCTCTTTGCACCTAATGCTCTCTGCATTGACTTGGCCTAGGTAGGTTAATTGTCATTGACCAAAGGCTGAGCAACTAGGATCGCCCCTAGATTCTCTCCATAGTGTAAAAAGAAGGGGTGTGATTCATCAATGGTGGTAATGGTTTTAGTATCAGTAGCAATAGTTGCCATTAAAGGACCTTTGAAAAACAGAGAGAGAGAGAGAAAGAGAGAGAGAGAGAAGAACTTTGAGGTGAAAAAGAAAAATCTAGAAGAACTCAAAGCGCTCTGATACCATATGATCGGGATAAATCCCAAGACAAAAGGATCCAATCAACAGAGTTAGTCATAAGCAACGGTGTTGCCAAAAGAGATGGTCTAGATGGCCTAACAGTCAAAGAACTGGTAGAGGAGATCGTATGTCGGAGAGAAAGGCAGAAAAATGGACAAACCCTTCGAAATAGACAGACTTAAGTAAGATGGGTGGATTCTTTATAGAGAACGGATTCCAATGAGACGGACAGACGCAAGGGAGACGAATAGTGAAGCGACATGGCACCCACGTGGCCTGAGTGGTCTCCAAGAAACATAATATAGAAATGTCTTGCATCTCACGCCCAGAATCCCTGCAAGGAAATAATCCCACAATATATGGGCATTAAGGAGGATCTTCTCTACAAGGAAATACCTTCTCCATCAAGAAATGGAGGTCAACTCTATACTACTATAAAAACCCCAAATCCCTCACAAACCAAGGTACACGTAATTTTTCCTAGCTCTGGCACTCTAGATTTGTAGAAATTCTCTCTAACTTAACCTTCAGAGGGTATTTGGCCGGTACCACACTAGTACTCTCTGTAGGATTTCTTTGTTTCTGTCTCGCAAGTTTTGTCTAAAGCATGTGAGGGCTGCACAACTCACTGACGATTTTTTAGCATCATCAGTTGGCGCTGTCAGTGGGAAAGTAAACTATCGCGGTAGAAGTCATACTACCACTTCCCAGACAAAGAGTTGTATGGTACTCACTCGCTCGATGGCAACCAACAACAACCAAGGAGATGAACCACGCACTACTGCCCTCGAAAGGCAAGTATAGACTCTCGCCACGACTGTAAAACACCTTACCAAGCAAAACCAGGACTTGGAAGAACAATTGCGCCAAAGGAACACAGGACCCAATAATCATGAGGAGCAGCAATGCTCTAAGTAGGCAAGAGCAACAAGATACCAGCCGTCCATTCGTCGGCAATACGACACCACTATAAATGGTTGCAGAAATGCATATAATGAAGGAGAGGATGGACTTCATGATGAACGCTTTCAGGGGACGGGTATCAAACGACTTTGATGAGTTGGTCCACTAGACGGACTCGCCTTTTACGACACCCATCACTTCATTCCCCCTTCTGCCAAAGTTTCGTATGCCGCAGATAGAAGCTTATGACCGGTCTTAGGATCCCATGGATCACCTGGAGTCATTCAAAACCCTCATGCACTTAAAAGGTGTTGCAGATGAGATCATGTGCAGAGCTTTCCCAACTACGCCAAAGGGTACTGCAGGGGTATGGTTCAACAAGTTGACGCCCAAATCCATCAGTACCTTCAAGGAGCTAAGTGCGCAGTTTGCGTCGCACTTTAGCGTGGGGCACAGGTATATGAAGTCCACATCATGCCTAATGAGTATCAAGCAATAGGAGAACGAGACACTGAGGTCTTACATAACACGCTTTAACAATGAAGCCCTCTCGATAGACGAAGCTGATGATAAGATAATTGTTGATGCGTTCACCAATGGATTGCGAAAGGGGAAGTTTTCGTTCTCCTCATACAAAAACGACCGAAAAAACATGTCAGATGTGCTTTATTGAGCCATTAAGTACATGAACGCAGAGGACGTGCTACTAACCCGAAAGGAGAAACCTAGGGAGAGGGAAAGGCAAGAAGATGCGAGGCAGGACAAGGGATGGAAGACAACTAGAACAAGAGACCGACAGGAGAATAGGCGCTCCAAACCCCCCACTGGAAGGTTCACCAACTTCACCCTACTGACTACCTCAATTGATCAGGTGTTAATGTAGATCAAGGACGATACGACCTTGATATGGCCAGGCAAGTTGAAGGAAGATTCCAACAAGAGGTCCAGAGACAAGTATTTTTGTTTTCATCGGGATCATGATCACAACACATCTAAATGCTATGACTTGAAGCAACAGATTAAAGCCCTTATCAGACATAGGAAATTACAACAATTTGTTAGCAAAGAAAGGGCAGGCCCACCACAGGATCAGGCTGCCAGAAGGGATGGAGAGCACCCCAAGCCACCTTTAGGGGACATAAGGATGATTGTAGGGGGCACCACAGCATCTGGTTCATCCAGGAAGGCATGCAAGACTTACTTTAGAATAGTTTAGAACGTCCCACTAACGACTTTCGTTCCAAAGATAGCATGGGTTGACAACCCCATAATTGGGTTCTCAAAGGAAGATGCCCAACGTCTCCACCATTCCCACGACGATGCACTCGTTGTTAGCATATAGGTAGGGGACTACAACACTCGCCGCCTAGTTGATAATGGGAGCTCTGTTGATATCCTCTATTACCCGGTGTTCCAGCAAATGCGGATTGAGAGAGAGCGGCTCGTACTGACCAATGCATAACTCATCGAGTTTGGAGGAATGAAAGTATACCCCCTTGGTGCAGTTACATTACTTGTGAAGGTCGAAGATTACCCTTAGCAAATTACTAAGGATGTTACATTCCTTGTTGTTGATTATTCATCTGCTTACAATGCCATAATGGGCCGACCTACCCTCAATTCGTGGAAGGCCGTAACTTCGACCTATCACCTGATGATCAAGTTCCCCACTGAATACGGAGTAGAAAAGGTACGTGGAGACCAAGTGGCAGCACGTGAGTGCTACATAGCAATGTTGGAGATGGACAACCACTTATAGACCATGAGCATAGAGGAGCAACGGACGGTTGTGGAGCCCATTAAAGGGTTGGAGAAGATACTTCTCGATAACTCCAAACCCGAGCAAATGATCAGGATTGGCACCCTCACTAGTCCATCAATCCGTCAAGCACTCATGACATTCCTAAGAGAGAACCAGGATGTCTTTGCTTAGAACCATAAAGACATGCCCAGGATCGACCCTTCAATCATGGTTCACAAGTTGAACATCTCACCCTCGTTCCTCCCTATCTGGCAGAAGAAGAGAGTGTTTGCTTAGGAGCGAGACAAGGCAATAGCGGAAGAAGTTCACAAGTTGCAAGAGGCAGAATTCATAAGAGAAGTATACTATCCCGACTGGTTGGTCAATGTAGTGATGGTCAAAAAGCCAATGGAAAGTGGAGGATGTCTGTAGACTTCACGAACTTAAATAAGGCGTTTTCCAAAGATAGCTACCCACTCCCATAGATCGACGTTCTGGTAAACTCGACAATGTGACACCATTTTTTGAGCTTCATGGATGCATTTTCTGGATACAACCAGATCAAGGTAGATGAGGCTGATTAGGAGAAGACATCATTTGTCACCAGCCAAAGCCTCTTCTGCTACAAAGTGATGTCATTCGGTTTTAAGAACATAGGCACAATGTATCAGAGGCTAATGAACAAAATGTTTGCACATCAGATTGGGAGGAATGTCCAAGTCTACGTGGACGACATGCTAGTGAAAAGTCGACGAGAAGACGATCATTTAGATGACCTCAAGGAAACCTTCGATACCCTTCGCTCTTATAACATGAAGCTCAATCCAAGTAAATGCGCATTTGGAGTAACGGCTGGAAAATTCCTAGGATTCATGGTGTCTCAGAGGGGCATTGAAGTCAACCCGGACAAGATCCAGGCCATAATGGAGATGGCACAACCAAGGAACATAAAAGAAGTGCAAAGCCTTAACAGCAAGGTAGCGGTATTGAATAGGTTCATGTCGAGGGCAATGGACAAATGCCTGCCTTTCTTTCGCACATTGAAGAAGTCCTTTGAGTGGACAACCGAGTGTCAACAAGCATTTGAGGACTTAAAGGCATACCTCTCTTTCCCACAGTTGCTAAGTCCTTCCAAACCTGGGGAAGAGCTATTTCTCTACCTGGCCATCTCCCTAGTTGTCATCAGTGCAGCCTTAGTTAGAGAAGAAGACAAGGTGCAGAAGCCCATATACTATACTAGCCGAGCGCTCCGAGACGTAGAGGAGAGGTACCCCCTAATGGAGAAGCTAGCCTTCGCCTTAATAACCACAGCTCGCGAGCTTAAACCATATTTCCAGGCCCACACAGTGGTTGTTCTGATAGACTAGCCTCTACGGAGAGCAATAAGTAATCCTGAAGCAGCTGGACAGATGGCGCTATAGGCAATTGAGTAAAGCGAATTCGACATACAATACCGCCCACGCACTACCATGAAGGGACAGGTAGTTGTGAACTTCATTGCGGAGTTCACCAATATGGAAGGCTAAGAGGCAAAAAGGCACCCTCAATGGAGTATCCACACGAACGAATCATCTAACAAGCAGGCTGGCAGAGCAAGTATAGTACTCCACTCCCTAGAAGGCGACAAGATCGAGTACATGGTTCATCTCAACTTCCCTACAACCAACAATGAGTACAAAGCTCTAGTGGCAGGACTAGATCTTGCCAAGGCAATAAGGGCCATAAGTGTGGTTGTTTATTGTGATTCTCAGGTGGTCACAAGTCAAGTGAACGGTGACTACGAATGCAAAGGTAAACGGTTGAAGAAGTACCTGGAGCAAGTAAGGAAATGGGTGGGTGACATTCAAGCCAAGTTTGTTTAAATCCCAAGGGAAAAGAGCGAGCAAGCCGACCACCCTGCCAAGGCCTTATCAGCAAAACATATGCTCATCCCCAATAAGGTACTTTCTTTTGTTTAGCTTTCAGCTTTGATAGATGGCGTCGGTATGCAGGAAATAGGGTCCAAAAGCAACTGGACTACTTTGATAGTTTCCTACTTAAAAGATGGCACATTACCTGACAGTAAGGAGGCCGCAAGGAAGCTGAAGGTTTAGGTGGTACAATTCGTCCTGATAAAGGATTTCTTGTACAAAAAAGGCTTCTCCCGGCCGTACCTAAGATGCCTAAGCCCCGAGAAAGTGGATTATGTCATGAAGGAAGTTCACGAAGGGATCTGCGGGAACCATTTAGGGTCACGATCACTAGTGCACAAGCAGATTTAGGCATGATACTATTGGCTTACCATGCAGAAAGATGCCCAAGCCTATGTCTTGCAACAAATGTCGGAGGTTCAGCAATATTATCAGATAGGCCACAAAAGAGCTCACCCTAATAACAGCCCTATGGCCTTTTGCCCAATGGGGGTTAGACATCATTGGCCCATTCCCGATAGCAGCAAGACAGTTGAAGTTTCTAGTAGTTGGTATAGATTACTTTACCAAATGGGTAGAAGCTGAAGCGTTGGCCACTATCATGGAGAAAAACATATGAAGCTTCGTCTGTAGAAACATCATCTACAGGTACGGGATCCTTAAAGTCTTGGTCTCAAACAACGGAAAACAGTTCGACAACGAGTCATTCAGGGATTTTTGCTCACAGCTAGGGATCAAAAACCACTACTCCTCACCCGCTCACCCTTTGGCTAACAGAAAAGTTGAGGTCACGAACCAATCCTTGCTCAAAATCATCAAGGCTCGGTTCAAGGGGGCAAAGGATATATGGCTAGACAAGTTTCTAAGTGTACTATGGGCGTATAGGATGACGGCTAAAACACCTATAGGAAAGACACTGTTTCAACTAGCATACAGGAGCGAAGCTATTATCCCAGCTGAGGTCAGACTCATAAGCTACAGGGTGGGGAACCATGATGAGAGTAGGAACGATAAAGCTATGCGCCTACAGCTTGACCTAGTGGACAAGGTTAAAGCAACAGCTGAACAAAGGTTAGCACGATACCAAGACCTCATGGCCAAGCACTACAACTCCAGAGTCAGACACAAAGATTTCCAAGTTGGAGACCTCGTCCTAAGGAAGGTGACGAGCGCCACAAGAGATACCTCCCAGGAAAAGCTAGGACCTAATTGGGAAAAACCCTATAGAATCACTTCATGGCAAAGGAAAGGCACCTACCACCAGGAGATACTAAACGGACAGAAGTTGCACCATCCATGGAACATCGAGCACATGAAAAGATACTACCAGTAGACGATAGCATGCAAAACACCACTCCTTATTTCCAGTTTATTTCTTTTTAGTTAGTTTTTATTATCTACAATACCTTTTAAGCCCAAAGGGCAACTTGTCATTTTTTCAAGAACAATTTTTTTTTTTTTACTTATGCACGTATTTATCATAATAAAAGGAGTTATTTAGATATACCATACGCGTATATACTTTTCTACAAAACCGTGTCTACCACTAAAGTCCTTAAGTGGACGGATGCATCCCAAGGGATGCCTTGAATTTTATTCAAATCCTTAAGTGGATGGACACGTCCCAAGGGGTACTTTGAAATTTATTCATGTCCTTTAGTGGATGGACACATCCCAAGAGATGCCTTGAAATTTATTCAAGTCCTTATCTGGATGGACGCATCCCAAGGGATGTCTTGAGATTTATTTAAATTCTTAAGCCGACGGATGCATCCCAAGGGATGTCTTGAAATTTGTTAGTCCTTAAGTAGACAGATGTATCCCAAGGGATACCTTAAAACTTTTCAGCCTGCATAGTGGACAGGTACGACTGATATTTAAAAATTTACTAAGTTCGTAGGCTGAACAAAACCCAACTCACGTTATAAGTCCCCCCAATGGACCAACATGAACCAACATCCAAAGATTGCTAAGTTTGTAGACGGATGAATAGAAGGTACAAAGGGTCCGAACCCAACATCCCTAAGTCCATAGAATGGTCAAGTAAAAATTGCACTACGCATGATGGATCCCAAAAGGGAACGGGCAGGTGTGTTTGGCCCCACCAAACCTTAACATGGACGAAAAAATCCATTGAAATATAATGGTAGAAGCATGTTCAAACAAGGAAGTAAAAATACAAGCGATAGATATGAAAAAAGATAATAAGCCCAAGGAAGGAAAAAAGTTTACATCAAAAGCCCAAAAACAGTGGGCAACATTAAAAAATTACATAAATATTGTTCTCCCAAGGATTTCTACAATAAAAATAACAAAAAAGGAGGGAAAAGAAAAGCAAGACAATAATAAGCTTTAAAATCTAAGGTTGGTCAACGGGGGCCTCCTCGCCCACGACCTTCTCATGATCAACCGTCTTGGCTTCCTCAAGAGGACAATTCCCATCCTCGACGGATTTAACCTGTTCATCTTATAGAGCAATCTCTCCGTCACCTTGAGCGTCAGGAGTGGGGTCAGCCTCAAACAGCTCGTCAATACCTTCAGGCTCGATGGATCTGGCTGGGGTCTGGGCCACGGCATCAATGGAGATCTAAGACAAGTCCAGATCGGGGAAGGAAGCCTTGACCTGATGGAGGCAGTAGTTGAAGCTATCAGCAAAGCAACCACCAAGCTCATAAAGGAAGGCATCGGAGTTACAAAACTCCGTTTTCCCCTCCTTCTTAGCTTGAAGGACTTGCTTCCTTAACGAGGAGATCTCCCCCTCCTTGCCCTTAACCACATTTTTCAACACCTCGGCTTGTCCCTTCAACTCCTCCAAGGCTTTCTTCTTCAGGTCAAGCTTCTTAATCTACACCTCTCTCCAGGCCTCAAGCTCATGCAACCCTATCTCCGCGACCTCAACCCTCTCTTTTAGATGATCAACCAGCTTCTCTCGGGCCATGCAGTGGTCCATTAGGCCCTTCATCATTAGTACCCCCTGCGAAAATCAAAACAAGGTTAGAAATAAGGGTAATAGAGCGACGAGAGAGAAAGAAGGGCGGATACACACTTGAGCCAAGCTGAAGAAGCCCATCTCCCCCATGGCCTCAGTTGCATGGTTGCCTAAGTCTTCATAATCATCGTCCTTGATGATGGACAAAAGCTGCCCAATGGCATACCACGAATCCTTGCAGAGAAAGGTAAGGCGCTTCTCAGAGACGGGACCTTTAACTGTCATTAAGCCCTTCCCTACCCTATGACAGGGCGGAGGAGGCAGCTTCACAAACGAAGGTGTCTACTGTTTACACCCCATTTTACAACCCGCATTTAACCTCACATAGAGGGTAAAAAGTTAATTTCACCTTGAAAATATGCATCTTGATTCTAGTCACCAGATCATTAATCTCACTTCACCAAAATGATCTTAATGTTGTAACAATCAAATCGACTGGCCATAAGCCCTAATCGGATCATTAGATTGAAAGTTATCATCAAATCAATTTTAATGGCTGAGATGTACTATCACAAATTGAGTCCGACTATATGTGATTATGAACAATTGATTCCAATTGGTTATAATTATAATCAATTTGAGATTAATGATGTGTCATAATTTAATTGGTTAGGACTACATTTTATGGTAAGGTTGCATACACCTAATTAATTAGATAGTTAAACATTAATTATTCAATGAGTAATTTGTGCAATTATCTTTTAATTAGGGTAAATTTGGAACTAATTAAGTCTGAAATGGGGAGTGATTGGAGCCTATTAATATTAATTCGGGGCTAATTTGGGACCTATTAAAGTTAATTGTGATGAAATTGTTTTCTAACAAATGACCTCTGCTCACCATTTTGTTGATTACTCTCAGAATGTTTTGAATCTGTGAATGAGGTTAATTTTCCAAGAAACTAGACATCTGGGGCTTCAATTTGCGCATAAGAACAAGACAATTTCGATCATAATTGAGTAAGATATGATTTTTCGAAGTTGGCTCTACAGGCTGTTACAATAGCTATAGGAAAACCAAAATTTTCTTGCTCCTCACTCTCACCAATCTCTACATTTAATACACCAGATTTCTCCCAAGGCTAAAATAAGGTCTAGGTTCATGATTCCTTTGTCAACCCTCGTTAAATGGCCTTCCATTCATATTTCCTCCACCACTACTATATAAACCTTCCCTCTCCTTCATTCCAAGGCACACAAAAACCCTCCTCTCACTTCCTCTCTTGAGTTCTAGTGAAGTAGAATAGTCTTGTCATATCTTGGTCTTCCTAAGACTCAAGGTATTGAGTGAGACTCACTCTCCCTCTCCTAGCTCTTCTTTTCCTCCACCCTTAAAACCTCCATCAAGAGTCTCCTCTTCCACCGTATGGATCTTGCATAAAGGTATAATCCCCTTCCCCAACTTGTTTTTTATGTTTCCATGATGAGAATTCAAGATTAAAGTATGATAGTAATTATTTAAATTCCCTTGAATATGTTTGAATGTTCCTAAATGTTCTTATGTGTTCTTCACATATTCTTGGTTGTTCATCACATGTTCATGCATAACACTAGTTTTGATCTTAAATCCACATCAAAAAACATGAAAAAGATGTTTGTTTAATAATTCTTTCAAATCTTTGAATCTAGAATATCACCATCCACACACATTCACTAGAATTTATTTTTCAATCCAAATGAAATACTTAATAAATTGAATTAGGGTTTATCACATGCACACACATTAAATTCAACATGCAAATTGATTGATAACATATTGGATGATGTAATATGAATGTTGGCCACCATAATTTAGAAGACCGGTTTCACCAGGAAAGGTGAGTGCCTAACACCTTTCCACCTTGTAACATAGCCTCCGAGCTTAGATCAAGGGTTGATAGATTAATGTTTATCCTTATAATTTTTAATTTCTAGATTGTAACTAGGAAACAAAGCCATGTATTTTATCTTAGATTTTTTCTAGGACCAAAGCCATGTAATTTTCCTATGATCAATGTAAATTCAATTTCAAATTAATAAAATGAGGAATTTTTCAATGTTGGTTTTCTTATTTATTCCAGTAATTAAATAAGTGGCGACTCCATTGTAAAACCTTTAATCTAAAGGGGAAAATATAACTAGTCGAATCTCCATTTTGAGAGGCAATAACACGACTCTACACATTCACGTGGGTTTGGCCTAACAACCTAAAAACGGGGCCGAGGGCGCGGTCTCTCACATCTACGATTGGACCAGTCACCACCTTTAGCTTCTTGGAAGGGCGGTCAACTTTGTTCGTCGTTTGCCTTTTGATGAATGGCTTCAGTGGACCTGTTTCTTTAGGGGACACGCCCTCCTCCTGCTTTTTCTTTACCTATGCGGTAGCTTGTTGGCGTATGTAAGCCTTCCTCTTACCGTCTTCCATTTATGTACCAAAGGGGACGGAAAGAAAGAGTTAGACAGAAAGCACTAAAAAGTTTATAAAAAAAAAAAATTAAAAAAGGAATAGGCGACAAACTCACGCTGGCATGCTTGTGAGTTGTAGCGACGGGCAATAGCTGTAGGCTCGGGACCTTCACAGTACTAGTGCAGGGTGTCCAAGGTCATGAGCTTCTTCCACGTCCTCTCTTTTAACGAGATTTTGAAGATCTTCTCCAAAAATCTCCATTGTTCAAGGTTAACCTCTGCACAGTCCTAGGCTGTAATAAAAGACGGTTAGACTAACAAGTAAAATAGACAAAATAAATAAACATGCAAATTTAAACAAGCAGACACCTACCAAACGAAGGCATTGTACCCCAAGTTCTATCAACAAGGGGCATGTTCTTCTGTTCATCAAGATGGCACATCCAATTGTCCCCCTAGATGAAGAAGTATCGGTTCTTCCAGTTCCGGTTAGAATCAAGAGTCTTGTACACTAGCCTAAGTGACAACTTCCTCGGAAGGAAGCTGTAAATGCCCCTAGACTTGACAATCTTGAAAGAATGGTAACAATGGAAGGACTCCTCCATGGTTAGTTGATGTCTCCCTTTAGTTAGAACCCCAAATAGCACCTCTGCACCAAGGAAGATTCTCCAAGCATTTAAAGCAATCTGGGTGACGGCTAGTCCTAGGTATTGGAGAAAGCGACGATGGAGAGCACTCAAAGGCAGTCTAAATCCTGCCTTGAACATTTGCTCATACACCCCAACGACATCAGCACCACGGTAATAGCACTTTTCAAACTTAAAGGGTAGACAGATGAAGATGTCAACGGGAATCTGATATCTCTCCCATAAGGTGTAAAAATGTTTTCTTTTAATGGTCAAGTTAAAATTGTTAACCGTCCACATGAGGGGAAGAACGAACTTCCTAAGGCCGTCAGGGCCAATGACGAATCTAATAGGAGATTCAGCGTTCTCTTCGCCATCTGAGTCTTTATTTGTATCACTCTCTGACCCGTCCACGTTTGAATCCTCATCCTTGTCCACCGAAGGTGAGTTAGTAGATGAAACCCTTTCAGAATAAAAGGCGCCGGGGTCGTCTTGACCTGACGAGTATAGCTCATCGTAGCCCGCTCCTTCGTGGACACACGATTGCTCACTCGACACTTTACTAAACATCTATTACACCTACACGTGACAGATAAACTCCTAAGACTACAGGTTTGCATATGAGACGGACATACAGTACTTAAAGAAAACAAAGAAAAGAAAAATATGCATTTAGGACAGAGAGCACTTATAGGTGTACGACGCAGAAAGGGGATGGAAAAAGTGTGGTGAACGGACACGTTAAGGTGACGGAGTAACAAATTCCTATAGGTGATGTTGGCTCTTTGACAATGGAAAATGGTTGCGAAAAGTAGAAATGAAAGGAAGAAGCAACATATATATAGAGGAAACGGCGCGGAAGACAAAGAGACACTTCGGTCTGAGTAACCAACCACTAAAATTGTACCACATGTCCCCTCTGCATTTATGACTCTCAACTAGCCTGCCAATCAACACACAACTCCCTAGAAACTAGGTGAGGCTATCAATCCACGTGTCCGTCTGAGATACCAGGCAACAGACCCATAAAGTGAGGGGGCAGCTAATAGGGATAAATTCCAAGGCAGGTGGATCCAATCAATAGAGTTAGTCATAAGCGACGGTGTTGCCAAAGGAGACAATCTAGATGGCCTAATAGTCAAAGAACTAGTAGAGGGGATTGTATGTCGAACAGAAAGGCAGAAAAACGAACAAACCCTTCGAAGTAGACGAACTTAAGTAAGATGGGCGAATTCTTTGTAGAGAACGGATTCCAATAAACGGACGGATGCAAGGGAGATTGATAGTGAAGCCACGTGGCCTAAGTGGTCTCCAAAAAACCTAATATGGAAATGTCTTGCATCTCATGCCCAGAATCCCTACAAGGAAATAATCCTACAATATATGGGCATTAAAGAGGATCTTCTTTACAAGGAAATACATTCTCCATCAAGAAACGGAGGTCAGTTCTATACCACTATAAAATCCCAAATCCCTCACTAGCCAAGGTACACGTAATTTTTCCCAATTCTAGCACTCTAGAGTTGTAGAAATTCTCTCTGACTTAACTTTCGAAGGGTATTTGGCCAGTACCACACCGGTACTCTTTGTAAGGTTTTCTTTGTTTCTGTCTCGTAGGTTTTATCTAGAGCACGTGAGGGCTGCGCAACTCATTGACGATTTTTTGGCATCATCACCATATAAGATTTTGATGATTGAATATTTTGCATTAATTAGAAACTGAATGTACATCAAGGTATTTATACAAGAAGAAAATAACCAAATCTCTAATTGACGATTTTTTGGCATCATCACCATATAAGATTTTGATGATTGAATATTTTGCATTAATTAGCCAAGGTACGGGTAATTTTTCCCAGCTATAGCACTCTAGAGTTGTAGAAATTCTCTCTGACTTAACTTTCGAAAGGTATTTGGCTAGTACCACACCGGTACTCTCTGTAGGGTTTTCTTTGTTTCTGTCACGCAAGTTTTATCTATAACACGTGAGGGCTGCACAACTCATTGACGATTTTTTGGCATCATCACCATATAAGATTTTGATGATTGAATATTTTGCATTAATTAGAAACTAAATATACATCGAGGTATTTATACAACAAGAAAATAACCAAATCTCTAAAACTAACTCCAAATTATACGGATCTTCCCTCCAAAATCTGTTATGAACTATCCAAATCAGCAAAAGACACGTGCCAATAATTACAACTAACTAACTATTACAAAGCCTAAACTACAAGTAGTATTACAAAGATACAAGCTAAGCTACCACCGTTTATGTAGAAGCAATTGTTCCAGTGCTCTGTTTTCTGCATAAGCTCTAGCTTAGGTTCTTTGATCAGCTCCAATTCAAGTCCTTGGCTCACCTTTAATATGATCCTTCTGATATGGTTTACAAATTTCAAATGCAAGTTGTTCTAACTCTTTACTCTTTAATTGCCTTTGACTTCTTTTAGGATTTTCCTTTTCAATTATAGTAATTGATTTTGAAAGCCATGGTGAAAACTATGACAATAGTATGATACTTCATTCTTGTAAGGTTGAATTTAATCAACCATCTTGTTGGCTTTATTCCGTGCCAAATTTTCATGTATTTTAGCATTTAGTAACCCGTATTTAGGTGGGATTATTGTAAGGGTAGTGTGTGAGAGAGTGTGAAGAAATGTTCCTCAATGTGCAAAGAAGCAGGGACTCGTGACTGGAACTTGTGGGTGGCTTGCGGGTGCAAGCTGCCAGATGAGAGTCACGTGCCAAGCATGTGGGAAGCTGAAGCGTTATGCCAATTGGTGCACTACAGGACAAAAGTCCCAGGTTGGTCAGGCAGTTAACTCACGGCTGAAACTCGCAACTCAAACCAATCACGAGGCCCAGCCGCCAACCAGCCTTGTTTGGGAAAAACTGTCTCTTCGTATTCCAAACACTCACCACTATATATAGACCCTTATACCCACCAAATGTAGGGAGCTTCTAAAGAGAATTTTGTGAGAGAAATCCTAGAGAAAAACAAGATTGATTTTTTCACAATCTTTACCTTAGAGACTCCTCAAATTCCTTTACTCTTTTCCTCTCCATTGTTACATCCTTGAAAGGTTCTTAGCCAAATCCTTTTCTCACCATACGCATATCCGTGAGAAAGTTTATTTGGTACTTTCGGGAAGCAGTTAGGAAGGAACCAATGTCTATTGGTTCATGCTATGGTTGATAGCGGAATTCGGTAAGCTAAAGAAGAAATAGGTTCGGCGCAACGTCGTTGGAGCAAGAAACTTGAAGGACTTAGGTACACTGGGTAGATTAGGCTTGGAAGGTCTTCTGTTGTTCATGTATCCCAACTACATTCTTTAGTGGATTATTTACCGCTTGGAGGGCGGCAGAGAGGTTTCACACTGAGGGCTTCGGTTTCCTCTTCGATAACACATCGTGTGTTGTCCGTGTGTTTGCATCTTCCTTCCTTTTATCTTTGCCATTTATTTACTGCTGTGGATGTGCTTATCTTTGGCTTAGATTATTTTTCAATTCTGTGTTTGGCTTATGTTCATGTTCTGCACATTAATTGTTTGATAATAAACTTGAATTGATAATTTGTAATTTGGGGTCTAAACGTTCAAGGATGTTTCATACCAATTTTGAACATGCAATTGGTATCAGAGCGGGTACACTTGTTGTGGTTTAAATACCTAAGTGTGATCCTTGACCCTTGTGTTTATTTGCCATGGATTGTGCTTTATATGACTCTCTATATGATTTGGTTGATGATAAATGTAACATGCCACGTGTTTGTGAAAATGCCTCTATGAGTGATAATCCTCATGATTGTGATGCTACGTTACATGAATCTTTGGATGTTATTGATATTCTTAACATTAAACCCTTGAAGAAAATTGCTAAGAAGTTTCAAAAGAATTTGAACAAGTTATTTTGTGAAAATGATGATTTGATTGCTAAGCTCAGTGAATCCAACAAATTGGTTGAAAAATATATGAAACTTGCTGAAAATTCTCTTGAAAAGCTGAAAGAGTTTGAATGTTTGAATATGAACTTGGATGCTAAACTTGTTCTGTCTAACAAACTTGTTGATGAGCTAAAATGTGAAAATGAATCTCTTAAGATGCATGCCAAGTGTTTGATTGCTGAACCTATTGATAAAAATGGTGAAAATATTTGCTGCAATCATGTTATGGTACCCGATATTGTGCCTATTATGTGTTCTAACCCAAAGGAAAAATCGGTGTACATTCCTCCACACAAAAGAAATCAAAAGGTGGAGAGAAAGGCTCCTAAGTCAAAGCCTCCATTTAGGTCTCAACTTAAGGTTTTGGATGGATCTAAGTTTGTTCTAACTCGCCACCATTGTGGTGTGATTGGTCATATAAGACCTCAATGTTATAAGTTAAAGAGAAAACAAAACCATGTTGCTAGATCCTTTCCCAAGAAGCCTAGTGGACCTAAACACATTGTTTGTCACCATTGTGGTGCTTTTGGTCATCTAAGACCTCATTGCTCTAAGTTTCATGCTCTTAAAAGAATAAAAAAGAAAAGAGAAACTTGAGCCTTTTGAAAGTTATGCTAAAAAAGGTAAACCGGTTTTAAGTGAAGATAGCATGTTGTTAAAGAAATTGTTTAATGCTCTTAACTCCTTGACTATGTGCATCTCCAGTTCTCATTCTTCTAACCCTCATCTCACTTCTAATAAGGCATTCATTCCAAACAATTTTTCCGTTTGGATGAGGAAAGGTTCCTATGGTTGAGTTTTTGCTTTGTTGGTCCTGGATCTAATTTTTTCGATCTTTGTAGGACCTTTCATGCATTAGATGCGTCATTGTCATGTATTTGTGCATCATGCATCTCTTTATTTGCATTGTTTTTGTTTTGATCTTACCTTTTTGTTTTAGTTTTGTGTGAGTAAAAATACAAAACCACATAAAAAGTGAAAAATTCAAAAAGTTTGATCATATATGTTTGAGCACATTTCACATGTAAGTTTTGCCTTGTATCTTTCTACTAATGGCTTTGTGCATTTACGAGCTTAGCTTGTTATTTATGCACTTATATCTTTGTGAGAAAAATCTTGAGATCTTTGTGTGATTGTTGTAAATCATTCTTCAAGCTTGTCATGAATGATTAGTTAATAGTCATGTTGGTTTTGATACATGCATAGACTTGTGCCTATATATCTTCCCACTCTTTATTTTTTTAAAGAGCTCACCAAATGTAAATCTCCAAATGAGAAGAAATATTGAGTTGTAAAAGTCGTCACACATACTAGTATTCGACTAGGAAAAAGGGAAATCGACTTTTTTGAAAATGTATGATGCCCAAAAGCCAAAGGCTTGTTAATCAATTTGAAATATCATAAATTTCAGGCATCAATCTCAAAAAGAGATGAACAAATCAAAAATGATCAAATGTTGTGAATTGTAAAGAAGCCAAATGAAAAGCTTCAAAAGTTATGTAATCATTTTCTTGTGGGGGGTCATATATGTTCATTTCTGTAATTGAGATAGACCACTTGTCTTAGCACTAGTTGTGTATGACTTGATTGAATTGATCATTGAAGCTTCACTCTAAACTAAGGACTATTCCACATTTGATACACACACACAACACACATACCTAATGTTCAATGAATACCTTATTCATTTGTTCGATTGTACTTGTTTAAATGTGATGTGTGTGTGCTCAACGATATATGGATCAATCCAAAAAGATTTTTGATTATTTTATATGTTTTTGGAAGTGATTTTTATCACTCTTTGAGTTATTGTTTAGTGCTTACATTGTTTTTCAATGTTTAAACATGTTTTGTGTTGAAAAACAGGTGTCAGAGTTTCTCGCGACTCACCTCGCGACTCACGAAAATTCTCGCAACTCACCTCGCGACTTACCAGTCGCCAACCCCTGTTGCGAGTTCATCCAGCAAACTTTCGCGACTCACTAGCGACTCGCTAAAATTCTCGCAACTCGCTTCGTGATTCGCTTAGTCGCAAATTGCACAGAAACAGCTTTCTAAAGGGCTTTTCGTGGGAAACTTGTTTTTAACCTCTCCCATCCTCTTTTAAACCCCTCTTTCAATATTTTTACATCAAAACCCAATCAATTTGAATGGTTTTTCATTCCATTAACATCTCTAAGGTTATTTTAAACTCTTTTCATTGTTTTGGATCCTTAGATTATGTTTTGGAAAGTTTTGTGCTCTTGGTTGAGATTTTCATCATAGGAGTTAGGAAAACTTTTTTTTTTTTTTTTAATTTTTGTATGGGATTGGTTTCTTTTGATGATTTGCTCTGGATGTTGGCCCCTTGTGGCAAAAAGATCATATATTAAGGGTAGATTTCATGATGTTCATGCATTATTTCACATTGTTCTTCATAGTGTGCATACTAGGTGTTTGATAAAATGCCTCTTAGGCATTTTCTCGCTTGTTTGGACTCCGATGAGTATCAAACTTTGGGGTTTCTCATGTTTCCTCATTAAGAACATGTTTGATTCATTGGTTGTGTATTGAACATACCTTGCCCCACATGTGCTTTTTTCATGCACTGCACTTTGCCACCTCTTGCACACACCTTTGCTACCCTTGTAATGCATTGGTTCATACATTGTTTCTTCATCCCAGCATGTCATGTTTACCTTTTTCTTTGTAGCATTTTGTTTCGTCTTAGGTTTGAGCTTCATTTTCTCATTCCTCATTGCACCCCTCATGCATCATTATCATTGTTCATACCTTCATCTCTTGCCCTCATTTCACCTTGACCCTTTATCTATTCCTAACAAAAAGGGGAAGAGTATACTCTAGAGAGTACACCGAAGAGCTTTTGTCATTTCTATATGACCTTTGTGCACATTTTTAAGGAGAGAAATTCGATTTCTCGTGCACATTTGTAGGGGGAGAGATATTCCATAGGGGAGATGCATATATCAAGGGGGAGGTGCATATATCAGGGTACAAGTATATATGTCCCAAGCTCATCACAGCTCTTATGATTCATGATAGGGGGAGTGATATAATAAAGGAAGTATTTTATATTTTGTATGGTGCATCTGTACCCATGTTGCTTCTGTAAGCTTTTAAGGGTTTGTTTCCATGCATTTGTAGGCTTTTATGGTTTGTACCATGCTTATGCAGCCTTTATGCTTTGTAGCCTTGCTTCGTGGCTAAAGTACTTGATGTTAAATGACATGCATTTTTCTTTAGTACTTCACTCTTGTACACTTGTAGGATTGTTCCTAAATGCATATATGTTTGTATGCATTGGTTGAGTGTTAGACATGCAAATGATACTTTGGATATAAGCTTATTAGCTTGCATGTCCAGATGTTCATTCCTTGTGTGAATGAGCAATGTGATCACTATTGTATAATGATTGCATGTTTTGGTCTAGCCATGATTTATTGCTTTATTGCTTAAGTCCATTTTTGCTTGATCATATTATGCTTGCTCCTTATGCATTTCAAGTTTTTCTGCATACAATGATATTGCTGTGTTGTTGTCTTTCAGGAGATACTTGTTCATATGTTTCAAGAGCTTTTCAGAATCTAGAGTTAGGTTGAGTGAGTTTTGTTCAACTGTTCCCAACTCACGCATTAAGTCTAGAGTCTGTTGTAAAATTTTGTCATGGAATAGCCAAAGGGGGAGATTGTAAGGTTAAATTTAATCAACCATCTTGTTGGCTTTATTCCGTGCCAAATTTACTTGTATTTTAGTATTCAGTAACCCTGTATTTAGGTGGAATTATTGTAAAGGTAGTGTGTGAGAGAGTGTGAAGAAATGTTCCTCAATGTGCAAAGAAGCAGGGACTCGCGACTGGAACTCGCGGGTAGCTCGCGGGTGCAAGTCGCCAGATGAGAGTCACGTGCCAAGCATGTGAGTAGTTGAAGTGTTATGCCAGCTGGTGCACTACAGGACAAAAGTCCCAGGTTGGCCAGGCAGTTAACTCGCAGCTGGAACTCGCGACTCAGACCAGTCACGAGGCCAAGCTGCCAACCAGCCCTGTTTGGGAAAAACTGTCTCTTCGTATTCCAAACACTCACCACTATATATAGACCCTTATACCCACCAAATGTAGAGAGCTTCCAAAGAGAATTTTGTGAGAGAAACCCTAGAGAAAAACAAGATTGATTCGTCTACAATCTTTACCTTACAGACTCCTTAAATTCCTCTACTCCCTTCCTCTCCGTTGTTACATCCTTGAGAGGTCCTTAGCCAAATCTTTTTCTCACTATACCCATATCCATGAGAAGGTTTATTTGGTGCTTTCGGGAAGCAGTTAGGAAGGAACCAATGTCTATTGGTTGATGCTATGGTTGATAGTGAAATCCGGTAAGCTAAAGAAGAAATAGGTTCGGCGCAACCTCGTTGGAGCAAGAAGCTTGGAGGGCTTAGGTACACTGGGTAGATTAGGCTTGGAGGGTCTTGTGCTGTTCATATATCCCAACTATATTCTTTAATGGATTATTTACCGCTTGGAGGGCGGCGGAGAGGTTTTACGCCGAGGGCCTTGGTTTCCTCTTTGATAACACATCGTGTGCTGTCCGTGTGTTTGCATCTTCCTTCTCTTTATCTTTGCCATTTATTTACTGCTGTGGATGTGCTTATATTTGGTTTAGATTATTTATCAATTCTGTGTTTGGCTTATGTTCATGTTCCGCATATTAATTGTTTGATAATAAACTTGAATTGATAATTTGTAATTTGGGGTCTAAACATTAAAGGGTGTTTCATACCCATTTTGAACATTCAATTCTTATTAAGATTAGATCTACTAATAGAGCAAGCAATATGTTGGGCCATCACTTAGGACAATACAAATCCTGACCTAAATGAAGTTTAATGAATTCTATCAGTAATAGTGACCTTTATAGAAAGTCGCCATAGTGGGCTACAGGTTACTTATGAAGAAAAAAAAAAAGGTGACAGTAGGAGATGTTATGCGAATTTTTAAAGAAGATTTATGACTGTATTGTCAACATATATTCAGGCTTCCATTGTTTGCCAACATAATCTTCACTCCAAATTAAGATTTGACCTGCAATATTTTTTATCATGACAAACTTTATAAGAAATGCTAACCCAAGTGGTTATTGTTAACTTCATATAAAGGATTGCATCAGTGTCGATATGGTTACAAGAACGTGGCTGACCTTGAAGGCGTGGTTGCTGGCTAAGCAAAAGCCGGAATACCTCTTGAAGTTATGTGGATAGATATAGATTACATGGATGGCTATAAGGACTTTACTCTTGATCAAAATCAACTTCCCGTTGGTCCAAATGCGAAAATTGTTGATACTGTTCAGTCTTCACCAAAATGGTTAGAAATATGTGCTCATCTTGGATCCTGGTATGTTTTACTTGACATGCAATTATTTTCTTCAGCTGTATTAGTACACGTAGATACCAAAATATTTCATTCCAATAGTCAATTCGAAATGAAATTAAAAATCTTGGTCTCAATTCCAAAAATTGTTGATATTTCAATTCCATAAAATGTTGATATCCCACATTCCAAAAATTCTTGTGCAAAATTTTAAAAAGCTGGTGTTAAGTGGGTTCTTTATTTTTCTTTTTCTTTTTTAATACTCCGGCCCCCACTCAATCAAACTCCGGGCTTTGTCCCTACCCACTTGACTGATAGCATACTCTCAAGCCTATGTTTAAGATGAACATGACTACAACTGATCATGCATTATGGTGCTCACATCCACTAAAACACAAAGAAAAGATAGTGTGTACATGATTTTATATTAGAAAATTTGGATGCCTTTAGACTTATAGAAAAAAAAAAAATGAGAGGGAGGGGGCAAGTATAGATGGTTTATCCTTTTCTGTTGGGAAAAAATATAGAAAAGATTTTAGTTTCTTTCATTTGGGTTTGGTTGGGAGTATAAAAGTGGAAGGATGAAAAACTTTTTTGTTTGGTTGAGAAGAAAAATGGGAGGATAGAAAATCAAGTTTGTATATATTTACACTTATATCCCTATTACATATTTTTTTAAGCTAACATTAATTTTTTTAATGTATATAAAATAAATACACACTTTATTATAAAATTTCCGGATAAACAAAAAAATTACAATGTCAATAAAAAAAAAAAACATTTCAATGAAGAAGAATAAAAAAATAAGTATGGCTATCAAATATTAATTAACTACAACCATATCCCAAAAAATTAAAAATATTCTTCAATTCAAAAAAAAAAAAAAAAAAAGGAGGCATCCATATTAAAAAAACAAAAACAAAAACAAAGGATAGAAGCGAAGAGAGGAAGCAAAAGGCACAAGTAAGTAAAAAAAAAAGAAGAAATGAAAAGGAGTTAGAAGTTATTAGAAATGAAGAAATGAAGTGAAGAAAAAAAAAAAGAGAGAGAGAAAGATTTGTAGAAAAGAAAGCAGTAGCTGACGACTGAAAAACAAAAAATAAAAGAAAAAGGAAAGAATTCGAAAGTGAATAAAGTAAGCAGGACAAGCGGAAAAAAAAAATGGTAGATTCCACTAACATACCCTGAGATTTGGGCAAATACTAATTAGGTGAAACACATTTCAAAATTGGACAATTTGGTCCTTAAAGAAAATTTAATCTCTATCCCTGTTACCCTTCATTACTCAGTTTTCCTTTTCTTTCTCAAACATCTCTTTTCTCTCTCTCTCCCTACTCTCTCTGTTCCTACACTCTCTGTTTCTCTCAGGCCTCTCTTCTCTCTCATCCCTCTCTCTCCAAGCCAACCCTTCTCTATGACTCACCCTTTCATTGACTCTTTCTTCTCTTAGGCAACAACAGTGGTGTGCTCTCAGGTAACGATAATGGTGGGTTTGTTGTGGGTTTTTGAGTTTTTTTATTTAAATTTTGTGGCCAGTGGTGGTGGTGGGTTCCAATTTGGGGTAGATTTACAGTGGAGTCGTTGTGGGTTCCAATGTTATGGGTTGGTTTGTTATGGGTTTTTTGAATTTGGGTTTTGTTTGGAGGATTTGGGTTTTGTTGCTATGGGTTTGGTTGGGGTTTATGGTTAGTGGTGGTGGGTTTCGATCTAAGGTGGATTTTCAGTAAGGGGGGTGGGGTGGTGGGTTTGTTATGGATTTTTTGGATTTGGGTTTTGTTGCATTGGGTTTGGTTGGGTTTTGTGGCTAGTGGTGGTTTTTGGTGGCAGTGGTAGTGGTAGTGGGTTCTGATATAGGGTGGATTTGTAGTGGGGTGGTGGTGGGTTGTAATGTGGTGTTGGGTTTGCTATGGGTTTTTTGGATTTGAGTTTTTGTGTAAGGATTTGGGTGGGTAAAATTGGGTTGTTAGTTAGTTGTGGCTGTGGTTATGGCTGATCTGAGGTCAGAGAGATTGGGATGACTAAAGAGAGGAGAGAAGGGGAACGCAAGAAGAGAGAGTCACCCTGAGAAAAGAGAGAAATTAACAAAGGGTAACGTGGTTAGGGATTAAATTGTCTTTCAAAACCAAATTGGTCAATTTTGAAATGTCTTGGACCTGATTGGTATTTACCCAAACCTTAAGATATGCTAGTGAAATTTATCAAAAAAAAAAAAAGAAAAAAAAAAAAAAAAAAAAAAGGAAGAACGAACAAAGAAGCAAGGACCAAATAGTATTTTTACATGCATACAAGCTTGTTTTCTCTCCTATTTTTTTCTCCATTTTGGAGAGATTATAATTTGGTTGGCTTGGAAAGAAAATATTTAGGGCCCACCAGTTTTCTCTTCCCCGCTCCCAACCTATCAACAAATCCAAAGGTAACAAAATTTTTCATAAAAAAATTAATAAATGACATGACAAAGAGAAAAAATGGTAGTGGAAAAGACTTTTTAACTTATATATCATAAGTTTATGTTATTGTTTTGTTTTAAGAAAATGTTTTATTTGGTTGGAATAAAGATATTAAAAATTGTAAAATCCAATTGTATTAATCAAAACCATTCATGAAATAAAATTCTATATTTTCTATTGTTATAATTATTTTTGATAACTTTTTTTAATTTTTATAAATTTTTTTTATTTATTTATAATTTAAATTTTTTTAATATCCTTTTTAAAATTTATAATATTTATTTATATTTTAAATTGTTTATAAAATTATTGATATCATTACCATGGTATTTCACTGTTAATTAATCAATATAAAAAAGCAACAACTTGTTTGTCAGCATAGCTTTAAAGGTCGGGTACAGGAGTACATCCAGTATAAAACTACAAATTGCAAAAGGCTCCAGGACCCAAGTGAATCGTTTCTCTCATTATAGAAAATAGGAACAATGAAGAAAAAAAATAAAGCAATAGCTTTATCTTATCCTCAACATCATCATCCACAAAACCACACTTTACTTTTTTTCTTCTTCTTCTGTATCTTGGTTTGTTACTTTCCCCGCTCAAACGGCAGATTAGAAGAAAAAGATGCAGTCCCAGTTGGGCATGGATACAGAATTCGATCCGTGTTTATTGATCCCTCCGGCAAATCATTGACCGCATATCTTGGCCTCATTAACAGCTCCTCCATTTTTGGGCCTGACATTCAGAATCTCAACTTCATTGGCAGGTATGCTTTGCTTACATGCTATTGCTCTCAGTGCATTATCTCCAAAAATCTGCAGATCCTTTTCATATTCATATTATCACTGTTAACTTTTTTGGGAGTTACCAATGCTGTGGAGCCACGTAAGCATGTGAAACAGAACAACGATAATTCTCCAACACGACAATTCTAAAGTCTTATTTTTATAGCCGCCTTGCTAAGATCACCAGCATTGAAGTGTAAACGCCCCCGATTACTATTTTACAATTCAAAACACCCAAAACCCACTCCATCTAAGTTTGTAAACTTAAAAAAAATTTCAACTTTACTGTTCATAGATTGTAAAGAAAAAAAAAAATTTCTTGTGGTTGTGTGTAAAGAGAAAAAAAGAGTGGGAGGAGAGTATTTTTTATTTTTTTATTAGGTAATTTATATTATTTTATTGGGTTATATGTAAAAATAAAAACTGAGATATAGGGTAAGTTGTAAAATGAGTTAGTAAAATAGATAATATAGTGTTTGAATATGCAAAATATGTTTTTTTTTTTTTCTTTTTTTTGCATCCTCAAATGTTAGTGCTCTAAATACTCGAGCGTTAGTCACATACAATAAATAGTCAAATAACTAGTGGATGAAAACACTCAAGTAAATAGTGGAGGATAAGATATATATATATATATATCATAAATGATGACATCTAATATTTATAATTTTTTTATTTAATTTTATCTTAGATTATGTGTGCAAAACTCCCTAATAGAGATTAGAGTAACCGTCACGCCAAAGGTGCAATGTGGTTTTATCTAATATTTATAATTGAAAGGCAACAGTTAGGTGTAGTATCTCATTTTTGACTAAAAAGTTAGGTATAGCATCTCATTTTTGACTAAAAAGTTAGGTATAGTATTTGAGAAATATAATATACTCCTCTTATTATGGTCTTATAAATCAATTTTACACATAATTTATTATCTTGATAAATTAAACCCTATATTCAAAAAAAAAAAAAAAAAATTGGAAACTACCCCAAATTTTAGTACATAAAGCTTACAAATTTATGTATCAATGAATATGGTTGATGGAATTTAAACACCAAGCCCACCAAATAAATGTATGATTGAATTTTTTTTTTTTTTTTAATTAATGACACATCAAATTGTAAGTTCTATATAATAAAATTTTTAGTATTCATGAAATGCTAAAAATATTACAAACTTTACTACTTAAAACTTATAAAATAATATGATAATGAACGTGATTGTTCAATTTCAATGGTTTAACTGCTTAAAAAATGAAGGTTTGAATTATGAAAAATGCTAAAGTTATACTACAAACATTAATTAATAATTTTTAAATTATAAAAATATAAAGTGTTGGCAATTAGTTATGTGTATATTTATCATTCTCAAAAAAATTTATGTGTATATTTATTAACTTTGATAATGTTAACAAGTTTTCATAATTTTAATAATGCTAATAATTTTACGCACAACTTGTCAAATAAATATTATTTAAATATTAAAAGTAATTTACATATAATGATAATTCTCCTGCACTATTAGATTATCTTATCACAGAATATTGTAGCATTTGCAACTTTTTTTTTTTTGATACAAGCATGTGCAACTTGATATTATTACTTTATTATTGGGATCTACTAGTGCATCAGGCGTCTAAGAATATTTTAAATAAGGAGGCATATTGACAGGTGTATCATTTAATGATTGAACAGTAAGGGTTATATCATCTGATATTGCTAGGATTTGATTTATGACTTTAAAAGCCACACTTTTGTTCATAAAAAAAAAAAAAAAAAAAAACACACACACACGCACACACACAAAAGCCACACTTTAGTGCCACTGTCGCTACTGCCAGATTACATTTTCACTATTTATTAGAGCATCTTCCACCTATCTACTAAACTCGCAAAAGCCAAATCAGTTAAGAAGTGTTGCCACACTGTACACCGTTGGTGTAATGGTTATTCTACACGTATAAATATTTGTGAAGTGTACAGGGCAAAAGTTAAAATTTAAGTCTTTAAAAAGAAACTTCACATACTTATAAACTTAAATGAGACTAGAATAATATTTTTATCTTGTATAAATTAAAAGTATATATAAAAAAGTGTTGCTAGTGCATACATTGCCTCTTCCATTACATAGATCAAGTCTTGCATTTTGTTCCAGGAAAAAAAAAAAAAAAAAAGTCTTGCATTTTGTTTGGGAAACACGAATCCATGGTATATATGGTGTTCTACTTTTATGCTTTATTTTGTCTTGTGTACAAGAACTTTGCCTGACCTTTTCAAAATTGGTTTAACTGGAACAGTTTTCGATTTTAGTGATCAAGTTTGCGGTTTTTAATTAAAGTTGTTTTTTTCCTTCATTTTCAATTATTAATGACAACATGATTAGATTAGTGTCCAGTTCCCAGTTCAACCCGCCAATCAAGTCATTGGACAATAAATTATTTTTGATGGTTGAACCTTTATAGACAAAAAATTTAAATAAAAAAATATAAAATATAAAATAAACTTTGTAAGTTAAAAGTAGTTTTATGTAATTAAAATTGAAAGCTTTTAAAAAAAATTATTCACTAACACAATCCAATTGAAATAATGTTTTGATAATTAAAACATGATTTCAATTATAATTGTAAAATTGTTTTATAATTACAACTAAAATTATGTTTACGATCCATTTTAACTTAATGTCCCGTAAAGTGTATCTATTGTTTGACACGTGTTCAAATTCATAAATATAAGTGGACGGGTGTAGCACTTAATTAGTTCTCTAGCCAGCCCACACCAACACACACCTCACATGGATTGGCACAAATTGGGTCGTGTCAGTTCGGGTCAGGCGGTTTTTTTTTTTTTGCACAGCCTGATAATTAACACAATAATTTTGGCTGATCAGTAGCTGTCTGTCCACAGCTTTGAAACCAAGGATCGGCTGCGAATTCAAATAACAGACTCCGACCACCGCAGATGGGAGATCCCACAAGACATCATCCCACGCCAAACCCACTCCCCACGACACCGCTCTCTCCCCAAAACTCCGTCATCTCCACCCCATTCCCATTCCACCTCCACCACCTCCTACTTCCTCTCCGACCCCAATTCCGACCTCACCCTCACTCTCCACACCACCGCTCCCTTCACCTTCTCCATCTCCCGCAAATCTACAAACGACACAATCTTCGACACCGCCTCCACTCCCTTCATCTTCAAAAACCAGTACATCGAGCTCTCTTCCTCGCTCCCCAAAACCAAGTCCTCACTCTATGGCCTTGGCGAGCAAACCAAGCGGTCCTTCAAGCTTGTTCCCCATGACACTCAGACGCTCACTTTGTGGAACGCCGATATCGCCAGTGCTAATCTCGATGTCAATCTTTATGGGTCGCACCCGTTTTACATGGACGCTAGATCATCATCATCATCATCATCACCGGCCATTCAAAGTCATGGAGTTTTGCTGCTGAATAGTAATGGGATGGATGTGATATACAGTGGTGATAGGATTACGTATAAGGTGATTGGTGGGGTTATTGACTTGTACTTCTTTGCTGGGCCATTGCCGGAGTTGGTGATGGATCAGTATACGGAACTCATCGGCCGCCCTACGCCTATGCCTTATTGGTCCTTTGGTAACTTCTATCTTCTCTCTACTCTTGTCTTGTTTGCCTTTTCATATATTGTGAATAGAAAAATGCTGAAGACTTCGTGATAGAGTTGTTAAAATCTTATCAATTTAGTTTCAAATGAGTAGATTGGATTGTAATAGTCAACATTCTTCTTAATATTGATGTATGGTCAAATGCCTCAAATCTAATAAATTGTTTTAAGAATGAATGCATAAACATGTTAATTTGTGATTCCCATGAGTGGAATTATGAATTTACAACATCAGCTTCATTTATCATATCATACGTAATACTTTCTTTAACATTATATTTTATTTCTAAATATTGGTAAATTATACATGCAACCACTTTTGACTCCAAAAGAACTCAATTCCATCGAGTTAAGAGCTAAAATTAGACAAGACACCTATCATATATATGCACAAGATAGTGGAACATCTTGTTTTGTGACTGTAAAAATTAGATGAATGACACCTATCATAACCTCACCATCTAAATCTAGGTAATTAAAGTTAACTTTCAAATTAGCATCATGGGTTCACATATCTCATTTTCACGTTGTTCTAAATTGCCTTTTGACTTCTTTTAGAATTTTTTTCTTTTCAATTATCGTAAAATTGATTTTGGAAGACATGGTCAAAACTGACAAGTGTGACACTTCATCCTGAAATTAGATCTACTACTTCCTTAGAATGAAGAAGAATTTCTAGAACAAGAAAATATATGTTGGTCCATCACATAGGGCAATACAAATCCTGGCCAAATTGAAGTTTAATGAATACTACCAGTAATAGTCACCTTTATAGAAGACGCCATATGTAATTCTATTGGGAACATAGTGGGTTAGAGAGTATTTATAAAGAAAAAGAAAAGTGTGACATTAGAAGATGTAATGTGAATTTGAAAGAAGACTTTTTGATGGACCAATTGAAAAAATTAATTGCCATAATGAGTTGTTCTTTTCTAAAGATACTTTTAAGACATTCCATTATATTCAGGCTTCAATTGTATGCCAATATAATCGTCACTTGGAGTGACTCACTCCAAATTAGGATCTGACCTGCAATGTTTTTATCATGACATACTTTATAAGAAATGCTAACCCAAGTGGTTATTGTTAACTTTATGTAAAGGATTTCATCAGTGTCGATGGGGTTACAAGAATGTGGCTGACCTTGAAGGCGTGGTTGCTGGCTATGCAAAAGCTGGTATACCTCTTGAAGTTATGTGGACAGATATTGATTACATGGATGGCTATAAGGATTTTACCCTTGATCCCATCAACTTCCCATTGGACAAAATGAAAAAATTTGTTGATACTCTTCATCAAAATGGTCAGAAATATGTGCTCATCTTGGATCCTGGTATGCATTACTTGACATGCAATTGTTTTCTTCAGCTGTAACTATTCTCACTCTCTTATTTAATGTAAAAATGTGTTATTTTACAGGTATCAGTGTGAATAAGACAGATGGAACCTACATAAGGGGAATGCAAGCTGATGTCTTCATAAAACGTGATGGTGTCCCTTACTTGGGTCAAGTTTGGCCTGGCCTAGTCTACTTCCCTGATTTTTTAAATCCAGCTAGTGAAGTATTTTGGGGTGCTGAGATAAAAAGATTTCAAGATATTCTTCCCTTCGATGGTCTTTGGCTTGACATGAATGAGATTTCTAGCTTTATAACTTCTCCTCCTACTCCAAATTCTACTCTTGATGACCCTCCCTACAAAATTAACAATGCTGGAGTTTCGCGGCCCATTAATAATAGTACTGTCCCTGCAACATCCTTACACTGGGGTAACATTACAGAGTACAATGCCCACAACCTATACGGACTCCTAGAGTCCAAATCCACTAATGCAGCCTTAATCAATGTGACTGGTAAAAGGCCATTTATACTTGCCAGGTCAACTTTTGTAACCTCTGGCAAGTACACAGCACACTGGACTGGAGACAATGCTGCTACATGGAATGATTTGGCATATTCAATTCCAGGAATTTTGAATTTTGGACTTTTTGGCATCCCAATGGTTGGAGCAGATATATGTGGTTTTATAGGAAATACAACTGAAGAACTTTGTGGGCGTTGGATTCAGGTAAAAATTGGTATTGTTCTTTTTTTTTTTTTTTTCCTCTCAAGCTTTACTTAGCTTTTGATATGATATTTTACTGTTTTGTAGACTTGTAGTAGAAAAAGGGAGTGTATGACCTGATTTTGGGAAGCATTTTCCCCCCCAGCTTCTGCTTTCTTTATTAAGTAAAATATATTTTGTTCCCACTAACTTTAGACTTGTTGCTCTTTGAACCATATACTTCTAATTTGAGTGATTTTGATCCCTACAAATTTAAATTGTTGTCAATCTAGTCCTACTGTTCAGCTCTGTTAATTAAGTGCCATTAAGTGTCATATGACCTATATACACCCATATTGAGTGCACAAGTCTCAACATTCACCTGTCATTAACAAAGGTAGTGAAGAAGGGTTAGAGGGCACTTGCACGACAGACATAGTGGAGGAGGAAGGTTGGTGCTGTTCTTTTGCTGTGGTCAAAGTAGGCCTTGACATGAGTGGTGAGGGTGTTGGACTTGCTATGGAGCCTCTTCTATTCATACTCAATTGGGATGAAGAAACTCTGACTACTAGCTATGGATCTTTTCATTATGGTCATGCAATATTTATTGATCTAAAGGTTACTGTTGGTGGGTAGTGATCTTTTCATACTCATGTTGCTCAAATCTGGGGACCCCAATGAACTTCCCTATGAAGCAGATGAGGATGATGATGAAGAAGAGGAATTCCTCTGCTCTCTTGAAAAACAAAAAATTAACGTGATTTTATCTCACAATATTACAATTTTATTTACCCTTTTTTGCTTATAACATTTTCACCAAATTGATATGATTGTGATTTCTTTTGTATTCGCATTTAGTGAATAGAGTTAGGCTAAAGGACTATATTGACAATAATCCAAAGTTTTAATGATAATATGATATAAATTAACTATAGGGAGTTGGGGACCAAATTGATTGTTTGTTTAATTTTGATGAGAAACCAAAATGTATTATAGCCGTTTCAATTTTATTGTTTGTTTGTTATTTTATAAGAAGTGATGCTTCCAAAGTCTGTATAACATTGGCAGTAATCTCTCTGTCTCTCTCTCTCTCTCTGCATGTTTATGTTTCTGGTTTTTTAATGTCATTTTGTAGAAGTATATTGAATTATCTTTGCAAATGCTATGAGAGAGAAAGTGATAAGGCATAGAAGTCTTGGTGCCATTAATTGGGAATAAAGAAAATGTCATGCTTATTATTTGATTGAATATATTTATGCACCTAATGTCTGTATTTTGTCCAAATGCAGCTAGGGGCCTTTTATCCCTTCACAAGAGATCACTCTGAGAAGTATACTATTCGTCAAGAACTCTACCTTTGGGATTCAGTTGCTGCAATAGCTAGGAAGGTGCTTGGGCTTCGCTATCGGCTTCTCCCCTACTTTTACACATTAATGTATGAAGCACACCAAAGAGGAACCCCCATTGCACGACCCCTTTTTTTCTCTTTCCCTCAAGATATCAACACTTACGAAATCAGTACACAATTTCTGATTGGTAAAGCCATAATGGTCTCACCAGTATTGAAGTCAGGAGCTGTTTCAGTTGATGCATACTTCCCTGCAGGAAACTGGTTTGACCTCTTTAACTACTCCCATTCGTTGAGTGTTAAATCAGGAAAGTATATCAAGCTTGATGCACCACCCGATCATATAAACGTGCATGTTCGGGAAGGTAATATTCTGGCTATGCAAGGAGAGGCCATGACAACACAAGCAGCTCGGAAGACTGCATTCCAACTCTTGGTGGTTGTCAGCAATAGTGGAAATAGCAGTGGAGAAGTTTTCTTGGATGATGGTGAGGAAGTGGAGATGGGAGGAGCGGATGGGAAGTGGAGTTTAGTGAGATTTTATGGTGGAATAATAGGGAATAAAGTATCAGTTAAATCACAAGTTGTGAATGGAGGTTTTGCTTTAAGCCAAAAGTGGATCATAGATAAAGTAATTTTCATAGGATTAAAGAAGGGTAAGAGACTGAAGATATATGAACTAGAAACTATGAATGGAACAAACATGAATGGAAACTCAGTTATAAAGGAAAGCTTCGACAGCTTGGGATTTCTTACTGTAGAGGTCTCAAAATTGTCACTTCTTATAGGAAAGGAGTTCAAGTTGGAGCTAAACTTCTGAAATAGTGAGACAACTCGTAAGAGAACAAGTATCAGTTGCACTCAACTGTCATAACTGTTTGAAATTGTATTGCTGGAAAAAAATCGCTATATTAATAAATTTCTAAGTAATAATTGAATAATCTGTTCGAGTGTTGGTAAATTCTATTAACATGTATTGTTTACAATGAGCATTTGATTTGGTTGAAGTTGAGAGAAAATTACCAAAAAGGATATAAAATAAAAATAATGGGTCTCTCTTTCTTCTTTTTAGAGTGATGCCATTATTTTATTAATGAATCTCATTCACAATTAGCACTGATAAAATTATTATTTATCTAATAAATATATGTTCATACACAAGGAAAATAATTTAGTTCATTCATATGCCAATTACCAATCAATACTACAATTAAAAGAACTCATAGCTAATTGAGTTTCAATTTCTACTTAGATAGTCATGTATCTATATAATATCTAAAATTTGAAATGTAGTATTTATTGTCGTTATACTTTTATTGGTTATTGAGCTTCATTAGCATAATATTTCAATCCATTTTGATTTACTTCAGTCCACTTTGGTCAATTTTAATGCTATTATTTAAGAATAAGAAAAGAAAAGCTTGGGTTGATATTATCTATTTTTAATTTGAATTTATTAAAAATCATAGATCATTGATATTGATAAATATTAATTAACACATTATATATAGGAAAATAATTTTATATTTTTCTGTTATTTTGCCTTTTCTTGTCAATCAATAGGACATCAAAAAATTCTTTACAAATTGTTTGAAATTTTTTTATCAACTATATTCTTATATGTAATTTCAAAAAAATAAATGAAAATCACAAGACATCCAGTTGATATATATATATATATATATATATAGTTGTTCTATTTCTTTGTCGGACTCCTGACTAGAACTACTAGTGGCTGTGTAGATTTCTAGGACATTAAGCTAGGGTGCTTTATTGGGTGAAGGGGTGGTTGGTTCCTTCATCACAAGTTCCTCAAGCTTCTGGGTGACAATTTCTAAGGCTGTCTTGTCCTTAGACTTGAGGTTGGTTTGCCTGGTTGTGGGTAGCTTGACAAGGGGTTTCTCTAAGGTTAAGATAGGCTTGACTTGGTTCCCTAGTTGGAGGATAACCTTGTTTTCTATCCTATCTTCTATCCTGTCGAGCTATTTTCCTATAACACCTAGACACTGGTTGGTGTAATTGTTTTGCTCTATCACCTTCTTGACTGGTTTCTCTTCACTAATTGGAACCTTAAAGGGAGAGGCAACTATATCACTTCCTCGGTGTTTGAAGGTTATGGCTTCTAGGGGCGGATGACTAGACCGAACAACTTTCTTGTTGTCTTCCTTGGTCCAGTTGGTTTTAGTGATGACATAAGACCTTTTGTGCCACTCAAAATGGTTCTCAAAGTATTCAAAGAAAGGGACATTGCTAGATATATCTTTCATGAATTCTTTCCATTTTTCTAACACTTCAACCTTTTGTTCTCTGGTATGATTGGCTTTATAGGCTTCCCTTTTGACTCTGTTTCTTTCTGAATCAAATTCCTTTCCTAAGGCTACTAGGTTAGGGGTGAAGTCTTTCTTAATGACCATGAGCTGGGAATCAATTTAGGGATCATGGGGTTCTTGTCGAAATGGGTCTTCCATATCATTCTTGGATAGGGATGGGGTGGATCGACTATGGTTGTCATCCTCATGGACAACTAAGTCCTATCTAGTTGTGTAGCAAGGGGTACTAACCTGGGATCTGGTTTTGACTCCTTGGAGCTCTAGTCCTTAATCTCTTCTAGAATTGGAAAGGGTGCTAATGCAGGTCTATCTCTAAGAAGGATAGGTGACTGCCTAATTGGTTGGTGTAGATCTATTGGGGATCTAAACCTGGATTCATCATAGTCTAAAGGTGTTCTAAACCTCGACTGGTCAAAACTTAGTCTTATGGTTACATCAGCTAATTGCTGAACGAAGTCTAAGTCTGGATTCTAGGCTGGGTTTTGGATTTGGAAAGGATAGTTTTCATTCTTTAGAGTCCAATTTGGAGGGAATGTCACCTCGGACTATTTCAAGGTTCTAGGTACCTGAATCTTGGATCTAGGGTCAGTGGTTTGGATAAGAGTGGCTTCTCCTATCTTTCTCTTGTCAAGTGCTTGGACATTTAGGTTTGTCCTGATGCACTTATAATATACTCTGTATATCAAGGCTATTTGGTGGGTTCCATGTATGTGTATGCATAAATAAATATGAATCATGTACACGTCCAAAAATGATCAAGCTTACTCCGTTTTTTTCAACCTCCCAATAGCATAGAGGCACCAAAAAAAGCACACACAAAAGGAAAAAAATAAATCACTCTGTTTATCATTCAATTCACTTGTGTCCCACCACAATACAAACAGCAAAAGACATTTGGTAAAAAATTTCAATGAATTTTGACGTGCCTCTAAAATTTTTACTAGTTCAATTTACTTATAGTGCGAATGGCAATTTACGATTTGAGAAAGCATTTGTAAGACAAGTAGATAGAGTTACAAAGATATAATTCAGACATTGAAAGAGGTAAAACAAAAAAGACAACGCCAATTGCTTGTTCAGTAAATCAATCAATCTATACCAAAAACTACAATCAAGGGAACAAAACCTCATTGCTCTAACATTAAAATCTATATATCAAGTGTGACATGTACAAAAAATTTTCTTAGAAAAACCTTCTTGCCACAACATTAATTGAATGTGACTGAATGATTAAAATGGATTAGTAGAATAATCCCTAAATGAATAGAAGCATGAAAGCTAAGTAGTCTTAAAAGCATGCAATGTTATAACGCAATGTTAAGGACAAGAACAATGCATTTACGTGCCTTTCTATCACGTGCAACCATCTTTTATGGTAAATTGCATTGAAGGTTATTATAGAATTAAGGACATATATTCATATGCTCGAAAACAAATTCAACAATAGAGTTAAAATTTACAAGATACCCCCTCTCCTCCCAATCATAGTTCAATATTCAAAAAAAAAAAAATTCTTAAATTGCATGTTGAATCTTAAATTGAACATATGTACTTAAACTTTACCTCAATTTAGTTAGTTAGTTGTATGATTAGATTATTAGTCAAAGTGTAATTCCCTCCTTTTACTTCAAGCAATAAGTCAACCAAATGTGTGAACTAAGAAGTAAGAACTGCGAGACAAAACAATCCCATTGCTTCTCGCTCAAGTCATAAATAAGATCTTGAATAGAATAGGAAAAAATGCCAAGAAACTATAGTAAAATTTTTGCCGAAAGCCCATTAATTCTTTTTTGAAGTTCAAAATGCCAATTAAAACATTAATGTTCTTGTTAATGTTTATGTTTATGTTTATAATGTTTTATTTTTTATAGATATTATATTGAAATATATTAATTATGTACATATATTCATAATCCTTATATATTTCATAACTATGTACAAAAACATGTAAGGTTGAATTTATTAGACTATCAGTTCAAAAAAAATTATTAGGCTATTTATACGAAAATTTTGTACATTAGAAAATAAAAAAAACATTTAAGTACACCAACAGTGGATGTGTATGATGTTTTTGTTGGATATATTACAAAAATTTATTTGTTTTTTGATTATGTAAATAACAATACAAACATATTCAATTATAAAGATTTAAAAATATATATATATATATATATATATATATATGCTATAAACAAGAAGAATAACAAAAAGACAATTTTTGTTCAAACTTATTAGGAGGAATAATTCTTCTAAACCACTAGGTGTGTCATTATGAAAGACAAGTTTTCTTGCCATGTGAATTGTCATATCACGATTTTTTTCTTTCAAAATTTTTTTTTTTCTTTTTTGGGGTCATATCTATTGGACTAATAGTCCCAGTTTTGGTTTCTTTTTACTTATTAGTAAAATATGAGCTATATTTCCAGTGATACATCAATTTGCACTGTAGTTGTAATCCCTTCGCCTTTGATAGGATTTGGAGTGGGATATCTATTGCTATCAATTAATAATAGATTTGTCATAACAATTTCTTGATAAACATGTAAAAACCATTCCAAAAAACACATATACTTGAAAGTAATATATAATTATATAATACTGGATAAAATATTGGATAGCTCACATGCACCCACTCCCATATATATGGGAGTGGATATATATATAGTGGGAGTGGGAGTGGCACTAATGGATTTTACTAATTTAAACTATATTCAACAAGACATGTTTGGAGTTAATTTCACATTAGTAATTTAATGGTTTTTGTAAATAACTACATAGAGATAACTTAATATTTATTTGTCTTATGATTCTAAAAAAATCAATACAAATCACCTAAATGCATGGCAATGTGGGACTAAAGACACACTTCAACAACATACACTCATAACTATCAAACATTACAAAAATAATAATAAACTTTTAGAATATCGCAATCAACTAACATAGACATTGACATAAACATAAGCACTAACATGATATCTTATTTTTTTTTATTCAAACTCAAAAAATATATATATGAAAAATTGTTATATGAATTAGTGAATTTATTAGACTGTTTACACCTCTCGATACCTCTTTGATCTATTGAGATGCCTGGATCTTTATATACTCGAGGTTTGACCTAGTTCATTTCACACTCAAATATCTCGATCTCCCTCTCTTCTTTCTCTATCCTAACCTCTACTTTTCATCAAAATCTCTGCCCCTTCCAAATTTCGGTCTTTTCCAAGCTCTAACTTGTTGTTAAGTGTTCTAAAACTATTCTCTTTCTATTTTTTCATGCATTTTATGACCTACGTCTTTGATTTTTGGGACAATTTTGGGGTTTTTGTGTTTTTTATGAAATTTGTGGGATGGGTATTGTAGTAATGTTATCACATGCTCATGCATTGCATTTCCTAGCATTGTAACCATGTTTTCATGCTTTCTAGGTTGTGTGCCTGATTATAATATTGTGAGTGATGTAGTTTAGATTAGGTTTTTTCCCATGATGCTATTTGTTTTACACGTAACATGTTCATGCATTACCATTCATTGCTCTTTTCTTTTCCTTCTTTCCTGAGCATCTCTTCTTGTTGCATCTCTCTATTTGCTCTTTCCTTAGATTCCTGCTATGGCACCCAAGAAATCCATTCCTTCTAAGAATTCGATCTTATGTCGTGGTTCTTCTTCTTCTCCTTCTTTTCCCTTTAAAGACAGGTTCTGTGATTCAAAATCCCAAAAAAATTTAAGGAGAACTTTTGTGACAGGTCAATTCATTCAAAACGGCAGGTTGTTCTGTTTGATTTTTTAGACACTCCTCTACCTAATGCCTGTAGCTCTCGAGGTTGGGCTTCTTTATGTGAGAAACCCTCTAGATGTCCCAACGTGTTTATATAGGAGTTCTACTCCGACACACACACTATTAATACCTCTATCCCTCAGTTTACTACGGTATTCCGAGAAACACATATTGTAGTTACACCAAAACTCATTACTGTTATACTGCACATCCCTAGTGTAGGTCATCCGAACTATCCTAGTCATCCTCGTCTATGCTCTATCTCTCGAGGTGAGCTGGCCTTACGCTTCTGTGAGAGATCCATGTTATGGGGTGAAACTCTTAACTTTACTACCCATGACTTTACTAAGGGTTCAAGGATCCTTAATATGGTAATGACATTAGTACTTACTCCATGGTCTCACTATAACACCATCACTGAGTCTTGTGCTCATTTTCTTGTTTCTCTCTTAGAGGGTCTCTCTATAGACTTTCCTTCACACATGATTGTATCTATGATAGATATCTATCAAAACACCACTACATGTGATAAGCTCATCTTTCTTTCAACTATCACATGCATTCTCACACATATGCATGTTCCTATTCCTCCTGCCCCTCGTTTCTCTATCATGGGTGCTATTAGTCAGGATTTTATACGAAGGAGCATTGCTCAGCTAACTTCCAAGGCCAAGCGGCCTCGTGAGGAGCCTACTCCTACCCAATCGGAGGAGGTTGACATTCGAGCTACTGATATTCAAGGACAAGAGTTGCAGAAAGCCTAATTGAACCTATATGAGTCACTTGGGCACTTTCTCCATTAGGCAATTCAACAACACATTGGGTTAGACTAGTAATGGTAGTAAGCATATTAGTAAAGCAAATGATGTGATCTGTGGCATCTGTATCTAGAACCCAAGTGTTGCTACTATAAGCACTTCTATTAACTACTTTGATAGTAAAAATAGAATGCTTTAAGTTGAAAGGAATACCAGCAAGTGGAATAGAGGCAGAAACAATGTTTGCCATAGCTACAAGAGCAACTTCAGGTGCAATGGTGTTGTCTTGGCCTTGAAAACTATGGTTTGAACTTCAAAGCATAGCCAATATTTTTTGATATATTGATCTGCAGTAAAAGGAAATGCTTAATGTGGCATAGAGTCTGATTTAATGACACTAAGATTGACTCCAAACTCAGAATTTCCAACTTGATTAGTCATTGGATTTTTTCCTTTGGCTTTATAGCCAGGAGGATATCCATGAAGCTTAGCACTTTTCTACCACATGACCTACAATTCCACAGTGACTATAGATTGGTCTTTCTTTCCCTTTGTTCTTGTTGCCTGAAGAGGATAAAAAGGATGTAAACAGTCTCACTCTACTAAATCGGTCACGAGCGACAGTGCTTTAAGCTCAAAGTAATGGAGGGAGACGGTACGCATATGCAAGGAGACAGACTCTCCATGACAGACGGGTAAAAAGTAGATGGATACCAAGTGGACAGTGGCAATGCCACATGGCATCCACATGGCTTAAGTAATCTCCAAAGAATCCTAAATGGAAATATCTTGTGCTCTATGATTGACCCTAGTCAAGGAACCCCTATATGGATAGAATCCCACAAAATACGTACATTTATTAGGGTTTTCTCCATAGGGAAATACCTTCTTGACCAAGAAAGAAAAAGTCGATTCTACACTACTATAAAAACCCATAACTCTTAGGAATCAAGGTACGCATAATTCATCCTAGCTCTGGCACTCTAGAGTGGTGAAAAGTTTTCTGACTTAACCTTCGGAGGGTCTCTGGCCGGTACCACACCAATACTCTCTCAAGTTCTTCCTGTTCTATGCTGTGTAGGTGCTGTCTTAAGCACGTGAGGACTATGCGACTAACTGGCGATTTTCGGCATCATCAGTTGGCGCCGTCTGTAGGGAACGAGATAGGAAGTGAGCTATAACACCGCTTCCCAGACCAAAAGTTGCATGGTACTTACTCGCTCGATGGCAACCACCAATAACATTCAAAGGGACTAACCACGGACCACTGCCCTTGAAAGACAAGTTCAAACTCTCGCAGCAACAGTAGTGCGCCTCACTAAGCAAAATCATGACTTAGAAGAGCAGCTGCTCCAGAAGAACACAACGCTTAACACCCAGGAAAAGGACCAGGAAGGAACCAACGTTGAGAGAAGAAACCAGGAGGGACCGGAAGGTAGCAATGCCCCAAGCAAACAGGAGCGACAAGATACAAATCATCCCTCCGTCACAGATACTGTTCCACCGCACATGGTCGCGGAGATGCAAATGATGAAAGAGAGGATGGACCTCATGATGAACGCCCTCAGAGGACGGGTATCAAGCGACCTTGACAAGCTAGTCCATCGGATGGACTCGCCCTTTACTGCACCAGTTACCTCATTCCCCCTTCTGCTAAAGTTCCACATGCCACAAGTGGAAGCTTATGACGAGTCCAAGGACCCCTTGGATCACCTGGAGTCCTTCAAGACCCTAATGCACCTGCAAGGAGTAGTAGACAAGATTATGTGCAGGGCTTTCCCCACTACGCTGAAAGGCCCTGCAAGAATTTGGTTCAACAGGTTGACGCGCAACTCTATTAGTATCTTCAAGGAGTTAAGCACCCAGTTTGCCTCACACTTTATCGGGGGGCACAGGTACAAGAAGTCCATTGCATGCCTAATGAGCATTAAGTAACGAAAGGACGAGACGCTAAGGTATTACATAACCCACTTCAACAAAGAGGCCATCTCCATCGATGAAGCTGACAACAATATACTCGTGGCTACATTCACGAATGGACTACGGAAGGGTAAGTTTCTGTTTTCTCTATACAAGAACGACCAAAAAACCATGTCAAACGTACTTTACAGGGCTACTAAGTACATGAATGCAAAAAATGCGCTACTGGCTCGAGAAGAGAAGCCGAAGAAGAGGGAAAGACAAAAGGATGCACGGCAAGATAGGGGATGGAAGATGGCCAGGACCGAAGAATAGTGAGAGGATAGGCACTCCAAACCACCCGCAGGGAGGTTCACGAGCTTCACCCCACTGAACACCCTGATTGATCAAGTCTTGATACAGATTAAGGATGAAGGAGCCCTAACATTCCCTGGCAAGTTGAAAGGAGACCCTAGCAAACGGTCTAGAGACAAGTACTGTTGTTTCCACCACGACCATGGTAATGATACATCTGACTGATATGACTTAAAGCAATAGATAGAAGCTCTTATCAGGCAAGGGAAGTTGCAAAGATTCATTGGTAAGGAAAGGACAGACCAGCCCCAAGGGCAACCTACAAGGAGAGAAAACGAGCATCCCAGATCCCTACTAGGAGACATAAAGATGATCATAGAGGGAACCACAACATCCAATTCGTCCAAAAAGGCACGAAAAACCTACCTGTGGATAGTTCAGAACATCGAGTTGACGGGCTTCATCCCAAAGATGGCACGAATCGACAATCCCGTCATTGGGTTCACAAAGGAAAATGCCAAGCTTCTCCACTATCCACATGACAATGCACTCATAATTAGCATACGGGTAGGGGATTACAACATCCACAGAGTCTTGGTGGATAATTGGATCTCTGCTGAAATACCCTACTACCCAACATTCTAACAAATGAGAATTGACAGAGAGCTGCTGGCCCCGGTTAACACACCCCTTGTTGGATTTAGAGGAACAAGAGTACATTCCTTTGGTGCAGTAACTTTGTCCGTAAAGGTTGGTGACTATCCTCAACAGATTACTAAGGATGTCACCTTCCTGGTTATCGACTGTTCGTCTACCTACAATGCCATCCTAGCCCGTCCTACCCTTAACTCATGGAAGGCTGTAACTTCGACTTACCACCTAATGATTAAGTTCCCAACTGAGTACGGAGTGGGAGAAGTACGGGGAGATCAAGTGGCAGCACGCAAATGCTACATTGCTATGCAGAAAATAGACAATCATTTACAGACCATGTGCATAGAAGAACAGTGGATAGTGGCAAAACCAGTGGAAGGATTAGAGGAGATAATCCTGGATGATTCTAGACCCAACCGAACAACCAAGATCAGCACTTTGGCAAGCATGACAGTCCGCCATGCGCTCACGATGTTTCTAAAGGAGAACCAAGATGTATTCACTTAGAACCATGAAGACATGCCCGGGATTGATCCTTCCATCATTGTGCACAAGTTAAACGTGTCACCATCATTCTCTCCCATCTGCCAGAAAAAACAGGTAATCGTTCAGGTAATCGTTTCTAAAGGCCATAGCCGAAGAGGTTCGCAAGCTACAGGAAGCAGGATTCATACAAGAAGTCTACTACCCCAACTAGTTGGCCAACGTGGTAATGGTTAAAAAGGCAAACTGAAACTAGAGGATGTGCATAGATTTCACGGACCTAAATAAGGCGTGCCTAAGGACAGCTACCCACTTCTGCGGGTTGACACTTTAGTAGATTCGACTGCAAGGCACCAGTTGCTAAGCTTTATGGACGCGTTCTCTGGGTACAACCAGATCAAGCTGGACGAGGCCGACTAAGAGAAAACTTCATTCGTCACCAGCTAGGGTCTCTTCTACTATACAGAAATGCCGTTCGGGCTCAAGAACGTGGGTGCCACATATCAAAAACTGATAAACAAAATGTTATCATAGCAGATTGGGAGAAATGTGCAAGTCTACGTGGACGACATGCTGGTGAAGAGCATATGGGAGGACGACCATTTAAACAATCTCTAAGAAACCTTTGACACCCTTTGCTCTTATAACATGAAGCTGAATCCAAGCAAGTGCGCATTTGGGGTGACGGCAGGAAAATTCCAAGGGTTCGTGGTGTCCTAAAGAGGTATTGAGGTCAACCCAGACAAGACACGGGAAATATTAGAGATGACACCGCCAACAAACATCAAAGAGTATAGAGCCTAAACAGTAAGGTTGTTGCACTAAACAGGTTCGTATCAAGAGCAATGGATAAGTGCCTACCTTTTTTCCAAACGTTGAAGAAGTCTTTTAAGTGGACGGTTGAATGTCAGCAAGCGTTCGAAGACCTGAAAGCATACCTCTCCTCCCTACCATTATTGAGTCCCTCCAAACCCAGGGAAGAATTATTCCTCTATCTAGCCATCTCCCCGATAGCGGTCAGTACAGCCTTAGTTAAGGAAGAAGACAAGGTACAGAAGCCTGTGTACTATACTAGTAGGGCGCTCCGAGGCGCAGAAGAAAGGTACTCCCCGATGGAGAAGGTCACCTTCGTGTTAGTGACTACAGCGTGCAAACTCAAGCCATACTTCCAGGCCTACACTGTGGTCATCTTGACAGATAAACCTTTACGAAGGGCAATGAGTAGCCGTGAAGCAGCTGGACGGATGGCGCTATGGGCAATTTGAGTTGAGTGAGTTCGACATATAGTATCGCCCACGAACAGCCATAAAAGGGTAGGTCGTCGCTGACTTCATCGCAAAATTCACCAACACAGAGGGCTAGGGGGCAGAAGCACAGCCACAATGGAGCATCCATACGGACAAATCTTCTAACAGGCAAATAGGTGGAGCTGGTGTGATACTCCACAGCCCGAAAAGGGATAAAGTTGAGTGCATGGTCCGACTTGATTTCCCTACAACAAACAACGAGGCAAAATACGAAACCTTGATAGTAGGACTGGATCTAGCAAAAGTAGCAAGAGCCACAAATATAGTAATGTATTGTGACTCTCAAGTAGTCACCAGCCAGGTTAACGACGACTATGAATGTAAGGGCGAACGCATGAAGAAGTACCTAAAGCAAGTAAAGAATCAGGTGAACAACCTCCAAGCGAAGTTCGTTCAAATCTTAAAGGAAGAGAAGGAGCTAACCAATTATCTCCCCAAGGCTGCATCAGCAGAGTCTATGATTATCCCTAGTCAAGTACTATCCTTCGTTCAAATCTCACCATTAATAGATGGCATCAGTGTGCAGGAGGTAGGTTCCGAGAACCATTGGACGACGCGACTAACATCCTTCCTGAAGGACGGAGTGCTACTCGACGGCAAGGAGGCTGCAAGGAAATTGAAGGTTCAAGCAGCACACTCCGATCGTACCTGAGGTGCCTCATCCCCGAAAAGGCAGATTATGTCATGTGAGAAGTCCAAGAAAGGGTTTGCGAAAACCATTCGGGACCATGGTCATTAGTGCCTAAGCTAATCTGGGTGGGATACTAATGGCCTACTATGCAAAAGGATGCCCACGCGTATGTCAAGGCTTGTGACAAGTGCTAAAGGTTTGGCAACCTCATCAAGCAACCAACGAAGGATCTCACCCCAATGACGACCCCATGGCCTTTCGCCCAATGGGATTTGGATATCATGGGCCCGTTCCCAACAATTGAGGTACCTAGTAGTTGGTATAGATTACTTCAACAAATGGGTGGAAGCCGAAGCCCTGGCCACCATAATGGAAAAGAATGTACGAAGCTTCATATGGAAGAACATCATCTACAGGTACAGTATACCTAGAGTACTGGTATTAGACAATAAGAAGAGGTTCGACAATGACGTATTCAGAGACTTCTGCTCGCAGTTAGGGATCAAGAATCACTAATCGTCGCCCGCCCACCCCAAGGCCAATGGGCAAGTTGAGGTCATAAACCAATCCTTGCTTAAAATCATCAAGACTTAGCATGAGGGGCAAAAGGTATATGGTCGGAAGAATTACCAAGCATCTTATAGGCGTACAACACAACGGCTAGGATGCCACGGGAGAGACACCGTTTCGACTAGCATATGGTAGCAAGGCAATCATCCCGGCTAAAGTAGGACTTACAAGCTACAGAGTGGGAAATCAAGACGAAGGCAAGAATGACGAAGCTATGCGCTTGCAGCTGGATCTGTTGGACGAGGTCAGAGTAACGATCGAGCAAAGGCTAGCACGGTACCAAGACCTTATGGCCAAACACTATAACTCCAAAGTCAGACACCAAAACCAAATTGGGAAGGTGATAGGTGCCACAAAAGACACTTTCTAGAGAAAGCTAGGACCAAATTGGGAAGGATCGTGTAGAATCGCCTCATGGTATAGGAAGGGAACTTACCACCTGGAAACACTGGACGAGCAAAAACTGCATCACCCATGGAACACAGAGCACCTAAAGAAGTACTACCAGTAGACAGTGGCAAGGGCAACGGCACTCCTCACTTCCAGTTTATTGCTTTTTAGATTAATTCTTTATTACTATCTACAATTTCTTTTAAAGCCCAAGGGCAAGTTTTTTTATCTTTTAAGAACATTTTTTGTGCATGTTTAACATAATAAAAGGAGTTATTTAGAAATGCCATGTGTTTGATACCTACATTTCTACAGTATCAAGTCCACCAAATGGACGAGTACATCATATAAGGATGACTTATCTCCATTAAGTCCACAAAGTGGACGGATTCATCTTATGGGGTGATCTAAGATTATAAAGTCCACAAAGTGGGGATGAATCGAAGATTATGATAAGTCCATAAAGTGGACGGATTCATATTTATCCAGCCCACAAAGTGGACGAATTTCATCCTTTAGAGATGGCTAGTAATGAGCCCACATAAACAAACGGATTCATCCCAAAAAGGGTGACTTGAAATTATTTAGACCGCAAAGTGGACGAACTCATCCCAAAAGGGGTGACTTGAAGTTATATAGTCCACAAATGTAGACATGCTCAATATGGACAGGTTCCTAAAAGGGCACCCATTAAGTCCACAAAGTAGATGGGTCCCTACTAAGATAAGAATTAAAAGATGTGAACAGATCACCTCAAAAGGTGATTCCAGATTAATTATCAGAGAATGTGTTGGCAGACGAGTCCAGCTAGGACTTCATCCCATTGAACCAAAGGAAGTATCAAGCTAGTTAAATAGGCAAGAGAAATATTCAAACAGATAAACAAAGTAAGAAGCAATAAATAAAAAGCCCATACAAGGCAAATTGTTTACAGAACCCCAAAAAAGGGGGTGACGGTTAGAATGATACCAATACTATTCTTCCAAAATATCTTTACATTTGAAAAAGAAAAACTAAACCAAGTAAAAAAGAAAAAAGTGATGATGAAAAACTACTACTGAATGGGGGGGAGTCTCCTCATCCTTCTCTTCAATAATCTGCACATCTTTAAGCTAACGGGTACCATCCTAGATGGATATTTCATGACTAGCATGAGTGGCCTCTTTGTCAACCTGAGGGACAGGATTGTCTTCATCAACAAAAAGGTCTTCATTTCCTTCTGATTCAACCGGACGGGTTGGAGTTTGGCCTTTGGTGTTGATGGAGATATGAGATAGGTTTAGGTTCGAGTAGGAAGCCTTGACTTGACAAAGGCAATCATCGAAACCATCGGCGTAGGAACCTCCCAACTCAGATAGAAGCGCATCGAAGTCATGGTACTCCTTTAATGCATCTTCTTTAGCCTGACGGAGCAACTTCTTGGATTCGGTGATTTCATTCTCCTTGTCCTTAAGAACTTTTTTCAGTGCCTCCGCCTGCTCCTCCGCCTCTCCTAAAAGCCTCTTTGTCAGGTCAAACTTCTTTTCCCAGCCGGACTTCCAGGCCTTCAACTCCCTAAGCTCGGCCTCCGACGCCTCCACCTTAGCCTTCACACGGCCAAACATCGTCGCCTAGGACACGCAGCGGTCCATCAGGCCCTTCATCATGAGCACCCCCTGCAAACACCCAAAACCATGTTAAAACAATAATAATAAATAAAAAGAGGGGCAGACAGAGAGAAAAAGCAGATGGAAATGTACCTGAGCCAAGCTAAAGAGACCCGTCTCCCTCATGGCTCTATAGAATAGTTGCCCAAGTCCTCATAGTCTTCACTTGTAAGGATGGACGAAGGCTACTTTAGAGCATACTAGGGGTTCTTACGAAGAAGGACGAGACATTTTTCATCAACAGGAACTTGACCCATCATCAAGCCCTTGCCTTTCCTACGGACAAGCAGAGGAGGAAGTTTCCCTTCAACAGGAATGGCAACGACGAGCTCTTTTACCACCTTGGATTTTTTAGGTGGACGATCGCTTTTGCTGGACGACTTCCTCTTCATGGACGGGTTGGATGTACCTGTCCCCTCCTTCTTCCTAGCAGTTGCCTACTACTTAATATAGGCCCTTCTCCTACCGTCTTCCATTTTTGTGCAAAACGGACCAAAAAGGAGTTAGATGAAACCTCTATAAAATTATAAGGAAAGGAAAGAGAGAAATGGACTTACGTTGGCGCACTGAATGATCGTGGCGACGGGTGGCTTCTGAGGGTTCAGAAGCTTCGCAATACCAGTGGAGGGTATCCAAGGTGACGAGCTTCGTCCAAGTTCTCTTCAACAACTGGATTTTAAAAATATGTTCCAAAAAACTCCATTGTTCGAGAGAAACCTCCAGACGGTCTCGAGCTGCAATAGGAGATGGTTAGTACATTATATAAAAAATAAGAAGCCAAGTTTATTGCCAACGGACACCTACCAGAAGGGGGCATTATACCCCAAGTCTTGGTCATCTGGGCAACACATCCAGCCATCCCCCTCAAGGAAAATGTACCGACCCTTCCAGTTCCTATTTGAGCCGGGATATCACAGACTAATCTAAGTGATGGCTTCCTTGGCAGGATGTTGTACATCCCCTTAGACTGGATGATCTCAGATGGACGGTAGCAGTGGAAGAACTCCTCCATCTTCATCCTACGTGCTCCTTTTGAAAGGACCCCATACAGAACTTCTGCACCAAGAAAAACCCTCCAAGCGTTTGGAGAGACTTGGGTGACGGCTAGGGGGGTAGAGTCACCTTATACTGTGGGGGGACCATCACCCACCCAAAAATGTTCAAAATTTTTTTATAGTTGGTAAAAAATAGGCCCTAAAGAATTTTTGTCAAATTTGGCCCCTTCAAATGAAACTGATTGGTCCCCCCCAAGTCTCCTTGATTCATTCAAATTTATTCAACTATGTTGACCTTTTGTTAGTCTTTCTCCATCTCTCCTCCACCAACACGTCATCACACAAGCCCAACTTGTATAATTTTTACTATTGGGCTGTAGCTTCCTTTATAGAAAGTTATTACTTCACCTTTTCAATTTGTATTTTCCATCTACCTCATCACTCACAGTGAAGGTGTTCCTTAATCTCTCTAGTCCTCCATTTCTTCTTCTCCTTTTTCATTTCTATTTTACTTCAAATTCTATTCATTTTTATCTAAGTTCAATTTCTATTTCTATTTATTTATATTATGGTTGATAAATTTTTTTTCCTCTTATTTATTAATCCAATTGATAGCCTATTTCATTATTTATATTTAGTATTTCATACTAACATACTAAGACAACCATATTTAAGTAAGCTTTGGTATGACAAACACATCTAATACTAGATTAGATGCATAAATCTTCATAGTCCAATATAAGGTACCACTAATTTTATTTGAAAAATCTCATACACGTGCCAAAACTAACAAATTTGTCTGTGTTTGACAAATTTGTCCAGTAATGAGTGGGTCACACACACACACACACACACACACACACATATATATATCTTGTTAATCAATATGATCATTTCATCTTGGCTGGCCCTCCCAAAGGAAAATTTCTAGCTCCGCCCCTAGTGACGGTTAACTAAAGATATTGCAGGAGGCGACAGTAAAGGGTACTTAGTGGAAACCTAAGTCTTACTTTAAGCATTTGCTTGTACACTCCAACATCATCAACCCCTTGGTAGTAACATTTCTCAGATTTGTATGGAAGACAGATTGGTATGTTGTGTGGAATTTGATATTTTTCCCTAAGGGTATCAAAGTGTTTCTGCTTGATAGTAGACTTGAAGTCATTCACCGTCCATAAAGGTAGGAGAATGAACTCTCTAAGGCCATCTGATCCTATGACGGATTAGGGAGGGGGTTTAGCACTGACAAGTTGTCATTGGAGTCACTCTCTGACCCATCCATGTCCAAATCCTCATCCTTTGTGGAAGGTGAGGAGGCCAACTAGTTCCTTTCGTCACTTGAGGTGCTGGGGTCGTCTTGACCTAACAGATTCACCTTATCGTAGCCCACTCCTTCGCGGACCCACGATTGCTCACTCAACACACTAAACATGTCACCTACACATGACAAATAAACCCTAAGACTCTGACGGTTTCACATAGACGACGGGTGTTCAAAATTTAAATAAGTTGCAAGGGAATTCAACATAAAAATACTTACCAGTTAAAAAGAACTACAAGGTGTGGCTTACGGTTGCCCCAAGTAGACAGAAAGCAGAATCAATAAGGTAGACGGATGCGCTCTAATTGAAAAATTTTTGTGAAAAGTAAAAGTGAGAAGGAAGGAAGCGCATATATATAGAGATAATGGCATGGAAGATGAAAGGACGCTTCAGTTCGAGTGACTAATCGCTAAAAACATGCCATGTGCCCCTATGACAATTATGACCCTAGGCTGCCCTGTTAATTAGAACGCATCTCCCAAAGTTAAAATTAGACCGTCACTCCACGGATCTGTCCAAACATTGTGCGACGGACACATGGAGTGAAGGGGCAACTGAAGAGGATAAAAAGGATGTAGACGATCTCACTCTACTAAATCGGTCATGAGCGATGGTGCTTTAAGCTCAAAGTAATGGAGGGAGACGGTGCGCATATGCAAGGAGACGAACTCTACATGATGGACGGATAAAAAGTAGACGGATACCAAGTGGATGGTGGCAATGCCACGTGGCATCCACATGGCTTAAGTAATCTCCAAGGAATCCTAAATGAAAATATCTTGCGCTCTACGATTAACCTGAGTCAAGGAACCCCTATATGGAGAGAATCCCACAAAATTATTAGGGTTTTCTCCGTAAAGAAATACCTTCTTGACCAAGAAAGAAAGAGTTGGTTCTACACTTCTATAAAAACACATAACTCTTAGGAATCAAGGTACGCATAATTCATCCCAGCTTTGATACTCTAGAGTGGTCAAAAGTTTTCTGACTTAACCTTCGAGGGTCTTTGGCCAGTACCACACCGGTACTCTCTCAAGGTCTTCTTATTTCGTGTTGTGCAGGTGTTGTCTTGAGCACATGAGGATTGTACGGCTTACTGACAATTTTCGGCATCATCATTGCCCTTACTACCGTGACCAAAATTCTATCATAACCAGATATACTTGATCCACCAAAAGCTTTAGTTGCCAATGCAGTGGATTCATCATAAGCTGCAGTAGAATGACCAATAGATCTTTGACTCTTATCTTGAATGAGAAATGAAACCTTGTTAATTGAAGGAAAATGATTAATTAACAATATTTGCCCTCGAATCTGACTATATGGTTTCAGTAGCAATAGTCACCATTAAAGGACCTTCAAAAAAACAGAGAGAGAGAGAGAGAGAGAGAGAGAGAGAGAGAAGAACTTTGAAGTGAAAAAGAAAAATCTAGAAGAACTCAAAGCGCTCTGATACCATATAAGATTTTGATGATTGAATATTTTGCATTAATTAGAAACTGAATGTACATCGAGGTATTTATACAAAAAGAAAATAACCAAATCCCTAAAACTAACTCCAAACCATACGGATCTTCCCTCCAAAATCTGTTATGAACTATCCTAATCAGCAAAAGATACGTGCCAATAATTACAACTAACTAACTATTACAAAGCCTAAACTACAAGTACTATTACAAAGATACAAGCTAAACTACTGCCGTTTATGCAGAAGCAATTGTTCCAATGCTCTGTTTTCTGCAGAAGCTCCAGCTTAGGTACTTTGATCAGCTCCAATTCAATTCCTTGGCTCACCTTTAATATGATCCTTTTGATAGGGTTTACAAATTTCAATTTCAAGTTGTTCTAACTCTTTACTCTTTAATTTCCTTTGACTTCTTTTTGGATTTTCCTTTTCAATTATAGTAATTGATTTTGAAAGCCATAGTGAAAACTATGACAATAGTATGACACTTCATTCTTATTAAAATTAGATCTACCAAGTACTAATAGAGCAAGCAATATGTTGGGCCATCACTTAGGGAAATACAAATTCTTACCTAAATGAAGTTTAATGAATCCTATCAGTAATAGTGACCTTTATAGAAAGACGCCATAGTGAGTTACAGGTTACTTATGAAGAAAAAAAAAGGTGACAGTAGGAGATGTTACGCGAATTTTTAAAGAAGATTTATAATGGCATTGTCAACATATATTCAGGCTTCAATTGTATGCCAACATAATCTTCACTCCAAATTAAGATTTGACCTGCAATATTTTTTATCATGACAAACTTTATAAAAAATGTTAGCCCACGTGGTTACCGTTAACTTTATATAAAGGATTGCATCAGTGTCGATATGGTTACAAGAACGTGGCTGACCTTTGAAGGCGTGGTTGCTGGCTATGCAAAAGCTGGTATACCTCTTGAAGTTATGTGGACAGATATAGATTACATGGATGGCTATAAAGACTTTACTCTTGATCAAAATCGACTTCCCATTGGTCCAAATTCGAAAAGTGTTGATACTCTTCAGTCTTCACCAAAATGGTCAGAAATATATGCTCATCTTGGATCCTGGTATGTTTTACTTGACATGCAATTATTTTCTTAAGCTGTATTAGTACACGCAGATACCAAAATATTTCATTCCAATAGTCAATTCGAAACGGAATTAGAAATCTTGGTCTCAATTCCAAAAATTGTTGATATTTCATTTCCATAAAATGTTGATATTCCACTTTCCGAAAATTCTTATGCAAAATTTTAAAAGAGAGGTGCTACTTCCATAACATTTTTACAAGATTTTCACAACAAATCATAGGTGGTTAGTTGTTGTTGGTTCAAATTTGAACCAAACACTAAGATTACTTTTTTGCCCCAACAATAACAATCAGTAACAACCAGCCACTTAAGATTTGTTGTTAAAATATTGTAAAAATGTTATGGACATATCATTTTTCATTTTAAAAAATTGATGTTAAGTGGATTTTTTCTTTTTCTTTTTTAATACTCCAGCCCCCACTCAATCAAACTCCAGGCTCTGTCCCCACCCACTTGACTGATAGCATACTCTCAAGCCGGTGTTTAAGATGAACGTGACTACAACTGATCATGCATTATGGTGCTCACACCCACTAAAACACAAAGAAAAGATAGTGTGTACATGATTTTATATGAGAAAATTTGGGTGCCTTTAGACTCGTAGAAAAAAAAATGAGAGGAGGGCGACAAGTATAGATGGTTTATCCTTTTTGGTTGGGAGGATATATAGAAAAGATTTTAGTTTTTTCTATTTGTGTTTGGTTGGAAGCATAAAAGTGGAAGGATGGAAAAAAATTTTGTTTGGTTGAGAAGAAAAATGGGAGGATAGAAAATCAAGTTTGTATATATTTACACTTATATCCCTATTTTATATATATATATATATATATATATATTAGCTAACATTAAATTTTTTTAATGTATATAAAATAAATACATAATTTATATAAAATTTCGGGATAAACAAAAAAAATTACAATATCAATAAAAAAAAACAATTCAATGAAGAAGAATAAAAAAATAAGTATGACTATCAAATATCAATTAACTACAACCATATATTAAAAAATTTAAAGTATTCTTCAATACAATTCAAAAAAGAATAACAAAAACAAAAGATAGAAGTGAAGAGAGGAAGTAGAAGGTAGAAGTGGGTAAAAAAAAAGAAGAAGAAGAAGAAGAAATGAAAAAGAGTTAGGAGTTATTAGTAGTGAAGAAATGAAGAGAAGAAGAAGGAAAGAAAGAGAGAGAGAAAGAGAAAGATTCATAGAAAGGAAAGTAATAGCTGACTAAAAAAACCAAAAGTAATAGAAAAATGAAAGACGTAGAAAGTGAATAAAGAAAGCAGGAGGAGTGGAAAAAAAATGGTAGATTCCACTAACATACCTTGGGGTTTGGGCAAATACCAATTAGGTCAAACACATTTCATAATTGACCAATTTGGTCTCTAAAGACAATTTAATTCCTATCTCTATTACCTTCCATTACTCAGTTTTCCTTCTCTCTCTCTCTCTCTCTCTCTCTCTCTCTCTCAGGCCTCTCTTGTCTCTCATCCCTCTCTCTCCAAGCCAACCCTTTTCTATGACTCACCCTTTCATTGTCTCTTTCTTCTCTTAGGCAACAACAGTGGTGTGCTCTCAGGTAACGGTAGTGGTGGGTTTGTTGTGGGTTTTTGAGTTTTTTTATTTGGATTTTGTGGCCAGCGATGGTGGTGAGTTCCAATCTGGGGTAGATTTGCAATCAATTGGTTGTGGGTTCTGATGTTGTGGGTTGGTTTGTTATGGGTTTTTTGGATTTGGGTTTTGTTAAAGGATTTGGAGTCTGTTACTATGGGTTTGGCTAGGGTTTATGGCCGGTGGTGGTGGGTTTCAATCTAGGGTGGATTTGTAGTGGGGGTGGTGGTGGGTTTGTTATGAATATTTTGGATTTGGGTTTCGTTGCGTTGGGTTTGGCTAGGTTTTATGGCTGGTGGTGATTTTTGGTAGTGGTGGTAATGATAGTGGTAGTGGTATTGGGTTCTGATATAAGGTCAATTTGCAGTGGGCTTGGTGGTCAGTTGTGATGTGGTGGTGGGTTTGCTATGGGCTTTTTGGATTTGAGTTTTTGTTTAAGGATTTGGGTGGGTAAAATTGGGTTGTTAGTTAGTTGTGGCCGTAGTTATGGCTGATCTGAGGTTAGAGATATTAGGATGGCTAAAGAGAGGAGAGAAGGGGAACGCAGGAGGAGAGAGTCACAGTGAGAAGAGAGAAATTAACAGAGGGTAACATGGTTAGGGATTAAATTGTCTTTAAGGATCAAATTAGTCAATTTTGAAATGTCTTGGACCTAATTGGTATTTGCCCAAACCTTAGGGTATGCTAATAGAATTTACCCCCCCAAAGAAAAAAGGAAGAACAAACAAAGAAGCACCAAGAAGCAAGGACCAAATAGTATTTTTACATGCACACAAGTTTTCTCCCATGTTTTTTCTTCATTTTGGAGAGATTGTAATTTGGTTGGCCAGGCAAGAAAATATTTGGGCCCCACCAGTTTTCTCTCCGTCCTCCCAACCAATCAACAAATCCAAATGTACCAAAATTTTTCATAAAAAATTAATAAATGACATGACAAAGAGAGAAAAAATGGCAGTGGAAAAAGACTTTTTAACTCATATATCATTAGTTTTATAAATTTATGTTTTTGTTTTGTTTTAAGAAAATGTTTTATTTGGTTGGAATAAAGATATTAAAGATTGTAAAATCCAATTGTATTAATCAAAATATTCATGAAATAAAATTCTATATTTTCTAATGTTATAATTATTTTTGTTAACTTTTTTTAATATTTATAAATTTTTTTTAACATCCTTTTTAAAATTTATAATATTTATTTATACTTTAAATTGTTTATAAAATTATTGATATCATTATCATGGTATTTCACTGGTTAATTAATCAATATAAAAAAGCAACAACTTGTTTGTCAGCTTAGCTTAGAAGGTCGGGTACATGAGTACATCCAATATAAAACTACAAATTGCAAAAGGCCCCAGGACCCAAGTGAACCATTTCTCTCGTTATAGAAAATAGGAACAATGAAGGAAAAAAATAAAGAAATAGCTTTATCTTATCCTCAACATCATCATCAACAAAACCACACTCTACTTTTCTTCTTCTTCTGTATCTTGGTTTGTTACTTTCCCCGCTCAAACGGCAGATTAGAAGAAAAAGATGCAGTCCCAGCTGGGCATGGATACAGAATTCGATCCGTGTTTATTGATCCCTCCGGCAAATCATTGACCGCATATCTTGGTCTCATTAACAGCTCCTCCATTTTTGGGCCTGACATTCAGAATCTCAACTTCATTGCCAGGTATGCTTGCTTATATGCTATTGCTCTCTGTGCATTATCTCCAAAAATCTGCTCATCGTTTTCATATTCCTATTATCACCGTCAACTTTTTTGGGAGTTACCAATACTGTGGAGCAACGTAAGCATGTGAAACTTAATAACAATAATTCTCCTACACGAAAATTCTAAACTCTTATTTTTATAGCCGCCTGGCTAAGAGCACTAGAATTGGAGTGTAAATGCTCCCAATTACTATTTTACAATTTAAGACACTCAAAACTCACTCCATCTAAGTTTGTAAACTTAAAAAAATTTACAACCTTACTGTTCATAAATTGTAAAGAAAAAATAATAATAATCTTGTGGTTGTATGTAAAAAGAAAAGGAGAGTGGGAGGAGAGTTTTTATTATTATTTTATTAGGTAATTTATATTATTTTATTGGTTTATGTATAAAAATAAAAACTAAGACATAGGGTGAATTGTAAAATGAGTTTGTAAAATAGGTAAAGTGGTGTTTGAAAATGCAAATTTTTTTTTTTTTTTTTTTGGCATCCCCATATGCTAGTACTCTAAAGATTCAAGTGTTAGTCACATGCAATAAATAGTCAAATAACTAGTGGATGAAAACACTCAAGCAAATAGTGGACGATGAGGTATATATATCATAAATGATGACATCTAATATTTATAATTTTTTTTTTAATTTTATCTTAGATTATGTGTGTGAAGCTCCCTATTGGAGAGTAGAGTAACCATCGCACCAAAGATGCGCAGTGGTTTTTTCTAATATTTATAATCGAAAGGCAATAGTTAGGTGTAGTATCTCATTTTTGACTAAAAAGTTAGGTATAGCATCTCATTTTTGACTAAAAAGTTAGGTATATTACTTGAGAAATATAATATACTCCACTTATGGTCTTAAGTCAATTTTGAACATAATTTATTATTTTGATAAACTAAACCCTATATTTTAAAAAAAAAAAATTTTGGAACCTACCACAAATTTTAGTACATAAAGGTTACAAATTAATGTGTCAATGAATATGATTGATGGAATTTAAACACCAAGCCCACCAAATATATGTATGATTGAATTGTTTTTATTTTTTATTTTTTTCAATTAATGACATCAATTTGTAAGCTCTATATAATAAAATTTATAGTATTCATGAAATGCTAAAAATATTACAAACTTTACTATTTAAACTTATAAACTGATGTGATAATAAATATGATTATTGAATTTCAACAGTTCAACCGCTTAAAAAATGAATGTTTGAATTATGAAAAATGCTAAAGTTATACTACAAACTTTAATTAATAATTTTTAAATTATAAAAATATAAAGTGTTGACAATTAGTTATGTGTATATTTATCATTCTCAAAAAAAGTTATGTGTATATTTGTTAACTTTGATAATGTTAACAAGTTTTCATAATTTTAATAATGCTGATAATTTTACGCACAACTTGTTAAATAAATACTATTTAAATATTAAAAGTAATTTACATATAATGATAATTCTCTTGCACTGTTAGATTATCTTATCACATAATATTGTAGCACATGAAATCAAAATATGTGGCCCGGTGGCTTGTCCACCATTGGGTAAGGCTGTGGGGTTCAACTGCGTTTGCTCCCCAGTTCAATTCCCAACAACTATAACACCTTGTGGCCAGTGGCAAGCTCCTACCGCAAGCGAGGATTAGTTAAGGTGTGTATAAGCTAGCCCGGACACCTCGTGAGAAACCAATATATATATATATATATATATTTATATAAGTCGTACAACTTGATATTACTTTACTATTGGGATCTATTAGTGCATCACGCGTCTAAGAATATTTTAAATAAGGAGGCATAGGACACACATTGACAGGTGTATCATTTAATGATTGAACGGTGAGGATTATATCATCTGATATTGCTAGGGTTTGATTCATGAATATAAAAGCCACACTTTTGTTCATCAAATAAATAAATAAATAAAAGCCACACTTTAGTGCCACTGCCGCTACTGCCAGATTACATTTTCACCATTATTAGAGCATCTTCCAATTATCTACTAAACTCACAAAAGCCAAATGGTTAAAAAGTGTTATACCACCACGCACCCTTGACGTGATAATCACTCCACAAGTATAAGTATTTGTAAAGTGTGCGGGGTAAAGGCCAGAATTCAAGTCTCCAGGAAGGAGCTTCACATACTTATACACTTAGATAAGACTAAAGTAGAATTTTTGTCTTATATAAAAAAATTAAAATATATATAAAAAAGTGTTGCTAGTGCATACATTGGCTCTTCCATTTCTAGAGGCTACTTCATCCTCTGTAATATAGATCAAGTCTTGCATTTTGTTCCATGAAAAAAAAAAAAAAAAAGTCTTGCATTTTGTTTGGGAAAAACGGTTCCCTGATGTAACTGGTGTTCTACTTTTATGCTTTGTTTTGTCTTGTGCACAAGAACTTTGCCCAACCTTTCCAAAACTAGTAAAATTTTAGCAATCGAATCGATGGTTTTTAGTTAAAGTTTCCTTTTCCTTTATTTTTGGTTATTAATACAACAGGACTGGATTAGTGTCCAGTTTCCGGTTCAACAGGCCAGTCCAGTCATTTGACAATAAATTATTTTTCGCTAATTATTGTTTGCATACTAAGTTATACATTGTCATAAACAATCCAATTGAAATCATGTTTTGATAATCAAAACATGAATTCAATTTTAATTGAAAATCGTTTCATAATTATAACTAAAATTATGTTTACAATTGATTTCAACTTAATGTCCCTTAAAGTGTATCTATTATTTGACATGTGTTCAAATTTTAACGGATTTAAGGCTGAAAAACGCTAATTAGTTGGCACAAATTGGGTCGTGTCAGTTCGGTCAGGCGGGTTAGGCATTTTTTTTTTTTTCCCCCGCACCGCCTGATAATTAACACAATAATTTTGGCTGATCGGTAGCTGGCTGTCCACAGCTTTGAAACCAAGGATCGGCTGAGAATTCAAATAACAGACTCTGACCACCGCAGATGGGAGATCCCACAAAACATCATCCCACGCCAAACCCACTCCCCACTACACCGCTCTCTCCCCAAAACTCCGTCATCTCCACCCCATTCCCATTCCACCACCTCCTACTTCCTCTCCGACCCCAATTCCGACCTCACCCTCATTCTCCACACCACCGCTCCCTTCACCTTCTCCATCTCCCGCAAATCCACAAACGACACGATCTTCGACACCGCATCCACTCCCTTCATCTTCAAAAACCAGTACATCGAGCTCTCTTCCTCGCTCCCCAAAACCAAGTCCTCACTCTATGGCCTTGGCGAGCACACCAAGCGGTCCTTCAAGCTTGTTCCCGATGACACCCAGACGCTCACTTTGTGGAACGCCGATATCGGCAGTGCTAATCTTGATGTCAATCTTTATGGGTCGCACCCGTTTTACATGGACGCTAGATCATCATCATCATCACCGGCCATTCAAAGTCATGGTGTTTTGCTGCTGAATAGTAATGGGATGGATGTGATATACAGTGGTGATAGGATTACGTATAAGGTGATTGGTGGGGTTATTGACTTGTACTTTTTTGCTGGGCCGTTGCCGGAGTTGGTGATGGATCAGTATACGGAATTCATCGGCCGCCCTACGCCTATGCCTTATTGGTCCTTTGGTAACTTCTATCTTCTCTCTACTCTTGTCTTGTTTGCCTTTTCATATATTGTGAATAGAAAAATGCTGAAGACTTCGTGATAGAGTTCTTAAAATCTTATCAATTTAGTTTCAAATGAGTAGATTGGATTGTAATAGTCAACATTCTTTTTAATATTGATGTATGGTCAAATGACACAAATCTAATAAATTGTTCTAAAAAACATATTAATTTGTGATTCTTATGATTGGAATTATGAATTTACAACATCACCTTCATATGTCATGTCATATGTAATACTTTCTTTAACATTATATTTTATTTCTAAATATTGGTAAATTATACATGCAACCTATAGTGCCATCACTTCTGACTCCAAAAGAACTCAATTCCATCGAGTTAAGAGCTAGACTAAGAATGTCATTTGACACACTTCAACATTAGATTTTTTTTTTTTTTTTTTTTATTAGTACAGTTCAATATTAGATGTGTTTAGCATATGTGATAATGAACTTCTTTTTGCAATCAACAAAGGAGTAGCATGACTGGCAAGGTGTGCATCATGATCCCATATCCATGTGTGACCCAAAACATAAAAGTGACAAAGCTTAAGAGACAGTACATTGTAAGTAACTGTTTCTTTAAGAGACAGTACATCGTACAGAGCTTATAGTAAAATTGATTTTGAAAGACATGGTCAAAACTGACAAGTGTGACATTTCATTCTCAAATTAGATCTACTACTTCCTTAGAATGAAGAAGAATTTCTAGAACAAGAAAATATATGTTGGTCCATCACATAGGCAATACAAATCCTGACCAAATTGAAGTTTAATGAATACTACTTCCTTAGATGCCATATGTAATTATATTGGGAACATAGTGGGTTACAGAGTACTTATAAAGAAAAAGAAAAATGTGACATTAGATTTTATGTGAATTTGAAAGAAGACTTTTTGATGGACCAATTGAAAAAATTAATTGCTGTAATGAGTTGTTCCTCTCTAAAGTTACTTTAAAGACATTCCATTATATTCAGGCTTCAATTGTATGCCAATATAATCGTCACTTGGAGTGAGTCACTCCAAATTAGGATCTGACCTGCAATGTTTTTATCATGACATAATTTATAAGAAATGCTAACCCAAGTGGTTATTGTTAACTTTATGTAAAGGATTTCATCAGTGTCGATATGGTTACAAGAATGTGACTGACCTTGAAGGCGTGGTTGCTGGCTATGCAAAAGCTGGTATACCTCTTGAAGTTATGTGGACAGATATTGATTACATGGATGGCTATAAGGATTTTACCCTTGATCCCATCAACTTCCCACTGGACAAAGTGCAAAAATTTGTTGATACTCTTCACCAAAATGGTCAGAAATATGTGCTCATCTTGGATCCAGGTATGCTTTACTTGACATGCAATTGTTTTCTTCAGCTGTAACTATTCTCACTCTCTTATTTAATGTGAAAATGTGTTATTTTACAGGTATCAGTGTGAATAAGACATATGGAACCTACATAAGGGGAATGCAAGCTGATATCTTCATAAAACGTGATGGTGTCCCTTACTTGGGTCAAGTTTGGCCTGGCCTAGTCTACTTCCCTGATTTTTTAAATCCAGCTAGTGAAGTATTTTGGGGTGCTGAGATAAAAAGATTTCAAGATATTCTTCCCTTCAATGGTCTTTGGCTTGACATGAATGAGATTTCTAACTTTATAACTTCTCCTCCTACTCCAAATTCTACTCTTGATAACCCTCCCTACAAAATTAACAATGCTGGAGTTTCGCGGCCCATTAATAATAGTACTGTCCCTGCAACATCCTTACACTGGGGTAACATTACGGAGTACAATGCCCACAACCTATATGGACTCCTAGAGTCCAAATCCACTAATGCAGCCTTAATCAATGTGACTGGTAAAAGGCCATTTATACTTGCCAGGTCAACTTTTGTAACCTCTGGCAAGTACACGGCACACTGGACTGGAGACAATGCTGCTACATGGAATGATTTGGCATATTCAATTCCAGGAATTTTGAATTTTGGACTTTTTGGTGTCCCAATGGTTGGAGCAGATATATGTGGTTTTTCAAGAAATACAACTGAAGAACTTTGTGGGCGTTGGATTCAGGTAAAAATTGATAGATGTCAAAATGATTAATTGATGTTATACCTTTTTTTTCTCTCAAGCTTTTACTTAGCTTTTGATAGATATTTTACTGTTTTGTAGACTTGTTGTAGATAAAGGGAGTGTATGACCTGATTTTGCGAAGCATTTTCCCCCCCCAGCTTCTGCTTTCTTTATTAAGTAAAATATATTTTGTACCCACTAACTTAAGACTTGTTGCTCTTTGAACCATATGGTTCTAATTTGAGTGATTTTGATCCCTACAAATTTAAATTGTTGTCAATCTAGTCCGACTGTTCAGCTCTGTTAATTAAGTGCCATTAAGTGTCATATGATCTATATACACCCATATCGAGTGCACAAGTCTCAACATTCACCTGTCGTTAACAAAGGTAGTAAAGAAGGGTTAGAGGGCACTTGCACGACAGAAATAGTGGAGGAGGAAGGGGTTGATGCTGTTCTTTTGCTGTGGTCAAAGTAGGCCTTGACATGAGTGGTGAGGGTGTTGGACTTGCTATGGAGCCTCTTCTATTCATACTCAATTGGGATGAAGAAACTCTGAATACTAGCTATGGATCTTTTCATTATGGTCATGCAATATTTATTGATCTAAGGGTTACTGTTGGTGGGTAGTGATCTTTTCATACTCATGTTGCTCGAATCTGGGGATCCCAATGAACTTCCCTATGAAGCAGATGAGGATGATGATGATGAAGAGGAATTCCTCTGCTCTCTTGAAAAACAAAAAATTAGCTTGATTTTTTCTCACAATATTACAACTTATAACATTTTCACCAAATTGATATGATTTTGATTTCTTATGTATTCATGTGACACTTAATGGCATTTAGTGAATAGAGTTCGGCTGAAGGACTATATTGACAATAATCCAAAGCTTTAATGATAATATGATATAAATTAACAATAGGGAGGTAGGGACCAAATTGATTGTTTGTTTAATTTTGATGAGAAACCAAAATGTATTATAGCTGTTTCAATTTTATTGTTTGTTTGTTATTTTATAAGAAGTGATGCTTCCAACGTTTGTATAACATTGGCAGTTATCTCTCTCTATCTCTCTCTCTCTCTCTCTCTATGCATGTTTATCTTTCTGGTTTTTTAATGTCATTTTGTAGAAGTATATTGAATTATCTTTGCAAATGCTATGAGAGAGAAAGTGATAAGGCATAGAAGTCTTAGTGCCATTAATAGGGTATAAAGGAAAAGTCATACTTATTATTTGATTGAATATATTTATGCACCTTATATCTGTATTTTGTCCAAATGCAGCTAGGGGCCTTTTATCCCTTCGCAAGAGATCACTCTGAGAAGTATACTATTCGTCAAGAACTCTACCTTTGGGATTCAGTTGCTGCAATAGCTAGGAAGGTGCTTGGGCTTCGCTATCGGCTTCTCCCCTACTTTTACACATTAATGTATGAAGCACACCAAAGAGGAACCCCCATTGCCCGACCCCTTTTTTTCTCTTTCCCTCAAGATATCAACACTTACGAAATCAGTACACAATTTCAGATTGGTAAAGCCGTAATGGTCTCACCAGTATTGAAGTCAGGAGCTGTTTCAGTTGATGCATACTTCCCTGCAGGAAACTGGTTTGACCTCTTTAACTACTCCCATTCGCTGAGTGTTAAATCAGGAAAGTATATCAAGCTTGATGCACCACCCAATCATATAAACGTGCATGTTCGGGAAGGTAATATTCTGGCTATGCAAGGAGAGGCCATGACAACACAAGCAGCCCGGAAGACTGCATTCCAACTCTTGGTGGTTGTCAGCAATGGTGGAAATAGCAGTGGAGAAGTTTTCTTGGATGATGGTGAGGAAGTGGAGATGGGAGGAGCGGATGGGAAATGGAGTCTAGTGAGATTTTATGGTGGAATAATAGGGAATAAAGTATCAGTCAAATCACAAGTTGTGAATGGAGGTTTTGCTTTAAGCCAAAAGTGGATCATAGATAAAGTGATTTTCATAGGATTAAAGAAGGGTAAGAGATTAAAGAGATATGAACTAGACACTACAAATGGAACAAACTTGAATGGAAACTCAGTTATAAAGGAAAGCTTCGACAGCTTGGGATTTCTTACTGTAGAGGTCTCAAAATTGTCACTTCTTATAGGAAAGGAGTTCAAGTTGGAGCTAAACATCTGAAATAGCGAGACAACTCGTAAGAGAATAAGTATCAGTTGCACTCAACTGTCGTAACTGTTTGAAATTGTATTGCTGGAAAAAAATCGCTATATTAATAAATTTCTAAGTAATAATTGAATAATCTGTTCGAGTGTTGGTAAATTCTATTAACATGTATTGTTTACAATGAGCATTTGATTTGGTTGAAGTTGAGAGGAAATTACCAAAAAGGATATAAAATAAAAATAATGGGTCTCTCTTTCTTCTTCTTTAGAGTGATGCCATTATCTAATTAATGAATCTCACTCACAATTAGCACTGATAAACAACCTAATTTAGGTATTATTATTTTTCTTATAAATATATGTTCATACACAAGGAAAATAATTTAGTTCTTTCATAGGCAAATTTACCAATCAATACTACAATTACAAGAACTCATAGCTAATTGAGTTTCAATTTCTCCTTAGATAGTCATGTATCTATATAATATCTAAATTTTGAAATGTAATATTTATTGTTGTTATGCTCTTTTTGGTTGTTAAGCTACATCGGCGTAGTATTTCAATCTATTTTGATTTACTTCGGTCCACTTTGGTCAATTTTAATACTATTATTTAAGAATAGAAAAAGAGAAGCTTGGGTTGAGATTATCTATTCTAAATTTGAATTTATTAAAAATTATAGATCATTGATATTGATAAATATTAATTAACACATTATATATAGGAAAATAATTTTATATTTTTTTGTTCTTCTGCCTTTTCTTGTCAATTAAAAGGACATCAAAAAATTCTTTACAAATTGTTTGAAATTTTTTTATCAACTATATTCTTATATGTAATTTCAAAAAAATAAATGAGAAGGTAAATGCTTTAACTGTGGAAAACCTGGTCATTTTAGTAAAGATTGTAAACAAAAACCTGATAAGTTAAAAAAACAAGTTTAACATGTTAAAAATTGGTGATAATGATCAAGAAGAATTATTCAGAATCCTTGAATCACACAATTCGTCTGATTCTTTGGAAGATGATTCTTCTTCAACTGATTCCTGTTATCATTCTGTTGATGAATCATCTGATTCTCCTAATATTAAAATTGGTTGTAGAAGTTCATGTTGTAATGTTAATAAATTTATTAATGTTCTCACTAAAGGTAAAGAAAATGAAAGCTTGTTGAAAAATGAAACTAGTAAAAAGAAATCCAAAGATTTAACTGTTAATAATTTGCAACATGAAATTAATGTTGTTAGACAAGAGATAAGTAAGTTAAAACATGAATCTAAAAATATTAAAAGTGATAATCTTAATCAAGAAATGTTAATGTTTAAAATTGATAAAAAACTTGACAAAACTGATGAGAAACAAGATGAGCTTAAAGATGAAGGAAAATCTAGTCAACAGGCTCTTCTTTCTGATAAAGGTATTGTTCATAATTCTCAACTTGCTCTTGTTAATAAAATACTCTCTCCAAAATGGTTTACAAAAGTCAAAATTGTTGTTTCTTATGATTACCATTTCACTGTTATTGCTATGATTGATTCTGGTGCGGATATAAATTGTATCCAAGAAGGATTGATTCCTTCGAAATATTTTGAAAAATCAACTGAACGATTAGTTTCTGCTAACGGTTCCCGAATGAAGATTAAATATGAATTGAATAATGCACATGTTTGTCATGATAACATATGTTTCAAGATTCCTTCTGTTTTAGTCAAAAATATGACTGATAAAGTAATTCTTGGCTTGCCTTTCATAAATGCTTTGTATCCTTTTCTTGTTGAACATGATGGTATTACCACTGACCCTTTTGGTCAAAAAGTAAAATTCAAATTTGCTTCAAATCATGAGATTGATATTGATAATGCTTCCAATCTGATTCATGCAAAAATCAAACATCTTAGCTTTCTTCAGCAAGAAGTTAGATACAAGAAAATCGCTGAAAAGCTTTCTGATAAATTGTTGCTCTCAAAAATTGACAATTTTAAAAAAATGTTAATTGATGATGTTTGCTCTGATGTTCCTAATGCTTTTTGGCATAGGAAGAAACATATTGTTGACTTGCCTTATGTTAAAGATTTTGATGAGAAAAACATTCCCACTAAAGCTCGTCCTATTCAGATGAATGCTGAAACTGTTGAATTTTGCAAAAAGGAAATCCATGATTTGCTTGAGAAAAAACTAATTAGGAATAGCAAGTCCCCTTGGTCTTGTTCTGCTTTCTATGTTCAAAAGAATGCTGAAATTGAGAGAGGAACTCCTCGCCTGGTTATCAACTATAAACCTTTGAATAAGGTTTTAGAATGGATTAGGTACCCTATTCCCAATAAGAATGATCTTGTCCATAGACTGAGTGAGGCTGTAGTGTTTTCTAAGTTTGATATGAAATCTGGGTTCTGGCAAATCCAGATTAATGAGAAGGATAGGTACAAAACTGCTTTCACCACTCCTTTTGGTCATTACGAGTGGAATGTAATGCCTTTTGGTCTTAAAAATGCTCCTAGTGAATTCCAAAATATCATGAATGATATTTTCAATTGCTTCAGTCACTTTACTATTGTTTATATTGATGATGTTCTTGTTTACTCCAGTTCTATTGATGAACACTGGAAACATTTGTATTCGTTTCTAGAAACTATCAAAAGAAATGGTCTTGTTGTTTCTGCTAAGAAAATTAAACTGTTTCAAACAAAAGTTCGTTTCCTTGGCTATGACATCTCTGAAGGACAAATTCGTCCTATTGATAGAGCCATTCAATTTGCTGATAAATTTCCTGATGTTATTACTGATAAAACCCAGCTTCAAAGATTTCTTGGGTCATTGAATTATGTTGCTGATTTCTACAAAGATATGAGAAAACAATGTAAACCTCTTTTTGATCGGTTAAAGAGTAATCCTCCTTCTTGGTCCGATGTTCATACATCCCTTGTTAAACAAATCAAATCTCATGTTAAGACATTGCCCTGTCTTGGTATTCCCACTGTTGAGGCGTTCAAAATTGTTGAAACCGATGCCTCTGACGTTGGTTATGGTGGTATTCTGAAACAAAGAGTTTCTCCTGAGTCATCTGAACAAATTGTCCGTTTCTATTCTGGAATTTGGAATAATGCACAGTTAAACTATAGTACTATTAAAAAGGAGATTTTATCTATAGTATTATGCATTTCAAAATTTCAAAGTGATTTATTAAACCAAAAGTTTTTATTATGTATTGATTGCAAAAGTGCTAAATATGTTATTGAAAAAGATGTTGAAAATATTGCTTCAAAACATATTTTTGCCAGATGGCAAGCTATTTTAAGTGTTTTTGACTTTGATATTGAATATATTAAAGGATCTCAAAACTCCATCCCTGATTTCCTTACCCGTGAATTTTTGCAGTGTCCTAATGGCAAGTAGAAGGTCGAAAGACAAGACACCTGCCATTGTTAACCCAATTGTTAAACCTGTTTCCTCTTTGGACCCAGTTAGTAAACCTGTTTCCTCTATGGACATTGTTAACCGATTCACCCCACTAGGCACTATTCCCAAACCCAACTATTCTTTTGTTCTTGCCTCATCATATGACCCTTATGCAATAACCCCTGTTAACCGACCAATCAAAACTGTTTATCCCAAAAACCCCAATGTTCCTCAATATGCCAAAAAACAATATTTCCAAAACCTGTTTTATATTGAACCCAACAGAGCCTCCATTTCTGACCCTCTCACACTTGCTAGAAGCTATTTTCCCTCAAGATTTCATTGGATTCCTGAGCATAGTGAAAAGAAGTTACAATACTATTCTGGTCTCTTGAGTCATGAAAAATCTATTATTATTAAAACCATTACTGACAAAGTTGATACCTCCAAGATCATCTACCATGGTGTTTACATAGTCAATGTTATTACTGAAGAAGAGTGGGGTCCTTCTCCTAGTTTTACCAAAACAATGCCCGGATCCCCCATCCCTTATTCTTACTATGATTATATCACTGCTTGGACAAGATTTATGCTTCACCAAAATGAAGACATGTCTCATTCTTGGTTTGTTAACTTTGATAGTAAGTTCCATGGCGCCCTGCCTCTTTGGTTCAATCGTTGGTGGACTCAATTTGGCCCTATTAATGACATACTTCCTGAACCATTGCTTGAGGCCTTTGAATGTTTCAAGAAGTTCTATAAAATTGATGCTTATGGTGCCAAGTTCCCTCCTTTACTCCACTTTGTTAAACGATACAAAATATCCTGGATATTAAAATGGCAGTATGAAAAAGAAGGTGATGTGCTCCAAAGACATTGGTATGTAAAATGGTGGGGTAAATTCCCTCATACTCAGAGGATTATTGCTAGTGTTTCCAGAGAATCTTCTTCCGTTGCTTCTCTCCCCATTGCTAATTGTTCAGTTAGTCGATCCCCTGTCACTACTGATGCATCTGCTTCCTCTTCTAAATCTACTAAGCCATCTGTTAAACCCAATAAAGTGAGTTCTCCATTGGATGATATCCGCAAGGACCCTGAAGCACTAAATGCCCTTATTGAAATGTTAAAAAAGGAAAAGGCTGATTTAGATGATGAACGATCTTCTGAGGCCTCTGTTGCAAAAGATCCTTACTACCCCTACAATGAGGAGTGGTTTGGTCATGATGAAGATGAAGCTGATGAATTAGCAAAAGATTGATTAATTCACCCTATTTGCCAGGCCAGCACAAAAGGCCAAGATGCTATTATTATTTCCTATGCTAAAAATGATGATGATTGACTCTCCCTATTTGCCAAACCAGCACAAACGGCCAAGATGTTACTGTTCTTCACCATGCTTGAGTACTTATGCTACTGTAAAAAATATTAGTACTGTTCTTGCTCATGCTACTGAAAAGAAGATTCCTTATGTTCCCAAGACTACTTTCAACTATTCCAAGACCACTTTCCGTATGCTTTGGTCAAAGAATATTTTGAACACTATTTGCTTTTACTATTTATGTGTTACTATTCATTCTGAATTTTACCTATTAAAGGGGGGTTGTCCCTTATGTTGGAGGAGAACTCATTCAGAACATTATTCAGAACTTATTAGAACTTTTGTTAGAACTTCCTCTAGAGAGTTTACCTTCTTTGAGAGAGTTCTCCTATTATCTTGTTGACTACAACCTTGTTCACCAGAACCTTGTTCATACAAACCTTGTAACTAGAACTAGTTCAAGCTTTGTAACTATTAACCTCTACTGTTGAGATCTTGTTGTATTGACTATTACTACTGTAAGTGTTTACCTACTTTCAATAAAAATGTATTTTCAGTTTATGTTCATTATATTACTTGTTGCTACCGCCACCTTGGACGGATTACCGCCATACTGGATGGTTTTAAATTGCTTTCATTAATTGCTTTCAATTATTTTGATATATACTGCTTGGCTGGTTCTACCGCCTTATTATTGGTCTAACTTTGCTATTTACTTTCACTATATTATTACTGTGCTTCCGCCTCTCTCTCTTCTTCTGTGTGTCCCCTTCCCCCTTTATGACCTCTACTGTTGAGATCTTGTTGTATTGACTATTACTACTGTAAGTGTTTACCTACTTTCAATAAAAATGTATTGAAAGTAGGGAGAGAGGCGGAAGAAGGGAGAGAGGCGGAAGCACAGTAATAATATAGTGAAAGTAAATAGCAAAGTTAGACCAATAATAAGGCGGTAGAATCAGCCAAGCAGTATATATCAAAATAATTGAAAGCAATTAATGAAAGCAATTAATGAAAGCAATTTAAAACCATCCAGTATGGCGGTAATCCGTCCAAGGTGGCGGGTAGCAACAAGTAATATAATGAACATAAACTGAAAATACATTTTTATTGAAAGTAGGTAAACACTTACAGTAGTAATAGTCAATACAACAAGATCTCAACAGTAGAGGTTAATAGTTACAAAGCTTGAACTAGTTCTAGTTACAAGGTTTGTATGAACAAGGTTCTGGTGAACAAGGTTGTAGTCAACAAGATAATAGGAGAACTCTCTCAAAGAAGGTAAACTCTCTAGAGGAAGTTCTAACAAAAGTTCTAATAAGTTCTGAATAATGTTCTGAATGAGTTCTCCTCCAACATAAGGGACAACCCCCCTTTAATAGGTAAAATTCAGAATGAATAGTAACACATAAATAGTAAAAGCAAATAGTGTTCAAAATATTCTTTGACCAAAGCATACGGAAAGTGGTCTTGGAATAGTTGAAAGTAGTCTTGGGAACATAAGGAATCTTCTTTTCAGTAGCATGAGCAAGAACAGTACTAATATTTTTTACAGTAGCATAAGTACTCAAGCATGGTGAAGAACAGTAACATCTTGGCCGTTTGTGCTGGTTTGGCAAATAGGGAGAGTCAATCATCATCATTTTTAGCATAGGAAATAATAATAGCATCTTGGCCTTTTGTGCTGGCCTGGCAAATAGGGTGAATTAATCAATCTTTTGCTAATTCATCAGCTTCATCTTCATCATGACCAAACCACTCCTCATTGTAGGGGTAGTAAGGATCTTTTGCAACAGAGGCCTCAGAAGATCGTTCATCATCTAAATCAGCCTTTTCCTTTTTTAACATTTCAATAAGGGCATTTAGTGCTTCAGGGTCCTTGCGGATATCATCCAATGGAGAACTCACTTTATTGGGTTTAACAGATGGCTTAGTAGATTTAGAAGAGGAAGCAGATGCATCAGTAGTGACAGGGGATCGACTAACTGAACAATTAGCAATGGGGAGAGAAGCAACGGAAGAAGATTCTCTGGAAACACTAGCAATAATCCTCTGAGTATGAGGGAATTTACCCCACCATTTTACATACCAATGTCTTTGGAGCACATCACCTTCTTTTTCATACTGCCATTTTAATATCCAGGATATTTTGTATCGTTTAACAAAGTGGAGTAAAGGAGGGAACTTGGCACCATAAGCATCAATTTTATAGAACTTCTTGAAACATTCAAAGGCCTCAAGCAATGGTTCAGGAAGTATGTCATTAATAGGGCCAAATTGAGTCCACCAACGATTGAACCAAAGAGGCAGGGCGCCATGGAACTTACTATCAAAGTTAACAAACCAAGAATGAGACATGTCTTCATTTTGGTGAAGCATAAATCTTGTCCAAGCAGTGATATAATCATAGTAAGAATAAGGGATGGGGGATCCGGGCATTGTTTTGGTAAAACTAGGAGAAGGACCCCACTCTTCTTCAGTAATAACATTGACTATGTAAACACCATGGTAGATGATCTTGGAGGTATCAACTTTGTCAGTAATGGTTTTAATAATAATAGATTTTTCATGACTCAAGAGACCAGAATAGTATTGTAACTTCTTTTCACTATGCTCAGGAATCCAATGAAATCTTGAGGGAAAATAGCTTCTAGCAAGTGTGAGAGGGTCAGAAATGGAGGCTCTGTTGGGTTCAATATAAAACAGGTTTTGGAAATATTGTTTTTTGGCATATTGAGGAACATTGGGGTTTTTGGGATAAACAGTTTTGATTGGTCGGTTAACAGGGGTTATTGCATAAGGGTCATATGATGAGGCAAGAACAAAAGAATAGTTGGGTTTGGGAATAGTGCCTAGTGGGGTGAATCGGTTAACAATGTCCATAGAGGAAACAGGTTTACTAACTGGGTCCAAAGAGGAAACAGGTTTAACAATTGGGTTAACAATGGCAGGTGTCTTGTCTTTCGACCTTCTACTTGCCATTAGGACACTGCAAAAATTCACGGGTAAGGAAATCAGGGATGGAGTTTTGAGATCCTTTAATATATTCAATATCAAAGTCAAAAACACTTAAAATAGCTTGCCATCTGGCAAAAATATGTTTTGAAGCAATATTTTCAACATCTTTTTCAATAACATATTTAGCACTTTTGCAATCAATACATAATAAAAACTTTTGGTTTAATAAATCACTTTGAAATTTTGAAATGCATAATACTATAGATAAAATCTCCTTTTTAATAGTACTATAGTTTAACTGTGCATTATTCCAAATTCCAGAATAGAAACGGACAATTTGTTCAGATGACTCAGGAGAAACTCTTTGTTTCAGAATACCACCATAACCAACGTCAGAGGCATCGGTTTCAACAATTTTGAACGCCTCAACAGTGGGAATACCAAGACAGGGCAATGTCTTAACATGAGATTTGATTTGTTTAACAAGGGATGTATGAACATCGGACCAAGAAGGAGGATTACTCTTTAACCGATCAAAAAGAGGTTTACATTGTTTTCTCATATCTTTGTAGAAATCAGCAACATAATTCAATGACCCAAGAAATCTTTGAAGCTGGGTTTTATCAGTAATAACATCAGGAAATTTATCAGCAAATTGAATGGCTCTATCAATAGGACGAATTTGTCCTTCAGAGATGTCATAGCCAAGGAAACGAACTTTTGTTTGAAACAGTTTAATTTTCTTAGCAGAAACAACAAGACCATTTCTTTTGATAGTTTCTAGAAACGAATACAAATGTTTCCAGTGTTCATCAATAGAACTGGAGTAAACAAGAACATCATCAATATAAACAATAGTAAAGTGACTGAAGCAGTTGAAAATATCATTCATGATATTTTGGAATTCACTAGGAGCATTTTTAAGACCAAAAGGCATTACATTCCACTCGTAATGACCAAAAGGAGTGGTGAAAGCAGTTTTGTACCTATCCTTCTCATTAATCTGGATTTGCCAGAACCCAGATTTCATATCAAACTTAGAAAACACTACAGCCTCACTCAGTCTATGGACAAGATCATTCTTATTGGGAATAGGGTACCTAATCCATTCTAAAACCTTATTCAAAGGTTTATAGTTGATAACCAGGCGAGGAGTTCCTCTCTCAATTTCAGCATTCTTTTGAACATAGAAAGCAGAACAAGACCAAAGGGACTTGCTATTCCTAATTAGTTTTTTCTCAAGCAAATCATGGATTTCCTTTTTGCAAAATTCAACAGTTTCAGCATTCATCTGAATAGGACGAGCTTTAGTGGGAATGTTTTTCTCATCAAAATCTTTAACATAAGGCAAGTCAACAATATGTTTCTTCCTATGCCAAAAAGCATTAGGAACATCAGAGCAAACATCATCAATTAACATTTTTTTAAAATTGTCAATTTTTGAGAGCAACAATTTATCAGAAAGCTTTTCAGCGATTTTCTTGTATCTAACTTCTTGCTGAAGAAAGCTAAGATGTTTGATTTTTGCATGAATCAGATTGGAAGCATTATCAATATCAATCTCATGATTTGAAGCAAATTTGAATTTTACTTTTTGACCAAAAGGGTCAGTGGTAATACCATCATGTTCAACAAGAAAAGGATACAAAGCATTTATGAAAGGCAAGCCAAGAATTACTTTATCAGTCATATTTTTGACTAAAACAGAAGGAATCTTGAAACATATGTTATCATGACAAACATGTGCATTATTCAATTCATATTTAATCTTCATTCGGGAACCGTTAGCAGAAACTAATCGTTCAGTTGATTTTTCAAAATATTTCGAAGGAATCAATCCTTCTTGGATACAATTTATATCCGCACCAGAATCAATCATAGCAATAACAGTGAAATGGTAATCATAAGAAACAACAATTTTGACTTTTGTAAACCATTTTGGAGAGAGTATTTTATTAACAAGAGCAAGTTGAGAATTATGAACAATACCTTTATCAGAAAGAAGAGCCTGTTGACTAGATTTTCCTTCATCTTTAAGCTCATCTTGTTTCTCATCAGTTTTGTCAAGTTTTTTATCAATTTTAAACATTAACATTTCTTGATTAAGATTATCACTTTTAATATTTTTAGATTCATGTTTTAACTTACTTATCTCTTGTCTAACAACATTAATTTCATGTTGCAAATTATTAACAGTTAAATCTTTGGATTTCTTTTTACTAGTTTCATTTTTCAACAAGCTTTCATTTTCTTTACCTTTAGTGAGAACATTAATAGATTTATTAACATTACAACATGAACTTCTACAACCAATTTTAATATTAGGAGAATTAGATGATTCATCAACAGAATGATAACAGGAATCAGTTGAAGAAGAATCATCTTCCAAAGAATCAGACGAATTGTGTGATTCAAGGATTCTGAATAATTCTTCTTGATCATTATCACCAATTTTTAACATGTTAAACTTGTTTTTTAACTTATCAGGTTTTTGTTTACAATCTTTACTAAAATGACCAGGTTTGCTACAGTTAAAACATTTACCTTTACCTGACCGTTGGTTAACATATTTTTTTGAAACATTTTTCTTTTTATAAAAATCATCAAAATTAGTTCTGTATTTTTTATGTTTTTTATGGCCATAATTTTTGTGACTTTTATCATATTTTTTCCTCAGTTGCCTAGAAGGAGCAATAGGAGGTAAACCATATTGTTCACAAAAATTACCCATTTCATATTTAGCTTTTCTTTTATTTTTTAATTGGTGTTTTAACAGTTTTTCATCATTGCACATATTAATTCCAAGTTTTTTAATAGTGCTTAAAATATCACCATAAGTTAAATTATCATAGTTAATAGAATCGTTTTTACCAATTAATTCTTGTTTTACCTTATGAGCAAAGATAGGAGGCAGACCGTCAATAAACTTTTCTTTCCAATAAGGCTTGAAGTAGTCTTTCTGCTGCATTACTCTGGAAAGGAAAACATCTTGGTACCATCTGTAATCAGACATAGTAGGGCATCTCAAATTATTTAACAAGTCAGAAATTCGAGATGAAACATTAGATGGAGTACCAACAAAATGTTTGATAATAGTATAAATCAAGGTATTAACACCATCAGGAACACCTCGACCAATACGATCATCAAAAATAGGCAAGCCTTCATCATTCTTTTTAACAGCATGTTTAATAAAGTCTCTGGAATCTTCTGTGAGATATGAATCCCACCATCCACGAAGAGTACCAGAAAAGCCAGTAGTAAGAAGGTCAACAATTTCATATTGTTCAAAATCATGATTATTTTGATATATATATATATATATTTATTTATTTATTTATTTATGTATGCATAAATAAATATGAATCATGTACGGGTCCAAAAATGATCAAGCTCACTTTGTTTTTTCAACCTTCCTATAGCCTAGAGGCACTGAAAAAAGCACACAAAAAGGGAAAAAAAAAAAATCACTCCCATTATCATTCAATTCACTTGTGTCCCACCACAATACAAACAACAAAAAAGCATTTGGTAAAAATTTTCAGTGAATTTTTACATGCCTCTAAAATTTTTAGCAGATCAATTTACTTATAGTGTGAATGGCAATTTACAATTTGAGAAAGCATTTGTAATACAAGTAGATAGAGTTACAAAGATATTGTAGGGGTAAGAGCCCAAACTTATGTACCGGGTCTTGGGCCCTGCTTGTAGATACGTCCGAGGAGGAGTAAATAATTAGGTAAGGCCCTGAAACGAAGGACCACGCAAGAAGAAGGGGGAGGAATATAATTCGAGGATGTTAGCCTCCTCGGACAAGCGAATGTAGGTCAAGCGATTGTTTGAATGATTTAAAGTAACACTCCAGGAAGCTTCAACAATAAGGACGAATTTCAAGCACGTACGAAGGTGATGATAACACGAAAATATCTCAAGGAAAAGCTGCTACCACCGCATTAAATGCACTGCAGCAATTTTTTTGGCCGCATTTATGAGGAGAAGACCCCTGAACAGTACAGATTTCAGCTACCGCCACTCACAGATAACAAAAGAAGATATTTGATGGGACATGCACTCAAGTAAGGATTTTGATGGGTAACAAGTGTAAAGTCAAGATGGCCTGAAAAGGCTTATATAAATGTAAAAGATCTCCCATGAGAGGGGATCAAAAAAAAAAAAAAAAAAGAGGAAACAAAAGAATTACTGTAGCATCAAGGCTTGTAACAACTTCTATATCTACCGTATTGATCTCCTCGGACTACCATTTCCTCAAGCTATAGGTGTTGAAATATTAATTAACCGTTATCATGATCTACTAGACCCTAGCTCTTTGGCCCATTCTCTATAAATTTTATTGTATTGGGCTCACTAAACCATCGTCCAACAATTTGTGACCCTATAGATATAATTCAGACCTTGAAAGAGGCAAAACAAAAAGGCGAATGCCAATTACTTGTTCAATAAATCAATCAATCTATACCAAAAACTACAATCAGGGGAACAAAACCTCATTGCTCTATCATTAAAATCTATATATCAAGTGTGACATTTACAAAAGTTTTGCTTAGAAGAACCTTCTAGCCGCACCATTAATTGAATGTGACTGAGTGATTAAAATAGATTAGTGGAATAATCACTAAATAAATAAAAGAGTGAAAGCTAAGTAGTCTTCAATGCATGCAATGTTATAACGTATTGTTAAGGACAAGAACAATGCATTTACATGCCTTTCTATCACGTGCAACCATCTTTGATGGTTAATTGCATTGAAGGTTATTAAAAAATTAAGGACATATATTCATATGCTCAAAAACAAATTCAACAATAGAGTTAAAATTTACAAGATACCCCCTCTCCTCCCAATCATAGTTCAATATTCAAACAATAATTTCAAAAAAAAAAAATTATTCTTAAACTGCATGTTGAATCTTAAATTGAACATATGCACTTAAACTTTAATGCCCTCCTTTTACTTCAAGCAATAAGTCAACCAAATGTGTGAACTAAGTAGTAAGAACTACGAGACAAAACAATCCCATTGCTTCTCCCTCAAGTCATAAATAAGATCTTGAATTGAATAGGAAAAAATGCCAAGAAACTATAGTAAATTTTTTGCCGAAAGCCCATTAATTGTTTTTTGAAGTTCAAAATGCCAATAAAAACATTATGTTCTTGCTAATGTTTATGTTTATGTTTATAATGTTTTATTTATATTATATTGAAATAGATTAATTCAGTACATATATTCATAACTATGTACAAAAACATGTAAGGTGGAATTTATTAGACTAGCAGTTCAAAAAAAAAAAAAATTATTAGTCTATTTATATGAAAAATTTTATATATTAGAAAAAAAAAATTTAAGTACACCAATAGTGGATGTGTATGATGTTTTTGTTGGATATATTACAAAAATTTATTTGTTTTTTGATTATGTAAATAACAATACAAACATATTCAATTATAAAGATAAAAAAAAAAAAAAAAAAAAAAAAAAAAAAAAAAACATATGCTATAAACAAGAACAATAACAGAAAGACAATTTATGTTCAAACCGATTAGGAGGAATAATTCTTCTAAACCACTAGGTGTGTCATTATGAAAGACAAGTTTCCTTGCCATGTGAATGTCATTTATCATGATTTTTTTCTTTAAATTTTTTTTTTTTTTTTTGAGTCATATTTGTTGGACTAATAGTCATAGTTTTGGTTTCCTTTTATTTACTAGTAAAATATGAGTTATATTTTCAGTGTTACATCAATCTGCACGGTAGTTGTAATCCCTTCACTTTGCAAAGCATTAGGAGTAAGATGTCTATTGATATCAATTGACAATTGATTTGTCAAAACAGTTTCTTGATAGACATGTAAAACTATTCCAAAAAACACATATACTTGAAAGTAATATATAATTATATGATACTGGATAAAATATTGGATAGCTCACATGCACCCACTCCCACTCCCATATATATATATATATATATATGGGAGTGGAAGTAGGAGTGGGACTAATGGATTTTACTAATTTAAACTATATACAACTGGGCATGTTAGGAGTTAATTTCTCATTAGTAATTTAATGGTTTTTGTAAATAACTACATAGAGATAACTTAATATTTATTTGTCTTATAATTTTAAAAAAATTAGTACAAATCACCCAAGTGTATGAAAATGTGGGACTAAAGACACACTCCAACAACATACACTCATAACTATCAAACATTACAAAAATAATAATAAACTTTTAGAATATCGCAATCAACTAACATAGACGTTGACATAAACATAAACATAAGCACTAACATAATATGTTTTTTTTTATTCAAACACAAAATATATATATATATATATATTTATATGAAAAATTGTTATATGAATTAGTGAATTTATTATACTGTTTACACCTCTCATTACCTCTTCGATCTATCGAGATGCCTGGATTTTTATATACTCGAGGTTCGACCCGGTTCATTTCACACTCAAATATCTCGATCTCCCTCTCTTCTTTTCATCAAAATCACCGCCCTTTCTAAAATTCAGCCTTTTCCAAGCTCTAATCTGTTGGTAAGTGTTCTAAAACTCTTCTCTTTCTCTTTTCTCATGCATTTCATGCATTTTGTGCCCAAGGTCTTTGATTTTTGGGACAATTTTGGGGTTTTTTTTTTTTTTTTTTTTATTAAATTTGTGGGGTGGGTATTATAGTAATGTTATCACATCCTCATGCATTGCATTTCCTAGCATTGTAATCATGTTTTCATGCATTCTAGGTTGTGTGCTTGATTATAATATTGTGAGTGTTGTAGTTTAGATTAGGTTTTTTCCCATGATGCTATTTGTTTTACACATAACATGTTCATGCATTACCATGCATTGATCTTTTCTTTTCCTTCTTTCCTGAGCATTTTCTTGTTGCATCTCTCTGTTTGCTCTTTCCTTAGTTTCCTGCTATGGCACCCAAGAAATCCATTCCTTCTAAGAATTCAATCTCATGTCGTGGTTCTTCTTATTCTCCTTCTCTTCCCACTAAAAATAGGTTCTGTGATTCAAAATCCCAAAAAAAAAAATTTGAGGAGAACTTTTGTGACAAGTCAATTCATTCAGAGCGCAAGTTGTTCTGTCTAACTTTTTAGACACTCCTCTACCTGATGCATTTAGCTCTCGAGGTTGGGTATCTCTATGCGTTTAGCTCTCGGGCTCGTGCTCATTTTCTTTTCTCTCTCTTGGAGGGTCTTTCTATAGACTTTCCTTCACATATGATAGTATCTATGATAGATATCTATCAAGACACCACTACATGTGATAAGCCCATCCTTCTTTCGGCTATCACACGCATTCTCACACATATGCGTGTTCCTATTCCTCCTGCCCCTTGTTTCTCTATCATGGGTGCTATTAGTCAGGATTCTATACAAAGGAGCGTTGCTCAGTTAACTTCCAAGGCCAAGCGGCCTCGTGAGGAGTCTACTCCCGCCCAACCGAAAGAGCCTGACATTTGAGCTACCGAGGATGCTGCTTACGCCTCTCGACCCCGCCCCCCTTTTTCATCTACTCCATCTTTTTCTTCTAGAGTAGAGACATCTCTTGTTGCCATCTTAGATAAGCTTCAGTATATGAGAGCTAATTTTGGTAGTCATCTTGACCACCATTCTGATGAAATGTGTTAGATGAACACTAGGATTGGCCAGATCACTCGCCGACAGTCTCGTCTTGGTGGCTTCGTTCCTTCTCCCTCGCCTAATCCTTCTATGGAGTCATCTGATAGTGAAGTTGATGATAGTGATAATGCTTTTGGCTCTGCCCATAATGATGAAATGACCATCTCTCAGTGATTAACCATTTGTCACTCGTGACAAAAAGGGGAGTAGTGTTGGTTATGAGAGAGTAGTCTTGTTGTTAGGGGGTGAGCGTTTTTGAGATATGTAGTAAGGTTTTTGATGTATAGTTCTCATTACATGTACCTTGGTCTTGTGACCTTTTACATACATTGTACTTCTTTGATATATATGATGATGATGTATGTTTTTCACCTTTATCTCACATGTGTTGTTTCTTTTCATTCTTTTTACACGTCTGTTATCTATATAACTTGTCTATATTTCACACTTAATGCTTTGATGGTTCTTGTTTAGTGTTTCAGCTAAGACAAGTTGCAAGTCTTTCATACTGTGATTTCTTATTAGAAAAATACACTATACTTTAAATAAATAAAATTAACTGATAAATATGATCAATTGGTTTAAAACAAAACTAAATTTAAATTAAATTTTTTTCTCATACTTCCCGCATCAGCTTTGGTCCCCGATTCTTTTCTCCAAGAATTCATTGAGTTGCCCCCAATTTGGAGTATTTGATCTACTCAAATTGTTATAAGGCAGGGATCGGATACATCCAAGAATGTGCTTAATGTCTTGAGACATTCTAGAGCGTAAGATAGGATAAACTATTAGAGCATTCGCATCAGCTCTTGTAAATTCTATGTCTATTTTACATGAAAAAACCTACTTTTTCTATTTTACATGTCCACTTTTACAATATACCCACGTCAGTTTATCTATTTTTCACATTTATTCAATAAAATATTCACTATTTTACAATTTTTTATTATTACTCCCTCACTGCCCCTCTCTCTCACAGACCCACAGCCACCATCATCACCGCCCAGCCACCATTACCACCATCATCAGCAACCAAAAGCCATTAACCCACACAAATCAACCAAAATCAACATCAGATCAACAGCCACCATCATCACCGCCCAGCCACCATCACCACCATCATCAGAAACCAAAAGCCACTAACCCACACAGATCAACCAAAATCAAAGAAAAAGCAACATCAAATCAACCCCGATCTCCACCTAAAATCAAAGAAAAAATCATTGATTGATCATCGCCGCCATCGATCATCGATCATCGAGACCTCGCCACGCTCATCGACCATCGACCATCGATCGTCGCCGCCATCGATCATCGCTGCCATCAATCATCGCCGCCATCGATCATCGATCATCACCGCCACGTTGTGACCCACAACGCTGATCTCGCCACGCTGTGAACTCCGGTGGCATGCTTTGAACGGGAGAGTGAGAGATGTGAGATAGGTAGAGAGAACTGAGGATGAAAGGATTGTGGAGAGAAAGAGAGGGCAGCGTCTAAGATAGAGAGGGAGCTGAGTGTCAGTGAGAGAGAGAGAAAAAAAACTATTAAAAAAATAAATATATGAGCTACAGTACCCGTGTAAATTTACACGGGTACTGTAGGTCGTTTATAGTTTTACACAGGTTTAAATGATTTTAAAAGAACTGATGTAAAGGGTTTTTTAGTTCAAAATGTGTAAAAGTGGTCAAAATGTGTATTTTACACATTTATAAAAGACCTGATGCGAATGCTCTTAATCATGGAGTTTAAAAAGACTAAATTTAATTAACTACTAAAAACACCATATCCCAAGGGAACATAAACCAATTGCATTATATGTTCACATAAAAACTAAAAAGTAGTACCTATCCTTTGCCTGTGAAGTGCTGATCTCTACGCATGAAAATGATTTTGAAAGTTGTGAATGGACAACAATAACTACTTGCCTGAAAAAAAGCACAAAAAACAAGTTGTACTTTGTGTTGGATTCTCTCATTTGGTTCCCATTTAAATTTGATGTTTTGCTGAGAGATTTCCACTTTGAATGCGTCCCAAACTCAAATTCTAAAATTTAGCTCTAATTTTGCGCTATGTATTTTAAATTTTTTTTCTTAATTTTGGTGCACAAGTATTTATTACACGCTAAAACCGAGGGAACCAATGAAAGAGGCATTAAGAGAGAGAGAGAGATAGAAACGGTAACTATTAATTTTCCTTCACGTTCTCACTTAAAAAGAACCCAACCTTTCTCATCTCATCCGAATTGTTTAGAAAGGCACGTGAGACCCACATCCCACAGCAGAACTTGGTGGAGAAGATAGCGACTTCTCTCTCTCTCTCTCTCTCTCTCTCCCTCTCTCTCTCTCTCTCTAACGCAAACTCTGAATCCTTTAGAGAGATCTCAATCCACTGTGCGTAGCATCGTTCATAAGACAAACACTACGAAAAACTTCTCCATGAAACCAAATCCAAAAAAAGCCCTACTTCTTCTTTTAATTTGATCCAAATTATACGAATTTTTAAATTATAGTTTCCATTATTGTTAAAAAAATCAAATAGCTTACGATGTTCAATTTTTAAAATAGAATTTTGGTTGAATTTTTTTATTAAATTTAATAATTGAATTAATGGTTTGCTATAAATGATTAGACTCTTTCTTTAGTTGATGCAGAAGAGCGTGTCTATCTTAGCTCATATACAAAATGCAAAAGTTCTAATAGCATTACTGATCAAGACGTGCTGTATCCAGTTGAGTTTCTGAATTCACTTGTATTTCTTGGAATTCCCAAACACGAGCTGAAACTGAAAGTTGGAATCCCTATAATGTTATTTGATTGGATGGAACACGATTGATTGTCACCCAACTTGTTGATTGGTTATTGAAGCAAAAATTATAACTGGGACAAATATTGGCTCTAAAGTCTTCATTCCCCGAATTATTTTGTTTCCTACAGAGTCAAAGTGGTCATTCATTCCAAAGCGAAGACAATCCCCATTTTCTGTTTCATTTGCAATGACAATAAACAAAAGCCAGGAACGATCTTTGAATAGAGACGACTTGTTTTCACTCATTGCCATTAATATGTTGCAATCAACAATTTACTTTTGTGATTTACAAAAAAGAACAACATATAGAATCTAAATACAAGCAATAACGCAAATAGATATGATAGGAAAAAGTAATAAATAAATATTGTATATAGAAGAAGAAATCTACAAATAATTAAAAACTCACAGACCAAATGCGTGAAGGATGAACGATTCAGATCAAGTGTTATGTTTGACACAATCTCCTTAAAGTAGATTTCGCTCCTCACACAATCGTGGTGCTTTGAGACTCACGGACGTCTACCTCCAAGAATAAAATGATCTACAGCACAGAGAAGAAGCACATGAGGTCCGTGCTCTGTGAACTAGTTTATGTCTCTTTCTCTCTCTTTGACTCAAATAGATGCACAAAATTTTCTCTCTAGAAGAGTTTCTCAAAAAAAAAAATTTATTTTTCATGAATGAGAGACTATGAAAATATACGCTATTGAATAAACACACTGTTTCAAAAAAACTGATGTATACAGACTTATTGACTCAAAAAATAAAATAATAAAATATTATTATTAATTGGACAAGAGGGCCCAGTCCACACATCCCTAAAGCCCAATCCAATGTCCAATCCAAAACTCATATTCACTATCATTTCCTATATGGGACTCAAAGATTCTCACTACTTGAATATCATGTTCAAGTGGACACATTAGGAGTAAATTTCTTATTCACTACATACTATTTTTCCAACACTAAACACAATTTCTTGCTAAAAATATTATGTATAAAGAAATATTTTCCAATTTTCCCAGAGGTATATGATATCCACTCGTAAACTTTTATTGATCTACAAATATATATATATATATATTAATAGGCAATACTCAAAGAAAGTTCAATTAGAATTTGAAATTAGAATCCAACTTTGCATCATGTGTTTAAATTTATGTGGAGGCCATACCATAATTATCCACTTAAGTTTGTGCCAAGTGTGCACTTAAATTTTTTAATTTTTATTCCAAGTGAGTTAATGAGTACAAAATAATAAGAATCTAATATTAATAAACTATAAAAAAAAAAATTTAAAAATCAATCACATGTACTCAATAACAATCGCCACACAACAAAGATCACTCCACGTACTATCTTATTCATGGTTTTAAAAACTGAACCGAGAACCGAACCTTTTTTTCAAAATGCCCGATTCAACCCTATTTTTGACCAGTTTTTTCTGGTCGTTGACCGGTTTTCACCGGTTTTAGGCCTTTTTTTAAGACTAGACTAACCTCCGTTTCTCGGTTCAACCGATCGATCCAGTCCGGTTTTTTAAATATAGATCTTATTAAATATTACAAAAAAATAATTATAAGTAGTATTTAATTTAGGTAAGAATTTTAATATGTAACAAATTACTTTTACTTTTTTTAAAAAAATTGACAATTATTTATATCTTTATGATAAAAATTGTGTTTAATTTTAAATGTATCTATAAGTATGCATGTGTTACATGCTATTTTTTTAATAATTTGACTAATTATTTATATTTTTATAATAAAAAATTTTCTTAATTTTAAATGCATCGATATGTTTGCATGGTTACATGCTAGTATATATTAACAGCTAAAACTTAGAGAAAATTCAATTAGATTTTAATTGGATTCTCAATTTTGCGCCATGTATCTCATTTAATTTTTAATTTTGTACCAAGTGAATTAATGAGTGTAAAAATCGAAGAATCCAAATCCTATTAGATTCAAAATTGGATTTCAATTGGAGTCCAATTTTTCGCCATGTGTCCATTTAGGCTTTTAATTTTGTGGCAAGTGAATTATTGGTTGAAAAAATTGAAGAGTCTAAAACTAATTAAATTCTAAATTATATATATATATATATAATAATAGGTGAAGTAAAGAGAAACTCAAATTGCAATTCCAAATTAGAACTCTAATTTTGTGCCATATGTCTACATCTATGTGGCAATCAGTTCATAATTATCCTTCCAATTGTTCAATTTGAATTTGAAATTGAAGTTGAATTTTGCTCCATGTGGCTAAATGTATGTGGGCTCATTCTCATTAAAACCACTTCTATGTACCGGGTCAAGTGAGTTACTGTGCTAATTAAGTTTTTTCTTGATTTTGCAGTCAAACGTGAAAACCAAAGAGGCTATTCTTATACCCAATGAAATCACTGATTTCACAAGAGACAGGAGGAGGGAGAGAGTTGTAGATATTTCTTTGGAAACTTTCATTTAATTCTTTTAATAATGATTGTTTCCTCCTTTGGTTCAGACCTGCCAGGTCCAAGCACTGCAGCATTTGTGATCATTGTGTTGCTCACTTTGACCATCATTGTGGATAGATGGTAAAATATCAAACTATTTTGTTTATTATTTTTTAATCTTTTGTAGTGAGATGGTTTGTTTTTTAATTGTTAAATATTACTTTCAATTTCTACTTAGCTCTTCATTGGTGCAAAATAATTGTATAAGGGAGAGAAACACTGGCTACTTTATGGATTTTCTTTTGTGGTGAGTAATATCTTATTTGCAACATAGTTTATACTTTCTAGATATATGCTATGGTAAATAGCCTTCTCTAGCTACATAAAATAGTTCATTATTTTAGTTAGCGCCTCCTTCTTAGAAGATGTTGATAATGAGGGGTAGCAAATCTGGCTACATAAAATAGTTCATTATTTTAGTTAGTGCCTCCTTCCTAGAAGATGTTGATAATGAGGGGTAGCAAATCTATCTCTACAAGAAATGTTATGAGATGGGCCTTTAAACAAAGCTTTAATTTTCTTCTGTTTGGAAATTTGACCATTTAATCCTCATGTCCAAGATTGTGAGGTGATTAGGAAAAAGAAGACATACTTTCTATGCTATATAAAACTTTTGAAATTCATGGCACAGTAGTGGAGAAGTTCCAAACTATTTTCTTAACTTTCGTTCCAAGTTTTCAATAGCGTCAATCAGTGAGAAGTCTCCTTGATGTTTCTTCTATATTTTTGTATCAATTATTGTAACTTTATTTGAGATGTAAGGCAATATGTTTTATCTGTTTGTTCTTCTCTGATTTTTATTTTAAGATTGTTTTTCAGGTTCTATTTATTTTACATGCTTCTTTAACGATTTGCAGGCATTTCCTTCTCTGCATATATGGAGCAATTACCATTAGGTTGATTCTTGTTGGACGATTAAAAGAATTAAGAGTTATATATATTCTAACTGGTAAAATTCTGATTTGCATTATATAATTTCAAGTTTATGGCTCAGTTGCATCTGAGCTTAAATGTGACATCTTTTTTCCCCGTTTATTTGTTGCAGTTTATTATGGTGTAGAAAATTCTTTTTTAAGTTTAGCTCCACATGTTGTACAGGTGAGTGCTCTATTTCCCTACTTTTCCTGTCATGATTTGATATCTCTAGATTCCTCCTCAACTAAAGGTCCGCTATGAAGAAACTTAAAGGAAGAATAATCTTTAACTGCTTTAAGGGCATATTTGAATTCTTCTCTAGCCACCAAGCACCTCTCCCCTTATAAGTTCTTAGTGGAGGGTGAGGTCATGGGTTCAAGACCCACTAGGTGCACTAAAAAAAAAAAAAAAAAAAAAGGTTCCATTAAAGGTTTACTGTTGTCATGCTGATGATTGATGATTAATGGCATTGAAAATTCTTTTCATAGTTTAGCTCCACATGTTGTATAGATGAGTAAGTTTTTTCTTGATTTTGCAGTCAAATATGAAAACCAAAGAGGCTATTTTTATACCCAATGAAATCACTGATTTCACAAGAGACAAAGGGAGGGAGAGAGTCGTAAGGCACTGTGAAGGAGAGATTAAGGACCACCACCATGTTAGACCATCTCCCACCTTCAACCCAGCCTCTTGCCACCAATATATACTGCCTGAACCACTATTGATACAAGTATCTTTAAACAATAAAAATTGGTATCAAATATGATTTAGGTTTTGTTATTTTGGGTTGATTTTTATTAATTTAGGTATTTGGGTTATTGGTTTTGATTAAGCTTGAATGATGAAGAAATAAAGGGCATGATCAAAGACGTTTGAAACCCATTTAGGTTAGGCTTGATAGCCATTGAAGGTATTGCCAAGATACCCAATCCAGGTTTTTTTTTTTTTTTTTTTTTTTTTTTTTTTTTTTTTTTATCATTTGTTTTTTTAATTCCTTTTGATTTTGGTGTCTTTTTTTTTTTTTTTTTTCTTTCAAATTTTCGTATCTACTGGTTTGGGTGTCAATGTTAACTTTCTAATTATATGAATACTCCAAACTGGATTGAGTATTGAATTCCAACTATTTGATTTGTATTACCCTTTTCTTATTATAATTATGATTGTTGTTTGGAATGTAAAATTGTATTATTTTATTTTTCTATTTGTCTACAGGGGACAAGAACAAGGCACTCCATACATATAGCAGAACTCTTGCAAAGGTCTATTTCTACCCTCTTTTGTGAAACTTTATTTCTTCTACCATCGCACCACCAAAGCCATTATTGGGTAGGTTCCTTTGACTCTCTGTTGATTCGATTTTAATATCATTTATCATCGATTTATTTCAAGTATAGATTCCCCATGAGATCTCGACTGCACTCTTTGTTAATGTTTCTTTATTTATTTTTGGGTTTGTAGGTGGAAAGGCCAAGCCTTTGAGGCAACCCAAAGTCCAAGAAGAATGGGTACGATTAGGTCTATTTTTTCCTTTATTGAAATCCTATGAATTTAGACTTAACTGAGCCTTTTAAACATAAATAAACTCATGATTAATAATATATCTATTACCATGCGATAGCACGGGTTACATACTAGTATATATAATATGAGAAACCATTACATATTTTAGAAATGTATAGTTTAAAAAAATTGTAAGCTAATACCATGTATAATTTAAACCTCTTCTAAAAACAATTGATAATTTGAACTATATAATTATGATTATTTTTAATTGTACTCATGCATATGCATGGGGTTACATACTAGTACATACTAATTCTATTTTACAATTTTTTTTTTTTTTTTTGTAAAATTTAAGTAAAACTTCCAGTATCATTTATAATAGTATATGTAATACAATTACATTTTTTGTGGAGGTGTGATGATTATTATAATTATACCATTATGCAAAAAAATTCCATGCATCACTAGAGCCAACAACTATCCCTAGAAAATTGAAATCTAAGCACAATATATGATAAAATTGGTGATATACTAAAGTCAATGCATAATTAAATTCTAAATTAGCTTCTAATTAGTCTAATTTTACATCAAGTGATCAATTTATATCACTCATACTCCATGAGAAAGCTAGGATCACCTTCATTATTACTATTATTCAATTTCCATGTGTAAGCATGTGTTACAAGCTAGTATTTGATAGCCCACATCACATGGACCCATGCCCATAAATTTATATTTTATAAATTTTTTATTTTTATTTTTTTAAGACTCACAAAATTTTACTAAATTAAATCATCTCCAATTAGGTATGTTAGGAGTTAATTTATCATTTATTAATTTAATGATTTTTGCAAGGGACCACATGGAGTTAGCCTAATGTTTATTTATCATATAATTTTAAAAATTAGTCTAGATCATCCAAGTATATGATGATGTGGGACTCAAGACACACCTACAAAATGTACACACATCAATATCAAATTAAACTAAGACGTCAACAACAACAACAAAAAAACAAAAAAACAAAAAAAAAAACAAAAAACATAACATTTAAATAACATATACATAAACATACGAATTAACATTATATATATATATAGGGATAATTACAGATTATCCACCTATGGTTTAGCCCGAATTTAACTTACCCACCCGTGGTTTTATTTTTGACACTTTACCCACCTGTGCTTCATTCCGTTTAATTTCTATTACCCACCTCTATTAAAAGAAAGGGGTAAATAAGTCTTTTTATTCTCATTTTATGTCTCTCTCATCCCAAAACAAAAAAAAACAAAAAAAACAAAACAAAAAAAACAAAACAAAAAAAAAAAAAAAAAAAAGCAAAAGAAAACAAGATCAAACCCAGATTTCCTCAAACTAAGAAACCCATCATACAGACAAAACCATTAAATCGACTTGCCCCTTGAGCCAAAAAGCCAATTCAATCTAACTAGTCCTTGAAATAGAAATATTCGAAGTAAACCCAGCCATTCATACCAACAAATAACAAAAATCCAATAAAAACCATTCAAAAAACATGAGCACCTAAGAAAAGCTCAGCAACCCATCCTTTCCTTCATATTCATGACTCATCGGAACACAACAACAAGCCCACCCAACAAACTCCAAACGGCAAATCTACCCAACAAAATCCCAGCATACCCATTGTTTGTTTTTTTGTTTGTTTGTTCTATATAGAATGCCAGGAGTAGAGATCCAAATCTAAAGCGCTATTGAAGAAGCTAGATAGCCAAAGACCAGCCACATTGGATCTAAACATTGCTACCTTCCCATAATGGAAGGACTTTGCCTTCAAAATGGGAAGATGCAGAGAGGTGGGGAATTATGTATTACTTGCTGTATTCATAGATGTTTGATGGAGGGATTGTGGGGAATTTTGTTGTGGCAAGGTCTCTATTCTTGGCTGGAATCTTCATTGCCTGGGGTGTGTGTTTGCTAAAGAATAATAAAAAATGATGGTATAATTTGATGTTCTTGACTTTATCATAATTATTGATATGCTAAGATGTTCATATTGTATGTACTCATGATTTTCAAGCAAATTAATAGATCTACCTCATGTGAATGGAAGTGTGTTTTGGGAGAGAGGAGTGTTTGATCTGTTCTGAATTTTGTTTTTGATAAAAAATGCGTTAGAGTAACGTCTGAAAAGGAGGTGGGTTACGGAGTAGTAACGGAAAAAAGCACAAGTGGGTAAAGTGTAAAAAATAAAACCACTGGTGGGTAAGTTAAATTCAGGCTAAATCACAGGTGGGTAATCTGTAATTAACGTTTATATATATATATATATACGAAAATTGTTATGTCAATTAGTGAATTTATTAGGCTATTTACACCTTTTATTCATTTATTTTTAATATATAAATTGATTTAAAACCATACGCATGAAAGATGGTTAATTGATATATTTATAGTATAAAATTAAAAATATTGATAAGAAGATATAGTTGGCACTTCGAACGAATAGATCGCATAGAAGTACATAGCAATTGCAATACGCTTTAAGACGGAGGGTTGGTTTTTTAAACGCTTCAAGATTTACTTCATTTAGGCATTCATATGTGAACAAGTAGGAAAACATGTAAAACACATTTCAACTCCTACTACTACATTGAAATAAGAATCAATGAAATTGATAATAAAAAGGAAAGACACACTCAAATCCATGTTGGATTATCTGTAGATATACTCATAATTAATATTGCACAACTTACCTTTTTAAACAAATAAAATGCCGATTCTGGCATCCACATTAAACACACAGCTTGAATCAATGGTACAGCCCATGCACTTTTCAATGAAGACCAACACAATTGGAATATCTGATAACTTATTTCAGAGGTAGTTAAATTGTAGAGGGATAACGTGTTTTATATGTAACCATGTGGTACAGGGATGATCAATTTAACTAATAGCCATTTTGTAGAGGAATAACTTATTCTAGAGATTGCTAGTGCTAGTGATAAGGCAATAATTCCTAGTTTGGAGACAATTAAAACAAAGAAATATATAGTCAAAATTTGTTTTGTATGTTAAAAACAAAGGTGGAAGAAGTATAATTAGCTTAATAAATTTAGATGTTGACATACGAATTTTCATGTTTTCTTAATCTCATATTTATATAATGAGAAATCTATATGTGGGCTTGAAATAAAAACAAATTGAAAACATTTTTTGTAATAGTTTCAGGCAGTTTAGTTGTTCCTGAGAGTAAAGAAGAAAACAATACTTTCAAAAATGGTCAATTTTGGAACATACTCACACACTGATGAAAGATGAGTGGAAATATATCGTGTTTATACTTATGTTTATATTTATGATTATGTATTTTTTTCGTTATAGTGAAAAATAATAACTCTTATTATATATTTGTAATTCTTATTATATATTTATAATTCTTACATATTATAAACTATGGAATTTGTAGGGTAAAAATTTGTTGGGCCAGGCACCAAAACTCTATATGATGAGCCCACCAAATTTCCCACAATAAATTTGTAGAGAATGGGCTAAACAACTGGGCTAATGGTGGATTTGGCAACGGTCCAGATGAACAAAAAACCAATAACAAAGAGATGGATCGAGTCAAGCCTTCAACGGGATGAACCCCTGTAGTCCGAAGAGGTTTTCTATTTAAAGGCTGAGTAAATACAATTTTTTCCGCCCCCCACTCTGCGAGACTTGCTTCCCTTATATAGACCCCCTTTTCCCATCTTCACCGCACACTTGTCCTCCATCCAGACACCCACTTGAGTACTAGTCACATCAGCCGTTTGCTTTAACCTGCAGTGAGTGGTGGTGGGTGAAGACGCACTGTTCAGGTGTCTTCTCCACATAAATGCGGCCAGGAAAGTTGCTGCAGTGCATTAAATGTGGCGGTGACAGCTTTATTGGCAAGATATTTCGTGATAGCTACGCAGTTAGACATGCTCGAAGTTCCGTCCTGGGAGGGAGACCTTCAGCACAGCTACCCGATCAAGTTCTGGGCTGCTCCGTTAAGTAGGATCTCTTCGGCCATACCAGGTTGTCTTCGGACGGAGCGTTTTTTCCCTACGGGCTGTGCTTCCGCCAGGATGGCAAAGCACTGATACATTTAACCTCTTCGGACAGTGAGTCGCATTTGAACTGGGCCTCAGGCCCATCATGTGGCGTCGGGCTTTCTCACCCACAATAGCCCCTCAAAATTTTACTTTTTACCTCGCATCCGAAGAGAAAAAGTGGGGTTTTGACCTTTTGACGAATGGAGGCACTGGATTTTGATTCCGCACGTGTGCGCATGAGTTTGGGCGCCTTCTTTATAACCGCTGCTGTCGCGCTGTTTCCGAGGCATCATTAATTGCTCCAGGCGGCGTCTTGTCCCTGAAATCTAGCGGCCCATTTCAAATCAACGGTCGAGATTGTCCTCAAAATTTTGGGCGGGATAAGTCCCACTACTTTTCCTGCCACTATATAAAGTCCTGGAGGGGATTGTCTTCTCACTTTGCAAGCGTCAGAACCCCCAGCGAACTCAAGCGTTCAGACTCTCAAAGCTCTACCTATCATCTGCTTCAACTCATTCCAGAATCCACTACGATCTTTCCGCAAGGCCAAGGAAAAACATTCTCCGATCCAAACCGACGTAAGTTTCTTTCTTCGAGATTTATTGAAATCTACTCAGTTTGCCTCTTCGGCCATTGGTAGATTCTCTTCAGTCGCTGTTCCGCGTTTCCCTCACTTTAAACTTATTAATCAATGGGTAGATTTGAATACCTAGTGAACAGTCCTTCCCAGATAAAGAAATTTAGGGAGACGTATCGCATCCCTCAGGAAGTGGATTTAAGGTATTGCTCCTCGGAGGGGTCATTACTGGACCGTGAGGAGGGTGAGGTGATAATCCCCATCATCGCCTTCCTGGAGGGAGGGATGACCATTCCCATGGGCCCAATCACCAGAAATTACCTTATCGCCCATAGGCTTAGTCCTGACCAGTGCGCACCCAACACCTTTAGAATTTTAGGTGCAGTTGATGAGCTAAACCGCCAGTTAGGCTTGGGACTGACTTGGCACGATGTGGTACACATGTACGAATGCCACAAAAAAGAAGGGGTGGGATACTATCTAAAGTCCCGATCCGATGTCGTCAGACTCCTCTCTGGTCTCCCCAAGTCCAACAAAGGGATGAAGGACGATTACCTGATCGTCTCGGGCGCCTGGCATGATGGGATTCATTGCCCAACCCAGCTAGGAGCGCCAGGTGGGACATTCCCCCTTGAGCTTTTCTAACCTCTCTCTCTTCTTTTTTTTTTTTTTTTTTTGCTTCTAGCTAATCGGACTTTCTTTTGCTATATTGCGATCCTCTGACCGTTCTATCGCTATGTTTACAGATAGAAGGCACGTAGCTCCTCGGCTGAGTCTCACAAATACTGCGGCCTTGAACTACCTTCTTCGGTCGGAGATTTTCGTGAGTGAAGACGGAGAGCTTAGGTTTGTTCCCCTCATACTCAACTACACCCCGAAGACTGAAATCCAGCCGAGAGGCAACGCAATAACATACGGGGATCGCCGCATAAACCGCATTGACGTGGCACGAAAAACCTTTTTAGCTCCCTTCGACCTTGCTCCGGTGCCTCATCCAAGTCCACAGAACATACCGCTGCTCGTTCAGCCTGTTGCACAAGTTCCCCTTGAACCAGTAACCGAGGAGGAAAGAGTTGCATCTTCTACACCCTCACTTGACGAGCAGATCGATCAGTTTAGATTTGAGGGTGAGGCCTCGGAAGAGGTTCAAATTATAGACATCGAGGAGGAAGCGGACAGGCAATCGGCCGTTAATCCGAAGAAACTAATCGTGTCCAACTATTCTTCAGACGAAGACATGCAGAGTTTATCGGAGCTGATGAAGAACAGGAAACTGAAAACCGTCTCCAAGGGCACTGGTCCATCTCAACCGGTCGTGGACCTCCCTCCTCTTCCCCCTCAAGCCCCTTCAGATCCCAGTTTAAAGCCACTGCCGGATCTAAAGAAGAAAAGGGTCGCGACGGACGCTAAAGGCACTGAGGTTGCGCCCAAAAAGGGGTCCAAGCAGCAGAAGGTGGCCCAGGACGCCAGGGGAAAGAGGGCCTCCTCTATTGAAAGCAAGGAAGACCCTCCAGCCGCCGATGTGCGCCGAGGTTCTCGGACTTGGCCCCCGAAGGTAATGCTGGATGGTGCGGACATCCCCTATGATGCCTCCATCAGAAATTATGGTGGGGGCAAGGCCGGTTACATTGCAGATGCTTTGGAGCAACCCCTGCTCCTGCCGAGGGACATGGATTCCTACAGGCGCTTCAGCCAGCAGGAACTTTTCTTATCCCTAAAGAGGGATCTAGGCATGGTAAGGGATTTTACTTTATTACCCTCTTTCTGCAACGCCCAAAAAATAACACTAAGGAATGTTTAACTGTTACGCAGATCGCCCAGCAGATATTTGTGGCGGAGGAGTGGAATAAGAAAAAAGATATTGAAGTGCAGGCTGAGGCACAATCAAAGGAAGAGGCTGAGAAAGCCCTGGGTGCTGCAAAAAGCGAGTGCGCCCGCCTCTCCGAGCAGCTGAAAGAGGAGACGAGAGCCAAGAAGAGTGCGGAGGCAGGCCTAAGGACTGTTGAAAAGCAAGCTGAAGACCAACGCCAGAAGCTGTACACCACCGAGATTAATCTGGAGACAGAGAGGGCGTTGGTGAGAGAGCTTCGAGCTGAGCTGGACAAAGCCAAGGATGCTGCCGCCAGAGCCAAGGAAGACGCCCAGTTAGCCAAAGAAGCGGCTGAGGCCGAGAAGCAAGCTGGCTATCTGCTGGGGGTGCAAGAGACCCAGACCAGGCTGACTGAGGAGTTTGCCAAGGTTTGCAGGGGATACTGCGAGATAACGTGGGGCAAATGCCTTGACGCTGCAGGAGTTCCCCTAGAATCTTCGTTGAGGCAGCCTGGGAGTGTCTACTACGACCCTGATCTTTGTGACCTCCCCGACACCTTGGAAGCTACCTCGGCCGGTCAAAGCCTTGCAGCCCCAGCCGAGACGAGCCAAGCGCCTCTTCAGACTGGAGATGCGGGTGATCCTCCAAAGCTTGACTCAGCGCCTCATAGCAAGGCTTAGGATATTAAAATTATGTAATAGTCAGGGTCCTTTATCACCTGTTTTGTAATGATATTGCCTTTTAGTGAATGAAGCATATGTTTTTTGTTCAGTGTTTATTTTCACGGAGTATGTTAGATGGTGTCATCACGTTTAATCAATGATGGTTTAATAACTAAGAGCCATTCAAAACAGCGGCCATCTTTTATACACGCTTAAATAAGGCCTCATGATAATAGTTGACGTAACTTTGGCTTTAAGTTTGCATATTCCGCTAAGCACCGGATTAGGTCAATGATGGTTAAACTAACACAAATCACATGGTCCGAAGATCGCAGGCATGACTGGATTTAAGTCTAAACACTTAGGCAATCGTAAGGAAGCATTAACTAACCCAAATCATCTGGTCCGAGGACTTCAGGCATGATTGGATTTAAGTTTAAACATTTAAGAGGAACGTAAATGAATGTTAATGAATCCAAACCATCTGGTCCGAGGACTACAGGCATGATTGAATTTAAGTTTAAACACTTGAGAAGAAACGTAAAGGAGTGTTAACTAACCCAAGTCATCTGGTCCGAGGACTACAGGCATGATTGGATTTAAGTTTAAACACTTGAGAAGAGACGTAAATGAGTGTTAACTAACCCAAGTCATCTGGTCCGAGGACTACAGGCATGATTGGATTTAAGTTTAAACACTTGAGAAGAGACGTAAATGAGTGTTAACTAATCCGAATCATCTGGTCCGAGGACAACAGGCATGATTGAATTTAAGTTTAAACACTTGAGAAGAAACGTAAAGGAGCGTTAACTAACCCAAGTCATCTGGTCCGAGGACTACAGGCATGATTGGATTTAAGTTTAAACACTTGAGAAGAGACGTAAATGAGTGTTAACTAATCCGAATCATCTGGTCCGAGGACAACAGGCATGATTGAATTTAAGTTTAAACACTTAAGAGAATCGTAAATAAGTGTTAACTAACCCAAATCATCTGGTCCGAGGACAACAGGCATGATTGAATTTAAGTTTAAACACTTAAGAAGAGACGTAAAGGAGTCTTAACTAACCCAAGTCATCTGGTCCGAGGACTACAGGCATGATTGGATTTAAGTTTAAACACTTCAGAAGAGACGTAAAGGAGTGTTAACTAACCCAAGTCATCTGGTCCGAAGACTACAGGCATGATTGGATTTAAGTTTAAACACTTGAGAAGAGACGTAAAGGAGTGTTAACTAACCCAAGTCATCTGGTCCGAGGACTACAGGCATGATTGGATTTAAGTTTAAACACTTGAGAAGAGACGTAAAGGAGTGTTAACTAACCCAAGTCATCTGGTCCGAGGACTACAGGCATGATTGGATTTAAGTTTAAACACTTGGGAAGAGACGTAAAGGAGTGTTAACTAACCCAAGTCATCTGGTCCGAGGACTACAGGCATGATTGGATTTAAGTTTAAACACTTGAGAAGAGACGTAAAGGAGTGTTAACTAACCCAAGTCATCTGGTCCGAGGACTATAGGCATGATTGGATTTAAGTTTAAACACTTGAGAGGAACTACCATAACAAAAAATGCAATCATGGCTGAGTGAAGCATCCATTTAATAGTAGTACCTTTTGAGGTTATTTACATTCCACGGCCTGGGCACTACATGATTGTCCAGGTCTTCTAGAAAGTATGCTCCAATGCCGGCCTTTGAGGTGATGCGATATGGACCTTCCCAATTCGGCCCCAGTTTTCCCCATGCTGGATTCTTTGCGTTGCCTAACACCTTCCTTAGGACAAGATCACCAGGCTCAAGGGGTCTCAACCTCACGTTGGCGTCATAGCCTTGTTTGAGTTTCTGCTGGTAATGCGCCAATCGAACCATTGCGTTTTCCCTTCGTTCCTCGATCAGGTCCAAACTCTTCTCCAATTGCCCATCGTTGTCGGCTGGGTTAAAACAGCTAGTCCTGTAGGTGGGGAACCCAGTCTCGAGAGGTATAACAGCTTCAGCTCCATAGGTCATCGAAAAGGGGGTCTCCCCAGTGGACCTACGAGGCGTAGTCCTATATGCCCACAATACGTAGGGTAGTTCTTCTACCCATCTACCCTTCGCATCATCCAGCCTCTTCTTTAGTCCGTTAACAATGACTTTATTGACAGCTTCGGCCTGCCCATTTCCCTGGGGGTAGGCGGGGGTGGAGTATCTATTTGTGATTCCCAGATCATTGCAATAACTTCTAAAAGCTTTGCTATCGAACTGAAGCCCGTTGTCCGAGATGAGGGTATGTGGGACTCCAAATCTGGTGACGATGTTTTTCCAAATGAACCTCTTCACGTCTACGTCCCTGATATTTGCAAGAGGTTCGGCTTCTACCCACTTGGTGAAATAGTCCGTCCCGACCAGCAAGTACTTCCTGTTTCCCGCTGCCTTAGGGAATGGGCCTACGATGTCCAGACCCCATTGAGCAAAAGGCCAAGGGCTGGATAGTGGATTGAGGTTACCGCCTGGCTGGTGTATGTTCGGCGCGAACCGTTGACATTGGTCGCACTTTTTTACATATTCGTGGGCCTCTCTCTGCATACATGGCCACCAATAACCCTGCGTGATGGCCCGGTGGGCCAAGGACCTACCTCCCGTATGGCTTCCGCATATCCCCTCATGCAATTCTTCCAGTAATGACTCAGCCGCTTCAGGGCGCATGCAAAGTAAGTACGGACCCGAATAGGAACGTTTATAAAGTTTCCGTTCCTCGGACAGCCAGAACCTTGTGGCCTTTCTTCGTATTTTGTCCGCTTCCTCTTTTCCTTCGGGCAACACATCATCCTTCAAGAACTTGATGATGGGATCCATCCAGCACGGGTCGGCTCTAACGCAATGGACTTGGAGTGGCTCTTTTCTTGTTTCCGTAGGCTCCTGCATGTCCTCAACGAGGATAACCCTCGGCAATGCCTGTGCCGATGACGTGGCAAGGGTGGCCAATGAATCTGCATGTGTGTTGCCACTTCTGGGGATGTGCTGCAGGTTAAAATGTTCAAACTCTGATTGCAAGGACTTAACTAGGCTCAAGTACACCTGCATCCTCTCGTCCTTCGCCTCAAATTCTCCTTGTACTTGGCCGACGATCAATCTCGAGTCCGAGAATACTTCAACCGACTTTCCCCCTAACCTTCGTACCATCCTCATCCCCATCAGTAGGGCCTCATATTCTGCCTCATTATTCGTTGCTGAGAAATTCAGCCTTAAAGCTTTTTCGATGGTAATTCTTTCTGGGGTTATCAGCACAAGCCCCACTCCAGAGCCCCTTTGGTTTGATGCGCCATCAACGTACACCTCCCAGGGCAAGGGGTTTCGTGAGGAGACCATGCCAACGGTCTTACTCTCAGGGGCCAGTGTTGGGGTTGCTTCGTCTAAAGGGGGCTCTGTGAATTCCGCGACCAAGTCTGCGAGGACCTGGCCCTTCACCGACGTGCGGGGCATGTATTTAATATCAAAAGCCCCCAGCATCGTCCCCCACTTGGCAATTCTCCCTGTGTAATCCGCACTTCGGAGTATTGCTCTAAGTGGGAGCTGGGTAAGGACTATGACGGTATGAGCTTGAAAATAGTGGGGCAGTTTCTTAGTGCCCAGCACAACAGCCAGAATGGCCTTCTCTAGGGGCAAATAACGAGCCTCAGCTTCTTGCAGCGATTTGCTCACATAATAGACAGGTTTTTGCACGCCACAGTCTGTTCGGATCAGCACCAAGCTAACAGCACTAGGGGCCACAGCAATGTAGGCAAACAGGACTTCATCTGGCTCGGGACTGGACATGATGGGAGGTCTGGCCAGGTAGTCCTTAAGTTGCTGGAAGGCAACGGCACATTCCTCCGTCCATTTGAAATCCTTCCACTTATTGATTAACGAGAAAAAAGGCCTACACCTATCGGCTGATCTGGAAATGAATCTGTTAAGGGCAGCGGTCATCCCAGTCAGCTTCTGGATTTCCTTGGGGTTCCGAGGAGCTCGCAAGTCGTTGATGGCCTTTATCTGGTCGGGGTTAACTTCAATTCCCCTATGAGTGACCATATACCCCAGGAACTTGCTCGATCCCACGCCGAACGAACATTTGGAGGCATTCAAGCGTAGTCTGTGTCTCCTCAGAATTTCGAAGATGTCCCGAAGGTCCCCAATATGCTCCGTGATAACCTTGCTTTTAACCACCATGTCGTCAATATAAACCTCCATGCTTTTGCCCAGCTGCGGTTCAAACATCCTGGTCATCATTCTCTGATAGGTAGCCCCAGCATTCTTCAAGCCAAACGGCATTACCTTGTAGTGGTAGTTTCCTATAGGGGTTACAAAAGCCGTTTTGCTCTGATCGGCGAGTGCCAATGGTATTTGATGATAGCCTTGAAAGGCGTCCAAGAAACTCATTCGAGGGTGCCCAACGGTGGCGTCAACTAGTTGATCTATCTTTGGCATGGGGAACGGATCCTTCGGACAAGCTCTATTAAGATCAGTGAAGTCCACGCACACCCGCCATTTCCCACTTTTCTTTTTTACCACCACTGTGTTGGCCAGCCATTCGGGGTAAAAAATTTCCTTAATAGCCCCGGCCTGTTTGAGCCTCGTTACCTCTTCTCTGACTGCATCCGCGTGTTCCTTCGATGGTCGCCGGAGTGGCTGTTTCTTTGGGACTATGGTGGGATCTACGTTTAGATGGTGACAAATGAAATCTGGGCTTACCCCCGGGGCTTCAGCAGGATCCCATGCAAATACATCAGCGTTTCCCCTGAGGAATTCTACCAACTCTCCCTTCTCCTGAGGAGGCAGCATGGACCCGACCTGGAAGAACTTCTCTGGGTCATTATCAATAACTATTCTTGTTAAGCTCTCGCACTCTGCTTCTCCGGCCGAGGTTCCGGTGTCCGGCGCCGAAGACCTTAATTGCTATAAACTCTCCTTGTCACCGTTTGAGGGCTCGGCATGCCGCTCGTGCTGGATGGCTGCCACTAGACATTGCCTGGACATAGCCTGATCCCCTCGAATTTCTTCAACTACCCCCTCAGAGGGGTACTTAACCTTCTGGTGTAGGGTGGAAGACACAGCCCCAAGGGTATGAAGCCAAGGTCTGCCTACAATAGCGGTGTAGGGTGAGTAGGCATCCACCACTATGAAATCTACCTCCACAATCTCAGCACCAGTTTGCACAGACAGTCTAATCTGCCCCTTCGGCATGATCACATTTCCATCGAAACTGACTAAAGGTGAACTGTATGGAGTCAAGTCTTCGGGGGACAAGTTCAGCCCCCTATATAGATCTGGATACATTATTTCTACAGCGCTGCCCTCATCCACCATCACCCTTTTGACGTCGTATCCGCCTATTCTCAGGGTGACTACCAGTGCATCATCATGCGGCTGTACAGTTCCTATTTTGTCTTCCTCCAAAAAACCCAAAACCGGGACGTCTGTCCTAGGCCTCTTCGGCTCTCTGTTAACCTTATTCGAGGGTATCCGGGCAACTGACAATATCCTGGATGGGCAAGACCCTGTCCTTCCTGGTGCGGCAAAAATGACATTGATCGTTCCCAAGGGAGGTTTTTCGAAATCACCCCCTCTGGGCCCCGTGCTGGTTTGATTTCCTTGACCATATGAGTGGTGTAAGAGGTGCTTCAACCTGCCCTCGCCAACCAGCTGGTCCAAATGATCCCACAAGCTCCTGCAGTCCTCAGTGGTGTGGTCGTGGTCCAGGTGATAATGACAGTAAAAATTGTGGTTGCGCCTTTCAGGGTTTCCCACCATCTTGTTCGGCCTTTTGAAGAATGGTTCGTTTTTTATCTTATCCAGGACTTGGTGCACCGGTTCGCGAAAAACTGCGTTGACCGTCTGAAAGTTCGCTGTGCTTTGCCCGGCCCAGTCCTTCCTCGGCCTATTGTGACTCTGCCTGTCCGACCTGAAATCCCTCCCCTCCTGAGGGATAACCTTCTCCTTTCCCTTACTCTGCTGCTGATCCTCCTCAACTCTTTTGTACTTGTCAATCCTGTCCATCAACTGGCGTATGCTGGTGGCAGGCTTGCGCGTCAAAGACGTTCTCAAGGGATGTTCAGTGGGGAGGCCTAGTTTAAAAGAACTGACAGCCATCGATTCACAGTCTTCCTCTACCTCATTGTATGTTTCCCAGAATCTATCTGAATATGACTTCAACGTCTCGTTCCCTTTCATGTTGACAGACAACAGCGAGGCCACGGACTGGGGCACCCTTCGGCAAGTGACGAAACGAGACCCAAAGGCCTGGGTTAGCTCTTGGAAAGAGCTAATAGTGTTTGCCTTCAGACTATCGAACCATCTCATGGCTATTGGTCCCAAACTGGAGGGAAAAACTTTGCACATCAGGGCTTCGTCCCTGGAGTGAACTGCCATTCGCTGGTTGAAATGACTCACGTGTTCCACTGGGTCGGTCCTGCCATTGTAGATGGTGAATGTAGGTTGGTGGAAACGCCTGGGAAGTCTGGCACCCTCAATATTTCGTGTAAAAGGAGACCGGGAGATCTGATCTAGAGCTTTGCTCATAGCATCGTTCCCCGCGCCCCTCAGTAAGGGATCCTGAAAGCTCCTCCCATCATGACGCAGTTCTTCATAGGTAAAGGATTCGTTGACCGGCGTCCGATGTTTCTGTTTGTAGCCAGCGTCTTGCTCGTCCTCAAGATCTTCATCAGAATACGAGGGGCTACGCTTCCTCTTTGCATGGCGCAACTCCCTTTTGAGCCTGTCTATTTCTCTTTGCATGCCTTCGTTCCTCTCTGCATGAGACATGTGGCTCTCCCCATGTGACTGGTTTTGGTCGTCACGTGCGGTGTGTACACTTTCCTCACGATTCTGCCTTCGCTCCAGACGAAGAAAAGGATCGGTGTGCTTAGACGACCTGGATTCAGCTGGTCGTTGCCTTGGTTCGGCCATCTTCTGAGGTGTTGCTTCCACCTTTGCTCAAGCTGTTCCCACAGACGGCGCCAATTGTAGGGTAAAAATTTGTTGAGCCAGGCACCAAAACTCTATATGATGAGCCCACCAAATTTCCCACAATAAATTTGTAGAGAATGGCCTAAACAACTGGGCTAATGGTGGATTTGGCAACAGTCCAGATGAACAAAAAACCAATAACAAAGAGATGGATCGAGTCAAGCCTTCAACGGGATGAACCCCTGTAGTCCGAAGAGGTTTTCTATTTAAAGGCTGAGTAAATACAATTTTTTCCGCCCCCCACTCTGCGAGACTTGCTTCCCTTATATAGACCCCCTTTTCCCATCTTCACCGCACACTTGTCCTCCATCCAGACACCCACTTGAGTACTAGTCACATCAGCCGTTTGCTTTAACCTGCAGTGAGTGGTGGTGGGTGAAGACGCACTATTCAGGTGTCTTCTCCACATAAATGCGGCCAGAAAAGTTGCTGCAGTGCATTAAATGTGGCGGTGACAGCTTTATTGGCAAGATATTTCGTGATAGCTACGCAGTTAGACATGCTTGAAGTTCCGTCCTGGGAGGGAGACCTTCAGCACAGCTACCCGATCAAGTTTTGGGCTGCTCCGTTAAGTAGGATCTCTTCGGCCATACCAGGTTGTCTTCGGACGGAGCGTTTTTTCCCTACGGGCTGTGCTTCCGCCAGGATGGCAAAGCACTGATACATTTAACCTCTTCGGACAGTGAGTCGCATTTGAACTGGGCCTCAGGCCCATCATGTGGCGTCGGGCTTTCTCACCCACAGAATTCATTAGTCTATTTATACAAAATAAAAAACATCACATACTAGAAAAATAAAAAAAAACATTTAAACACACCAATAGTGGATGTGTATGAAAAATGTATTTCGTGCCTTTAGTTGTCAATGGAGGAGTGATTCTATGATTCCATCACGTACAACCACCTTTGATGATTAATTGCATGGAAGGTCATTGATTGCTACCACTTTACCTTTTTTTTAACGGCATAAGATGCATTTATCATCATAGACATGAAAACACTAAGATAATTTAGATTAGGACAAATACTCGTTTATATATTGTACATTATTTATGGAAATGTGATGTATATTGAACATTCCTTTAGACTAATACTGAAGCATCAATTAAAGCAATTAATATGATGCATATTCTAATGATGGAAACAAATAAAGTAGATAGTATCTATGCCTCTATATATATATATATATTGATGTAGGACACGGCTTAATATTTAATTTTTGTAATTATTTAATTTTAGTATTGTTATGTAATTTTTGTTATTTTAGGTTTAGGTTGTTTATTTCCTTCTTTTTAGGTGTTTTTAATGTTGTTTAGTCAAATTAGGATTTTATATACTTTTGTAGCCGCCTTAAGATTTCTAGTACTCCTGGGTTTTGGTCTTACTATTTAAATGCATTGTAGCCTCCAAATGCAATTCAATTTTAAGACTATTATCAATAAAATACAAATGTTTTGTCAATTTTCTTATCTAGTGGATTCCAGTTTTACACCTCGTGGATTCGAGGATCCCCTCGTGGATTCGAGGTTTACTACCCAGAAGCTAATAATTTAGTTTCTGTCCATCAAAGAGAGTATCATGTGTGCTTTTTTTAAGTTTCTACAACATCAGTTGGTATCAGAGCCTTGACTTACCCTGGTATGATGGCTAACCAACGTGACGGTAACCACCACAACTACAACAACAAAGTTGAAGACGCAATTCACACTAGGGCTGCATTCCACCAATTTCGTGAAGAGACACAACAAATTATAGGCAAAATTGAGCAAATGATTGCTACTCCTCTTACTAGGAAATCATCTCACAACAACAATGATCAGTATATTCAAAGACGCACTCCTAACTACAAGAAAATTCCATTCTTTGATGGATATATGTGTAAGTTGGATTTTATTGATTGACTTCTTGATTTGAAAGAATATTTTAATTTTTGAAAGATTTGTGATGAAGAAAAAGTGTGGCTTGCATCTAATAAATTGGACAATGAAGCTGAGGAATGGTAGGAAGACATTCAAATCGATAGAAAGCAACGAGGTTAGCATCCAATCTGCTCTTGGTAAAGAATGAAAAAGGTATTAATTTATTTATGGTTTCCTAATGACTATTATGATATACTAGATTATACAAGTGTTGATTATAAATCTATATATTCATATAAAAAGCAATATGTTCAAAACATGAAAATTCAACCCCAAAACAAAAATTATGACAACCAAGTCCATGTGTCAAGTAAAGGAAAGGGTTTGAGGGTTGAGAAGAAGTAGCCTATTTCTAAAGAAAATTTTGAAATGGTTAAAAAAGATCAAGACTTGCAACAAGTTATTGAATTGAAGATTGAAGATACCACTTGTCAAAAGTTTGATGAAGATGTCAAAGAAAAGAAATGTTAAGTTGATTGTGGATGATGACAGAAATCAAGAGATAGTAATTATTGAGAATATTGTGGAAGATCCAATTAAGGTTAAATATGATGATGTGCCCATCATCCATAACCCTCATGTTCCAGTTGATTTGTTGAAGATTGTTAGGTTAAAATAGATTGACCTCAGTTAATTAATTCAATTACCCAAGTTGATTAATTAAGTCAAATTACATGCAAATTGTGGAGGCACCAACAAATCACCAAATAAACTAAATGCAACAGAAATTAAATTGATAGGGTGATTTATTGACAAATGGGGAAAACCTCACGCAGTGCAAAAACCCCACCAAGTGAATTTAAAGTAACCACTCCCAATAATCCACTAATCAATAATCAAGCGGTTACAAGTATAAAGAATATTACCACTACCCTGGCCTATCCCAAAATACCAACCTACAATTGAACCTTCGCTCCAATACCCAATTGGACTTGATCTTGTAGCAGTCTTCTTTCCTTTGTTGCACAAATCTCCAATCTATGACTAAATCCTTTGCACAGATTCTAGTACATGACTAACTCCAGCAACTTGAATGGTTGTTGTTGGCTGTAAAGTTGTTCATTTCATCTACAATGAAGATTAGGAAGCACTTGGTTACAAAACCTTATGGCATACAAATGCAGTTGCTTCACACAAAGAATATATGATCTAGGCCTCTGTTTTCGTGTATTTTAAAATAAGCCTTATATATGACTAGGGCTGTGAGAAAAGAAACACTAATCAATTAAGTCATCAGAGGCCGAATTTCAGATCTGGAAATTCTTGAAATCGTAGATCTCGATAGATCGAGCTTATGTCGAGCTTCTCCATTAATCCTCGATAGCAGTATCTATCGAGCTTGTGTTGAGACTTAATGAAACAGCTTTTCTTCACTTGTTACACAAAGAATATATGATCTAGGCCTCTGTTTCCGTGTATTTTAAAATAAGCCTTATATATGACTAGGGCTGTGAGAAAAGAAACCCTAATCAATTAAGTCATCAGAGGCCGAATTTCAGATCTGGAAATTCTTGAAATCGTAGATCTCGATAGATCGAGCTTATGTCGAGCTTCTCCATTAATCCTCGATAGCAGTATCTATCGAGCTTGTGTTGAGACTTAATGAAACAGCTTTTCTTCACTTGTTTCTTGGATCAACTTTCATGCCTTTAATGAAACCTTTTGATATGTTTGAACAACATATTTCTTGATACATTAAACCTAACTTAGATCTACTCAATTACAAGTGCGTTTTTTCAAAAGATTAGCTAATTACATAGAAAATATGATCATAACAAAGATTGCTACACAATATGTTGATTATCTTGGAGTATAAAATTTAAATTTTCTTATCAACCCTTTGTTGATGGATGTTGCAAATAAATTGAAGGTAGACGAGAAGAGATTTTATGCTACACTTATAAATAATTCAAGTCTAAAATAGGATCAAGTTATTAAAGTATTCAAAGTATTTGTTTATTTGGAGTGGAAGATTTCAAATTTTGACCATCAACTCAAGGACGAGCTTGTTTCAAGTGGAGGGGTCTAATGTAGGACACGATTTAATATTTAATTTTTGTTATTATTTAATTTTAGTATTTTTGTGTAATTTTTGTTATTTTAGGTTTAGGTTATTTATTTCCTTCTTTTTAGGTGCTTTTAATGTTGTTTAGTCAAATTAGGGTTTTATATGCTTTCGTAGCCGCCTTAGGGTTTCTAGTTACCCTAGGTTTTGTTTTTACTATTTAAACGCATTGTAGCCTCCAAAGGCAATTCAATTTTCAGACTATTTTCAATAAAATACAGACGTTTTGTCAATTTTCTTTTCTAGTAGATTCCAGTTTTATCACGCTGTGGATTCAAAGAATCCCTCATGGATTCAAGGTTTACTACCCAGAAGCTAACAGTTTAGTTTCTTCAGGCTTCTACGACATCATATATATATGCATTACAAGCATGCGGCATGTCATGAACCCATGACTGACAAATCTCATGATTCCTAAAAGTAATATTGTTTGACATCATGGAAGCATTTCGAGAAAGGAAATGTTGTAAAAAAAACTGAAAATAATTTAACATGGTTTGGCAAACTCTTTTCTTATTAATCATACATAGAAAGATATCCATATGAAATTAGCCACTCATACCTTTTTGTTGTCGTTGTTACTTATTAGTGACTATTCATGTATAGATCTTTTCAATTAAGAATTTTACAAAACAATGTTATTGATGTGGAAATTGCTTCAAATAGGAAAAAAAATAGTTAGGTTAATGTCAATCTGACAGTCCTCAAACGCAAATATGACTAGAAACCTCCATCTCCATAGCATGTTTAACTAGGAGTCATATTTTATCCCTATTAGAAATCAATTTAAAACAATAAAAAAAATGATTACAACTAAACACCTTTTATAAAGAAAATATTAAATTTTTAAAGCCATAAAAAAAATGTCATATATATTGGATTGTATTGACCCGTAATTTGAAACCACAGGTTAGAGTTTCAATTTACAAGATTCATAATTTTATGCATCATTGTGATTGCAATATTTTTGTACAGAAGTCAGCACCTAGTTATCAATTTTTTATAGCAAATTCGAAACACGTTTTCGAATTATCTATTTTGATAGTTGTGTTAGAAACAGAAAGCTCTTGCGTCTTATAATTGATGATAACTACCACAACAGTCTAACAAGGCAATGTTTGTCTTCTGTTACAAAATCAAGAACATTCAAAATAGATCTTAAAATTAACAAGCAACCAAAAGAACATAATCAACGGGTATTGAAACATTTATTTATGTATAGTTAGCGAGTGACACGTTATTGAATCTGTTATACACATTTGTTATATGGAAACCCACACCCAAAGATTTTTTTTTTTTTTTTTTTTTTTGGGGGTGGGGGAGGTGGGGGGGGGGGGGGGTGTGGAGAAGCAGACTATTGGGACAAATGCAATTGAAATTTTACTAATCAAAATAATCCCAATTTATAGGAGTTCAATACTTTGCTTATATAAGTATTAAACCATAATTCTAACTGGCATAGATAAATCCTAATTGTCTTATTAAATAAATAAAATTAACTGCTAAACATGATTAATTGGTTTAAAACAAAACTAAATTAAAAAAAAAAAAAAATTCTTGTACTTCCCGCATCAACTTTAGTCCCCGATTATTTTCACCAAGAATTCATCGAGTTGCCCCCACTTTGGAGTAGTGGATCTACTCAGATTATTAATTTATTATAAGGCAGGGATCAGATACATCCAAGAATGTGCTTAATGTCTCAATACATCCTGGTGCGTAAGATAGGATAAACTATTAATCATGGAGTTTAAAAGACTAAATTTAATTAACTACAAAATATGCTTTTGAAAGCTGTGAATGAATAACAATCACCACTTGCCTGAAAATAGCACAAAAACGTGGCTAGATTTTTCAACTTGAGCAAATTAATCCTTTTTCACTTTTTACCCTTTTTTTTTTTTTTTTTTTTTTTTTAAGAAACAAACACACACAAATAAGGGAGAGGGAAATGGGTTCTAACCAAGGGAGTCAATACCATACCAGAGGCTGTACCAGTTTGCCTAGCGGTACGATATATTTTGGATACCGGTGTACCATTTCGGGTTTACCACTATTTTTTATATTTATAAATAAATATGTATATATGTGTGTGTGTGTGTGTGTGTGTGTGTGTGTGTGTGTGTTATAATAAATATAAAAGTTTACCATAAAACATTTCCTCAATTCAAAACTAAATATTCATGGTTTTAAACTTTAGTATCAATTAAAAGAAAAAGAAAAAAAAAACAATATAAAATATAGAAAACTTAAAAGTTACCATTGTATACTAAGAAAACAAATAATACTAATAAGTTGATGCAAATAAGTTACCATTTTGCCCTAACAAAAATTCAAAAATTACAAAACTTAAAAAAAATAAAAAATAAAAACTTTTTTCTGTACCGGCCGGTATTGCCCGAAATTGGCCGATATGGCCGGTACGGCCGGTATTTAAACCAGTACGAAACGTTGATGTTTCGATACTAGTATGCAACCGATACAGCCGGTACCGATACGATATTGACTACCTTGGTTCTAACACAAAGATGCACTACAACTCCACTCAAAAGTCGTGATAACTTTTAAAGGAGAGTTGGGGGGAGTTATATTATACACAACACACTCTCTCTTTTTACTTTGAATGCAAAGAATTAACAATCAACTATTTTTGTTTAAGGTTTCTCAAACAAAAAAACAAAAAAACTATTTTTGCTTAAAGGACTATTTGGTTCACATAATAATCTTGACAACATTCCCATACATTTTGAGAATTATGTTGGATTCTCTCATTTGGTTCCCATTTAAATTTGATATTTCTAGAATGTCAATTTCTAGAAGGCATAAGATTCCCATGTTTCATGAGAAAATGATTTCCGCTTTGAATGATAATAATCTTATAAGATACCACCTTATGTAAATATGGAAAGTCGTTCTTAAGAAGAGTATTTATTATTATAAATAGATAGTTTTGAAGGTTTCTGTAGGGACCCTTTTTTCCACACGACGTGGGGGTTCAGGATTTTCACCCCACCAAGGGCTAGCCTTATAGTGTAAGACTTGACACCTTAATCCCGCATCAGCGAGAGAAGTGCCCCGATACAATAAACTTATAGAGAGTGTGTAGAAGGACTAGGAATTAGCGAGCATTACAACAGTTGGTGCGGGTTTACAAGATCCTCAAATGGGATTTGGTTAAGTGTTCTAAGGGAAAGTTTGTCCTCGGCCCAATCCGAGGAGCTCTTTCTCCATCACTAATGAACATAGGGTTTCTCCTCTCCGAACCTCCAAACTCCCAACCTCCAACCCTCACTTCTCTGGGGGTTCGTTCCTTTATATAGCCCTATTTAGCTAATCTCTGCCTTCCACTTGTTGATCATCCAAGCTTGTGTCTGAGGACTTATCCCATCAGCCGCCTTTCTAGTCCTCTTGTTAGTTGAAGTAACCAAGGCATTACTGTTCAATGGTCAATTCCTCATTAATGCAGCCAGAGTGTCAATTGTGTGCTTTTAATATGGTGATGACAACTCCTTTCTCCAATATCGGCTGGCCGAGGACATGTTCGTCCTCAGCAATGCTCCTGACAATTTGGACCTTCCCTGCTCATCCTCAGACACTGCTTTGTCCTCGGCATAGGCCTTGGGCCAGACGTGGAGTGGGCCGGGGTTGCCAAATCTTTGGGCCCCACAATAGCCCCTCAAAATTATGCTACCCGGCTCCTCGGGCGGGGAGGAGGATTTTGATGTCCTCGGGTTTTCGTCCTGGCCTGGTGAATCTTATCCTCCTGCCAGTACCAAAATCCTTTTAACTACTCTAGGAACGCTCCTGACGTTTCGGTACTTGGAACGCACCTTCATTAAATTTTGGCGGCCTTGTGTCCTCCACGTTCAATGGTGTGATGATGAATGGACAGTAGGGATGCTTCTGAATTAATGGGCAAGAAAGCCTATGCGGTTACTTTTTAATTGGGGGTATAAATACCCAACTGAACCGATTTGCCCCTTCACTTTTACATTCAAGAGCTATTGCGCACATACACTGAACTTAATCAAGCCTCCGATCGTCCGTACGCCTCCTTTCAACATAAAAAGGCCTGTCCGAGGAGCCTTTCCTCATTTTTGTAAGTTCTCTTCTCTCCCTGGTTCATACTTTCTATCTGAGTTCCTTGTCTTCTTGTTCCTTTTTCTCTTTTTCCTTCGTTTTCCCTGAGCCCTTCGTTAGTTCCTTAGGATGGGTAGGTTTAAGAAATTAGTTGAGTTTGAGGAGGCGATGGAGAAATTCGTTGCTGATTATAAGATCCCCGATACAGTGGGTTTGAGGTACTATGGAAATGGGGAGTGGAGCACCAAGAGAAAAGAGGGTGAGGTGGCGGTTCCTATAATCGCCTTTCTGGAGGGTGGTATAAGGATCCCCATGGGGCCAGTGATGAGGGATTATCTTAAGCACTTCAGCTTATCTCCCACCCAGTGTGCCATCAATGTGTTTAAGATCTTAGGCTATGTGGATGCCCTGAATGAGAAAATGGGGCTGGGCTTAACCCACCACAATGTAAACTAGTGCTACAACCTCTAGCATCTTAGGGGGAAGTCTTATTACCTAAAGACGAGGGACGATAGGGTCCGGCTCATTCAGTGCCTTCCTGAGTCCAGCAAAAGTTTAAACAAAGACTTCCTCATTGTGTCCGGAGAGTGGCACGATGGCTTTCATTGTTCAACAGTGGAGGGTACTCTAGGTAGGACATTCAGACTTAGGAGAGGGTTTAATTTCTTGTGCCTTTGTGTTCTTCTTTGCTTGGTTGTTAACAGGGACTTTGTTTTCTTCTATACAGATCCGCGCGCTTTTGAGCGTGACTTCGGCTTGGTTAATAAAGAGGATTTGCAGACCGTATTGAGGTCAGAGATCTTTGTGAACGAGGCCAACGACCAAGTTAGGGCTGCTCACAAGATTTTGGGGTACGACCTGATTCAAACATCGTTCTTGGCTCCGAAGTACATGATCCGAGCTAAAGATCCTCGGCTGCATAAGATAACAGTAGTCGAGCACGGATTTTTGATCCCCAAAGGATCTCCTGTTCCGGAGGGCGTACCATTGGTGGGTACCTTTTCTTCGTCTCAAGTTGCCAAGGCTGAAGGAGGAGAGCCAAGAGAAGAGGAAGTTGCTAACTCAGGTCTGTCCGAGGACGAGTTTGACGTGTTCGACCAATTCCATTCGCTTGAGGACCTTCCTAGCGATTTGGGTGACCCCAGCTTAACTAAATCAAACCTTTTATCCGAAGAAGCCTCTTCTCAATCGAAGATGAGTTTCAGGAAACGACCCCAGACAAGCCTGCTGGCTTTGATTGAGGGGCAGCCGGGAAGGATGCCCCGGAAAAGTCTCCTCCCAAGCTTCCTCCTCCCCCACCCCAGCAGGGTTTGCCATCTGGGTCCAAGCCCACCAGTCCTCAGCAGAAGAAGGACAAAGGAAAGAGGCCTAGAGAGGGCGAGGAGTCTAATCCTTCTCAAGGCGATGGTGATGCTCGGCAGCCATCGAAGCAACTAAGGGCTGGAGGCCGAGGTCAGGAGAAACAGGTCACCGTCCAGCCCAGGGCCCAGGCTTGGCTCCCTGCCCCCATACTTCATGGGAAGCCTTTGATGGACGATGCCTCTCTCAAGAATCCTCGAGGGGACGAGGGTGCGCAGGTGGCTGATGCATTGGGGAGATCCTTGCTGCTCCTTGTGGATATGGCCCAGCTGGAGGTTCAAAGGAGCAAGGAGGTCTTCCTCGGCCTCAAGCAATGTTTGGGCATGGTAAGCTTTCTAATCACTTGTGATTCCCATGGCTTCCTGTCTTTTGGCTCCTTACTTATCTTGCATTGGTTTCAATTGGCAGACCATCCAAGCTACCTTTAGGTTAGAGGATATTGTCAGTAGTCAAAGCAAGGCTGTGGACCTGGAGCATGAAAAGAGTCTAGACGCTGTTCGGACCCTCAAAGTCTCCAAGGCTGATCTCTCCAAGGCGAGGGAGAAGTTGGAGGAAATGAAGAAGGCTCGAGCCATCGCCGAGTCAAGTCTAGTTAGCGCCTAAAAGCAAGCCAATGATCAAACAGAGCACCTGCTCCAAGCAGAGGATCAGCTGAGGGTTGCCAAAAGGGAGATTGTGACCCTGGAAAAGAAGGTGCTCAAGGCAGAAGGGACCAGAGGCGTCGCTGAGTCCGCCAGGGATGAGGCCTTAAAAGCCAAAGAGGAGGCTGAGTCTGAGTCTGTCAGGGCCGAGGCTGAGGCTTCCAAAGGTGAGGTCGTGCATGAGGCCTACGAATCAAGGGTGGCTGATGCAAAAGCCACCCTTAAAGCACAAGTGTCTGGAGCATGCAGACTTTACTGTTCCCAAATGTGGAATGAAGCCTTAAAACGAGCAAGTGTCAAGGCTTCAACTGACTTGTGGAAGGTAGAGAATGTGTACTACCCTCCTGCCATTCGCGAGGTCGTTCCTTCTAGCTCCGAGGCCGAGGTGACCCCTGAAGGAGTTGGGGCTGCTCCTAATGAAGGTGCCCCAACTACTACCACCTCAGACAAGCCCGTAAAGGAAGTTGATCCTCTTGGGGGCCGATGAGACAAGCAAGAGTCCCACCACAAATGCGCTCGGGGAGGCTGCAAACCCCTTAGCTAATGTCCAGGCCCCTCGCATTGAGGAGGTATCTCCTTCAGCGAAGCTTCCCCAGGCTATGGCCCCAAGTGAGGGTGGCAAGGGCCCTGAGACCTCTTCTGCCCAGCCCCTTGAGGGAGGGATTGAAACGAAGCTAAAGGAATGATCCTCCACGACGCCTTCGCTTTGTTCGTTTGTTTCTTTTTCTCTTTTTTTTTTTTTTTTGTTTTTTAAAGCATTGTAATGGCACTTGTGCCTTGTATAACTCTTAAAGACTCAATGAAGTGCGTATTTTGTTTTCTCTTATTCGTCTTGTTTGTATTATCCCTTCTTTTTTCTTTTACTTGCACAATCTTAGCTTTAATTGCACTCCAGCTAACCACATACTTATCTTCTGAAGTATCTAGTTTCGCCATAGGTTTGGATCCGAGGACCATGTAATATCTTGGTTTTGTCTAGTACTTAGCTCTTCTAAAGTATCTAGTTTCCCCATAGGTTTGAGTCCAAGGACCATGCAAGACCTTCATTCTGTCTAGTACTTAGTTTTTCTAAGGTACCTAGTTTCCCCACAGGTTTGAGTCCGAGGACCATGCAATACCTCGATTCTGTCTAGGACCTAGTTCTTGAAGTAGTTAGTTTCTCCATAGGCTTGAGTCCGAAGACTATACAAGGCCTTGGTTCTGTCTAACACTTGATTTTTCTGAAGTAACTAGTTTCCCCATAGATTTGAGTCCGAGGACCATGCAAGACCTTGGTTCTGTCTAGTACTTAGTTTTTCTGAGGTACCTAGTTTCCCCACAGGTTTGAGTCTAAGGACCATGCAATACCTTGGTTCTGTCTAGGACTTAATTCTTGAAGTAGTTAGTTTCTCCATAGGCTTGAGTCTGAGGACCATGCAAGGCCTTAGTTTTGTCTAACACTTGATTTTTCTGAAGTAACTAGTTTCCCCATAGGTTTGAGTCTGAAGACCATGCAATACCTTAGTTCTGTCTAATACATAGTTCTTCTGAGGTACCTGGTTTTCCCACAGGTTTGAGTCCGAGAACCATGCAATACCTTGGTTCTGTCTAAGACCCAGCTTTTGAAGTAATTAGTTTCCCCATAGGCTTGAGTCCAAGGATCATACAAGGCCTTGATTCTGTCTAACACTTGATTTTTCTGAAGTAACTAGTTTCCCCATAGGTTTGAGTCCGAAGACCATGCAATACCTTGGTTATGTCTAGTACTTAGTTCTTCTGAGCCACCTAGTTTCCCCATAGGTTTGAGTCCAAAGACCATGCAATACCTTGGTTCTGTCTAGTACTTAGTTCTTGAAGTAGTTAGTTTCCCCATAGGCTTGAGTCCGAGGACCATGCAAGGCCTTAGTTCTGTCTAACACTTGATTTTTCTGAAGTAACTAGTTTCCCCGTAGGTTTGAGTCTGAGGATCATGCAATACCTTGGTTCTGTCTACTACTTAGTTCTTGAAATAGTTAGTTTCTCCATAGACTTGAGTCCGAGGACCATGCAAAGTCTTAGTTCTGTCTAACATTTGATTTTTCTAAAGTAACTAGTTTCCCCATAGATTTGAGTCTGAAGACCATGCAATACCTTGGTTCTGTCTAGTACTTAGTTCTTAAAGTAGTTAGTTTCCCCATAGGCTTGAGTCCGAGGACCATCCAAGGCCTTGATTCTATCTAACACTTGATTTTTCTGAAGTAACTAGTTTCCCCATAGGTTTGAGTCCGAGGACCATGCAATACCTTGGTTCTATCTAGTACTTAGTTCTTGAAGTAGTTAGTTTCCTCATAGGCTTGAGTCCAAGGACCATGCAAGGCCTTAGTTCTGTCTAACACTTGATTTTTCTGAAGTAACTAGTTTCCCCATGGGTTTGAGTCCGAGGACCATGCAATACCTTGGTTCTGTCTAGTACCTAGTTCTTGAAATAATTTATTTCTCCATAGGCTTGAGTCCAAGGACCATGCAAGGCCTTGGTTTTGTCTAACACATGATTTTTCTAAAGTAACTAGTTTCCCCATAGGTTTGAGTCCGAGGACCATGCAATAGCTTGGTTCTGTCTAGTACTTAGTTCTTAAAGTAGTTAGTTTCCTCATAGGCTTGAGTCCGAGAACCATACAAGGCCTTGGTTCTATCTAACACTTGATTTTTCTGAAGTAACTATTTTCCCCATAGGTTTGAGTCCGAGGACCATGCAATACCTTGGTTCTATCTAGTATTTAGTTCTTTTGAGGCACCTAGTTTTTCCACAGGTTTGAGTCAGAGGACCATGCAATACCTTGGTTCTATGTAGGACCTAATTCTTGAAGTAGTTAGTTTTCCCATAAGTATGAGTCCGAGGACCATGCAAGGCCTTGGTTCTGTCTAACACTTGATTTTTCTAAAGTAACTAGTTTCCTCATAGGTTTGAGTCCGAGGACCATGCAATACCTTGATTATGTCTAGTACTCACTTCTTGAAGTAGTTAGTTTCCCCATAGGCTTGAGTCCGAGGACCATCCAAGGCCTTGGTTCTGTCTAACACTTGATTTTTCTGAAGTAACTAGTTTCCCCATAGGTTTAAGTCCGAGGACCATGCAAGGCTTTAGTTCTGTCTAACACTTGATTTTTCTGAAGTAACTAGTTTCCCCATAGGTTTGAGTCCGAGGACCATGCAATACCTTGGTTCTGTCTAGTACTTAATTCTTGAAGTAGTTAGTTTCCCCATAGGCTTAAATCCGAGGACTATGCAAGGCCTTAGTTCTGTCTAACACTTGATTTTTCTGAAGTAACTAGTTTCCCCATAGGTTTGAGTCCGAGGACCATGCAATACATTGGTTCTGTCTAGTACTTAGTTCTTTTGAAGCACCTAGTTTCCCCACAGATTTGAGTCCGAGGACCATGCAATACCTTGGTTCTGTCTAGGACCTAATTCTTGAAGTAGTTAGTTTCTCCATAAGCTTGAGTCCGAGGACCATGCAAGGCCTTGGTTCTATCTAACAGTTGGTCTTTTTGAAGTAACTAGTTTCCTCATAGGTTTGAGTCTGAGGACCATGCAATACCTTGGTTCTGTCTAGTACTTAGTTCTTGAAGTATTTAATCTGGGGGAGCTCATCCTCCTCGTTGAAGAGTGTGCCCTTGGAGTGATAATGGCCTTGAGCTTACTCTGCCGAGGGGGGACCCTTCTTCGGCCTAGCCCCTTGGCCCTGCGCGCCGCTTTCAATTACGAGATGTCTTTTGGGCTATTCGAGTAACACGTTTGACGCTTCAGTGCACGAGGCGCGTCCTCATTAATATCCTTGCAGATTTACGAGGATCCAGCGGTTGATAGGCTTTTTGGAAATTGGGGGAATTTAATACCTCTAGTAATTCGTCCTTAATATTCTACGCAGTCTGGTTTTCATCAACTCTTGCCTTCTATATAAGGCATTTCAGGGTAACCTTTTCTTCAAATTTCACAGACACTTTAAGTTCAAAAGGGGTTCAAAGCTCTCCGTTTGCCAAAATAGTGCATTTTGCTTGAGGAGGTGGAGTGACCTTTAAAAAGGGCAAGGAAGCCAAGCCCCCTTCATGAGCCGAGGATGCCACCCCGATCCTGGACAACACAATGGGGCCGGTATAAATGGAGGCGAAAGATCCTCCTTCTTTTCAACCTAGCCAGAGAGAGGACTCCCCTTGCAGTTAAAAGGGGGATCCGAAAGGAACATAACGTCCCTCCTCCGCAGGCGGGTCCACCAGCCTTCCAAGCTGGTAGTGATTCGCCAGTGCCCCATCGTCGTAGGACTGGGAGGGAATCTAAGGGGAACCTTGAGGTTGGACTGTCAGGCACCGCAGTCTCTTCTTCCTTCTCCTTTAAAGCGCCACCCATGTTGGTTGGGGAGCTGTGGACGGGCTTAGCATAGATTTGTCTCCACCTCTCTCTCCATGCATGGCTTGGCTTTAAAACAAGCCTGCCTAGGCCTTTTTCTTCTTTTTTTCTCTTTTTAGCTTCAACACAAGCCTACCTAGGTATTTACCTTTGTAATTAGCTTTAGGACAACCCTGTTTAAGCATTTACCTTTGTAATTAGTTTTAGAACAAGCCTGCCTAAGCATTTGTTGTACGATGTAACTTTTCCTTGATTAATAAAGAAGTAGTCGTATTTCTTTTACTTTGCTTCTCGCATCTTTCATTTCTTTATGATGATTTCCTTCTGAATGAATGCGTTGCTCTTTTTTTTTTTTTTTTTTTTTTTTTTTTTTTTTTTTGAACTTGGAAGAAATGTTGTACACCAACCATTGCACTCGTTAATCCTCAAGTCCTTCCCACAGACGGCGTCAATTGTAGGGACCCTTTTTCCCAGGGGTTCAAGATTTTCACCCCACCAAGGGCTGGCCATGTAGTGTAAGGCTTGACACCTTAAACTCGCGTCGGCGAAAGAAGTGCCCCGATGCAATAAATTTATAGAGAATGGGTAGAAGGACTAGGAATTAGCAAGCATTACAACAGTTGGTGTGGGTTTACAAGATCCTCAAATGGGATTTGGCTAAGTGTTCTAAGGAAAAGTTTGTCCTCGGCCCAGTCCGAGGAGCTCTTTCTCCATCACTAATGAGCATAGGGTTTCTCCTCTCCGAACCTCCAAACTCCCAACCTCCGAACCTCACTTCTCTAGGGGTTCGTTCCTTTATATAGCCCTATTCAGCTAATCTCTGCCTTCTACTTGTTGATCATCCGAGCTTGTGTCTGAGGACTTGTCCCATCAGCCGCCTTTCCAGTCCTCTCGTTAATTGAAGTAACCAAGGCATTACTGTTCAATGGTCAATTCCTCATTAATGCGGCCAGAGTTTCAGTTGTGTGCTTTTAATGTGACGATGACAGCTCCTTTCTCCAATATTGGCTGACCGAGGCCATGTTCACCCTCAGCAATGCTCCTGACAGTTTGGGCATTCCCTGCTCATCCTCAGACACTGCATTGTCCTCGGCATGGGCCTTAAGCCAGACGTGGAGTGGGCCGGGTTGCCAAATCTTTGGGCCCCACAGTTTCATTTCTTAAGAATAACATAAAGAATTTATCCAAAAGACAACCTATTTGATAATGAAGAAGCTGGATATCTATTCTATTAGCTCTGCCTAGGATGATGTCCAAATTTCGGAGTAAAATAAAGTACTAGCAGAGGCAGTAGAAAAATGTTTAATCCACCATCATTGAACATATGCAAAGATTCTTATGAAAAAGGGAGGGAAAAAAATCAATTTATTCCAAACATAGCAAACTCATTTGAAACATATAATTTAAAGCTAAGAGAAATTTGACAAGCTACCTAACATTCCATTGTACTAAAATTCAGTTAAGGCAATATACTTCATGAAAACTACAAGGGATAAAATAGCACTCAAATAAATATTGCAGCCACCCACTTCAGTCAAACCTCGGATTTTTTTGGTACATTGTTTCATAAACTCTCTCAAGCATAGTTGTCAATACTATAAGGAGGGCATTTTCATTTGGTTGGAGGAATGATAGAGGTAATTTATTGGTGTACGATTTCGGTATTACCCTATAAAGCACGAGTACGTTTCCGGATTCGGGTGCGAGTGCGAGTGCAAGACTCCGTAATTTTTGAAAAGGTATGGTGCGGGTGCGATGGGGTGCGGCGATGAAAAAATTATTAAAAATATTTTTACTTATATTTTCTATATATTTTTACTATTAAAATATTCTTAAAAAACACATTATATGTCCTTGGTTCACAAAACAAAGAAAGAAGGCAAGAAACAGAAAACAGAACACAAACAAAAAAGAAAACACAAAAGAAGCAACAAATATTCAAAATAAAATTGAAGAAGGACATATTTTGGTTGTTTGGGCCTCATTCAAAGCCGATTTCGACTGTTCCGACATGATTCAAGGTCGATTTCAGCCTATTTTGACCGTTTTAGTTAGTTTTGGCCGCCAGCCGATACAATCCGATTCAGCAGATACAACTCGATTCTAGCTGAATCAGCTTGTTTCAGCGCGAATCATGGCAAATTGAAGTCTAGTCGGCGCAAATCAAAGCTGAGTTGGTGCGAATCAATGAAAAAAAAAAAAAAAAAAAATCAGACACGGCACCGACACGCGGGCAGCAGCGTGTATTTTAACTTTGGTTCAATAAATATTTGCCAGTCAAAATCCGAAATATAACTCAGTATAGCTAAAACATCCCAGAATTTAGGCAGTACATTTCAATAGGGGTTTTTATGTACTGGTCCGAAAAAAGGGGTCGATAAATATTGATGGTGTTGATCGGTCTAGTATGGAATTGACTACTTTCCTGTCAAACAAGCAAACAAACACCACTTGACAAAAGCTTTTTGAATCATTATTTTGTTTTCATTCACAATGTTAGACCTTGATGAGATGGCAAGTGTTTTTCACAGTGATAGGTCATAGGTTTGAGTCCGAGAATCTACTTCTCCAAAACAAGTAGAGGATAAGGTTGCCTACCACTTATAGTATATTAGCTACGACCTTTTATTTTGTTTTCATGTAGAACTTCTTATTCAAGCAACTAATTTGGGTTCCTAATTTACAATATATTTTCATAAACAACTACAATGACCTCATACTCTATTTCTTAGGGCTGGGTGAAAATTTCTGAATGTACAGAAGATACTTCTATGAGTGTGGACTCATCAACAAGAAATCCTTTATGACAGGGTTTAGACCCCTTAAACTACAAATAAATTGCGTAGCCTAGATTAATTAGCCAAGTTTTTACTTAGTCAAATTAAGCAATTCTAGGTTAAAACAATTACAAAATCATATCATGGATGTAAACATATAGAGCAGCGGAAAGTAAATAACACAGTGATATGATCACCCAGGAAAACCAAACCGGTAAAAAACCTGGGGAGGATTTTACCCACCGATCCTCAAGGCAAAACGGAATCCACTAAGAAAGAATTGAAGTTGTTACAAAAGGACTTACAAGCAACCCCGCTTGACTTCCTAATGCTACCCACCAGTAGTAACTTCCTGACACGACCACGCGCAGGCTCCGAATCCACGAACTACTTCTTTCTTTTGTCTTCCTTCAATCAGGTACAAGCTCCTCGCTTGTTTATCTTTAAGTTCCAAAGGCAGCAACCAAGTTGATCATCAAGATGTAGAAGAATCTTAATCTTGAAAACCCTAAGTTATGTGTAAAGGAAAGCTCCTCTAGATCTCACAAGAGATTTACACAAAACCGCAATGTATGAGCAACAACACAACTTGTGCAACTCTGAAAAACGTAGCTAGGGTTTGCCTTATATACCTAGGGCAAAAACATAAAACCCTAAACGTTTAAAGAGTTAGGGCTGAGTTGGAATTCTGCAGAAAAACGCATCTGGGCCGATTTTCGATCGATCGAGAATTACATTCGATCGATCGAGCCAGGCCGAGAAGCTCCAATGCTTCTGCAGTCTCTCGATTCCAACTTTACAAAATTAAACCAACTTTGAGCAAGCCTAAACAAGACTAAATACATTGTTTTGATCATGGTTTGCCAACATTACAAATTAGGTTCTAAATACATAAAATCCTAAGACCTTAAAACCTAACAAACTCCCCCTTTGGCAATCGTGACAAAACACAAATCAAAAGCTCAAAGTTTACAAATAAAAAGCCCTTTACAAAATAATGCTCATAAACAAAAGTTCAACCTAACTACTATCCATCGGTTGCAAGTGTAGACAGCAGCTTTGTTGAATCAACCTGTATATTCCTGAAATACTCAACAAACACATAAACGCATGTGTGGCTGAAAATAGTATATAAACAGGTATAATATTCTTGTAAGATTCACACAACTCAAAATAAAGATATATATCAATGAATCAACTCATAAATATAAATCAATAAGCAATGAATCATAAGTCAACAAGAATCAAAAGAAAAACGTGTATATCAATATATCAATGTTACTCCCCCTAACATGAATATCCCCAAAAATGATATATAAAGTGAAGTACCTAGATACAATCTAATAAACTCCACAAAAATTATCCCATGCTAAACATATGTCTCCCCCTAACTATATGTCTCCCCCTAACTACAAAATCTCCTCAAAAAGTACAAAACTCCTCTACAAGTCAAAATCACTCCCCCTTTTTGTGACGGAATGCCAAAGGGCAATCAAAAGTCGCCATCAAAAGGTGGTGCTGAAGGTGAATGAAGACGTGCAAGATCAGCTCGCAGAGCACGCATCTCGTCCAGTAAGTCCACCAAAATCTGACCATGAGCCGCCTGAAAGGTCATGACAGTCTCCAAAGTACGACGAACATCAAAGTCGGCCGCAGGAGGTGGAGGAACAGCAGCAGCAGCATCATCCACATCATCACCAACTGGATCAGGAATATCCTCACCAGCAAGACCTGTAGAAGATGAAGGAGGAGGAGAAGCGCTAGAAGAGGGATCAGACCTAGGGTGTTTAGAACCAGCTCGAAGATGAGCGGCCCTCTGTCTAAGAAAAGACGCACCTATAGGACCGATGACATGAACAGGCTCAGAAGCAGGGAAATCCTCTAAACCTAGATACAATAAAATCCTATGAATGAAAATAGGATGGACGAGAGCATGAGCAGTAGATGAACTCCTATAAACTTCGTTCAAAGAACGAAGAAAAAGATGAGGAAAACTCATAGGAGCATCTGTAACAAGAGCGTACAGAAAAACACACCTCTCAAGAGGAATGGTGTGCAGATGAGAAATGGGCCAGAGTGAGTGACATGCTATCCTAGAGAAAAGATAGGTAGTCTCAGGAAGCTCAGCAGAAGTGATCCGAGGATCAGAACCCCACTGGATAGATGACCCAGTGATGTAAGATATGACATCACTCAACTCGGGTGACTCATCATAGGGATAGACAGGATCCCTAACTAAAGGTACCTCAAGAGCATCAGCCACTACCTGAGGAGTAATGGAGTACTCTACGCCTCGTATCCAACTCCGAACAAGGGTGTTGGAATCATAGACGCGGATCGAGATGTTCGAGTAGAACTCTCAAATCAAGGTAGTAGGAGGAGGAAGGTCAGACACAGCAAACAAGGGAAGCCAACCCCTACGCTCAAAATTTGCCCTAATGGCAGGATCAAGCTCATCTAAAGAGACAGACCGCTCAGCCCATATCTTCCTCTTAAGGTTTAAAGTGTCATAAAGCTCTTGGTTTTTCTCACTAGGGAACCGCTCACTATCAAAGGAGGGAGGGGAAGGAGTAGGAGTGGGAAGAGTCCTACGTGCTCTAGTCTTCCTAGGCATGGTGCTAAGGAAAAGGACATAGACACAGAGAGAAAACCAAAAAGCACAAACACAAAAACTAAGGGCAGACTGCAAGTTAGCACACAAAAAAAATATAGAATTAAAATTCTATATGATGCATGAACATTAACAATGTTATGATGCATGAACTAATGCAGTAATCAGGATCAAATTAAGTTCAAATTCATAAAATTGGCTTGAACATAGAGTTTCTTAACAAAAACCCTAAAAATTTGAGAACAACTTGAAAATTTTTGTACCAAATTGATGAACCAATCATTATAAACTATTGCAAACAATTTATAATAACAAATTGCATCAATTACACAAGCCAATTTCATCAATTAAACCCAATTGCACAAAAAGCCCCAATTCGGATCAATTATAAACCCTAGAAATTTAAGTTTTTCACAAAGCACAAAATTGATCAAATTAATCACTCAAGAACATGTCTAGAGGGTGTCCCCAACAAAACCCAATGATCAATTGCAAACATTATGGTCCGAATCAACAAAAATCCCAATATGAAAAGTTCCGAAAATCTCCCTAAAAAATGCATGAAAAATGCATGAAAACTTGAAAATAATTTGAAAAGGAAGGGTAAAAAGGACATACCGGCTTGAGAAGAGAGAGATTATGCAAAAAATTCGGAGGAAAACGACAAAAACTTGAAGAATTGGTCCTGCCTCGTCGGAGAGAGAAAAAGAAAAGTTTTGAAAAAATTTTGAACTTTTGAAAAAGTCAGATTTCCCCTTTTTTAAAAAGCTTCTTCACGATGTTCGATCGATCGAAAATTACATTCGATCGATCGAATGTGACAGTCATTTTAGAACTTTCTGAGGCACTTTTTCGATTGATCGAAGAATACATTCGATCGATCGAAATAGGCAGAGGCACACTAAATTTTGGGGAAAAACATAGTTTTGAAAAATTGCAAACCCAATTTTGAAACAACTCCTCAAAGCACTTGAACAATGAAAACAAAATGCATGAGTATGAAATGAAATGCATCTTCAAAAACCCAAAATTTTAAACCCAATTCTCTCAAACACAAGTTTCAATTGTCTTCCAAATTAATTTTCTCAAGCAGCAAGTATGTTGTGCACAAATCTCAAGATATTTTTAAACTTGGTTGGTCAGACCAAGGACACACACACTAACATGTACAGTGTTTAACAAAGAGTAACTTGTGAAGTGTGTGAAACTAGCAAAGACTTGAGATACATGTGAGGTGATATGTGAATGGCAATCAAGCACAAAGTCTACACAATTCATCACATAGAATTAAAAGAGACTATCACCTAAAGAGTTACATCCTATAACTCCCACATCTCCTAGAACAAAAGCTTGCAATCATGTAAGTTTCTTGCATTATTGCCTCTTATTTATATATGAATTGGCATTCAGCCTAATAATACACACCGGTTTGAATTAAGTGAATTGGCATCAAGCCTAATAGTACACACCAGTTTTTAATTTAATTTGAGGCTACACCTTATGTTCTTTTTGTGCATGTGCTACACTTTCTCAAGCACCAAATCTTATGATATGCACTAAGGTGTTCATGATTGGCTAGTGAACAATGGTGAGATGGTTATTTATGCCTTTCTCAAAAGGATCAAGTCCGACAGTCAAATAACATATGACTTTAAGATCAAGACAAAGTGATTAAAAACCACACACATCTTTCCCACACAACATGCACTACAAAGTTTCAACTAGTTAAGTGCAGTAAATAAGCTCATCCAAGTTAAACAAGGTACACTAGACATGACATGTGTAAAAAGAATGACCAACCTTGTTTTCAAGAAATCAAGAAAAATAGTGTTCAACAAAGATTTTGCTTTCCCTTTTTTTTTCTTTTTTCTTTTTTTTTTTCTTTTTTTTTTCTTTTTTTTAAAAGAGAAAACAAATAAATCCTAGAATGAAATGCATGTATGTAATGCAATGCAAGTCCTAGAACAAAAGAAAAACACAAAAACCAAATAATAATGGTCACAACAGAATAGAGCAATGAAGCACAAGGACCATGTCAGAAAGACTCAGTTAGTTCGAGTCTTTTGCATCCAAAACTTTTTAGATGCACCCTGAGCATTGGAGTTCTTATTCACATTAGAGTGATTCCCAACTCCAGAATTGGAATAAAGGTTTAACGCCTTTACCAATTTACCAATTAGTGCCATAGGATCTTGTGCTTGAGGCACAGGCACTTTTGGTCTTTTTGCTCTCTTATCAGCTTGAAGCTTGTAACAGTTAGGACAGATATGTCCAGACTTACCACAATAATGACAAACCCAAGCAGGTTTACCATGCATCTTGTCCTTTGGTTTGGTAGGCTCCTTAGGTTTGGATTCTCTTAAGTCTACCCTAATCTTCTTTGGAGGTGAAACTTCTACAGGTTTAACAACCTCACTCAAAGGGGGTTTTATGGTTTCACTCACAACCTTACTCACAAGAGGTTCAGAAGAAGAAGAAGAAGGAACAAAGACAGTGGAATGGGGTCCAGAATCAAAGATGCTTTCAACATATCCTAACCCAGCTTTATCAGAAGGATACTTTTGAATATTCAGCATATGATCAAGTTTAGAACTAGCAGATCTAGCAACAGATAAATCATGTTCCAAAGTTCTAACTTTATCAAACAAAAGCATATTTTCAGATTTAACATTATTCAAAAGATCATTAGCATCAAAAAGTTTTACAAGCAGACTTTTCTTTTCAAGCTCAAGAGCATCAATTTTCTTCAGGCCAAGATCAACTTTCATAGCATCCTTTGTAGCAATCTTGCAAAGTTTGTTATAGGCCTCTTGAAGATCTGCATCTTCAGAGAGTTCCCCATCAGCAGGGTTCTCCTCAGCAGATATGCTTTCATCAACTTCAGCAGTAGCAGTGAAAGCAATGAAGTTTCCATCCTCGTCACAACCGGACTCATCATCAGAAACCTCATTATCACTAAGGGTTACAGCCATAGCTTTACCCTTATTCCTCAAGAAAGTAGGACATTCAGATTTGACATGACCATACCCTTGACAACCATAACACTGAGGACCCAAAGAGTTATTAGAAGATTGACCTACTTGTTCTCTAGGTTTTTCAAAATTATTAACCTTAGTGAGATTATTCTTCCTAAAGTTTCTAGGTTCAGCAGTGTTGGTATTCCTTGCCTTCCTGTTTGTATTTCTAAGAAAATTTCTAAAGTTCTTGGCAAGGTAAACTATCTCCGTGGGAGAGAGCTCATCATCAAATCCACCAGCTTCAACATCATCAACAGACTTAAGAGCCATTGATTTGGATTTGGCAGTCTTAGGAAGGTCAGACTCATAGGACTGAAGAGATCCTACAAGCTCATCCACAGGGATGGAGTCAACATCCTTACTTTCAGTAATGGCTGTCACTTTGGGTCTAAAGTCTTCAGTTAAGGATCTAAGTATCTTCCTAACAACTTTAGGTTGATCATAGACTTCACCCAAATTATAAGCAGAATTAACAATGTCATTGAGTTTAGCATAAAACTCATCAAAGGTTTCATCATCAGACATTCTAATGCTTTCAAACCTAGAAGTTAATTGCTGCAATTTATTTATTTTAACAGCCTTTGTGCCCTCATGCACAGTTTGGAGGATTTTCCAAGCAGTATGAGCAACCTCAACATTAGAGATCCTCTTAAATTCCTCCATTGAAACAGCATTAAAAATGGCATTCATAGCTTCGCTATTAAATGCAACTGCTTCTTTTTGAGAAGTTTGCCACTCACTCACAGGAGTAGTGGGCTTCTCCCACCCATATTCAACAGAGTTCCAAACTCTCTCATCAATGGATTTCAGGAATGCTTTCATCCTTACTTTCCAGTAGGCATAATTGTTCCCATCAAAGTGTGGAGGAACAAACAAAGAGTGTCCATACTCCATGACAACAGAGGTCAAGGATCAGCTCAGAGATGAAAATCTCAAACAAAAGAGCAACCTGCTCTGATACCACTTGACAGGGTTTAGACCCCTTAAACCACAAATAAATTGCGTAGCCTAGATTAATTAGCCAAGTTTTTACTTAGTCAAATTAAGCAATTCTAGGTTAAAACAATTACAAAATCATATCATGCATGTAAACATATAAAGCAGCGGAAAGTAAATAACACAGTGATATGATCACCCAGGAAAACCAAACCGGTAAAAAACCTGGGGAGGATTTTACCCACCAATCCTCAAGGCAAAACGGAATCCACTAAGAAAGAATTGAAGTTGTTACAAAAGGACTTACAAGCAACCCCGCTTGACTTCCTAATACTACCCACCAGTAGTAACTTCCTGACACGACCACGCGCAGGCTCCGAATCCACGGACTACTTCTTTCTTTTGTCTTCCTTCAATCAGGTACAAGCTCCTCGCTTGTTTATCTTTAAGTTCCAAAGGCAGCAACCAAGTTGATCATCAAGATGTAGAAGAATCTTAATCTTAAAAACCCTAAGTTATGTGTAAAGGAAAGCTCCTCTAGATCTCACAAGAGATTTACACAAAACCGCAATGTATGAGCAACAACACAACTTGTGCAACTCTGAAAAACGTAGCTAGGGTTTGTCTTATATACCTAGGGCAAAAACATAAAACCCTAAACGTTTAAAGAGTTAGGGCTGAGTTGGAATTCTGCAGAAAAACGCATCTGGGCTGATTTTCGATCGATCGAGAATTACATTCGATCGATCGAGCCAGGCCGAGAAGCTCCAATGCTTCTGCAGTCTCTCGATTCTAACTTTACAAAATTAAACCAACTTTGAGCAAGCCTAAACAAGACTAAATACATTGTTTTGATCATGGTTTGCCAACATTACAAATTAGGTTCTAAATACATAAAATCCTAAGACCTTAAAACCTAACACTTTAAATCATAAAGGTCTTTCTTCCCCTCGTTGGATTCCCGCTTCCCAACAACTAATTTCCTCACAACTCTTGAGGCCATTCTATTAATGGGCTCTCCTTTTACAGCACAAGATAAACAAAAACACAATGGAAAACCGAAAATCCCATAATCTCTCTCTCTCAAAGCATAGAGTAGCTTTCAACATTTCCATATCTACATATTGGTTTATCGGAGTATACTTTGTAAGCAAAAATCTATTTTCAATCAGATTCAGATCTTCTAGAGTTCCTAGGGTACTCTACCAATAGGTTTCCTTAAATCTCAACCATTCTTTAATGATTTAATAGTCTAGATTTTACCATATCAGCATTCCACTAATAATACTCTTAAAATAATATAATAATGTTGAAAACAAAACAATTAAGATTATTATTAATGGAATACTGACATGGCAAAATCTAGGACCATTAAATCATTAAATAACGGTTAAGATTTAAGGAAATCTACTTGGTAGAGTACCCTAGGAACTCTAGAAGATCTGAATCCTTTTCAATTTCTGGTATGATTTTAGTGTTCAAGATATGATTGAACTAGCATTTGAATTATCCATTAATAGCAGATTGTTTCTGGGAAATGCCATTCTCAATCAATCTTTAAATAATGATTTAAATGCAAAGAGAAGTGGTATGAACAATTATCAAACACACCCCTTGTGCTACAAATTTTAGTTTTTAAACTCTCGTGGTATTTAAAATAACACAATTGGCTATTTTGTTATATATACTTCGTCACTTTTATTGGACGCAAAATGATCATATAGACACATATGTTACGTAGGAATCAAATATTGTGCATGTGTTTCGACTCATATAGTAGTCATTTTCCATCCAATAAAAGTAACAAGTCTTATAGAAGGATCAATTAAGTTATTGTAAATACCACAAGGGTTTAACAACTCAATTTTGTAGCATATAAGATGTGTTTAATAATAACGCATACCACATAGGGTCTCTTTGCATTTCCCTTTAAATAATAAATTCTAGTACAAATATTACTAGTGATTTGGCAATGAAGGTAAAAGACTCCTTAATTATATATTTTACATATGATTTGATCCCTTTAAGTTACATACGCATCCAATAGGTTTAGAGTGCATGACCGCACCCTCTACCAGTACTTATATTTGTTAGATGAGGTAGGGTTCATTGGAATTTTTTTTCCTGCTTTTAAAGAGTGAAAAATTCTTTCTTAAACCTTAGATACTCAATAGATCACCACAAAAAACTATAAAAAAAATAAAAAAAAAAAAAACTATAAAAAAAAAAACTATAAAACTAAAAACTAAAAACTAAAAACAAACAAACAAAAACAAATAAACAAATCTTTAAAAAACAAATCCTCCCAATTATATCTTCTAGGTGCTTCGGCCCCCTCTTTCTATAGGCCAACTGTTGACTGGTTGACTGGCATTTACCAACAATGGTAACTGACAAATGCATAATCACTATTCACTGCTTCCACACAAAATAAAATATCCATCACATACTTTTCTACGTTAGAAATTAATGAAGTGGTAAATTGGTAACTTTAATATCTTGAGTATACGTACGTGTGTGTATTACCCAAAACTTACGTCAGCATTAAATATCCATCACATACTTCGTAAATGTTCTTTTTTTTGCTTTCTCTACAGCAATACAGATTAAGCAGTATTTTTCACTCTGTAAATAACAGAGTTGAAAATGCTGATGCTCAAGGTCAAGTAATAACTATTATCAATAATCAATTCCCAATAGAGAAAGTTACCTTGGTAAGGGAACGAGCGAACTGCTGGGCTGTGTGTCAGCATCTTCAGGTCTATTCCATCCCTCAACAATTTGGGGCAAGCCTCGCACATGAACTGATAACCTTTCTCTTATTATCTGAACAAGCTTTTTATGTATCTCATCTCAATGAACCTTAAAATCCTATGCCACTCGATCAATCTCAGATAGCAATAATGTTTTTTGTGTCTCAGAAGCTTTTCAGAAAAAGAATTTTCCTGGTATCTTAGTCCACACAAAAAAAAAGGGTCATAATAGCTTACCCAAGAAATTTGCCACACTACATTGTGTACACAGATAATGAAAATTTCACTAAATATATGGTTATCAATTTCCAACCCACGAAGAAAAAAAGGCCCTAACAACAACAAATTGCAATTTCAATGCAAAATTATATAAAGATACATCATCATCAAAGATAGCTCATTGGCAAACAAAAAAAGGCCCATGATTTTTAGAGGATGCCAAATTCCTAAGCAAATTGTTCCAAGGATAAACAATATCAAAATTTATCTTGATTCACTTGACATATAACTCGGAGTACATTTTGGAAAAGCTAATTTCTTATGTAAACATGCTTTTATGTCTCTTTGATTAACTTTTAATGACATTAATGATAGCAATCCAGGAAGGATGGAAACTATTGGACTCTGTTTGCCAACTAATTTGAACTAAGGGATGGGTATATCAGCTGTGTATAAATAAGGTGCAACCTAATGGTTGCTTTCCTGCTCTATATATCACCAGTCCTTTGCGTCCCTAATGTGATTCTATACCCAAGGATTAATATGTCATTCTCCTTGAATTAGTATGCCCATTGGACCAACAGCACGATAATTTAAGCCCAATGGTTAGAAAGGTCCGTTAGTCTATTGTCTTTTATTTCTCTATATAATGTTTTATGTATTTTTATGTCTTTAATATTTTAAAAGGTCACGTGAGTAGCGCATAACTTTCAATGAACTTGAATGGTTAGGATTTAAATGTTATATGTAAGATGAAGGACTGGGATTCTAGAGTTGCTAAAAAAATAGCCTTTATTGTAATGAAAATTTTATTGAAAAGAAAGAACACCACCCAGCACTCAAGCAGAATACTTAGATGGAAAAATCAAGGAAAAATTACAACAATCAATGAACTCTTAACAGATTGGGACATGAGTAAAAATCAATAAAAATTACAGCAAAACACTTAGCAGATTAGGACACACAAGTGGCATGGTAAAATAGTCATCGATTCGTACAAGGATTGTAAGAAGAGCATCTAAAGTTCCATTGTAGACCGTTTGGTTCCTTCAAAAGCTCTATTATTATGCTCTCTCTAAATGACCCACATACATAAGACATCAAAGGACTACCTTTCAACTGTCACCACTACAGTATTTTGTAGACCTCCCAGTCCAACATCCCAGCAAACCAACAACTCGACAAGGCATGATCCGTTGCATGCCCAAACAAACTCAACACTAGAGACCATAATTCTCTATCATACTTACAAATCACAATGTAGCTAGCAATAAGTGATTTACACTCCCTTCATCCTTTTTACACACATATAGCACCAATCTACATTACCCTTCGAAGATTTTCTAGTCTAAGGATTTTCCTCGATGTGGCAATCCATGCAAAGAACCAATGGCAAAGCTAGGAATGTTTTTTAGAGGGCCAAGCTAAAACAACAAAATTCTATATAAAAAAAAAAAAAATTATTATATAATTAAAGTTAACTCACCAAAGTTGTGCTCTTCTTTCTTTCATGGTTATATAGATCTTCAACTAAATTTTTTAGTAATATTTTTTTTCAACATATATAGTTAAACAATCACTCAAAAACTCATTCTTATATCTATCATCATTATTTATGATCACGTTCAATGAAAGTGATATCTATTTCTTTAAATTCACATCTTTGTACCTTACATATATATTAAGTTCTAAGTATTTTTCCTCCGAATTTTGAATATTTTTCTTTCTTAAAATTTGCCTAAAATGTGAATGATTTCTCCATCTACTGTTATTAAATTTAAATATGACATAAAATAATAGAACATAAAAAGGTTTATAAAATTTAAATATTACATAAAATAGTAGAACATAAAAAGGGCAGCTGTGAACAACTAATCAATATATATATATATATATATATATATAAAAGCAAATGCCTCATGTTAGGGAGTATGAGGTTATGACATATGGCACATTTCTTGAAATTCTCTTTATTTAGGGTTCTAAATCAACAAAGTTTGCATTTATATCAAAGTATTAGTTCATTAAATTGGCCAATATAGTAAATGCATATATTAATTATTTATAGTTGTGCATTAATTATTTATATCAAATGAATTTATATGATTATCTTTATAAACTCTATATAAGGTAATTTTTAGTTGGAATAATAATAATAAATTTAGAATATGACATTCTTATTCATGTTTAGTTGCTTTGATAACAATTGACACAAAAGCCATAAAAAATTAAATCTTTGTTAATTCACTAAAATAAATCTTAGTTCTTTAAATTTCCTAACTCCTTTCAGTCGCACGTAATATATATGTATGTGTGTGTGTGCACGTGCGCGCGTGCAATATAATAAATATATTTATTTTGTTATAGCATAATGAAATTTTAATATAATTTTTCTAAGATTTATATGAGAAACAATTTATTTTATGTGAGAAACAATTGAAACACTATATCATGCAACAATTGAAGCAAAGTCCAACAAAAATGGGAAAAATTAGTAACACGTAATCAAGAATGTAAAAGAAAAAAAAATTATTGAAGGATACATGCATTTTTTTAGTAGGCATAAAGCATGCTTATCTATTAGAGTAATGCTACAAGCACAAATTATTTTATAACATTTTTACAAAATGCTGATGTGGCTAACCTTTTATTGATTTTCATCTAGACCCACTATTAATATCACTTTTTCATTTACCAATAATCATATTTGTATCTCTAGCATTATTCTATCTATTAACCACTATATCATGCAATTTTCAATTTGTGAACACACATATATATAGTGTGGTTTCTATTTTGTCTATAAAATAACTAAATATTACAATTTTTTACAAGGAAATTTATTCAAAAAATTTTTATACATCGATAGTTGGGGAGTCTGAATCATGAATGTCTTTATTGGAAATTGAGTTGCCAACCAATTAATATACAAGATTCTTGATAAACTTATTGAAATATTGGAGAAAACTGATAATAAGTTGCACCACATATCGTGTGGGAATTTAGCTAGTTTATATAAAATATAATAAATGTCATTAATCTACTATAGTAGTTGTACTTTGGTACACTTCCTGGCATCTTATACTAGACTACTACAAACTACAGTACTAAATTAAAACAGAGAGAGAGTGAGAGTTTATCAAAGAGATCAAAAACAAAGAGAGATATCAGCAAGCCAAAAAAAAAAAAAAAACAAACAAACAAACAAACAAAGAGAGAGATGGATATGCTAGGTATTACAGCACTATCCACTGCTCTGGAGGTTGGATCGAAACTAAGCAAATGAAAGGAAAACTATGGCAACATAAGGGAAGATTTTATTATATTCAAATTCTTTTTTCTTTTTGTATTTAAAGAAATCCTGATTTTCACGGGATTGATTTATTTTTTATCCTTGTTTAGTTAATTCAGGAGTTTGTTATAGATTTTTTAGGGAAATTATTGGGTGGTCCAAGACTACAAGGTCAACAAGCTGACCTTGTAGTCCCAACCAATAACTTTAAGTCAACTCACTAAATTTTGCTTACAAAGACATTTATGCCACATCAACAGCACCAGCTAACTAAACCCCACCCACCTTAACGTTTGTTAACCCTGTCAAAATCTAAAGAGAAAATTCAAAATTTAGAAGGGAATTAGGCGAGTTAGTGAAAATTTTCAATCTCAAAACTCAAAGCATTCATATTTCATTTTTCATTGTTCATCAAAACTCTACAACCCTACTCTGTCTCCAGTTCACCTCTACTCCTTCAACTCTCAGATATCTCGCTTCAGGCTCAGGCTTTATGAGATCTCCACCCTTTTCTTGGGTTAGCTCTCTCTCTACAATACTATTCCCCCTTTTTTTTAATTATTCCAAGACTTTGATTTCATGCAACAAACACAGTCTTTTTAGGGGTTTAAATTTTATGTATTTCATGTAATTGATGTTTATAATTTATTGAATTTGGGTAAATCAAAGTTCAAATTGATAGGGCTTGATCTATGCGAGCTTCCTCCTGAAAGATTGCCTTTAAGGTGTTTGTGAAAATTCCTGTTTGCTTGACATTACTCTGTTGGCTTTATGTTTTTGCTTTTGGTGGGTGGGTTTGAATGGGAAAAAAAAAAAATATATATATATATATATATATATATATGAAGAAATGAGTCCATAGTTGATGTCACTAAGCCAAGTAGTACCAATTTAGTTTTTATTTTTTACTTGTTGCTCTTGTAGTTTCTTCAAAAGAAGATCAGTAAAACATGGTGCTTTTAGCTCTTTTTTATTCAATATTCTGTAATTTGAGTGTTTTGTCATATGAACTTCTTGAACTCCAACCAAAGAAATAAAGGTTCTTGGTTCTTTAAGCAATTTGCTTGGCACCCATTAATTGTTAATAGTTCTATCATTTTTACTAACTTCAATTTATCGTGAAGATGTAAAACTCCCATGCCCCCTTTTTTTCTTTTAGTATTGGCTTAAATTTGTTGCCCGCTTTTTCTTCCTTTAGGTATTAGCTTGAGAATCCCTTTTTATTTTGGCACATGTTTACAAATACTTAGGCCTGAAGATAGTAGAGTGTAAGAGTACTTCACCAGTTTTAGTTTTTGGCAAATTTACAAGCATAAGTAGCCACAGCATGTATGCTTTGCAACTATTTTCAAGGAATGTGCTTTATATACTTATTGCTCCACTGATTGCTTATTATTTGACTTCTCTAATTCAAGTTCCAATCAAATTGTTGGTTTATTTCACTTGAAACCAAATGAACATACAGAATCTTTGCAAGTAAATAGAGGTTCAGCTTCTTGGATATTACGGTACTAATTGAAATTTGTTTTTCAAAGTTGCAGGATGATAGAGCCCCAGCTAAGCCACATTGCTAATAAAAGGTTTTGAAACATTCATGATGGATTGAAGTCATGTATCTCGAAGTTACCGAGACAAATTTTTAGTTTTACTAAAGTTTTAGATTTGATACATGTTAACTTCTTTTTAGTTTGAAACAAGTGACATGTCATGTACATACTTTTGGACTTTGGCTTATAGAGATCATAATAGTGCATTGTTGTGCTTGAGAAAACAATTCTTCCCTAACCCTCTTTATTTTTTAGGTGATTGGAATCCAAGTTTTAAACCATTTGTTGAATAAACAAAATTGTTGTGCTTGAGAAAACAGTTGGTGACTGGAATCCAAGTTTTAAACCATTTGTTGAATAAACAAAATTTTTCATCTAAGATTTTTCTCTTCAAATAATGATGCCTAGGGAAACCAAGCCCTAAATGCCATATACTTCCATTTTTACAAGAGAAATGAGGAAAGAAATGCAGCAAAGTTGCTCCATGAGTTCCAAATAATAGAAACTTTAATGAGGCCTTCATCAATCTCTTCCCCACTTTTCTCAAGTTAGTCACAGAATATGGTCCCAAAGCAAAAGATGACATAAAAAGATGTAGCATCCTCTTAATGCAAGTCTTGAATGGAAACCACAGGGGTGTTTACTACCAAAAATCTTGTTAGCTAATCATATAAGAACCTCTTATCACTCATACAAAAGTTGGAAAAGAATCTCGAAATGAGTCCATTCAAGGTTCACTTTTTCAACAAAGAAAGCAATCTCCAAATAAGATACTAGTTCTGTAAAAACTTTAAGCAAATAAAATCTTTGTTCAATTTCTCATGGCAGCACGCACAACTACACCGTATACAACCTTTCCTTTCTTGACTTTTCAATTTGGATGGGCTTCCTCAATTGACGCAACTATTGTGTCTCCCAATCTTGCACCTTTCTTCCCCTTTAAAGCTTGTATGCACATCACCTTTGTTACCCCCAAGTTGTCCACAACTTTGAGAATGGTCCTCATTTGAATGAAAGACCTTTGTTGTTGTAGAATTGCAAAGAACAAACTAAGGCAAAATCCAAAGGAGATAAAACCAGTATACCTTTAAATATTGATTTGGCAAAATGGATTAAACCTTGGGAAAAACAAAATGCCTTGTTTTACAATGAGGTATCAAATTATCAGGGGTTCTTTTAATCTTTCAAATAAAATGTAGGCACTAGGCAGTTTTTATAACATCCTTATAGCCTTCTAAGGGAGATGGCTAAAATAACTCTTCCTTTCAAGACAAAGTAGACATTTAGATACAGCCTAACATTATTTAGCTACATTTGGGGCAAATGTAATAGGAAACAAATGTTCATTGGCATTCTCATTGTGTAGGTATGGAGACTTCAACATCATATGCATGCTCTTAAGCCAAAAAACTGGACTTGTTTTATAGCAAGAACTTCTGCACATAATAGAGGCAAGTGTCATCTTAATCAATCGGCGTCCTCTAAATTAATCAGCTAGAAACTTTTAAAATAAATTATTTCTTCTATACCTCATTTTAAATTATGATGAAATCCTAAATAAATGAGCCATTTGTTTAGAAAGCATGTTAGGTTATAGCCATTTCTGAATTCCTGCTGAAGGTTATAACAGTAACTCAGATTTCTACCTCTAATTCACACCAACTTCAAAGTTGCTTGGATACTAATTCCTTCCATTGAAGCCAATTCAATTAAGCATAATTAGTTTCAAAAGCATACAGTTGAGTCCCATTAATGGAATTTAGTTTTGGCTAAATCACTAAGTCTATTCAACCCAATCTTGAATAAGGCATACCAATCATGAGTAAGACTCAACTCTCTTATTGGTGTTGAATAATATAAATAATGCAAGCACAAAGACTAGAACCTGATCTAACCTGGCTTTGAGCCTCAATACTCACATTCTCAATCTCACTAAAAATTTTAACAACATCAAGGCTCGACACCCATTTATGAGCTCAAGCTCATTTACTTTACACACCAAATTCAAACTAAGTTCATTAAAACCTCACATTTATCTGGAAAAAAATTTATCAGCCTAATAATGTCAGTACCACTAAAAAAATTCTTAAGGTAAATTCACACAAATAATACTTTAACAACAAGCTCTTAGTTCTTCTCAAACATTAAATCAAGAACTACTACCAGGAAAAAGAAGGGCTTAACAACGTGTGAAGAAGCATTTCAATCAATTGCACTCACATATATCATATCAATAAATCCCATATGAACTAGATGACTAATATCAACATTAAAATAAACCAAAACATCAAAAGGCACAATATAAGCAACAATGGGCTAAAAATTGAAGCTTTAAGGGAGCAATAGAAGTAGAATCACATACCTTTAGACCATTTCGAAGCAAACCCAGAAGCCATCTTTGTGCTTATCGATTGTTCTTGTGAATATGAGATTATATAACCATCAAAAGCATTCAATTAAATGATGGCTCATTGAAAAAAAAAAAAGAAATAATAATAATAATAATAATAATAATAAGGAGACGGGACACGCACTTCAAGTAGATTGAATTGAAACAAAGCAGACCCTTTTGCTGCACAAGAGTGAGAGAGGGAGGAAATTCTTAGCTTGCTGACCTAAGAGATCTCATCGAGCTTGGGCCTAAAGCAAGCGATCTGAGAGCTGAAGGAGAGGAGGTGGACTGGAGACACAGAGCAGGTTCTTGGAATTTTGATGCACAATGAAAAATGAAATTCAAAAGTTTTGACTTTTGAGACTGAAAATTTTCACTAACACACCGTATTAATTCCTTTCTAAATTTTGAATTTATTCTTCAGATTTTGACAGGTTAACAGACGTTAAGGTGGGTGAAGTTTACTTAGTTGATGTGGCATAAAAGTTTATGTAAGCAAATTTTAGTGAGGTGTCTTAAAATCTGTTGGTTGGGATTACAAGGTCAGCAAATTTTAGTCCCAGACCACCCAATAATGTCTCAATTTTTTGGTGTTTAGAATTGGAGGATTTTATCCAAAAAAAATATCGGAAGAGCTATTGATGCCAATAGTCAATAGATACTTTTATTTTTTTTGGTCTTTGTATCAAATGGATTTTATTTTATTCTATTTTTTGGAGGTTTTCTTAAGGAAAATTAAGATTTAAATGAGAGCAAAGTAAATTTTAATAGGGACTTAATCAATTATGTTTTCCTCAAAATTCTAGGGGGGCCAATCAGCTTTTTTTTATATAATTTTCATGTAATCTACCTGTTTGATACTGCTGCAAATGAAGTTTTAAAAAAGCTAGGGGCCACGGCCCCCCTTGGCCCCCTAGCTCGCACCTGAAAGAACACTACTTTAAGAAGAGCTTTTAAACCTTTCCAAATACTATTGCTATGGCCTCTTTTGAGTCATAGTACAATTTTTTTATAATAACACAAAATAACTCCGCTAAAAGTGTAAAACAATTCACCATTTAATGAAGTAAACGTAAGACATAGTAAGATCATTGAATCGAACAGCCTGTTTGAACAGGATCTCCTTCGTCTGAATTTGAGCCACTTTCCACAAAACCAAACATACCCAGATCGTAAAAACCAATGAAATTCACAACCTAGGATTCAAAGACAATAAATTTCACAGCTGCTTTACAACCGTAAATTCCTTAGACATGTCCTTGAACATCTGCTTCATCTTCTGAAACACATCATCACCATTCATGTCCTCCATAGTCTCTTCGTTACTCCACAGTTTTTGCATGCAAAACACTGTATCACAGAGTGAGAAGGAGGTAAAATCATATAAGTTAAATTCCAAAAGAGTAATTTAGTGCAGCACTCTACTTCTTATAACTTAGTACTCTTTTGGTAATAAAACACAGAAATGTTTTTTCTTAGATAGTAAGATTTTCTTTTATCTTTTTTCTTTTTGAGGTAAAGAGAAAAATTAGCAAATATTCTCTTCACTTGGCAAAATCTACTGCCTTGTTGTTGTTGTTTTTTCTTTTTTTCTTTTTTAATGCCTTGTGGCATGAGGTTAAAGCATAAAGTTAAATTTTGTATCACACTTATTATTGCACATTTTTTTTGAAATTGGGTTTTGAGAGTATATGCAATAACGAGTGTGCGATAATCATTAATTTATAACAAAGTAAAATAAAACATAAAATAAAATAACAAATACTAATGTTAATGCAAAATCTATAAAACTATTTTCAGGCATTCTTTAAAGTTTACATTATATGCTATATAAATTGGTATGAGCTCTAGAATTTCTCAAGAATTTCCTGTTGAACATAAACTATTGCCCAACCTTTAGGGGTCCTTCTTGTTTCTTCTTATCATTTCTACCGCTTATCTTATCTTTATTGGAGTAGTCTTAGTTATCTAGTTATCTTCTTGTATAAAAATAAATAAATAAATAAATAAAAAGTTATCTTCTTATCTTATTTCTATTTGATATTTGAATGTATGAATAGTTATGATTTATCTAGTTATCTTATCTAGGAGATTGTTGATGGCATTAGACTAGGTATTGATGACTTGCTATTGTACTGTGGTTTGTCTTCCACTCAAAGGAAGTCTTCCTATCAATAGGATTACCACTTTCTTAGGGTTGCGCAAAGGAAGGTTCTCATAGACGTCGGTGGCCGAGTTAAAAAAAATTAAAAATTTATATACGAGTTTCAGTTGATGCGTACTTCCCAGCAAGAAACTGGTTTTGGCCTCTTCAACCACCCCATTCGTTGAGTATTGTTATAGGACAGTATATAAAGCTTGATGCACCACCTACATAAACGTTGAGCATGTTCCAGAAGGTGATATTTTGGCCATGCAAGGAGAGGCCATGACTACACAAGCAGCTTGAAAGACTGCATTCCAAGTCTTGGTGGTTGTCAACAATGGCAAAAATATAGCAGCGGAAACGTTTTCTTGGATGATGGAGAGGAAGTGGAGATGGGATAGAGAAGGTGGGAAATGGAGTTTAGTGAGATTTTACGGTGGAATAGTAGGGGAATAAACTACAAAGTATCAGATAGTTCACAAGTTTTGAATGGATATTTTGCTTTTAAGCCAAAAGTTGATCATAGATTGATAAAGTGACTTTCATAGGATTAGAGAAGTGTTAAAGACTCGATGGAAACTCAATTATAAAGTAGTTTATTTTTATGAAAAAAAATTGGGACTATCCATGTGAGCACACATTTTAAAATTTAAATTAATGAAGTGTTACGACTCGAACCATAACCCTCAAACTCGCAAGGGCGACCACCCTTCGATGGTCAATCATAAAGAAGCTTGAAAGAGAAACTTCTGAAATGGCTAGACAAGTATCAGCCGCACATGATTATCTCAATTTTTTGGAGCTGAAACTTCTGAAATAGCTAGACAAACTCTAAAGAGCACTTGATTATCTTAACTATTTGAAAATGCGTTCGTTTGGAAAATTCACTATTTCAATAATTTCCACGTGTTAATTGAACAATCAGTTGAGCGTTTTGTAAATTTTATTACCATACGTTGTTTACGTTAATACTGAGCATTTGGTTGACGTTGGGGTTCTATTACCAAAATGGTTATAGAACAAAATTATGAGCCTCTCTTTTATCTTTCTTGGAGAAAGTTTGGTTCAAAACATGTTCAAATCTATCTTGCTCCAATGTCGACTCTATCTTGCTCCAATTCATAATGTGGCAATTAAAAAACCAGCATTACAAGCATGTATACACCAAAATTCTTAAAATTGGAATCCTACATGGATTGGTTTTAGAAATTAAATCAAGAATTGTCAGATATTACTTTCATTAAAAATCAAAACAAAAGGAACATTAGTAATGATAATATCTCACACAGCATATACAGTAAAATAATTTTATTTTTCTGTTTTTTTCTTCTTTTTCACAATTATTATGCATGTGCAATGCATGAATTAATACTGTGAACGTCAATGATGATTTCTTTTATTGACGTTAGATCTCACTAAACTAACATTTTGAACCCTTAACAATTACCAGAGAGGTCTTGTCCGCCTGCAATAGATGGTAATGGTATCTATGTTTGAATTACAAGACATTTTTTGCAAAGTCATCAATTATATATTTTTATATGTAATTTCTAAAAATAGAAAAATATCAGAACACATCTATTTGAGTTTTGTGGAAATATAAATCTGAATCATGGACCTATTTAAAATGATCCAGCTCACTCTCTAGGGGTATTCCTACGGGGGAATGGGTTGAAGCATTGCACACATTTTCTTGCACAGTTGATTATTTCCAGTACGTGCAGACAAGTAGCAGAAGAGCCCTAAGACAAGCAACAAGAAACTCTCAAAAATTAAAGCATTTCATTCATGTACCCATGAATATCACCCAGAGCCAGCTCCTATCTCCCCCATGACTTGAGCACGGCTGCCTCGGCCCAATTCACTCCCAATTGCAGTTGCTCAACCACCTTACCAGTTCAATTTACTAATTAGTGTGAACCACAATATTTACAGACTAGATAACACGTAGATGTATAACATGGGAGAAGGGAAAAATCTAATCAAAGATTTGAGAACGCATTTGTAAGCTAAGCACGTAAAGTTACAAAGATATAACTCAACCCCTGGAACAGAAAAGAGGCAACGCCAATTTCTTGTTCACTAACTCAAACAAATCAATATATTCCATCTAAACCCAAAACTACAATCAGGGGAACAAAACATCATGGTGCTATCATTACAAACTGTATATCAAGTGTGACTGGTACAAAAATTCTGCTTACAAGTCCCTTCTTGCCGCAACATTTGAATGTGACTGTTTTATACATCTACCTTAAAGCAATTGAAACCTGGAAAAAACTCTTAATCAGTAAACAAATTTTCTTACGATGTTGGCCAAGAATATAAGTTGTAGCACAGCCATTGCAAGATCAATTACTTTCAAGTGTACAACCACACAAACAAGCCAAATTGAGTTTCCTTCACATTCTTTCATGTTTCATCATTCTTGTTAGTGAAATAAACATAACTACATAGTACGAAGGAACTCAATGACCAAGTACAGAGATACAACACCAAAAAGTAAAAAGAAAACCTTACAAAACTAAGAGTTGCAAAAATTATGACCAAGTACTCAGATATTCTCAGATTTGTGGCCATTCCTTCCCTTACAAAGGCCACGTGAAGCACAAAAGCCTTTTTAGACAAACCAAGCCCCCCAAATCAAAGACAACCATGGAACAAAATTCCATAACTACCACCCCAAAGCAGCAAAAGAGACCCAAAGGTCTCTCCATCATCTTTTAGACATGCAATAATAACTAGTAAACACTGTTCCCTTTTAATTTGACTCTAATATAAGAAATTATGCTTCAAGCAATCAACTAGCAGGCTATGAACCACGACTTTACCCACTATCTTGAATTCAAGATCATCTTGGTAAAGTTAATACATAAATGAGGTCTGCCCTCCATGCTACGTTAATTGATAACCACAACAAAAGGCACGAGTGGTTAATTTTAATTCAATGTTGGGTGGATATTCTTACTACAAAAATTATCAATTGACTGAAAAATCTCATGATTCAAGTAATGTTTGAATCATGGAAGCATTTGAACAAAAGAAAATGTTGTGAAATTCATGCAAAACAATAGAAGGCAAGCAAGACAATGTACAAATTAACATGGTTTGGCAAACTCTTTGCCTATTATTGATACATAGAAAGATGTATATGCAATCTTTTCAAAAAAAGAATTTTACAAAATAATGTGATTTATGTAAAGGTTGCTTTGAATAGAAAAAATATATAGTAATAATACTTGAGAATGTGACAGTCCTCAAACGCAAATTTGACTAGAAACATACATTGCATGTTTAGGATTAAGATAATTCTACCCATATTAGATATCAAATTAAAACAATTACAATAAACGATTACAACTAAACTACTTTTATAAAGAAAAAAGTATATTTTATAAGCCATAACATTATGTTATATATTTTACTGTAATGAAATTAGAGTTTCAATTTAAACCTTCATAATTTAATATATCATTATGGTTGCAATATTTGTGTACAGAAGTCACCTAATGCAGCATCTAATTATCAATTTTTTAGAGCAAATTCAGAACACGTTTTCAAATCATAGTTGTGTTAGAAACATGAAGCTCTTAACTACCATAACAGTCTGAGGGCAATTTGTCTTCAGGAACATGAAAAATGGATCTTCTCAGAAATTTTGATAGACAAACAGAAGAACATAATCAACAGGCACTGAAACATCTATTTAAGTACAGCTGGTGAGTGACATGTTATTAATACTGTTAAACATATTTGGTTTATAGAAAAGTATGTTGTACCATCAATTCAGTTCCCCGGGATCCACACACAGAGAAAGAAAGAAAGGAGAAGAGAAGAGAAGAGAGAGTAGGAGATATGTGACTAAAATATTTTCTCTCGTGCACTAAACATCGTAAACAAAAATCCACATAAAATTCAATATTTTTAGCTTTCTACGAACAATTTGCAAGTATAAACACTCATAAAGTACAACAAAACTTGCAAGATCCAAACTTTAATGGCCTATTTGGATTGAGGGGGGAGGGAGGGAGAGTGGAGGGGAGTAAAGTAGAGTTGACTGAAAATAGGCTAATTTTGGGCCAATTCTCCTCTACTTTACTCCCCCTTCCTCTCTCTCAATCCAAACAGACCATAAATTTCTTTTTTTTTTTGTATACTTTATTTTCTTTCCATTACACATTTATATCCATGAAAAAAAAAACAGAAATGCCTGCAACTGAGACATTGTTTGAAAATCTAAAAAGTATAAATGTGTTCCTTACCTTATTACCTCAAAATTGTACAAAGCAAACACGAAGTCGTATAATTGGTTCCGACATCCTCAAAAGCTTCACTGAAATCTGGTAGCCTTCACCAGAGAAGTAATCAATTTCCTACTTTACAATAAAATCTATTAACCAGCTTTGGTCCCAAATCTTTGCTCCAAGAATTCATCTAATTGCCCCCAGTTTGGAGTACTAGATCTACTCAAATCATCAGAAGGCAATGATCGGATACATCCGAGAATGTGCTTAACATCTCGATACAGCCTGGTGCATAAGATACAAAAAAGTATTTATATCTCATGGAAAAACATAAACAGAATCATATTCAATGTCCGCATAAAACCTAAAAAGTAGTACCTATCCTTTGCTTGTGGAGTGCTGATCTCTAAGCGTGAAAATGCTTCTGAAACTTGTGAATGAACAATAATAACCACTTGCCTGAATATAAAATAAAACATAAGTAGCAGGAATTATTTTTCAATTTGAGCAAAGTAATCCTTTTTCTCTTCGTTCTTCGTCACAAAGATTAACAATCAATTATGTTTCCCTAAGGGCCCCTATGGATCACATAATCCTGACAACATTCCCATGCCTTCCAGGGAATTGTGTCAGCTTCCCTCATTTGGTTCCCCATTTAAACTTGATATTTCAAGAATCACATTCTCGAAGGCAAAATATTCCTATGTTTCATGAGAATCAGATTATAGCTTTGAATGACAGTAATCTAAGATCCCACCTTATGTGAATACGGAGAGTCATTCTCAAAGACAATATTTATTCTCATAAATACATAGTTTTGGAAGTTTCATTTTTTAAGTAAAGCATATGGGATAACTAAAATCTTATCCTAAAAAAGGAAATAAGGGATAGTTAAAAAGCAGGACATCTTTTCTATTAGCTCTACCTAAGATGGTGTCCAAATTTCTGAGCAAAATACAGGGCATTTAGTAAACACGTTTAACCCCTCCTTCATTGAACATCTCTGAAGATTCTTACAGTATGAAATTTTTTTTTTTTTTTTTTTTAATCCTATTTCATTCCAAACATGGCACAATGATTTGAAATATATAATTTAAAGTTAAGAGAATTTGACAAGCAATCTAACAGTCCATTGAACTGCAAGTGATTTCCTTTTAATTATTCTTTTTTTTTTTTTTATAAGTAATAATGATATATATTCAAGAACACTACCTTATGCAAAAAATACATAAGGCAAAGAGAAAAATACAAAGGAAAAAGAAAGAGAAGAAAGAAAAAAGAAAGGAAAAGATACTAATGACATAGGAGAGAGCTAAGAAAACTAGGGAGAGAATCACTAGAGGTAGTCCCCAAGCCTTAGACCAGTCAAACAGAGAGCCACTAAAGGAAGCCAATAGCTAGTCATCCGAACTATCCAAGTCCTCAAAAGTCCTCATGTTACGCTCCCTCTAAAAACACCACATTAAGCATAAAGGAGCTAAATTCCAAATGCTAGACGAATGCTTTCCATGCCAATTCCACCAACCAAAAAGAGTACCTGCAACCGATCTTGGCAAGACCCAAGAGATCCCAAAAGATCTAAACACCAAACTCCACAACTGATTAGCCTTACCACAGTGAAGAAACAAATAATCCACCGTCTCTCCATTACACTAGCACATGATGCACCAATCAACAAAATCCATCCTTCTACCCCTCAAATTGTCACCTGTAAGGATCCTATCCCATACAGCAATCCATACAAAGAAGGAAACACACCGAGGAACCTTAACCTTCCAAACGCCTTTCCAAGGAAAGATAATGGGCAAAGGACTTCTCAACTTATTGTAAAATGATTGGATATCAAAATCTCCATTCTTTGTCAACTTCCATCGCATACAATCTCCATTCTCAGAGGGAGAAAGACTTAAGTCCAAAGTGCGGAGAAATTCATTCACCCCACCTATTTCCCAATCATTAGGTCTCCAAATAAGATGAACATCCCAGCTTCTCTATTCCCCTAACCCCAACCGTTCAAGAGAAGAGGCCACCGATGCCTCTTTATTGGAAGCAATCCCATACACACTCGGGAAAGTCAATTGAAGTGGAGAATCCCCACACCAATGATCTGTCCAAAGCTTAACTCTATCTCCCACCCCCACCTCAAATCGAATAGTTTTGCTAAAGTCCTCCCAACCCATGCGGATACTTCTCCACAAGCCACACCCATGAACCCCTCTACCTAGCTTTTAATTATTCTTGGTAACGATCCATCACAGCAAAAAAAAAAAAAAAAGGAAAAAGAGAGAGAGAGAGAGAGCAGAAATCCTAACATTGTCATTTAATGATCATTGCAATAATATATTCAAACACTTATTTTGTGTAATAAATGCATTTCCAAGAAAATAATTGGCCAATCATTCCAATCATTTTGCTGAGATTTCATAAATTGAATGCATGCTATAGATGAGCCTTACCTGAAAATTTCTTGAACATCTACATCATGTAAAATCCGAGATAAAACGCGTTGAAGGAATCCAATTTCCTGGAAATGATAAGAAGAGATAATCAGAGCCAATCATTTCACTAAAATTTAGATCAAGCTAAATACTTCATGAAAACCACGGGAATTCAAAATAAAAAGGAGGGGTAGTGCTCAAATAAATATTGAAACCAACCCTCTCAGGTATTTGGTACATTGTTGCAAGCTAAATGCTTTAGGGAAGCTCAGATATTTGGTACATTGTTTCACAGAAGCGAAACCCTCTAAGGTAGAAATCTAGATGGGCTAAAAAATGCAACTTAGCAAAAGGCTTTTGAATCAACACTTCCCAATTAAGCAATTCGGTTTTGGGTCGGATCCACAACTGGATAACACAATTGCATCCATCCTTTAGAGACCAATAAAACTGGGCTGTCTAATTTGCAATATATTTTCACAGGATTCAAAACAGCTACAATTACGGCATACTCTATTTATAGGAGCTGGGTGCAAAATTCTGACTCTAAATACCATACTCCTATGAGCCTGGATACGCCAACACGACATTCGGTAAAGTAGACCTCCCTCTCTTAAATGTATTAATTGGGCACTTACATACGCAGATTGGATATAAGTGTTATTCCCCAACACTTCCATGCAGGTTTGTTAGTGACTATGTCACCTTCCTTGAAACCACATCATATTATTCCTCCTTGTCCTTTGGGAGTGATAGTCCCCTTCCATGTCTTCCTTGATTGCTATCAATCTCTTCTTGTTCTAATCTCGATAGCCCTCATTTTGTTACCGCTCCCGCAAAACTTTATAGGTATACCATCATAGACAACCGCCTACCACTGCACCTTCTTCCTAGACTGGAGATTCCATTCTTGACTGCAAAACCTTTAGAAGTATATCCTTGACTATGTATAGTAACAATCAGGAAACAACCCATATTGCTTGGATTCCTTTATTTCATGACAGGACTAGGCATTTAGAGGTGGATTGACATCTTGTTCAGGAAAAGGTAGAAGCAGAGTTATGGCTACCCTATATGTTTCAATAGGAGCTCACTTCCGAATATGTTTTGCAAACCCTTATGTAAAACTAAATTTGATTTGCTATGTAACAAGCAGGGATTATATGTTATATATTTCCTAGGTTGAGGGGGAGTGTTGTTGGTATTTACATGTTAGGGGTAAATTTTTTATAGTGCACTAAAGCATTTAGTATAAATACTAATTATGTGTTAGGGTAATTTACTTAACCCTATGCACACTTCCTGAGATTAAAGGTAACAACAATGGTGATGACAACAATGGTAACTGTCAAATGCATAACATTGCTTCCACACTAATTAAATTGTCATCTCATACTTTCATGTTAGGAATGATGAAGTGGTAAAAACAAGTAACTTTAGTATCTTGGGTATGTGTAAATGTGTATAGCCAAAAAGAACATGACCATATTGCTAAAAAAAATTTGTTTTCTTCAAAACTTCATACATATTTCTTTTTCACTTCCTCTACAGCTAATAGAAAGTAAGCAGTATTTTTTCAAACTGTAAATAACAGTTGAAAATGGTGATGCTCAAGGTCAAGTAATAACTATTGTCCATGATCAATTCCCAATAGAGGAAGTTACCTTGGTAAGGGAACGAGCAAACTGACTGGGCTGTGGATCAGCATCTTCAGGTCTATTCCAGCCCTCAACAATTTGGGGCAAGCCACGCACATGAACTAATAACCTTTCTCTCATAATCTGAACAAGCTTTGTATGTATTTCATCTCGGTGAACCTTAAAATCTTGAGCCACTCGGTCAATCTCCGACAGCAATAATTCTTTTTGTGTCTCAGGTACTTTCAGAAAAAGAATTCTCCTGATATCTTAGTCCACACAAAAAGAGGATCATAAATTACCCAAGAAAATTTTCTGTCACTACAGTGTACACAGAAAATGAAATTTTCACTTACTACACATTTCTCAATTTCCAACTCATGTAGTAAAGAAGGCCCAACAACAAACAAATTCCTTTTTCAATGCAAAATTATATAAAGATAAATTAAAACATCATCATCAAAGAGGCACATTTGGCATACAAACAAAGGGCACATGATTCTTAAAAGACAAAAAAGAAGAAGACATAGGAATGCCAAACAAACTAAGCAAATTGTTCCAAGTATATCAAACTTTATCTTGATTCACTTGACATATAACTCAAATTACATTTTGCAAGAGCTAACATCTTATGTAAACATGCTTATATGTCTCATTGATGAACTTTTAATTACGTTAATGACAGCAATCTAGAAAGGATGAAAATTATTGGATTCATAAGATCTTTGCCAAGTAATTTGAACCAAAAGATGGGGTTATCAGCACTGCATAGATAAGATGTAACCTAATGGTGGCTTTCTTGATCTCTATGTCATCAGTTCTTTGAATTGAATCTTTTTTTTTTTTTATTAGTAAAAGTTTATTGATCTCAAAAAAATGGAACACCCTAGTACAATGTGATCCCATACCCAAGGATTAATATGGAAATACACAAGATACCATTGCTTCAAAGAAGACACAGAAATTGGACACATTTCATTCTCATGAATTGGTATGCCTAGTTGTTCACAATGTGATGCCGATGCCCTTTCTATGTCTTCTTTTTTTCTTTCAGCAAATGATTTTTTTTTCTAGGAAATTGGGAGGGGGTGCTTGAACCCCAGGCACCAGGAATCGTAGAGGGTACCTGTGCCATTGGCCAAACAACTAAAACCCTTCTTTTACCAAAATGACATGTGGGTAGACGTTCTCTCCCAAATCCCTGCATGATGCATGAGAATTTAAGCCCAATGAACAAAAAAATATCCATAAGTCCATTGTGTTTTATTTCTCTATTTTATGATTTATTTATCATTAGTCTTTAATATTTTAAAAAGTCAAGTGACTAACACTAGAATTCTAACGAAATTGGACAGTTAGGTTTTAATTGTTAAACATAAGATGAAGGACTAGGATTCTAGGGTTATTAAAGGCTATTATTAATAGCATTATTTGAGTTATTGTAGGCAGCCTTTTCTTATCTACTTCATGAAATATCATAATTGAATATTCCTTGAGCTCATTGAGTCTAAAAATTGATATTTGATTGTTCTAACTTCAATCCTATTATCCTTTTCTTTGACTTAATCATGTTTCTTGCTGGAATTTCTTCCTAAACCCTTCTAGACTAGACCTAAGTTCTAACCCCATCACTCCTAAAAGCCAATTATATCTTATTATGTACAAATGGTTATATTCACAGATATATGCAGAGTTATATATGAAATATAACAACCTCAGAAAGGCTTATAGAAACTAAAAGTAATCATACTGAAAGTTGTCTGTGTTACATAATTTGTAGTCCAATAGTAATATTCAATTCATAAGCCTAATTATAAAAATAAATAAAATAAAATAAAGAGATTGAATTAAGAAAAAAAATATGAAAACTGTAGATCCACAATGTTTCCATGAAAATTGTCATGTTATTTTTTCTCCCTCTTTCCCTCAGCACCATCACAAAAAACAAATGAAGAGAACAAGAATACTTAGAAACCATTTTTTATATAAGCATTTCAAAACAAAATTAGACAAAAATTAAACAAAAATGGAAAGGAAGCAGCATAGAGTTCAAAAAGAGCGCACTGATATAGAAACAATTTGTCAATAGATTCAAAAAGGTAGAAGAATTTTAATTTAGTATCACCTACCAGGGATAATAGCATATATAAAACTGATCACTTGACTTGCCAGGGCCAAGTGTTTAGAAGTGATAGACTTCAAACCAGACACCTGCAACATCATTTCAACTCAATTAAAAAGTTACAACAATGACCACCCTCTAAATGTGGTTATCATTGAAACCATGATAAGTAAAAAGAACAAAAAAAAGAACTATACATATTTAAAAAAATGGACTAAAACAAGCAATAAGGGTTGTTAAAAAATCAAAACTTTTTTACTTTAAAAAAAAAACCTGCAAATTTTTTAGTATATGTTTTAGGACTTTTGGCATTTACATGCCAGATAAATGCAAGTAAATCACCAAAAAAATTTCATAATTTTTTAAAATAAAATCACTACAAAGTTTTATTAAGAAGGAAGCTTCATAAGGAGAGCTGCCTAAAAATTATTGAAGACTCAAATGATCCATAAAATCAGTTAACGAATTACAAGAAAACCATCCTATTGGGGGATAGTGAGGGTCTTGGAGGTGACAGATGAGCGACCCTAATGTTGTACCATTGAAGTGACCAAGGATGCATACTGAGGAAGGAAGTGAATAGGGGGCGTGCGCGCGCACACAGAGTAAAGAACCGGTGAAAAAAAAAAGGATTATGGTCTTTTTTATAATAAAAAATTAATATTATTGAATCAAACATTTAAGAAAAATAATTTTTTAGCCTTTTTACGGCTCAATTACCAAAAAGAAATGCATGAAAGGGATTTCAACCATTTTCAGTCCCTGAAAAAACAAAACTACATTGTTTTTGTGGTGACTAATAACATAACTTAGACAACCAATGATAGAAGGACTACATTGAAGAAATGTCAAAGTTAAAGGACTGAATTGAATTTTGGGAAAAGTTAGAAGGTGAAATTTCTAATTTAACCAAAACAAAAAGAGCATAACCCTAGTACACTGAATGTTTTTCAGTTACGTATTCTAAACCCTTCAGAGTTTCTGTACATGAATTTCTATGAAATAGTTGTGCACATACACATCAGCTGATTAGAGAAAATAATTAGTACCTGCATGGCACCAGCACCAAGAACAAGCTGACAAGTCCTTGTATTGAAAAATTTAAGAATTTCAACAACTCGGTGAACAACTTCTGAAGACCGTAATGGCAAAAAGTTGCCCATATCAATGTACTCTGACAACATCTTCAGTACTATTAAGCCACTGAAAAAAACAATCAAAACAAAACAAAAAAGGGAAGATCACTGATAATGTATAAGTTTATATGTGAATATAATATGACACAATGAGAATCTCAAATCTCAATACAATAAATCAATAAACAATGTCACAGGAAGTGAAATATCATAAAATACAGAGCAAAGCAAACAGCTTGCTCAGAGTACAGGTGAATAACTCCATAAAATGACCAATAGATGCCAACAGCTTAACATGAACTAGAAGTATCAACCGTACCAGAGTGCTTTTTACAAAGCCAAGAAGGAAAAAGATGAGAATAAACAAGAAATAAAAATAAAAATAAAACAAGATAACTAACCAGTTTACCATGTGATAACCAACACCTTTGTACAAAAGGGTTTGAGAGGTAGATTTTCCATGCTCCTTCATTTTACTATCATTACTATGAGCCAAAGAAACTTTATTTTTATCAGCAGCCTCAGCCAAGGGAGTAGGCTTCCCTAGTGCAGTATCTTCTACAAGAGAGCCATCATTGAATGCAATCACTTCACCATGGGTTGTTTCCACATTATTTTGAACATGATCAAGGTTCTCAGAAATCAATGCTTCAGAACTACAAAGTGAAATGACAATGGCCTGAAATTCGTCAGGAACATCTACTTCCACCCATGTTTCTTGGTCAAGCACCGCCCTTATTTTTGCCATCTAAATAACCAACAAAAAAAAATAGCCTGATATCAGCATACATATATAGGTTCAGAAAAGATTTAATGAAAAAATTATTGAAACTAACTCGAGAGTCATGCTGGAAGTCAAGAAAGGCTTTGGCCTGAGAGTTCAGTGTTCCCCGTATGCTGAATCCCCTCCTTCCACCAATCTGTTTATGTTAGAACAAAATAGCATCATAAATACAGACAGAATTTGTATCCTTCAAGTTTGAAATACAAAGATGAGAACAGAATAGCATCATAAATACAGACAGAATTTGTATCCTTCAAGTTTAAAATACTATGATGAAAATGAATACCTTTTCTGTAGCAGTTATAAACTCCTGTGTGATGTTGTATATGCATAAAAACTCCTGCAATCTCAACCTAGGATGAAGAAGAGCACGGACCCCTAGGAGCTTAGCCCATCTTCCGTGAGCAGCATCACAAGCTGCAACAACAGCTTCTGTGTTTTCTCGCAATACATCAGTGCTGTTTGATGACCAATTTTTTAAGAATGTTACATTTATGCAGCAAAGTTTTTAGTACAAGGTTGTGGAATCCAACAGATGAAAACTGCAATGTTAATAAATAGGCCACTGATGATAAATTCATAAATAATAAACAATTTAAACTGGAAGTTCTGAGAGGGTTTCGCGAAAGATTTGGGAACTTGGATCAAAGCCTATCTTGCAATTTCTATTCAAGCAAATGCTGCAACGATTAAGTAAAGGGCCATGATGGCCTGACAAACTTGACTTGGAAGGGATAGATTGGTTGCCACTACTGCCCTGGTAGTGGGTGATACCATGATGTGACAACAATGTTTACTCCATACCCTTAACAAAAGTTAGCTTGCTAGAAATGAGAAATACATTGGAATGTACTTGCAAAAATACATTGGGATGCAACAAAAAAAAAAAACCAAGGCAACGGGTTGTGATCTTTTAGGATAAATAGTTAGAGCGTTTCACATAAATTGTGATCAGTCTAGTCAAGAGCAAAAGGCAACCTTAAGGCACCAACTCCTTGCATTGCTTGAGGGGTGAGGCACCAAAAAATTGCTTAACCTAGTGAAGCAAGGCCACAAACTCTAAATATAGCTATTATACAAATTATGAACTCAAGTGAAATATATCTAATGCTTACTAAGCATAGTTTAAAATCTTCAAACTAGTAGAAGGTTCTATTAATTTATCTTATAATAGACTTTGACTACAGCTTATTTCAATAAAATAAAAATAAATAAACAAACAAACAAACAGAGAACTATCAAATGCCTGAGTGCCCCAAACAAATTGTAAGCCGCTTGAGGCAAGTGTCTCAATATAGTTTCTAGGAAGTTGTATACAGTTGTCTTGCACTCTTACTGAGACTAGTCTGAAAACATATCTTGTCATGCACTATTATTTTGAGTTTACATGCAAAATCAAAAACAACTACTCAAATTCAAATTCAAATTTTCGGATCTCTCTCTTTCACTCTCTTTAGTTTTTATTCACTTAAAACTCAAAGATTTATAGTTATTGATTTGATTTGTTTGGTCATAAATTTGAGTTTTCACTTATCAAACTCGAAAAATTAACTTAAAAATCTGAAACCCAAACTTTAAAAAATTTAAACCTGAACACTTTTTTATTTTGTTTATCTAATTTTTATTTTATTGATCATTTGTTTGATTCATTTTATTGATAATTTGTTTGATTTATTTATTTGCCTAATCTGTAGCCAAGACCCGCCAAACAGACAATTCCAACCCGCTCAACCAGCCAGGTCCAACCTGTTTGTTCAGTCGAGTATGGGTCCAATTCTCAGTCACCCGACTCAATCGGATCAAGTACGGGTCAGCTCCAAACCTGATCCGACCCAACCCGACCGTGGACAACCCTAGATTCAAGTAATTTAATTTCTTTTAGGCTAGGGAGAGTTTTTCTTGACATCAAACACTTGAACATCAAACACAACTTAATATGACTACAACACATTGCCAATACTATTATACTTTCATATGCCCAATAATGTGCAAGTCTGACCAGAAAAAAAAGTAATAACAAAATTTCTTAGTAAAAAAATTTGTTTCATACAATAAAATAAGCACGTCTAAGCACACCAAGTTCCCAAAAACATAAAAATGAATTCAAGAACAATCAAGCATTAGTTCCAAAATATTGGGGTCCACTGTGGATTCCCCAGAGACTGACTATGCCGGCTGTGTGAATTCTTTTTCGCCATTCTATCCTATCTGAAGTCATACTATCCATCACCTCCTTAATTTACATGTGCCACATGATTTTGGGGGGAAAATATGGGGGTTTTGCCATACTACATAACCCCCACTCCACCACGCTAACCTCCTTCAAATCTTAAAAATGGGTATTTAAGAAAAATTGAGCAACATTATGAAACAGTAACAACCAAGGAACAAGGGGTTCACCTGAAATTTATTGACATATTTGAGGGACCTGTGGCATCATTTGCTTTTCCCTGAAATGAAGAAACCCTGGCAGCTCTCTGAGATGAAAATGGCAAAAGCGAACCACCTTGATCATCATGGTCCTCAGATGTTTCTGCAGCTGCAGCACCAAGTGCAATTGCAGTAGCAACTGATTCAGCAGCATAGTGACCATCAAGGTTCTTCATGATCCACTCAATCGCCTTTTTCACTTCAGCCGCCCGCACTACATGTGCCTGCATTCACTAGAAGAAAAGAATCATATTACATCACACGAAGCTTGTAATCATTACCAATGATCATGTGTAAATAAACAAAAACTACTACTTTTTCAATAAGAATTAGAGAATCCTAAGAAAAACTTATACGTATCCTTTCCTCTTTCTTTTTCTTTTTTTTGAAATTACAAATTTGTCATTGTCAAGATATTACCAAAACAATCAGAACATAAGACCCATTGGGCTTCAAACTGGCATCCTATTCATAAATGGAAGTTTTGGATCTTTAAATGCTAACTCACTAGCACCTAACAATTGCACAATGGAGAAAGAAGAATATATTATGGCATTAAAAGAACTATCTTTCTAGTTACTGTTTCAAATGAAGGAATCACAGAGTTTGATTAGGGGGAAACAAATCCATGAAATATAAGCTCTTATTAAAGGCCATCCATTGTCTCTCTTCATGCAGTCCATCAGACAAAACTTGAGGGTAGCAAAATTGTGGGTTGAGGTCAGTTTCTAGTCTGGGAACTAGAGCAAAAAATCAGTTCAAAAAATTTCCTTTTTCTGGTTTTGGTCAGGAACAATTTAACAACTTAAATGCATATGAAGTTTACAAGTGTAGTCATATGCACATTACCCGTACAATCTTGAAAATAGCACTCAAAAGTTGAACAAAGCTTTCAGATGACAGGCTCCTCAACTTGCTTGCAAGTGATGCACCTCCACCTGAGTCACCATACAAGTGCAAAAAGGTTGAAACAAACAGCACACAGGCACAAAAGAAACTATTGTTTCTGTAAAGAAGAGCGGGCACAGATTTGATCATATAAAACATGTTTATTATTGACTTAATAATTCTATTAAGTGCCTCATTGGCGATATACATCACAGACTAATTACATAATAAACTTCTCACCATCTGCATCAACTGTTCGCTCTCCAGGGGAGAACTCTGACTCTGACCTGGCAAGAAGGACAGGAAGCAGCTCTGCGACTGCATTCTTAATAGCATTTTTCATATCAGCAGTAAGCGTGTCACGGTATATCCTCAACACAGAGGGAAGCTGAGCCTGTAATTAAGTGGTATACCATGAGATGTTTTACAGATTTAATCCAAGTCTAGCTCAACCACTTAAAAGCAGATATTAAATCCAAGGAAAAAATTGAAGATAATTGTGTTCAATGGATCAAGGTAAATGTATTAAATAACAAAATAGTCACAACAGACTATAATACGATTACATGTAAAGCATGTAGAACCAGTAGCTAAAAGCATAAACCAGCCAATTTATTACATGTAAAATTACTTGAAACACATATAAGAGTGTGTGACATTACATTTAATCCAGATAATTGTGTTCATCAGAGATATTTGAAACACGTATAAAAGTATATGACATTACATTTTACTTATCAAATAAAACACATAAAAGTAGGTTTTTGTCTCATGAATCACTCTAATCAAAATTTTCAAAATTAAATTGCCAATCATCAATGGCAACAACATTTTGAATTTTTTATCCAAGTTCTGCAATAACCAAAGCCTGAAACTGATAATCCTTTTACATATTAGATATGACGACTGCAGTAAATTTTTTTGATAGGTAAGATAAACAAAATATGTAATAAAATTATATTAGAAAAGTGTGCCGCATTAGTATACGAGAAGGAAAAAGGAGTATATAAAAAAGAGATTCAAGTTAACATATAAAATATAAAAATTCCAAAAAATCCAATGGATATGAGAAAGAAAAACAACCCATTGCTGCAAAACTCAATTTTGAAAACATTAAGGGTTAACAGCTAACCAACTCTAGAGGCATTTCTATTATGCACCCTAGACTACAAAATTTTACAATCAACACACTAACTTGAGATTAATTTGCAATCAGTGGAAATTTTTTTTTATAAGTAAAAATATTTACTTTAATGGAAAATATTTTACAACAGTAAAGTTTAATTACACAGGCTAACCTTCCACAACCCCCAACAACAAACAAAACACTTATGCTTACTGAATCCAGGTAAAATAAGCACTGGGCTCCAACTCCTAATCTGGAGTTGACATCACAAAGATTGGACTCCATCACACTACATCATTTACAACCTCCATATAATCAGAAACTTTAGCATGTTTATTTACCATTAGCCGGAATAGCTCAGGGCATTAAGATGCTAAAGTTTTATCTAACTACCATACATCAAACCAAAATATACACTCTACTACAGTCACTGACCCAATTTATTGTACCTGGAAAAAGATTCCCAAACTATGCAATGCCAAAATTTTGTGATTTAAGATGCATAATGAAAATGTTCTCATAGTTTAGGATGGATAGATATAATTAACCAAAACACTTGACATTGCGAAAATCTTTCTTATCCACATTCTCCATCTTCTGTACATAATAATATCAAAGCAAAAAAAATTTTTTTAAAAAAATATATCAATTTCTAAATTATAAGACTATGGTGTGTGGTAATTAATACAGCATCTTTCAAAACAAGCTTTGAGGAGACAAATTATTATTAATACAGCATCTTTATAATCCAAGAATGAAAACAAAACTTCTTGTAAAGAAAGGAATGTTAAACAACAATAAAAACCTTAACAGTCAGCCAACATCAACATATAGGAAGCATTGATATGGATACAGGAGTCATGGAATTATCAAGACTTAATTACAGCAAAAGGCATGGTTCAGGAGAGTCAGGTATCAATGTTACCCATTCACAGCTGATTCAACACTCTTAGTTTATTATCAGATCAATAATATGGAGAACAAAACAAAAATGCCTAGTAATATAGTCATTTGTCTAAACACAATGGACAACTGCATAAATTACTCACAGTTCTGAGCAATCCAATTATGATTGGAAGAAGACAATCTCGAAAATTAGTGGTCTCTTCCTCATCCAAGTTAACCTGCTAATATGTCAACACAGTTATCAGTTCACAGATTGCATCCAAAATAAGTCCTGAAAATCACATATGAATATTCGAAGCAAAATTACTTATAAAAATAAAAAATAAAAAAAAATACATGGGAAGTTCTAAAACATGGGAGATACACACAAAAACTAGGAAACGAACACAAAAAACATGGTGCTCAACCAAACCAGTAACATCATCTTGTATTATATAAATAAAGGGTAAGTTTTAAGTTACACGCAGTGTTACACTATCTGATGTTTAGATCACTGTTTTTATGTACATATCCTATTGTAATTCCTTAGACTCCTTTGCATTTGCTTCCGTGTATATGAAGTAGTCTTTTCCAATAAAAATATTACATACTTATCAAAAACACTATGTAATATTACACCACTCCATAACTTCTCATTTAAAGAGTATTTTAACAAATCAACTGTTACATTACATTATCTTCCTATACCAACCATGCTTGCAAAATATCAAGATGACCAAAGATCAATAGCTATCTCATCATAAAATGTTTAATTTTCATGTCATTTTACTTTAAAATTATACACAAAACATGACTTTGTGGTTCAGATAGTAATAGTTAAATTAACATGAAACATGGCATGCATATTAAGAGCAATAGTAGACAGAAACATGCATATAGGGGGCATTAAAAATCAAGGTAAGCTCTAAGCTGTAGATCTGCTAAGAATAATTATGGTGTTATGCTGAATCAATCATAAAACATTAGAAACATATGTAAAGTTGGAGATGTTAAAAATTCACCCAAAAAAATAAAAAAATACCACTGTGGGTGATTGACAGTTCCACAGCTACCGGTAGAGTAAGATAGAACATTAATAGCCAAGTATGTCTTTGCATATGAAGATTAGCAATCAACGTAAAAATTTGGATGGAATCTTACTCTTTAAGTTAACTCCCTAGCATAGTTCATCGTTAGAAAATATTATTTTTTTCATCATTAATGAGTCACTTAATTAAAAAAGAAAGAAAAAAATCAAATACAAGCCACATCCCAAGTACACAGGAAGTGTACTATAGAGAAGCAAAATGAGTCAACAGAAAGTGCACACATCTAAAAACTCTACAATTGAAGAGAAAGACAGGTCACTCAAATTTGACATCCACTCATACAAAGTAGGCAAAAGAGATCTTTTCAGCTCAACAATGGAAAGTTCCTCCCCCTCAAAGGTGCAATGGTTCTTTTTTTGAAGATGTTATATGAATGGACTTCAGCTTCTTCATTCTCTACGTCAAACTTGGTTGTTTTTAGGATAAACATGAATTTTAGATAGCTGTTTGTAATTTTTTTTCTTTTTTTCTTTTTTTAGCTTTCCCTTTGTAACTTCCTGTGTATGGTTGTGCAACTATTACACTTTTTTTATTTATGAAAGTATAATTTAAGAAAAAAATCATTTCAAATCATATTAGTAATAGAAAAGGGATATACTGCTCATTGACATGGTAGTGCCTTAAAGGGCACACAAGTAAAAATGCTTCCCAGGGCACTACTAATCACTGAACACTAAAGATTCCTTTACAGTAATGCAATAACAAAGACACGTTTTCTTTATTTAGTACAGACCAAAGCAGAAAGAAAAGTGACACACGAAACTTACATCATCATCTTTTCCATTAGTTGGAATGGAAGCCCTAGCTTTCACTTGTGACAAAATTACTACATCTGAATTTCCAGTATCTTGTATTGCAGCACGCATAAATTCTGCTGAAAGAATGCTACAAGAATAAAATTAATTTGTTACTATTGATCTACAAGTCGATGTTGCATTCTAGGCCAAACTACGCCTTTGGTCCTCAAACAATGGGGGCAATTTCAATTTCATCCCTATACATAATTGTGTCAATTCCGACCCTCAACTTTAAAAATCAAGTCAATTTTATAAACAATCAAGTCAACTTCAAAGGATAGAATTGACTTGATTTCAAAAATCACGGGACAAAATTGACTAGTTTTTTAAAGTAGGGACAAAATTGACACAATTAATAATTGAGGGACATTGATTTTAAAAGTTGAAGGAAAAAATTAACACAATAAAATGTGTTGGGACGAAATTGAAACTGTGGCAAATGTACCATGACCAAAATTTTAGTTTAGCCTTCATTTTATTTTTACGTAATGAAATGATTAGTATTTATTTTGGTAGAAAATAAGCAATATATGTTATCAGTTGAATCAAAATTTCACAAAATAGAGAAATGGAAAAGGGCCATAACCACAATTATAAACTATCAACAAAGGTTCAGTAAAAGGCAATATATAAAGACATGTATTTCATGAAATTATGGCAAGCACAAAAAGGTGGAATTTAGGTAATATGATATACAAATAACAAATCCAAATATCAGTTTCTAGAAGAAAAAAAATAATTGCATGAACCAGCATATAACTGCCACAGGCAATATTGTTAAAAGCACATTTAGGTGCACTTAAAGCCCCATGGTCTAAGAACTTCACTTGGCCAAAGCCAAGCTCATTAATGAAGAGCGCCTCAAGTACACTTTTTTGGTTCTTTTTGAAAATCACAAAACATGCCATAATTTCATGGTAATGCAAACAGTGGCACATCTTCCTTGTAGCAACCAATTTCACCATTTCCAAAAGCATGTACCTGTTAATGGACTCAATTGAAGCTGCTACATTATCTCGAAGGTGACGAAAACAGTGTAAACCTGTAAGCTCATCCCCATCCTATCAAACATAAAGAAAATCAGTAAGAAAAATGAAAATGGTAGTTGCTAATTTTTTCCTACTTTCTAGTCTTTTATGTGAAGATGCAAATAACACTTAGATGCTAACAAGCAAGTTATACTTGCAACAAATTGCCTAGCCCTAATGCTTGGACAAGTGAAAAGATAAATGGAACTAGTCATCCTTTTTGCTCCGCTTATCCCTATCCCCCTCTAGGGGTATTTTAGTGATAGGTTCTATAAGAACTGGAAAATCCTATTTGGTCAAATACCCATATGTTCCAATATAGAACAACCACATCATAAGCCAACAAAGTAAATAAAAGGAAAGAAGTCACGTAATATGAAATATTAACCACAACTAACCCTCAACCTGATGTGGATTAGAGAAGGCTTGAGAAAGAGCATGGCCTGACAAAATTGGAAATATATTTCAAGTTTGATTCTGAGGCTCCATGTTCAAGTCTAAATTTTATTCATGTTACTATGTTGATGATTTGGCTTCTTTGAGTATCTTTACAAATCTTGAATTAGTTGTGTTAGCAGCCCTTTATGCAATGCATAGTTAGTAGTTTTTGCTAGGTAAATTGGGGAAGGAGGCTGGTGGGGTTCAAACCCCTGTGCCAAGGACCACAAGAGGTAATGGAACCAGTAGGATATCCTTTGAACCCCCAATGTTTTTTTTTTTTTAATAGGTAATCAGAGAAATATTATTAATAAAAAAAGTAAGGAAAAATACAAGTTGTTCATGATGATGAACAACAGGAAACGAAGAAAAAAAAAAGGAAGTTATTCTAAGGGAAATCATAGCTCAGAGAGAGAGGAATAGTCAGTAAAAACCCCAGCAACGAGACCAATCAAAAAGACTACACTGACAAAAAACATTTAACTCTTCCAACATCTTCTCAGTATCCTCAAAAGAGCGGCAAGTCCGTTCCAACCATACAATCCACATCGAACAAACCAGAATCAAATTCCAAATATTCGAAGTATGATTCCCAAGCCATTGATGCCAGCAAAATGACAATCCTGCCACCGAGCCTTGCATGACCCAATGAATGCCGAAGGCCTAAAGCATAAAAATCCAAAAGGTGTGTGTAGCAGGAAAATGAAGGAGGCTGGTGGGGTTCGAACCCCAGTGCCAAGCATTACCAGAGGTAATGGAACTAGTGGGATATCCTTTGAACCCCCAATGTTTTTTTTGTTTTTCTTTTTTTGATAGGTAATCAGAGAAATATTATTAATGAAAAAAGTAAGGAAAAATACAAGTTGTTCATGATGATGAACAACAGAAAACAGAAAAATAATAATAATAATAATAATAATAATAATAATAATAATAATAATAAAATAAACCAACAACAAAAAGAAAGAAATCAGGAAGTTATTCTAAGGGAAATCATAACTCAGAGAGAGAGGAACAGTTAGTAAAAACTCCAGCAACGAGACCAATCAAAAAGACTACACTGGCAAAGAACATTTTTTTGATTAGTTATAAGTTTTATTAATATCAAAAGGGGACACCCTAGTACACAGGGAGTGTACAAGGGTCAACAATCAAGTACAAAAATTTCAAGAATCAAGAAAATCAAGGAAAGAGGTGAATGATTGGTTTTGCAAAACAACCAACCAATTCAATAAAGTTTCAAAGAAAAATAACTTGAGGTCTAGTATGGATCTATCATTATCTTCCAAACACCTACTATTTTTCCCTCCAAAGACACCACATTAAACAATAGGGGACAATTAACCATATATGACCATTTCAATGACAACCAAGCCTGCCTTGCCAACAGGCTAGGAGCCCCACAACAGAATGCGGCATAACCCAGCTTACTCCAAATAAACCCAAGACCATAGACAACAAATCCATAGCAACTGGGCAATGAAGAAAGAGATGGTCCACTGATTCACCATTACAATTGCACATATAACACCAATTCAATACCTAGACCTTCCTTTTTTGTAAATTGGCAATTGTCAAGCATTTCCTTAAAGCAGCAGTCCAAACAAAGAAAGCCACTCGAGAAGGGGTCTTTCACATCCAAATACTTTTCCATGGAAAACAACTATCATTAGAGCCCACTAGAAATCTATAATAATCATTAACCATGAACCCCTTATTTCTATTTGGTTTCCAACACATCTTATCGTCACCAAACCCCCTTACTGAAGAGCCATATATGGTATCCATGAAGCTCGACACAGCCTTTAATTCCCGAACATGAACACCCCTAAAGAAACTTACATCCCAAAAAATGACCCCATTAGTGAACTTCATAAGCTTAGCCACACTTGCCTCCTTATCTCGGCAAAACCTAAACAATTCAAGATAGCTGGCTATAAGAGATGTCTCCCCACACCAACGGTCATGCCAAAACTTCACCCTTAACCCGTCACCAATATCGTACAGAATATAACGTGAAAAAGAAGGCCATTCCTGACTAATATTTTTCCACAAACCAACAACATCTAGACCAAAAACAGATATGGTACACCAGCCACCCCATACACATCCATATTTCACCTCTATCACTTGCCTCCAAAGGGCATCCTTTTCAATCCCAAATCTCCATAGCCACTTCCCAAGCAAAATTTCATTAAAAAGTCTTACCTTCCTTATCCCCAAGCCACCCAAAGAGAGAGGAGTACAAACATTAGACCTTCAAACCAGGTGAAATTTAGGTTCATCACTTAGCCCACCCCATAAGAAATTCCACTGAAGTTTCTCAATTCGGTTAGCTACAGCAACAGGTATAGAGAATAAAGATAGAAAATAAGTAGGTAAATTAGATAGACTGCTTTTGATTAAAGTGACTCTACCTACCTTAAATAAGTACAAACGTTTCCATTCTACTAATCTCCTTTCCATCTTCTCCAATATCAGGTTCCATATTGTCTTATCCTTGAATTTAGCACCCAAACAAAGACCAAAATATTTCATTGGAAGAGTAACATGCTTGTAGCCAAAGACATTCTACAATAACTCAAAATTATGCACCACTCCAACAAGAACCAATTCTGATTTGTTCGAATTTATTTTTAGACCAGAAACCACCTCAAACCAAATAAGGACCACACGGAGAATCAAAATCTGATCAAAATTAGCATCACAAAAAATTAGAGTGTCATCCGCAAAGAGGAGATGAGACACCACCAAAGAACATTTAACTCTTCCAACATCTTCTCACTGTCCTCAAAAGAGCGGCAAGTCCGTTCCAACCATACAATCCACATCAAACAACCTAGAATCAAATTCCACATATTCGAAGAATGATTCCCAAGCCAATATTGCCAGCAAAACGACAATCCCGCCACCAAGCCTCGCATGACCCAATGAATGCCGAAGGCCTAAAACATAATAATCCATAAGGTGTGTGTAACAGGAAAATGAAGAAGTGGTCCACTGATTCCCCTTTACAACGACACAAACAACACTGATTTGCCAAAGAACAACCCTAAGCATAAGATTATCCAAAGTAAGAATCCAACCATGAGCAATTGTCCACAAAAAGAAAGCCACTCGCTTAGGAACCTTATATTTCCAAACACCCTTCTAGGGGAACAAAGAACTCTGAGCATCCTAAATCTCATGGTAGAAAGACCGGGTGTCAAACCTACCATTTCCTTTGAGACACCAACAAAGAGTTTCTCCCTGTATCCTAGGGAATATGAGATTGGATAAACTCAAGAAGAGAATAAGATGGAGCTAGCTCCCAATCTTGAAAATCTCTATAAAGTATCCGTTTGCAAAGATTATTTTTGCCAACTTATTTTACTATTGAGCTTATTTTTGGTACTATTCATGAATCTTACTGTACTATTTCAACTAACTTTTACCTTTATCTATAGTACTTTCCCCCATCCTGAAGCCACAAAACCTCAGAAATACAAGCTACCTAGTCAATTGAACACACGTAGAGCTCAGGATAGAGGAATTTAAGGGAGTTATCACCAATCCACCTATCATGCCAGAAGCAAATACGAGTGCCATCACCCACTACGAAAGACAGATGCTTAGAAAAGATCTCCCACCCTTCAAGAATACTTCGCCAGAAACCACATCCATTAGCCCACCTGCAAACGTTAGTACTCAACTCCCGTTGATCCTCTCCATATTTAGTGGAGATAACTCTCCACCAGAGATGGGTAACTTCATGTCCATACCTCCACAGCCATTTCCCTAATAAGGCTTGATTAAAAGACACCACATTTCTTATCCCAAACCACCCACCTCAATGGGTGAACACACCTTTTCCCAAGCCACCAAAGGGTATTTGAAACACCCCTTTGAAGACCCCTAAAGAAAATTCATCTGGATACTTTCCAATCTTGCAGCCACAACTTTAGGAATAGTAAACAGAGATAAAAAGTACGTTGGGAGGCTTGAGAGAGTACTCTTCAGTAATGTGAGTCTACCACCCTTAGATAAATAGAGACGCTTCCACCCTAATAATTTCTTCTCCATCTTCTCCAAAATAAGATTCCAAATAGATGTTGTCTTAAACAAAGTTCCCAATGGCATCCCCAAACATTTCATAGGCAAATTGCCCACTCTACATCGAAGAATATTAGCCAAAACATTTAGGGTCAAAGTCTCTCTATAGTCACATTTAGGAGATGTCCACCACCACTCTTGCAATTTAATGGAGCTTTCTATAGTGAACCAATGGACAATTTCCTGATGTAACCATCACCCTATAGACTGATGTAAATATAAGAGACCAAGAGTATCTCCTTCCTCCTCTTCTTTTTCACATTGATTTCTGCAATGTCGTTTCCCCTATTAAGACTACACCCAGCCCTTGTGAAGAAATCATTTCAAACTTCAAACCCCAGTTCAACAACTCCAATCACCCCCCCAATACAGTCCAGATATTCCTGTGATACAGATATTTAATTTCAGTGACATAGCTGCCCAAAGAAAATAGAGATTTTCCACCTATATTTGAACCACAAATGCCAAATTCACTCTTCCACCCCTAAGGACTCTTAAGGCCAAAACAATTCCTATAGCCCATTTATATCATTATATGACATGCAGTAGACAGCTCTAAATAACTTGGATTCCATCCTCCATCACTACCACATCCGGAAACCAGAATAAGAAGATCGCATGACTTAGGAAATAAAGATATTGTCAATGATTCACGTATAATCCTAATTCAACAGGGAGGAACATAACCCTTGGCAATTAGCAAATACACTGACTACACTTCTAAAGTTACTACACAGGCTACTGCTAAATAATTGACGTACCATACTAAATGATCACATCCTCATAATAAATTTTCAGCCCTCAAATCAGTCCGCTCCCTAACATGCCTCAATATCAGGAGAATCTAAAACCTTATGGACTCATTCACAAGAAAAATCAGTACATCCTCGACAATGAGGATCATAAGAAAGCCCTTGAGAATTAATTGATATAGCTAATAGCCAAAAACCTCAAATAAAGTCAACGGTACAAAGATTACACTTCTGAGTCACAATTCTTTCTTCTTTTTTTTGATAGGTAATAAAGATATATATTCAAGAACACTACCTTATGCAGAAAAACATAAGGCAGCAAGACAAAAACAAAGGGAAAAGAAAAAGTATAAAGATAACGAAAGGAAGAGATACTAAGTACACAGGAGAGAACTAAGGAACATAGGGAGAAAATCACTAGATGTGAGTCCCCAAGCCCTAGATCAATCAAACAGAGTGCCACTAAAAGAGGTCAATAGCCGGTCATCCGAACTTTCCATGTCCTCAAACGTCCTCCTATTTCGCTCCCTCCAAAGACACCACATCAAACATAATGGAGCTAAATTCCAAATGCTAGACACATGCTTCCCAGGCCAATTCCACCAACCGAATAGAGTATCCGCAACCAATCTTGGCAAGATCCAAGAAAACCCAAAAGATCTAAACACCAAACTCCACAGCCGATAAGCCTTTCCATAATGTAGTAACAAATGATCCGCTGTCTCCCCATAACTACGGCACATGATACACCAGTCCACAAGAATCAACCCTCTACCCCTCAAATTATCACCTGTAAAGATCCTATCCCATACAGCAATCCACACAAAGAAGGAAACACGATGAGGAGCCTTAACCTTCCAAACACTTTCCAAGGAAAAATAATGGGCGAGGGGATTCTCAACTTATTGTAAAACGAACGAATGTCAAAATCCCCATTCTTTGTCAACTTCCATCACATATGATCTCCGTTCTCAGTAGGAGGTAGATTTGAGCCCAAGGTACGGAGAAAATCATCCACACCACCCATTTCCCAATCATTTGGTTTCCGAATAAAATGAACATCCCAACTTCTCCGCTCCTCTAACCCCAACCGCTCAAGAGAAGAGGCCACCGATGCCTCTTTATTGCATGCAATCCCATACACCCTCAGAAAAGTCAATTGAAGTGGAGAATCCCCACATCATTGATCTATCCAGAGCTTCACTCTATCCCCCACCCCTACCTCAAAGCGAATATTCTTGCTAAAATCCTCCCATCCCATACAGATACTTCTCCACAAGCCACATCCATGCACCCCTCTACCTAGCTTGGACATCCATCCCCCCCATTCTTCCCCAAACTTGAGAGCTACAACGCTTCTCCAAAGCCTTGTCTCCTCAATCCCAAACCACCATAACCACTTCCCTAGTAAGACTTTATTAAAAGTAGTTAATTTCCTTACTCCTACCCCACCATTTTCAAAGGTGCACACACCTTGTCTCAACCCACCAAATGTAACTTGGAGTCCCCCCACAAGAAATCTCTTTACAACCTCTCAATTTTATTAGCCACATACGTAGGGATGGTAAAAAGAGACAAATAATAAGTGGGGAGACTAGATAATGTGCTTTTAAGCAACGTTAGTCTTCCACCTTTTGACAAATACAACTTCTTCCAACCAGCCAACTTACGCTCAATTTTCTCCAAGATAGGATTCCAAACAGTAGGGAACTTGTAGGACGCCCCCAATGGCATACCAAGATAGGTCATAGGCAAAGACCCAATCCGGCATCCCAAAATCTCTGCTAGGACATGGACGTTAGGAACCTCCCCAATGAGAACCATCTCACTCTTCAGTGCATTAACCTTTAAACCTGTCACTGCCTGGAAACAAAGAAAAAGCATCTGAACATGTAGAATCTGCTTCTCATCAGCATCACAAAACAGAATCGTATCATCCGCGAACAAAAGATGCAAGACACAAACCCCTCCCCCCCATCTACCATCGGCCCTAAAGCCTCTAAACAAACCAGCCCCTTCAACTCTTTTCAACATCTTACTGAAAACCTCCATCATAACTAGAAACAACATGGGGGATAACGGGTCCCCTTGTCTCAAGGCCCTTGAGCTCCCAAAAAAATCAGCTGGAGACCCATTAAACAAGACAGAGAATTGAGCTGTAGATATGCAAGTGCGGATCCACCTACACCACCTCACCCCAAAACCCATTCTCTTCAACAAATCAAGAAGAGCCTCTCAGTTCACATGATCATAGGCTTTCTCAATATCTAATTTACAAATAACCCCCAGAATCTTACTCTTCACTCTACCATCAACACACTCATTAGCAATGAGAACTGAATCAAGAATCTGTCTATCACCCACAAAACTGTTCTGAGACTCAAATATCAGCTGATCCAAAACCTCTTTAAGGTGGTTTGCCAACACCTTAGCCAAAATCTTGTAAATACTCCCCACCAAACTAATACATCTAAAATCTCGAATATTGGAAGCACCATTCTTTTTAGGGATTAAGGCTATGAAAGTTGCATTAAGAGATTTTTCAAACTTACCATGTTGATAAAACTCTTCAAACACGGCTAAGACATCTCTTTCCATAACTCCCCAACAATGGTGATAGAAAGCCAAAGAGAAACCATAAGGACCTAGAGCTTTATCTCCTTCCATCTCTTTGACAACTCAAAGAACCTCCTCTTTTTCAAACCTCCGTTCAAGCCAGTCCCCCTCCAACCCCTCTATCTGATCAAACTCCAAACCTTCCACAAAAGGCCTCCACTCCTCTATCCCCTTGAATAATTTTTTATAAAACTGTACAGCTTGGTCTGCCATCTCAGATTCGTCCTCATAGATAACCCCATTCACCTCTAACATACTAATATGATTATGCCTTCTTCGAGAATTGGCCATCTTGTGGAAAAATTTGGTATTGTAGTCTCCTTCATTAATGCAAAGCATCCTCGATTTCTATCTCCACAAGACTTCTTCCAAAGAGAGAAGGTTCTGTATTTGAGATCTCAACACCGCCCTCTCACCTAACTCCACTTCAAAAAGGCCGTGCTCCCCTTCCTTAACATCCAATAATTTCAAAGTCTCCAACAATTCTTTTTTCTAATGCTCTACATTTCCAAACTCACTCCGGTTCCACTAAATAATATCTTCCTTTGAAGCCTTCAGTTTCTTGGCAAGTACAAAACTAGGGATACCTGAGAAAGAATATCGATTCCACCAAGAATGAACCCTATCTTTGAACCCATCCGACTTTAGCCACATGTTCTCGAACCTAAAAGGGTTTTTCCCCTTTAAAATCCCTCCTGCCTCCACTAAAACGGGGAAATGGTCTGAAATAGGATGAGGTAAAACCCGTTGGGTCACATCCGAATAGTGATCCTCCCAATCATGAGAAACCAGAGCCCTATCTATCCTAGACATCAAGGGCTGATCCGAACCACTCGACTATGTATAACTCCCTCCTTCCAAAGGCAAACCTATCAAGCTAAGCTCCTCAATGAACTCAGAAAAATTTTCCATAACCGGGGTAAGTCGTGATCCCCCTAACCGTTCACTTGGGAACCAAACAATGTTGAAATCTCCTGTGAAACACCAAGGAACTTCCCAAAGTTGCTGAATTCCAATCAGCTCATCCCATATTTGCCCCCTCAAGATATTATCATTCATGCCATAAACCCTAGAACATGCCTAAATAAAACTATCTCCCAAACCCAGCCACCAAACTGATACAAAAAAAAGACCCACCGTTACCTCTAACTTTTCTAAAACCCTCCTATCCCACATCATCAAAACCCCACCAGCTGTCTGATCCGCATCCAAGACTACCTAGTCTACATAGGGACAACTCCACAAGCTGCAAATCAATTGTCTATCCATGCCTGCAAGCTTCGTTTCTTGAAGGCAAACTACATCACAATTCCATCTCATAATAAATTTCTAACTACCAAACATTTCCGCGAATCATTCAGACCTCGAACATTCCATGACACCATTCTTAACTTCATTGAAAATGTAAACTCCCTACTACACCTCAGTTAAGCAGTCAAAGAAAAGAAAACTATCTCCCATCATAATTAACCGAGGAAATCAAATTCCTCAACTCCCTCTTCCATTTGTCCTTGGAGACAGCTTTTCGGTGGACAGCATCTTTCCTGTGCACTAGCTTGGCTGCCTCAATCTCCGTCTCAAGTCTTTGTAATAGCATAATACACCTCTTCTCATGTCGACCCAAAGAAAGCCCCATCAACTTACTAAAACCGGGGAGTCTATGTTTCACCCAATTAGACACCTTCGAAGTGTTATCAAACCTCCTCACCTCAGTATTACCATTCAATTCAGCAATCACAACCACCCCCATAGGATTAATAGACATCAAAGGGGAAGAACTCACCACCTCACCCAAGACCTTGACTACATAAGCTATTTCAACCTCAATCAATGCCAACACCGACTGGTTAGCCTCATGGGAGGTGTCTGTCCCCTTAATAACACTTGCACCCTCAATCCGATCACCTTCATCTCCACCCAGAACACCCCATTCCTCAATCCCAACTCTCGGAGGACTCAGAACATAATTGGATAGCTCAAGACCTTTTAAAGCCCTGTTACCCTCTGTTACTGCCTTACCCAGTGTTAACGGAGGCTCATCGGCGCAAAGCCCACTAGAAAAAAGACTCACAGCCTCCGCCGAAGTCTCCACATCGCAACCCAAATGCTCGATTGGAGGAGCAGACACCAAATCTGTCCTCGTGGTGTGGAATGGAGCTGAAACGGCCCTATCCAGTGTAGCCAGTGAAGCCCCAACATGAAACCCATCGGAAAAGGGACCTCCTTCCATCCCCAATGCCTTCGCCGGACAACCATTCATCACGGTTTGGGTTGCCGAGCTCGCCGCCGTCATCATCGAGGCTTGTTGTCACGCCGTGCCGGCCTTCTCTGGTGGCGCCGGCGACTCCTCAGCAAGAACCACGAGATCCACATCTACATCTGCACTTGTGATGTCCTGAGCAACCGAAGCAACCGAAGCTTCATGAGGTACTTTGGACAACACCAAAGCATGGGCTTCCAGACTTAAAGATCTCGAGTCCCCCATAGTTGGGCTTACACCCACTTCCATCCAACTTGGGCCGGTGGGCTCTGGAAAAGAGATCACTAGAAGGCCCACTAGAGGACCATCTTGGACAGAACCCACAATAGGGTATTTGTGAACCCGTGAACCTCTAGACACGTGCTCTCTCTGATCCCTTGATACCCATAAGGAACTCTTCATTCCACCTTTATTCCACGCCACCCTCCTTTTTCCTTCCCCATTCACTTCTATAGTCAAGCTTTTTCTTGCCCAGTCAGAAATCCCCAAATCACTTTTTTTTCCATAAGCATGTTCAATCCAATTTGATTTGAAATGCAACGAAGATCTCCTTTTATTACCTACCAGATTTGTCATTCCCACGTTCAACTCCTCTGTACAGCGCCTAGAACCCACAACTCTACCTTCTAGAGTCATCGGACTTGGTAAGCACACCGGCGCTTTGCTCAACATTTTTTGTTTAATTACTGGGTTTTGCTTCTCTGACTGGTTTCTGCCCCTGACCTGCACCTCATGCCCACGCACCGTATCGACAAAGGATTTAAAAGGTTGAACCCCTGAGTTATCCTTCTGAAGCTAAGCCACAAATTTCAGCTGCCTAGTCCCACCGTTCACATAGTTTTCAGGTTCCAACATCTTCCTTAACTCTAACCCAAAAACCCTCCATCCATTCTTCGCTCTACCTACTGGAATAATAATGGACCTCCTAGACCCGCCAACTTTAAGTTCAGTCAACAGAAGGAACAAGCCAAAAGAATTGGAGCTCCGTTGGAGGGTGTAGGCTAAATCACCTTCCCTGAACGAATAAAAATACTTCGGACTGATCCCAACGACTATCTGTTCTATACTCTTCATCAGCCAATGTGCCACATTCTTACCTATGAAGACTAACTTCATGAAGTACCTACTCCGCTCAAAAATCCTCAAAGAAAAAAACCGTCCCCCTTCCCCTACCAACAGTTGAAAAAATTTGGATTTGATAAAAAAACTACGAACACCACCCATAATGTAGCAAAGATAATCCTAGTGACTATAAGAATCTAGACTGCTAACACTCACTGTGCTGATTCAACCAGAGAGGAACTCCATTCTCTCCACTTCCTACATGTGATGTGCATGGTAACAATATTTGGGAGTTTAATTAAGGTACACAATCAAAAAAGCATTTGAAGAGTAATTTCACCAATCTGAGTCACAATTCTATTGAGTAATATGTCTAATATTAAAATCAATTGAACTCGCAATGAGAATGAGAAAGTAAAAAGAGGTAGACATTGGATCATCACTAAAAGAATTGTAAATTTTGACAAATAAGAGGTAAAAAAATAGGCTAAAATATTGTTTTTGTCTCTGAAGTTTGCATGAATTTAAATTTTCATCCCTAAACTCTAAAAGTCCTTTTTTGTTTCATCCCTAAACTATCGACAACATTACACTCTCTCTTCAATCTTTAAGATCTTTTTTCATCCCTAAACTATTGAAAAAGGTTTGTACTTAACTGTAGGAATGAAAAACGAACTTCATACAAACAAACTTTAGGGACGGAAATAATAATTTAGCCAAAAATAGAAAGAAAGATAAAGGATCCACTGACCACCAGATTCTGCAAATCATCAGTGATGTCCAATGCTCCAGCACAATCTCCAGATGCAACAAGCTATGTATCACACAAAAAAATCCATCACTTATAGCATATAATTCAAACAAAATGAGCTTCAAATTCGTAATCTTGAGCATAAACGGCAGATTAAGTACCAATTTGAGAGCTGAGAGAGACTGTTTGACGTATAAAATGAGATTGAATTTATGGTGAAGAGCCAACAAGTTAGTCCTAGTAGCATTCAAGTGCTGAACTTGTCGAGCCGAATCGACCAGATCCACATCCAAAAGCCGAATCGTCTCCTTCAACTCCCGGATCCTCGAGCATCCTTCAACGATCTCGACATTCAAGTCTTGCAGCTGCCTCTGCGCCTCGAAGAACGAGTTGGACCGCAAGGAAATCTCCTTCACCAAGTGCAACTCCACCACGTCCAAATACTGCGTAAGCTTCTCCTGCAGGACCAGGTTTTCGGCCGCCGTCGAGAACGGACACGCCGCCCGGAACGTCGCACCGTCCTCCAACGCGAAATCCTCCTTGAAGTAAAGCGCCGGAACCTCGCGCAAGCACGCGACGAGCGCTTCGCCGCCGTGGCCTTGAGAGTCCGAAGCCGAGGACTCCAAATCCTTGGTGGAGTGGTTCCGAATGTCCTCGAACCGGTGGTAGGAATCGGAGATTGAGCTGAAGTAGGTGGAGAAATCGGATCGGGTGAGCTCCGAAGAGGCCTTGGAGATTAGGGGCGCGAATTCAGGAGGAGCGAGCGACGAGGACGAAGAAGAATACCACCACCAATCAGATTTGGCCACGTGCGGGTTGTTGAGGATCGACGACAAGCTCTGGCTACTGGCAGCTGCGGCAGCATCGGAATTTGATTTGGTTAACGCGGTGGGAGATTCTCTGGAGATTGCTTCTTCGAATGTGTACCTTCCCGATTGACGGGAAGGCTGCGACTCCATGATCTTCTTCTTCAAGATCTTGTTAGAATGAGCATTTTACTGTGAGAGAGAGAGAGAGAGAGATTTGAAGTTGTTTGAAGGAATGCGATCGATTTTTTAGTGTGTGATGAACATCTGGTTTAGGAGTTTGAGTTTGAGTAGATGTGGATCTAGTTGTAATTGTGATGAATTTTATTTTATTTGTTTCAGGGGTCGTTTCGTTTGGGACGGAAGTGGATGATGGGTGGATCCATCTAGTATTTTATTTTTTTGCACAGTACGCTAGGAAGTAATGAAGACGAAAGACAGCGAGGGGGGAGAGAGAGAGAGAGAGACCAATGGGTAATGGGTCGTGTACTCACGTGTTTGCTAATCGGGCTTCAGTAAGCATCCTTTTTGTTGAAAACAAAGTTACTTTTCGGCCCATGCTAAACTAGTCTATACTCAGTTCTGGACCCGACCCAACCCGATAATTAAAAGTTTATGTTTATGCTTAGTTCACTTTCCTGTCAAAAAAAGCTTAAACTTGTTCATTTAATTAACTTTTTTTTTTTCTATATGTTGTGAAATCATTAGTAAAATGGTTTACCTCTTCAAAATTCTTTAAATTCTTACTACGAATAGACTGTTTATATCATCAATAATTTATAAATATATAATTTAATACTATTGACAAACTTATACAATTCAATTTCAAGTCTATATAAATATATTCTTAAATGAGTATATATATATATATATATATAATATTATATATAATTAAATCAAGTTTTCATGTTCACAAGCTTGTTTACAAACACATTATTATGTTTAAGCTTGGCTTGTCTAATAATCAAACCTAGACATTTTTTTTTAGAAGAACCTAAACTTAAAGCTTGGACTCAAACAAACCTGTTACAAGCTTTATGCCAAGCCAAGCTTTAGTTGCTCATAAACTACATGGTTCTAACAAAAACAAACCATACACAAACACACATTTTTTGTGCAAAAGTAGTGAGTATGTGTTCAATGTAAATGAGTGTGAAATATACATTACTCTAAACACAAAGGAGTACTTAATTTATAATTTTTTTTAGCCAGAGGATTCCTTCCATAAGAAACATTGAAGAGGGTGTTTCGGATTTTAATTAGTAGCTTTATTTGTGTATTTGGTACAGAACAATTGGCTAATAAAATAGATAGTAAAAGATAATTCTGAAAAATTAAAATAATTCTAATTAAATAATAAAATAGATAGTAAAAATATATGAACAAAGATTACTTTGATTAGCTCTACAAATTACACATCAATTGTAACTTTTAAGTTTTATTAAAACTAAACATTATAATAGATTATGAAATAAATAAAGAAACTCCTTTTAAATATCTTGAAATTTTTATGATTGAGTTTTAATCGAAAGAGTAATTAATAATGAGTCATATGGTAAAATTATGTCGTTGAACTTGTGTGAGCAATGAGCATCCCAAATAATAACTTTTAAATGTCAACATGTTGCATGAATAGTCTTTTTAGGAGTAGCTAGGTGTAGGTCTGTCTTAAGTTCCTAACCACAGGTTCCAGAATATACCATTTACTCTGATGATAATTTTTTTTTTTTTTTTTTATAGAGAATTTCAACCTATCGTGAGACCAAGTCTTGGTGTAAGTGAAGATTGAACCTCAAATCTCTTATACAACCATCAGAGACTATCAGTTGAGCTGAAGTTAAGATAGCTAAAATAGATGCTATTTGGTCCAAAGTAGAGTAAGGTGTTAGACACCCAAGTACCCCACCTGATCATTTAGGTCATCCTTCATTAATGCTCCTAGGCCATATTCAATCAGTGATCCCACTGAGTTAGTTCCATATGCTAAACATGCACAAGATTTAAAAGGGATTGTCTTAAAAAATTGTCTTGCTCTCAGTTACTCTAGAAAAGGAAACTCCATTCATATGCATACACTCACATCATGCAAAGTATCATTCAATTAAGTAGGAAGATCTTAGGGTTTACATAGAATTAAGATCAAATATTCTAGGACCACACCCTTTTCCACACCATTTGCCACAATTATCATATGTAGCCAACTGTGAGTTGTGGAAAAAAGATTGCGAGTTAATTTAAAAGTGACAAACAACTAATTACAGTCTGTTACGTAGGATAATTATGAAAAATGATGTGGTAAAAGGTTGTGGATCTAGAAGAACTCAATTAAGATTTCATTTATATGATCTCAAATGAAGGTGCATATGCAAGTTTTCAATATGCATCCACATGGATAGAGTATGTGTACACACATTTAACATTTTATGCATCCGTTTGCACCTTTATGCATGCATATTACCAATTTAAATGTGAATCTAGTGTTACATAATTTAAAAAATCAAATGGCAGGCATCAGATACACTATTAAATACAAGATAAGCATGAAGTAGACTTTTGTTTCAAGTGAAATAAAAAGAGGATCACATTTTGCCGATGATGGGTTTGGGTTGGGTCGCCAATGATGATATGGAATGCGAACCATCGTCGTCCTCTGTTTTTAAAATTATGAGGCTTCGATATACAAATCATTCTAGTGCAAATATTGTGAAGTCAAATGTGACATCTCTCTCTCTCCAAGTCACCATTGCAATGACAACACAAAAAACGTGCGTTGAAATCGCAATTTCTTTGAAAAATAAGTTAAATCCAAGATTTTGACTTCTAAAAGCATGAATTGAACTTACGTTTTTGAAGTACCACAACTTTCAGACTAGCTTCACAAACACAGGTTTTTATTTTATTTTTTTCTAAAAACACAAATTTTAACCAAATGACTCTAATAATCCCCATAATTCAATCTCATCAACCCATTGCCCACATTTGGGCTTTAAACAACTGAACTAATTTACATATGTTATCTGCTTCACTATCTGTTAAAATAGATGAAGGATTAAATAAACAAAATGTCCAAGAACATAAATTGTGTTGGTCCACGGCCAAGCTAGCTTTTTGATATCACACCAAATTCTTCTAAAAGGCGTTCAATACTCAATAGTCTTCCTTGATGTAACCTTGTCAACCTCAAATACTTTCATGTCATCTCGAAGACCTGAACAAGCAGCATATGACAACGTTTTATTTGAAAATGCATAGTGTCATTGGCAACTAGGCTAGTGAGACTTGTCTTTGTAAGCTGTCTCACCAATTTTTGGCATTGAGGAATTAGGTGTGCAAAATATTACAATGGATATTAATATAATTATGCTACAAAACCTAGCATGTCATTTAGGTAGATTGCCTTTTGGATTGTCATGTTAATATCAAGGACTTCGTATTGCTCTTTATTAAAAAGGGAATAAGAAATCTATATATCTATATATATAATAATATGTGAAGCTGAGAGAAACTCAAATTAGAATTTCAAATTAGAGTTCCAATTTTGTGTCATGTGTCTTAAATTATTTATTCTTAAAGAGTTTTATTTCTTAATTTTAGAATCAAATGTGGCACCACATCATAAATATTTATCCAAGTGAGTTATTAAGTACAAAAACCAAAGCGTCTAGAATAAATGAATTGTAAAAAAAAAAATGCTTCACAATAATTTTTTTTTGTTTTTTATACATAGACAATTTACATTTTATACCTAATAATATCCTTACAAATTTTTTTAAAGAGTTAACAAAATATAAAAATAACTATCAATAATATTTAAATTATATATATAGGAATTATATTATGCATCTTATTGTATATCTTTAAATGTATTAATACATATGCATAGGGTTACAAGCTAGTACTAACAATTGAGAAGGCAAGAAACACGCTCTAGCTAAGAATTTTCAGGCATGCCCAAACCAAGATATAAACTTAAATCAGCTTAAACATACTGTTCATTATAGTGTCATTTGGGGATAAGATTAGTACAAACCTAAAACTCCATCATTCCTTTACTTTGGCGATGATTACCCCACTGAGTCTTATTTGAGGATAATAATCCTATCTAATCTCAACGTGCCCCATGTCATTTCAAAATCATTATTTAGGAATTAGAGTTGAGAATTTAAAAAGCATAAATTAGTTTCAGTTTATAAGAAACAGTTTATCATTTATGAAGCACGGGTGCGTTCTTGGATTCATGTGCAGGTGCAGGACTCAGCAATTTTTGAAAAAGTAGGATGTGAGTGCGGTGGGGTGCGGCGATTAAAAAATTATTAAAAATATTTTTATTTATATTTTCTATATATTTTTACTAGTAAAATATTCTTAAAAAACACATTACTATGGCCTTGATTCACAAAACAAAGAAAGAAGAAGGCAAGAAACACAAAACAAAAAGAAAACACAAAAGAAGCAACAAATATTCATAATAAAATTAAGGAATGATAGATTTAGGATGTTTAGGCCTCATTCAAAGCCAATTTTGGCTATTCCGTCAAGATTCAAGGCCAATTTCAGCCTGTTTCGGTTACAAGTCGATACGACTTGATTCGGCCGATTCGGCGCAAATCCGAGGAAAAAAAAAAAAAAAAAAAAGCTCAGACGCGGCACTGGCACGGGCAGCCGCATCGAATGCCACACCCCGCTTCGGGCCACGCCGGACTCCGGTGCAGCACCCTCCCAGCTGCATTGATGCTTTAGAGTTTATCATATCATGGTAATTGGGATACATAAGCTATGTATAAACAGAAGTGGAAAGCTTATCATAGGGAGAAAGTGGATTTTCAAAATTCTATTAGTGATATGAATACTGGCTTTTCATATTAAAGCCTTACAATAGGCGCTTTTGCCCTGCTGTGTTACAAGCCAAGCTTGTCCAGGGCCCTTGTGCTTGCATACGGTCGTTTGAGTTGAATCCTGTTTAGGCATTAATGACATTCGTGTACTTGGTCTTTAGAGGAGGAGCCATAGAGGTATTATAGTAGAAAAGTATATTGTTATGGACACCTCCTGGAAATAGTTCACTGCTCTAGGGTTGGTGAAACCAAGATCATGGTTAGAATCAAGAGATGAAACAAAGTTGTGTGAAGCAACTTCCTTAAGACAAAAGTAAAATTACAGTTGAAAAAGGGATTTTATGCTTGCTTGCACATAATGGCGTTTCCTCCTACTACGGTAGAATTTGGCTTACAATGGTCCATACATGGGGGTGCCTACTGCCTAGTCAGTCTAAATTTGGCCAGTGATCTAGTATAGGTATGTGTTTAAAACTTTCCCCCTGGCTTCTGCCTTCTTGATGCATTCCATCTGGCTTATGTCTTTATAATACTAATACATGCAGCCATTTTCCACATGAATTCAATGTGCAATTATACTATTTTGTCACTTTAATACACAATTATTTTAAAGTAAGATTTACTTCATTAGAAGTGAACTGTTAACGTATATTATAGTGTTGTGGGCTTTAGGCCCAGCTAGATTACTTGTATAGAACACTCTTACTTGTACTGCACTCATATACCTCCTATATAAAGGCACTTATGTACATTCTTTCATATATGAAATACAAATACAATCATTCAGTATTTCTAGCATGGTATCAGAGTCATTACTCTAACTTTCTTGTGTCTTGTAGTCTTGTCTTTGTTGGTATTTTTCGCTGCCTCGACTTCTTCGGTCAGTAAACCTTTTCTGTGCCCTCTCCTGTCTGCTTCACCACCATTATAGGTGCCCAAGGTTGAATCTTCATCGCCAGAAGCTCAATCACCGCCACCAAGATCACTGCCTCTGTTGGATCTTCCACATCGGACCTCCGATTAAGACATAAGACATATCACCGTGTAGGTTTTCAACCGGTCTACACAATACAGCTAGAATCATCATCATCTAACCCTCCACACGCCGCCATGCGTCGGTCAAAGATTCTGAAGTTTTTTTTTTTACGCACCACACGCGCCTTCAGTATTGCTCCGATCAACTCACTGCTGCCGTCATCGGTATCGTCGTTCTCCGATCTACATCATCGAAAAAGAATCGGCCTAATCGAACTCTGCACGCGCCATCCAAAGCTTCAGTGAAGATTGAAGCACGCGTCTCACGCGCCCCACGCTCCGCTGTTTCACTACTCACGTCATCGCTGACGTCATCATTGCCACGTCAGCATCCACGTAAGCCCTAGCTTACATCATCTTGCTGATGTCATCAGAGGAGCTAACGTCATCTTGCTGACATTGACCATTGACTTTGACTTTGACCGTTGACTTTCTCAAGTTGACTTTTTGCAGTCCAGGTGCTCCTCACCCAGTTTTTAGCGTAGATTTCATTTTTGTAGTCCATTTTTGCATATTTTGCTTCTAAATGAAGAATAAGAATAGGTTTTCTTCTTGTTGCAATAATTGTCGCCGACAATACAGCAAACATTTTTGCAATTTTTGCAAACGTTTTGGCCACAATATTGAGACTTGCTATCATCACAACAAATCAGCTATTTCAATTTCTGCTACTATTGTTGCTAACATTGAGAGTGTCCAACCAATGGCTCCCGTCTCTGCACAGTCTAAGTCTTCAGGACGCACTTTCACCATGTCCACAGATGACCTTAAAACCATCATCGCCAATGTCATTCGTATGGTTGGTAATGCATCTTATTCCTCTTCTCTCTTTGCTTTATTTGGTATTTCTCCTTCCTCTTGGATTATGGATTCTGCTTATTGCAATTATATGACACCTCACTCGTGCTTATTTTCTGACCTTAAACCTGCACCATACCCTCTTAATATTCGCACAGCAAATGGTTCCACAATGTCTGGTCATAATATAGGTTCTGTTTTGACCTCCAACCTCTCGGTTCCTAATGTCTTTAATGTTTCTGACCTTTCTTACAATTTATTTTCTGTGGGACAATTAGCTGAGTTGGGTTATCGCATTACATTTGATTATTCTGGGTGTATTGTGCAAGATCCGAGGACAGGATAGGAGCTTGGGACTGATCCCAGAGTTAGGCGTATGTTTCCCGTGGACAACCTTCGTCTTCCACTTGTTCCTCCTGTTTCTATTGCTGCAACTGCTGTAGTTTCTTCTACTCCTTCCCTTGCACTTTGGCATGCTTGACTTAGTCACACATCTTCCTCTCGGCTACAACAATTAGTTTTTAGAGGTTTGTTAGGTTCAGTGTCTACAAAAAATTTTGATTATATTTCATTTCAGTTAGGAAAACAACCAGCTTTGCCTTTCAATACTAGTGAATCAACATCCACTGATATCTTTGACCTTATTCATTCCGATATTTGGGGGCCTTCCTCTGTCTCTAGTATTGGTGGGTCTCAATATTTTGTTGTCTTTGTTGATGATTACTCTCGCTATAGCTGGATATTTAATATGAAACATCGCTCTGAATTATTGCAAGTATATTCTAATTTTGCAAAAATGATTGAAACTCAATTTTCCAAATGTATCAAAAATTTTCGATCTAATAATGCTCTTGAGTACACTCAATATGCTTTCCAAGCTGTTTTGCATTCCTATGACACTATTCATCAACTAACTTGTCTAGGTACCTCTCAACAAAATGGTATAGCCGAACGAAAACTTCGTCATATTCTTGACACTGTTTGTGCTCTCCTTCTCTTTGCCAAAGTTCCTGCTCCTTTTTTGGGCGAAGTTACTCTTCATGCTGTTCATACTATTAATCGCATTCCAAATCCTGTTATCCAAAATCAAACTCCATATGAGTGCCTTTTTAGGTCACCTTCAGACTATCACCACCTTCGCTCATTCGGTTCTGCTTGTTTCGTTTTTCTTCAGCCACATGAGCATAACAAACTTGAGCCTCGGTCAAGACTTTGTTGTTTTCTTGGCTATGGTGAAACTCAAAAGGGGTATCGGTGTTATGATCCTGTCTCCCATCGTCTTCGTATCTCCCGCAATGTTGTCTTTTGGGAACATCGTCTCTTTGTCGAGCTCTCTCACTTCCGTGCCTCCCTATCTTCCTACTTTGTCTTAGATCTTTTTCCAGATAAGGCACATATTCCTTCTATAGCTGTTCTTGATCCTCCTGTAGTTGCTCCTGATTCTCCTATAGACTTCTTTGTCCAACCACCAGATACCTTTGATCCCTTTCCTAGTTCACCCTTTAATGAACAGGTAGAAGATGCACAGGTTGAAGACGAGCTACCCAACCCTGAGCTTGGGTCCCCTGCTCCTGCTCCGCCTGAAGATCTTGTACAAGACATTCCACCTCGTCACTCAACTCAGGTAAGATCCATTCCTACACATTTACTTGATTATCATTGTTACACTGCCCTTACTATACTGCACAAGCCTCAAACCTATCGTGAGGCTTCCACTGACCCTTTATGGCAGATTCCAATGAAAGAGGAACTTGATGCATTATCTAAAAACCATACTTGGGATTTGGTGACACTCCCCCCAGGGAAATCTATGGTTGATTGTAAGTGGATCTACAAGATTAAGACTCACTCTGATGGATCCATTGAGCGCTACAAAACTCGTCTTGTTACAAAAGGTTTTACAAAAGAGTATGGGATTGATTATGAAGAGACCTTTGCTTCGGTTGCTCTTATCTCATCTGTTCGTGCCTTCCTAGTTGTTGCTGCTACTAGTAAATGGGACATTTTTTAGATGGATGTCAAAAATGCATTCCTTAATGGGGATTTAAGTGAAAAAGTTTATATGAAACCTCTTCTAGGTCTCTCTGTTGAATCAAACAAGGTTTGTCACCTTCGACGTGCACTTTATGGCCTTAAACAAGTTCCATGAGCTTGGTTTGCCAAATTCAGCTCTACCATCTCTCGCTTGGGTTACATGGCTAGTCATTATGATTCTGCCTTATTTCTTCGTCGCACTAACAAATGCACTATTTTACTTCTCTTGTATGTGGATGATATGATCATAACTGGTGATGACCTTAGTGGCATTCAAAAACTCAAGGATTTTATCTATCAGCAGTTTGAGATGAAAGATCTTGGACATCTCAGCTACTTCTTGAGTCTTGAAATCACTCATTCTATAGATGGACTTTATATTACTCAAGCCAAGTATGCCTCTGAACTCTTGTCTCGAGCTGGACTCACTGATAGCAAGACTGTTGACACTCCAGTTGAGCTTAATGTGCATCTAACTCTGTTAGGGGGGAAACCATTGTCTAATCCCTCTTTTTACAAATGCTTGGTTGGTTACCTAGTTTATCTCATTATCACTCGTCCAGGCATTTCCTATGCTGTTCATCAGGTGAGCCAGTATCTATCTACTCCACGATCAACTCACTATGCTACTATTCTGCATATTCTTCGATACCTAAAGAGCACTCTCTTCTATAGTCTTTTCTACTCTGCTCAGTCTCCTCTTGTTCTCCGTGCATTTCTGATGCTAATTGGGCAAGAGATCCTACTAATCGCAAGTCCACCATTAGTTATTGCTTTCTTCTTGGTTCTTCTCTGATTTCTTGGCGAAGTAAGAAACAAACTCATGTGGCCCGCTCTAGTACTGAAGCAGAATATCGTGCCCTTGCTAATACCACATTTGAGCTTCTTTGACTACAATAGCTTCTTAAAGACTTAGGTGTGTCCACATCCTTCGTTACTCCTCTTTATTGTGACAACCAGAGTGTCATTCATATTGTTCACAATGATATCTTCTATGAACATACTAAAGGGCACTATGCTGCTATTCTGCATATTCTTCGATACCTAAAAGGCACTCTCTTCCTTAGTCTTTTCTACTCTGCTCAGTCTCCTCTTGTTCTCCGTGCATTTCTGATGCTGATTGGGGAAGAGATCCTACTAATTGCAGGTTCACCACTAGTTATTGCTTTCTTCTTGGTTTTTCTCTGATTTCTTAGCGAAGTAAGAAACAAACTCATGTGGCCCGCTCCAGTACTAAAGCAGAATATCGTGCCCTTGCTGATACCACATCTGAGTTTCTTTGGCTACAATGGCTTCTCAAAGACTTAGGTGTGTCCACATCCTTCGCTACTCCTCTTTATTGTGACAACCAGAGTGCCATTCATATTGCTCACAATGATGTCTTCCATGAACATACTAAACAAATCGAGATTGATTGTCATTTTATCCGTTATCATCTTGTCCATGATGCTCTCAAGCTGATCTCAGTCTCCTCTAAAGATCAACTTGCAGATATCTTCATCAAGTCACATCCTAAGGCACGTCTTCGTACTTTGGTTGACAACCTCAAGTTGGTCTCACATCCACCTTGAGTTTAAGGGGGGCTGTTAACGTATATTATAGTGTTGTGGGCTTTAGGCCCAGCTAGATTACTTGTATAGCACACTCTTACTTGTACTACACTCATATGCCTCCTATATAAAGACACTCATGTACATTCTTTCATATATGAAATACAAATACAATCATTCAGCATTTCTAGCATGAACAATTAACTTCATTCCATGAGATGTATAACTTCCCACATAAGTTACCTGGTTTATGGAGAACTTTGAGCGAAAGTTAGGACGCATTTGAGTTGAAGAAGAAAATTAGGTTCTTCATAAGCTCCGCAGATTCAGCAGAGACAAGGATCTCTCTCTAAATTACACCAGAGATTTACATGTGATGTTAGTATTTTCATGATCATTTAGTGGAAGCTACACAAACCATTAGACCGTTAAATTGTAAAAGTAGTTGTTGCAGGTATGCAGAATGAGGGACCCAAAATTAGACCATGGTCTGGATTATCACCATATCAAAATAAAACTATGTTCTCTAAAATTACATTTTTGGTGGCAGGAAAGTGGGCTCTAACTTGAATATATATTGCACTATATGTTTTTCAAAACTGCATCCTAAGCCTAAAATCTGCAGGAGTTACTTAAGCCCATATTAAAAGTAATCCAAATTCCAGAAACCATAACAATAAGAGAGAAAAACAAAGTAGAAAACAAGAATTTCTCCAACCTTGAAGTTCTTCTGAGAATCGTAATATCCAGAAACAATCATGAGTAGCCGAAGTTTCTCCAACCCTATAATTTAAAGGACGAAAAGATCAGTCATAAATGTTATTTCTAGCACTAGATTCCAAATATTCATTTAGCCAAAAGTGGAGATGCATATAACATGATTTGAAAAATAAATAAATAAAACCTTTAGCACACCTCAGTAAAATATGATGTGATTTATAGTCATGACCAAACTTCTACAATCAATTGAAGGCTTGCAGATCATGAATACGGACCATCTTTATGTCAGAGATTATTCACAGGTCATGATGAAGGCAAATGTACAGAGAGAAAGTAAAAAAGCAGAGAGCATGCTAGTGTGAGCACATGAATGCTTTTTTTTTTTTTTTTTAAATGTTATTATAGAGTGATCTTTATGAATTCTATATAGAAAATTAATCTTTACATTATTTTCAAGGATCACATTAATTTTTCTCAGTTGAGAATGCTAGGTTGATGAGTAGCAAACACATGAAAATGTATATAGAATACAAATAAAACTATAGAGGAAACCCCACTAAGTGAATAAGAAAAGCTCAGTAAAGCACTTAAAAAAGTTTCTTGAAACAAAAGAAAGGCTTTTCTGACAAGAGCTTTGTAGCTCAATTAGTAGGCACCTCCTAGTATTTCTAACAGAGACATCCAAGGTTCAAATCCCCCCACCCCCAACTATTAAATTATAAAAACAAAAAAAGAAAGAAAGGCTTTTCTAGTTAAGAGTTACCATGCAGAAAAACTGAGACAAATATAAAAATGGTAATTTTTTTATTGGCGAGTTACACTTATACCCAATGGGTCTTAATCCCATGATTTTGGCCTTCACCCCATTATTATGGGAGGAGGAAGTGCCATTTGAGCTCTAGTTCACTGGCACTAATAACAGTGATTTTATCACAGTTCGATTGATTGCTTTTTTAATGATACGTCTACTAAACATGTAATCAACTACTCACTTTGGAAATTTTTGATTCCTTGAGTTGAAGCATCTTCATAAGCAAGAAGTTGTGCAATTGAAATTCCAATAGAACTCATTCCAACATGTAAAGCCATCAATCTTGACCCAGCAGCATCTGGCTTTCCTGAAATAACCATTTCCATGTCAATCAAATGCAATTGAAGAGCAGAATACCCCATATATCTTGGATGGATAAGATTTCATGAAAATACATCATATATGTAACCAATTATAATCAAGAGCCAAGGTGAAGTACATTACAAGTAAAAGTGAAGAAAAGTTTTTGTATGACAAATCTGCATTTGTTTTAGAAGAGTTGAACATTTTTACATCGTGTCAAGATCTTGTAAATATTTTTGGGGTTGAATTGAACACACAAAAACACACAAACAATTGAGAATATCAAGATACATGCATGAAGAAACACAAAAATCAGGCATGCAATTGACAACAAATTATACATATTAAAAGAAGTGACCACATTTTGGAATTCCAAGCTAATGTGGACCAACAATATTAATTTTTTTATGTTGATGATAGTAAGACATATCTTAAGATGTATAAATTTTTATCTTAACACTACCTCTAACATCTAGGCTCAAATGAAAAAAACAAATTAATTAAAATAGAGACAAACGGGCTCGGCAAGTAGAGTCCAAAAACAAATAAACAATCAAACAAGACACCATGTTAAAGCATCCAACCTAAAAGTCTAAGCTATCAAGTGGAGTGGCTCGACAAATATATAAATCCTTAACCAAATTTAAAATAATAATTTACTTATCCCAAAAGATTGAAATCTGATAGGAATGGGAGAAGTTAATCATTTAGCACTGACTCTATAAGTTAGCATCTCAGGTGTGAAGGAACAACATTGGCAGTGTTGGTACAATGTATTTGTTTGAGTCTAGTTCTCCTTGAGGGTCCTCTAATCAATGGAGTATTTGTGCTTCCTAGAATAATATTGGTGCGGACACAAGGACAAGCCTCCAATTGTATGCACGTATGGGCAGAAGAGCAAATAGAAGATGGTCCAACCTGTGGCCTTATGGATTGAGCCTGCTAGTAATTGGGCTTGAAGATTAAGTAAGCCCAAGCATTTAATAATTAGAGTTTCTTTATGCATTTTGTTATTTGCTATCTAAGCACTTTTTCTGATTATTGTAAGACAGTTTTGAGAATTATAATAAATATATGTTTCTTTTACATTGGTGTCAACTCCAGTTTTGCTTGGTGTTGACTCAAAGCAACCCTTAGGTGCTGACTCCTATGGTTTATCTTTTGTTTTGTTGTTTAATTTTCCCATTGAAATTGTGTGGTTGTTCTACATCAAATATCCACCATACTATTTAAAGGAACATAAACAGATTTTTTAATAAAGTTGAACACCATAATTTTTTTCTGCTCTATAACCCTTATGGTCACTTAATCTTAGAAAAAATATAGCTCCAATGGTCTAACACTTAATCCCAAATATTTTCTTAATACTCCTGATTTTAAAGCTTCATAATTTTATATTATTTACCTTATATAGGTAAAATTATAGTACATACTTCATTTTGGACCTTAATTACTTATTCTAAAAGTAAAGGTTTTCTTGCTAGTGCTATCTAAATATTTACTTATAAGCTAATGTATTAAAAGATTGATATTATTGGCCATAATAAATCTCCATCACATTTAAACCAAACTGTTTTAGTGATAGAGCTCACATCGCTTCTAACTTTTCCTAAATTAGTTTGCAGTTTATCTTCTTAGTAACTGGTAAATAGGTTTGATACTTTGATGTCACCTTAAGGGTCACCTTTAAATATGTAAAACTCCATATTATATTAAATTACTTAAAAATAACCGAGTTGCAATTGGGTTTAAAAATAAAGGGTTAGCACAAGTCCAGACCTAATCTTCTCCACTTTTTGAAATCCTTGTGCAGAATGTCAACTATTTTGAGATCAGACACATCATGCATTTTGTATTTCATTGCAAATGATACGAGGCATTACATATCTTAGATAAGCCCCAGAAGATGAAAGGAAAAAAGAAAAAAGAAAAAAAAAAAAAAACAGAATAGTTTATACAAATCAGTAGAGCACAATAAACATACATATCTGGTGGAGACCATTGGATCCAAAGCGACCAGCACCATTGATCAATACTGTGGCTATATACTTATCTTTCGAGGTACAGCGCGGATTAGTTAGGTTTCCTGTTTCTATGAAAATGCCAGCTAGATACAAGCAAAGAGGAAAACCAGAAAACTATCAAATCTAAGGCAATGGAAGATATAGTTAGCTCCAAGCTACCATTTCTCTAGTTAGCCAACTGGGTAAGTAGAAAATAAAAATAAAATCAAAGGAATTGACAAGGAAAAAAACGGCTTAAAGTTCACATATACAATTAACTGAGAGAGTTAATTATGTGCATTAAAAATCTCTGGGCAGGGTTTTATAAGGTGCTGCATAAGAAAAAAGTCTATGTCACAGGGAGAGTAAAGGGAAGACCAAACATAGGTACTTGCTACAGGAGTACCTTACTGAAATAATATATATCAAGCATGTATATTTAGCAAGTATGGTATGAAGAATACTGAGAACAAAAGAATATTTCAAACATCAAATCTAAATGACACCAAGTACCAAAAGTCTGCTGAATCCTTACCCAGCCAAAATCTCAGGTGAAGCCAGAGCAAACCTCTCAGCAATAAGTGTACAGCATGAACAATCCTGTATATAAATAAATGGAATGGCACCAGATAGAGTCATAGTGAGAACAAGAGGATTAGGTTATAATAAAGTATAAATATGTTACTATATGAATGATAACAAGCATGTATACATCCATACATATCTGCATTTATGTGTAAAACGTCCTTGGTTCAATATTCCTGATTTATTATGTGTATGTATCAATACAAAAGTTTGTCTGCATGAATTTGAATGTCAAAGGAAGAAATCCTTTGAAAAGAGAAGAGTATCAAAAAGATTTCCAATACATAAAATCTACACACTCAAACTCGTTTACCTTGTCCTTAAATTTAAATTAGGAAATAAGTACAAAGAAAAAGAGTTGTAATTCTTCCCCTTGAACTACTTTGCGTGGCTCCACTGTTATCTACTCCAATTTTCTATCCTATATAGAAGTAATATATTCTCACTTTCAGAATTGAACTCCCTATGCTTCTCTTTTAATGAATTGCTAACAATGAGGATTGCAAAAGGCCACTGGTTTTCCACATGAAGCAAATGTTTCAAGACAAGCTTTTAGTTCAATTTGAAATTGTAAATGCACCAAATGAAGCCTTAAGAGTTGAGGGTTCATCTGGAAACAGGCATGGCCATTTATATATATATATATATATACACAGTTAAGAAAGAGTTTAGGAATGTAGACAACAAATTGCTATGGTTCTAACACTTTCCCTAATTCCCTTTTTTTCAAGTGCTGTTGGATGGTTCAAAGTTGTTAAAAAAGTTTAAAATTTTTTAAATATATTTAACCATTCATCCTATTAACCTCAAGTCACAAGGAAGGCTTTATGTTAGGCTACAACTTGCTAGAAATTCCACTAATTGGAACCCACCAAAAGTTTTGTATATATATATGCTGCTTGTTAGGGTTCATAGATGTGGTAGCTTCTTAAAGATGACGGGGTTATGATATGCTCAAAGATAATGAGTTGATGATCTTTTACTTTTATTATATCTTTTAAACTGTACCAGATTTTTAAGTGAAACTTGTTTCATTGAAAAGTAGACATATCAGGCTTCAAAGCAGAAACAAATTTGACCCGATTTGTATTTGAAAAAAGTGAGATATGGCCTTTTGAAGTTGAAACAACTGTACTTTTTTCCCATTCAAAACCACAAAAGTTTTAAACCCAAACTGTTTGGTAGAAACCCTCAGAGAGTTATTTAGACCATAAAAGTTCTAGGTTGGTGTGGACGAGTTTGTTCATAGAGGAGATTTCAAGAAGAATCCCAGAGTTTTGGAGTCATTGCGGTGGGAGGCAAATGAGTTGTTAGCTAAGGTAACAAGTTGAGTTTAATCCATAAATGTTTAGTTAGTATAGACTAATTGTATCTATTTCTGCTATATTAGAAATTTCCTGTGGGGTTGGTTACTCCTAGAGTGATTTTTCTTTTAAAGATTTCTTCAAAATCTTTCCACTTTGTTACCAAAACCCATGGATCAATTTTTCTGTTTTATTTGTCTTTTGATTGTGGTGACTATTACTATGGTTGTGCTCTCTATTAAATTATTAACTCTCAAGTATAAGCAACAATGAGGCAGTTAATTGTTTAATAACTCTGAGTATAAGCAAAAATCAGTAAGCTATTTAGAATGGTGGAGTCAATGCAATATTTTTCGGTGCTTATCATCCGTTATACCCAAAAATGGATAAGGTTTTCAATTATGCTGAGGAGATAACCCATAGATCATGAGATTTTACTATATTTGGCTTATGAGAATGGGTAGAACAATTATAACAAGTTAACAATAAAGGTCCATCCCTGAAAATCAGGGTCTCTCATTGGTGACATGAATAACTTCTAATTGAAATAAATAATTAATGAACAAACACAGAGAGCACATTCTAAATACACTATCATACCTCTCCTATAGTATAAGTCTCAACCCAAGGATATGCAGACTCGCCCTGCAAAAGAAAGAGAAATTCAATGAAGGCATATTCTCATTCTGAAGATGTTTGGAAGTATCAAGCTAAAGTAGAAAGTCAACCACACTGAAGCAAATAACTACACCTTTCTGCATCAGAAGATTTCAACTACTGCCTCCTTTAATGCCTGTTTCAGGAATACACAAAAAATTCCATCATATCTCATGGTTCAGAGTAAAAGTATAGCTAAAATTTTCTAATAAAACATTACCTCTTGTTTAATCGGAAGCTTGTGGCTATTTAGTAGAACCAGCTTAAAACTCCCAAATAGGTCATAATATGACAGGTCAATCTGCTCAATATTTCAACGTTCAAGAATAACAAAAACTCAGACTAGATTTGAAAACAATAAGGTCAGGACCTTGATTTTTACTATATATATGTTTGATTTACCATGGAATAACAATATGTGATTTATCTTATTCAATAATAGTAAAAAAAAAATGGAAGCAGATAGATATAATATATATATATATATACACATACATTATTCCACAATTAAAAATGTAGCATGAGTTACTCATGCAATACCATAATAAATAAGGATTCAATATAAACAACACACCTCATCTATAAAAATTAAGGATGATTGATCAATTATACAAGATGCAATCAACCATTTGATTTCAGCATGACAACTTAGGTCTGCCCTCTTCATGTTGATGACAGGCACAGTGCACAAGTGGTTGCTCTGGTATGTTTCGTTCAAGTAGAAGGCGTACATGATGGTTGAAGCAACTAATCCAACATCTGTATATAACCAGATTATGTTAAGTTGGACAAACTATTCTAAATGTATGACTAGAACAATCTGTTCATAAGGACCTTTATCACAAATATTCTTAATGTTTCTGTTTTCTTCCTTCTCATGATCTTTTCATTATAAAGTAATAGGATCCATATTGATTGTACTTGTCTGACTTCAATATATGGAATCAAGAACCCTAAATTGCCTTGTGGCAGAGAAATCTAAGTAAAGTATTATACTTGGTTACTAATCTCAGATACAAAAGAAATGCATAATATACTATAGTTGTGTATTTTCGTAGTAAAATTGCATAATAAAATTTATAATTATTCTCCAATGAATTTACTTGGTTTTGTGTAAAGCTGAAGATTTATTTGTATACCAAATTAATGACAATCATCGAATTCCATACAGAAGTTACAAAGGTTAGCTCAAAAATATTAGAACACAATATGCAGCATGTAATACTATTTTATAAATGTTATCATAATATTCAGAGCACATATGGAATGAGCTGTTAAGTGGCAGTTTTTTGATAGGTAAATACAATTCATGAATTCATCTGGGATTTAACCTGTGAACTCAGCTTTTGCTTTAGGCAGGAAGAGATCACATTTGATCCAAAATTGGCAAGAAGGTTAGTGGCATTCTATTTGTCTGGCCAAATTATTTGGTCCAAAGAAATTTATCACACAAGTCAGTGGCAGTCAAATTGTCTGGCAGTCCCAAAGGTTTGAACTGTAATTGAAGTCTTGAGTTTATCTCAGCCCTTCTTGATTGTGAACTTTAAGAAGTTATACAGTTTGCAAAATTTGCAAAGGACAGAATATTGCTTTAGTAGTGAGGAGAAACAAAAATTATACTAGAGTAGAATTTAAAATTTCAACCAAATTTGTGTAATGCTAGGTAATAGGCATATCAACAAGATCTGATTATCCAAACCATATGATTGATTTAATTGCACTTATCTGTTGGCCAGATGCTACTTCAAGAAGGTAACCAAATATTGGGCTTGAACTTTATGAAATGTCCTAGCAAGTATATTAAAATTCTGAAGTTTCAATAACTTAACACATACAGTATTGCATGATCACAAACCCTATGCTGAAGAATAGTCACACACACACTCAAAATTGAATCAAAAAGTAAAATTTCAGTTTCATAAAAACATAAAATTTTAAAATAGAAAATAAGGGGGTTAAGCATCATAAGTTGCCATAACAAGGGGATATAATAGTTGACGAGGGCTTACTGGAGATATCTTGCCCTATCACAGCATGCAAGAATTTTCCCGGGATACCAGCTTTGACATCATCCTTTCTGTCTCTCAAATAATTATTTAGCCTATTAATGCTTTCACATGATTCTACAATTTCCATTTCTGGTGTATCCCATTATAAAATGTTGCTGCAGACTGAGGAAGTGGAATATTTGATAGGTTTTGTTTACTTTTTTCTATGCTGTATGATTTTTCAAATGCCGGCCTTGACAGATCATGTGAAGTATTATATTTATCATTTTCTTCAAAGGTTGTAAGACTAGGGCCATACACTGCATCATTTTGAGAACTCAGGTCTAAGTTTAAGTCCGATTTACTACTTGAGAGTGCAAATGATTTTGACAGGACAATCTTGGACCATCTCCCAGTTGAAGGCTGCTCATCAAAAGGTTCGAAAATAATATCTGAGATCGAATCTTCCAGTGGTGACTCCATGACTTCAGATATTTTTGAAAAATTTTTCGTGTTTCTCATGTCACCAATATCAGATGTGGATTGAGAAATGTTCCGGCTATCAAAAATTCCTTGAAAGTCAAAATCAAAAGGTTCGAGAATATTATTATGTGAGGCTGAATCTTCTAATGGTGAGGGTGAGCCCATGACCTTTCCTGACATATTTGAATGGAGTTTTCTGTCACCAATATCTGACGTAGACTGAGAAAGGTTCTTGCTGCCAATTCTTCCATGAAGTGGAAAGTCAAAGATAGGATCCAGATCATTGCCTTTTAACAGACCATTGAAGTACGGGCTCTCTCAGGTACGGCTGTATGGTTTCTGAAAATCAAAAGAAAACTACACTAACCGAAGGAGAAAATAAATAAAATAACATAAAATAAGTCACCAGTACTATCACTTATGATTCTATTGAATGTGATGAGAAACATGCAGCCAACAAATTAACCAATAATCAGAATATTATTTTTCTTGTTAAAGTGATTGCTAATATTTGCAATTAAGATAGGAGGTGACAAAAATTTGAGGCTTAACTAGGTCCAAAGAGGAAATGGCATGAAGCTATCACAGCCTTCCCTTTGTATCCCAAAAGAGGAGATACAAGAAGTTAGTTGTAAATAGGGAAAAGCAAGGTATCAACCATTCCAACTGACATCATCATTCTTCCAAACTTTACACTTAATTAATGCACTGCTATTACTTACTTCCAGACTTTAACGCAAATGCAATGAAAGTAGGGACAAGGAGGATGGAGATGGGACTGACAATATGGGCACCAACACAAGAAGGAAAGGATAAAAGTAAACATATGAATCATGCAAAATGAGGATGACAGAAATCAAAGGATTATTTGCATTCCAAAGTACCAAAGGAGAGAAGAAGCACATATAATGTAAGTCATGGTGCATTTGAATACCAATATTCTTAAAAATTTTAATCAGGGAAAGCTGAGGTTTATAGTAGCAACCACCTATTAAAAATGGAAAAGCTATTAGGCTTTGGATTTGTTGGCATTGGGTCATGTGCTTGGACTTAATAGGTGGGCAGCCAGTATCAGAAAAACCATAGCTCTAGCGTTTAGTACAAGAGGCCATTTAAGTACATTTTTCTACAAAGAAAAAGTGCTGAGATAGTGTGGCCTCCCTCATAACCGACCACCCAAAGTGAGGAAACCCTATGGCCAGTTTGGAGGGAGGGGGAGTATAGGGGAGTAGAGTAGAGTTGGCCGGAAATTAGGCTAGTCCCCTCTCTCTCCATGGTACTCTCCCTCCGTTCTAGGGATTTGGTCTATGACCATAGTAAGCGCTCATATCCCGTGTTTCCTACGTACTGACAATTCTTTCAAAGTCCGTAAGGGTCATGTTCATTGTTGGAACTAGTGGAAAGACTCTGTGGTTTGACATCCTTCTGTTGAACGTGAGTGGATCTAAAGGCTTTTATCAAAACCTAGAGGTAATTGTTCATATCTAACCATTGTTACTTATAGTAATTATTATTCTTGTGTCACAGACAAATAAAACACTTTTTTTACAGTAACAACAGAAATGTATGGATTGCATTGTTTGTTTCTATTCTTCATGAATACAATTAAGAGGAATAGGGGGATTGGCAATTGAATAATAAGGAAAGTGAAGATATTATGGTTCTTTTCCCTCCTTTTTGATTGGTAAGTACACACACCTGGTGGGTTTTGAACACGCAACTTTACCCTCCAACTAGTTCTTACAAAGTAAGGAGGTGAAATTTGAGCATTGCAAAAGAACTTCCCTTATTTTGGCAGCAGAGCAAGTACTTTCTTTTTTGTTTCAAGGGAAAAAGAGGGAGGGGGGGGGGGGGGGGGGGGTTCTAATAGAGAATATATGAAGCAGTTTCCCCGTAACAAAGAAATTATGGGGATAAGTTATTAACAGGAAGTATGCCGTTGAGCAAGGTACAGATAAACTGAGAAATAATTAGCATAATTTTTTCATCAGACGAAACTTTGTTTTGCAAAACATTGGAACTAGATATTGATACCCTTAACAAGACTATTTTCAGACATCAAGTGAGTTTTCACAGTAAGCAATGAGACCTTGGGAAAAGAGTCCTCTTGAAAAATTGCTCACATTAATGTGCAAAAATTAACTCCACTAGTCACCAATTTCTTTTCTTTTTTCTTTTTTTTGTTCCCTAACATGTTAACTTATTAACAGGCCTCATTAGCCTGCCAAAACAAGTGGTAATCAACTTTGCCAAATCTATGCAAATATTATTGATGCAACTTTAAACAAGGAATGCTTCCTAGATGGAGTTTTTGGGGTAGAAAGCCTGTATCAGAATATTTTGTATGTTTTCTTTTGGTTGTACTTTTAAAAACTACACTTTGCCTTATTTATTGGTAACCTCTTCCATTGCTATTTCTAGAACTTAATTCAAATACTATAAAGCAGTCACAAATTGTATCAGACTAATATCAAAGTTAACAATAGCAAGTTCTAATGAGTTTATACCATATTTCATATTAGGTTCCAAGTTTTTAATGTTGTAAATTAATGTCCCAAACTTATGAAACAGTTTCAATTTGAAGCCCTTATCCATCTTCATTATTCACTTTCGTTATTGTGAGCATTAACAAAGCAGAGAAGTCGGGGAAACGGTTGATAAAACCTTTTCTTTTACCACATTCACTAGCTTCAATTTCCTAGAAATCACTTTCTCACTCTAAGCAAATCTCTCTCTCTCTATCTCCACCATTCAACATCAAATTGATTAATGAACAAGCCTCAGATGAAACGTAGAGTTTAATCAATGATGTCCCGCTTTTCTCTATTCCCTTATCATCCTCAATAACAGAAATGAATAACAGAGATGGATAGACCAATAGAGGTTTCAAATTGAAACAATTTCTTAAACTTTGGACTCTAATTGATAAACTATTTAAAAAAGAAAAATGGGACCTGATTTGAAACATGGTATATAAGATGTGAGCTTTTATTTATCATGTAATTTCTCCACACAACATATAAAAAAAAAAAAAAAAAGTTCTCTATAGAGTTAAGCACTTTTTTGAAGTACTCGTCCTGCTTTTAAGAGCTACAACGAAAACAAGGCAAAGTTTGGTTTCAAAAGCAGTAATATTGGGTTCCAAATATGAACCATGATGAATATTACTTAGGAAAAGATAAACAAAGCATAAAATCGCATAGCAATGGAAAAAAAGAGAAAGTTAGAAAGAATATGAATGGGTTGTGACCTGTTCTTGGTGGCCTTGTGCAGCTGGGTTGAGAGACCTCATGTTGAAGTGAAGAAGAAGAAGAAGAAGAGGAAATAGAGAGAAAGTGTGGTACAGGTAGTTTTGAGAGCATATTGGGACGGCACAGTCGAAGAGAAACAATAGTTGGAAAAGACGACAGCATGGGAATCATTGGGAACTCCGACATTCTTGAAAATTGTCACCGTACTCTTTTTTTTTTTTTTTTGGTACTTTACAACTTGAACATATCACATATGACGCTTCGCCATGCCCTCTGAGTTTTCTTCCTTGTTCATCATCTTACGTGCTTAGTCTAAAGAATGTCGAATCTTTGTGTTATGTAATGGTTAATAAACTACTCGCAGACTGGCGCGATGGACAAGAAAATTTGAAACACAGTGCAATAAAAAAATTATTTTTTTTTTTTTTGAGAAATAATTACAACATGCTACTACTAACTCCACAGCTCGAACCCTTTCCCCCCCTAGACCCTCAAGTACTTTGTACATGGAGATGTGTCAATTCAGCTACAAATCCTTTGGCAAAAAAAAAAAATTATTATATAAATGTATTATTACTATATAAATGTATTCAGCTAAAAAAATTATTACTATTAGATATAGTTTATAGTGTAACCGTGTGAGAACTATTAAACTAAGTTGTAACTATGTATACTTTGTTAATTATTATATAAATGTATGCAAGCCACCTTTTATAGGTATATTTTCTTCAAAACATAGATCAACATTTCCTTCTTTATAATCAATAAATCATATGCTCCATCATAAAGTAAAATAAAATGCAAAAAGCAAACTATTTTTTCATCATATGAACATATGAATAAATCCTGCAATATATAACTCTTTAAATTCATTAACCATATGATTACTTAGATTATAAGTAAAATAAGACCAACCTAGCTATCCATCATGACACTGCAGTATCGTCTAGATATAATTATATAAAAATCATTTTTTATTGATCTTGTCCCATTAACCTAAAGTATCCTCTGTACAACTAATAAGATCTTCAGAGAATAACATATGACGGGGAATTTTTAGTTTGAACAACCAATTATATACATAAATCATCTAACACAAATATCGAAGATAGAATCTATAACTTTAATTCAAAATTTTAGCAAAATAATCGAATAAAATACTACCTTCAACTTAGTGAAATTAAGATATTGTTTTATAGGGAGTGTACACGTTCAACCAAGAGGAATTAATCAAAGAATTTTTAATCATGATCAACTATGTTAGTTTGCTCTTTGCTTTTCATGGTTTCTCACTTTTCAGAATGAAGATGGCATTAACATATTTATACTACGACAATTATAGAGTACTTATACAAAACTATTCAAAAACTATTGTTCAAAACTTTGTACAAGTAAATTCTTTTTCATGTAACATATGTTGTACATACTTATGGAATATAAAAGTTCATTCTCCATTAATGCTTGCATTAAAAATACCAATGACTTCATTATAGAAACCAACCCTATTGAGAAATTTATGTGGTGTAATGCTTAACTGGGCAAGATTGGGGGTACCTTAGGCATTGTGTTTGTTGTTCCTACAACATAAGCCTAATCTGGTGCTATGTAATAGAATTTGTGCAATTTCAAAATCACAAAGAGACTAAAAGGGGAAAAAAAACAAAAGATTAATTCAAAAATGTTAAATGAATTAAGCATTGCATATACGTAATATTTAAGTAAATAATGGAACATCAAATTTTTTTCAAACTAACACTAACCTTTTTTTTTTTTCATAAGTAGATAGTGGTTGAGGGGAGTGATGGGGTTTGAACCACAAACATGGGATACCACAAAGAATGTCTTTACCGCTACACTATCATTTTCACCCTCAAAAATTAATCTAAGATGTTAGAAAAAAGAATAATTTGAATTTCAACAAAGAATTAATCAAGTTCCTCAAGTATCTATACATAAAAACATTAATAGCAAAGTAAAAGCTTATCAAGAAAGCTCAAATTAGCTAAAAATTTGATGACGAAGATGCTAATTATTTGTAATAGAATGACCAAATAAAAATAACAAATGGATTTGAGAATAACACATAAGATTTCTAAAAAGAATTTTACTAAACACATGTGATGCAACAATAACAAAATTACTACACTAAATTTTTTTTTTTTACTTTCTCAATACTCTACATATAAACAAAAATAATAATTCATTATCAATATGTTTCATATCGACATTAAAAATTTCCACAACAATGAAGGGCCAAATAAAATTGCGTTGACAGTTCTAAGTCAGTTAAGAATAACAAAAGTAAATATCATTAAAAAATTGGGGAAAGAAAACAACAAAATCACTTCATAAAGACTAAATGCAAGAATACCAAAAAGAACGGATAAAAAAAAAACCCCACAAACATGGGACACCACAAAGAACACCACAAAATGTTAGTGTTCAAACTAACACTAACCTTTTTTTTTTTTTTTTTTTTTCATTGGTAGATAGTGGTTGAGGGGGTGGTGGGGTTTGAACCACAAACATAGGACACCACAAAGAATGTCTTTACAACTACACTATCATTTTCACCCTCAAAAATTAATCAAAGAGCTTAGAAAAAAGAATAATTCGAATTCCAACAAAGAATTAATCAAGTTCCTCAAGTATCAATACATAAAAACATTAATAGCAAAGTATCTTATCAAGAAAGCTCGGATTAGCTAAAAATCTGATGACAGAGATGCTATTTATTTGTAATAGATTGACCAAATAAAAATAACAAATGGATTTGAGAATAACACATAAGATTTCTAAAAAGAATTTTACCAAACACATGTGATGCAACAATAACAAAATTACTACACTAAATATTTTTTTACTTTCCCGATACTTTACATATAAACAAAAATAATAATTCATTATCAATATGTTTCATATCAACATTAAGAATTTCCACGACAATGAAGGGCCAAATAAAATTGCGTTGACAATTCTAAGTCAATTAAGAATAACAAAAGTAAATATCATTAAAAAACTGGGGAAAGAAAACAACAAAATCACTTCATAAAGACTAAATGCAAGAATACCAAAAAGAAAGGAAAAGAAGAAGAAGAAGAAGATCATTTCTAATTGTGTGTTTTGTTTACCTCAGTGGTCATCCGATTGCCGACTTAACTTTGAAAATCTCTGACAAAAACAATTGATTTCTTCTCAAAATTGTGAAAACTAAAGTTTGATGGGGGTGATTGTGTTGAGTTAATTTTTTGTTGTTGTAGATGATGGGGTGATTGTATGTAGAATGTACATTGGTAGATATAACATCGCAAAGCTTAAATAAATAATTGATGTGTGAGTGAGAGAGATGTAAGGTTGTGAAAAACTAAAAATTTGGAATAGGAAACATTGTAACGGTAGATAAATGAAGAGACACAAAACTCATCTTTGGGCTGGTGATTATACTTGAAATTTTTATTGTATCCACTAAAAAGATAATGAACTATTCAATTTTAACAACTACTTGAAATTTGAAAGAAGAAAACGAAAAGTTGAAATCAATTTGGGTGGCTAAATAAGATCAAGCATAACTGTAAAGGAGTTAGGAGGTTGGAAATGAAGGGACACTTCAAAGCCAAACCCAAATATACGTGTTGGAGCTATCGCTGCTGCCCTGACAAGCATGACAGTTTCCATGATATGTGTACGAACTACAATTACAAAGAACCAATCATTGTTGGTATACGTTGTATGACTTATGGATAGATGATTTTGGTGGAAGTAATAGTTTTTTGGAATTTGTGTCACCTTCAAGGTAAAAAGTAAATGCAAATATGAGGAAGGAGATGCACATAGGAAAGAAAGGAAAGGACAAACTTCCTAAAAATGGATTGGGGCTGGTTGGGGGACTAAAGACCGGCATTAAGAATTGATTATAGAACAAAAAACATTAGCATTTAAGACAAATAAATGGCAACAGCTGAATAGTAATAGAGTGCATCAAAATGTTTGTCCATGATCTATATTTAGTTATTTTATAAATTAAAAAAAAATAGAGAGAAATCATAAAGGAAAAAAGAATTAAAAAAAAAAAAAAAGTATGACGTGGAGGATGAGATGGCTCAACAGGAGTGTAGCAACATTAAATGGTACGCTTCAACTTTTAGTAATATATAGATATAGATATAGATAGATATACATTTTGTTTTTTTTTTTTTTCTTCTAAAATAAATTATTATTATTATTATTATGATTATTATTATTTTGGTCGTGGGATCATTTTTCCTTTTTTTCCCCACACCATTATGTGTGTGTCTTTTATTTTGGTTTTTTAGTTCATAGTTGGGGAGGAAGAATATAGATCATAAGTTCCACTTTTTGGGTGTCACTTTATACCCTGCTCATCACAATTTGCCACGTATTCTTTCTACTTTCCTTATAAATAATTAAATGGTAGATTGCAAATTACACCCTTAAAGTTTGGAGGTGTTTGGATTTTATACCCTAACATTTCAAAATTTGGGTTTTACCTCATAAATTTAAGGAGTGTTTGGATTTTATTACTTAAAACTTTGGGGATATTTGGATTTTACACCATGAAGTTTTAGAATTTGGGAGTGTAAAATCCAAATACTCTTAAACTTTAGGGGGTAAAATCCAAATTCTAAAACGTCAGGGTGTAAAATTCAAATTTTGAAACTTCAAGGTGTAAAATCCAAATGCCTCCAAACTTTAGGAGTGTAATTTGCAATTTACTCATAATTAAATGCCCAAAGTTAAAAAAAAAAAAAAAAAAAAAAAAAAAAAAAAAAAGAGACACATGCCATACCATGAGTTGGAGCATAAAGCAAAACTCAAAAATAAGATAAATGATTTATATTTGAGGAAGAGGTATTTGAACCTAAATGTCTCCTTTAGAATACAAAATAAAAATGTTATTTGAGTTACAAAGCTCTTAGAACTATTATATTTACTATTTATAATGTGTTACAAAAAAAAAGTCATGCCATAAACGTCTTCATCACATAAACATTCTCTAAGTATATGTAATTCTAGTGTCAAATTTATAAAACCCATATCCACAATCCATCACAATATGTATCAATTATAAGAAGGGAAAAGTTGACGAATGTCCTAAGGGCATTTGTTTAGGAACTGTTTTTAGAAATATTTTTATGGAAAAATGATAAAACAATTAATTTTTCTGACAGCTTTTTATATTTCTCATAAAAGTGGTGTTAAAGTTTTTCTAATATAGTTTGTTAACAATTACTCTAAGGACATCCGTTAATATGACCCTTAAAAGAAATCTAGTTGAAGATGCTTAGTCTCTACCCTTTTTTAAGGTTGAATCTCAATGCTTCAAAAGAGAGAGATCAGTAAACCACTGACAAAGAGTGAGTTGATTTAATGAACGAGAAAAAAAAGAGAGATAGAGAACACCAAAAATAATATTAATAGAAGTAATAAAAAGATATATCAATTTAGGAAAAAATAGAAAATATGTCTTTGTATAGAATATAATAACAAAGGAAAAAAACTCATGGTTAACGCTAACTATTTTGTTGTGGATCTATGATTTACTCCAAATTTTGAGACGAAGGCTTGAATTGTAGTTGTTATATTTAGGGGAAAATGCTTTACATCTTGAACTTTTATTTTAGTCAATATAGACAATTTAGTACCTGAAGTTTACAGGTGTGCCAAATGGCTACTTTTGTGAGACAACGAATTGTGCCTTTGGTTCAATCCTCTCTCTGTTAGTTCTTTCTCAAACTGAATCGGTTGCAATAATTGGCTCTGGTAATTTTTTGTTTTGTCCACCTGACTAAAACGTTAGTTTATTAAACGATAGTCTAACATAAGTAGCTACTTGATACACATGTAAAGTTCAAGAATTAAATTGGTTAAAATAAAGTTCAAGTATTATTTGACACACATGAACTTTACAGGTGTGCCAAATAGCTACTTTTGTGAGACAACGAATTGTGCCTTTGGTTCAATCCTTTCTTTGTTAGTTCTTTCTCCAAACTGAATCGGTTGCAACAATTGGCTTTGGTAATTTTTTGTTTTGTCCACCTGACTAGAACGTTAGTTTATTAAACGATAGTCTAACATAAGTAGCTATTTGACACACATGTAAAGTTCGAGTATTAAATTGGTTAAAATAAAGTTTAAGAGGCGTAAGGTTCACTACATCAAAATTCAAGTGGAGTTAAAGGCATTTCCCCCTTATATTTAATAAGATATTACCATTGTATACCTTTTATCATTATGTTTAATTTTGGAGTAACTTGGTCGCAAGATAAGATGCATAATCTCCATTCTGTTTCTATCCTTCCTTGAGTTACGTGGGTGCAACAAAATTTGACTATCATTCAACAATATATTGATATGGTTATCTTTATGATGATATTCAAGAGTAAAGTGTGGTATTCACAATGGTCCTCTTGCACCTAGAGGTAAAATGTCATTTGTGTGTGATATTCAGAATATGGTGTTGATGGCACTTCTTTTATTTATTTAATTGTTTTTTGTTTTTGCCATGCAACAACTTCTTAATGGGCACCACTGTTCACGTTAAACGAGTTGGTACTTCTTCAAACTTTAAAGGCTTGAGGATATAGTTATCTTTATGATGATATTCAAGAGTAAAGTGTGGTATTCACAGTGGTCCTCTTGCACCCAGAGGTAAAATGTCATTTGTGTATGATATTCAGAATATGGTGTTGATGTCACTTCTTTTATTTATTTAATTGTTTTTTGTTTTTGCCATGCAACAACTTCTTAATGGGCACCACCGTTCACATTAAACGAGTTGGTATTTCTCCAAATTTTAAAGGCATAAAGGGTTCGAGTTGTTCTGGTGTGGGAAGGGTGGGGTTATATTGTCGATTGTCAAAAAAAAAAAAAAAAAAAACAATTCTTTAATGCGCATAGAATTTCGGCCCAAACAAGCACTGACTTCTTTATTTTTCATCATAATTTATTCGGCTTTTGGCCCACATTACTTTGCTAATGCAAAATGGTCGCTTGGCCCAAATTTTCTTTATTGCACTGGTTGAGCATCATGGTCCACATTCCACACTCTTTGCTGACCGCAAGGGTGGGTTTGTAGCCCATATTTTCTCTCTCTACAGGAGCTCAATGCTGGCCTTATAGACCAAAATAGTTTTAATGCTCAAAGCCCACTTCACTTGAAGAAAAGAAGACTGCTTGGGATACTTAAGTGAAAGACTCACACTTGCAAGTGAGATCATTACCAAAGAAGTGCTCTTGAAAACACACAATTAACTCTCACAAGGAGTTTAGCAAAAAAAAAAAAACTCTCACAAGGTGCTTGAAAACCCATAATTAAGCCCTTTCCATGACCTTGTAAATTTACCATTACCAACTTTCCATCACTTCGATCATAGACTACTCAACATCATCTTGTCCATCTAGCATTTGGAGCAAAGAGTTGAACCTACAAACAACACAATGAAAACTTTTAGTTTGCTAAACTTGTTGGATCCTATAGTGTGGATGATAATCCAGTTAGGATGGGAACCACCAACATTGTCGGAGAGAGAAAAATTTCAACGTATTAAATGAATGGGGAGTCCTAATATTTATAGACTCCTTCATGTCAAAATAGAAACAAATCTCACGTTTTGTGAAACCTAATCTAATAAGATTTCCATTCACATCAAAGACCAACAAAACTCTAAAGGAATCTCCTAGAAAACTACTTGATTCTCAAGGAAAAATGTCATTCACTTCAAAGGAGCAACTTAGACTCTTTATTCTCTTAGAATTCATGAGATAGAAAGGGTGGCAATTTGTGTTTGCGGGTTGGGTTCATGTCGTGTCGAGTATGACTATCCAGCTATATGGGTTGACCCAAACCCGACCTGTTTAGTAAACATGTCAAGAATCCTTAACCCTAATTTGACCTGTTTATTAAACAGGTCGACCTGACATGACACATTTAACCCATTTAATTAACAAGTCATGTAAAGATCAATACAAATGACCTGTTTGATTAATAGGCCATACCTAACTTCAATAACCTGATGGAGCGTAAGCTCGTCAGTTATGTTCGTCAGACATAGACGATTCTTCAGCCTTCAAGGATGGTCACCGGTGTGGTGCCTGCCACAATGCCTCCGATGCCAAAGTCAGTGTACAAAACTCTTTTCAAAGTAAAGCAATGAAAAATAAACAGAACGAAAAGAAATCTCTTGTTACTCGTATGTGTGTATGTACCTTATTCTTGACAATGTGTGGGGCTTATATATGTTCTTATGGCCTCTAGCCGTTGGAGTGGTTATGGAGGTCTTAATGCTCCTTTTGGTAACGTCTGGGGTTGAATAATATGTCATCAATGTCATTCAACGGATTGTACAGTTGTCCTTGTAACCGTTTTGGGTTTGATTGCCTGCATTGAATGGTCCGGATTTCTTCGTCAGTAAGGCATATAATTGGCTTACCTAGACTGAGGTTGGCTTCGTCCGTCTTGATGGGATCGTCCGTGAGGGATGAGCTCGTCGTTCTATCAGTTGCCCCCCGATTCTGTGTTCGTCGTTTAAATGACGATCATAGAATGTGATGAGTTTACAGTTTTCGAGTGCCGTTTGGGATTTCGCTCCGTATTAAATGCAAAGTGGTGGTGTTTCGCAAATCATGGCACAAGTGGCACGTGCCAGTGGGTGAGTGAAGTTAATGCTCCGTTTGGTGGGACTATTGGGCTTCTCGCTGGTTTTTCAGTTTCCCAAAACCTTAGTTTAAAACCGTTTCTTGTTCACTTTTTTCAAAAATACCTTAATCATTGCTCTGGTCATTTTCTCCGGTGAACCTTCTCTGTAACTTCTTTCTGCAATTTCTCTAGTGTACGGCGTGGTGGTGTCCCCCCTGTCTGTTGCTTTTAGTGGTATGCCCTCCTTCTCTTCTCTCCTTTTTTTTTTTTTTTTTTTTTTTTTTTTTTTGATGTCATTGTTCTTGCTTTGCTACAATTTTGCCCCTAATTTCTTTTCTTCCTTTCCACTTTTTGCTTGTTTCTAATTTCTTGGGGGTTTAGTTTGCCATTGTACTTTCTTCTTGTTTTTCATGGTTCATAGCTCTGAGGTTAGGATAGCCTGCCCATCAATTTCATTTCTTTTTGCTCGTCTGGGAGGGTTTTTGGGTGTTCCCTCCAATATTGAGGATTTTGTTTTTGAGGGTAACTGTTTGAGTGTCGCATTGGCTGATTTATTGCCTTTGCTTCGTCGATCTCTAGATTGGTTTGTGAACGAGGTTGGAAAGCGAGTAGGTATGTCCGAAGTTAGGTCGAGTGAGTTAGAAACTGGGCTGTCGTCCAACGACGGCGGCCCTGCTGGGGAGGATACCGCCGTCTCTAGCCCTCGAGAGGTTAGGGCTTTTTATGCTCAGGGAGAGGAGTGTGGGCTGGATGCTGACACATTGGGGAGATTTAGAGATAGGTTTCAGTTTCCGAATAGGGTTAGAGTTCGTCTACCCAATGCGGAGGACCGAGCATGTCACTTCTTCCCAGGTGAGGTATGCTTTTACGAGGCTGCCTTCACTTGTGGTTTGAGGTTTCCCGTCCATCCCTTCCTGATGGAATTGTTGGATTACTTTGGTATTGCTCCTGGGCAACTTATGCCCAATTCGTGGAGGATTTTAGTTAGCTGTATGGGGATTTGGCTGGCTGCCACTGATGGGGATATGCTCAGGGTTGATGAGCTTATTTATTTATACCGTTTAATGGGTACTATGAACTGGTCCCATGGGAAAGGAGAACTAGGATCATCAAGAAGTTACCCTCGTCATTCAGGTACTGGAAGTCCAGATTCTTCTTTGTGTTTGGGGACGACTTTGAGACTCCCTCGGGCGAGGTTTGGGGTGATCTCCTGAGGTTGCATCGTCGGTGGGGAGCCCCGACCTTAGGTGCGTCAATACCCTTCTTAATTTTTTTTTTTTACTTTACTGCGTTCGTCTCCATTGGTGGATTTCCTCATTCCTCCTTTTTCTGCAGTTAAGAGACGACCTAAGCTAAAGAGCAGGTATAAGAAACGAGTGGAGAAGGCGATTGAATACGCGCAGACGATCGAGAGCTGGGACGATCTGGTGGACCCACGGACCCTTGCCTTCTATTGTCTCGGCCCGGAACCTTCTAACTTTGTTCTGTGCACTCTTAAGATCGAAGGGAAAAAAAGTAAGTTATGGGTTCGTTTTTGCGCATTCTCCCTTTTTTTTTTTTTTTTTTTTTACAAGTGTTTTCTTCTTGCAGAGATGATGACTAAATTCAACAAGGGCATGTACGCAAAGATGAGGTCTAAAAAGGACGAGCCCTTATCGAATTTGGGGAAAAAGGCTGTTCACGTCACTAAGAGGGGTGGCCCCGTACCTGTAGCCTCCTCTGTCAGCCCAATCGCATCTGGGGCTTTGGTTACAAGGATAGCTTCCCCCACGACTTCGGTGGAGGAAATCGAGGGCACTCCGGTTTCCAAGAGACTGAGGCTGACGAAGAAGGAGAAAGAAAAGGGTGATCCTTGTACATCCACGATCTGGAGTGACGAAAGACTTGCAGTGGACCGGGCCCATGAAGCCGCGAGTGCTGCAGACTTAAAGGTCCTTTTAGGTGTCCCATTCAATGACGTGGCTGCTCGGCACGTCCAAAAGCTGGTACAGGTATGTTCGTCTGTGCCTCAACTCTTTTTTTTTTTCTTTTTTTTTTTTTAACTCAGGGTCTCCTTCCTTTTTTTTTTTTTTAGGTGCTGGGAGAGAGTATCCACATTACTTCGGAATATCTTACGCAGGAGGCCAAGGTCGCGTCTATTACCTCCAGGATGGAGGCTTTGGAGGCAGAGAATTCTACTTTGAAGAAAAACTTGATAGACTCCATGGGCGAGGCGACGTCTCTGAAGGAGAAGGTAAAGACGCTGACGGAAGATCTCAGGGTAGAGCGTCAGCTGACGCTCGAGAAGGATGAGCAGATCCTTTCAGCCAAGGAGAGCCTCAAGACCATCGCTGCTAGATCTGTGGAGGCCTTCCAAACCATTGAAGAGTACAATACTGTGCTCTTCAGTTGGTACTTTAGGGGTTTTGAGCTCTTAAGGAGATATCTCGTCAAGCACCCCTCTGGAGTAAACATGGAAGAACTGGATCTGGAAGAAGTGGATCAAGAGATGGCTGCGGACGAGGCTGTTCAATCGTCTGCTACTGAGCCTAACGCCTCTATTGACGCCTCTGCTGGTGCTGCCCCTCCCCAGGACGCTCCGGGTGAAAGTGCTGCTTGACGATCCTAAAACTTAGAAAATTTCTCTCTTTTTTTTTTTTTTTTGAGAAGCCCTTTATGTTTTGGGCTTTGTTATATAAATCTTTTATATTCTATCTATTTTGGGAACAATGCTTTCAGCCCAGTGTTTATGGGCTTTTATTTGGAAACGATGTTTTTAGCCCAGTGTTTATGGGATTTCATTTGGAAACGATATTTTATATTCTATCTGATTTAACTTACTTTTCCTGTACTTACTTGTATTTGAAATTTGCACATGCTTTAGTTTGATACATGCTTGTCGTGCATTCCATGGTTGGTACCTTTGCAGCATCTTGCTCGCCAATAACTTGCATTCGTTAGTGCGTGGTTTCGTTATTTAGCGACTTTTGACTTTTTAGTCCTTTTAGGGATATCGTCATTGTTGGTAACGTACATCCGTCAAGGCGGAATCTTGTTACTTAGCCATTTTTGGCTTTATGTAGATTTATTCGTCAGTAACGTACATTCGTCGAGGCGGAATCTTGTTACTTAGCCATTTTTGGCTTTTTAATCACTCTTAGTGATTTTATCTTCGTCAGTAACGTACATCCGTCGAGGCGGAATCTTGTTACTTAGCCATTTTTGGCATTTTAATCACTCTTAGTAATTTTATCTTCGTCGGTAACGTACATCCGTCGAGACGGAATCTTGTTACTTAGCCATTTTTGGCTTTTTAATCACTCTTAGTGATTTTATCTTCGTCAGTAACGTACATCCGTCGAGGCGGAATCTTGTTACTTTGGCTTTTGTGAGTTTATTCTGGGTCAAGCCTGTTCGCACAAAAATATTAGCTGAATAATTCATTTATTGATTGATAATGACGAATATATCTTTCTATTACAACTACTGATGGTATTTCTTCAAATGTTCAATGTTCCATGGTCTTGAGAGTTTTTCTCCGTCTAGGGTCTCCAGGTGGTAGCTTCCTTGTCTGGAGTAGTGAATGACTTTGTATGGTCCTTCCCACGTGGGGCTGAGTTTTCCTTGAGCTGGGTCCTTGGTTGCTTGGGTCACCTTACGCAGGACGAGGTCTCCTATGTTGAGTCGCCTGAGTCTCACCCTTCTGTTGTAGTAGTCTGTCATTTTCTTCTGGTATTCAGTCATCTTGCTGAAGGCTTTGCCTCGAACTTCGTCAAGGCAATCCAGATCTACTCGCAGTAGGTCGTCATTGTCTTCTTGATTAAAAACTTCTCGCCTGGTGCTGGTTATTCCCACTTTGACTGGGATCACTGCTTCTGTGCCGTAGGTAAGTTTGAAGGGGGTCTCTCCCGTTGGGGTTCTAGCCGTGGTTCTGTAAGCCCACAAGATGTTGGGCAGTTCGTCCTGCCAGGCACCCTTTGCGTCGTCCAGTCTGGTTTTTATGATCTTGAGTAATGTGCAGTTCATCACTTCCGTCTGTCCATTCGCCTGTGGGTGGCCTGGTGATGAGAACTGGTTCTTGATGCCCAAGCCCGAACAGAAGTCCTTGAAAACCTGGCTATCGAACTGTCGTCCGTTATCCGATATGATCGTCCGTGGGATCCCAAACCTGCAGACTATATTCTTCCACACGAACCCCTGGATTCTGGCTTCGGTGATGGTCGCCAGTGCCTCAGCTTCAACCCATTTAGAAAAATAATCAATAGCAACCAGTAAGAATTTTACCTGACCTTTGCCTTGAGGCAATGGGCCGACGATGTCGATTCCCCATTGTGCAAACGGCCATGGAGAAGTTATTGTCGTCAGTTTTTCTGATGGGAGCCGTTGAATATTTTCGAACCTCTGACACTTGTCACATTTCTTGACGAACCTTGTGGCCTCGTCTTGCATGGTTGGCCAGAAGTAACCTGCTCGCATAATTTTTCTTACCAAGGATCTTGGGCCCGCATGATCTCCGCAAATCCCTTCATGGACCTCTCTCAGGACGTATTTGGCCTCCTCTTCGTCAACACACCTCAAGTAAAGCATTGAGAAACCTCTCTTGTATAAGGTATCATTGAGAATTGTGAATCTGGCGGATCTTTTCTTGATCTTCCTGGCTTCATCTGCGTCCTAGGGTAGATGTCTGTCCTGAAGGAAAGACATGATGGGTGTGATCCAGCTACTTGTCCCCTGGATTGCGAATGTTGAAATTTCTTCTATGCTGGGGTTTCTCTATATCTCCATCATCAAGTCTGTTCCCGATTTTGTTTCTTCCGACGAGGCAATCTTTGAGACTTCGTCTGTAGCCACATTCTGGCTTCTCGGGATTTGGATGAACTCCACTTTTTCGAACTCTTGAGTCAAGCGTTTCGTCAACCTGAGATATTTCTGCATTCTTTCTTCTTTTGCTTCGTATTCTCCTATGATCTGCCCAATTACTAGTTTTGAGTCGTTCTGGACTAGCAGGTTCCTGGCCCCAAGCTCTTTTCCGAGCCTTAAACCTGTCAGGATTCCTTCGTACTCAGCTTCGTTATTAGTGGCTGAGAATTTTAGCTGAACTCCATATCTCAATTTTCCTCCATCAGGAGGGGTTATGACGACCCCTACTCCCCCTCTTTTTTTGGGCTGATGAGCCGTCAGTCTGAATCACCCATATCTCGTCCATGTTGGCAGGGCTCGGCTCGTCTGGATAAGTAAACTCGGCGATGAAGTCTGCTAGAGCTTGCGCTTTGATGGCTGTCCTGGGATGGTATTCCACGTCGAATTGGCTGAGTTCAATCGCCCACTGGACCATCCTCCCGGCTGCTTCAGGCTTGCTCATAGATTTCTTGATGGGTTGGTCCGTCATCACTAAGATTGGATTCGTTTGGAAGTATTGCCTGAGCTTGCGCGAGGCTACTATCAACGCAAATGTGATTTTTTCCGATCTTTGGGTACCTGAATTCAACTCCTTGGAAAGCTTGGCTGATGTAGTAGACTGGGAGCTGTTTCATATTTTCTTCTCGGATTAAAGCCGCACTGACGGCCGTAGATGAAACTGCCAAGTATAAGTACAAGTTTTCACCTTCTTTGGACGGGCTTAAGAGTGGTGGATTGCTGAGGTAACGTTTGAGCTCTTGGAAGGCAGCTTCACATTCGTCGGTCCATTCAAAGGCTTGCTTCAGGGTCTTAAAGAATGGTAAGCATTTATCTGTTGCTCTAGACACGAATCTGTTAAGAGCTGCAATCCGGCCTGTGAGCTTCTAGACTTCCTTGACGGTCTTGGGTGATGCCATATTGATTATGGCTTGCACCTTCTCAGGATTTGCTTCTATTCTTCTCTGGGACACCATGAATCCCAGGAATTTTCCTGAGGCAACACCAAAAACACACTTACCAGGATTCAGCTTCATTTGGTATTACTTGAGGGTATCGAACGTCTCCTTAAGGTCGTCCAGATGTGCAAGCTCTTCCTTGCTCTTGACGAGCATATCGTCGACGTACACTTCCATATTCCTTCCTATCTGCTTAACGAACATTCTATTCACCAACCTTTGATAAGTTGCTCCTGCGTTTTTTAGCCCAAAGGGCATCACCTTATAACAGTAGAGCCCTTGACTAGTGATGAAGGCGGTTTTTTCTTGATCCCCGTAAGCCATTTTTATCTGGTTGTACCTTGAGAATGCATCCATGAATGTCAACAGCTTGTGCCCGGCTGTAGAGTCTACGAGCTAGTCTATTCTCGGGAGGGGAAAGCTGTCCTTCGGGCAGGCCTTGTTCAGGTTCGTGAAATCCACGCACATTCTCCATTTCCCGTTTGCTTTCTTCACTAGGACGACGTTTGCGAGCCAATCTGGATAGTATACCTCCCTGATGAAGCCTGCAGTCAAGAGTTTGCTTACTTCGTCAGCAATTGCTTGGTCTCTCTCGGGTGCAAAGGTTCTTCGTCTCTGCTTGACGGGCTTTCTCTCTGGGTCCACATTTAGCCTGTGTTGGATGACTTCTGGAGATATGCCTGGCATGTCATCATGACTCCAGGCAAAGACGTCTAAGTTCTCCCTAAGAAATTGTATGAGCTTCATTCTCATCTCAGGACTCAAGGTCGTCCCTATTCTTGTTGTTTTCACTGCTTCCCCTTCGATCAGTTCTACTGCTTCCAGAGCTTCCACCTTTTCTCCCTCTTTTTCTTCTATTATCCACGTGTGGTTCTCCTTATCTGCTAAGACAGCTTAGTAGCATTCTCGAGCTAAAACTTAATCTCCTTTGACTTCACCAACACCATTTTCTGTTGGAAATTTTACCTTCAAGCAATAGGTGGATGTGGACGCCTTCCACTTGTTGAGTGCTAGCCTTCCGATGATGACGTTATAGGACGAAGGACAGTCTACTACCAAAAAGTCTATCTGACGAGTCAGTTGCTTCGGGTACGTTCCCACCGTTACTGTCAGCGTCACTATGCCTCTGGGATAGACCCGGTCGCCGCTGAAACTGACGAGGGGGGAATCAAATGGACGAAGTCTTCTGGGATCCAGCTTCAATTGTTGGAATGAAGGAAAGTAGATGATATCGGCAGAACTACCGTTGTCCACGAGGATCCTTTTGGTGTTGAATCCTTCTATGGTGAGCATTATGACCAAGGGGTCATTGTGTGGCTGCTTCACTCCTCTAGCGTCACTCTCGTTGAAGGTCATATCCTGATCAGTTCGTCTGTATTTTGGCAAGGGCGTCATGTGGACGCTGTTTACTTGTCGTTGGTGTGTTTTCTTGAGTGACTTGAATGAGCTCCTAGTGGTAGGCCCCCCTACAATCATCTGTATCTCCCCGATCACATTTTGAGGAGGTTGGGATTGACGACCGTCGTTCCTGGACGAGGACTCATGTTGGCCTTTGTTTTCATCTCGAAACTTATTGTGCTCTCCCTTCTTCACGAATTTCTGCAGCTTCCCCCTTCGTATCAATTCTTCTATTTGCTCTTTGAGATCCTTACAATCTTCTGTGTAGTGACCATGATCTTTATGAAATCGGCAGTACTTACTCTTGTCGCGAACGTTAGGAGACGAGTGCAATGGTTGTGGCCACTTAAGGTAGTGCTCGTCTTTAATCTGCGTCAAAATTTTGTCAACAAGCATAATGAGAGGAGTGAATTTTACCGTTCGTGGATTTTTATCATCTCTCCTTCTAACCCCGTCATTGGTTCGACGATCCGGTCGGTCCCTCTTTTGTCCTCTACAGTTGTCTTCTCTTCTTCCTCTGTCCTCGGGTCTATCTCCGTCCTTGATAGCAGCTAGCGCGTCTTCAGCATTCATGTACTTCTGCGCCTTAAGGAGCATTTCAGCCATCGTCTTTGGGGGATTCTTTGCGAGTGAGGTAACGAGCTCCCTAAACCTCAACCCTACCTTGAAGGTCGTCAGTTGCACCTTATCATCAGCTTCGTCTACCTGCAGTGTTTCCCTTGTAAAATGTTTTACATACGACCTCAAAGTTTCCTTTTCTCTTTGCTTGATGGTGAGCAAGTGGTCTGCGGTCCTCTTTGGTCGTTGTCCTTCAATAAAGTGACGTAGGAAGGCACTGCTCAACTGCTCGAACGTGTCGATGGACGATGTTGGCAACTTTGTGAACCATTCTCGGGCAGCTCCCCTGAGCGTAGTTGGGAAGGAACGACACAATATTTCATCTGGGGGCTGCTGAAGTCCCAAGATTGTTTTGAAGGTATTTAGATGATCCTGAGGATCCTTCAGCCCATCGAAAGGTTCGAGCTAAGGTAGCCGGAATTTTGACGGTACTGGACAATCGAGGATGGCTATTGTGAACGGTGAATCCGTCGCTCGGACCATTCGATCCACACTTCGCTCCGTCTTCTCCTTGATGGCATTCGTAAGCTCGTCCATTTCCCTCCTCATCTCTCTCAGCATGTCCTAGTTCTGCTCGGTCGAAGTGGTGGGCCTTCGAGGGTTACTTCTTCTATGACTATTCCCTTCGTCATCCTGATTTCCCTTGGTCCGATTCTCCTCTTGTTGAAGCCGTAGCTTCATCTCCTGGTTCTGCCTGGTCAATTCTTCCACTGTGGCTGCAAGAGCTTGAATTTGCTGAGCTAAGGCTGCAGAATTTTGATTGGACTCCATCTGAGAAGAATAATTGATCGGAAACTACTATCTTGAGTTTGAACACGAAAATGTCGGTTCCCACAGACGGCGCCAAACTGATGGAGCGTAAGCTCATCAGTTACGTTCGTCAGACATAGACGATTCTTCAGCCTTCAAGGATGGTCACCGGTGTGGTGCCTGCCACAATGCCTCCGATGCCAAAGTCAATGTACAAAATTCTTTTCAAAGTAAAGCAATGAAAAATAAACAGAACGAAAAGAAATCTCTTGTTACTCGTATGTGTGTATGTACCTTATTCTTGACAATGTGTGGGGCTTATATATGTTCTTATGGCCTCTAGCCGTTGGAGTGGTTATGGAGGTCTTAATGCTCCTTTTGGTAACGTCTGGGGCTGAATAATATGTCATCAATGTCATTCAACGAATTGTACAGTTGTCCTTGTAACCGTTTTGGGTTTGATTGCCTGCATTGAATGGTCCGGATTTCTTCGTCAGTAAGGCATATAATTGGCTTACCTAGACTGAGGTTGGCTTCGTCCGTCTTGATGGGATCGTCCGTGAGGGATGAGCTCGTCGTTCTGTCATAACCTATTATCAATTCCTATATATTTAAAATTAAAATACAATTACAATCATAAATATAGTAATAAACATATAATTACAAAAAAAGTTAAGCAATAATAACAAAAGTTAATACATTTATAAGCTAAACAGGTTAAACGAGTTAGACGGGTTCACATGTTGAACAGGAACATGACCTGTTTATTAAACGGATCAGCTGTGCCGACCTGAATATGACTCGAATCTATTTAGCCTCAACTTATGACCTGTTTATAAACAGGTTAGTCGAGTCGGGTTTGCGGGTTGTGTCAGATTTTGCCACCCCTAGATAGAAGCGTAAGTTGCTTCAAATTCCAATAGCTTGTAAACCAACCAACTCTTATCATGTCCCCAAGGCCACAAATCGCACAAGTAAGGAGAAGTTGTTTGGCAAGTAAAGGAATAAGATTTGGGAACAAGGCAACCTAAAATAGTTGGGGACAAGGTAACAATTTTAAATGAGCAATTTCATATTTAAATATAATTTATTTGATTTTTATATTTTATATATATATATATATATTTTTTTTTTCTTTTTTAAATTCATTATTCTTGCTCTTTTGCATGCAAAATTAATAATTACACTTTTATATTTACGCTTTGTTAATATCTACTTTTCAATTGATAATATGATAACTTTACTTAATCTTCTTATGATATAATTATTTTAATTGAAATTTTATATATTTTAGTTTTGAAAAACTTTGATGCAAAACAAATTATAACAAGTATTCTCAGAAAAATTCTGTAATACTTGCATTTGAAAAGAAAATTAGTCTTTTATATAATCAATAATTGTTATATTTAGGGGTGTGCAGCCAACCCACCAATCTGCTAAAATCGACTCGATCCAACCTAGTCCGCTGGGTTGGATTGGTTTTTAGGAGTAGGTGGGTTGGATTGGGTTATGAAAATATTTTTTAATAGTGGGTTGGGTTGGGTTTGGGTCATAAAAATCACAACCCGCCTAACCCGACTCGACCCACTTATATATTTAAAACTATATTATATAATTAATAAAATTTTAATTTAATTTTTTCCTTATTCAGCTCTTCCTATATAAAATCAAATTACCTCACAAACCTTAACAATCTTATTTCTCTCTCTGCTGCCTCTCACTCCTACTCTCTCACTCCACTCTTATTTGTTTATAACTGAGTTGAGATACTAGTTTATGTACATTTTGTTTGTTAACTCAGTTGGATATATTTTTGTTTATAACTGAGTTGGAATATTAGTTAATATATTTTTTTTTTATCAACTTAGGTGACAATATTTTTTTTTTCTCAATTTAATAATAATAGTAATAATAAAAAGAATTATCCAACCCATGTGTTCAACCTGACCCAAGCCGATCCATGTGGGTTAGGTTGTGTTGAGTTCAACCCCTATGATGGGTTGAGTTAGGTTTGATTTTTTTTAACCCACCATGGTGGGTTGGGTCGAAAAATCACCTCAACCCGACCCATGCACATTCTTAGTTATATTACAAGTTTGAACATGATTATGATCATTTTCATTATCATCTTTCCATTGTATTATTTTATTGGTGTCCTCACTCTTTTTATGATGAATTCTCGTTAAATTGTGAGGATTCGTATAAATTTATCTATTTTTATATCAACAACATAACATTATAAAAGCATTGAATAATGTAATCTAATTTATCAAAACCACGACTATAAATTCATTTAATAACATAATAACCTAACTATTCTAACTTGCTAAAACAAAGACGAATTTAATACGTACATAACTTAATTAATTAATAGTATCCAAACCCAGAATAATTTTATGTAGGGAATCATATTTTATGGTTCATACATAAAATTTAACAAAAAAGAGAATTTAAAAAAAAAAGTTTTAATTTTTCTTGAATAAAGTGATACATGGTGAAGAAAACTTGAAATCTAATTTTGGTGTGGAGAGAGAGAGAGTATTTGTTGTGTGGCAAAGTGAGAGGTTGGATGACTAATGTTATTGTTAGCAATCTACTATGTGAAAGACTGATTTATAAAAGTTTAACTCTCAAGTTATTATAGGAAATTGAACATCAATGATGATTCGGTACACTTAACATTTCTTTTTTGGTGAAACAGTTTAGGATTTCAATTGATTGACTTCTATTTTCGTCCTGCAATTTTCAGGTACTCAACTTTATATATGTTCGAAAAACAAAGAAGAAAAACTAACCATTAATTTAAAATTTGGGTTTTTTTTAAGTATTATTTTTTAAATGGGGGGTCCTAGGTAATGGCCCACGTGACATTGCTTAAGGGCCGATCCTATTTAGAAAATGGCTAATATGACACTCGTACACCTAGACACATGTACGCTTGGGTTTATGCTTTAAGGGAATAAAAAGCCGCATGATAGCCAAGCATTTAAATCATGATGCAACTCTCTCTTTATCAAGCATAATTTTTGGTAACCATCGCGCACCTTTGGTGTGATGGTCATTCTACAAGTATAAATACTTGTAGGGTGTGGGAAGAAAGAGCCGGGGTTCAAGTATCCAGGAGGGAGTTTCACACATGTATACACTTAGATTAGGTTATAGTAGAAATTCTATCTTGTAAAATTAAAAAGCATAATTTTTGGTCATTTATTGCATTTCAATTAATAGCCATACTCTCTCTCTCTCTCTCTCTCTCTCTCTCTCTCTCTCTCTCTCATTTGATTTTCTGTCTAACCAAATCTCTCATTTTTCTCCAAAAAAAAAAAAAAAAACCTATCATTGCCTATTTCTTTCTCTTCAAAGTAAATTACATCCACACCAAAAATCAATTAATATCCTAATAATAAAAGACAATTATATAGGTTGAAATTCTATCTATTTATTAAAAAAAAAAAGGGGAAAAAAAGGAAAGGTAAATCACACCCAAATGGGCAAAACTTAGATACAGTAAATTAGGTACAGTACCTTAGATACCCCTTTTAAAATTATAACACCTATCCATTTACTTAACAGTGATACTGCCATTTCTTTCTCCGTTTATTTCTTTTCCTTCTTTTTTTTTGGGCAAAACTTAGATACAGTACCTTAGGTACCCCTTTTAAAATTATAACACCTGTCCACTTACTTAATAGTGATACTGCCGTTTCCTTCTCCGTTTATTTCTTTTCCTTCTTTTTTTTTTTTTTTTTTATTCCCCTGTTTCAGACTAAAGCATTCTGACTCTTGAACTCCGCCAAACACCCTTTGCTCCTATCATTCTCTCTCTCACTCTCTGTTCTTCTCTTTCTCTCTTTCCTTCCCTTCTCTCTCACTCAGATTAGATGAAATAGACGGATCCAGCTCTCTAAATTCTCTATCTTGCTCTGTTTTCGCAGATTGGTTGGCTAGCACGAAGAAAATTCGTTGGTATGTATTGGCTGAATCTCATTATAGGTTTTCAATTCTAGTTGCTGGGTTTGTGTTATTTTAAGGTTTGGTAGAATTTTTCTTTGTTGATTATGATCTATGTATTAATTTTTGTTATTGGGTCTGTGTTATTATTGTCTTGGTTAGTTTTGATTTGGGTTTTCAATTATAGTTGCTGAGTTTGAGTTATTTTAAGGTTTGGAAGAGTTTTCCTTTGGCTATTTCTGATGAAGGTTCAATTTTGGTTAATGGGTTTGTCTTAGTATTGCTTTGGTTAATTTTAATTTGGAGTTTCAATTATAGTTTCTTGGTAAGAGCAACCTTAAACAATTTACATCGACTAGAATTTTTTAAAGCACTCCTCCAGCAGCTCAATTCGAATTTAATTACTTTAATTCCCAACACAACATGTGAGCCATTAAGCCTTTCTCCTTGAGAATGAAGCCGAACCAATTAACGTAACCAAACCTCCAAATCTAGCGAAAGCCATAATTATCCCACACACCCATGCACGTTCACTGCTCTAGAAGTTCACAACGCAAGGCATTTGATCATTTACCACCATAAGCAATGGAAGTCAAATTGTATTGCTACAACCTAAAATTTATTAATTTGGACTCAGGTCATAAATTAGCTTGACCTTATAAATTCTAAGCTAAGTCCATAAATTATGACTCATAATTTAGCTTGACCTAATAAATTCTGAGCTAAGTAATATCTTCTTTTGAGAAGCCAGGTTTAAAAATACTGCCAGACACAACAAAGATGAAGCATCCAACATTGCAAAAAACAAGCACACTACACTAATAATACAATCAATGAAGATGGATCATCCAGTATTGCAAAAAGACAATACTATGCATCATGGTGACCAAATTAGATTACACCATCAGTATCTGCAGCATGAAGTCATTACGCATCCAATGTGATAATAACAATAAAAATACATGCAAACAACACACAAATACAAATTCAGATTCATCAACTATTGAACCTTAGTTTCTAACAAAAATTAAATGAATAACTAATAATTTAATCAAAGCTTATTAAGTACTTGAACCTGAGGAAGAGAATATTATTGGTAAGTACAAGTGTGTTTGTCACTAAGATCAACTCCAAGAAAAAGGCAAATTTGCAGGCCCTTTTGTTGAACATAATCAGTGAAATGAACTAACACCGTATCTACTTCATCCATTGACTTAAACCTGCAGGCTTAAGCTATGTTATGCATTGTGATGTTATGTGCTAGAATGACCTTTCTTTGATTTTTTGCTGAACTTGCTGCCGAATCTTGCTGCTTTGAGCTCTGCAATCACCTTTTCTAGTCTGATAATCCTTTTTTCAAGGGCTAATCCTGGTATCTCCAAGTCCCGGCCATTAGAGCATGAAAGAGTTTGCAACTGACGTGTTGAACTATGTTCTAAACCTTTTGAACCCTTAGGAGGAATATGATCAGGAATAACAATGTCCTTAGCTTGCTTTTCTCTCGTCAAACTTTGTCGTGATTTTTTTGAACCATTCAATCTCCTTTTCTCAGGCACAATACTCTTACTTGTTTCGTGCTGATCAAACATTGATTGCTTCCAATCCAAGTACCTAGCCGTAATAGCTGCCTTGAACAGCCGAGGTAGAATATATAATTTCTCATCACTTATTGGTTTACTGTAATCATTCCACGCAATATCAAGGAATTCATTCAACCGAGGAACAAAACCTGGAAGATCTTGATCCATACCAAATTGCATTGCAACTCGATGTGGAAGGTACTGTTTTATATAGCCAAATCTAACTAGATCAGAAACCCTCATGCATCTAGCAAATGATAGTAATTCTTCATCCAAACCTGGACCAATCGGCACCCAAATATCCTTTTCAGAATAAAACTTGGGAAACTAGCCACCCATTGCCATGGCATAAGGCCTCCACAGAAATCCCTCTCCAGCCAATTCTAGACTCAGCCTCACATTCTCAACCTTCAAACCGTTTACTTTGTCCCATCGAGCCATCCTCAGGTCACCATAATTTAATATATTTGGCTTTGGCTGCAACTCAAAAAATCTCTCCCAAACCCAAATTTGAATCAAATAAAATGGTGACTGAAGGGTTAGCTCTAAAACACCATCTTTAATAACCTTACAACTTTTTGAATTAGTTGCAACAACAATTTTCTCTTTCAACAAACTTAAGTCTCTATAAATGCTTGCAAGAACAGCTGGTGCAAGAACGATTCGTGTCCCTCTAGCTAGTTGAATTGCAACTGGAAAAACATGCTCACTGATTGTACCATGAACACCTGCAAAAACATACCTAGACAACCAACGAGCAAGAAATGCTTGGTGCTCCAATTCTTTTCCACTGTTCATGAATGTCTTTATCCATAAGCTTTTGCATGCCTTCTTAGCTTTTGTAGCCACGATTCTTCTTCGCGCTTCTTTCAAATTCTCTTCTATCTCCTGTAGGTCTTCTGACTCAGCAGGGCTTAAAACAGAGTCCCCTAAAACAGAGTAACCCCCCAAGACTATTACATCTTCCAACGTGACTTTTGCTTCACCCTAAGGAAACACAAATGTTTTGGTCTCAGAACACCACCTCTCTGTAATCCCAAGTACCAAGTTTTGGTCTTTTTGGATATGGTACTTGGAATTCATGACAGCTTCAAAGATTCCAGCTTTCTTTCTTCCAAGTAGATTGGTGCAAAGAAGCCATTTGATCCACCCATGTCATCCAAATCTTGTGCCGGTATCGCCAGCATGAGAAAGTTACCTTCAAAGGCCAATATTGTGGCTTAAGACTTGATGGAAGGGAGCAAAGGACTGAATGGAGGGAGCTCACAGTTTGGTACACTAATGGAGTTTATGGAGGGTTTGAGAAAATGGGCAATTCTTAAATATGGCTCTCTTCCAGTTGGTGAAACCATGAGCATTTCACCCACTTCAAGAATGGTCTCTGATGGATCCTCCATTGTTGAGGATCAAGAATGAGCTCCGACAAGTAAGTCTATGACAGATAAGTGTTGGTGGGTTCGTTTATTTGTTTATAATGGGATGTGGCATTGGGTTTTAGCAGTGTTTTTTATGAACAGAATGAAGTCCAGTAGTTTCATCATGAATAGGCCTATGTGTTAACCAAAAACCAAATCCTACAGAATAGGTAGTGTGGACTAACTGCTTGGTCCTAGAATATGGCGAAATCCACGAAACTGAATGGTTATCTTATTTTCTGTTATGAGGTCATTCTATAAATCATGAGATTCTGCTAAAGCAGAGATCTTGCTGCCGTTGCTGGACATCTCATATGTATATATATACATATACACACACATATAAGATTATTGTTAGATCCATTTGATTCTCCACTCCTTTTGCCATGCTTTTATTGCTGGATATCTCATAATATTATTGCTAAATTTTCTTTCATTACTTCTGGATATCTCACATTTGTACTTGCATTGCCACTAGAAGCCGTGTTACTTATTTAGACAATATCACTACATGTCATGTCACAACTAAGATCAATGCTTTTTTTTTTTTTTTTTTTAATTTTTTTTTTTTATGGTAACTGAGATCAATGTTGCCGGATGTCTTTCTTCACCATAGAATCTCTTACTGTTATTGCTGTTGCTTGATGCTTTTATAATCTAACCATATCCATGAAGCAAAAACTATTTCCTTCCTTATATTGTCAATGTCCATTTCTACATCATCTTTTACCTTATCTAACTTACTAATTAGATTATTTTATTGTTAAAGGGGGAAACAAAATGGTAGCCAGCAATGGATAACCTGTTCTAAACTTGACTACCCTTTCAAATTTGGTTATACATCTACCAATTAACGTATCAAAACACGACACATTATAGAAACAAGAAAACTCCAACACATGATAACTCAAAAATAATATTAATTGGCAATGGTAACTGTAAGGACTCAAATTTAATTGGACCTAAACAATAAAATTTGTAGAGCGTGGGTAGAAGGGCTAACTATCAGCAAAGCAAACAATGATCGACGTGAGATTCATAGAAATAATAATAAAGGAATTTGACCAAGTATTTGGGAGGATAATAACAATGATTTTTGCTAAGTGTTTATGAAGAAAATTCGTCCTCGGCTTAGTCCGAGGATCTCTTTCCTTCAGAACTGACAAAGGCAAAAGTTGTCCTCGGATTCCCTGAAAACCACTATTACATTTCTATTTCTTGGGTCCTCCCCCCCTCTTTTACATTGGGAGTTCTATTTGTTATGTAGTCTTATTTAGTTGATCTCTGTCGTCCACTTGTCGGTCATCTGAACTTATATTTGAGGGTTTGTCCCATTAGTCACCTCTGCAGGCTTTCTATTAGTTGGAGTAACTAAGGCTGCACTGTTAACTGGTCAATTCACCATTAATGCGGCTAGAGTGTTGGTGGCATGCATTTAATGAGCGAGTGACAGCTTCCATTAATCAATGTCGGCTTGCCGAGGACGTGGGCATCCTTGGCGAGGTCCCTTGACGACTTGGGTCTCGTCTGCTTATCCTCGGATTCTGCCTTCTCCTCGGCGTGGACCTTGGGCCCAATGTGGAGTGGGCCGGGGTTGCTAAATATTTGGGGTCCCACAGTAACTAATTAGTATTATATTAATTTGATTCACGGATTAAAAAATAATTAGATGTAAATTAAGAAAAAATTTTAATAATATGATTGTAATTTAATAAAATCCATAATAAAAATATAATAATAGACTTTAGTTTAAGTAGTGTGGTGAAAAGCATATCGGAAAAACCAAAATTTTAATAAATCTAAAAATTATAATATATTATTATTAAAATAAATAACTAACTCCTTTTAACTTTTCTTGAAAATTTTGGTATTTAGTTTTAACCATAATAATATTCTAAATTTCGCGAAACTTGTGTAATGAGCTTTTACTTATAAGTGTATAATGTCCACAAATATGTTCATATATTTATCATCAACTAGATGAATTAATTAAAAGTTATAAGATTTTCTTATTATAATAAAATTTTCAAAAGAATGAGTTCTAGTTAACTCAATTGGTTTTTCTCAAAAAAAAAAAAAAAAAAAGGTTTTTCTCAACAAAAAAAGCTCAATTGGTAAAGCCTTTTATCCTCGAATAAGAAATTTGAGGTTCTATCTCTGTCTATACTAAAAATTAATTGGTGTCTTGGCCAATGATATCGAATGTAAACTTAACCCGCGACCTAGTTTTCATTATGAGAAAAGCTAAGTAGCACTTCTCATTTATTATTAATAAATTATGGTTTATGATTAAAGCAAAATAAATAATAAAAATTTTCTAAAATTTTGGTTATCTGGAATATTTTTTCTAAGCTTCTTTAAATTATGGTGAAAAAGTTTCATTTCAAGCTTATATAGATAGTAAACATAAAAGAACAAAGTTACTTTAAGTTACATGAAAAATGAATGGCATGTAAAACAAGTAATGAAACTCGTTTTATATATCTTGAAACTTTTGATAATTGAGTTTTAATCAAAATAGTGTTTTAATTTTTTGAAAAGAAGAAAAAACAGTTTGGTACCAAAGTTTTACTTAAAGTAAATTGCAGAAATAATTTTAGTATACTCATCATAAGTCATAGGGTGAAACGATGTCTATACAATTTGTAAACTAACATTAATGCTCGTTTATTTCGAAGTAAAATATTTTATTGAAAACATTTTAATTTTACAATATTTGATGTGTAATTGAAAATGACAAGAACCCATTTTCAAGTGTTTGTTTCATAGTAGAATGAAAAATTTGCCTAATCTCACATCCCAACACATCCAAGCAACCACCACCAAATCAGCAAAACCTAACCCACCACCACTCCTCCAACTACTCAAATATGTACACATATTGGAGAGGGGAAAAAAAAATAGCTGGCTAACCACCCATCACATGCCACAATCCCAAGCTTTCCAGCCACTATCATGACCCACAAATCATCCCAACCATCTAACAAAATCCACAACTAGGCCTAAAAACCAAGGTTAGTAAGCCCACACAACACTAAAAAACCCAGATTATTAAACCCATGCAGTGGTAAAAGAAAGAAAAAAGAAAAAAGAAAAAAGAAAAAAGAAAAAAAGAAAAACTAATCTGAGAACTTGTAGGTGAGCTAATGAAGGTGGAAGAAGAGCCGATGGAGGAGGAAAATTGATAACACCTTAATATGTATACTTGTTATATATTTATGTGGGTGTTATCTCCTTATTACTATGCTTAATTTGTATAATTAAGCTATGATTTGCATTAGTCCATATTATTTATCTTTACATAATTTCTTGAATAAGATATCATTCATTGTGTGTAATTTTCTACTTTTAAGAAATCATGTGAAAAAATGAGTTTACAAGAATTTGTGAGAGAATGGAGGCCAAATTAGATTTAAAGAGGAGCTAAATGACCATGCTTAAATGTCTAAGGAGGTGCAGCTGGAGTGCTTGGGTCATTTACCATGTTTAGAAGCTTCAAATAAGGAAAGAAATCAAAGAGGCAGAATTTGAAAAAATGAGTTTACAAGAATTTGTGAGAGAATGGAGGCCAAATTAGATTTAAAGAGGAGCTAAAAGACCATGCTTAAATGTCTAAGGAGGTGCAGTTAGAGTGCTTGGGTCATTTACCATGTTTGGAAGCTTCAAATAAGGAAAAAAAAAATCAAAGAGGCAAAATTTGAAAAGGAAAAATCAGATTTGAGCACTGATCAGTATTTTAGGTGTATCTCTCTCCTCAAAAATCCAATTGGCTTAAGGTTGGATGGGCTGAGACTGTCACTTAAACATCTAAAACTTTCCAGTTTTGAGTTTTTTGAAATTTACAATATTTGAAGGCCGAAATTAACTCACAAATTTTTGCTGAAAATCTGGACAAAAATTAAATAGTAAAAGTTTTATTTTCTTTGGACACTTTTACATTAGAGTTTGGAAGAGAGGCTTTAGAGAACAAATTTTACAGAGAGAAAACTTTGTATTTTCTTTTTTCTAATAGCAGCTTAAACTCTTTGTTAGGACTAGGGGTTATGTTTCTTCTATATGGTATGAATATTCAATGTGATTTTTTCTAAGATTATAGACAATAACATGTTTGATTGTTCAATTAGATTTCTGTTGATGTATTAGTTCTTCCATGCTTTCAATAAGTTCAATCATGTTTTCTTATTGTTTAGATGAATTTCTAATAGTTTCAAATAGAAATCACATTTTAAAGTGAATGAGTTTTTCTGAAAATTATTCTAACCGTATTATTAATCAAGGTTATCATGCGTTCTTGAATTGTCTCAGTTCAACCGAGTCATAAGTTTTTAATTGTATAAGAACAATTAATTATGAAATATATATTTTCTTAGATCACAAAGAATTTCATATCGATATAAGAAAACACCTCAATGCCCTAGTATTTACGTTATTGATTTAAATCAGTTTCTATTATTATTCTTGTTAACAATCACCAAGTAAAAGTATTTTTCTTCTTCACCCAAATTGTTGTTTAATTATATTGTTTTTGAATTTACCCTGTTCCTTGTGGTTTGACCTCGGTATACTAAGAATTATATTACTATAATCTCCTACACTTGGGAGTGATCAAGCAAATATATATATATATAAAATAAAAAAAAATAAAAAAACTTAGGAAGTTCAAACTTGAGAATCGGTGTGTGGAGGTGAAACCGGTGATGGGTGGGGCAAACAATTGGATTGGTGGCCAATGATGAGTGACTCGCTGGTCTGTTTGTAGGAGAGGGAACTTAAGAGAGAGGGGGGCATAGTTGTGTGAGAATTTTGGAAAATGTTTTACCTTTGTTGCAATGGTAAAACATTTTACAAAATTTTTCCTTGGATTTCCCTTTGGCTTAAAATATTTTACAGTTAACTAACCATTTTATTGTGAAATAAACAACGTAAAATGTGTAAAATGTTTTCCTGAAAAATATTACTTAAAAAAAAAACACAACGTAAGTCACATTGTGCAAGCACAACAAATAAAATCTAACTTTTATAATTAAAAATCTGGAAAATGATTAAAATAATATATAATAAATAATAAAACTTTAAAAAAAAATTCTAAAAACTCTTTGAAGTAGAATTTTAATAGAGTAACATTTTTTAATATTTTTGAAATTTTGACAATAAAATTTCACTTAGAGCAAATTTGTTAATTATTTGGATGTACTTATAATGTGCTACGAGACAAAAAGAGAAAAAAAATGGGTATTTATTTAACGTAATCATAGTATGCAAGACATTGGATCCGTTGCTATTGTGACATGTATTGTGTAATTTACCGGTTTTAGAAAGATACTCATTTGTCAACAATTTTATAATTTAAAGGGTTAAATTGCTATGTTTTATTAGGGGAATCAAAGTTCAAATTGCCTTCCTCAATTGTTATAACTATTGAACTAAAAGATGACGAATGGTAAAATAAAGCAATCCCCGACAGAAACAGGTATACAAAAACCATACTAGGGGGGGGGGGGGGGGGGGTGGTGTTTGACATTATTTTCATTTCAAAAACATTAAAAAGGGAAAAGAGAACCAAAAAAAAAAAAAAAAATTTATACATAATCACTTTGCATGAAAAGAAAGAATACCTGGAAAGGTTCCATCTAGTGAAAAGGCAAATCCAAAATTGACGTAGCCAATGCACCAGAAGAAGTAGTGGTCCAACTTTAAAAGGAGGAAAATTCAAAGATGAATACCATAGCATCACATCATGAAGAAAAAAGAATAATAAAGAAAAAACTGAAACGGGAAAACCGAAATTAAAAAGCAAATAGTCGAGCACAATATCGGCGTGAATGGAGCTTATTCGGTTGTGGAAATTAGAATTAGATGGACTGACCGACCAATTTGAAATGGGTCCTACTAAAAAAGAAGAAGATATATTCAGAAGTGTTTTTAGAATTAGCATAATTATGGTGCCATGCAGCGGGGAAGAAGCAATAATCATCACCTTAGGGTTGATCTTTGACCTAGAAAGAAAAGTCACCTCTTCTCGCGAGGCATGTCTGCCACGTGAAACTCTTTGTAGTTTGTACTTAACATCAAACCCTCAATATCATCAAATGTTTTTGTTCACCAACCTTTACCCACAATGTTTTTTGTCCTTCTCCAATTAAAACACAATTTAGCATCCCCATTTTGCCATGTGTATAATACAAGGAATGTCATGTATCATCGTCGTATCTCGTGTCCTTTTTTTTGTTTTGTTTTTAGATACGATAAAATTTCAATTTATACTATTTATTATATGGTATTTGTTTTTTATTATTAGATCAAGAATTTAGCGGTAAAGTCAAGAAAATTTCTCAAGAGGGGCCAGTAGATTAAACTTGTACATAACTAATGATTTTTATACATTGTTTAAAGAGAAAATTCAAAAGCCAGGGGGACCATGGTCCCCCCCCTAGCTTCGCCTAGATACTATGTTTCTCTTTAATATTCTTGATCTCATGTGTAATTATTTGTTTTTTTTTTTTTTTATTGGATTCTCAAGAATGCTTTTCTCTTTTAACATAAATGTAATCTAGCTACCAGTACTAAAGCATATAGGATTGGGTTCGACCAGCATCTCCTCTAAAGTTTGTTATAAAATGATGTGATTTTGGGTATAAATAGAAATGCTATTAGGAATGTACAAGTGTCAATTTGAGTTAAATTTGCAATATTTTTCAATCCAACCAGACAAACCTCTTTGGGAGGAGAAAATCTCCAAACTAACTCATCCCATAGTAGCTCTAAAAGCAAACTCTCTTTACATTGAGGTTGTTTTGTCAAGTCTAATGAAAATTATTGAGTTTTAAGTATTATAATTGACTCCATTGTAAACTAATACCAATGTAAACTTGTCAAAATTAAGTTTAAAAATACTAAATTAAATCAAACTTACAAATTTTAACTAATGTCAAAATCAAACTTCATCAATATAATTAATTTATTATAAAATTACTATTTTTTTTTTTTTTTGAGAAACCTCTTAGGAACAGGGAATATTATTAAGCATTTAGCCGAAGATCAAAGTTGTAAACATCTAAGGTGTTGGAAGGAACAGACTCCATCCAAACAGTAAAAGGATTAAAAATAGCTCTTCTAGCTATTTTATGAGCCATACAATTACCTTGCCTTTTAACATGGCGAAAAGAAACAAAAGTAAAAAAAGAATTAAAAAAATAATGTCTTGCAATATATGCCCAAACTCGAAATGGAACATATAATGATTGCGTTGATAATGACTTTCAAATCTCCTTCAACTATCAAGCTCTCGAAACCCAGCTTCTTAGCAAACCATAGAGCTCGGCGTGCTACCATCACTTCCACCATCTCTACCGAAGTAGGTAGTGGAATATGTTGTGATAAAGCAGCCATAACCAATCTGCTATCATTACGGATTATAATACTGAGACCAGCAATGTAATTAGCAACAAAAACCACCCCATCAAAGTTCACCTTAAGAAAACCTTCAGATGGAGGACGCCATCGATCTCACTGATCTAGCTGTTCATGGTATCGTAGAGTGGGTGGGACGCAGCTGATGGAATTCTTGCAGAGAATCAGTTGTGATGGAGTTGATCTTCACTACAAGAAAGGTGTCATCTCCTAGTCTAAGCTTGTTTCGTCGTTGCAATATCAATGAAGCCATCCAAGCAAATAGAGCAAAGCAAGTTTGATCCTATTGGGCAAGCTGAATAACATCTAAAAAACTCTAGCAGGAGTTAGTAGCAGCCAAAAGTTCAACAAATAGTACCTGCCGTACCGTTGACAGCATTGGGCATGACCAAAGGGCATGGATAGTGTCTTCGGGTCCTAGCTTGCAATGAGTGCAGAGAGTCTCGGACATCGCCTTCCTCTTCGCCAGATTCACTTTCGTTGGCAAAGAATCAGATCCAGCACGCCACATGAACATGCGAATTCCATTCGGCACCTTTTAGTTTCCATATTGGGCCTTGGGCCTTGGACGAGAACGTTGAATGGTTCGAGAACAAATAAACAGCAGTGATGGTGTTAGACTCAATATCCCATAGGGAAGATGCAAGCAAAAAGCCTGGGAAGGTTGTCTAAGGAAAAGTATCTCCTCGAATGAGCAAAGCACAGATCAAAGGTATATCCTGTTGATCAGAGTGACCTTCCAAGAGGTTTGTGTTATAAACGTACAAGAGAGATGAAGACTTAGAGTTATCTAGGGAAAAGCTGCTGCCACTGCATTGAATGCTCTGCAGTCAACTTTCTAGTCTTATTTATGTGGAGAAGACCCCTGAACAGTGCTATCTTGGCTATCCCAACTTACAAAGGATTAGAGAGGGTGTCCGATAGGACAAACACTCAAGTAGTGGCTTGGATGATCAACAAATGGAGAGCCAAGATCGTTAAGAGGGATATATATAATATAAGAGGCCCCTAGAGAAAGAGGGATCGAAAGGTTAAGAAGAGAAACATTGTAGCAATCAGGAATCAAACTTGTAATCCAGCTTCAAGAGCAATACATAAGAACCAACCTCCTCGGACATCGCCGAGGACATTTTTCCTTAGTGTAAATTTATTATCTTCTTTCCTTTGTCATCAAAAACTTCCTACTTATTGCTTAATTCTTTAAAGCCCAGTTTTCCAATCCATTTTCTACAAATTTATTGTTTTAGGCTTTTTGGGCCTAAGTCTATCTATCTTTTGGACTAGGAGTTCAAATCAGGTCTCTACAATTGCTATTTATTATTAGATTAAGATACCAATTGGTTTTTGATGTAAACTGGAATTGAGTCCAAAATCTTTTATTTGATGATAAGAGACTTTACTAATTAAGTTAATTAGAACTCATATATTGTTAACTTTTTTTTTTTTTTTTTTTATGTGAATATTGTTTACTAATTAGTATTGCTGCATAACGCCACAACCACAAGGAAGTCGTATGTAAATCCTATTTTTGATGATAAAAAAACTTCAATTATCAATAAACCTAATTGAAATTCATCACAGATATTTCATTTAATTATGGATAGAAATTAAAAGAAAAAAAAAAAAGTAAGAGAGAGAGAGAAGAAAAGAAAGGAAACAGAAAGAACAGGAAAGGCAAATAGTGGGGGTACTGGTGGCTTCTGTTGGCAAAAGGAATCCAGAATTCCTCCAAGTGCACCCGACAAACGTGGCTCCAGAACGGAAAAGCAAACCCTTTTTTAAGATAGTGAAAGAAAAAGGCAGAGACAGGCCCTCAAAGCGTTCCACTCATTCAAACCCCCCCCTGCTGCTAAGTTAGAGATTGGAAAAGAAAACACTATCCTTTGTATATCATACACAGACACACTTTAAGAAAGAATGAGAGAGCAGGGCCCTACGGATTCTTTCCATCATTACTTATGACTTATGACCATCCTTTATCTCCAGTCTTCAGTCAAATATTTCGAGATATTACTAAACAATTACATGCTTTACTCATTTTTCTTTTTTGAGAGAAGAACTGCATGCTTGCTTTACCTAACATGTATTTTGAATTAATGGTATGTCTTAATTAAGGAGAAAAATCTGTATAAAAAGGGTACTGTAATGATGGTTGCTTTGGCGGTTACAAGTGATTAGTGGATTGTATTTTAGATTTAGAATATTCAATTTAAAGGCTGCGTTTGGTAAAATTTGGTAAAAACAATTAAAAAAGTTGTTGTTATTTTATTTTATTTTATTTTTTAATTTGATAGTTGAGAGGAGAGTTTTGAACTCTAGATGTTTTGGTTAGAAATACAAGAAAATGTCAATTGAGTTATAATGCTCTTGACAACAACGAAAATTTAGAATATGAAAAGCTCACTGAATTGCCAAAGTCAAATTTTTCTGAAAGGAAAGATTTACATGTATTTTTATTTCCTCCAAAATTTACGTTACGAAAATCTTAATTAAGAGATAACTCTGGAATTAAAGGGAGGAGATTGGGTTAAATCAAATCTCAAAATTACAAAGTAGTCTCTCTTCTCTAAAAGGTAACAACTAACAAAGGTACAAACAAATTCTCAATTTCTTGAGACACACTTTTCGCTCTAATTTGCTAAGTTAAGCATTGAAGGATCTCTCCTGCTAACAACACCCTGGCAAATTTTTGTTTTTCTTGCATATATTTGCGAATCAAGTCTAACCCTTTACGTGATCACCCTTCAATTTAGCCGAGGTCCTTATGTCATAAAAAGTATATTTTGAAAAATAGATATTATATTTTTACATAAAAAGTGAAACATAAATTATATACTTAAAAGGTTTATTACAATTACAAGAATATTGAATATTTATTGGCTAAAGATGTAATGTTTTTATCCTCATCGGATTAAAATCCTGAAATTTACATAATAATAATAAATAAATAAAAGATTACACGAATATTGCAATAAGGAATTGCATCAACAAATGGAAATTATCATTTTGAATTTGGAATAAAATGACTTTTGACTGATTGTAAACAAATCACTTTGTATAAGGAAAGTGAATTATGTGGGTCTTTTTCTATGGTAAGAAAATCTCCTCATTGCACCGAAGGAATGACTAATTGTAAACAAATCACTTTGTATAAAGAAAGTGAATTATGTGGGTCTTTTTCTATGGTAAGAAAATCTCCTCATTGCACCGTAGGAATAACGGAAGCTAAATTCCCGAAATCCCCTCCTAATATTCGATTACCAAAGTAATGGTATAGACACAAATTATTTTACAATATATATATATATATATATTTTTGACCGAAATGATAGAATATTTTACAATATTTTTACAAACTGCTAATGTGGCAAATTCTTATTAATTCTAATATAGATCTATCACTAAAACCACATTTTTACTTGTAATAATTATTTGAAAAATACTAAAACCATATTAGCAGTTTGTAAAAATATTGTAAAATAATTTGTGTCTATAGTATTACTCTTACCATAATAAGGTCACGTCAATCTGTGACTATGAGCTCTCTCTTTCTCTCCTTGAGGTCTTGAGGTCTTCTTATATGTTAGAAAATTCTCTCTTCTTGTACTAAAAAGAGAGACAAATAAATAAATAAACAATGAAACCCTCCAAAGCTCTCTATATATAATGAGTCTTCTATAGGGTAGTTTAGTGTGATCTCTCCCCCCTCTCTTTCTCTCTCTTTTTCTCTCTGCATTTTCTTGGTGATTACCATGCATTCAAGAAGGATTTGAGGCTTGTGATCTCTCCCCCCCCTCTCTCTCTATCTCTTTCTCTCTGCATTTTCTTAGTGATTACCATGCATTCAAGAAGGCTTTGAGGCTGCTGATGAAGAAGAAAAGGTGATTCTGGTTATGCCTGGCTCCCTGTATGCCACAAGCATGAACCAATCTGTTTGTTGATTGACTAATGCCGGTGGCGTGCGAGGAGCCAAGCATACCATATCTCTCTCCCTAGCTCCTTATTGTTTCCAATTTTTTTTTTGCTTTAGATTTTGTTTATCTCTCTCTGAACTTTCCATGAATATGAAGTTTGTTCAATTTTTTGCTATCTTGAATATTTCAACAATCACATTAAAGGGTTTACTTTTCTGCCTAATCATCTTTGCTAAAAGAAAACATGCATTCAGATTTCAAACCATTTGCAGCCCAACTATATTTGTGGTTGACCATAAATCTCGTAAAGTCATGGCTCCTTTTCTTTCTTTAACACATAATTTAGCCAACAAAGAAGGTTTCAAACTGGATTTATTTTTCTTTAAAAATGTGTTGGTGCTAGATTAAGCAAGGAATGGTAAGTCAAGCAGAGATGGGGTTGTTTCCTTTTTCATTTAAATCCAAATAAACGTAAATTTTCAAAATCATATTTTCTTAATTTTTAGTTCTCTTTCTTTAGTCTCATTCAAGATTTACACTCATCATGAGCATTAAATCTAAATTTTTGTTAGCTCTACAACTTGGTGTTAACAATTTGTATTTCCTGTTTAATGTAATAACATATGTGTCCGATTTGATTTTACCATTTATGAAATCTGGTTTTCTTGTGACTCTACTTGGGAAGGAGGCTTGGAGGTACTAGTGTTCAATTTGTTTCAGGTTGCAACAACTTCAATCTGCATCAAAGGGACATATTCAAGAGTTAATTGTGCAATCCATTTGCAAGGAATGTCAAAGACATCGATCAGTTCCCTCAATACCATTATCACAAATTTACTTCTTGTTTCCCATCTCGTTCGAGTCAAGCTGCAAAAAAGCCTTAATTTTAGAGAGACACAGAACAACATTGCTATTCCCAAACTACCCTTAGACTGTATTTTTGTCTGTAAAACTAATTTACTATTCATGATGAATACATTGCTCTTTTATTGTATGTTTATTTTTGGTGTTGATGAGATTTGATTGTAAACCATAATTAATTTACCATCCTTCTTTGTGAAGAAAGAACAGATTCTTGATCTTTATCATAATTATCGTTATTATTAGTATTTGGTTAATTACTGCATGTATGTACGTTTTGACATTTAAGGAGAATGATATTCTTTAGCGGCGATGTCAGAAATTTTTTCCGAGCTAAAATTAAATATATAAAAATTATTAGATCCAAAGAATAATATATTATATATAATTTATTTGCATAAATATGCTTATAATAAGATTTAACATATATTATTTTTTCTATATTATATAAAAATTTAAACCAAGTTAATTTTTACATTGATTAAAAAACTTTTTTTTTTCATCTACTCAATTTAAACCGCGAACTTTCTTTTAAAATATATTTATCAAAATTATATTCTTTATACATTTAAGATCCCCTAAAAAAAGAGACGGAAGGCCAATATTTTTAGTTGAACAAATTGGATTACGTACACATATACTTATAGTTTTAAAAATTATGAAGATATACAAATTTAATCAATTTTAAATAATAAATTTTATTTTATACAACTCTATATAAGAAAAGTATAAAAATAATATAAATTAAAGAAGAACTTTATTTTCGTAGATGACATATTCAATAAGGATCTCTAAGTACTCCTATCACAAATTAAGTTAGCAATTGTCCTATTTCTTCTAAAAATAAAAGACAAAATTTTTCTTCTTAAAAAATATTATCTGTATCTCTAGTTATCCAAACACCAAATTATATATATATATATATATATATAAAAGGGTTCTTTATGGAAAATAAGGAAGACTTCTATATTATAGATATTTAGTGAGATATATAAATTTTATATAATATTAATGAATAATGAGATATTATCTATTTTTAAGAACACATTCCATTAAACTATTTTGACTAAATCAGCACCCTATAAATGATGATGTAATCATTTACTTTTTTATTTTTTTGAGAAGATGTTATCATTTACCTAATGTATAATTTTTTTAAACAAATAGGAAGTCATTATCTAAAATTATATATAAATCCTTTTTTTAATGAAAAATATTGGAGAGTGGGAAAGGATTTTCAAAACCCAGGGGATGGCCCCCTGGTTCCTCTATATATTATATATTATCCATTTTACATATGAAGAAGAAGAATACATAATCTGACAAAAATCTTATACAATCACTTTACAACTTTTATATGTTTTTTTCTTTTTTTAAACTTCATTTAATGAGATACATTTTTCGCAAATGGATCTTGAAAAAAGTTCATAACAAATTGTATAATAATTGTACTATAAAAAAAAAAAGAGTATAAAACATATTTAGCGAACATGCACATGCACATGCGCGCGCACACACACGTCTAAATAAGAATTTTATTCTTATTATTGTATTATACAAACTCAGGAATTATTATTATTTAAAAAAAAAAAAACTTTTGTATTATCGATCAATGACTTATAAATCATATAGGAATAGGATCGGGTGCAATACTTAGGAGTTAGGGCGTTGCATGGGTAGCAATTACCCCTAGTTCATCTCACAAAAAATATTAACTTCTTTACTTTAACTTTTAACTTTTTACCTTTTTAAACTTTGTTTATTTAATAGTTATGATTGAAAGTTGCTATTGTAACTCTCAATCTCTTTCATTAAGAGCAATTGCACATAATAAAGATATATGATACAAGAAATTAAATTCTATAAGGATGTGATGTAAAACTCAAATTTTACCCCTTTAATCCTAACATGCCAAATCATCATATTATATATTAAAAAATAGACACAACCACATTCAATCAATTCTAGTACTCATTTGAAAATCTAACTTAACTGTGAATTTATTGAGATGTTATTATATATGGTAAGAGAGTATTGAGTTTTAAGTAAAAAACTGATGTGTCAATTTCTTATTGGTTAGCATAAAACATGAGTTTTAAATCTCATTCTTAACAAATTCAGACCCTACGTACAAATCCTCATTTTTCACTTAAAATGTAAATGGGAAAAAGAAAACACTCAGCATTATAATTGTGAATGAACTTTTGATACGATCCTTTACAAGCTGTATATATGCAGTGTGTTTAAATTGGTTGTTTATAAATTTTCTCCTAAGACGAAGGTATTAATCAATAATCGCTATGCCGCACATTTTTTAGGGGGCCTTATATGTCAGAGTCAGAGTAGAAGCTTAGCTTTGATGGTGTTTTACAGGCAGGAAATGAAAAGGACAGTGATTTGTTCGGAAGTTAGGGCAAACTTGGGAACCCCCAAAATTGTCTGTTTTGTTTGTGTTTACCAGTCGCCAGACTCGCCACCGCTCAATTCAGTCAAATATTTGCTTCCCGCGATTTGCGCACGTTAATTGTGTGTGTATCAATTAGATTGCAGCGCCTCTCCCATTTGAAAATACAACTACAATTTTTCTTTTTCAAAGGGACAATTCTAATCCAGCTAAGGAAAATACTATAGTTATAAATTATTTTAAAAATGTTAATATGTGTGAGTGGCTATTAATAAGTAAAAAAAAAAAAACTATGCTATTAGTAGGTTCAAATGAGAACCAATAAAAATTGGTCACAACATTAATTTGTAAGAATGTTGTAAATAATTTGTGGTAATTACCAAGAATTCGAGCATGTCCATCAACACTTTGGCAGTACCTATCCATTTGTGCCCTGGGGTGAGTTGGGTGTTGTTATGGTAACGCTCAGACAGGTCACTCTTCCCCAACTCATTTTATCTTTACCAAAAAAAAAAAAATAATAATAATAATAATAATTTCTTGCCAAAACAAAAGATTACGCTAGTATTTAGTTGAACAACTATTTTTTTAGGTAGCATTTGGATATGACATTTTAAAATCAAGTGATTTGAAGATAAATGACTTGACATAAAATTTAACAATATATAATAATTTGAGGTTTGGAGCTTTTGCTCAAGCAAAAATAGTTTTATATTATGAATTGAAATTACTTCTTATATTTAATCATTTCAATTCTACATATTAATTAGATCAAGTTACAAAAAGACCCCATGTGGTATGGGTCTTGGTCGTATGGTGGTGGCATTAGTTCGTAGTTTTTCAATGAAGCGATGGGAGGTCAAGCTATACTTGTGGCATGGGTTGCGAGCCTTACTTGATTGATGTGGGAGTAATTTCTCTCACATGCAATGCATTAGACCACTTTCCATCAGTTACAATTGACGAAAATGATATGGCTGGGTCAATTTTGGCATTTTCAAAGTCTCAAAAGTGAATAACACAAATTAAGAATCTGTTTGCCATTGAACAAAAACCCTAGAGGTCTTTTTGCAATTTGACCTTCATTCTTCACAAGGCCTTTTTTTTTTTTTTTTTTTTTTAAGAATCCTTGGGAGTAGGCCGAAAGGGATTTATGCATTTGTGGATTATTAGGGCTGTTCGGCCCTGCTTTCAGTGGGCTCGGTATTTTGCAAGCTTATGGAACTGGGCTTGTTGGTTAACTGTTCACCCAGCGCACTTTTGATTCTCTCATTCTCAACTGCCGACATTGCTCGGGCTTCTCCTCAAATCATGCTTCTCATCAAATTGATTCCAAACCAGAATTCCGGAAAGATACTTCAAAGTTCAAACATTTGTTTTTCTTTTTTTTTGGGTGAGAAAAACGACAGAAACTTCACACTTTTTTTTTTTGAGGAAGCACAAATTTTATTTTGTGGGTCCAAATATCTTACTTTGTTTTACGATAGTTACACTTACAAGAGAATATGCAAAATTCTCCCCTCCACCCCCTCCACAACAGCACCCCCCCCCCCCCCCCCCCCCCCCACAAAATAATAATAATATAAGCCTTGGAATCAATTTGGTTTCTTCAAAATTTATCAAACTAATCGCGAGTCTTCATTAGTGTGAGATTTATTTATTTATTTTTATTATTATTATTTTGGTTGTTGAAGTTAGTTTCTCAAGAACTATGCATGAGGAAGCAATTGCATGCGCTTTATAATGTTGTATTATTTCATTAATATATATATATATATATATATATTATGTATGTATGTATGTATGTATGTATGTATATATTTGAAATTACAATCAAATTTATTACATCAAATCAAATTTAGTAGCTTTTCCGTGTATCACACATGTTTGTAACCAACAAAAAAAGATTGAGTCTTGTTGAAGTTTTAATGTAAATTAATAAGTCCAGGATGAAAGCCTAAGATTTGCTGAAGAAAACCAAGAATGTGGAAGTTCAACTGATTAAGATGAGTTTGATTCCTAGCTTGACCAAATGAGAAATACATATTCAAATTTTCAGGTCAAACATGATTTATTAAGTTTGCTGTACATGTGGGTTTTTCTAACCCTAATGGAGAGCTTATATAAAGGTCCATTAAGAATGAATTATTAAGAGGTTAGAGAGGTAGAAACCCTAAAATTTTCAAAAAATAGATTCGAGGCTCCACTTATTCAAGCTATGTTAGTTCAAGATCGAATAAAGAAAAATCAACACAATGTTACTGCTGCCATAGTGCAGATCTTGTATGAATCCATAGAGCAATCCAGTCTACATCAAAGTTGTTAGTCTAAACCTTCAAGTGGTTTCTTGGAGTCACAAACAAGGAGTTTGTGTGTAGCTAGCAAATTAGAATAGACTAGTTTGTGGATCTCGGAACTACGTGTGATCATGCTAGTAAGTATTATATGAAGTAACAGTAAATTTAAGATTTAGTCTATTGTATAGACTTCAATTTTATTCTAGTAGATTTGTTGTACTGAGGATTGTTAGATTAAATCTCCCAGGGATTTTTTTACTATGAAACAAGTATTTTTTATCGGTTTTCCTAGGTTATCATATTATTATATTCTATTATTTTTGTTGAATTTATTATTTTATTGCTTTATTAGTGACATATTTAATCTGTGACAATTAACCTAAAAACAATCTGATCAATGGACTTAGTTTTGGGTATTTTGGTTATATTGGCTTTGATTTAGGATTTTGGATTTCTATCTCAAGGCTCTGTCTTCTCAATTTCATATACAATAAGCTATCTCAATTTAATGTTTTGGGGTGTCCAACGTCATCTCAATTTCATTCTGCTATGTATTTTAAATTTTTGCCTTTCGGGTTTTGTAAGGAAAAAAAAAAAAAAGGAATTGAGGACATGGTGTGTGTACAATGTCTTGATCAAGTGATGGAGAGCAATGTTGAAACTTAGATCAAGAACATTCAAAAAATACACGAACAACGAGAAATCTATATCAAGCACACAACCAAAGATTCATAACAATTCCATTCCAAAGACCTTGTCTTTGAGTCAAGACTATGTTGACACAATACTTGAATTGAAAACTTTTCCAATAAAAATGAATTAGAGGATCATTTTATTGTATTATAATCTAAATACAAATAATTGTAGATTATTTGATTTTCAAACTTGAGGTTTTGTTTTTACAACTATAAAGTAAAGAATATCATTGAAAATGACAAAAAAAAAAATTATTGACAATATTTCTTACAGTCTCATTGAATTGGCCCCATTTAGTTTAAGAAGTGTTATGCCCACAATATTTTCACATCAAATCATAGGTGATTAGTTGTTATTGGTTCAAATTTAAACTTACTACTAAAATTATTTTTTTGCCCCAACAATAACAACCACTAACAACCTGTCACTTAGGATTTGTTATGAAAATATTGTAGACATAGCATTTCTCTTTTAGTTTTAATTAATTTGAGACATAATGACTCAATTTCTTATATATTTTCTCACCAATCAAACTAATTTTTTAATGATATCATATAGTAAGTATATGACGTTAGATTCCTCATTGAATGCTCATAAAATGAATTACAACTGGATTTTTAAATAAAAAATAAAAAAAAAATTTAAACAAAAAAAATATATAAATAAACAAAAACCTGAATTCCATGTCCTCGTCAAAGGAAACTGATAATGATAATAATTAATAATAATAACTAATCCAACCCATGATAATGAAAGATGAAAGAAAATAATAAAGCTAGGTCTTCCTAAAGGCAAGCATGTCTCTATTTGATAAACTTCATCGCTAACTAAGGAATTTAACTAAATCTCCATCACTTATCCCCCTAAGCCGAGAATCTCCATCGCAAGTCACAATTTCTTCTGCTTTAACCACGTCCTTATCTGCATTATACATATTGAGATTGCATTAGAAGGGTAAATAATTGCCTTTAATCAGAGTAAACATTAATGAACTACAAAGTCGAACCCAAAAGGATAGTAATTAGGAAAAACAAAATCAATAATAAAAAAATATAAAAATAAAAAAAAAAAACAAAGGAAACAAAGAAACTATTTACCATCACTCCTTGCCGTTAAATGAATGATCAATTTTCCTTCAGGGTTCAGGTTGAAGACAAACTTCTCGTATTCAACGAAATCTACTGGATGAAACCCTATTTGCGGTTTTCCATTTACTTTGATGATCACAAATCTGGGCATAGAAGAAAAAGAATCTTGGAATTTTTCCTTGTCAATCAGCTCGTTAGCACCAACCTCGAGTGTGTGCCCTAAATACTCTAGTGGACCATAATCAACCAAATTGTATCAGAACTTAATAACATATCCGGTATTATTCACCAGCTCAGTCGTGCCGATATCCCAAATAGCTATCCAAACTTTGTAAGCTAAATTTCTCCAATAAGACCAAGAATATGCAGATGACTCGTCGTTGGTGGCCTTCTCCTTGCTAAGAAGCAAGGGCTTCTTCAGCTGCTTCATAGAGGTTGACATAACAATTGCTTTTGATTTTTGACTTGAAAATCCAATTAGAAGAGTGTGTGTAAAGTGTGAACAAGGTTACGGGTTGAATATATATCTGGGAAAAGATTGAAGAAGGTTATGTTTTGTAAATATGAATGAAAGAAGGCTTTATATATATATATATATATATGCACAAAGTCCTTGTTTGTAGGAGTTGTAGTATACCAATTTATACTTGGTTTTAGCTTTGCTTGGATTTTGTTATTAATTGCACACACGGCACAGCATTATATTAGCCGCCTATGTCTTGCGGCATCCCTAACACACAAAACAACATTATATACAGGGCTGCCTCAAAATTTAAACCGTACTTTTTATTTTTTATTTTTAAAAAATTCATTAAACAATATATTATTTTTAATATTTTTATATAAAATCCTTTTCTTTTTTCTTTTTTTACTTTTTAAAATACAAAATTACTAATTAGGTTTTGGCTAAAATGCAAAACCTATTCTCTAAATTTCATCATTTATTATTTTAATCCTCTAAGTTTACATTCATTCTTTTTAGTTCTCTAAGTTTCAAAACTTCTTAATTCAATCATTCGTTAAAGTGCTGTCTAGTGGTGCCGTTAAGCCCCCAAAAAATCACAATTTTGGTCTAATATTTAATATTTAATTTATTATTTATTTACTGATAAAAAAAACAAAAATTAAAAAAAGCTAATACCCAAATAATGTCGTCCCTAACCCGATAACTGTGAGAGAGAGAGAGAGAGAGAGAGAGAGAGCTTACCCGAATGAGTATTGACTGGAGCAACTGGGTATTGGTCTAGAGCAGCCAAGTATTGGCTAGAGCCATTGAAAACACCTCCTCTTTCCCTCTATCGATCTCAATATCTCTTTCTATCTCTCAATTTATCTCTCCCTCTCAATCGGTCTCTATATCTCTTTCCCTTTCTCTCAGTTATTGGGTTAGGATAGGGATTTTGGTGGGTGAGTTTTCTTTTTTGTGTTCTTCAGATGAGGGAGGGACGACTAAGTTTGGGTTTTCCTTTTTTAATTTCTAGGTTTTTTTTTTTTAATTAAGAAATAAATATTAAATATTAGGATAAAATGACATTGTTCTGAGGGGCTTAATGGCAGCACTGAACAACAGTTTAACGGAGGATTGAATTGAGGAGTTTTGAAACTTGGAGGATTAAAATGAACGAATGAAACTTATAAGTGTTAGTCTTAAACTCTTCTTGAAATGATGTGATTATTTTCTAACAAAGTATAGTTTTTTGACATGCTAACAAAGTATAGTTGATACAATATATTTGATTTTTTTGATCAAGCTATACATATTTTTTATTTGAAAGTATTTTAAATTTTGTAAGTTTTTTCTTCTTTAAGGAAACACAATGCATTTTACACCCTATTATTATATAAGGCAAGATATTTTTGTAAAAATAATTAATGTGTGGTTGAAATTTTTTTCTAATACTCTTTTCAAACGGTTAATCCTTTATACGTTTTAAATGTCTAAAAAATGAATCAAATATAAGTAAATCTATCACTTATTTTAGAAAAAAAAATACAAAACTTTAATAACTTAAGCAAAATGTAACTTTATCAAGAACCTATTAAAATTATACTGAGAATGTGACATAATTGTCGATGAAGCAATTCTTCTTTCTAAACAAAACTTTCCTTCCAAAGCATCACCACAAAACTTTCCTTCCAAAGCATCACCAAATGAACCAAAATCAACCTGAGTGACTAAAATGGACTGAAATGAACCAAAATGAACCAAAGTAGACTAAAATGGACCATAGTGAGCTATAATGGACAGAAGTGGACTGAATTGAATTGAAATTGACCGTAGTGGACTGAAGTGGGTTACAATAGACAGCACTAAACCAAAATGGATAGAAATGAACCGCAATAGTCCAAACTGAAAGTGTCCAAAGTAGATTGAATGGACCGAGTTGAACTGAACTGGATCAGATGGACCAAACTGAACCGTAGTGGAGCAAATGAATCGAAATACAATGCTAATGTGACTTAACATAACCGTAACAACAATTAATACTACATTTCAACTTTTAGATATTATATAGATTTGTAGTTTCTTGTATTCTCACATCCAAAAAATTAAAAAAAAATTAAAAAAAAAAAAAAAAACCTCTCAAATTGCAACTTACTACTTTCTATCAGCAGTAGTAGTAGTTGTTGTTGTTGTTGTTGTTTCCATTGATAATTGTTAGTTTGTATTTTCTTTGAAAATCCATGTAGCAAAACTTAGTAAATTTAGCACCAATGGACTAAAAGTATTCTTCAATGAGTTAGTACTGAATCACATTTCTTTTAACACGAAGTCAATCTATAACTGACATCCTCTATTCCTTAAATTTTATTTCTTTATTTTTGACCCATTCGTTTTCTTACCAAACTAAAAAAAGCGAAAATTTAAAACAACACATATCCATTACTGAACGAACAACATAAATTAAAAAAAGAAAAGAAAAAAAGAATAGAGGACATTATGTGTGTACAATGTCTCAAGTGATGGATAGTTATTTGACTCGAAAAACACAAAATCTTTAACAAGCACACAATTAAAGATTTATCGTAATTACTAATTCTATTATAGAGATCCTTCGATCCACTTTTCAATCCAAGTGGAGAACATTTTGTGTTCAAGTCAAGACTACATCAACTGGATACTTTTTCAAGGAAATCAAATTAGATGATTATTCTATTGTATTATAATCTAAATACAAAGAATTTTACCTACAAAAATTATTTTGATTGTACTTGAGATTTTGTGTATACAATTACAGCTATGAAGGGAAAAAAATTTATTGACAATATTTCTTGAATTCTCATTGCGTTTGGACCTAAAATTTAGTTTCTTAGTTAATTTGAGACATGAAGGCTCAATTTCTTATATATTTTCTCAGTAATCAAACTAATTTTTAATAATATCATATAGTATATGATGGTAGGTTCATCATTGTATGCTCATCCACTGAATTGCAACTGGGATTGAACTTAATTGTTGGTTGGATAGGGAGGATGAGATGTGGAGGCAAAGGGCTAGGCAAAATTGGTTTCAAGGTGGTGATAGGAACACAAAGTATTTTCATGCAAAAGCTTCAGATCATCAAAGCAAGAATCATATTGATGGTATTTTTGATGGGAATGGGGTGTGGCATGGGGAGGAGGCCAAGATAGCTGACATTTTTGTGGAGTACTACACGGGTCTATTCTCTTCTTCCCAACCTATGGAGTTTGAGGAGCTTATCCATGCAGTTCAGCCAAAGGTTTTAGGGGAGATGAATGCTGATTTGGCTCGTGAGTTTCATGAGGGTGAAGTCCGTAAAGCTCTAAAGCAAATGTATCATCTAAAGGCATCAGGTCCGGATGGTATGCCACCCTTATTCTATCAACATTTTTGGAGTACATGTGGGCGTGTGGCTTGCAAAATGGTCTTGGATTTCCTGAACCATGGTATCTCTCCTCCTAATTTTAATCAAACTCATGTGGTGCTTGTTCCTAAAGTTAAAGAGCCAAAATATGTGACTAATTTTAGGCCTACTAGTTTATGCAATGTAATCTATAAGATTGCTTCGAAGATTATAGCTAATAGACTTAAAAGAATATTTCCATCAATTATTAGTGATTCTCAAAGTGCATTTGTGCATGGTAGACTAATTATTGATAATGTGTTGGTAGCATTTGAAACTATGCATCATATTAGTAAAAAGAAAGGGGGAAAAGTTGGGGAGATGGCTCTAAAACTTAACATGAGTAAAGCATATGATAGGGTGAAATGGTGTTGTTTGGAAAAAATTATGGAGAAGTTAGGTTTTGTTAAAAGATGGAAATGCCTTGTTATGAAGTGTGTTACCTCTGTTACCAATGCAATTAGGGTCAATGGGAGCCTCATGGGATGCATTACTCCTACCAGAGGTATTCGTCGAGGGGACCCTTTATCGCCTTATTTATTTCTCCTATGTGCAGAGGGTTTATCATCTCTTATTAAAGCTTCAGTGGCTAATGGTGTTATGAAGGGAATTTCAGTTTGCAGAAAGGGGCCCGAACTCTCCCATTTATTTTTTGCAAATTATAGCCTAATCTTTTGTAGAGTTTCACTGGAGGATTGTGATGAACTACAAAGAGTGTTGGGAGTCTATGAGAGAGCCTCAGATCAACAGCTAAACCGGGCAAAAACTTCTCTCTTCTTTAACCAAAACACTCCAAGAGATATTCAAGGGGAAATCCAAAGAAGGTTTGAGGCTCAAGTCATAAAACAACATGAGAAATATCTTGGTTTGCCATCACTTGTGGGGAAAAATAAGAGGAATACTTTTAATGACATCAAGGAGAAGCTTGGTAAAAAACTGGCAGGATGGAAGGAGAAGTTGTTATCTAAAGCGGGCAAAGAAATCCTCATTAAAGCAATGGCTTTGGCAATCCAACATACACAATGAGTTGCTTCAAAATCCCGGATTCACTATGTGATGATCTAACAAGTATGATTAGAAACTTTTGGTGGGGCCAAAAATTCGAGGAGAAGAAAATCCCATGGGTATTTTAGGAAAAGATGTGTGAGCTCAAAGCTTGTGGTGGTATGGGGTTTAAAAATTTCAAATGCTTTAACTTGGCTTTATTTGCCAAACAAGGGTGGAGATTGCAATTAGCCCAAGAGTCATTGGTGTTCCGGGTTTTGAAAGCTAAATATTTTCCTAGATATGACTTTATTCATGCTTCTCTAGGCCATATAAGTCATCTTATACATAGAGGAGTATCATGGTGGCGCAAGATTTGGTGAAGGAAGGAATGATGTGGAGAGTGGGAAATGGGAGGGTTGTGAAGGTGTGGGGAGATAGATGGCTGCCTAGTTTATCCTCTCATGTGGTGATTTCTCCTCAGTTGTTCTTGCACGAGGACACACAAGTTGGAGAGTTGATAGATACTAATGTCATGTGTTGGAAATCTTCGATATGGACTCTATTTTTCTGCCACATGAGGCTAAAGCAATCAAAAGTATCCCTTTGAGTGTCCATTTCCCTTTAGATAAATTGGTGCAGGCTGAAACAGCTAATGGTAAGTTTACTGTCAAAAGTGCTTACCATTTGGCTATGAAAATATCATTTTCTAAAAATAGAGGAAGTGCTTCGGATTGTAGCTTGATGAGAAGGTTTTGGAGAAGTCTTTGGAGGCTCCCTATTCCCCATAAGGTTAGGCATTTTGCATGGAGAGCATGTAGGGAAGCATTGCCTACAAAAGTAAATCTAAGAAGAAGGAAGGTGTTGACAGATGACTCATGTGAGTGGTGTAAAGAGAAGCCCGAAACTGCAGTCATGTTTTGTGGAGTTGTCCAAGAGTACAAGAGGTGTGGGAGTGTTCGAAGTTGGTCCTAAGCTTAGATAGAAGGGATGATATCTCTTTCATGGATATCTTATGGCAATTGCTGTTAGCTGAAAATGTGAATTTGGATTCTGTTTCTCGGTTGGTTATGATAGCATGGAAGTTGTGGCACATTCGAAATGAATGGCGTCTTAATGATGTGATGAAATCTGGGAAAGAGCTAGTGTATGGTGCAATGCATTACTGGGCTGAGTTCCTTGCGGCTAATGATAGTGATGAGCAATTGAGTACTGTGGTCCAGAAGATGAATTGGTCCCCACCACCACCGGGGTTGTGTAAAGTAAATGTTGATGCTGCCACATTCAATGATATAAGATCAACTGGTAGTGGGATTGTAATTCGAGACAGCATGGTGTAGGTTGTAGCGGCTTTATGCAGAAAATTGGAAGCTCCTCTCGATCCACTTGAAGCTAAATCCAAGTCATTTGAAGAAGGAATTTTGTTTGCTCTGAGCCGTGGTTTTACTGATGTGGTGTTGGAGGGAGATTTGCAGGTAATGGTAAATGCATTGGTAGGTTCTTCATCTCCTCCCTCAGCTGTGGCTTCTGTTATTCAAGGTGTCCATGAGATATGTATGGAGTTTAGACAAGTCCAATTTTCCCGTGTCAAGAGGCAAGGGAACATGCTAGCTCACTTAGTAGCAAAAAATGCTTATAGCATTGTTAATGACATTGTATGGGTTGAAGAGGATCCCTGCTTTGCCAAGCGAGCTCTCATCCATGATATAAATTTTACTTTTTCTTAGTAATGAAAAGTTAATGCATTTCCTATCAAAATAATAATAATAATAATAATAATAATAATAAATATAAAAAAACAAAAACCTGAATTACAAGTCATCCTCAAAGGAAACTGATAATGGATAAGATAATAAGTTAATAATAACTAATCCAACCCATAATAATGAAAGAAAAGAATAAAGGCTAGCGAGTCTCTATTTGATGAACTCCATCGCTAACTAAGGAATTTAACTAAATCTCCATCACTTATCGCTCAAGCTGAGAATCCCATCAGGCCAAGACTTCATCGCGAGTCTCAATTTTTTCTGCTTTAACGTCCTTATCTGCTTTAAACATATTGAGATTGATTAAAAGGGTAAAATATTTAGCTTTAATCAAACTTGAACCCAAAAGGATAGTAATTAGGAAAAGCAAAAATAAAAAATAAAAAAAATAAAAAAAAGAAGAAGAAGAAGGAAACAAAGAAATTATTTTTGTATCACTATATCTTTCCGTTGTATGAATGATCAATTTTCCTTCAGGGTTCAGGTTGAATACGAACTTCTCGTAATACACAAAATCTTCCGGAATAAGTTAAACTAAGGCTTGCTGCACAAGACTTGAAAAATTCTTCTTGCCAAATACGTACGAGCTGAAAGTTTTTGACAAACTTTTTTAAAGACATTCAAAAGCTGGATGAAAGTTAAGCAGAAGTATGAAAGAAATTACCTGAAAGATACTTTCACCAGGAGTCCCATGCCCTCAAAACACTAATTGAAGGACAAAACAGCTATAAGAGGCCTTATTGTTTTGGGACTTTCAGAAGCACACAAGAGAAACTCCAATTATGGCGGAATGTGCCACAATTCCCAATCCCAAAAACTGAGGGTGTGTTTGGTTGGAGGGGTAAAAAAGTGGAAGTATAGAAAATAGTGGAAGAATAAAAAAGTGAGAGGATAGAAAAGATTCTAATTTCTCTCCTCTTTGTTTGGTTGGGAGTGAAAAAGTGGAGGGATAGAAAAAGTGAGTTTGTATAAATTTACTCATATACTTTTGTTAAAAAATGATGCACAATTAAAATAAAAAGAGACAAGCAATTAAAAAAAATGCAATCACCCAAATTTATTAAACAATAAAAATTATGCCCAAAAAAAAAATTAAGTCTAATTAAAAAAAAAAAAAAAACATAACACCCCGTACGGCCCAAGAAATCAAAAGAAAAAAGAATTAAAAAAAATAGTAGGCAACGTTCCCAAGAAGTGAAAATAATAATAATAATATTAAATGCCTCAAAATGAGCAAACGCCCAGGAAAGCAGGCAAAAAAAAAAAAAAAAAAACCAAGGCAACTGAACAAAATTAGTGCAATGGGCAATTTTGTTATTTACCTATCAAACTTCTCTCACCATTTTTTTTTTTTTTTCTCCATTTTTGAGAGACAAGTTTAGGTGAGCCCGGGTGGAAAATGCCTAGGTCCCACCAAAAAAGTTTCTCTCCCTTCTTCCTTACCAAACAACACCCTTTTCCATTTTCTCTCCAATTTTCTCTCTAAATTTTTCATCCACCCTATTTCACCTCCAAACAAGCACACCCTTAATGTGGTGTTTGGTACCAGAGAATCCATATTACTCATAGCATTCAGATTCATAGGAATATGATTCTTTGCAATCTGGATATCTAATAATGTAGTTATTCCTATGTTTGGTTTTATTGGAAATCTCTTAAGATGCCTAGAAATGTGAGATGATAATGTTTGGTTTATTCCTAGGATTTGAATGTGAACTATTTATTGATTTATTTTTCTCATTCTACCCTTAGATTTAAATGTGAACTATCAAATCTTTTAAAAAAAATCTTCCTCTAAATAAATAATGAAAAACAAAATATAAACTATTAATAATTTGTTGAGCAACACACACACAACAACAAAAGTGAATACCTACAATAATGGAGGGTTCCTTTCAAACTTTTTTTTTTTCCACACGTGAAACCTAAATAGAACTTTGTTAAAGAATATATTAACAGAGTTATCTATCTTGTTTATGTTATTTTGGCAAAAAAAGATAAAAATAAGGGAAAAGATATTGATGATTTGTTTTATATTTTATCTTAATTGGTTAAATAATAAGGAAAAATAGTTAAAATTGTCAATTTATTAAAAAAAATACAATTTCTTTTAAGCTTGGGAATCTAGATACCCACTTGTTTTAAAGGAAATTCACATTCCTACTGAGAGGGGTTTAAAGGGGAAATCCAGATTCTCCTGGCATCTGATTCTCTAGCGTAATTTGCAACCAAACATAGAAATCTTTAAATATTTCTAAGAATCTTAAAACATTACCCCGTTCTAAACGTCACATAAGTGTTATAAGACTCAATAATTCACCATTACCACTTCATAGAATAAAATAATAAACATGACTAGATGGTTCAAAGGTTGGTGAAAATAGAATATACACAAATATATAAGAAATATAGAAATTAACTAACTAAATCAATGAATGGGAAATTCAAACTTCCCTTTAGAAACATTTTTTTTATGAAATTTTGAATCCATCCAAATAAGTCTGAAAATATTATGTCAAACGATAATTTAAAACAAAAAATAACAATTCCAAAGATTAAAATTACCTGCGTTATGACACGATGCCAACCAATTAAAGAAGAGGATCCATGAGCATGACCATAAGTTCCAGACTTCTCTACATCTCCAATAATCCATCCCATGTTGATTTTTAGTGTTGTTGAGGCGAGACCTCTCGTAATATGAAGTTGCAAATGCTTCAACCATCAAAGTTCCAATCGCAGATACCATTGCCACGAAGCCCGTGAATGGGAAATTCCCCCACGGGTTCTCACTAAGACATGGCAACTTCAAGTTCTCAAAAGCATCCGGAAGTATATGGATGAAACCAGTTGCTAATATCACACCAGCAGCGAAGGCCTTGATAATGAAGAAGATGTCCTTCTCTTCTTTCCCCAGTACTGGAATACAAACACCAATTGCAACCTCTACGAGTATAGAACCTATAGCAGCAAGTTTATATATGAGAGCTTGATTATAGTCACGTCCTTCAGTCTCAGTATCACAGTCCCCAAAAACTAAGATAGGGATGTAGAAGGATGCCAAATAGTGTGAGGAGGAGTTTGTGTGAGTACATGGAATGGATGAAAGATTTAGCGAAAGAAAGGAAATGGGTGAGACTTGAGAGGGAAATAACTTTTGAAATGTTGTATATATATATATATATATATATAGAAATTCTCATAACGTTTAATACAGAGAGTTGTATTGTAAGCACAGGTTGCATATAGGTCGTAGAATGCACTTATAGTAGCTTTGACCAAGTTTGACTAGACTACGTTTTAACCCAAATTCAAATTTTTCGTAGAAAAATACATTAGAGTAAGAGAATAAATACATACAAAAAAAAAATTTCACTAAATGAAGCCAATAAAAGCATGAATTTAACAATCATTGTTTTATGTATCTGATAAAACTTGGATTAGTGATACAAGAGTCTAGTGCAATAAATGGAAGATGTTGACATGGCACAGGGCCAGATAATTAAGCCTGCTGTATTTCACACGTCTCATCTCAGTAACTATTGTAATTATATCCACATTTGCAAAGTTTCCTGATGAATTTGAAAATTGGAAGGAAAATTAGTTAGAGACACCTGTACATGCTAGATTTTAGAAAGTTGTTCAAAGTAAAAGATTGGCATTTTATTGAATAGAGCATGTGATTAATATGTCATCATTGTAGCCTAGCATGTGATGAATGTGATTTAGTCATAAATGATGTCATCGATCACCAAATTAAAAGAGAAGATTTAGCACCTCGACTGGAAATGCCTGTAAGCCATAACGAAGGCATACCATACCAAATCAAACGCATGCATATGACATTTATTCCTGGTTTTATGACTAGTAATTAAATCTCTCTCTAACTAAATATTTGCAACTTCAATCAGTATTGATCGGAAGCCTACTGCATCTTAGTAAATGCCATTGTATATGGACATGGTAGCGGTCCTATGAAGCTTGAGCACTAAACAAATTTAAATCACCTGATTATCGTCAGTTTTACACAACTGAGATGTCTTAGGGGAGTAACACGTGCAAATGAATCGAACATTCTTAACACAATTTAAACGTGAGATGAAGGAGATAGCACTTACCGAAAATCAAATAACGCTTGGAATTGACAACTAGTATCATTGGAGTGCAAGGAATAGACTCAACTGTTAGAATTTGTGTCCTAAAATCTAATTTATTGGCATGTTATAAATAATTATATTGTTTAATTATATGAGACTATTTGTAAATGAACTAATTGGATATTATCATAGTCCTTGAGAAACATTTTATGTGATTTATGTGATTTAGTTACAAAAGATATAAATCACAAATTCCTTATAAACTCAAAATGTAGTTCATAGTCGATGATGAAATTGAGTGTTTCATTTGTGAAGACTATAACACATCAACTAAGATGGTTTGTCTTGATCATGAAAGTGGAGACTTCTAGTTGATGTGTTGATGTGCCTTAAGTGTGTATGACATATTGAACTGGACTGTTATGGGATTAATTATTAAATTAACAACTGTCACCTAAATAATAAACTCACGACTTCAAATTTCATAGACTCTTAATCTTGAAAGGATAGTGAACACAATAATGAAATGTAGGTTACTTTGATATATCAGAAGTGAGACTTAATTTAACGGTCAAAATCTCAATATGTTGGGTAACCACATGTAATATTGAGGGAACACATATTCTCAAGATAAAATCCATAATCTCTTTCATAGAGACACGAAATATCCCATTGAGATACGTTTAATGGGAACAGGTTATTTAGGGCTAGCCACTTTAATAAAGAATTACTAAAGTTCATATTTTATAAAATTAAATTTCATAAATATGAATAACTAAAAGATTAAACCAAGGACTCAAGGAATAACATAGTTGTTTACAAAGTGGTAGTTTATTATGACTTTGTTCACTATGGATATTTCATGGAGGGGTCAAATGATATCATATTAGAGTCTTGAGATTAATTTATTAATAAGGCCTATAATGCAATTATATTTCCATAGTGATACTTGTTATATAATTAATGGTAACTTTGAGCTTATCAAAAGTTGAAAGATAAGGCAGAGGCCCATTGAAGCTAGAGTCTTATTTATTTCCTTTGGTCCCATCCCAAGCCACACATTAAAACTCAATTGGACTGGCCCAAAAAACTAACCCAATTAGATAGTCAATTTTTGTTTAATAAGAGTTATTAAATAAAGTAACTGCCCAAGCAGTTAATATGTACATATGATTAAAAGAAGAGAAAACAGTTTTCTCCATAGCATCTTTTGAATACATTTTTGCAAAAAGGAGAATCAACGTACTTAAGTACTGATTGAGATACCATTTATCTTGGGCATCATGTGGAATTAGAATAAAGATTTAAGGTATTCTCAAGTCTTGTTTTTGAATTTTACTACGTCAAGGTACGTTTTCTGTTCTTTGTTTTAGAATTCAAAATTATATATTATCTCTCATGAATTAAGTAGATCCTTGTATTGCTTCCGCTGCGCGTTTTGTATGAGATGCAAAACCAATTTTTCCAGCATCAACAAGGCATAGAAACCATTGATAATTGTAGACAACATACCATTGATAACTTATCTCTCATTTGTTGTGTATTTTGCTCATAATTCAGGATCATTTTAAGGCATTAATGCAAGTAATTAAATAGTTTACTTGTCATTATTACCACTGTTAATGCAAGTAAATAGCAGGGTTAGATTTATAACAAATTCATAGTTGGTAATTTGGTAAACTTTAGAACCCTTAGTTTAATTACTATTCGTGGTTTCCCATCGACATAGACTGCTAGTTTCATAGTTTGGTAAATCTTGGAATCATTTAACTTTTTAGCAAACTAGTTGCAGAGCCGCACGATGCACAAAAAAAATTGACGATTTGTTTTTTTTGTTTTTGGTGAAATGAAAAATGAAAATAGTAGATGAAACTTATAAGTGTTAGTCGTAAACCTGTTTTTAAAAAACTATGTGATTATTTTCTAACAAAGTATAGTTAATACAATATATTAAATTTTCTAAATTAAGCTATCTATATTTGTTATTTGAAGGTATTTTAAATTTTATAAGTTTTTTTTTCTTTTTTTTCAAGGAAACATAATGATTTTACATTCTATTATACTATACAAGTAAGGGATTTTATAAAAATTGTAATATGTAGTTGGAATGTTGTTTTTAGTACTCCTTACAAACGGTTCATCCTTTATATGTAAAGAGGGAGCCTATATATATATATATATATAGAACTTTATCAAGAATATATAAGCATTACATGGAGAAGATGACATAATTGTTACTGAAGCGGCTCTTCTTTCTACACAAACCTCTTATTTCAAAACATCATCGAAGTGTACCAAATGGACTGAAGTCAACCAACTAGACCGAAATAAACCAAAATGGATCAAAAAGACTAAAGTGAAAATAATGGACCGAAATAGACTAAATGGATTGAAGTTAACCAAATTGGACCGAAATAGACAATACTAGACCGAATGGACCAAATGTACTGCACTGGACCGTAGTGAACCAAAGTGGTCCTACATGCTATGTTGATGTGGCCCAATAGAAATATAGCAACAATAAATGTTATGTACATATTATATAGATGGGTTATGCTAACGAGTGCTCTTAGGGCACTCATTCATAATTCATTTTAGGAAAGTTTTGATACCACTTTTATGGGAAATGAAAAAAACTGTCAAAATATTAATTACTTTTTTTTTTTTCATTTTCCATAAAAACTTTCTTTAAATGAATTATTAACCAGTGCCTTTAAGGCACTCGTTAGCATTTCCCTATATAGATTTGTAGTTTTAAAGATCTAGAACAACTAAAAAAAACTCTCAAATTGCAATTTACTCAATAATTGTTACTTTGCATTTTCTTTGAATATCCACGTAACAAAAGTTACAAAACTTAGTAGATTTGGCATCAATAGATTAAAAGTCATCTTCAATGAGGCAGTGGGAGAAAGATCTTAAGAAGATTCATAGGCGCCTCTAAGATTCTCAATACACTAATAATCACATCTGTATGTGCATTGAAACATTAAAATTAAATCTGTTACAGAGAAATTGCTTGGAAAGTAAGAAAGTTTTGAATTAAATGAATTTCCCATGCAACAAGGTTTTAAAAAAAGAAAAAGAAAACACATTTTTTCCCCTAATTAGGAACACAATCTTTCATATCTAGTCCTTGAAGGCTGAAAGCCTGAAACTAGCTATGGAGATCTAAATTAAAATCAATCATATAGCCCAATAATATAGTCTTGCTAGAAGCCAAAGTTCATCCTATTCTATATTTCTCCATAAAAATAAAAATAAAAAATTGCTTGCACGTACGTACCACCATACCAACAATTACTGAAAATATGATTCAGCAAGACTGTCGGCTAGCAATCACATAGCACAATTGTCCGGGTGGTGACTCTCAAGAAATGGCCGTCCGTACCTTCCTCCCTCAGCTATTTCTTTTTGACTCGTTTGTCCACTTCTTTCTCACTCGTGTTGCTCCTTTTTTTTTATTATTATTATTTAGTAATTTGCCTTTGTCACCATCCATCAAAAGTATGCCTTATACTACGACATAATTAAATTATATATACCATATGATAAAATATTATAACTTAGCTTTAACATTATTCCTCTCTATCTATCCACATTACCATACCATCAGACACATGTACTTATTTAAAATCATAATTAAACCCCATTTTCAACCAACCATATTTAACTAACGCAATGATCAAAGTTACTAACAACTAATTTAGTAAACAAATATGATTAAAGGTGTAGCCATATAATGAAGAAACCATTCCATTGTCGGGTTGAAAAAAATGCATGCTAAACGATAATCAATAATTAGTTTAATTTTTTATTTTTTTAAGAGTTTCCGACAACAATTCGTGGTGACAATGTTATAGTAATTGAGATGAGTGTAGTGTTGGTGCAGAAATATATATGCTAAATCTATCTCTACCTACCGCTGAAATTTTTGGCGGTGTCCCTACATGACCCAACAAAGCAACGGCTGACAATATTTGGCTGCTGATTCTATTTATTTATTTATTTATTTAATTAAGGTTGTTTGTTTCATCGTTTTTTATAATTGTTAGGAGCATGAACTTGGGCGTCGGTGATGTGAAAGGAAACTGTGGCGAAACTACAAGTTCTGACTCTGAGCGTTCGTGCTGGATAGTGGATATAAACATACATTTTTATCTTGGCTTTTACTAATTTTGTCTTAAAGGCATACAATAACAAATCAATTTTAGAAAATTTTTATTAAAAATTAAAAAAAATTTGACAACTTTTTTAATTCTCAATAAAACTTTCTAAAAATAGATTTTTTATCTTTATGATCGGCACAGACATTAATTCATACTGAGACGAGGATTTGCTATTGTCTATAGCTAGACTGTAGATAATATATTTGGGGCCCTATTTCTTGGAAACCTGTAATAAGATCAATTATAATACTATTTAGCGACAGGAATATTTTAAGGGGTGAACAGTTCGATGCACTTGTTAAACCACTGCGGTGGTGGTATAGCATGGTGGTATCGCCCGCATAATTTTTGTTAAGATTTAAGTGGTTTAAGTAATAGGTACTATAATAAATGTATTGTGCTTAAAATGATAATTTCATTAAGATTTCAGTGATACATGTTATATTAATAATTACTGTTACTTAACATGAGGTCAATATAACTTCACACAAAATAGATAATCGATTATAATTAAAAATGTTTAGATAACGGATACCTTTGGATATATATTAATAAATTATTTTAGAAAAAAATTTATCAAAAAAAGAAAAAGTGACTAATTTTTTCAATTTTTTATAAAAAATTTCCAAAAAGGGTTGATATGCATTTAACCAAAACCTAATTAAAACGCTCTACCTTTCCCCAAAACAGTTTGTGGCACTCATTAACCCAATCCTTAGTAATATTTGTGAGGTTTTTTTCGAGTAAGACTTTTATTCGGTGCTCATGACCAAACAAGATACAGGACTTGCACAATATCAATTCTAAACGCGTGTTGCATCCGTGTTTGCAGTAGACAGAAGCTAAACATTTCTTTTTCCCTTTTGCAATAATAAAGATAAACATGTCTCTAACAAAGTTGAATTTACTGAATAAAGGCTTCAAAATCATTAATGTTGAACCACGCTAATGCCTTTAACTCACAAAATCATTAATGGTCAATTGGCTTAATGACAAACTTGATTGCCGCCCAAACCCATCTTGGGATTCAAACATTCAAGGAAAAAGAAGAACATGCAATATTTCCACCTTATAATCTCAGTCACTCACGTCTTTTCTTTTGCCCCATATTGGCATAGCTTTTGGATTGTTCTCTTTTTCAAAGGTCTAAAATCTATTCTTCCCAGAACTTGAGCAAGAATGAAACCAATTTGCACTTATCCTTTATTATCTCACGTGTACTTGGGATATCCTCCGACCCAATAGAAGTAAATGAAAGGTGCTGCATTCTTTGTCACAGCTAAGCAGTTTGGTAGATTTCATTTTGGTACGGGTCCCTGGCCAACTGTAACGGACAGTACCAACACCTAGATTTCATTTCCTTGTAGTTTCGATGTACAAAAATCTGGAAAGATATGCTCATTTATTGATAGTCGTTTGTGAGATTGGCTGTGGACTTGTGGCTGAATTTCTTCTCTCAACTTTTACTACAAGTACTAGAAATTAAGAGAGATGAAAAGAAGATATTTGTCACTCAATATGTCGGTACAACCGTACATCCAAAAGCTTTAAAGAAAGAAAATAAACATTGTAGCCTTCGACCTAAAAGTCTAAAACCCTACATATCTTATGAGGCCCTACTAGGATTTTTTCGCTGAGATTATATTTCTGTAGCTTTGAATCATTGAATGGTGCATATATGCCTTAATTGATGGTCAACTTTATCTTTCACATTTGTAACCAATACATATATAAATGATATATCCATTGACAGCAGTCAAAATGTAAATTTACTACAATGACGAGATATAAATGATATATCCATTGACAGCAGTCAAAATGTAAATTTACTACAATGACGAGATGTTGCATATTGCTGCATATTGGGCCCCAATTATATATTATTGGGTCCTGACTTCCTTTATCACATTTAATTGTAGTCATCAGATGCAGAGTGCTATTTCAATTCCTTAGCAAGCATTAAATGTTAGCATGTTCTATGCTTCATTCCTAAATGAATCAAAGTATGCCATCTTTGTACAATTGTTTCTAGAAGAACAAGAAGACAACTCTGCACAAAGTTATTGGGTTTCAATAAGAGCACAAGAAAAAATTGAAGCAAACAAAAAAAAAATGTCACTTTAAAAGTGGAGAAATTTAGAAAAGAAAGTTGATACTTTAGCTTTGGAGCATAGTTATCTAAAACCTCACCAATAATTGACCTTACTGAGTGTATATGGTCGGGTTGGATTGGGTTTGTAGTATTTTTCAACCGAACCCGATCTCATTGGGTTGAGAAATCTTTAATCCAACCTAGCATATTATAGCTCTAAAATCGACCATAAAACTTTAATACATTAACTAGTTACAAGGAAAAAATGAGAAATTCAATCTTTTATGGTCACGTGACTTGCACGTGATTGTCAATTTTAACAGTAAATCATGTCATTAGATGCAATTCATAAGTTTAATTATTTTAACAATTGGGGTGGTGATTGCAAGTTTTCATCAAGCTATATGGTGCAATTTGAAAAGTTTTTTACAGTTGGGTGGTGATTAATTGTACCTAAGTTTTCATAATTTGGATTTTGGAGTACTGCAAAGTGCAAGTCCACCCACAATTTTTGGTTGTTTTCTACAGTTAATCATTTTTTATTCAATGACAAGGATGCTTGATACGTTCCTCTTTCTTTCTCATAGAAAACATAATTTATAATTTCTTTTCTTTTTTAGGAGGAATAATGATTTTCTCTTTTAAAAGAAAAAGTCTATATAGATTTTATATATATATATATGGGCTATGATCAAGTTACATATAGTGTAATTCTTTATTAATGTTTCATAATTCAACAACTTCTTATTGGATTAAAATTTTCATATTAATCAAGTCTTTTTTACTATTCAATCTCTAAATTTGTATTTTATGTACAATTTTAAAATTTAAAAAAAAAAAAACATCTTATAGAAAAGATAATTATTAATCTTTGATTATCTTGAAATATATAAAGGTGGAGGATAAAAGAGAGAAAAAAAAAAAAGAAGGTGTAATCCAACAATAAAAGACACATCAAATAATAAATATTGAGTTGTGTAATATTGTCAAAAATTATATAAAATTTACTTTGAATCCAATTATATAGATATCTGTGTGTTTTATGTGTATTGAGATTTTTTTGTTAAATTACAAGACAAGGCTAGCCTTGATTATTGTAGTTCGTTTAAATAATTGTTAAAACAAGTCTTTTATTCCATTATTAGTCTGTAATTTTGTGACATAAAAATTTAGGAAACATTATTAAGTTATTATTCATTTTTATATAGGCAGAAGTGCTACGTCCACAATATTTTCACAACAAATTATAGGTGATTTTTTATTATTATTAGTTCTAATTTAAATTTAGCACTGAAATACTTTTTAGCTCTGCCAATAACAACCTATAATAACCTACCATTTAGGATTTGTTGTGAAAACGTTGTAAATATAGCATTCCTCTTTATATAGAATTGTTAGTGACACCACTTTATTTTTTATCCTTAACATTTTTTTCTTTTCTCTTGTTATAAAACAAGTCAATTTATATAATATGGGTAAAATTATACAATACTTCAAGAGTACAAAAATATTATACTCTCTAATCTCACATAAATAGTAAATCTCACCACAAAAAGTGCATCTGACATTAAACTTTAGAGATTAAATTTTATAATAATGTGGTATAAAATTTATATTTTACCCTTCCAATCCCAACATACCACATCATCTTATTATATATTTAAAAATAAGTACAACCATAGCCAAAAAATTCTAAGACCCATATATAAATCCAACCTAATTTAATTTAAATAAAATATTGATGTGGTAATCTTTTATTGGATTGTGTAAAACATGAGTTTTACACTTTGTCATTACTAAATTAGGCTCTAAAATTTACTACTAACAATTATGAAAAATCAAAAACCAAAAAAAAATAATAAAAATTGGGAAATAGCTTATGGCTCTAGACTTATTGTTTTATCAAAGGACCTACAAATTTCAATATCAAAGGACCTACAAATTTCAATTTGAACGTACATATGATGTTGATGTTGAATTCAATACAGGGAAGACTTCAAAATCCACCGCAAGAAATAAAGGAAATTATTAGATACTTACTGTATCCCCTGACGTGGTACTCCACACCAATTAATGCAAGATATTTTCTCTAAAATATTTTTCATAACTGCTAAATTGTTAAATTTTGGATAAATAGCAAATTACACTTCTGAAGTTTGAGATTGATTGAATTTTATACCCTAAAATTTTGAAAACTTGATTTTACACCCTGAAGTTTGGTTCCATTAACAATTCACCCCCACAGTTAAATTATGCTGTTAAGTGACACATCATCATACTAATGTGTTTTATTTTTGACAAATCAACCTCAAAACTACGTCGTTTTAGTGATGACCAAGCAAAAAGTTGGCATGCATCAAAACTATTGACATCACTTTATTATTTAATTTTAACAACTTAACATCTCAACTTGTGAAATTTTTTATAATTTAGAGTCTAGACTTATTACTTTGTCAAAAGGCTTAGAAATTCAAATTTGAAGTAATGAAATCTAGAGGTGTTGTGTTTATGAACGATTCGAGGCCAACCCATTGAGACGGTTTCACATTGATTAAACTGTTGTAGAAAAATTCCACTGGTGATTGGGGCGGCAAAAGGAGGGCTTCGCATATTTTCGACTTCAGCCAATACGGTGGGCAGTTGCCATTTCAAAATTCCAACAACGACACCGTGCCATTGAACGCCATCATCTCAACCTATTTTTCCAATTTTTCATATCTCTATCTCTTAGTTCTTCTCTCTTTGGGTTATGGGTTTCAAATATGAGTTGTAGGTTTCAAATTTGAGTTGTGGTTATGGCTATGGGTTTCAAATCTAGGCTTGTGGTTAGGAACGAAGCCAGAAATTTTTGTTTGGAGGGGGGGCAATTTAATACTAATTTCTTAGTCTATAAAAATTTCCATACACCTACACAAACACATACATATATACATTTACACACACGGAAGTTAGTATCTTTCAAAGTGATATCCTTAAAATTAAATGTTTCGTAGAATTAAATTTATCTTTCACCATCTTCTACAATGAAATTCTTTCAATTTTCATTTTCAATATAAGTTACCAAATTGTCTACCATTGCGAGTAAAAAAATTTCAATTTGAACTAATGAAGTGTTCAAAAACATGAATAATCAAAAACTCTAAGAGATACAAGAACGTATTTTACAATTTTGAGAAACAATACATTCTCTATAACTACTAGACCAATTGGACAATTTTTTAAGTATATTATTAGACTAATTCAAATATTTGGGGGGCGCACGAGAGAGGGTGGAGGGGGGGGGGGGGGGACTCCTGTTTTTTATTTTATTTTTGGGTTTTGTGTTATAATTTTCTATTCAATTATAGCCAAATCAAAATCCAATATACACTTCATCTATTTGATAGTTGACTCCATACTTCTTTAGTTGTTTTGGTTCGTCAAAATTCCATAGCATGAGTTCTTGTCCTGGAAAAAATTAAGATTATTATCTTAAAAGTAATCAAAAGAAATCAAAATATCGACCACAAACCTAACCCAAAGTAAATTTAATCGAGCAAAGGAAGAGAAGAACAATATAATTAAAAAACATTTACATTGAGTAATATTTATGTAATTTCATTTGTTCCATAAAAATAAAAACATAAAACACATTAAAGGAAACTTAAATACCTTTTTGAGAGGAGAATCCCAAGGTTATACACAGTTGTTTTTGTTTTTGTTTTTGTTTTTTTTTTTTTTTTTTTTTTTTTTTTTTTTTTTTTTTTAACGCTAGAAGAAGCAAAATTGCCCATAAACTGTACAGGAGAAAATTAACATAACTATGGTAGAAAAAGTCTATAGCGTCTGCTCCTTGTGATAGTTCTTTATCATCAGACCAAAACATCAATCCGTTTTTAATATAGGCGGAAATTGAACTCCAGATCTCTTATTCAACCATGAGATACTTTACTAGTTAAATTAACTAGAACCTACTTGTAGTGGGAAGTTTGTGATGCAGTAAAAGACGTGAAGAAATGAGAGGTTATCAGTTTTTAAAATATTAAAATTTTGTATCTACTTTTTTTTAATAAGAAAATTTTGTATTTAGCTTTAGTCAATATTTTGAAATTTTAATTGATACATGTTAAAATATATGCTGGGTTTTTCAATAAATAGAATTGAACCTGTGTAAGAAAGAAAAAAATTATAACCTAAAATTTGGGATATTAATTAAAACTTAATAATTTTACTTAAATAAGTGAAAAAGAGTGGTGAATAACTTGAAAATTCTTTTACATAATCTAATAAAAACTACATAGACTTATCCCAGATTATGGGATAAGGATAAGATTTTTTTTTCAACTCTAAGTTAGATTGGGAAGCCTTTTACTTAACGTCGGTTTTTTTTTTTTTTTTTTTTTAAGTAGAGTTGTTTTGAAGATCTGGATTAACGGGGAAGTGGTCCTATTTTGCAGGCATGTATGTTTATTGGGTTGTCCCAAATTTTGTCCCAAGTTTTAGGAGTGTAGGAATATTTTTGAATCATACAAAAATCTTGTCTAAGAAATGAAGTTTTATAAGGAACTAGCCTTTTAGCACGCAATCTATTTTTTTAGTAAAAGTTAATAATTTGATAGGAAGATAAACGTGAGGATGATTTTTTTTTTTTTTTTTTTACTTGTTTTTCTATTTTTTTTAATAAAAAAATACAGTAAACGTATAGTTGCTTTAAAGAAGTGAGTTAGTGGGAGAATGGTCATATTTTGTAGGAAATATCTTAGGAGAAAGTTAGAGATATATTTTTATAGTATTATCATCAAGTTTTGCCCTTACTTAAACATAAGCTGTAGGGATATTTTGAAAAAAAAAAAAAAATTCCAGTCCAAACAGGGAAAACTCCTTAAATAGTAGTAGTATAAATATTGTGACATTATAGACCCTATTCTTAAAATATTGTAGGAGAAGTTTATTGAATATTGGATGAAGTACTTTTGACCTTTAGAAAGTCTAAATCAAAGAGTGAATCTTTTTATCTATATAGAATAGATGGATAGATAAGGATATTTTCAAAAAAAAAAATTGTGGTTGTGGGTCTCAGAATTCAACTTATGTTACCTACAAAAATTGCCTGAAAGCCAATCTAGGTAGTGTGACAGTTGTTTTGATCTTGCAAACATGAAACTTAGTGACGCAACTCAAAAATCTCCCTAAAATTGGCCGTTCCGAACCGTGAACACCCCTAATAAAACTCATAGCCTATTCGGTCAGCAATCGGTTGTGAGGCTAAAAGAGCTGCTCATAATACAGCAAAAGGCTTAGACCACAACTGAAGACAGGATAGAGTTAAAGGAAGTTCCACCATGTGTTGCTCACTTAGTCGCTAATGATTTATCCAGTGATAACACCCCAAAAACAAAAACAAAAAAAGTATAGTATTAATTGGATTGCATTTGTTATAGTGAAGACCACGTCTACTGTAGGGTCAAATAGTAATTACCCGAGAACATAACGTAAGGATAGAGCTCTGTGATTCTTCTTTGTCCGGGCCAACTAAATTCTATAGAGTTTCAACGTTGCTGGGTGTTTTTTCTCAGTCAAAGAAAGAATAAAAATAAGGTTTGTAAAAGAACACTAAACTAAAGCGCTTACAAAGAAGAAAAAAGAAAAAGAAATACAAAAGGTCTGAACCTGATGTGTTTCCACTGGGACTTCAAAATGTCTTGCTCCCTCCATTCCAAAATGCAAAAAAAAACATAAAGAATAAATAAATAAATAAATAACATATGATAATCAGTATTAGTTAATAGTCGCCTACCAAATGCTCATTCCACGACATTCAAAAATCACAGAAACATTTATTTTAAAATTTTTAAATAAATAAAATCACACACACAAATGAGTGAATGACACAGCACACCAAAGACAGAGACAGTACGCACGTATGTTCCTCCGCACCTATATAAAGGCAATCCGGTGCCTCCCCATTTTCATCATCCTATTCCAATTCTCATTTCTCTCTCTCTCTCTCTCTTACTCTCTCACACGCTCGTAAAGTCATAACTCTCTCTTTCTCTCACAACATTAAGATTTTCGAAAAACAACATTAAAATGGCGGCTGCAATGACAGTAGTGTCAAACCCAATGCTCAACTTAGAAGAAGACTCTTCCTTTGACGTAGACAAGTTGTCTTATGAAATCTTCTCTATCCTTGAAACCAAGTTCCTCTTTGGCTATGATAGCATTCCCACCACTCCCCTCCAAGAAAACTTGAAATTGAAGCCCATAAACACCGACAATAACAATAACAATAACAATTCTGTCGGAAAAGTCCGAGTCCTCGCCATAGACGGAGGCGGCGCCACCGATGGCATCCTCGCCGCCAGCGCACTCGCCCGTCTCGAGTCATTTCTCCGCCGCAAATCCGGCAACCCCAACGCCCGCATTGCCCACTTCTTCGACGTGGTGGCCGGAGCCGGCGCCGGGGGAATCCTCGCCGCCCTTCTCTTCACCCGAGGAAAAGACGGCAACCCCATTTTCACAGCCGACCAAGCACTCAGCTTCCTCATCCAGAACGGCCGCAAGCTCTTCAAGGTGTCGCAGGAAAGCACACTCCGGCGACTCCTCCGCCGTCCGGCGAAGCTGGAGAAACTCTTCGCCGAGACTTTTGGGGAGTCAACCACCCTGAAAGACACGCTGAAGACGGTTCTGATCCCCTGCTACGACCTCTCCAGCAACGGGCCGTTCGTGTTTTCCCGCGCGGACGCTGTGGAATTCGACGGCTACGATTTCAAGATGAAGGACGTGTGTGCCGCCACGTCGGCTGTGGGGCCCGTGGAGATGAAGTCGGTGGACGGGAGGACGAAGATCTTGGCCGTGAATGGGGAGGTGGCGATGAATAATCCGACGGCTGCGGCAATCACGCACGTGCTGCATAACAAGCAGGAGTTTCCTATGTGCAATGGAGTTGAGGATCTGCTTGTGGTGTCTTTAGGTAATGGGGAGTCTCAATTTGATGTTGCAAATTCAATTCCCAATGGAACTCAGCTTGTTAGAATTGCCGGAGATGGAGCTTCCGACATGGTAAGTTATCACAAATTTTACTATAAAAAAATTACAAGTTTGATTAGTTAGATTCCAATCATATAATAAATATATATTATATTACATTTTCAATCATAACAATTACTCCATCGCTCTTAATTGTTATGGTAATGGTAATGAAAGTGCCACCTAACAGGGTTTTTTAATTAATTAATTAAGATTTGTTTTATTTTATAGAGCAAAAAAAGTATTATTCTTGTTTATTTTAAACAATTTTGTCGGCTGAGGAATCTGAACGTGGGCTTTATCTTGTCCTTTGTGTATTTTTTTAGCTCATTTGGTTCTTACTTTTAAATTCATTTAAAAAGAAAAGAAAAGAAAATTAAAGTGAGTTTCAATTGATTAATTTGTTTTAGGTGGGTATGCTAATCATTGAATCTTTCTTATTTTAATCTACAGGTTGATCAAGTAGTTTCAATGGCATTTGGTCAGTGTGGGACAAGTAATTATGTTCGCATTCAGGCAAATGAAAGTCTAGCTAAAAAGCATGGTGGTTTGAAGAAGGGCATGAATTCTACTAGCAAGAGCATGGACATGTTGGCCGTGACAGAAAACATGTTGGAACAGAAAAATGTGGAGTCAGTTTTATTTCAAGGGAAAAAGATGGTTGAGACCACAAATTTAGAGAAGCTAGAATTGTTTGCTGGAGATCTAATTAAAGAACAAGAGAGGAGAAAAACTAGCATTTTACCGACTGTGACATTGAAGCAGTCATCGCCTTCACCAAGAACATCTTCAGCTACTACTTTGTCAAATTCAACTCTATCTTCTTGCTAGTTAATTTGGGTGATTAAAACAAAAGGAGAAAACAAAAAAAAAAAGACAATTGAGTTGAGTTTATTTATGATGCCTCTGCTGCCGCTCGTGATGAATGAAATCCGAGTCTGAGCTGAAATGAGTTGCTCGGTGGACCTATATTTTTTTTGTATAAGTCACTAGTTTTTATGTAAAGTTATGGTATATTGTTGATTGTTTAGATGGAATGAGTTATTGTGAAAGCATATTGTGTAAAATTAAATTACATTAACGATGCTACTTTTGGGTACTTCGCATTTTAATTGGATTGGGTTGAATTCACGTACTCATTATATATATATATATATATATATTTCCCTACATTATTTGGGAATGGGGATTGGACCTTATTATTGGAGAGACTATAAAATACCAATTGAACCAAAACATTATTATTAGCTGGGGTATTCAAATGTTGAACCAAAATATTCTTTCTCAGTTCCTCTTAAATTGGGGGATGGAGATCTAACCTGAACTTTGGGGATACAGAGAAGGCTATAAGTGAACCAAAAAAATTATTGGCTTGCATATTCAAATGTTATCCTTTCCAATTTAACCCCAAAAAATGTTACTCTTTCCTTGCTCCTCTTAAGTGGACAGGTATAATCACGGTGGGATGTGGTTTAATGGTAGGAGTCCTCGTATCGCTTTAATGAATTCACACTGAAACCTTCTTTTTTATTCAAAGCAAAAAAAAAATCTAAAAACCTCATTTTTAGTCACTAGATTAATTAAATTGAGTTCAAGTGATTTAGTTAGTCAAAATTGGAGAACTCAGCATACTTGAAACATGTATAGGTCTCTTTGGAAAAAAAAAAAAAAAACATGTATATGTCTAGAAAGTAGAGACGCACAAATTCACATTTTTCATTCACAATTTTTATGGTATCTTATTCTTACTGCTAACGTTTCACGTTTGCCTATTATTTATTTTTTTTTTTTGAACATACGTTTGCCCATTATTAATACTTATACTACTTCAACATAAATCTATAGAGGCAAAACACATCAACTTATAAGAAAGCTCGTAAATTTTTGCATGTCTATAAACTTTTTTATTGGAACATACAAATTTGCAAATTGAAAGTTTAAACTTTTTTTTTTATTATTCACTAGTTTGATGTAAATTCATGGTATATTGTTGATTGCTTAGGTGGAATGAGTTATTTTGAAAGCATATTGTGTAAAATTAAATTATATCAACTATGGTAATTTTGGGTAGTTGGCATTTTCATTGGATTGGGTTCAACTCGATTACAAAGATGCTCCTTTTTTTTTTTCCCTCAAAAAAAGATGCTCCTTTTTTTTTCTTTCAATTTGGAAGATGGGGAATCGAAGTATCGAACCTAGCCATTGGAAAATTCCAATTGAACCAAAATGTTATTAGCTTGGGTAATTAAATGTCATTCTGTCCATTTTAGCTGGAAGAAAAAAAAAATTTCTCTTTTCTAGTTCCTGTTAAATTGGGGTCCAATAAGGAGTGTCAATTGAACCCACAATTTAGCTCCCACACCAACCCCCCACCCCCACAAAAAAAAAAAATTTTTTTTTTTTTTTTTGGTCAACAAACGATAAATCATTAAACTTAGGAAATAAAAAGTCTAAAAAAAATTTGTTACTCTTCCCTAGGCACACTCATGTAACATGTCATTCTTAAGTCACTAGATTAATTAAACTGTTCAAATGATTTTAGTTGGTCAAAATAGGGAACATAGCACATTTGAAACATGTATAATATTGGTCTAGAGACATGCATAAATTCACTTTTTTTTTTTTTTACGGTTTCTTATTCTTACCGCTAAAGCTTCACGTTTGCCTACTATTAAGAGTCTACTTCAACATAAATCAATAGTGGCAAAACACATCAACTTATAAAAAAGCTCGTAAAGTATGTCAATAAACTTATTATTAAAACATACAAAGTTTGCAAATTGAAGGTTTGAATTTTATATTGGTGAAAACAATGAACTAAATTGTGTGTAGTAATGTAGTGATTTCTTTCTTTCTTTTTAATTGTTATAGTGGGTGTGTTGTGTTCTTCAAACGCCTGCTTATTCTTTTGAGAGTGTGTAATTTTCAGTTCTACACATATTATAAGTAGGGATGGTAATGGGGTAGGGTGGGTCTGAAGGATGGGGTCTTCGCCCCAGCCTCGAATGGTTTTGTCTTACCCCATCATCGTCTCGCCCCACATGACAGGGAAAATTTTCTTACTCCATTCCTGCTCCTTAGAGCCCTGTAAAGCCTCGCCCCACCCCATAAAACCCTATTCTTGTTAATTTACCCACAACTATTACAATTTTTTTTATTAAAACCTGTTTCGTTAATAAAAATGTACTTAAAATTACAAATAACTTTATCCCATCAAATCAAACTTATTTTTAGAAAAAAATTGAATAATATTATTAAAGTGTTTAACAAGATAATATCACAACAAAAACAAAAATCTCATAATACAAAATCAATGATTCAATAGTAAATAAATTTGTTTATAATAAAGACAAAAGAAAATGTTAAAATTGATACCTTATTTCGAACCTTGCTAGAGATATAAAAAAAAAGACCGAAAGCCTTGTTGAGTAGAATAAAATAAATTGATGATATGTTTATTTAAATAATAGGATTTTAGGATATAAAAATTTACAATTTAACCATTATCAATGCGGGACATAACGGATTGGGTTTAAAAAGTCTAAACCCATTTCCACTCTACTACCTTTGCAGAGCGGGAAAAACCCGCATGGGGTGAGGTGGAACAAAATTGTCATCCCCAATTATAAATAAGCAGTAGTTCTTAGATTCCTTGTATGGGCATGGACCACTGTGTGAAAGGCAGAAAAAATAACATGCAGCCTTAATTTGACTTTGTCCGTTTTGTACATTGCTCGGCTTTACGCTGGGCTACCTATCCATCAAAGCCCGTATCATTCGAGGCCCCAAGATGTGTGGTACTAGTTTCATAGGCCTTAATTACTTATATTGGTACATAGAAATTAGCCTACAAGAAGTATAAAATAAATCAATTAAGAATTGATCTGACTTCATAAGTTGTTTCTAAATTTTCAATATTCTAAGGTCTAGATACATTTTAACTTGAGCATTTTTGTTATTTACTCCTTTGATGTAACTGGTGGGTTTTGTATAAAAACAAGTAAAAAGATAAAAAGGGAGACTTTGGATTGGAAAGATTTTACATTATGAGTAGACCCACCACTAGTTCAAATTTGAAACAACAAAATCATCATGGATTCACTTTTGTTTTTTCCTTTAACCGTCCCCTTCTATTTGAAACAAAGAGCGGTGAAAAGGATACTCAAGTGCCTAGTGTGCCCCATGGGATTGATTCCCTTTGTTCTGCTCGATCTGGTCCCCCAATTAAAATTGCTTTAAATCAAATTTCACACTGAGTTGTTAAACTTAACTTTGAAGTTACAGTTCTCTTTTTCCATGTAATCCATTTATGTTTCAAATCTTTCAATTTTCAACTAGTAATGTCACTTTCAAGTTTAAATTTTTTTTGTATGTATTTCTCATCACTGACCTGACCAACCAATTAAATGGCTCTCTTTTAAACACTGCACGCGTTTGGCAGTGCAAAGCACGATTCTGAGAACGATACAACGAGGCTTCTCAAAATCAGTTTTAAGAGGTAAAAAAAAAAAGGTAACAAAGTGGTCCTGTGTGGAAATGTGCTGGTGAAGCTTATTAGACTCACTATTTTGGAACATGATTGGAAGTTAAGGTACTATCTGATATATAGTGCGCAACTTTAATAAGAGTAGTACTACTAAGACTGTCTCTGCTACCTTTTGTAGTTTCTAGTTATGAGTTTGTTTCTGATCTCTTTTGTGTATGAAAAGCCTGTAGATTATCGAGTTGTGGGGGACTAGTTTTTGCATGAAGTGAGCTCTCTTTTAAAAGAGATGTCTTTTTTTTTTTCTGTTGACAATTGTAGCGTGCGTGCGTGCGTGTCGTGATGCTATGTGTATAGAGAGGGGGTTTTGTTGAGCTTATTAGGGACCCCTAAGGCTGCTTGCTTGGACATTATTGTACTACTACTTTGGTTTTTTGGCAGACTAATTGAAGTGGGTTCACCTTGAAACAAAAGAAATTTTGCATCAAACTAAATTGAGTTTTGAATCTTTAACCATACTATTTAGACAAAGCCTAATGAGGACTGTACACACAGTGGAAGAGTACCAAGTACGAACCTTTACTCCTTTCCAGGTCCTCTCTAAGCCTCACCAATGGATTCCACGTGCTCCTTTTGATTGTAACCAAGTGGATCTTTCACAAACCAAATCCTAGTGCCTTTGTTTGGTGGAACCCAAGGACAAGGAGAGCAATCCAGAGAGAGAGAGGGGAAGAGTCAGCAACTGTGGCAGAGCTAGAAAATTTTCATGGGGGGCCGGTGAATACATTTTTGTTTAATTTTTAGATTTATTACCAAATGTAAAAGAAAATATCAAAAGCTAAGAAGGACCATGGCCCCCTTGGCACCCCCTAACTCCGCCTATGTCGGCAAGGAATTGTGGGTGGCTCATGGTTGCCTATGCCTATGAGAGTGGCCACTTTTTTTTTTTTTCCAGAATCATTTTGTCTAGAATAAGATGCTTATTACATACCATCTTGCAAAAAACCATAAATCTAGGGCTTTTTTAATGGGTTACCCAAATGAGTGTTTATTTATGCCTACTTAACTATTTATGCGCAAAGATCAAGAAACCCAAAAAAAAAAAAATCTTTATTAAAATAAATTTCATACTTACATCATCCTCATAAAAATAAGAAAAAAAAAATTGCAAGGCCATTTCCTAGTTACAAAGCCATCATATCATCATCGAGGATTAATCAATTTTTTGGGTATCCCACTAAGCTTAAGCCCAACCAACTACTAAAAATTGACTATATATTCGCATAAACAAGAATTGCTATTTTAGTATGCCACTTTGTATCTCTAAGCAAATATGTTTGCTCCTACTTAGGCAAGCATGTGGTAATCATCCTCAAGATGGTATTGATGGTTTCTTTTTAAAGAAAACATTCAATTTATAAGTTTCTAGGAAAAACTATTAATGTTTTTCTTTAGTTAATTCTCCCACCATGTTGAAAATATGAGTAATCTTACTTACCTGCTCAATGTGATTCTAAATCCTATTAATATGTTCTACCACACTTGGAACGCCATTCATTATGGAATTCACATTGTGCAAATAATCTCAACCAACAGGACATCAAGTTAAAAGATGTAGGGGCAGTAAAATGCATTTCCCAAAATTGCAACACAATGTACCATTATTCACATAACTTTACTACTTGAAATCTTTCCATTCTCAGATTCCAATTGCAAGATGTTAGGGAATACTCTAGCCATTTTCATCACAAAGCACCCTAACTTACCCCATTACAAGTATGTCTCTTAATTATTTCTTGGAGAATCCCTACAAACTTATCCACCCCCCGTCCCCCCTCCAAAAAAAACCTCAATATCACTAGCAAACATAATAGGCAAATCTCAGCATCAAACTCTGGCAGAATTAGGTGGAATTTTCACACAAGAGGGAAAATAGCTCATGTCTATAAACAATATGCTAATGTAAAAATAAATTAACCCTATTAAAGGAAGATGCTCTGACCGACTCTCTAATTCCCTAAATTACTTTCGCTTCGTTATGAAGGCGAGGGTTCATCCAAGCGAGATGGTCCCAGTGACCCACTCAAGCTATCTTACGCACATCATCATGTGCGGTACTGCCTATGCACAACACTCTCTAGCACGCCAATGCACTTACACAGTCAATTCAGTCAATTTAAAAATTTTCGCAATCCATCAGTACCAATTTCATCTAATTATACGAAGAATAACAATATATTTAAGGATAAAAACTTGCACAATGAAGCGCTCAAAATTAGTATTTCACATTTAGACCCAAATGTTCAATGTAGACCAAAAGAGAGTAATCAATGCCAACACTCTTCAACTTCTAAGCTACAACTGACATGTTACTTAAATGCTTAACCTGACCCTTTGGGAGTAAAATTTTGTAATTTTCAGTTTACACTTCCAAGTATACAACCCACCCAAAGTAATTATAAAACCTAGTGCATTCTACACAACACTTGTGTTGCATACCCATTGTATCTCTCTAGGAAAATTAGTCTCACAGCCAATTCCCACAATATACTAAATCACGATGATTTGGAGGTAGTCTCCTATTTAACTTGTACCCAAGGTTGTCTAAATCGAGATCTTACGTACGATCGTTGAAGGCAGGTGGGATCGTAGATGATAGGATCGGATTGTAAATCGTAAGATCCTACATATTTTCATATTTAAAGCAAAAAACACATTAATAATGACTTTGTATGTTGACTAATCATGTAAATTATAAATTTATCCATAAAAAAACTAAGATTTGCATCATATGATGTAATTTGCAAGTTATACATCGCTAAGTCTATACTAACAAAACAAATATATTTAAGTTTTAATCCAATGTATCTAAAAAGTTCAATAAATATTTAATTAGCAACCAAATACCATAATATTTATCAAAACATATAGAAAATATTTTCCAAGTTCTAAGTTCCAAGTTTGAAATCCAAAATAAGTTAGCAAATAGAAACTAGCTAATTACAATATAAAATTCAAAAGCGAGATGAATATTAAGGTGAAGTAAATATTTAATTATTCTCATTCTAAGATTCTTATAACCACCGTCCTAAATTCCTAATTATTATCATCCATTTCATCATTTATGTAGACATTATATATTTGTATACTAAAGTTACAAAAGATATCAAGATACAATTTCACACTCAACTATTTAAGTAATACCAGTTATTTATGTAGACATTATATATTTGTATACTAGAGTTACAAAAGACATCAAGATACAATTTCACACTCAACTATTTAAGTTATACCAGTTAACAACAATTAAAAAGCATGCTCAAAAAAATTAATCAATCAATATACAAATACAAGCATAACTGATAAAATTATATATAAAAAATTATTTTAGTAATATTAGAACACAAATTAGTATATTGATTATATAAATTTAACAACATTATAGCTTAAAAAGCAACAAAGCTAATATCAAATTCTTTATTTAAAAATGATGAAGCATTCATTCATTTTAATTACAAGTGAACTATAAACTAGATAACATTTGCTTAGGTTAACATAATTTTATAAAAATAAAATAAAAAGTCATATCATCGCAACATGAAAAAATAAAAACCCTTAAAACTTCATCAAAACAAAAAATTTATCCCATAAAAATAAAAAATAAAAATAAACACACAAATTTTTTGTTTTTGGTAGGATCCCATATGATCTTACATACAATCTTACCATTTTTACGATCCTCGTGTAATCCTAAACGTTTTGGTGAAGTAAGATCGTAAAATCGTACAATTCTACAATCAAAATCGCGATTTTAACAACCATGCTTGTACCACGCTAGTGTCCAATGCTCATGGAAAGAAAAAACTTAGGTTGAGCTCAAGAACCAGTGTCCTTTGCTTATAGAGGAAAGAAAAGCTCAGGTTGAGCTCAAGAATATACTTTCAATTCATGAGCGTGTAACAACGTAAATAGCTTGGGGCTGGGGTCTTAAAAGTTATGTAACTAGGCAACAAAACAAGAGAAATGCTATATGACAAGTCAAGCACACAATCACTAGATCATGTCACGTGCAATATTGCTCGTGCACAAACTAATAAAAAGGCAAGACATAATGTATCATAGCTTGCAATAACTTCATTCGCCTGCTGACTCATGATTTTCAATGCAAAATAATGCTGGCCATTACTTGGAAGAATAATTTGTATACAACACTGTTCATTTCAATCAAAATTTCCTTGTGCCAGAAATAACTCATCAAATACAGAAATTTATACTCAAACTGCACTAAGGAGTTAGTACACTTGTATTAAATAAAAGAAAATCAGGCACATCTGCAAAAAGAATTTTTAACTACAATATACAATTATATGCAGAAACGTTAAAAGTCATTAGCACTGGCCAAAAAGTGCTACTTTCCGCAGAGCTCTGCAACTAAACCGAAGGTTTGCCATGACATCAACTGGAGAAGGGAAACTAAATACAGATCCCAACTATATATGTACTGGAGGCAACTGCCTTTCAATGCATTCTGGCTCTCACTCCATTTACAAAGCAGGGTGATGAATAAGATGACAAAATACTTGTTCTTTACTCCAATCGTTTTTCTACACATGTTCAATAGACCCACTTTTAAGCCTCTCCATCCTGGCTTGAAGCCCAGATAACGCTTTCTCATCCATAGGAAGAACCCCACTCTGCACCGTATTCTCTACACCAGAGCGGTCTGATACATGGGGAATTTGACTAGATAGTCCCTGGCTTGAGTTGTCATTCATGGACATTAGAGGCCTGCTTCCTGTGTTTGGGTTACCAGCTGCTGCAGCTAATTGCATGCTCTTCATCCTTTCTCTGATTGCATCTAATGTCCCACTGTTTACTGCAGTTTCCATGACGTTTTCCACTTAGTTTTTTCTTAATCTAGAAGTGTAAAACACACACACACACACACACACAAAAACACTACAAATAGTATAGATTACCTCCAGTTATAAATCTGTCATTTCTTTGGTCCCCCAATGAGTTCTCTGAGGTGATTCCCCTAGAAGTAAGGGCATTCATGGCCCTGTTGTCCTCAGTATATGAAGGTGGTAGATTAAAGTTTGTCGGATCAGATTTAATATTCAAGGATTTTGCATCATTTAAAGCATTTGTGTGTACAGGGGAGAGAGGAGCAAATTCAGGCGAAGAAATTGTTAAGGCTGATGGAGGAGGGGTTGACATTGGCAAACTTGAGGGAGTCCTTCCAGCTGCTGCATTCTTCTCCATCTGTAAGGGCAAAACCAACTGATTACATACGTGTTTTCAATTGTTTCTCCCACCCTGTCTGCATGTTCATGCACTGTTTGTCAGGGGCGGCGTTATGTTCAAGCCTGGGGGTTCAAATGAACACCCTGACTTGTCAATTTATATATATATATATATATATAATTTTTTTTTAATTTTATTTTTACCCCCCTAAAATAAAAATTTGAACACCTTGATCCTAAATTTTATTTAAACCCAACTAAAATAAATTTGAATATGATCATCTTAATTCTACTTTCACAATATTTTCACAATAAAATGTTATATGGCAAGTTGTAACTAGTTTTTATTTGGACCCATAATTAACATCACTTTTTACCTACCATTAACAACTTGCCACCTAGATTTTGTTATAAAATTTTTGTGAAAGTATTGTGTATTGAATATTATTAAAAAAAAGTTTCATTTTTGCTCCTTTGTTAAAAATATATATGTATATACTTTGTAGGACTCTGGCTTACTTTACCGTTGACAGCAAAATGAAGCTGTTTTTTCATGCACTTTTTTTCTCCCTAAGCAAAAAATTACACTACTGTTACAACCAATATATCTCTATCTAAATTTGTGATTCTTTCCCATTCTCTTTATCTCTCTTTCTCTCTTATGTATTTTCCTAGTTTTTCTCTTTATTTGATCAAATTGTTTGATAAATACTCTATAGATTTTCAAGTCCAAGAAGTTTTTTAGTGCTTGCTTAAATTCCAAGAGAGCGATCGCATGTATGATTAAAAAGCCATACATGATTCTAAAAAAAAACCACACACTTCAAGAGCAAAAACTTATATTAGTTACTATTTTTTTTCTTTGTTTCACATTACTCTTAGTTCTATTCTTAGGTGTGTTAGTATTCTTCTTTATCATAGATTTTTATTTAATTGATAATACATATAAATATAATAAGTTGATATTAATTTGACAAAAATGTTTGATTAATTATTTAATTATATTTGTTGTCTTACTAATCTTTAAACTATTAATAACTTTTTTATATTATTGTACAATATAGTTGTATTATATACTGAATTGTATTTAGAATACTATTTTAGATTATTGTATATAATATGGAAGTTGTATATACAGAAAAACAAAATATCATTTTATTTTTTATTTACTCCGATGACAAATTTCTTGCTCTATTATTGTTGAACCCCCTAAAAAAAATCATGGAGTCGCCACTAATGTTTGTGCACCTACATATTGTTACAATTTTTTCTTAGGGAATACCTAAACAATTCATTAGTGTAAGATGATAATACAAAACCTGAGCTAAACCATCTCTAATGTATGTGCGAAACGCCTCACTAGCATTTTGGAGCTGAGCAAATATATCAACCTGAAATCAGAAAAAATAAAATAAACTTTAGGCAGGTAATCAAACACGATTGTAACTGACTTTTGATACCATCCAAAAAATAAAAGGATTATCAAGTATACATCTTCCAAATGGAAAGCCCAGACTCAAATGCTTACCTTTGGGTATAGTTGAGTTATGCGATATAGCTCATATAGACCAATGGTGCATGTTTGCTTTTCACCAATTTTCTTGAATATAGCAGCAAGTTCTTGCTGTAAATTGGAGAGAGCAAAAGAGAAGAAGAAAAGGGGGGAGGGGGTGGAAGGAATCATCATTGAGTCACAAAAAGAGAAACAGAAAAACAAGTGAACACAGGAGAGGAATTTATAGAACATAATATTAGAAATATCAAGGACAACCACAAATTTGTGATTAAATATTTTTTTAATATCGTGTGGGCCGATGACCCACATATCAGATATTAAACTGATAAGAACAGATACTACACTTCATCTTAGCCAAAAGGCAGAAAGGTATTGTGATTGAATATTTAGCATTAGAAAATGAGCAAAATGATACCTTCAACTGCGCATCAGCAGAATGAGTGCCAGAGGATGGATTGTTGGCTGCTGAATCACCCCAATGAGTTTGGCCCCCAGGACCTGATGAGGTCAACATTCTTGCCGCAGCTAAAGTCTGCAACATTAAGGTGTAAGAAAGACAAGTAAAAATAATAAATATATCTAGAAAAGCTTATTGTCCTACAGGATAACAACCTCAAGGTTAAGGTCAATGTAGGCAAGAATAATTGGCTGAGGTTTCATATCAATAGGAACCATAGAAAGGTGACCCTTTATTGCAGCTCCACGAAGCTTCACTAGTTCATGAAGAACAGTTTTCACCATTCGTAACGGTTTGTCATCCGCACCAGCTCTTTTGTTGTGTAAGTTTTTAAGATAGCAGAAAAAAGGAGAAAAAAAATCAGTTCATATTGGGTAAAGGGGAAAAGAATAAAATTTAACTGCAGTACATAAATATGTATTAAAGAGAGCAAGAAACACGACATATATACAAGGCGGATACCTCCTCCTGATTTCTTCCATCCCCAAGTCTTGCAAGTATAAATGGATGCTTTGAAGGATGCGATCAAGATCAACATCATATATAGTGCTTTGAAGAACCTGTACAACATGGAAGCAGAACTATGACAAATCCAAAAATATCTGAGCATAAATCAGAAAAAGAAACATTTAAAAACAAGTAATACCGATGCTTCATCAATTAGTAACAAATTTTCCTCCATAAATTTCACTCCATCCATAGAATTTCAATAATTAAACTATTTAAACAATTTTTTAGTCACGGTCTCTTGACAATTACAAATGAACATCTCCGGGAGAAACCGAAAATACAGTATAACAAGTGTTCAAATTCATCAGATATAGTTGTCACACTGACTGTTCAGCCAAAAACAAGTACAAGGCATTACCAAGGACAAACATTTAACGATTTCAACGAGTGAAGAATTCAGCAACTGTTGCATAAATGAATTCCTACTGAGGACTCTGCGAAATCTGTGAGGGCCTGTCGGTAATGACCAGACCGACAGACCCCTTAAAGCACTTTAAGGGCCCTAAAGCTCTTTCAAAAAAATTACAGGCATCTGGTAAGTTTTGAAAAGTTTTTTATGTGCTCCCCTAAAGCTGAATTTCTGTGTTAAATGATAAATCTGTGCTTTTAGAAAAACCATTGGATTGATGAAATTGCCCATGCCCATTAAGACACCTGAACCTATTCCTTTCCTTCCCCTTCCCCACAAATCTAATAAAATTATAATTTATCTTCTTCTTGTTGTAAAATATACTGAAAGACAGAAACCAAGGTAATAAATGAGAAGTTACCTTTGTAAGTTTGATTAAGCATTTGACAACCAAATCAGAGAACTTCTGATTTCTTGAAGCAAGGGACTCATTTGATGCAGGTGAAGGCCATCTTGAGGGATCCAAAGGGCTTAAGAGATTAATCAGGACAACAAATGATGAAGTTCGATCCGCATTATCCTGTACATACAATCTCTTAGTAAAGCTAATATAACAGATGCAAAAAAGTAACTGCAATACAGATGTATTATCAAGAAAATATTAACCAGAATCTTAAGCATCAACACATTCAAAGCTTTGAGGAGTTGGCTTCCATCATCCATATGGGGAACCCTTTCATCCAAAAGCCAAAGCAGAAGCTCAGTGATGAGACTGTCAAGAGTACTCTCATTGACAGCATGAGCAAGTCTTTTATTTTGAAATGTCTGCAGAAAAGTCCAGATATCATAAGTATGTTGAAAAAAGAATAACTACTAAACGCAGTCTGGTTGAAGAGAAGACAAAAGGGGAGAAGAGAAAATTAAGAGTCTTACATAACCCATCTTCTATTAGGATGGAAAAAACGTGACCAAACCTAAACTTGCATTAAAATGGAGCATAAAGTAAAATATCAGGCTGGATGGAAAATTACCTGCATGAGCGTGTTCAGGACATATTTACAAGACCTTGAAGAGGCGCCAGTCAGACTGAAGTCAAAAGTCTTTGCTACCTGTTAGGATAGAAAATACATTTTCCAGAGAATATAAGATTTTATTAAGAATACTTACTCAGGAGAGAACAGGAGTGTAAGAAAAGAGAGGGGAGGCAAGGGGGGGGGGCGGGGTGGTGTAACATCATGACATAATGATAGATGTAATTGCCTTAGTAGCCAAGCAAGAAACCAGCCTATCTGCATCCTTCACAAGTTCATCCATTGCACTGCCATCTGGATCACTAGTGGCCTGTGCCAACTCATGACACACAACTTTCATTCCTTCAACAGACTGCAACACATGCATATTTCAAATCTCAGAACCTACTTTTTAAAGTTGAAATTTTCATGTACGTACATAACAGATTGGATATGCCTGTATGTTTACAAAAGACACGCACATCCAAGAGAATTGCAGCTTAAAAAGAACAAACATCAGGCCTAAACAACTAAAGGGATCACGCTAGACCAGTTATGGAAATTCAAGTCACATATCTGACATGTTAGCTGCTAGAAGAGATAAAATTGAAATGGAAAAAATCCAAGAGAAGGCCTGCAACTCAAATCACAACAAATACAGCCAACAAGGCCACAAGTAAATCCAGTATGTAATCAACTAAAAATGTTCAACTAGAGAAGTTTAGGTTCAGAGAAAGCCACAATCTTTGAAAATCTTCGTCTGGACATTTTGTCGTGGAATATTTTATATTTATAGATCATTTGAGAATTTTAATTAAAAGGAAATACAGGGTTATTCCACTATAGAAATTCAACAAGTAACACATTAATATACAAAAAACTAGAATCCTGTGAATGACAAGGTGGCTTTTTTACAATATTTTCACCAAACAAAAGAATGCATGGCAACTCCACAACCCCCTTGTAAAACTCCAGACCTTGCAAAGAAAGAGAAATGTCACTCTAGCACAAAAGGCCTAGCAGCTACATTATACACTATAAATAATCAATTATATTAGTATACAATACAAGTACTCCTGCAATACTTTTCCAAAAACATATTTCATCTATATAGAGGAAATTTTAAAATTTCCCAGCCAAATTTCAGATAATTGAGGAAATTTTTCAAAATTAACTAATCGAAAAACTCTGCGACCGAGCTTATTACATACATGTGTCAATGCACACAGAAATCATCTTAGTTTATTGGAAGAGTTAGATTTAATCAACAGAGAAAATCTCAACACAATATAAGATGGATACCTGCTCAGGAGAACCAAAAGAAATGATTTCCAGAGCTTCGTTCCAGTCTGTGGGGCCATTGGCACTAGCAAGGGTATGAGGCAACAACTGTTGGTCCACGTGAAGTTCAGTATGGCCATAGGTTTTCCTGGAACTGAAACGTATTAGCACCTTGACAAAAATGCACTGTGCATAACCATAAAAACAGCTAAAAACTTATGAAGTACATATTGTACCTTGTAATTATTGGGCCTGAAACAGATCGTGAAACTTCCCCACTTTGCTCTGCTACATCAGACCTGTTAATCAACAGAGAAAACAGGGTTGAAAGTTTAAGACAATCTCAAGGCAGCCACAAAGCTACTACAGCTAATTACTGCATTCATGGTTATAATATTTACACAAAAGTTTCCCTTAGTTAAACAAAAAAATTTCCTAGTATGCTTCTGATCCTTCTTACTGAATAAATAGTAGATAGCAGATGAACTTTATTAAATTGCAAGAACTATGAGCCGAACTTTGCTAAATAGTAGCCAATTGTTTCTTTTCCTAATCCTTTTTCCTTAAAAAAAAAGATAAATAAGTACTTAAGCCTAATTAGAACACCCTTCTGCCTCATAAAGGAATGAGCAATGGAAATTAGGGGTTCCAATTGAAGAAATAGTAAACACCATGTATAAGCATCAAAATAAAACTTAGTTAAAATTTGTAAGAATTATGACAAGAATTGTATGAAACATCATCAAAATTCTTTCCTTCAATCCTTTTCTTGGTATAACAAGTAATATGAATTTTATCAGAAACGAAAAAGGAGAGGCCCTAGGCCCCTAGAACATGGAGAGTATACATGAGCATCATCAAAGAAGTAACATCTAAAGTTACAAAAATCTAAACAATACATAAAAGAGCTACAAGCTAAATCCCAAATCTCCTTAAAAATTCAAGCAAGGATCTTAGACATAAAAGTATCAAAAGAAGCAACAGTTCTCAACTCATGCAAATGTCCTAGATACACGACATCAAAAACTATAGAATAACATTCCCTCATTCTTTTATAACTCACTAATATATATATATATATATATATATATATTAAAAGAAAGCACTAGTATTATTAAAATAATGACAACTTAAGCTTTAAGTTAAGCCAGCTGAAACGCAAACCTGAAGGGTACACAAACAAGATACAGTAACCAACAGGCATAAATGTTGAAAGCCAAATACATCTCAGTTCACACTCACTAATTAATTAACATGACAAAATTTGCAAGAATGGAAGCAAGAAACAGGAATGACAATTTATTCTGTAAATGGTACAGAGACATGTACATCCAAGCATTAAAAGCAGGTACAGACCCATTCTCCCTGACAGAACGCCTTAAAGCAGCTCTAGCTTCACCAGGCCTACCTTCCTTCTTCTTTTCCATCTCTCGAACCTGATAAAATGCATCCAGGTTAATGGAAAAAACAGAAACAGGACAGACTAAATAAATACCTTTCAGCACAGAAAAAATAAATAAAAAATAAATATATACCCACCTTCCACTTAAATCTATCATCTAGCATGCTTCTCTGCGCATCTGTTAGCTTCCCGACATATCTCCATATGTCCTCACCTACAAAATTTGGAAAATAAATAGTGCTCAGCAACAGCCAAGGAGCAGGAAGAGGGTGGGGGTGATGGGGGGAATGTAAATGGAAGCCCCCTTGAAGACTTATATGAGGGAAGGGAAAGCCGATTATAGAGCTCAAGCATTAATTTGGAATGTTTTAGATGATGGGGAGCTTTCTTGGAACCCTGCTTAGTTAGTTTAAATTGAATTGGGTCTTATTGTTCACTTCTGTGTTTTTTTCTATTTAATCAGTTTTTAAGGCCTACGTAAAGGCTTTATTGTAGTCAATAAGATTCATAGTGAGATGAGTTTTGGTAAAATTCCAACAGCCTATTTGAAGCTTTGAGAGTGTGATTGCCTTCTCCTAACTAAGTGTGATTTCTTAGGAAACCTAGGTGTGATTGCCTAGTGTTTATCTTTCCATATTTCTCGTTCTAGTAACTTTTTAATACCAAAAAGCCATCAAATATATTCAAGATACAATCATTTTATTACCTAAAACTTACATAAACACATCAAACCCTATTCAAGAACCTTCATGATCTCATCAAGAAATCTAATTTGGTGCTGAATTCTTAGAGATCCTAAATCAGGGGGTGTCAAAGAGAATTTTTGAGACAGAAAGAGCCTGGGGACAAGGGATGCTGAAATTTAACACCGGTTGCCTCAACTACAAAGTATGACAGGTAAACACATAAAAGATCAAACACTCCACATGCCCTATGAATCTGCCTTTTCTTTTTCATTAGTAAAATAATTTTATTACATAGCCAAGAGTCTTGTAGTTCAACTGATTGGCAGTTCCAGGTGTCTCCAACATAAACACCCAGGGTTCAAATTCCCCCTCCCCTATTGAAACTATTGAATTATCAAAAATAACTTTATTAAGGAAGAGGAAGCAGTTTGAATCTATTTCAAATTGGAGCAATTCCCACACTCCCCCCCCCCCACCCCCGGGGCACCTTCCCCCCTTTTCCTCTCCCTCCAAGCTGATACATTAATCACACATTAACAAAACCAAAAAAAAAATGTTTTAAAAAAATCACAATCAGAAATGAATACTACTCAAAAAGATTACATTCCTTGAGGCATGAGTTTTAAAAATCCAAAATCCCATTAAAAATCATGAAGCATTACAATGAGTACATATTGTGACATACCAAGAATCTTATAGCCAGTAGCCAGCGTATTTAATGCTGCTTTCCTAATTTCACCATCTCGTTCTGCAGTCAAGCCCGCAACAATTTGCAATGATTTTAATTGCCCACTAATCTGTTCAAACATGAAATGTAAGCCAAAAAAAAAAAAAAAAAAAAAAAAAAAAAGGCAGCACAAAATTCTCTACTTTTACCTCAACTCCATGATGATCAATGATGAATCCAACAAGATCAGCACACTCTATCCGAGTACGGTTGTTCTTTGATCGCAAACCCTCCAAAATATAAGGGAAACTTTTTGATGCAGAATATATGTTTACAATCTGTTTGGTCAGCTCCCGCATTTTTTCTCGTACTTTCTCAATATTATGCCCTGACTGCAGCACAACAAAAAGTTCAGCATTCTCTGCCATAACCATTTTAAACTTCACGGAGCAGATGATGGCATATAACACACCACATTGAAAAAGCTCTAAACCCAGCAATACAGAAACAACCCAATGACAGAAAAATAATATCCCATGAATTGTTTAGAAGGATATTAACCAAATTACAGATGATTTTTATATATGCAACCAATTCTTCTAATAAAAGAATATAATGAACCTTCTCAACTAAGCATGGAAGAAATATGGCCGCTTCAGATTCAGTCAAAGAGTAGGCTTCCTCCCTCAAGGTATCAAAAAGTTCGGGAAGAAATTCTAACACCTGTTCATTTCAACAGAATGAAGTTATATTTTACATAATAGATGCAACAAATTTATATACAAGGAACAAATAATTAGGGGAAACAACATTAATAAAGAAAGGAAAAGTACACCACCTTCAAAAGGCATGTTGTGTTCGATTTACAGAACTGCAACACAAACCACCTCAGAAGTATATCCAAAACTTCAATAATTTCCTTCGTTATGGATGGAAGCGCCTGAAATGTTTATAGAAGATCCATATAAAAACAGACCTTCATATTCTCAAATAAAATTCAAATACTCAAGGATGTAAGAAAGCAAAACACCTTCTGCAACATCTCAAGCCCATCCACTTGCTTCTTAAAATCTGTACTTAGAAGCCGCCTGTGTAAATCTTCTCTGAAGTACCTCATCATATCATTCTGCATCCAAAGCATGCTTTCAAAGATCAAACACAACATGGTGGCAAAAAGGGGAAAACAAGATATCATTCTATGAACACTATACAATTATAAACCTCAAGATCTTGAATCTGTTCTATACGTAGCTCTTCAAACTTGAACCTACGAACTACCATTCTCTCCCGATCCTCCTGCATATAAGCCATTCCAAATGACAGCTAAGTTATCAATGCCTTAGATTTTATACCAGTTTCAACCTTTCATATTCTAGCCAACATACCTTAGATGAGTCCTTGACATTTAACAGTGCCTGTGACTGGACAGCTATATCTTGAACAGACAATAGCTCTGTCCTTGACCCCTTCGTTGCAACGACTCTCTTTCCAGAACATGAAACACACAATCAATATTGCCATTACATTTCAAAAAGAATATCCAAGACAAGACAATATTACATACCGAGGACATAGCTCTGTTTCCAGGCTTCATTACACCATTTGAAGTAGATTTTCCAACCCTTGAGCTGGATTTGGATGTTGGCCCCATTGAAATTGCTTTCGCTGAATCAAAGGATTCTAAGAGAAAGGATGTCACATTAGAATAAAGCATGACCAACCCAAAAAAAGATTTAAAAAAATAAGAGTCAGCCAAGCTACCAGAAAGCCCACCTTGGAAAGCCCCACTAGGTTTCAGACGTTCAAGAACAAGAACCAAAGCTGGTCCATGTAGATCTTTAAGAATCTTTTCAACCTGAACAAAAAATTATATCAAAAGAAAATGTTCAGGCACCAATCATACCTCAGATAAATTAGAAAAAGCACCAGAATTTACCAAGCAGACTTACTGTTTCTTGTCCACTAACTCTCAAAATTTCATTAATGCATGTCTCTGCCGCCTTTCGAACATCTGATGATTTATCCTGAGAAAAATCCAACCATACATATAATTTTGAAGGGAAAAGTTTTAACAAAAAAGAAATGAACAATTTGCACAAGTTATAATCAGGAAACATTTGAGCCAAGAAATGATTGAATATACTCTATTAAATTTAAATAAATAAATAAATAAAATACCGTCATAGCAGAACATGCTGGTTTCAACAGATGTATTGCATCAGAAAAATCACTTAATCCAGAGAGTTGCCTCGTCAACCAATCAAAAAGATCCTTACGCCCCTCTGTCCCATGCTTTGTGTCTGTCAATGCTGCTGTGATGTAAGGAACCTACAATGAAATTACAGTTACCACACCTGACAGTAAAACATATTAACTTTTAGAACATCAGAAAATAAACAGTTTACCATTTTATCAAGATGAACAGCACCAAGCCAGGAATCTAAGGTAGTCAAAGTGCATTCTCTCATATGCTTCTTATTGTCACCAAGACATTTCAAAACATCTGACAGAATGCCCTGTAATAAAACAATTTCATAATAACGTTCAAGTTTCTAAAAAGCGAGAAGCACATTAAGATTTACTAACAGCTGAAAAAGTGGTCAACAAACCTTGCTGGACTTCTCAACAGCTGGTCCCATTGCAGAGGCAACACTACCAATAGTAGTTAAGGTCGCCATGACTAAATTTTTGTTGCTGTCCAATAGACGCCCTTTAAGGGCCCCAAATAACTCAACTGGCAGTCAAATAGCAAAAACGATTTAAGCAGATTAACCGTCTTTGCAAACAAAAAAGTAAATACGCAAGCTTATTGTAAAAGGACAGAGAAACATTAACAGCCTCTAACCCATGAGACACTCTTAACTGAGAGACGGAAAAATAGAGAGAGACACACAGACAGAGCAGTGGTTTTGATTATTTTGAAAGCACTTGAACAAATGACAGTAGTATCAAACCTGTTCCAGTTGGTTGAATTCGCTTATTTGCCTCTTCCAAAATCTTATTCACAGCTTCAATTGACTCCAAACGAACCTGGAATATGGGAAAATTCCATAAATGAAATGTTTCTAACTATTTACTAAACATTGACTGCAACCAGAAGAATGACAAATCAAACTGGTGTCAACAAATAATCAAACCTTCCAATCAGTACTTTCCAAGCTCTTAAGTAGCACAGGGGTGATCTTTCCACTGATATCTTCACGTGGCAGGCCATCGAGCCCACTAACTGATACAGACGAATTGGACTCAGATGCCCTAACAGTCCTCTTTGGAGCTGCAGAAGCACCCTGAACGATGATATATGAGGACAATTAGTAATCCACAAACAATAAACAAATTTCTGGCATTATAACACAAACTTGATGTACCTCAAAGGAATTCTTTTCATACTCAGTATCAAGCGCACTAAGCAGTGCAGGTTTGACATCCGTAAGAAACCCTTTAATATCTGCAGTGGAATACATTTCAGAATTTGTAAAATTAAACACAGGCAGATGGACAGTTCCAAATAAAATGATTAATCACCTGGACCAACAAATTTATGCACAATGCCCAATAGCTTAATTGTAGAATTTCTAGTGGCAGCCGCACTAGACTGCAGTCCAGTTTCTTTACAGAAATCAATTAAATCCTGTAAAAAATTACAGTTAGTGTCACCTTAGATAATGATAATATTACAGTTTATTATTGAAAAATCATGAGAGACAAAACAAAACAAAGACACAACATGATAATTATGTTAAAATATCAGGAAAGACCTTAAGTTTCAAATGTGATACACCGAAGTCCTCGATAGCTGACACCATCCACAATATTCCTTCACTGAGAACCTTAGGATTCTTGTGCTCCTTCATGATTTTGTAAAGCTACAAAAACCACAATTTGCAACAATCATTTTAGACCAACATCAAAACAAATCTAATGCCAATGAACATAGGTCATTGTTTATATTTGCTACAGTATAAATTCTTAATATGCATACATATATGCAGATGCTAACAGAAATTATATAAGTAGAAAGTATACTTACTCTTTCAAAAATAAAGCCCGGACCTACTGCTTCACAGAAAGTAGTAAGGCATTTCATGGCATAAGCACGTGTCTTGATATCTGCTACCCGTTCGCTTATACCTGTCAATTAGATGTAATAACTCCAGCTAAGGTTAAAGTTGACTTGACAAAAATCAATTCAGCCACAAGGAAAAACAGCATATTGACCATAGAAATTGGAAAGCAAACACAACCATGCAGCTAGCTACTACTACTAAAATGAAAACAATACCCACCCAACAAGCAAAGTACTACACATTTCTTTGGAAACTTTTTTGCTGTAGAAGCTATGTAAGTAATAACTTCAATAACCTGTTGCTGAACCTGCATTACGAACAATTAAAGGCTATAGTAATTTTTGAACCCCAATAAAAAAAAATAAAAGAAGAAGAAGAAGAAAGCACCAGATGAATCTGTCAACCTGAAACAGCAGAACCCTAAAGTACCTGAACATTTTTTTCACTCCAACCCGGCACAGCGCAAAGTAAACGAATCAAAATCTCTACAAATTGGTCAAGGCCCTGTAAACCTTCCACTTGTTGTTTCAATGAGGAAATTGCTGCAATAAAACTTAAATTTAGTAACCATACACTCAATCAAGAACCTCAGTTGACAAACCAGGTTTCCCACAAGGTAAATGCACAGTGCATGGCCTCTAAATTTTACTATTGTACAAAACAATCACTACACAGTTTTTAGCCAACATAAATCCTACCAGGGTCCATGGCATGCACCATAAACAGTAAATGATAGGTACAGAAGTCATTTGATAGTTCCAAGCTCGCAAAATCAAAACCAGCCAATTAAAAAACTGGAGTGCAACAAGTTATGTTCATGTCAATTATATACAAAGAAAGGCATAAGCATAAATAATAGTTACTTCTAAAATTTCAGCCTTTTTTTATAGGTAAATAAAATTCATTAATTAAAACTTCTAAGGTTTAAAGTTTAAACTTACAATTATACAAATAAATCTTTAAACCTTGATTAAAATCCATAATCACAACATCAAATAATACGGCAGGAGTTCAGCTTCAGGAAACCATAAAACCGTGTCATGATGAAGAATTTAATTGAATGAAAAAAAAAATGATAAGTTCGTTTTTGTCCCAAGGGGTATGGAATTTACGTTTTTTTTTTGTTTAGTGAACTTTCACAAAAATAAGGAACTAGTTCTTACCTGACTTCTTTATTAACAATTAGAACCAACTTGGATCATATTACTGGTTAACACAAAAATCAGTTCATTATATAGCCTAGGCAAGCTACGTGTACACCCAAACCAATGCAAAATTTAGGTAATTTTTTTTTCAAGCATGTTTTAGAACCCAAGCCTTCATTTGCAAAATTACAATAAACATCCATGCACTCATCTGTCCCAGCGACAATGAATACGTTCACCCACTAGATATAGAAAGCTTCATAAGAATAGACCCATTAAGAATTTATAGGATAATAAAACTACTCAGTAGAAACAAAAATAATAATTTAATAGAGAGGAGGGTCCCATTACAAGAATTTACAAGATAAAAATATTACATATGCAGGAAACACTAATGGCCTAAAGCAATGTCTGGTTTGAGGGAAGATGGAGAGAAAGGAAAGAAGAGATAAAAGGGAGGGAGGCTCACAGAAATCCATCGTTTGATTGGAGAGAAATGGGGCAACCAATTTTCCTTACACACCCACCTTTTTCTTTCCTCCCTGATTTGAAGGAAAGAGAGGGAAGAAGTGTACGAGTGGGACCCACATGATGATTCTTTTTCCTTTTCTTCCTCCCTTGCAAACCAAACACTTGGAAGGAAAAATACCCTCATTTCACCTCCCTTTATTTTCCTCTTACCTCCTCCCTTTCTGTTCCCTTCCCTCCTCCCCCCCCCCCCCCATTTTATCAAACAAGGTGTAAAATGAAATTGAGCGCCCGTTTGGGAACAACTTATTTAGTTTTTTGTTGAAAGCGTGCTAAAGTACACTTGTACTTTAAAAAAGTAATAAAAAGTGAGGTTTTAAAAAACTGTACATAAAAGCTAAAAGCTGGCTTATAATCTAATACCAAATGGACACTGAATGAAAAATGAAACTCAGAAAACAGGACTTGAAATGCAATGTTGTATTGTTTACCATGATAAAACAGTATGAACCAGAATGGTAGCAAAGGATAATGTAATTGATTACAAGAAACTAAATTGCTTAATCTACAATCCCCAGTAAACCAATCTCATTATTATCTCTAGCACCACATGCTAAAAAATGGCCATACCTTCCCCCTACCCCCTAGCCCCCAACAAAAAAAGAAAAAGAAAAATCAAAGCAATGCTAAGTGAGAAAAAATAAAAGGCAACTGAAGCTCAATGCAAATCTAGGAATCTGAGCGATGCAGCCAGGGAAGATTAATATATGACTAGCCCAAAAAGATACATCACAAGGGACAACCATGCAAGATACATCGACAAATGACCCGCCAAATAATAGCACAACAAAAAGAGTTGAAAGAGAAGATAACCAACCCTCAAGTCGTTCTTTCCATACAGTGCTCTTCAATTGAGAAACAGTGTCTGCCTGTAGAATAGAACCTAATCTGCTTTCAATCTCTTCAAGGCTCATTTCTGCTGGCTGTAAATTTGAAGGAAAAAAAGGCAGTTAACAAAGACCTTGCAAAAATCAGAATAGAGTATTCACAACCAAATCATTGATTTACCTCAATGTCTTCAGGAGGCTCAATTGGTTTGGAAGATTTTTGCTGTCCAGTTCCATCACTTTTCTTGTTAGCACCCGGTTTTACAGAGCCACCCTTCTTTATAGCAGGCTATCAAAGTACCAGTACAAGTCAACTAGGAAATACTTGGTGATATAAAGTAAATTAAGCACCAAGAGACACAAACAAGTACTCACAGCTGCCTGGACAGGCCTCTTCCCACTAAGCATGCTAGCTGCTGACTTTCTCACAAATGCACCTTCGGAAGCCTGCAATTTATTCAAGAATGACATCTTAAGCTAGTAATCTAAATATAGGAATAATCAACGTCAACAACACACAAAAATTGGATCAGCATAACATCTAAAACCTTGTAAGCAGCTACTTATATAACAAGATGCAGTTTTTTAGTAACTATAACAAGATGCAACTTTTGTATATCAAACTTGGTAAACATTAGAAGTGTTGAACAACAGATGGGATCTCGGTCAATATTTATTATAAGAACTTATGGAAACAAAAGGGCTTGCCATAAAATTTGTCAAAAGAATCTGTACAGCAGGAGGGCTAAATAAATATGCCCCGGTATTGTTTTCAAAATTGTTGGAAACAGGATACTTATCAAAAAAAAAAAAAAATCGTTGGAAACAGGACAAGAAAACCCTATGTAACTCAGTGCAGTACAATTAATAAATTTGAGGTGTTGCACAAATAGAATTAGAAATTGTTCATGTGGGAACAGTATGCTCTCCATTTCACTTAAAATGGAGACTCCATTTCACTATTAAAATTTTATTCTTTAGATCTAAGAATGGCCAAAGTGCCCAATCATTTAAAATGGTAAATAGTGTGGCACTAAATACACCTTCAGATTTGTAATAGTTAATATGAAGCACAAAATGGATCCATTTCAAATGAAGAGGACCCCTTTTTCATTGATGTATACATTACAGCAGGAAGGAACTTCCATCTTGTTTTATATTTGGCATTTATAGACTATATATATATATACTCTCCACTCATGCTAATGGTTGATTGGATGACTATGTACGCCTATGTAGATTGTAAGAAGTTCCAAAACTCCTAATGCAAGCCCATCCCACGATAGTTCCTCTGTTTTGTCCTCTCACTTAGCTTTTGATGCAAATGCAGCTAATGCGAGTCCCAAATGTGATAAAAATCTGGAACCATAATACATTAAATAACCTAGTGTAACAATCAAATTTCATGAATGTACCATATGTAAAAGGCATTAAATATGCAAAGCATGAAACTTTAATCAAAAATCAAGTATCAACTCACCACTGAAGAGGTTATGCTTCCACCTGAAGTTTGGACTGTGACTGACACACAAGGATAAGGTATAAGGAAGAAAGAGAAACCTCTAAAGATAAACACTTGATTAAATTGGTATCCACTTGAAGTACAAAAAATTTACAAACCTGAGCTCGTATTAGTGGACACACCAGCTTCAGAACCCACAATCATTTCAGAAAGCTTCTTTCTCCGAACATCATCAAGTTTCTCCAATGACCTTTCCAAAGGCCTCATGCCAACCAACTAAAAATGAATGAACAAGTGAAGTTGAAAATAACAGTAGTTTTCATATTTTATTTATTCACACTATAAAAGGTTGACAGTACTACCTTAGCCATTGCTGCCAAGGCTGAAAAGGCTGCATCCCTCACATCAGGGGTCCCATCATTGAGGCTCTACACAAACCAAAATATTTTCTTCAGACACATAAATGAGAAACCATAAAAATTGTAGCAGAGGAAAGTCCCAAACGAATCTTATCAATGACTATGCACAACTCTGTATCCATATATGACTCAGAAAGGCATTAGCAAAGGGAAGAAGAAATGTAAATAACAATCCATATCATGTCCAAGCAAAGGAGCAACACTTGTATCAGACCATAATGGAAGCACCAAAGGACTGGCATTCCCAGACATTAAGAATGTAGAATTAAATCCTCTTATTCATAGATCTCAAGTTAAAACAGCACATGTTACTAAAATCCAGAAAAATAAAACACAGGTAAGACCACAGGCACTAACCTCCATACAGATGGGTACATAATCCTTGTGCGCCTTTAGAACAACAGCCTTGTTGCTTGTTTCAATACAAAATGTAACCCAGTTCAAGGTTAGAGAGCGCACCAAAGGCACTTTGTTTTTTACTGCAGTCCTAATATCTGCAATAAATACCATTCATTACAATCAACATTAATTCACAATTACCACCAACCACGTGTAATATATGAAACATGAAGACACATTTTTTTCATGCAACCACCTCCAAAAACTGTAACTTCTTCTCTTTAATCAATATTCAGAACTAAACCAATTTGAAAAGCAACCAAAAAAAAATTTTAAGTAAAGAAAGATGAATTTATAGGGAACAGAGATAATGGAAGTGATTTTTGAATGAAACATAATAAAACCTGCCTTCAACAATGTCAACAAGATTTAAGCACCCAGCCTTGTGCATTGCTTGGAGAGTTTGAGAAAGTGCTTCCGTCAATGTAGGCTTCTTCTCTTTCAGTTTTTCCTATTAAAGAAAAATATTTGTTATATCAGCAGCCACTTGTTCAGGCATAGCAACAAAAGGAAATGATTCTGTTCTTGAATAGGGTTCACAAAAACCTTAAAAAAACAATGAACATAAAATAACTTATTACAGAGATATTGACAACCACAAATGGACAATATTCCTCGAAAAAAGTTTTCTTCAATTTAAAACATGTAACATATAAATAGATTTTGAATTGCATATTTTCACTCTTTTACCTCGACGTCTTTTGCAAGATATAATCAGTAAAAAAAATACAATCAGCAAAGGCAATTGTAAAGGTAGCATAAAAAAAAAATCATTTACAGTTCCAGGGAGTATCCAAGTGACCCATTGCTACGACTAGAAAATAAAATTTCTGACCAAGACCTGCCTATCAAAAAAAGAAACAACTGACCAAGACCTACCACTAAGGTTAACAAGAGAACCAATCAATTCTATATCCTTATAGCACTTCCAGTTACACATCAAATATATCAGGGTATATTTAATCAGGGCTTCCCTTTCATTATTACTTTCACAAAGGAACCATGTCCTGCTCAGTCAAAGTATTGGTACACCCTCCTTACTCAAAGAGAGCTTTTGCACCTATAACATTTTTGCATTTCCTATTTGTTATTTCTAGGGAATGTGAAAATTTCTGTTCATTGTTTACACATTAGGACCCTTGTTTCATCTCTTTTTCTTCTCACAAAACTGTTTTCATTTTCAAATTACCAAACAAAGAGGAAAACAAGAGATTTTCAATAACCAGAGACACCTTTAGTTTATGATGAACACTCTGCCACAAGATGACACAAAATAATTCGCAAAAACAATAAGACATCAAAAGAACATAGCAATTCAGTTTCTAAGTAGATTCATTTTAAGGAAAAAAAAAAGAGTGCAAAAGATAAAAAGAGGGGGGGGGGGGGTGGGGGGGGGGGGGAATACAATCATACTATAATAATATATTCCCTTCTTTCATACTAGAATAGTGCATCATTTGGAACAACTTGAGATGCAACAAGGGATACACACAAATTATAGACATTTTAACTTCAGTTTTCCTTTTTTTAGAATTACATAATTGTACTTACAAGAAGAATTGGCAATAAAAAGCGTGAACTCCCAGAAAAATGCAATCTAAGACCACGGGCAAGATTGCCAAGAGCTTGAATAGCTTCAACTGCAACAGCAATGTTCACATCCGTAATAAGCTGCATGAAAAAACCAATCAGTGAAACTTTTACTTGGCAAGGCAATTATTAGTTGGATGAACAGCTGTTCAGAAACAAAGCAACATGTCAAAAATTATAAAACAGCATTCAAATAATAAATTCTAGCTAACCAAACACACATTGAAATTTTAAAACCCTTCAAATCATATGCAACCAAATACAAATCAAATGTCATCAACTATGATGTTGACACTGCAGTCTTTATGGGCATCGTCATTTGAAACCAATAGGGTTCCACAATACATTATCTTCCCTCAAATAAACTGTATATAGAATAATATCATTCATGATTCAAAGAATTTAAGTTCTAACCTCTAAACTGCAATTTGAGAAAAAGAAAGAAATAATTTTTACCATGTAAAATGCAATGAGAAAACAAAAAGATTAATTCAAAATATGGTGAGCATGGTTTCACTGCTGCCAACAAAACTCATGTACAACTACTGTGAAAAGGTAACTACTTAATTCAGATCACTACCTGTCTATGGTTTTCTTATATTTATTTAACCTTTTACTTCACTCTCCATATTGCCAAAAGAGCACCCAAAACCAAAAACCACACAATAAGTTTAATAAGAGCCACCACCAAGAGCCTTGTAGCTCAATGGCATTGGTTGGTCTCCTTTATAAGTAGAACCAGGGTTCAAAACTGAAAACCCCTCCTTCACTTGTTGTATCAATTGATTTGACAACCAAAAAAAAAAAATAACAAGTTTGAGCAAGCCACCAATTTGCTGATCACAAAGGGAATTCACAACCCTGTCCCAAGTGAGGCAAATAGAGCGATTTTCATCATCTAAAATTCATTTTAGAACCTTAATTATAATCCCCATTGTGGTAGGTTGTAGATCTCCCAACCAAATATCTAGAATGGTGCCCTTTTAACCTTGCAGTAGGATCATTGACTCAAATTTACTCATAGCAATTTGATGGGCCCCTCAATTGTGTGCAAAAAAGAATACACACACGCGCACACATCCATAATACTTTCGATAAATATATATATATATATGCACAAGTACTAAGGCATATGCATCTTCTTTTTTTTGATAATAATAAAGGGCATATACCTTTAGATGCTCAATGTTTTTTTACATCAATAATTTAAAGTTATCAGCAGTGTTTTTTGGCTAAGTGGTCCGTAAATTTTCTTTTATGAGTGTCATGTAAAACCATTTTTTAGGTGTAATACTTTTTTAGTATCTTTATAACTTAAATTGGACTTCATAATTGAACCACAATTGCCAAATCATGACTCTACTAACAAGATCAATACAAATAGAGAGATTTGATTACTTGAAATCTTTTCTTTGTAAATTAAGCCAATATGCTTTGAAAGTTTTGACCCTATATTCTAGTTTAAACAACCACTGGAACCTCAAATCAAAGATGTGAAAGTACAAGCACATCCAGGAATACATAGTATGGGCTCAATCTACTGTCATAACCCAGTTATTTTTGTGATTGATAAATCATAACCCAGTTATTTTTACATTCATTTGCCCATTAAGTGACATTTTTGTGATATTCGAGGGTGTAAATTGCAAGTTTACATATATTAGGGGCCAATTCAGAAGCAACCCCAAACTTGAAGGGTGTAAACTGCATTTTAGCCTGAATAAAATGTACCCATAATCAAGCCCAAACGACAATACAAAGGAACAATCTCAAACTGAATCAAAATGAAGACTCAATTAATTCAACTAAATAATTTTAACCCACCTTCTTCAATGTCCGACAAACTTCTGTAAAATCACCAGGTGCTATTCTTTTCGTTGAGGCAAGCTTGGTAAGTTCCGCTACAGCCTCCTTTCGTTCTGACCATTTCGTAGCTTTCTGAAAAATAGATGCAACATGAAAACAATCATTAAGCTCCAAAACATCAAAATTTGAACTATTTGATGAGAAGATTAACCCCCCATATGGCCCAACAAAATATGTTTAACTGTGACCAAAAAGAGATTGATATGGAACACTGACCACTCCATCCCAAAATCCAGACTTCTCAAGAGGAGTCAATATATCAACAGGGTCAACAAGCTCATACTCATCTATTTCCTGCGGAGCTGTCAATCGAAAATATCAAGAACAAAGATATGTTAGTAACATTGCTATGGTGCTGACATGTTTCAATGGAAAGCATGTTCAAGGATGCTGCAGGGACAACACAGACCATCATCTGAAGATTCTACAGTCGGACCAGGGCCCACAACTTCAGATATAGCTTCCTGCTCTGGCTCTTTATCTTGTTCAGATCTAATAAGCATATAACAATTAATCCCATCCATAAAAAGGAACCAACAATATTCTCACTTCAATTTTGATACAATTCCTAAAAAAGAACAGTTATTGAGATAAATAATGCATAAACAATTATATGTTAAACAAAAGTGCAATTGGCATGCGGTCACAAGGAGAGTTTGTTAAACAGGTAATGAAAATGCATTGAAGAAAATAAATAAATAAATAAATAAACCTTTTTTAGTTTACTTAACCCATAACCTCCAAGAAAACGTTAATATAAAAAAATAAAAAATAAAAATACCTAAGTACATATATTACACAAAATAATGTACAGCCAAATAGACACCAATTCTCACTTAGGACATCACATAAGGAAAATAGGAAAGCTACAATCCAAGAAAGTCCCTTTGTTCAAATATTTAGAGATTTAAACTTTTAGAAGGATCTAAAAACACATAAATCAATGCAGGACTGCCACCGCTGATGAGCAATGCATTAATCAGTAAGGAACTCCACACACACACCCCTCCCCCAAAAAAATAATTTTGATTGGTAAGTTGAACACACATGCCCAGTGGATTTTAGACCCACAACCTCACCCTCAACCTATTCTTATGGGAGAAAACAAGAAAAAGGCATAGAAGGAACAACATGAAGACACATTTAGAGACATAATATGATCATAACAATTGCCAAAGAAGTTACCAGATCATAACACAAGTAGATAAATTTCAGAAATTAGAAACATGGTTATTCACAACAGGACTTTCACCTTATTTTGCGAGATGGCTTAGCTGTGACCGTAACATTTACAAGTTCAGCCTCCAGCTCTTTTTTCTTCAACACCCAAAAATAAAAACAAGAGTTTTTTTACAATTTCAAACAACAGGAGAAACATAGACAAGCTATAGATACAAAACAAAAGAAAAACAAATGCAAGATATACACCATACCATTGTATCCCGCATTTTTTCAAAGAGTATTGATTTTACAGGATCTTTCCCAATCCAACGACATAGCTCAAGAGTCAGTCCTTTAGAGGATGCACGAACATTTTGATCTTGATGGTCAAAGAGTTCAGGAAGCATCTTCAGGATTCTCTTTGGGGGAGCAACTTTTGCTCCAAATTCACTAATGACAATCAGAACAATGCCATCAAATTATTTATTAAAAATGAACAACATAATACGTTTTGTTTATCAACAGGTAAATACAAACACAAAATGCACATACACACTTGGGATAAAACCCATGACCTCTACCTCCATCTCTTGCTAAGGAGGCGAGGAGATGCAAAAGAACTAATGCATAATTTGTAAAATCAAACTTAATATGCAAACCTCAAGGCTTGAAACATAACATCGATTGCAGGCACAACAGCTTTGGCAACTTTGTTCTTTATTGCTTTCTCCATTGCATCCTACAATTACCAGGACCCATAAGTTAATAAAACCTATATTTAAAAGAAAGGTTGTATTTTGTACATCTAAGCACATATTCTCAAATCATATTCACGTTTCCCCCTTCAAGTACCAAAATTGATTATACAATTCAAATAGCACAACCAAAAAACTATAAGTATATTTTCTGATAATTCAATAGTTACAATAATGGGGAATGGAGAATTAGAACCCTAGATGTCTTTGTTGTAAACACCAGGAGGTGCCAATTGAGCTACAAAGCTCTTAGCGTCTATAAGTAAATTTTTCTATCCAAAGAATATTTTAGCTCCATTGACTATACCAAAAATGTGCATACAAGAACAACAATTATGTGTAACCTATCTCAAATGAGTCCAGTGGGAATGTAGGATTGTTTTACTTAAAAGAAAGGAACAAAAGCACACTAAGAATTCCAAACATGAAGGAGAGAATAAAGAAACAACCAAGACTCTACGCTAGCCTTAAGCAAATCGCCACAATAGTGGCAACTAAATGGAATTGAAATCTATAAAATGTACTATCACTAAAGCATTGTACAATAATTCACATAGAGAGAAAATGGTGGACAGGTTATTCCAACTTTAGAAAAAAGGAAAGTAAAGGCATCGCATTTAATGGCCACTAGAAGAACATTACAATAGCCAAAGAGCCTCGTAGCTCAACCCGACACCTCCTGAATTTCCAATGGAGACGTCCTGGGTTCAAATTCCTCCTCACCCAATTATCAAAAAAAGAAGAACATTACAATAAAACAAGGGAAAATGGACCAAATAAATTGACCCTTGCAATGGCAAACCCCATAACATACTATAGAACAGCTTGATTAATGAAAGCATACAAAGAAGCATTTGTTTATTGTTCACGTATTAAGTCTAAACTAAAAAAAAAAACACACACACACACATGCATTGCACTCAAAACAATTAAAGGCAGCAAATTCTTATAGCGAGAGAGAAAGAGAGAAAAAGCACCAAAAACTGGTCGACTGCCTCCAATTCTATCCAAAGCATGAATGCCGCCTGAGCTTTCTCCACTGTCTTCGTCCTTCCGGTGAGGCATTTCGCCACAATTGCATCGCATACTTCCTTGGCATACCTTCAACATTACCAAATACCAATCCAAATTACGAAGTTTCAACAACAAACATACCAAAACGAAAGAAAGAAAGAGAAAAAGCAAACAGACCTAGCGGCATCGGAATCGGCAGCTCGTAAAAAAGCAATCAAAGCGTCGAGCGCCTTCTCTTGCACCGGCGCATTGGAATCCGCAACTGTCTTCTTGAAAAGCGGACCTAAATTACAGATCGAACATTAAGAAACGAAGAAACGCAGATCTGAGTCCAAAACCCTAAAAAACCAAAAGAGTCGAAAACATACCGAAATCGCGAAGGCGAGAGTCCTTGGGATCTGCGATGGAATCGCATAGCGCGGCCAAGTCGATATTGGCTTCGTTCCTGACCTTCCAGTTCTTGTGTAGCAATCGATCTTCCCAAGGCAATTTCTTCGCCTCCTTCAACAATTTCTCTTCCTCAGACATTTTTGCTTTCTCGCTTTTTAGCTTATTTTACTGTGTTGGTTGTACTGACCAATATTAATCGATCTATGGAAATGCAGAGAGAGAGAGAGAGAGAGAGGAAGGTATGCGGAATGAGGAATGACAAACTCGCTTTCCTAAAATTTCTCTCTTTTTTTTTTTGGGGGTGTTTTTTTAGTGTCTCTGCCGAGAGCCGGCGAGATCAGATAATTTGAGTGGAGAGAAAGAGAGTGAGATGAAGGGTAGCCCGGTGTTTTTTAACTTTTTTAACAGAGTAGAAAGAACCAGCCTTTTTGCTTTTTTTTTTTTTTTTTTTTTTTTTTTTTAAGTGAGGAGAGGACAGATATGGTATTTAAGTACGTTTCAAGGGAATGTTTTTCTCACACGCATTCATAGCGCGTGATAAAGAAGATGGCCTGAATTGGAAGTAAATACTAAAAATTTGCAAAATAATTTGTATTCAATAAACATTGTTTTGAAGCTTAGGCTGTGTTTAGTTCTATGTAAAATGTTTTCCAAATGTAAAATATTTTTCAGAAAAGAAAATATTTTCAAGTATTTAGTGGTATTTTAAAAAACACTTCAAAAAATATTTTTTAGTGTTTGGTTGTGTTCTTGAAAATACTATAAAAAACACATTTTCTACTTGTTGCTCACATTTTCTCAGCTTCCAAACAAATATATAATATCATTTCTCAGTCCACAAACACAAAAGAAACAAAACCCAAAAAAAATTAAAAAAATTCATCAAATCCGGTCAAATTGAGAGAAGAAGGAAGAGAGAGAGAGAGGTGACTGGGTTCGACCTAGAGGCGAGATCGCGCGACGAAGGTGAAGGCAAGATCGAGCGGTGTTGGAGTCTATCTTTGCTTAATCGGCATGGTGCTGCAATCGACGAGACTGGTGGAGTGTGGGTCATCAGACTGGAGCTCAGTCTGTGGAGGCTCGCCATCTCTCTTTCTCTCTTTACACGTTTGAGTTCGAAAATGATTTGAAGTGAAAATAGAAACGTAAAATGATTTCCGAGTCAAAGCCTTTATTTTTACGATCAACTGAAATGCTTTTCTGTAAAATTCTATTTTCCATGCGTAACCAAATACACGGTGAGGTGTAAAATGATTTCCTGAAATTGTTTAAAGCCAAAACAAACGCACCCTTAGGCTGCGTTTGTTTTTGTTTCAAAGAAATTTTTTTACACCTTTCCGTGTGTTTGGTTACGCATGAAAAATAGAGTTTTTCGGAAAATCATTTACTTTGACCGTAAAATAAGGCCTTTGACCCGAAAAATGAATGCAACTTCTGTTTTACCTTCAAATCATTTCCAAGCCCATAGACACGCAAAGAGAGAGAGAGAGAGAGAGAGAGAGAGAGAGAGAGAGAAATAAGAGAGAGTAGAGAGAGCGAGCTAGATCGCGCCCTAACCCCAGACGCTCCGGCAAGTTCGCACCGTCGAGTTTGCACCGCCGAGATCGCACCCCAGCACTAGCACCGCCATTTAGATCGTCACCACCCAAAATCGATCTCGTTCTCGGCCCAAAGCTCATCGGCGCCGCTGATCTCGTCATCTCAATCTCATCGCCCATGATCGATCTCGTTGTCTTGATCTCGTCGCCCATGACCCATGACCGATCTCTCTCTTTCCCTCAGTTTTCAATCACTCTCTCTTCCTCCCTCTCTCAGTTTGACCAAATTTTTTAGTTTAATGAATTGTTTTGAGCAAATTTTTGTTTCTTCAAGTGTATATATTGAAATTTTCTGTAATAAAATTTATTTGGATACTGAGAAAATGGATGAGAAAATGTGAAAAATTTGTAGGAAAATAGCATTTTTAAATTGTTACCAAATATTGAAAATCGTTTTTTGGACTATTTTCCGTTGCACAACCAAACACCCGGATTTTATTTTCCTTACATGAATTAACTTTCCCCTGCATTCATTTTACACTCAGAATTCGATTTACATTGAACCAAACGTAGCCTTAAGGGCTGTTTGGTCTTGCATCTCAAACTCAAATTTTTACATTTTAAACAATATTACACATATTTTCACACACTTTTTCACCTACACGTATTTCAAAAAACTACAAACAATCTTTCTCAAACTACTCTACCAAACACCACCTAGTTCTTTCTAAAATCACAACAATAATTAACAACAATTTCACAACGTTTGCATATTAGTCTAATCTAATTGTTTAAGAGGGCAAAGAGTAGTACTACTATAAGTACTACCGCATTCATTATCACATCAGTTTATAAGCTTTACTAGCTTCGTCACACGCACTTTGCGGTTTTTTTTTTTTTTTTTGTCTAGTGTACGTGAAATTAGGAATTAAGGAAACCGAAAATTCAAAATAAACAAATAAATAAAAGAAACTAGTGAGTCTTGATAAAGTAAAAAAAAAAAAAAAAAAAGTTGGAATGTGGTATTGAGGGAAATATCAAAGTGGATTGAGAAGTTTTTTTTTTTTTTTTTTGATAAGTTTGTTTTGAAGGCATGGATTAGTAGTAGAGTGTCCTGTTTTGTAGGCATTTTACGTGGAGTTGGAGATATATTTTTACTAAGTTATCCTTAAATTTTGTCCCTATTAAACGTAAGATCAAGAGGTATTTATGAATCATATAAAAGTCCAGTCTAAAAATGAGAATCATCTTATAGATAGTATGGATAGATATAATAAAACTTGGAGTATCTTTAGAATTTTTCATTCAAAAAATTGTATTGAGTTTATGTGTGACGTGTTTTACTAATTTAAGAATATTTTTTTCTTCTAGAAAATTTTTAAATTTTTTTTAGATTGTTGTGTGTTAGTGGTGTAGCCCATAATGGTGTAACAATTGTTGGGCCTAGATCCCCAATTAATTTGTATGTTACTCTAGGTAAAGCTCACAATAGGAAATCCCAGGAGGAGTTTGGTTAATAAATAATGGCTAGGAACGGTTTTAAGATGGTTGTGTATTGTCAATTTGACTATCCAAGGTAGCCCTTAAGTGTCCCAAGCTGGATCACATCTTTTATAATATCATATGAAAACCCTCGTTCACTCATGTTTCTCTCATTTGAAAAATGTTTCAACCCTATTTCCTTCAAATTCCTCTCCTTTTATACTCTCTCATTAATGGTAAACAATGATGAGAATATTCCACCTGTGCATAGGTCCCACCATTTGCTAGGTTTAAGTAACCCTTTGAGTCTAGGAGTGTGTTTGGATACCGCTTATTTTGCTGAAAACTGAAAATATTGCAGTGAAATAATTTTGAAATGTGTGAATAGTGTCATGAGACCCATTTTTAATGAAAAAGTTGCTGAAAAAAGAGGTTTATGGGTCCCGTGAACAGTGCATGGGACTCACTGGAAAGCACTATTCACCGCTTATTTGTTAGTGAAGAGGTAGTGGGTCCTGTGCACAGTGCATGAGACCCATGTGTCTGGGCTGAAATGTGCCTTTCCAAAAAAAAAAAGGGGGGAAGTAAACGCAGACTCACGCGTATCCAAACACATACTAGGTCATTGTTTCAACATCTCTGATCTCGTGTCAGGGAGTGGGCCTATTTGGTTCATTCTTCATGATGATTCTCTTATAACTTGAACCTAGTATCAAGATTCGTACTTGGATGACGGACTCCCCTAAGACATTATTTTTCATTGTCATTAATTCCTCTCCTTGGAGAGTAGGTACAGTTTACTCGAACTTAACGTGGTCGTTTGGTCACTTATGTGATGACCTAGTTTGGACTTTGTACAAGTGAGTTAGGTTAAGGGTTCATGGGCCTTGGCCAGGCTAGATCTAGACCGAACTTTATCCACCCACATTGTGCATTTTTGTTATATCCCTAACTTTATTGTTTTAAGTTATTTAGATATTTAGGGCCCGTTTGGTAGATGAGTTTTTTTGTAGCCTTTTGAAATACGTGTGAGTAAAAAAATATATATAATGTTGTTTAAAAACTGAAAATGAGTTGTTTAACAACTCTACCAAACGGAACCTTAGTCTTTTTTTTTTCAAAATTGTATTTTTGAAACATGATTTAAACTGCACTACATTGTATTTTAAATAAAGTTGTGTTTTTAAAATAAAATTTCAGAATTGAAAAAATATACTATTATTTTACAAATTTTAAATACAAATACCAATTTAAAAAAACTACATCAAAAAATTATTATTTAAATTTTATTCATGAAATGGGCCCATGGGCATGGTTTGGTCATGGGATTTGGACCGCATTGGTCCGAAAGTTGAAACTTGTAATATAAGCGTACGATGATAGCGCGTGGGTTATAAATGGAAATTTCATGCACGTCAGGGTGTTTCTTTCATCTTCCTCTGATGTATAAATATAGCAATAGTTCTATGGTTGAGCAATGTAATTCGTAGGGCCTTTTTAAGCGGGCCCTACATTCCCCCCCACCCAAATCTCAAAAGAGTAGAGGGAGCGGCGAGGCAGACGTATCACTCTACTCGATGAACATCTTTATCTAACGATTAACATTTTTTTAAAATTTGCTGATCTGTCACAAAAGTTTTGAACAACATTCTTTACCGGCCGTTGATTTCCAATTTCTTTTTTAGTTTAGGGTCATGATCCAACGGCTCATGTTTGATGCACTTTTTATAATGGGCTCACGGGATAAGCACCACTTAACAAGAGACAAGAGAGAGTGTTTGTTAACCTCTTATGATCATTATTAGTTCTTTGCCTTGCCGGCTGGTTTACTCATTGAGTCCCGGGGGGGCCTAATGGGTAAATTGACTAATTTGCCCCTTCCTAGTCATTACAAAATTTGAAAATTTTCAAACTTTTTGGTTCCGCCTCATTTTGTACCGTTCTTGTCTTATATATGTAAATTTCTATTGCCAACAAACGGGTATTTGACACATCTCACTGTATACTTCCAAAATTGGAGATTTTTGCAGCTACAATTTTTTTTTTCCTTACAAACACCAATGTTTGGAGGAGAGAGTAAAAATAAAAGTTCTAAAAAATAAATAAATATATATAAGTTAGCTTTAGAACTTGGAGGGTTATTCTCTTTCTCCTTAAAATAAAATTAAAAAAAAAAAAAAGTTAGCTTTAGAACTTGGAAGGTTATTCTCTCTCCCCTTGGTGCAAGCTAGCGCCTTGATGCTAAAAGGCAATCGAGTCTTTTTCGATTGCCATCGCAAGCATTGCTTCGAGGTGGGCCTATCACTGTTCAAAGTATGGGCCCTTCAACCTCCTTAAAAGGACTATAGGTCCGTTTGGATACAACTTATTGTTGCTGAAAGTTGCTGAAAACTGATTGTTACTGAAAACACTGTAGCAAAATTATTTTTAAATGAATAAATAGTACCGTGGGACTTATTTTTAATATTTTTTAATCGTAAACAGTACATGAACAGTGCGTGAACAGTGCACACACTGTTCATGAACAGTAATTTTTGTCTCTAAAAAGTCAAAAAAAAAAAAAAAAGAAGGAAGAAACCGCAACACAGAAAACGCAACGCAACTTAACACTGTATCCAAACGCACACTATGTGTTGGTTTGGATGCGGATGAAAACGTCCATGCGTTTGCGTTTTTGGCTTCTTTTTTTTTTTTTTTTTTTTTAAATCCAGTGCCTTTTATGAACAGTGCATTAAGGCAAATGCATAGTGATTTCATTAATGAACAGTAACCAGAAAATATATTTTTTAATATTTTCAGTTTTCAGCAAAAAAAAGGGTATCCAAACGAATTGCATTTTTTATGTCCCATGAACAGTGCAAGAGGCGCTAAAAAAAGAAAAAGAAAAAAAAAAGCACAAAGGAGAAATCATTTCTATCCAAATGTATACTATGTGTCGTATTTTTAAAGGATTTATACGTTTTTTTTAAGAGTTTTTTTTTTTATATCTCTTGATCTAATGTTTGCCTTTTGGTGGTCCCTCGTTGATCTATTTTGATCATTCTCTTTGCCTTCATGGGTGATGTATTACTCATTCACATAATTTTAATATTTATTTTATTTTATTTTTTGAATAAATGGGGGCTATTGGTTAAATTTTACATATAAAATAATATGATGAGGGGATTTTTTAAAATTCATGGGGCATCCCTTGTTTAGATGGATGCCAGAACTTAGAGTTAAGGGGAGGCAGCTTTGCTGTTGGTTGTGTACAACGACTTTGGCCTCTGACTCTGTTGTTGTTTAGCCGCTGAAGGTTTTTTTTTTTTGAGTTTGATATGTGCGCTGTTGAGTAAGAAATAAATTATTTTATTTAAAATTTTTTAAAGGGTCAGGTTGTTTGTTTTGGGTAAAATTGGTTGACTAGGCTTAATTTTTTTAAAATTTTTTTTTTTTAGTTTTACTATTGGTAATTTTTATTGTTGGACTAATTTTTTTGGGCTTGTATATTTTGTTTTACATTTTAGATCTATGAATTTTTTTTATGGTCTATAAAATGAGGAAAATTAAAGAGTTATAAACTTTTTTACAAATTGTTGATGTGATGAGTGATTATTGATAAATAAAAAAACAATGTAAATTGTGGGCCCAAATGTGAACCAATAAGAATTTACTACTTTAACAGTTTGTAAAAATGTTGTAAAAAAATTTGTGATTATAACAATACTCTTAAAAGAATCAATGATATTGTTAAAGGGGCAAAAGTATAATTTTATAAAACAAAATTGCTAAAAATAATACCCATATATATAATAATATTTTTTTTATCCACTCGGATCGCAGTTATATAGCAATTGATGGTGAAGAAAATGGACTTTGATGCTGCACCAATATATGAAGAGTGCCTTAAGGAAGATTCAAAACTGGTCATGGGTAGTCAATTTATAGAAGGCAAGGAAAAGCCCTTAACCTATAATGTCTACAATGAAAGTCTCATGGCTAATATTGTCTTAGAAGTTATTTTCTTAACTCTATGAATTGGACTCAATTGATTTCATTAGTGTTGATTAGTTTCTCGTACTACCTAACTGTCCATCGTTCCATTCATCTATATAATATCAAAAAGTTGAAGCATATTGAGTCACATTTCAGTCCATTTCGTCCATCAGTCCACTTTGGTCTAGTTCGGTCCCAACTATCCACTTTGGTTCATTTGGTCTATTCAATCCATTTCAGTCCACTTTGGTTCATTTGGTCAATCCAGTCCACTTTAGTTCACTTTGGTTCATTTGGTCCTTTTGGTCCCATTCGGTCTATTTTGGTCCACTTTGGTTAGATTCAGTTCATTTGGTCCATTTTAGTGAAAGTTTGAATGTTTTACCTCTGGATTTTGGACTCCTCATCTACCTAACAACATAATTGATCGACATTTACACATTAAATCCAACTCACTAGTAATTCAGTCATTCTCTTATTCTATTGTTTTCTTTTTTGTCTCTTCTTTTTTCCTTTAAATATCTTTTGCAAGATAGAAACCTACATTAAATTTTTTTTTTTTTAATTTCTCACCTTCTTAGAAAAAAAAGAATAATTTTATCCGCAGAAAAAACCACATTAACTTAAATTTTAAGAATGAGTTAGAGTTTTTATTTTATTTTTAAACTTTATCCTTATCCCATCACCATGCAATTTTTATTTTTTATTTTCATTTTAATGAGATTATCTCATGTGGTTAAAAGAACATCTTTTTTTTTTTTAAGAAGTAGTTAAAAGAAGAACAAGGATTTGTTGCAAACAAACTTGCAGCAAACAAGTTTGCAGCACTTCCTGCATATTGGTACATGTGTCAAGATATTAAAAGGACACCTGTTCATGACCAAGGATTTAGAAAACTTCTGTTAAGTTCTTAACGTTTCTCTCTCTCTCACATGCACGGAAAAAATAAAAATGCAAATCCTTCTCTCTTTCTTCAAAACCCCAGCGACGCTCTCTCTTCCTTCCTACGATAATATTTTTCCTTCTTACCCATAGCTCTTCCTCAATTCCAATTTTCTGGTAGTATTTGAAAACATCAGTATATACTCCGTTTAATGATTTCCTTTAAAAGCTTTTAATAACATGTGGAAATTAGATTCTGGCCCAAAATAAATGTGATCCTGTGTGTGCCTTAAAACAGTTAGGTCTATGGACCCATGACAAATTTTAATGTTTGTGAGGCTGAATCAAAATGGAATCATCTTATTTTGTTACAGAGAAGATCAATGAATTATAGTGTGAAATTAACCTGTACGTGTAAAGTTAGTGATTTTATTTTACTTGTAAAGTTGCAAAGTTAGTGATTTATGGCATTGGAGATGATATTTGAATGTAACTAAGACGTAAATCTCTCAGGCTGGTTAAGTTTTGAACTAAAACCCATTAAACCCCATTCAATGAGAAACCCATAAATTCACTACACAAAAAAATTAAAAAAAAAAAAAAGAAAAAAGAAAAAGAAAAAGAAAAAGAGGAACCCATAAACCATAATCAAACCCCAAAAATCCATCAAAGTGATCAAACCCTCATCAAAATCAAATCTCAAAAACCCAGTAAGCCCCATTCAATGAGAAACCCATAAACCAAAATCAAACCCCAAACACTCATCAAAATCAAATCTTAAAAATCCGTTAAACCCATTCAATGAGAAACCCATAAACCAAAATCAAACCCCAAAAACCCATAAAATCCCCATTCAATAAAAAAGCCCAAAAACCAACCCACAACTGCGAGCTTTAGCCATGGTGGAGCGGCGGTTTTTGGCGGCGGAGTGAGACCGGTAGAGAGGGATGAGTTGGATGGGGCGGGGCTGTGCTGGGTAAGAAGGATGTGGCTGGGTATCTAAGAAGAGAGAAGAACAGAGGAAGGAGAGAGAGAGAGAGAGAGAGAGAGAGAGAGAGAGAGAGAAACGTTAATAACCTAACAGAGTTTTCTTTAAATAGGTCATGGACAGGTGTATTTTTAATATCTTGACACATATACCAGTATGCAGGAAGTGCTGCAAACTTGTTTGCAGCAAATCCTTGTCCTTAAAAGAATATCCACTTTGACTTATCCAACTCTTTTTCACTTATCTAAATAGAGTAAAAAAAATTACATGCCTACAAAATTTGACTACTCTCCCATCCCACTAACCCACCCACGAAATCAACACATGTACAACCCAGTTACCACTCTTTGATAACAGTTTTTTTTTTTTTTTAATATTTCAAAAACCAAGCCAACATTTACTACTATAAAAGATAATTACTACTACAAAAGAAGGAATATCAATCAAAATTCAAAACTAAAATTCCCTGCTAATTTGAAGACAAAAAAAGAGGCAAGCTTAAAAAGTATCACAACCCGGCTTAAAATGTTCCTCTCCTTGCCACCTGTTTTGTTAATATATTTTTTTAATTATGTGTATTGTTTTAATGGCCCTTTCACATAATTTATCAACTTTATGAGCATCTAAGGCATATTCTTTATTTTTCTAACCATTCATTTTACTTAATCTTGCAGATCTTTCATTACCATCAGTTTTTGTTGTTAGGATTGCTAACACTGAGGAATCGAGTACGTACATTAATTTGATTACTCCCTTTATCTAACTAATATTAAATGGAGAAGTGTATGTTTTGCGAATGATCATCTTATATTATTATGTCTTTCAATTATTCTCTCTAATTTAGGTTTTTTATTTTATTTTTAACCATAAATAGTTTTAAAAGTAAAGGTTTTAGGATATGTTTTTGAAGTTATGTGATGCCTTATTCTTTGCTGCAAGAATGGGGAAATTGAAAAATCGTATTTTACTATAAATACTTTTGTGTATTTTTAGTTTGTCAATTGCATGTTGCTTTCTGATGCCTTTTCAAAGGGTAATAATTTGGTTTGATATTGAGTAAAATGAATAGCATTGGTGTTCAACATGATGAGATCTGAAATCTCATTTTGTCATTTGCAGCGGATCTTAGACGCGTATAAACCTTCCAGTTAGCAACAAGGTTTGACCTTACTACTGGGCTCTAAATTTTCCTTTGTTGTATTTTGCATACTTCATGAACGTAGCAGTGGCTGCACATATACAGATTAGCATTGCTATAGTTCATAAATAATTTGTTTGCTCTATTTGGGTTTAGTAAAATGTCTTCAATAAACCTATTTTGAAAGTAGGTTAAAAAAAAAACCTATTTTGAAAGTAGTGGTTGATTGTAAATTTATGGCAAATTTATGCACCCAAGTTTGGCACAATATAAGTGGTCCATTATGGATTTCAATTTCAATATATCTTTGGTTAGTTAAATTGTAAAATAGTGGGCAAATAAATTAACCCAAAAAAAAAAAAAAAGTGCATAATGACAGAGAGAAAATAACATAGGGGAAGAAGAGGAGGAGAAAAGAGAAAGACAGCAAATTACAAATTCCCTCTTCTCCTCTCCTCCCACATGGCCAAAATACAATTGATTAATACCTATGATGTTGTATTTTTATAACAATGAAAAACATGTCGAAATAACAATCCAACATCCTCAGAGATTGCACCATAAAAAGTGCTTATAAAAGTAAACACATGTGCATGTATTAGCAATCCGCAAATGCGTAACATTAGATGTTAGGGTCATATTTTCTATGTAATTGATTAATCGTTTGACAAAATGCACTTTACTTGTAAATTTGGTAGATTTAAGTTGGGTTTGATATATATCAAGTGGTTGTATTAAAAACATGACGATTGATCTAAGAAACAAGTGAAGAAAAGCTGTTTTACTGAAGCTCAATAGATAGTTCAACAGAAAGCTGCTATCGAGATTTAATGGGCAGCTTGACATAAGCTTGACATAAGCTCGATCTATTGAGATTTACGAATTCAGAATTTCCAGATCTGAATTTTAGCCCATGTTGATGTATTTGTTTAGGGTTTATTTTCTCACAACTTTAGACATATATAAGGCTTATTTTAAGAGCCGTCACACACGGATATAATGACCAAGAGTTTATTTTTTTCTGTGAGAAGTTACTGCATTTGTATGCCATTGGATTTTGTAACTAAGTGCTTCCTAATCTTCATTGTTGATGAAGTGAAGAACTTTGAAGCCAACAATAGCCATTCAAGTCGCTGGAGTTAGTCACGTACTAGGATCCATGTAAAGGAGTTAGTCACAAATTGGAGATTTGTGCAACAAAGGAAAAAATGCTACTATCAAGTCCAATTGGGTATTGGAGCAAAAGTTCAACTGCAGGTTAATATTTTGGGATAGGTCAGGGTAGTTGTAAGATTCCTTATACTTGTAACCGCTTGATTGTTGATTAGTGGATTATTGAGAGTGGTGATATTAAAATCACCTAGTGGGGTTTTGTCTTGCAAGAGGTTTTTCCCATTTTTCAACAAATCACCGTGTCAATTTTATTTTCGCTACATTTATTTTAATTGGTGATTTGTTGGTGCCTCCACGATTTGCATGCAATTTAACCTAATTAATCAACTTGAGTAATTGAATCAATTAACCAGGGTTAAGCTATCTCAACCCAACATTAGAGGACAAACATATAAACCTCAAATTGATATAAATGAAAAATTATGATGCTAAACCAAAAAAAAAGCCTCATTTTTTATTTATTTATATATATATTGAATCAACACATCCACAATCTATACTAGCCTCTAAGCAATAATCTAATCACAAAATTGCCTAGGGATGTGATGATTTACGTGTTTGTGGGTGAATTTTTTTTCATATAAATCTCATCACAACCCTAAATAATTTTGTGATTAAAAAAATGTAATAATTTCAAATTACTATGAATGCAAATTATTAACTTTTAGTGTGTGTGTGTGTGTGTTTTAGTGGATATTTAATTCAATCTTGCATCTTTACTTTAAGTTAATGAATTTTTTTGTTGAACTATATTTTAAATTGATCTAATTTAGTTGTGTTTTTAAGCTACTATTTTTTGTTTTTGGTTGTTAGATGTTCTCCTATTTGATTATAAATATAGTATATAATTATATAGTGTTATTCTATTACGTAACATGGCTTAAATAATTTTTTGTTTACAACTATACCTTTTATTTTGAATATTCTTCTTATCATCTTTTATTTTATAAATTTGCTATTCTCTGTTATATTTTATTTTGAAAAGGTGATTATGCTCTCTCTCTCTCTCTCTCTCTTTTGCAACTCTACTTTGGTTGAAATTCCCCCTCAAAAAAAAAAAAAAAAAATACTTTGGTTGAAATTTTTTTTTTTTATATCTTTTAATATCTCTACTTTGGGTTGATATGTTTTGGTGATGTTTTTTGTTTTTTTTTTTAAGCTCCCCATATAAAGTCCTCTCTATTTCTCTTACAATTTTAGTTTAATTTTTTTATTGAGTTAATCCATAATTAAAATTTTGTAACTAATTAAATGCACATTGATACTTTTACCGTGTGATGTTACTTGTAAAAGTTTAAATTTTGTGAGTATAAGTTTATCAGTTGTAATATTTACGTCAATTTCTTATAAAAAAACAAAGTTTAGTTACAAAATTGATTGTAGCTTAAGGTTACATCTTCACTTAATAAAATAAATATTACTGTACATTTTGAAAATCTAACTGTTAAATTACATGTTTTTTATGCTTTTAATACACATGTCAAATTTTGTGTCAATCGGATATTATTTACTATATGATTTTTAAGCTTATAATTTATGCATACTTTTAAATTACAAAAAAATTTGCAATTTAAACAGTTTAATGATGACATAGCTATTGATTTTTAATTTCATAGAAATTTTGCAAGCATTGAGGATAAAAGAAGAAGATGTAATCCAATGGTAGATTTGTTAAAATTCACCTCTAATGAAAAGATATTGAATAAGGTTGTAACCTAAAGCTGTAATCAATTTTGTAACTAAATTTTGTCCATTCTAAGAAGGTAGTTGAGCATGTCGCACCTCTCAATTGGCATTTAATAGCCTCTTTTCTAAAGTTATTGGGAGCATTTCATATAATTTCTTTCATGTGTTACAATTTTATGTTTAATATTTTTATGTGTATAGAAATATTTTTTTAGCTAATTAATATTGTACAACTAATGAAATGCATGTTGATTCTTTTTGTGTGATAATACTTTTCGAGTTTAAATTTTGTGAGAATAAGTTCATGACTTGTAATAGTACTGCTAAAAAAACAATGAAATTAAAATATGCACATGAAATGAGAATAAAACATATATATATATATATATATTCTTTTTAATATCTTTCATTTGCTGCAAGTTTATGTTTAGCATGTTTATGTATAAACATATGTTTATAACTAGGGAAATGCTTTTAAATTAATTAAATTTTGCAACTTATTGAATATTTGTGTCCATTTTTAAAAATGGTTTCTAAGCAAGTTACTCCTTTCAATTGGCATCTTTTTCTTACTTGTTGGGGCAATTAATCTAATTCAATATCACCCATATTCTTTAGAACTTGTGCATTTTTTGGTAGTTACTATTGGAAAAATAAACAAAAATGTTAGGTAGTGTACATTAATGAAAGGTGCAAACTCAATTATATGTGTACATATAGATCATGTCCATTCATTTAAAAACCTATAAATCTAATCTGGTAAGGCTTAACCATAATATAACTCTAATATTATCTAACCTTAATATGAAAAGAATTCATGTTTACAAATTTTGGTATTATTGCCTCAGATTTTCCAACCATATAAAAAAAACAGTATCAGAAAATTGAACCTAAAAAAATAGCTTTATTAGAAAATTTGGGGTCCTTTAGGAATCCTTCTTTTTACTATGGTAGCCTGCTGCGATTGAACCAACTATGGTGTAGATCGTACTCATAATTAGTTGGAATTATGGATGTTCAATCTTATCTTAAATGAAACTAGTAGCAAACATATAAAGAAATTACCTATAAAAAGCACCGTAATTAATCCGCTCATGTTATTGGTCAAAGAGTGGTATATAGAATAACAAGACACACACTATTTTATTTTTATTTTTATTTTTATTTTTGAGAATCAACAAGACACACATTCAACTGTCCAAACTTAGTGTGATACTTCGAATATACTATGTATTTCCACCATTTGCTAAAAAAATTGCATAATGCGAATTCACCACGAAAATGCCCGAATAATGATACTCCTTAATATATATATATATAAAATTTATTTTTTTGTTATAAGTTCATATCTAACAATATGTTTATGTATCATATGTTTATGTGTGGCGACATGTTTGTTAAATTAATTAAAATTTTAAAACTAATTAAATGCACATTGATACTTTTATTATTTGATGTTACTTTTAATAGCTTAAATTTTGTCAGTATCAATTTATCACTTGTAATATTTGAGAAAGTAACTCAGTTGGCAATTATTGGCCTCTTTTCCTCACTTGTTTAGGGTGATTCAACTAGCTCAGTAGCACACATATTTTGTGAATCTTTGTGCATTTCTGGTTATTTATAAAATAGGAATGCTTTCTTTGGGCATTAATTTTCATGGGTTAACATTCTATTTACTCAAATGTTGGGTTTTTATTTCTTGGATTCGCTTAGAATATTTTTAAATGTTTGTAATCTATGTATCCTTGAGTTGATTAGTTGAATTTTGCTCTTGTTTTTGTAGTTTAAATTTTGCATACATGATTCATGAATAATATAATTTACCGATCGTGAGAATCAAAAAGACGGGTTTAGGATTTCAAGCTAGAGGGGGCCGGAGTATAAGAAAAAAAAAAAAAAAAAAAAAAAATCCAAATAGGCATCCATATAGTATTAACAAATTATAAATACACAAAATCATTATTTATTAATACATTAAGATGAAATCATTTAGCATTTATCATCTCAAAAAGTTACTTTATCTATTTTTCCATCTCACTTTACAATATATTCAACATCAAATGTTCTATTTTTTTATTACTTCATTTAAAATAATATAAACAACTCATTAAAATAATAAAGGAAGAGAAATAATTTGAGTTTTTTAATTGAAGGAAGAGAGAGAATCTTAGTAAAATATTGTATTTTATTTTTAACAATTTGCTACAGTCAACTGATATTTATACTAATTTATTGACTTTAAAAAATTTAGTTTTAGATTCTCCAATAACACATGGTTTTTTGGTAGTAAAATAGTTTTTTTTTTTTGCTAAAATACAATCACCATTGTGAACGATTTTATTGTTTTTATTAAGTTTTTAGGTTGGATAGTTGCTAGTTGAGCTAAGTTGGTTAGGCAGATTAGAGAGGAGGGGGCCTAAGGTTTTGGAAGAGGGAGGCCAACTACAAAAATGAAAAATATAATAAGTTAAAAAAAAAAATTCTTTGGGCTGAAAGGCCTTGGTCCCCTTGGGTCCGTCCCTGATATATATATATATATATATAACATAAGACGTTTATTATTTGCTATTCATGTTTGGTTTTGTTTTTATATTGGTTTTGTTATCTATTTCCAATCGTAATCTAGTGATACTTGGCATTATATGGGTGGCATATCTTAATGGATGACAGTTATTTGGAACTTAACGATTAAGATTACTAACAAAAATGGACTTGTATGGGTGATGTGTCTTTATAGACGACACTTATCTAGCACTTAATGGTTAGATTATTAACATAAGTGGACTTCTATGGGTGATGTGTCTTTATATATTGCATTTATTTGACACTTAACTGTTAGATTACTAATAGAAATGGATAGTAATGCCAATATGAAAACAAAATAAAAAAAATGAATGGTGGAAATGAAAATTTTGAAATGTTAATTATTAAAAAACAACCCCTAAACCTTAAAGTCTAAGCATAATCTAATCCTTTTAAATATAATTTACAAGATGTTCCACAATCGCCTTACAAGGCAACTAAATACACTACTAACAACGCATGATTACTAACTTCAACAAGAGCTTCCAGCTTCCTCTTCTGCAAGTATAAAGTTGAACTCAATCAACTTGGACCCATATAAAACATTCCAAAAATTGATCTAGCCCTTTTTTTATTTTTATTTTTTATAATTAATAATTTTTTATCAAGAGTGCAAACTGTAAAGGCCATTGTCATAAACAACATAAATCAAGCATTGTTTTATGAATAATTATAGTACTATATATTTTTATCTTCATCACTATTGACTTACGTGATTAATTGTGATTGGTAGTTTGTTACTTTTATATAAATTCATTATTTTTTTCAACCATTCATGATTAGCCATGTAGGATAGTTGTGATAAAAAGTGTATGATAATGTGTGGTGATAAAAATATTGTTGTTTTTATTTCAGTGTTACAGCCTATTTAAGAAAAATTGAGCGAGTTTTCAAAAAATATGAGGCCCAAAACGTGCGCTTGTCCACTTTGTCAATAGAAAACATCCATTGCTCGTTTCGAATTTCAATCAATGCTTATACCATTTGTCTTTTCGAAAGATCCAATTTCTTTCTAAATCAGCAGATTGTTTCTGAATTTTGAAGAAAGGCCGAGCCCACCAAATTGTGATCCAAACCACCCAAATGTCATACAAAGACATCCTAAAATTATGGAAGGTTAACAAATATGAAAGGATAAAAGTTGTTACGCACATTTTTTTTTGAATTGAAATCCTACCTTCAACTTAGTTGAAATTGTGTCTTTAACTCATGATTTCAATTCAAAAAAAGTGTGTAATAAACCAAAGTTTTGAATTTAGTTCCGCAAACCATTCTAGATTAGTAATTGGAATGAAATATTCCGGTACCAATATGTTTTGGTGTACCGTTTCGAAATTACGCACCGGATACACACACACATATACATAATTTATATATTTATAACTTTATATTTCATTATATCCAATTAAATAAAACAAAATTTAAAATATGATATGAGAATAAAATGAGTCAAACGATAAATTTTGGGCTTCAAAGTTAAAAAAAAATCCAAATCTGGAATAGGCTGGAATTTAGAGATTGGAATAACCAGAAATTGTCTAGAACACCAAAATAGTCCAAAATAAAACGGAATTTAGACCGAAATAGAACAAAGGAGTTAGTGCACAAGATTAAGCACCAGAACGAAATATTCTGGCCAAAACGGAATGAAATTTAAAACATTGTAACAAACACTATGATGCGAGTATAAATGTAATGCCATGATTAAAAAAAAAAAGCACCCATTCGGATTATTTTGCTAAAACTAGATAGATTTAATCAAGTTATATGTACTTGATAAGAATAACATTTTTAAAATTACAGATATTGTGGTATGCCGTAAAACTATTATTTTTATTTTTATTTATATTTTTTTAAAACACAATGTTGTGGTAGAACTGTGGTTAAATTTATTAGCCTTTAATTAGTTTTAGTTAGTTTAATTCATAAAGTAAGTATTTTGTTGTTGAATTACGATAGAGCAGACCTTATAAGTTAAAAATCTATTTTGTCTATAAAAAATTCTTTAATCTCTAATTGAAAATACTAACAGAATGTGTAATTCCTCACATATCCAAATTCCAAAGTCCATATGTTTTTGTTCAATAATCTTCACGTAATTTCCTCTTTGCCTTTTTTTTTTTTTTTTCATTACTATTTTCGTTCAAAAATCTTCACGCAGAAGCTTTGATCTGTATCTGATAACTATGAACATGTTCTCTGCCCTAAAATATATTCTGAACTTCCAAAATAGTCCCTACGGTGGTGTGCAAATGAATTCAGTCAAAGCCAAACTATGTGCATGATTTAAGAATTAGGTTTAGATTAGGATTGCCATGAAACCCATGACTCCAACAACCATGCACCCACACACTCTACAATCACATTCTCTTTCCTTCGCCTATAACTAAACCCCATTACTCTCTCAACTCTCATCCACATATCCTCACTGTTCTTTCTCAAATTCTCTAGCTCTTATCACTTTTCAGACTATACCCACCATGGCTTTGACACCCAACCTCCTTCACTTGCTCTTTCTTGGTCTTCTCTGCAACTTTTACCTATGCTGTGCATCTCGATTGTTGTTGGACACAAAGGAACCATTGACAACACAAATTGGATCCCATTCATCTTCACTGGTTGGGCATAAATCTATGGCCCATTCCCATGAAAGCAAGCAAACTGGTTCAAGGCCCATGATACTAACTGATCTGCCATCATTCAAAGAGCCCATGTTTCTTCCAAACCCTATTGGCAGTGCCACTCCAATGTTTCCATTTCCCAACTTGCCCACTCTCCCAACATTGCCTCCTTTACCCACTTTCCCATTTATTATACCAACCATGCCTACCATTCCTTCGGGTTCTAATGCACCCCCTGAACCTGAGAATACAGGCTCGTTGCAACGAGATAATAGGAGTAAAGGGACCCCATGAATGAATGAACGAACCCCAATATTGCATTTACATGCACCATTTCCATTTCATCGCATATGATGTGTGGGGAACTAATCTGTAGAATTATCTAATGTTGTGTTGTTGACTCTCTTTCTCTCTAGCTAGCTGGGGAGACTTCTGTCTTCATGGTCATCTTGTAGTTGATTTTATCTAATGCTAATAATGAAAAATGATATTATTGATACTTAATTACCAAAGGATAAGTATTAGCATTGTTGTATATTTTAATCTTCCTGAATTACTGTTAATTAATCGCCATTTGATATGAATGGAGTAGGTGTTTACAATTTACACCTCACAATTACCGAAGCCATATCATCATGTGGCTGAAGATGCTTTAATATCAAAACTCTAAGGATGTAGGAATATGAATACACATTAAACAATATATATATATATATATATATTACAATTGCATTATTAAGTCTTTTGTTTATCAACTAAGTTGGGATAGATATATGATATCTTACTGATTATAGAATAATAAAACTAGTTCATATTTATTTTATTTATCAACGGAGTTGAGATATAACTGTATTTGGTACCTAATTAACTAAATGAATGGAATGTTTACTACCAAAAAAAGAAAAAAAAAAAGAAATATCATTTGATTTGATAATTTGTATTTGGTGGTGCTATTACTTAGAATTTTCAAATTGCGGGGTATCAAATAAAACTATTTGGTTTGATTAATTGTGTTGGTTTGAACTTTTAAGCATTAATAAAATAGTTTTTGTTGGTTTGATGCTATGATTAGGTTTATTAGGTTATAAATTTCCTCTTATTTGAGTTGTGCCATTCTAATGCTCAATTGAAAAAAATAAAATAAAAATTTCTCCAATGCTATCTAGGTGGGTTGGGTTGGACCCTTGTGATGGGTTAGGTTAGGTTGAATTTTTTTTTTAACCCGACCACGGTGGGTTGGATTAAAAAAATCCTCAACTTGACTCATACATGCCCCTAATTGAGCCAAAACCCTGGTTGATCCAAGGCCTAAGGCTCAAAATAAAACTTCAATCCAACCCAATTAACCAATTTAAGATGTTAGCTTGGTCTAGTTTCGTCAAATTAGTGGGTTTGATGCACACTCCTACTCAAAATTCATAAATCAAATAGCTTATATATTTATGATCTCATTATATGCCCGATATTCTCAATATTAATAAAAAAAAAAGAAAGAACTCAAGCACATAGATGATAATATAAAATGATTCAACCTCAAAGTTGCTAAACATTACATTTTACAAGGTTTAAGGCCCTAGGTATGTAAATAAGATAAGGAACAGAACAATATTTATTTAAGGTAAACAATATTTCCATATCAAAATTTGAATTTTAAACTTCCCCATTTCTCATATTAAGGATAAAAAATGTAAAGAGTAGAGTTAAAGAAAAAGTCTAGAGTTAATTATATGTTTAAACACAAATATAACAATAAAATGACAAATATAACTATTAGCGCTACAATACATGACCACATGATGTTTGGCGGGGGGGGCAACATCCTTCATTCAGAGCTACCATGATCTTCCCATAATGGCGTTGCATGAGCAGTACGCATCAATGACTGCATTTGATCTATAAATTTTGTGCAATTGAACTATCTATTTTAGTAAATAGACAAAATATATCATCTAAGAATCTTTTTATAAAAGGTGTCATAGTATATGACCACCTTGAATGCTAGTAGCCTAGTAGGATCATCGCACGCCAAGCCAATGGTGCCTGCAAATAATTAAAATAAAAAAGCAATTTTTGATACCTCAAAACATGTGAGTAACTCAAAAAAAAAAGTTAATTACCTTCATAAGTATTAAGAGTAATCGCACCAGTCAATATATAATAGAAAAAGTGGTGAATTATATATATTTTTGCTAAAATATTGCCTACATCAGTGGGTCTATAACACGGTACATATACAAAAATATTACCGTAACTAGGGCTGTCCACGGGTCGGTCCGGGTCGAGTTTGTGCCCAACCCGGAACCGACTCGCCGGAATCGGGTGGCAAAAAAATGCACCCGCCGCCGACCGTTGGAATAATTGGATTTGTCGAATCAGACCATCATCGGGCGGCGGTCGGGTCGGTCGGGTCGAAAATCCAGAAAACGGCGAAATAAACACATGAAAACGGCGAAAATCCGACCAAAATCTTTGAGGTTTCTCCAGATTCGGCCTAATCTAGGCCATTTTTGGCAAGATCTTGGCTAAATCTGGCGAAATCTCGTCGAGATCTTGACGAAAATGGTTTAGATCTCACCGGATCTACCAAATATCGCCAAAAATCTTGATGGTCGGTCGGATCGGTTTGATTGGATTCTGGAGAAGGAAAACCGACCTCCGACCTGCCAAACTCGGGTTTTGAAAGGACAAACCCGTTGCCGACCGCTGGAGAAGTTGGATCGGTCGGCGGCAGGTCGGAATCGGTCGGCGGCGGCGGGTGGGTCGGGTTGACCGGGTCTTTGGACAGCCCTAACCGTAACAGTGTAAATGTATACGGTGACTGTAGCTTTTTATTTGATTATTTAATTCTTTTTTTTTTCTCTTTCCTTTCTCATCCTTGTCAAACCTCCTCTTTTCCCTTCATACTCTCTCTTCACTTCAATCTAGAATTTCTCTTCTCTTAACACTCTTCAATCCAAAAAAATAAGTAGAAGAAGAATAAATCAACTAAAAACAAACCAACTCAAACCCATCAAAAATTTCATCACAAACCTAACTCGAAATCAACCAAAAACAAAACCCAACAAAAAACCCATTCAAAAAACCTATATCAACCCAAAACCCATCATATTAGGCGTTGCCTCTTTTTTTTTTCCCCCTCACTATAAACATAAGATCAGATCTACTACCAAATGATTTAAAAGAAGAAAAAAAAGAGAATAAGAAGAAGAAGAAGAAGAGAACAGTAGTTCTGAGCCGTGGTACCATGGTGAAGGAAAAGCACGTGGTGGCATGTTGAAGTTGGACTGGAGTTTCACATCTGAGCCCTGAAGGCTCTTGGGTAGTGAGAGAGATATTTTAGAATGACATCATGCATGAGAGAGAGAGTGTGTAGAGCTTGCAAGATATAAAACGAGAGAAAGAGCGTAGGGTAGCTAGTAGGTGAAATAATTAAAAATTAGTTAAAATGATTATTTAAAGAATATAAAGGGTATAATAGACAATCTGATATTGTTGTTGAATTGCATACAAGAAGGGTTAATACCTTCCAAGTATTATGAATCAACAACAGATAGATTAACTCAGGCTAATGGTGATAGACTTAAAATAAGTAATAAACTAACTAGGGCATACATACATAATAATGAAATCAATTTTAGAACACCTTTCTTCTTAACAAATAAGTTGTCCTCTAAAGTTATACTAGGAAATCCTTTTTTGCTCTACTTTACCATTTTTTCACGACAGACAATAGAATATGTGCTAATATTTTGGAAACAGAAGTATTCTCTAAGTTCCTCCTACCCCCAACCCCCAAGGATATACACTTATTGAAAGAAATTTCTATTTCAAAGGCCATAAGCACTTATTAAATTGAGCCAGTAGTAGATGATGAGATTCCTATAAATTCAATGGTAGAAAATACTATTTTACCCAGTAGCAGTAGTATGTAAGTATGTACATATTATCTTCAATATATTTAAGAAAAAAAAAATTTCAAAGTTTTTATGACAATTAAAATTACTGTTTTTCCTACTTTTGTTTACTAGTCTTTCTTCTTCTTTTGTATCTAGCTATCTACGTATCCTTCCATGACTTTAACTTCCAAGCATTTCCTTTGTTTTGTCTAGGTCATACTATTTGCCTTGTACTATAGAATCAGGAGTTTTATTCTTGTCCCCTCCCTTGCTTTGACCATATTATCATATATTGTCCCAATATATTAATTAGTTAATTTTAAAATTAACGGTCAATTGCCTAGCAAGCAAGATAGCCATTCTAAGGCTAAAATCTCAAACCAAATTTTGCCAAAATAGAAATCTTTAATGAGATTTCAGTCAAAGCATGAAGGCGTCTCAATAGAGACAACATCCCTTCAGAATATAAGGTCAACAATGACAGTGTATTTATGTGGTAATCTGAAAATTAATATAGACATAATGACAGAATAGCTACTCTAGCTACCATCAGACAAAATTACAGACAGACACGGAAACGACAGGCAACTGTGACAGATCACTATTTATTAGCACGAGAGAATGACTCCCAGATAAAACCAAAACAGTCTAGACAAAGGCAGAACAAAAACAATTTAGACAAAGACATAACAAATTTTAAGTCACTACTGAACTGACAGATTCCCAGACAGCATACTGTTCAAGATTCTACAAGATTTACTTTTACTGTTCAAGATTCTACAAGATCCTACCGACAGATTAACTTGAGTTCACTTTATTTAACTTAGGTTACTTTTGAAGACTTACTGTGGTTTATTTCATCTATAAAAAGGCAGACTCCGAAGACAGAAGAGAGGTTCAAATTCTAAGGTCCAAGATAGCTCTCTCCCTCTCTCCCTCAGAAAGACTTTTGTAATCCTTCCTCTTTTGCAATTAACCCTTCCCTTCCAGACAGATATAATCTTGTAACCCTTTACATATTTTATTTTGTAATCTTGTAACTCTTCAGACAATGTTTTATTTTCAAGCTTGTATCAAAGTAGCAGCTTTCAGTTTTAATCAAAGACAGAAGTTTTTATTCAAGTAAGATTTTACTAGTTTCTGTTTTCATATTCCATACTCTATTTTAACTTATTTTGATTATATCTATTTTGCTATTTTCTTTTTTATCATTGTTGAGGACAAATTTTTTACACCACGCGGCTTCATTTCATTGGCAATCTGCACCACGTCAACGCTATCATGGATTTTGGGAAAATCTCTTCTAAAGCCCAAAAGAGTCCATATTTACACAAAAAAGGAATCAAAGCCCATGGTTCAAGCTCGTAGCACATCATCTCATTTTTGGCTCATGATCCAAGCTCATGAGTCTCATTGGGGGAATTTTGGGAGTCGTGGTTTGGAGGGCCAAGAAGTATGTTCAGTAAAACTTCAGTGGTTCAAAGTTGATAAAGGAAAGCATGTTGCTTGGCATGTCTTCTCCAATTTCCTGAACTCTGACGAGTCAGTGTGCAATAGGTAACATTTGGTAAGCCTCTCATATCACATAACACTTAAAATGATAAAACTCCCTATGCTCTTTACAAAATTAATGTCCATCATATAATATAAGTTTTAAAATATAATTATATCACTCCATATTAATTATATTATTATTTTCATATAAATCAATTCCAAGTACATGGCTAAATATATATTAGTATCTCATATCTAGCATTAAATGTTCTCTTTACTCTCCAAGATTTGGTTAAAATACAAAAATACCATTACTACATCTCTAAAACTTCTTCAAATATATTTTCCAAAAGAGAAAATTTAGCCGAAAACACCAAAAATGGCTCCAGCAAAAGCTGCAACAGCTTCTGCAGAAGCTGAAACAGCTCTAGCGGAAGCTGCAAACAGCTTCTGCAGAAGCTGTAACAGCTCCAGCTGAGCTGCAGAAGCTCTAGCAGGTTGACATATGTCCTAAAAATGACATCACTTGCTCATTAATGCCTAATCTCAGCAGCTTGCTGTCATACCCAAAGAAATAGAAAGATCTCATAAAGATTATCTTGCCTTTTTTAGCTAAACCATGAATTTAATGCCAAGTATTGTCCTCTAAGAAAAATATGTCATCCACATGACATCATCCAGCTGTGTCACCAACATTAAGTCTCAAACTTTCTTCTTTTGGTTAAAAAACAAAAGACCACTTACATTGTCAAGGACTTTTCCTCATTTGCTAAGTTTCCCTTCAACTAGTTCTGATCTAGTTATATAGCTTGGCTCTATATAAAGAGGACCAAGCTACACACTAAAAGGGGGGAGCTCCTCTCTGATCTCTTCCTCTTTGATCTCTCCTCTCTGATCTCTGCTCTCTGATCCCTTCTCTGATTTTCAATAATTCTGAAACCTCTTTCATCTTGCTGCACATATCTCTAAACTTCTCCATCTCCCTTACAAAGATATCTCTCCTTAGATAACACCATTGCATCACACTTATTACACCACACCATTACACACTATTCATCTCTCTCACACTTCAATATTCTTAAACTTCATCATTTTGCTATCCAAAACACATCTCCATCTCATTCTTCATTTCTCATACAAAATCCCCATTCTTAGAAAGCAATGTAACCAATGTCATAATACAAAAAATAGTCCCAGCAGCAGCCTTTACTACATTTAACCTTCATTTATCTATTTCATACTTCCATTTATTTTATAAATCACATTCCTCACAAAATACCCATACATACTTCTCATATATCTCTAAACACCATATCTCACAATATATACATATTCCTTACCATCTCCACACATCTTAAAAATATATCAAATATTCTTCCAAGAGCACATTATAAAAGCCCTTTCTCATGGAAGGCATATGAACATCAATATTAAGGCCTTTCTCTTAAAAGGCATAAAGACTTCATATTAAAAATCATTCTCATTAAAGACGTACATTTCTAATATTTAAAGTCATTCTTATGAAAGATAATATCACTCATGTTTGACAAAAACTAAAAGAGCATTACATGGGAAAAGTCATTTAAAGTGCATGATGAAAGGGGGACAAACTTAACCAACCTATGCACACGGCTGGACGCTCTCTCTCCCTCCATTCCATCATATTTTTCCTCTTTTATTTGTAACTATGAAGCTTTTAATCCTTGTTTATTATTATTATGATGAAGGATATAATGTATTGGTAACGATTGAATTTTTCCCTTTACATTGAAGTAATGATGGCTGAAAGTACTATAAATTCCCCTAAGCGAGACACACAAGGACCCCCAGGACTGAATACTTTCATAAATTTATTTAATCATTAACTTCTAGACTTTTAAGTGTAATTTCACCTTTACCACTGGAGGACTGATTTGAACTATGACGCTGTAAAAATGACTAATAACACAACAAACTAACAACAATAATATGTTTATTGTGCTTTGTTGTTGTCTTCTTGTTATGGTGCAGCCTATATCTCTTGCTTGGGTGGACTTCCACAACACCGAAAGCCTTTGGGCTCTATTTCAAGGGCCCATCGTCAAGTTTCGGCTTGGCTACCCCATACTCTATTTGGGAACATCAAAATTTTCCCCTCAACAATCATCTATTTTATCATTGTTTATGCTTCTATATTACTGCTGTGCTCTCTCCTAGGTAGTTACTAGTATATTCAAAAATTCATCTTTATAATCATCTTTATGAGAACTTTCACTAGTATAATTATATCTGTCAAGGAGAGAGGAGTCTGTCAAGGGTACATTACTATATTTAATTCTATCCTTTACACTTATTACTTAAGTGGCTATCTGTTCAATCATATCTTTTAAAATGAAATTTTCTGATTTTAATTCTTTTAATTCTTTCTCTGGATTATTAATATCTATCTGTAAATTTGCTATTGTTATAGATTTACTGGGTTTAAATTTGTCGGTAATTTCTGCAAAATTATAGGTTGACTTATAATCTTTTAAATTTATCTCAAATCTATCAGTTTGAGTTAAAGATTCTTTTAATTTAGACAAATAATCCTTTTTAGACTATGAATCCGGAAGTTGGTCTATCAAGTCTATTATTATATCTTCTTGTTTTGTTAAAACACTTATTTTTAATTTTCTTTTACAATAACAGTTATCAGGATTATTACAATTACATAATTTAATCTTTCCATTATCTGAAGAAATGTCTGTCGATGATGAGGTGATGTCACAATTATCACAATTATCTATCTAGTGAATTTCATTATCTGTTTCATCACTATCTGTCTGTTCTAATATACTCATTAATTTATCTTTTATCTTCCCTGATATGTCAAGTTTGTTTATCTTTTTTTGAAAGTTACAGTATCTACTAGTATGTCCCTTTTTCCTACATTTGAAGCAGATAATGTCTCTTTCTTTATATCTATCACTTTTCTTTCTTTTGGATTCTTCTTTCTTTTCTTTAGTTCTGCCTTTATGATATCTTCTATTATTATTCTTGTATCTATCTGTATCTTTTCTTTCTTTTGTTCTTTTCCTAGAGGGAGCAATCAATGGTTCAAAGCCATATTGCTCACAAAATGTTCCTAGCTCTTTTTTAGCATACCTTTTTTCTTTTTCTATTTGATTTTTTAGCCTTAAATCATTACATAGCCATAGACCTGTTTTATTAATTGAAGATTTGATGTCTCCATATGTCAGGCTAGGATAGTCTATAGTTCCTTCATTATTGGCTATGTCAAGTCTAACTTTTTGAGTGAAGAAATAAGGTAAACTAGCAATGAATTTTTCTTTCCAGTAGGATTGTTGACAATCATTCCTACTTAAAACCTTTGAAATAAAAACATCTTTATACCATCTAAAGTTTGAAAGTTGTGGGCATCTTAAATTAATTAAAACATCTGAAGCTCTTTCTTTATATTGATTAGGATCTCCAACAAAATGTTTAGTTATGGTAAAGATTAAAGTATTAACTGCATCTTGTGAAGGGTGTCTATCTGTCATTATAACACTTCCATCTGTTTCTCTTTTAACGGCTGTTAGTATTTCATTTCTGTCATCATTATTTAAATAATGATCCCACCAGCCTTTCAATTGGCTAGTAAAACCAGTGACAATTAAATGAACTATCTGATGATCCTATTTTCCATGATTCTTATAAACATTAGTGAGCAAAGTCATTTCATGTAAAAGGTTTATTATTTCATATTCTGACATTCCATCAATATTTCATTCATAAATTAAATCTGGTGAGTAAGATGAATTAACATAAGTATGTCTTTCTTCGAATTGTAGGTTTAGGATACCAATTCTTTTTAGGGTATAATTCTTCAATTCTTCATTTTTTGCGATCTTGCGATGAAGATGCTAAAGTTAATTTATTAATCTGTAATTTATCTGTAAATTGTGATTCTAAATTATCTATGTCTGATAAGTCTGTCAAATCTGTCAATTGGTTATCTTGTGATTCTTCATCCTCTGAAGAGTCAATTTGTCCAGTTGTATTTAACGTTATAATATGCTTGTTTTTTAATGGCTCCTTGTCCTTTACTGATTCTAATTTCATTAAGTCTAGCTTTTTATTTATTTCATTAAGTAAATTATCAGTTTTTTCTGTCATAGGCCTCTTTAAAGGTGCTCTAAGGTGAGGGGGTATTTCATGTGGGATAAACAAAGGGGTATTGGATGCATTTTCTTTTTTAATGGAAGTGGAAGGGGGTGTTATTCTGTCTTCTATGTCTTGTAGCTTTTGACCAATTGTTTTTAGATAAGTATTGGTATAATTATTCTGTTGAATTATACTATCTAGGTTCTTATTATCATCACTTAGACTAGGTTTTTGATAGGAGTAGCCAACACTTGGACTCCACTATTTTGATTCAATATGATTGATTCAAAGGGTGGATAAGTATGATAAACTTTCTCATGATTTTCTGTCTTCATCCATGACAATGTTTTTTCTATCACACTTATCTTTTTATTATGATAGTCCAAAAAGTCAAAGAAGCTAAAGTGTGTTTGTAAGTCTGTCACCATTTCATAATACTTGGTCCTTAAATTGCTCCTTTCTTGTTCATTATATTCTTTAAAAAGCTGATGTTTTCAGGTTTTAAATAATCATGTTTTAGTAATTCTTTATCCAAAACAAATTCCTTAGATAAAATATTAATTTTTCTATCATCTGTAAATCATAATATATCTGTATGGGTAGGAGAATTAGGCTGAGGTTGGGGCTGGTAAAGGGCTTGGTGAACATTAGGGGTTGGTTGTGTGGTTTTTGCTGGGTAATAAGCTGTCTCAGTATGGTTTGGGGTTCTTTTTGTGTTTATAGGAGGGAGGTGTATAACTGGGGGAAGATTCTGAGGAGGTAAAGGTCTCGAGTCAGAGAAAGGTGTCCTAGAGGAAAAGGAGCTTCTAGGGGTAAACATCATAGGGGTCTTTCTGCCTGAGGAACTATTGGGTCTAATAAGATTATCAGTTTGTCTATCACTATTATTAAAAGAAATAATAACTGTACCATCTGTCTTTTGGGCTATGAAATCTGGTTCAGTGTTTTCTATCTTTGGTGTGGGAGCAATAGCTTCTAGTTGCCATCTTTCAGGATGGGTTAGATCTTTCCATTATATCTGTTGAGGTACACGCAGTCTAGTGTTTGGGTTGAGGCTTGCAGAAGGAGAGCCTGACCTTTGGGGGAAGGTTCAACTATAGTTTGAGGGTCTAGGGTGGTTTTCATAAGTTTATAATAAATCCTATAAATAATAGCTAAAGGTTCTGAGCCTTCTTTCATTTAATAACCATTTGTCTTTACATTCAAAGTTAAAGCATCCATAATATTTCTGTCAGATAGACTTAAAGCAAAATTAGGATAACAATTAAAGTATATAGGTCCATTATGTAAACTTGTTTCCATCATTCTTAAGAGTGAGTCATTAAATCTTAAATGTTTGTCATCTATTAAACAAAGTAAAACACTTGCATTTAAAGCTTCTCTTGTTAATGGTTTTACAGCTACTTGAACCAAACCAACATGTAAAAATGCATGTTTTTCTCTATGTCGGTTAATTGAGTCTATTGAAAATAATTGAATTGTTTCATATTCATTAAATAAAGAGTAAGTTCTTTCAATAGTTTTTATAGTGTAGTCTGTCAAGAAAGATAATTTAGAAAAAGAAGTCTGTTTGTAGATTTTATCAGTTCTTTCTGTTGGTATATTCCATTTATTCCATTGTAACAAATTTCTGTCTATATCTCTTATGCTATATTCCTCAGAATTAACTATTCTATCATTTTCCATGTTCAGATTAGTGTGTGCTTGACCTAAGTGTGTCCTAGCAATAGATAATGAGCGACTAAAAATATTCATTCTACTTCTAAGCAATTAATAATTACTGGCGAAACTATTACTAACCACTGCTATCCTTGCTATCAGGACCACTTTCTCGGGAAACTCTATTGCGGTACCACCCAAACAATGCATGTCCGTCAGCTAACAAAACAGGTTGACCAATGCGAAACTATAGTTTGCCAACGAGTTTGAGGCTGACCAATGCTATCAAGGAGCAAGTAGTGGCTTTGTAGTAATTTGAGTTCCTAGTAACTTCTTAATTGCAGAGAAATAAAACTCATACATCTACCATTCATGGCTCTGAATCCCTCTTATCTAGGCTAGTTAAGCATCAAATATATAAAGGGTTGAGATTCATCCAATTCCTATTCATAATCTAACTAATGATTTGTTGAAGACAAATATTGTTAACGTCAGTCCATTCGCCATTATTACAATGCTTAAGAAGCAGAGTTAGACATTGGTTTTTAATTATTTTTGTCTACCTATTTTTTCATTAATTAGGCCATTGAGAGAGGCGTTGACGTTGAGTATGGGAGCAACATTTGCCACATTTAAAATTAGTTTCGGGCTAACCAATTTGAAATTATCCATCACATATGACAACACAAAAAATATTATAAATAAACAAAAAAAAAATGAATAAAAAAAATTCTAAAAATTTTATAGGTATATAGCCAAAATTATTTTTTCTATAGATAAAATTCAAATAAAGTAACATAAACATAAACACAAACAAGAGAATAATTTTGTACTCATAACATTTTTTTTATATTAAAAAAAATACTAGAAAATATGAAATTCATTCTTTCAATATTTGAATTTATTAGGCATCTTATTTGGGGGTGTGTGTGTAAGATTATTAGGCTTCTTACATGTAAAAGATTATTACAAGATATTATGTTTGTTGATTTTCTTTAATTTGTTTTATTGATTTTTCAGAATGGCAATAGTGATTTTCAAATACAAACAAAATTCTATACTTCCTTCCAATTTTATCGGATGTCCCCGAAGGGACAATACAAACAAAATTCTAGATTTGTGAAGGAATTTACTTCGAGATTCTCACCTTTAATGATATCTTTAGCGGTAAGAGTCTCAAGAAAATCTACAGTAGTGGGGACAATATCTTTACCTTCAAACCAAGCAAATAAAATGAATTTAGATTAGAGTCACCACAATCAATCACAATAAAAGGATCTAGTTCCTTAAATCTCGAAAAACATACTTCTTTGCAAAGTGCCAGAAATCTTCTAGCTGCTTTTTATAGAAAAGTGGAGAAAGTGTTGAAGAGCTATCTTGAAATTTCGGTATGGATTCTTGAATGTATCTGCTTCACATCCACCTTTGTCCATAAGTAGCTAGTTCTAGAATGACTTGAGATGATAGAACTAACTCAGGAGAGTAAATTAAAAGAACCATAGAGATCCTCCATAGTAATCGTTCGTTGAGTGGAAAATATGTATATCTATCTATAAAGTTATCTAAGAAAGCTAGGGCTACTTTATGGTAAACAACCAGTGTTTTGTTAATATGAATAAATTGTGTGATGATTCTTTTGGAAGAGGTATTAATAAGAGAATGACAAAACCAATGAAGTTAAAAGAAACTCTACTCTTGAAACTTCAGCAGGCCAGTTTGGTGTTGTGATGAGAGGAATTCAGTGAAAGTTAGGTTGGGGTCCTCATACTTCATCAATTCGTCAGAATATGTCTACAAATTAGTGATCCTCTTAAAACGGTGATAACTATATACGGTTTAATATGAGGAGAGAAAAGGAGGCTGATTGTTACTCCTTTAGAATGTTTCATAGAATAAGTTAAAACTTCGAAATACGTTTGCGTAAACTTAAGGAGTAAGAACACAAGGAAAACAATGCAAAAATAAAAGACCACGGGACTTCAAAATATGTATACTTCAACCTTTCCCACTGTGCATGCCAACTATTATGATAATAGGGGTGCACATCATCGAGCTGCTTCGACAAATAACACATATCAATGTCACAACCGTATCATACTCGGTTTTACTAAATGGTGAACCATGAGGAATGATCAGGCCAACCTGGGGGGATTCGGCAAGGCGATCCAATATCCCCCTACCTATTTCTATTATGTGCCGAGGGACTCTCGGCCATGCTTAAAAAGGAAGAACTCCAAGGTCACATCAAAAGTCTCGGTCTGCTACGGAGCGCCACCCATCTCGCACCTCCTATTCGTGGACGACAGCTTAATATTCTGCAAGGCCAATATGAGTGAGTGTAACAAAGTTTGGAAGGTGTTGAAAGACTATGAGGTAGCCTTGGGTTAGCGGATGAACAAAGAAAAAATTTTGCTATTTTTCAGCAAAAATACAAGCATGGAAATCCAAAACTCCATCAAAAGCCTCTTTGGAGCCCAAATTATCAAGCAACATGACCAATACTTGGGACTCCCCTCTCTAATCGGCAAAGGTAAAAAGAAAGCTTTCAACAAACTAAAAGACCAAGTAGGGAAAAAGATAGTAGGATGGAAAGGGAAGCTTCTCTCAAATGTGGGTCAAGAAACACTCATTAAAGCCGTCGCCCAAGCGACTCTAACCTATACGATGAGTTGTTTCAAATTGCCAACATCACTATGTAGAGAACTTGGCTCCATGATTAGTAGATTCTAGTGGGGGTAGAAAAATGAAGAGAGGAAAACACCTTGGATTGCTTGGGATAATCTTTGCAAGCCGAAGGTTGAAGGGGGCATAGGCTTTAGGGATTTAAAGGCTTTCAACCTAACTCTCTTAGCAAAACAGGGCTGGCACCTCATGCAGAACCAAAACTCCCTGTTCCATCAAGTCTTCAAGGCCAAGTACTTTGCAAATGATACATTTTTGGATGCACAACTTGGCAAACGGCCCTCCTTTGCATGGCGGAGTATTATGGCTGCAAAAGATGTTATTCTTGAAGGCACTTGGTGGAACATTGGCAATGGCGCGAAAGTCTGAATTTGGGAAGACAAATGGATGCCAACCCCGTCATCCTACAAAGTGGTAAGCCCTCGAATGACCTTGAGTAATGGAGATTATGTTCATGCCTAATTGACCAAGAGCTGCATGCGTGGAAAGCGGATGCTATACATCGTACCTTCCTATCACATGAAGCCCAAGTAATATTAGGCATCCCACTTAGCTCCCTCCCCAATGAGGATCGTCTAGTCTGGGCCATAACACCAAATGGGGCCTTCTCTGTTTGCAGCGCTTACCACTTGACCAAGAAGCTTTTTCACAGCCAAGCTGAAGGGCAGTGCTTAGACAACTCAGCAATGAAAGCCTTATGGAAGTTGATATGGGGACTGAAATGCTCGAGTAAAATCTGAAACTTCGCTTGGCGAGCTTGCAAGAACATACTTCTAATGAAGACCCGACTTTGAGGCCGCCACATTCCAATTGAGGTGGATTGTGATCTGTCTGAGGAGGTTGAAACCACAGGGCATGTCTTCTGGAAATGCAACTTAGCCAAAGAGGTATGGACTACCCTCAAGATTCACCCACCCAATCAGTCATGGGAGCCTCGTGATTTCATAGATATACTCTGGCTATTCTAGGAAAACCACTCCCATGTTTACATGGAAATCCTCATTACCACGGCATGGGGCATTTGGAACAATAGGAACAATATTAGGCAGGGAGCCACTTCAAAAACTGCTTCGGGAATCATTAATGATACCCATCGATACATGACTGAGTATCGAAAAGTAGCAAGCCACCCCACACCTAGGCAAGCAGTAACCTCTCCCAAATTTTGGAAACCTCCGCCTGAGACTGGTAAAAAATTGTTGATGCTGCGGTGTTTGCCGAAGTAGGACAGTGTGGCCTTGGGCTCATGATCCGTAATGACAGTGGGCAACTCATGAGAGCGTTTTTGAAAATGCTTTTGTATCCGATAGGAGCAATGGAAGCAGAGGCCAAGGCTGTGGAATATGGGATCATCTTCGCATGGGAATTGGGACTCAGACAAGTCATCGTGGAAGGGGACTCATAGGTGGTAATCCATGCACTCAACCGAGGGACCACTACCCCTCTGCCAATCTAGAAAATCATCTCAGGTGCTCGGACTTGGCTGCTGAACTTCAGATCATAGAAAGCAATTTTCGCTCAATGAGATTGTAACAAGGCAGCTCATTTAATGGCTAGGCACGCTAAAGACATTGTAGACTGTTTAATATGGGTGGAAGATACTCCCCCTCCCATTGTATCTCAAAATTCAATCTGATGTAATTTCCTTGGGTCTTACCCACATTGAATGAAAATTTACAAATCTTTCCCTATCAAAAAAAAAAAAAAAAAAAAAAAAATAATAATAATAATAAAGAAGAAGACTCACCTGAGGTGTTAGAGTTTGCAAAATATATGTCTGACCCATATTCAAACATATAGCAGGGACGGGCATGCATCTCCAATATGCCGCAACTTGCAAAGTCAATTTAAACAATTAATATAATGGATTTGAAATTTAAATAGAAATTCTGAGTTGCAAGGTCGTACCAAAGTATAGCTCATGAAATTGACTTGGAAAAAAAACTAAAGAGTTTTGTACTCATTATAATTTTTTATCTACTATATGAGAGAGGAGGAAATTTAGGATCAAATTTTGGTGTGAAAATAGTAATTACTTTAAACAAAGATTGTGGGGAATGAAAACAATGACATCCATTATATCAATGGAAAAGCACATGCACATATGGGTTGAATTTAAAAAAATATCTAATTTCTATCATATATTTAAAATATAAATTATGGTTAAGTACATGTTTATGTTAAAAATGTTTGTTAGCTCTTTGAACTTTCCCTAATCATTTCCATATTCCATGGCTCACACCGAAACCCATTCCAATCAAACTTCTTCTTCTAACCATAGTCTTATAAAAACCCTTGATGGTCTCGTTGCTTATCTCAAAATTGTCCGAGACATCTTACTGTCTGTTAGCAATTATACTAAATTTCAAGGTTGCTTCAACACTTTCTCCTCTTTGAAAAGTGGCTAAAAGATTTCAAGCGCTTTGGAAAGAATAAGTATGTTCTTCGAGAATTTAAGGAACTAGACCCTTATGTTGTGATTGATCACAGTGACTCTAATCTTAATGCATTTTAATTACTTGATTTGTAGGTAAAGATATTGTCGCTACTACTGCTGCAAATATTTTAATATCTTACAAAGACATCATAATACATGAGAATCCTAAAGTAAGTTCCTTCACAAACCTAGAATTTTTTTTTTTTTTTATTTGAAAATCTCCATTGCAATTCTGAATATCTTTTTAATTAAAAAAAATTAAAGAAAATTTGACGAACAGCATATCTTGTAATAATCTTTTACATGTAAGAAGCCTAATAATCTTATATATATATATATATATATTCAAGAAATTCATTTATAAGAAGTCTAATAAATTCAAATATTGATAGAATGAATTTTATGTTTTTTAATATTTGTGGTTGATTAAAAAATTGTTTATGAGAACAAAATTATTCTCTTGTTTGTGTTTATGATTATGTTTTTCTCCATATTTATTTATTAAAATTTTATCTTTAGAAAAATAATTTTAGTTATATACTTATAAAGTTTTAGATTTTTTTATTATATACGGAAGTAATTATATGTGTTCATGTTACATTATTTAAATTTTATCTCCAGAAAAATAGTAGTAAATATTATAATAGAGTTGAAATCTAATAGAAATTTTGAGTTGCGAGAACATACCAAGGTCCAGCTCAAGAAATTGACTATAAAAAAAAAACCAAAGAGTTGACTATACTCATTATAATTTTTTATCTATTATATGAGAGGGGGAAATTTAAGAATAAAATTTTGTTGTGGAAATAGTGGTTACCTTAAACAAATATCGTGGGAAATGAGATCAACGTCATCCATTATATCAGCAGAAATGCACATGCACATATGGGATGAATTTAAAAAATTATCTAATTTCATATGTTTAAAATACAAGTTTGTAGTAAAGTATATGTTTATGTTGAAAATGTTTGTTAGCTTTGTGAACTTTCTCTGATGGTTTCTATATTCCATGGCTCACACCAAAACCCGTGTTCTAATCAACCTTATTCTACTTCTTTCTAACCACAGTTGTAGAAAAATCCATGATGTTTTTGTCACTGGCCTCAAAATTTTCCATGACTTCTTACTGTTTGCTAGCAATTATACTAACATTTGGGTGATTCTTCTAATTCTTCCCTTCCAATGGATTTGGGTCATGTCATTCTTGGCAATTTCCTATAAAATTGGCCCCTTTGTTTCTACATATTGTTGTTGTTTGTCTTGCTTATAAAAAACAAAAAATAGTTAGGGAGAATGGGCAAGCAAAGCCTGTCCTAATCCTTAGTATAAGAAATCTAGCTTGGAACAATATTTTAGTAGTGATCACGCGAGCAACTCTCAATGAGAAATGGAGAACACTATGGATTCGTGAAGCTATTTTGACCTTGAAATCTGAAATCCCAATTCACCTCGTTCTTCTTCCCACTACTATCTTGTTTTGCTCTCTTCCCCTCAATTCCTTTGAATTCCCTGAAGGATTTATGACTCCTAACTGTGAAGTATATATATGCTTTGTTAGAAATTCCACCTAATAGTGTAATGCGCGATCAAGATGATCCCTCAAAAATTTGGGGAAGGACGTTGAGTTTGACATTGATATGTGTTATTTATTGAAGTTGTTCGATGATGTGCACCACTATTATCAAAATAGTTGGCATGCACAGTGGAATATATATATATATATATATAAAATTAAAGTTTTCGACTTTTTATTGATATCTCCAGAGCTTGTCATATCATTATTATTTTTTTAAATAAAATTATTTTAGTTTAATCCAAACTTAATAAGAAGTGAAACTCTATCTCTCTAACAAGTCCAACTTAAACTCAAACTCATCATTATCTTTTTTTTTAAAACAAAATTATTTTTGTTTAGTCCAAACTTAACAAGGAGTGAAACGTTATCTCTCTTACAAGTCTAACTAAAACTCAAACTCAAATGTTGATAATTTATCTCCAAATTTGTGAGGTTAATCATGAACACTATAAAAGCAGTGTAAACCCCAACATTTTTTTTAAAAGCCGAGTAGTGGTATGAACTCTTGTTCTGTTATTTTCTTCTTGTCTAGTTTGTTTAAAAAAAATTTATTTATGGTTTTTAATGTATTTTTTAAAAAGTAATTTTCGTACATGAACCACCAAACTCTCTTTTGCCCTTTTTTTACAAGATAAAAAATCTTGTAATAATTGAAATTCAAGGTTTCTGCTACATCATATGTCTTTGTTTCAACTCACAATATGAAAGTATGTTAATTTCTTGAGCAAAAAGCTTATATACGATATATTAAGAGGAGCTATGGCTTTCATTATTTCAGCGTGGGCTCCTGCTCAACATTTTTAGAGTGGTTCAAATGTTGATAAGGTTCGTTTAAAGTTTAGATTCGTTAAAATTTAAAACTTATTACTTTATGGGTTCATGTACTTTATTTTTTATTTTTTATTTTTATATTTCTCTTTTGAATAGTCATATATTTTTTGAATTGTTTCAATAACTTATTATTTAATTATATATCTTTTTTGGCATTTTGGAAGTTTTAACATCTAAATTTGTGTAGTCACACACACACACACATTTATTATATATATTATCTATAATTTGTAGGCTCTGAATCTTTTGATTCATTTCAATAGTTATAGTTATGAATTATTCTTTTGAATGTAACCCATCTTTCTCTTATAATTCTCTATTGTTTAGTCATATATATTTTGTTTTGTTTCAATAATTTCTAAGCAATAAATCATTTGATTCTTTAATATTTTTTTGTCTTTCAGAAGCTTTAATATCTGAATTTTTGAGTTATTTTTTTGCAGTATCTGAAATTGTGTGACAAATTTTTGCAAGCTATTACACGTTCAAGCAATGAGTTCTTCATCAAATTGTAACACAAATTGAAGTCATACAAGAGCAAATCATGCAATGGTGTAGTTTTTTAATCAATTTAAGATTTTATAAAATTATTTTAGTCTATTTCACAAATAGGTAGGTTTTCGGGCATAGCATGAGTTAACGACTAGTTATATATATTTTGAAGCACCCGGTCTTTTATTTCTGCATTGTTGTCCTTGTGTTCTTATTTTGAAATTTTGACAAAATAAATCTAAATTACAGTTATTCACATGCGGCATGCTCGGAGGCTTTTTTCTAATACAAACTATAAATTTTGAAATCTTAAAAATCTCCAAAACCTTTGAAAATGAAAAAAAAAACCTTTTGATATAGAGGATGCTGAAAATATCAAACCGTTTTGGAAGAAAGACAAGAGCGGGTTTGAAATTGAATGTCCCAACTTGTTATTTTTTATGGAAACCAGACGGCAAATTTTACAATCTACAATGAAAATTAAAAGTCCTACGAGCCAACATCGTGAAAGACAAATTCTACCAGGTCCAGTATTAAAGGAAAAATAAAATACAAATGATAACTTCAAATAATCCAATGATAACAAAAATCATAAGCACAATAGAAGGATGCTGAAGATACAAAATATAACTGGAGAAATATAGCCTATATAGGTATTCTACTTTGAAAATTCTATAGCATCAGTGTATAGAAAAAGTAACTCATTTACATCATGTGATCCATTTGCACTCAGTCGATCAGGGGCTACGTCTAAGAATCTACAAATGCAAGAAAACATTTGAAAGTGGTTTGTAGATGGATGAAGATACAGAATTTTACTTAATTTTAATTGGTCTCCTAATCTTAAATGGAATAAGACGTATGTAAGTTTAAGAATTATGATGCGTGTAGGTTTGTTATTATGTTATTTGTAATTTGGCAATTATGCCATGTGAAATGTTAAAAGTGAGTGACTACAAAGATTTTTTTTTTTTTTGAGATAATATAGATATAAGACATAGAGGATGGAGAAGGAGGAAGTGAGAAGACAAGACTACAAAAATTTTGATATTAAAAAATGGTTAAGTAGGAAAAATTACTATTTATTTATGTTATTTGTGGTAATAAATAGAAATGACAAAAACAATCCACCTCGCATAACCCACTTCTGTCCTGCAAGGATTTTCCCCTACGCGAATTTACGTAACAAATACATATCAAAGCAAATCACCAATAAGGGCTATATGCCTATGCTGTTATGATGGAGATGCCCATTAACACTAGCATCTGAATATTTGATACTAGTGTTATTAGGACTTAGGAGTACCTCATTACTCAAGTAATTGACAAAATACTCTTTTCATCACCACAGTCTACGGTCTACACACCAAAATACCATCCCATCAGGTCCTATAAAGGTAATCATTTAAAATGAAAATGCAAGTACCATTAACTCTTCTAAAAAAAATCAGCATTTAAGCTATGCATCTCAATTTGGGATAAGGTCCATATTTCAGTATCATAGCATATATACGTAAGTATGTATGTATATGTATTGTGCAGTTTTTTAGCTACGAAGGAAAATTAGGCATACATGATTTAAAATTGTAAGTGTTCTGTGATCTAAATAACATAGTGATAAAAAAAAATCATCATCATTTTAATTTCAACTTATTTTATCAATTATGCGTATAGCATTGTACAAAAGCACAAGCGCATTTAGTATGAAAATAAAAAATTATCTAATTTTTTCATATGTTTAAAATAAATGTTTATGTTAAAAATGTCAAATAATTAAAAGCAAGTTAGCATTTTATAATTTGATGTTACTATTAGACTGCAAAATTCTTACGTTATATCGAATGTTGTAACATTTGCTTCAATTTCTAAAAGTGGTAGCAAATAATTTCCCTTTTTAATAAAAAGATATATTTAATGAACATTAAGGATTAAGGGCTCTAATACAAGTGCCGAGTATTTTGTAAAGAAAAAGAAATTTAAAAACGTTAAGGTCATATTTCTATGTATTAGCTTATCTTTTGATAAAACACACTTTACTTGCAATTGGGTAGATCTAAGTTGGGTTTAATGTATCTAAAAGTATTTTTCTCAAACATATCAAGTGGTATCATTAAATACATGAAGATTTATCCAAAAAACAACTGAAGAAATGTTGTTTCATTAAAGCTCGACACTAGTCTCAACACTAGCATCTATCGAAAATTAATGGTGAAGATCGACACAAACTCGATCTATTGAGACTTACGATTTCATAATTCTCATATCTGAAATTTGGCCCATAATGACTTGGATTATTAGGGTTTCTCTCTCTACAATCCTAGACCATATAAAATGCTTATTTTAAAGTCATCAAAGACACAGAGAGTCAATTAGAGAACTCATACACTAGATGAAAAGCTATTACGTTTTGTGCACCTTAGGGTTTTGTAACCAAGTGATTCCTGATCTTTAACATGCTTTGGAGTGAAGAACTTTAGCCAACAACAATCATTCAGTTGCTTGGAGTTAGTCATGTACTGAGATCCATGCATATGAAGAAGTCTTCAACAAGATCAAGTCCAATTGGGGATTGGAGTAAATGTTCAACTGTAGGTTGGTATTTTGAGATAGTCTAGGGTAGTGGTAAGATTCCTTATACTTGTAACTACTTATTCTTGATTAATGGATTCTTGAGAGTGGTGACTTGAAATTCATCTGGTGAAGTTTTTGTCTCGCGAGAGGCTTTTCCCATTCGTCAACAAATCATCGTGTCAATTTATTATTTTCCGCTACACTTAGTTTATTTGGTGATTTGTTGGTGCCTCCACAATTTGCATGTAATTTAATTTAATTAATTAACTTGGGTAATTGAATTAATTAACTGGAGTTAATCTATGACCCAACAAAAAATAAGAATGTTTCTTTCTTTTTCAGAAAAATCCATCAGTATAGGATAACAATTAAAACTCCATGCTTAAAACAGTTATCACCATAATTTGATTGGGTCATTTTTATAAATAAAAACTTCCACACCCATCACATATCTCTCTCTTTATTTTGCGTTATTTCCAATTCCAATTTGTTAAGTTATGGTTTTTCACGTAACATTTATGTTGGCTTTATTTCATGACAAAAAGTGTTGTAATTGCATTAATTTATTTCCTTATATTTTGTGGGATTTAATTATAATGGCTGGGATTTTAAGTGTGACTCTTATACCTTTCACCCATATTATATATACTCTCATTACCCACAAAATTGTAAGGAGATTATTCAGAAGAAAACCCTAGAGAGAGGTTTCTACAATACCCACCCTTTTAGAGAGAGCAACTCATCCTTGAGTGAGAATACCTTAGTAGTCTCTTCTCCTTCCCCTCTCCTATTGTCATACCTTGAGAGGAGATTTGTACTCAAGTACAACCCACATTCATTTAGAGTGTAGAGCATGTTTTGGAACTTGGAAAGCATTGGGACTTCGCCAAAATAAGCCAATGAGGCTTGGCAGTGCAATCAGGCGGCATTACTGGATCCAGGAAGCTAGTGAAGACAAAAGTCAGAGAAGTCTATTGGTAGCTGGAGCTTGGAGGGCTCAAATACTTTAGGTAGATTAGGCTTCGAGGATCTTTTTGGTATTCTTGTACTCCAACTTATTCACTAGTGGATCATTTTGGCTTGGAGGGCCGCGGAGTGGTTGTTATGCTTATTTCTTTAGTTTTCCTCTTTGATAACACATCACCATGTTATCTTGGGTTGCTATTCTTTTACCCAATGCCCTTTCCATTTTAGCATTGCAATTATTTGTTCATCCATGCAATTGTTGAATGCTTCGATTGATTAATCTGCTAATCACGTATATTCTGCATTAAGTGTGTTAAGCATAAAAAAAATTGTTTATGTTTACAAAATGTTTATGTTTATGTTTATTTGCTCAATTTGCAGGTAAAGATGTTGTCCCCACTGCTGCATTTTATTATCTTATTTAAGTTACATTACCAAACAAGCCCCTAACTACATGTCTATAGAACTGCAAAACTGCTCTAAGGAAAATTTTAAAATATCGATGAGCTGGCTCAATCGATCTATGGAACTTGGCAGCAACAAGTTGAAACCTAACAGTATGGCCAATAGTATGCAAAAACATTAACACCTGCTCCGTAACAAACACATAGAGGGTCTCACGTACCAAGTTTCTCTAAACAAGAATTCACATAATTCATTGAAAGCTACAAGTCTCATTCTTATCATAAAACTGAGCAACATCACCTTGATGAAGAATATAATTTATAAAACCCTCTCTTTCATAATCCTGATTCACACAAGGTTGCCTAGATATAAATCCCCTTGACCTAATATCTTCTAAGATTATTGATATATATATATATATATATATATAGAATGGTGAGTATGTTATTGTTTGTCATTTCCTTTTTTTTTTTTTTTCTTTTTTTTTTAATTTTATTTTTATTATCATGCATAATATGGTTCTTGTCAAAATATATACAAATATGGTTTTTTTGTTGTTATTGTTGTTGTTGTTGCAAATATGGTTGTTTTTGTACAGAGGAATTTGGAGATAGCTACTGCAGCAATGAGAAAGGTTTATGAGCCTGGTTTTGTACAATAAGAAACTGAACGGCTAAGAGCTACAAAAAGAAATAACCAACCTTTTTGGGGAAATATAAAAATGGCATTCCAAAGTAATGAGTTTAGAAATCCAAAGTATGCGGATATGATAGTTCAAGTGATCCAGCATTGTGTGGAACTTAATGTCGTAAGCTACTTGGCAGAGTTCAGTGCAAACATGTTGAAGTTCACTCCGACAGAGTATTTTATTTATGAAGTTTTAACACCGGTAATTGGGATCATCTAGACAATTGTTTTTGTGGAAAATGGGGTAGGAGAAATACCCTAGTCATGTTTATGGCTATTGCGATGACATCTCTTGCATTAAAGTCACAAGTACCTCCCTAGCCCTCTTCTTTTTCCTTTTTTTTTTTTCCTTCTTCCTTGTTTAAAATTAGTTTTTGGATTTTCCATATTAAAACCAAAAAAACTAGTACAATTCTTTGAATCTTTTTATTTTTTTTTACAGTATCTTTGTTCAAAGTGCAAAATAACTTCTATGGTAATAGCCGATAAACAAGCCCCTCCCATTTTTGAAAAATTGAAATACATATCTAGTGTCAAAATTATGTGGCTGTTGGTAATTAATATATTTAGCTCTGGAACCATGATTGCTTTTGAGAATAATTTAGCACAAATTGCTATAAGTTACAGCTACCCTGCAAACAACGTAACTAATTTCATATTTCTTATGTGTGTTTTGATGTTTTTTGGTACCTTGTTAATTGGTAACTTAAAAATCTATCCTAATTTCTAAGATTAATTTTATTGTGAAAGTCACAATAATGATGATTTTATCATCATATCTTCCTTTTTGGCCCTGGCAATTGAGGGTAGGGGTTTTATGTATGGTGTAATAATCACTGAAGGGTTTCAAACAGGGATATTGGGCTTGTAGTTCGAACAGCTCGAAGAGGTTTATAGAGAGGTTTAAACAAGTGTTGATATTTTTGCATACTATTGGCCATACTGTTAGGTTTCGACTCATTGCTACTTAGTTCCATAGATTGATTGAGCCATCTCATTGATATTTTAAAATTTTCCTTAGAGCAGTTTTGCAGTTATATAGACATGTAGTTAGATTACTTGTCAACTCTACAACCCCAAAGATAAGGAATAGTAGTAGGTTTTATCCTTATTTTAAGGTAAAGTTTTCAATTTTTTTTTGTTTGTTAATTTTTTATTTGTTAGGTTGTTTTTGCAATGAACATTACTTGATATTGATCATCAATAGGATTGTGAGGGAGCAATTGATGGAACTACCAATTTGAAATTATCTACCACATTTGACAACACAAGAAATATTATATCCAAACAAAAAAATAAATTACTAAATACAAAATTCTAAAATTTTATAGGTATATAACTAGAATTATTTTTCTAAAGATAAAATTCAAGCAGAGTAACGTAACCATAAACATAAAAATGAACATAATCACAAAAAATGAATAATTTTATACTCATATTAAATTTTTTTAATTAAAAAAAAATAGAAAATATGAAATTCATTCTATCAATATTTGAATTTATTAGGCTTCTTACAAATGAATTTTTGGAATATATATATTGGCTTGTTACATGTAAAATATTTTTACAAGATATGATGTTTATTGATTTTCTTTAATTTGTTATATTGAAAGGATATTCAAAATTGCGAAATTGATTTTCGAATTCAAACAAAATTCTAGGTTTGTGAAGGAACTTACTTTGAGATTCTCACGTTTAATAATATCTTTAGTGGCATGGGTCTCAAGAAAATCTGTAGCAGTAGGGGAAATATCTTTACCCATAAATTGAGTAAATAAAATGAATTTAGATTAGAGTCACTGTGATCAATCACAATAGAAGGATCTTGTAAGGTTGAATTTAATCAACCATCTTGTTGGCTTTATTCCGTGCCAAATTTGCTTGTATTTTAGCAATTAGTAACCCTGTATTTAGGTGGGATTCTTGTAAGGGTAGTGTGTGAGAAGATGTGAAGAAATGCTCAAGATTGTGCAAAGATACAGAGTTTCGTGGCTAGGACTCACGGGTGACTCACGACTAGGAGCCACCAACTGCAGGCACGTGAGAAGCACACGGGGGAGGTGAAGGGTCACGCAAGTTGTCTCATTACAGGACAAAAGTCCCAGGCTGGCCAGGCCGTTAACTCGCGGCTAGAACTCGTGACTCAGACCAGTCGCGAGGCTAAGCCGCCAAACCACCCTGTTTGGGAAAAACTGACTCTTCGCATTCCTTTCTCACCCCACTATATATAGACCCTTATACCCACTAAATGGTGAGAGCTTCCAAAGAGAATTTTGTGAGAGAAACCCTAGAGAAAAACAAAATTGATTCATCCACAATCTTTACCTTAGAGACTCTTCAATTTCCTCTACTTTCTTCCTCTCCATTATTAAATCCTTGAGAGGTCTTTAGCCAAATCCTTTTCTCACCATACATATATCTGTGAGAAGGTTTATTTAGAGTTTTGGGAAGCAGATAGGAAGGAACTAATATCTATGGGTTGATATTGGTTGATGCTATGGTTGATAGCGAAATCCGGTAAAGTAAAGAAGAAATAGGTTCGGCGCAACCTCGTTGGAGTAAGAAGCTTGGAGGGCTTAGGTACATTGGGTAGATTAGGCTTGGAGGGTCTTTTGCTATTCATGTATCCCAACTACATTCTTTAGTGGATTATTTACCGCTTGGAGGGCGGTGGAGAGGTTTACGCTGAGGGCTTCAATTTCCTCTTCGATAACACATCGTGTGTTGTCCGTGTATTTGCATCTTCCTTCCCTTTATCTTTGCCTTATATTTATTGCTGTGAATGTGTTTATATTTGGCTTACATTGTTTATCAATTCTGTGTTTGGCTTATGTTCATATTCCGCACATTAATTGTTTGATAATAAGCTTGAATTGATAATTTGTAATTTGGGGTCTAAACGTTCAAGGGTGTTTCATACCCATATTGAACATTCAATTGGTATCAGAGTGGGTACACTTGTCGTGGTTTAAATACCTAAGTGTGATCCCTGACCCCCTTTGAGATGGATAGGTCTCAATCTCTTAATGTACCACCGTTTTTTTACGGTAATAATTATGCATTTTGAAAAGTCCGTATGAGGGCATTTTTGTGTTCTATTGATGATGGGTTGGACAAGACCGGAGGCTGCCAAATCCACTTGGGATAAGGCTGCTCTCGTGGCGGCTAATGCAAATAGCAAAGCCTTGAATGCCATTTTTTGTGGTGTCTCTCCAGAAGAATTTCATAGGATTTCACATATCACCATTGCTAAGGAAGCATGAGAAATTTTGGAGACAACTTATGAATGGACTAAGAAAGTGAAGGACACTAAACTTCAGATGTTGACCACTTGCTTTGAGGAGCTAAAGATTAGTGAGGATGAGTCTTTTGATTCGTTTTATAGTAAATTGAATGAAGTGGTTGTTGGGAAATTTAATTTGGGGGAAAAGACGGAGGACTCGAAAATAGTAAGGAAGATTCTTCGGTCACTACCAGAGAGTTTTTGTGCCAAAATTACAGCCATTGAAGAGAGCAAAGATCTTGACGACATTAAATTTCAAGAGCTGGTTGGTTCCCTGCAGACATATGAATTGTCCCTGCCCACACAGAAGAAGAGTAAATTACTTGCTCTTAAGAAAATTGATGAGAGAGTAGTGTCTCATGACGCTTTGGAAGAGGATGCAGTAGACAAAGATGTGGCGTACCTTGTAAAGAATTTCCGAAAATTCTTTAAGCTAAAAAACAGTAGGAAATCCGGTGACAAAGGAAAATTTCAGAGTTCCGGAAAGGAGAAGAAAGAGTTCAGAAGAAAAGAGGGTAAAGATTTCCAATCTTCACAAGGAATTACATGCTTCGAATGTAATGGACATGGACACTTTAAAAAGGAACGTCCCAATTATTTGAAGTCGAAGGGAAAGGCCTATGCCACTACTTTAAGTGATTCGGACTCATCAAATTCTGACTCTGAGGACAGCTGTGTCGGAGAAGGAAATTACTCCGCATTTATGGCTATTGAGCATATTGAGTCCTCGGAAGACCTGAATCAACTTGTACAAGAACTTGGACAACATAGCGATGATGAATCCTTAGGGATTGTTGAGGAATCAGATGTTGAAGAGGATAGAAATACAGCTAGTCTTCAAGAGAATTACACCTTACTTTTTGAGAGATCAAGAGAGTATACAAGGGTGGCAAAGGCAGCTGTGAAGAAGATGAAGAAAGCTGAGGAGGACTACAAAAGTCTCTTGGCCAGATATAAGGAGGCAAAGTGTGAGATCGAGACACTAAATGGTGAGCTATCTGAAGCTTATACCAAAGTAAGATTTCTTGAGCAAGAGGTGGTGCAAGCACAAGCCAAGATAGAAAGGGTCTCCTCCAAAAAGTTAGAAGATTTTATTTCATCTCAAAAACACTTCTCAGATAAATCCAGGTTGGGTTATACTAGAGGGAGTAGCTCATCTGTCAATGTCACCAAAGAAGTGAAATTTGTAAAGGCCAAAGAGACGGTTGTAGAAGAGCCTATTCCTGAGAAAGTTAAGGCTGAACAGAAAAAGAAGGTGGCTGATTAACGGGTGCTTAATAAGTCCCATAATCAATCAGAAGCCAGAATTGAAGCTAGAGGAAGATCTCTTCCAAGACCACAACGGGGCCCCAGAACGAATTATGTTTGTCACTATTACGGATTGCAAGGACATACCAGACCCAACTGCCAGAAGTTGAGAGCATTGAACAATACAAGCGCTCCTCGGTCATGAGGAAGAAGAAATGACAAGAAGTCTTGGGGAGGTGAACAACCGAGAAGTCAGAACAGTGATTCCGGAATGATGGACGTAATGAAGATGATCGGTGCCTTCACAAATTGCCTGGAAAGCTTCACACGAAGGTTTGAAAGTCCTAACTCTCGTACTCAATCCGTCAAGGATATCACCCCAAACGCATGTGACGTGTGGGTGACGAAAGGTACTTGTGCATAAGCATTACAACATGTCCATGCATTAATACTTCCCATACTTTGTGTATATGCTTAGTTGTTTGCTTCTTGCAAGTTTGAGTTGAAAAATTTTGTTTGTGAGTTTTGTTTAAAATGTCTTTTACATTGCTGTTTTGTTTTGATCAACCTTTATTTTTTTTGTGTCAAAAATCTAAAAACACATAAAAAATAGAAAATCCAAAAAGTATAATCGACTTTGTTGAGTCTTGTGTCAAAGCATATTTTGTCTTGTACCTTTGTACTAATGGCTTTGTGCATCTACGAGCTTAGCTTATTTCCTATGTACTCATATCATTGTGGGAGAAATTTTGAAACCTATGTGATTGTTGTAAATAGATCTTCAACCTTGTCATGAATGATTAGTGAATGGTTTTGTTGATCTTGAGACATGCATAGACTCATGCCTATATATCTTTCCACTCCTTATTTTTTTGTTTAAAAGAGCTCTCCAAATGTAAATCTCCAAATGAAAAGAGATATAGAGCTGCAAAAGCCTGTTGCACATACTAGTATTCGACTAGGGAAAAGGGAAAGCGACGAAAATAAAGTGTATGATGCCCAAAAAGCCAAAGGCTAATTCACCAATTGAAATATCAAAAATTTCAAGCATCTATCTCACAATGAGATGTTTTTGATTCAAAAAGTGCAAATGAGATGATATATATGGAGCCAAATGAAAAGCTTCAAAGAATTGTAATCAAGTTTATGTGGGAGGTCATATATGCATGTTTCTATAATTGAGATAGGTCACATTATCTAGTGCTAGTTGTGTATGCATTGATTGAATTAATCATTGAAACTTCACATTGGACTAAGGACTATCTCATGTTTGATATCCACACACAACACACAAGTCTATGTTCAATGAATGCCATATTCATTTGTGTGATTGTACTTGATTAAATGTGTTTCCACTTGCTCAATCTTTGTTTGATCAAACACAAAAAGATTTTTGAGTGTTTTAGTTGTTTTTGGAAAGTACTTTATATTTACAAAAATGTCAAAATTTCAAAAACATTTTTGCCTAGTTTTGGTGACTCAGTCGCGGGTCTTTTGATTCGCATGCCCCAGTCGCATGATCGCGAGTCAGTCTTGGCGACTTGTTCGCGGGTGGAAGGTCCAGTCGCGAGGGGTACACAGAGATTTTCGTGACTCAGCTTGCGACTCCCTTGCAGGTAGACCTTATAGTTGCAAAAAACACTTAGAAAATTTTTCAAAACTTTTGGTTTCAAAGTGTTTCGCGGCTTATAGATACCAATTGAATATGTATACACGAATTGGAACACGGATTGGAGTGAAATCAGATCTGAAAAAATAATTTCTATAAATCTCGATAGATAGGGTATCTATCGAGCAGTTATCGAGCATCGGGCAAAAGTTGCCTTTTAAACCTTGATAGATGCTATCTGTCGAGCTAGCTGTCGAGATTTAAAATTCAGCAATTCTTCACTTGATTCTTAGACAGATTTGCATGGCTTTAACACTTGGACTTGAAACCTTGTTCCTTGAAGTATTAAACACATCCTAGATCTACCAAATTACAAGTAAAGTGCATTTTGTCAAAAGATTAGCCAATTCTATATTGACGTATGTTCTTAACACGATTCACATATGTCCTAACATATACCATATTTAAGAGGATTCTTTATCTTGGATACAAACTTTTGGATGTCTTAAAATACCCATATACAGATTCCGTACAAACTTATAAATTTTAAACTAATAGAGCATTCTTATCAAGAATGCTATAAAATATAACATTTAACATCTCAAAAAAAGTTACTTTATTCATTTTAACAACTCACTTTACAAAATACCCAACATCAAAGATTCTATTATTTTACCACTTCATTTAAATATTCTTTTTTATTCTTTCTTTATGTTTTCTTTATGTTTTCAATTAACTACCATAACTAAACTACCACAAGTACCCTGCAACATTACTGCAAAGTAGTATTGGAGAGAATTATTCTTAGCTTTTTTTTTTTTTTTTTGGAATTCATTCTCTTAGCATTCAATAATTGATAAGAATCCATAAAACACTAGCATCATTTATCAAAGAAACAATAATAGGATGATCACTTATTAAATGGAACATATCCATTTTCATTTATATTGTTGAAATTTTGCATCAAGTTTGAGATGTCAGCAACCATAACTTTTTCCTGCCTAACTTGGTGTGCAACTAAAATTACAGACTTGAGCTACTCTTTTACTATTACACATAAACAAAATTCTGCAGCACCAAGCCATTTAGCTTTGACAGCATCTTCCACCACGGCTTCTTGAGTTGCTGCATTAGCTGTTGATGCTCCACTGCTGGCAGCAGCTATCCAGTACAGAAATCCAGCAGCTACCTAGTGCAGAGGAAAAAACAGCAGTTAAATTAAACCAGTGCAGAATAAGAAAACAGCAGCCCACACTTTGCAGGCAGCAGCTATCCAGTGCAGAAATCCAGCAGCTACCCAGTGCAGAAAAACCAATGCAGAGGAAAAAGCAGCAGTTAAATTAAAACCAGTGCAGAGGAAAAAACAGCAGTTAAATTAAAACCAGTGCAGAAAAACCAATGCAGAGGAAAAAACAGCAGTTAAATTAGAACCAACAGAAACAATGTCCAATATAGATGGGAGGAAGTAGTATCACATTATCTTAAAGTCTAGCAAAAATCACATCAATTGAACTATTAATCAAGCCAAAAAATTTTGTAAATCACTTGGGGCATCTAATGAAGACCAGCATTAGTTCTCAACAACCAAGGAAATGAATCCAGATGTCTAAAGGTACAATGCCCTGCTTCTCAATAACCTTTTAAAATTTTCTATAAACATCATGTGTATAAGTATATATGCCACTGAATTCAAACATGATGTATGAAATTTCATACTAGTATAATGTTCATATGTGAGCAAAGTTTGATTTTATGTGTGTAGAGAAAAATGCAAATCTGTCTAAAATCTGTTCAACATATAAAACTCTAAAGATGATACTAGAATTTTAAGGAGGAATTTCAGCAAACACAAACCTGTGCTTCACGTTCAATGCTGTTATCCTGAGGAGTGAAGCAAGATTGCTGGTATCACTCGTTATACTGCAAAAAAAGAATTGAATTAGATAAAATTATAGGAATAGAATTAGAAACCAAATTAAAAAAAAAAGAAAAAAAGAAAAAGTAAGGTGTACCTGACAAGAGAGAATTAGAGATGAGCTGAGGACTTGTCCGCCAAAGCTAAAAACGGCGCCGTGCGCTGGTCAACGGTGGTTTTGGAGTGCGAAATTTGGGTAAAGCTTTTAGCTCTAAGATCAGATCGGGAAGAACTGAGCAGTAATACAAGACCCACAAAATTCCTAACCCAAAACAAAAACTAAATGGAAGCCTGACCCATGGAGCTTCAGTCTGACCCAAATGGAAGCCTAATCTCCTCCCTTGAATCTTCGGTTTTGAGATGAGAATATGGGTTTCAAGACTGGGTTTTTGGGTTTGGTCAGAGAGAGAAGAATGGGTTCGGTCTGGGAGAGAAGAGTGGGTTCGGTATGGGTTCACTCAAAGGAAGAAGAGCAGAGGCTGTGTTTGTGACGGTGGTTCGGTCAGAGGGAGTAGTGAAGCGGAGATGAATTGGCGGCGTGGGTTGAGGGAGAACGAAGAAAGAAAAAAAAAGAGAGGAGGCAGAGGCGTAGGCGTGGGAGAAAGAGAGGAGCGAAAAGAATGAGGAAAAACCAGAGGAGATAGGCGCGAAAAAGGGAAGCGTGGTTTTATTAAACAAATACTTTCCTTTTTTTTTTTTTACAATCTTGTTATAGTAGGCTGCTAGATATAGCAGTTTACTGTAGCTGAATTGCAAAATAAATAAGATTTAAGAGTATTAATAAAGTATGTTTTTTAGTATTTATTATTTATAGCATTTGGCTTGCTAAATTTTAGCATTTATAGCATTTACTCATCTTAACAAGAATGCTCATAGGGATAAAAAACAAAAGTAAAATAAAAACCTCTAAAATTTTAAAAATCCCACGTCGGCTTTATCCATCTACAAACCACTTTAAAATGTTTTCTTGCATTTGTAGATTCTTAGACGTAGCCCCTCACATGATGAACGTGAGTTACTTTTTCTGTACACTGTTGCTTTAGAATTTTCAAAGTAGAATACCTATATAGGCTATATTTCTTCAGTTATATTTTGTATTTTCAGCATCCTTCTATTTTGCTTATGATTTTTGTTATCATTGGCTTATTTGAAGTTATCATTTGTATTTTATTTTTCCTTTAATACTGGTAGAATTTGTCTTTCACGATGTTGGCCCGTAGGACTTTTAATTTTCATTGTAGATTGTAAAATTTGCCTTCTGGTTTCCATAAAAAATAACAAGTTGGGACATTCAAACCCGCTCTTGGCTTTCTTCCAAAACGGTTTTTTATTTTCAGCATCCTCTATATCAAAAGTTCAGTTTTTCTTTTTCAAAGGTTTTGGAGATTTTTAAGATTTAAAAATTTATAGTTTGTATTAGAAAAATCCTCCGAGCATGCCACATGTGAATAACTGTAATTTAGATTTATTTTGTCAAAATTTCAAATTAAGAACACAAGGACAAACAATGCAGAAATAAAAGATCAGAGGCTTCAAAATATATATAACTAGTTGCTAATCCGTACGATGCATGGGATAGTTAAATAAAAATTAAAAGTATTTAGTTTTGAATGTTCAAATAGTGTATAAAACACTATAAACGTTTAGACCCAAATTTACAAATTACCAATTCAAGCTTAATATCAAACAATATAAGTGCAGAAAATGAACATAAGTTTAAAACAGAATTGATAACAATCTAAACCAAATAAAATCACATCCACAACAGAAATTAAATGACAAAGATTAAGGAAAGAGAGATGCAAATACAAGGACAACACAACGATGTGTTATCGAAGAGGAAACCTAAGCCCTTGGCGTAAAACCTCTTCGCCGCCCTCCAAGTGGTCAATAATCTACTAAAAAATGAAGTTGGAATACATGAACAGCAGAAGACTCTCCAAGCCTAATCTACCTAGTGTACCTAAGCCCTCCAAGCTTCTTGCTCCAACGAGATTACGCCAAACCTTTGTCTTCTTTAGCTTACCGGATTCCGCTATAGCCCATAGTATCAACCAATATCAATTGGTCCTTTCTTAACTGCTTCCCAAAGCACCAAAAAACCTTCTCACAGATGTGGGTATGGTGAGAAAAGGATTTGGCCAAAAACCTCTCAAGGATGTAACAATAAAGAGGGTGAGAGTAGAGGAATTTGAAGAGTCTCTATATAAAGATTGTGGATGAGTCAATCTTGTTTTTCTCTAGGATTTATCTCTCAAAATTCTCTCTGGAAGCTTTCTATATTTCGTGGGTATAAGGGTCTATATATAGTGGTGTGTATTTGGAATGCGAAGAGTCATTTTTCCAAAACAGAGCTGACTGGTGACTTGGTCTCGCGACTTGACTAAGTCGCGAGTTCAAGCCGCGAGCTAACTGAATGGCCAGTCTGGACTTTTTGTCCTGTAGTGCTACAGCTGGTAGAAGGTTCAGCTTCTCTGCACGCTTCACTCGTGCATCTTCTGGCTGCTTGCAAGCTGCGAGGCACCTGTGAGATCCACCCGCGAGTCCCTACTTTACTGCACAATCTTGAGCATTTCTTCACACTCTCACACACACTACCCTTATATGATTCCCACATAAATACAAGGTTTCTAAATGCTGAATTACAAGCAAATTTGGCACGGAATAAAGCCAACAAAATGGTTGATTAAATTCAACCTTACAATTTTGCTTAAAGATCTATGACTTGACTTAAAAAAATGTATAACCTGTAAATGAATGAAAGTAAGTAATTTTTTGTTCAAAAAAATGGTTTAGAAAAATTCTTTTTCTTTCATATCATTGGTTCCACATAACACATTCTGGCGTGGGCTATTCTATGGTGATGACTTTACACAATACTCAATTGCAATTAAATCTACTATCCACCACCAATCTAATCTATGTTATCTTGATAGTAGATCTACAAATTGCATTCTCATATCCTCCATCATTTAGAAGGTAACTGAAGTAATGATTGTATGTAATGTATAAATTTTATTATTTTACAATATAAAATTATTTAAATAATTAAAATAAAATATAATGTTTTGGAAATTTTTTGAAATAGAATTTTAAATTTCTTAAAACTTAGTTAATAGAGTTTCTATTTTACCTAAAGTGAACTATCACAATTAATGAGAATTTAACCATTTTTTGCAAAGAGAAGATTACCATAGGCCAAAATTTTATTTTATAGCATAGGATGTTATGGTTAGATCCATACCATATGTAATACGTTAGTCCATTATGATAGTTCCAAATAATATCATAATACTTATTTATATGAGTTTTCTTTTTAATAATGCCATAAAGGATAGAGTTTAATAGAAGTCATTTAAAATCCAACGTATCCAATAAATTTTTTTTTAAAAAAAATGTAATTTCAAAAGTCTTTTAATTGTAAAATTTTTTAATCATAAAATAGACTCTATCTTAACTCTAAAGGAAAGCATTCAGAATGATCACATCATTGATACCATATCATGATGGTTGCAAATAGCAATATTATTATTCATGATTAATAGGTGAACAATGAAATTGTGAATTAACAATTTAACAATTCAAATACTAAGTTTAAACTATAACAACACATATACAGAAGACTCCAAATATTGAAACATACTTCTTCTGCCATTTTCATTATTCAATCAAAACCAAAGTTTCAAAGATAATTCCAATTCAATTAAAACTAATACTGTTCTTTACAAGCAAGGGGAACTTCAAGCAAGCAATTCAAAAGTTGCTCCCAAGGGGAAGGGAACAAATAGTCCGAAGAAACAAAGAAAGGGAGCTCGTTCGAATGAGTTATTACAAAAGGGAGGCCCCCTGTCGGTCATGCTGCATGAGTTTTTCCCTAAAGGCTTTCTTACAGAGGGCCTAATGACAACCACTTACATGGTCTCTTGCCATGATGCTGATGATCAAGAAGACCTCACTGAAAAAGAGGAAAAAGTGAACCTTGAAGAAACCAAAGTAACCAAGGAAGAGGGAAGTGAAACCTATGCCTCGGAAGAAGCGATTGCTTTATGTGCTCATTGTCGCGACAAGATGATGTTCGCCAATGAGGATCTCTTATTGGGCTCCAAACCACACAATCGACCACTTTTTTTCTCAGGTTACACACGAGGGGAAAAAGTAAGTCGCATCCTCATAGATGATGGGTCTGCCGTCAACATAATGCCCAAAGGAACAATGAGACGCCTAAGCATATCCATGGAATAGTTATCCAAAAGTCGACTCGTCATCCAAAGCTTCAACCAAGAGGGTCAAAGGGCAATTGGCATGATTCGGTTAGATGTGACTATTGATGAGTTGAAAGCAAGACCTCTCTTCCATGTGATCGATTCGAAGACCTCTTATAACCTGTTGTTAGGACGACCATGGATTCATGGGAATGGTGTTGTACCTTCTTCATTGCATCAATGCTTCAAGTATTGTGATGGCAAGCAAGTAAAGGTGATGACAGCAGATTTGCAACCATTTACGACGGCAGAATCTCACTTTGCAGATGCCAAGTTTTAGTTGGATTGTGACACAACCTACGATGTACCACAAAAGGAGTCTATGGAAAAGAAAAAGGAAAAATGTAAGGAAGGAGGTGAGCCCCTCGTGGAAGGTCCGAAACCTAACTCTGAAGTAAGACAAAAGTTTCATGAAGAGAAGAAAGAGGCACCCATGGTCTTACGATATGTGTCCGCGTCTAAACGAAAGGAAGGGCAATCCCTATTCGGGTTGACAATGGAGAAAAAGGATAAGTGCAAAAAGTCTATTCAAGAGGAAGATATCGCTATCCTTAAAAAGTGATTTCACCTTACCATTACCGAAGTTAGGCCAAGTGGCGTCCACAAAACCCCCACTCGAAGGTTTCACTAGAGCCACACGTAACCTTGTTGAAGAAGATTCATTACCAGTCAGAAGAACAGAAGAGGGTTTCGACCCTAAAGCGTATAAGCTTTTAGCGAAATCAGGCTATGATTTCCAAAATCCTCCGCAATTGGGGCAACTTTATTCGGATTACGTGGAAGAGAAGTCACATAGGCTTAACTCGACCCAAAGCAAACTGAAGCAACAAGGTTATGCGATCGAGATTCCTAGAACTGGGCTAGGGTATTCATCACAAGAGCTAGTTCGAATCTCGGCCAAAGGGAAAGGAAAAAAGGCGACATCACAACACATCACCTTTGAAGTTGAGGAGGAGGGGAAGCCGAAGCCTGTGTCAAGATCTTCTATATTTGACCGTTTAGGAACATCTGTTTCTTATGAGTCAGTCTTTAATAGATTAAGCATTTCTCTCCCTACGAAGGAAGGAACCTCACGTACATGTAAGTCAGCATTTGATAGGCTTGGGTCTACGAGTAGCTCAACTAACACCCTACGACCCAAGGAGGAGAAAAATGGCTTACAAAAGAGAAAGAGCACCGAAGCTTATAGCCTTATCCCTTCGCGCATGAAACGTGAGTTGATTGTAGAAGTTAGTACAGGAAACTCCCTAAAAGTAAAGCGGCGGACTATTGTGCACACACGAGAGCTTGAGAAGCAAGTTGACGGTGGGGAGGAAGAGCACGAGACACTAGTCCTTCCTTCTTACCACATGACAGCAGAAACCGATTCCGAATCAGACGCATCAAATGATGAACCAAATGAAGCTCCTCGGGCAATAGAAGACGGGGGGCAAGCAACTGTAGATGAGCTCAAAGAATTAAACTTAGGGACTGACGAGGAACCTCGCCCAATCTACGTGAGTTCACTTTTGACATCGGAGGAAAAGAGCAAATACTTTGAGCTTTTAATGGAGTACAAAGATGTGTTCGCTTGGACATACAAGGAGATGCCAGGTTTAGACCCAACAATTGCAGTTCACCGGTTAGCAATAAAGCAAAGAGCGCGCCCAATTAAGCAGGCCCAACGACGCTTTCGACCGGAGCTCCTCCCACAAATTGAGGCAGAAGTTAACAAACTTGAGCAGGTAGGATTCATTCGGGAGGTACAATTCCCAAGGTGGATTGTAAACATTGTCCCTGTAAAAAAGAAGAATGAACAAATTTGAGTTTGTGTTGATTTTCGAGACTTGAACAGAGCATGCCCAAAGGATGACTTCCCACTTCCAAATACAGAGCTTATGGTTGATGCGACTATTGGTCATGAAGTATTATCATTCATGGATGGCTCATCAGGATACAATCAAATTCGAATGGCACCCGAGGATGAAGAGCTCACTGCTTTTCGAACTCCAAAGGGGATATACTATTATAAGGTGATGCCTTTGGGCTCAAGAATGTCGGCGCAACATATCAACGAGCAATGCAATGAATTTTCGATGACATACTCCACAAAATTGTGCAATGTTATGTTGACGATTTAGTTGTTAAGACAAAGAAAAGAGGGGATCATTTACAGGACTTGCGCACTGTATTTAATCAACTAAAGAAATATCAACTCAAAATGAATCCTCTCAAATGCGCGTTTGGTGTCACGTCTGGGAAGTTTCTAGGCTTCATTGTTCGACATCGAGGTATTGAAGTGGATCAATCTAAAATAGATGCTATCCAAAGGATGCCTGAACCAAAGAGCCTACGAGAGCTTCGAAGCTTACAAGGCCATCTTGCATATATTCGACGTTTTATATCGAATCTAGCAGGACGGTGTCAACCATTCAGTCAATTGATGAGAAAAGATGCCACCTTTGAATGGGATGAGGCTTGCAGGAATGCATTTGAGAGCATTAAAAAGTATCTACTTAACCCACCCGTCTTAGGAGTGCCCATGCCAGGAAAACCTTTAGTGCTCTACATTGCTACACAAGAATAATCACTTGGGGCCCTCTTAGCTCAGAAAAATGAAGAAGAAAAAGAGAAAGCATTGTATTACCTTAGTCGAAAGCTAACTGGGGTAGAATTAAGGTATTCTCCAATAGAGAAGATGTGTCTTGCACTTTTCTTCTCCATTCAAAAATTAAGGCACTACATGCAAGCACACATAATACACTTGGTTGCAAAGATAGATCCAGTAAAATACGTCTTGTCTAGGGCAATCATGTTTGGACAGTTGGCAAAATGGGCTGTGGCCTTTCAAGAGTTTGAAATCGTGTATGTGCCCCAAAAGGCCATCAAGGGGTAAGCCCTAGCAAATTTCCTTGCTGATCATCCCATTCCTACAAATTGGGAACTCTCAAATGATTTTCCAGATGAAGATGTATTGTACACCGAAGTCCTCCCACCTTGGATGATGTTCTTTGATGGAGCCGCACGGCAAGAGGAATCTGGTGCTGGGGTTGTCTTCGTGTCGCCACAGAACAAACAACGTTGCTGAGTATCAAGCCCTTATTGCTGGCCTCCAAATGGCCCTCGATATGAAAATCTCATACTTAGAAGTCTACGGGGATTCCAAGTTGGTAATCAATCAACTTTTGACACGTTATGAAGTTAAACATGAGGGTTTGATTCCTTACTTTTAGATGGCTATGCAACTAATTGAGAAGTTCGATGGAGTTTCCTTAGAGCATATCCCCAGAAACGAGAATAGGATGGCAAATGCTCTAGCCAACCTAGCCACCACATTGGCTTTGTCGGAGGGTGAAAAGGCAAATGTCTCTGTCTGCAACCGTTGGGTACTCTCTTACACGGAAGAATACGCGAGTGCGACGAATGCCATATCAATATCCGTAGTAGAGGATGAGGATTGGTGTCAACCCCTTATTGATTACTTGGAACATGGTAAGCTACCTGAAGATCCCCGCCACAAGACTGAGGTACGGCGAAGAGCACCTCGTTTTATACACTACAAGGGCACATTATACAGGAGGTCTTTCGACAATTTATTCTTATAATGTCTTGGCAAGGAAGAAGGTGATCAAGCCATGGAAGAAGCTCATTCGGGAGTGTGTGGTGCCCACCAATCTGGCCCCAAATTGTACCACCGGATAAAACGAATGGGTTACTATTGGCCCACCATGGTCAAGGATTATATGGACTATGCAAAGACATGTGAAGCATGCCAACTTCAGGCGAACTACATCCACCAATCGCCGGAGCCCTTGCACCCTACAGTCGCATCCTGGCCTTTTGATGCATGGGGACTCGATGTTGTAGGACCATTGCCTAAGTCGTCAGGGGGTCACCTGTACATATTAGCTGCGACCGACTATTTTTCTAAATGGGCGGAAGCCATACCTCTTAGGGAAGTAAAGAAGGAAAATGTGGTGAACTTCATCCGGACTCACTTGATCTATCGATATGGTGTCCCTCGCTATATCATCACGGATAATGGTAAGCCATTCTACAATAGTTTGGTGACCCCTTTATGATCCAGATTCTTGCTGGGATTATCCCTCTGCCTTTTGCGTCTCCAGTGAGAATCTGAGTTGCTACTGTTCCGCTAGGAATCTGACACATCCTTACCCTTGGTCACCACTATGTCTTGAGGCGTTGAGACTATGCAAGAAGGCCCGCGCTTAGGAGAATGTGCCTTGTCCACGCCCACTCCTCCTAAAGACTCATCGGTAGCCTCCGAAATCCCAAAAGAGGGCTTCCCATCGCTTTGACGCTTCACAAGCTCAACTACTTCATTGGGTTGTTTTATTTTGAGTCTTATCTTGCTTGGGTTAACATCCCCAATCGGTTGCTTATCCCTACTTGAAAAGAAACCATCAGATCTTCTAGCCCACCAATTCATATAGTCCTTCGTGCACGAAACCCCGTGCTCAGATGGGCAGGCAGGGATCAAGAACTTTGAACCAGTAGCAAGATGAAGACATCGGCGCCAGAAGCATACTACTTTCTCTAAGGTGACGGTGCGAAAGTCCTCATTAAGCTCCCCAGGGATGTGTTGATTGAAACCAAATTGTCGACCAAAGCGGTGAGGGCTATATGGTTCAACTATACATATACTTCCGCGACGAGAGGCCAAGTAGCTAGAGCGTTGGCTGATGAAGTAATCTGCATAAGAGCTAGGTAGCTTATCATCATCCGCCAGAATCTCTCGATGGCCTTTAAGCCTAAGCGATGAAACTTGAAGTTACTAACGGCACGAAATAGCTTACGAGCCGTAACCTCGTCATAATGCTTGGCTGCACCTTCTCTGGAGTATCTAAACATGCACGGAACATCCTTGGAGCGAGACCCTTCAAGTTCAAATTGAGTGTCGAAGTATTCGGCCAACCAAGCATTCAAGTAGTGTGCAGGAAAAGTGGCATCACATTTACTAGGAGTCTTAGAAGACACAATTTCATTCAAGCCCCTATAAATGTTGGCTAGGACTGGGACTGCAAGGCAATATCTCTTACCACGAGCCATTACACTTGCGCTCTTGAAAACACCAGGCCTGATTAAGTTTGGTCCCCCGTTGGGAAGAGCAAACTCACACAGCCAACACGAGATCAAAGCGGCTAACCAAGTCTTTTCTATAAGCCTTCTCTCCACTTTGAGCACATTGAAGGGAGCCTCGTCTTCTTTAGTCAGAATTCTGGGGGCATCGATTTTACCAGAGGGGTTATGAGATTGCTTGCCTCTTGCTTTCCTTTGTATTGACCTTCTAATTGGTGGTTTTTGATATTTAGACTCACCACGGAACCAAAACTTCACCCACACGGCCGTGGTGACCAAGTGCGAACCACCAAGCTCAAGACTCAGGTGATGAAAGGCAACAAATAGATGATGACAGCATGAGGGGAGAGATGATATGTCTTTCGAGTTTGGAACAACCTCTTCGTAAAATGAGCCGTACATGGGAAGCCCACTGATTGAATGCAAGTCCCATAAGCTAATGGAGACCTCTCCTACAAATGTGTGCAACGTGTTCGTAGCTACACACCAACATTCTAGAAAGGCTTGCAGAACATGGGTGTTCCGATCATATGTGAATAACGATGCAAGTAGCGGCTCGTAAAGGTTGGCATCGCTTAAGACTTTAGTATTGCGGCTCAATATTTCTTCTAGCCACTCCCAATATTTAGGGAGGTAGGAAAACTCACCCTTATATTGGAGTGGAGGAGTCTTGGAAGAAGGTAAGGCCCATTGCACTTCTCCCGCACTTATCTGATGACCAAGGAGAGGAAATGGATTAATGTGATCCACGGTTGAGTGAAGGTTGGAGGCCAAAGTAAACGTCCTTGAAACGACATGCGAATCCTTTCTAGTCGGGTCGTGTAGTTCGTGGGATGATTCGACCCACCATTGAGATAGACTCGGAGGATGAGGAATGGCAATACACGAGGATGAAGGGACGCTGCTACCAAGTGGATGAACTTTCAAGATGACGCCTTTCTCTAGGGGTTCGTTCGTGGAGCGCAAGACAGTGACGGATTGATCATTGAGAGTCCTCAATGAGTCGTAAAAGATGACCATGATGAGGTGCACTTGATGGCAGCCGCTTCGAGAAGACGAAGCTCGTAGAAGTCACGACTTGAGCAAATGTAGAAGATTCACAAGTCGAGCAAAGGGTTGGCGAGCCGGAATCACCTAACAACAAACCAAAGGAAAGGATGAATACCTTATTCATTCAAATGCTCTTTACTAATAAACAATAATAATACAAAAAAAAAGAAAAAAAAAAAAAAAGAGAGCAAGTGCGGTCCTGGCTTATTAAAAAGGGGCATGTGGCATTGAGACTAAAAAAAAAAAAAAAAACCACAAGCAAGCTATATTAATATTCAAGCACCTAAAGCTATATAAACATACAAGTGGAAGTTTGCATGTTGTATACTAAGTCTAAAGGTCATATGTACCGTGGCTTATTAACCATTGAATATAGTATTCAAATTCAAAACCACAAAGAAGCCACCATGCATCTCGCGAAACTAAAGTGTGGGGCGTGTCAATAATATGGCATATGCTATTACATGCAAAGCTATGGAAATCACGAAAGTGGGGTCTTCTCCCTTATAGAAGTGGGGCCGATGAACAAGCAAATATTTCTTGGTACCTGACGGGATTGACGAACTCATTTACTGAAGACGACGACCATGAGTCCGACGAAGACATCCCTGGACAAGCAAATTAATACACACTGACAGGACTGACGAACTCATTCACCAAGACGACCTTAACAATACAGACGAGGGCATACTTGGGCGAACAAAACCAATGCCCACGTCACTAACGAGGGCACACTGACGAGGGCATACTGATGAGGGCACACTGACGAGGGTAAAGCCAGCCATTCAATACAGCCAATTAATACATGGGGCAGTTACAGATCCAGCTGTGTGAGCCGTTGGAGCACATTGAAGCCACATTATGAGGCGCGAAATGTTACTAAGAAGAGCATTAAAACCACCTTAATTGCCCCAACGGCTAGGAGCTGTGACTGCATATATAAAGCCTCCACATTGCCAAGTGCAAGGTACATACACACATAGATACTAAGAGATCTCTTTCATTTTTGTTCAATTACATTGTTTATTCCCAAGAGAGTTCCTTATACTGACTTTGGCATCGGAGCCGTTGTGGTAGGCACCACACCGGTGACCACCCTTGAGGGCTGAGGATTGCTTCCATCATTATAGCTCTACTGACGAACTTGCTCTACTGATGAACTTACTCTACTGACGAACTTACGCTTCATCAGTTTGGCGCCGTCTGTGGAGAACGACATTTTCGTGTTCAATCTCGAAAAAGTAGTTTCCAATCAACTATTTCTCTTAGATGGAGTCCAATCAAGATTCTGCAGCCCTAGCACAGCAAGTTCAAGCTCTTGCAGCCACCGTTGAAGAACTGACCAGACAAAATCAGGAAATGAAGCTACGGCTTCAGCAGGAGGAGAATCGGTCTAAGGGGAATCAGGATGACGAGGGAGATAGCCATAGAAGAAGTGACCATCGAAGGCCTACTACTCCAACCGAGCAGAACTCGGTCCTACTCTAGGAGATGAGGAGGGAGATGGACGAACTTAGGAACGCCATCAAGGGAAAAACAGAACGGAGTGTGGATCGAATGGTCAGGGCAACGGATTCGCCGTTCACCACAGCAGTCCTTGACTGTCCAGTGCCGTCGAAATTTCGGCTACCTCAACTTGAACACTTTGATGGGCTAAAGGATCCTCAGGATCACCTTAACACCTTCAAAACGACACTAGGGCTCCAGCAACCCTCAAACGAAATATTATGTCGTTCCTTCCCAACCACTCTCAAGGGAGCTGCAAGGGAATGGTTCACAAAGTTGCCAACATCTTCCATTGACACCTTCGAGCAGTTGAGCAACGCCTTTCTGCATCACTTCATTGGAGGACAACGTCCAAAGAGGACCGCAGATCATTTACTCACCATCAAACAAGGAGAGAAAGAAACCTTGAGGTCCTATGTGAAACGCTTCACTCGGAAAACCCTGGAGGTGGACGAAGCTGACGATAAGGTGCAGTTGACGACCTTCAAAGCAGGACTGCGATCCAGGGAGTTCGTTTCTTCACTCGCAAAAAATCCTCCAAAAACAATGGCGGAGATGCTCCTGAAAGCACAGAAGTACATGAACGCAGAAGAAGCACTGGCTGCCATAAGGGACGTGGAAAAACCAGAGAACAAGGAAAGAAAGGAGGATGAACGTAGAGGACAGAAAAGGGACCGCCCAGATCGTCGGTTCAATGACGAAGGTGAGTCTAAATGGGGTTTATCCCATCGGGGTTCTCGCTGTGGTTCCGTAAGCCCACATGGGAAGGACCTTACCGAGTCACCCACTACTCCAGACAAGGTAGCTATCACCTGAAAATCCTAGACGGACAGAGGCTCTTGAGGCCATGGAACATCAAGCACTTGAAGAAATACCACCAACAGATGTAACAGAAAATGTATTCGTCATTGAAATTAATAAATGAACTATTTAGCTAATGTCTCTATAACAAGCAGGTCTGAGTAGCTACAAGTCTCAAAAATGGCTAAGTAACAAGATTCCGCCTCGACGGATGTAAGTTACTGACGATGACAAGATCCCTAAAAGGGTGTAAGTCAAAAAAGCGGATAAGTAACAAGATTCCGCCTCGACGGATGTAAGTTACTGACGATGACAAGATCCCTAAAAGGGTGTAAGTCAAAAAAGCGGATAAGTAACAAGATTCCGCCTTGACGGATGTAAGTTACTGACGATGACAAGATCCCTAAAAGGGTGTAAGTCACAAAAGCAAAAAATGGCTAAGTAACAAGATTCCGCCTCGACGGATGTAAGTTACTGACGATGACAAGATCCCTAAAAGGGTGTAAGTCAAAAAAGCGGATAAGTAACAAGATTCCGCCTCGACGGATGTAAGTTACTAACAATGACAAGATCCCTAAAAGGGTGTAAGTCGAAAAAGCGGATAAGTAACAAGATTCCGCCTGGACGGATGTAAGTTACTAACGATGACAAGATCCCTAAAAGGGTGTAAGTCATAAAAGCGGATAAGTAACAAGATTCCACCTCGACGGATGTAAGTTATTGATGATGACAAGATCCCTAAAAGGGTGTAAGTCACAAAAGTGGATAAGTAACAAGATTCCGCTTCGACGGATGTAAGTTACTGACGATGACAAGATCCCTAAAAGGGTGTAAGTCACAAAAGTGGATAAGTAACAAGATTCCGCCTCGACGGATGTAAGTTACTGACGATTACAAGATCTCTAAAAGGGTGTAAGTCACAAAAGCAAAAAATGGCTAAGTAATAAGATTCCGCCTCGACGGATGTAAGTTACTGACGATGACAAGATCCCTAAAAGGGTGTAAGTCACAAAAGCCAGAAATGGCTAAGCCAAAAATGACTTAATAGGGTGTAAGTCACAAAAGGTACTGACGAAGTTATAGACAAAAGGTACTAACAAAGAGAAGGGGAGAAGTTTAGAAACAAAGGCTCAGAAAACTGAAAACTAGCGGGAAACCCAATGGTCACATGAATTGGAGTTATTTACAGCCCAAAACCTTTCACATTCTACGGTCGTCATTACAAGTCACGACGACCACAGAATCGGGGGGCAGCTAACGGGACTGACGAACTCATTTACTGAAGACGACGACCATGAGTCCGACGAAGACATCCCTGGACAAACAAATTAATACGCACTGACAGGACTAACGAACTCATTCACCAAGACGACCTTAACAATACAGACGAGGGCATACTTGGGCGAACAAAACCAATGCCCACGTCACTGACGAGGGCACACTGACGAGGGCATACTGACGAGGGCACACTGACGAGGGTAAAGCCAGCCATTCAATACAGCTAATTAATACATGGGGCAGTTACAGATCCAGCTGTGTGAGCCGTTGGAGCACATTGAAGCCACATTATGAGGCGCGAAACATTACTAAGAAGAGCATTAAAACCACCTTAATTGCCCCAACGGTTAGGAGCTGTGACTGCATATATAAAGCCTCCACATTGCCAAGTGCAAGGTACATACACACATAGATACTAAGAGATCTCTTTCATTTTTGTTCAATTACATTGTTTATTCCCAAGAGAGTTCCTTATACTGACTTTGGCATCGGAGGCGTTGTGGTAGGCACCACACCGGTGACCACCCTTGAGGGCTAAGGATTGCTTCCATCATTATAGCTCTACTGACGAACTTGCTCTACTGATGAACTTACTCTACTGACGAACTTACGCTTCATCAGTACCAAGTGGGACACACAGAACTAGTGCATGTTCGTTGCTTACGGGAGCGTCAAAAAACATTGCGACAGTTTAAGCTCGGCAAATACAGGGAGTTAGAGTACCTAAAGTCAAAAGGCCCAGTGTCATGGCTTAGAGAGGATAGCTGATAGTTACAAGACGATGGCCGTGGGAATCATGCGCGGATGAAGCTCTCGTACTGATGATTGTGAAACGAAGGCAGGGGGCAAAGGCAGTGAGGAGGATGTGCTGACGGAACCCTCGCGCCGATGGTTGCAAGACAAAGGCAGTGGCGAAGGCAGTCAGACGGATGCACCGGTGAAGCTCTTGCAGTCAGAAGGATGCGCTGACAAAGCTCTCACTGATGAAAGGATGCGCCGACGAAGCTCTTGCACTGACGATCACGTGACGAAGGTAGTCAGAAGGATGCACCGGCGAAGCTCTCACTGATGAAAGGATGCGCCAACGAAGCTCTTGCACTGATGATCGCGTGACGAAGGCAGTCAAAAGGATGCACTGGCGAAGCTCTCACTGATGAAAGGATGCACCGACGAAGCTCTTGCACTGATGATCGCGTGACGAAGGCAGTGGCAATGGCAGTCAGAAGGATGCACCGACGAAGCTCTCGCGCTAATGGGAGGATGCGCCGATGAAGCTCTTGCACTGATGATCGCGTGACGAAGGCAGTGGCAATGGCAGTTAGAAGGATGCACCGACGAAGCTCTCACGCTGATGGAAGGATGCGTTGATGAAGCTTTCGCGCTAATGGCCGCAAGACGAAGGCAGTGAGAAGGTTGAGTAGATGAAAAAACTCACACCAATGGTCGCGAGACAAGGGGCAGTGGAATAGATGCGCTGATGAAGCTTACAGACCCAGAGGTGACAAGAGGACCGCTGTTGCTCGAATCCTTCAGACGCCAAGACAAGAAGGACAGGAGGCTAACTCGCTTGAAATTGATGCTCGGCTCACGTAGTGCAACTTCTATGACCTGCACAGAGTAAATCAAAGGGTTCAAAAAATATATATATATATACACACACACACAAAGACAAGCATAAGAAAGAATGAGAAAGAGAGAAGATGCCTGCTACGGTTGAAGAAAAAAAATAACTCAAGAAAAAAAAAAAACGGCGTTCAATTGCCTCTAACCCATAAAACATCATGCCCTTTTATAGAGGTGGTACTTGCAAGAAGCCCTAGTGATTCGCAAGAGTGCGGCTAAAGAAAAGACATGCTTGCTGAACAAGACAATTGCAGCACCGACTTGCCTAACAAAACTAAGGTGGGCTTGCACTCCAAGGAGGATGTCCCTTGCGTGTGACCAAGCCCGTGAAAGTGAAACCCAGTGTTCAAAAAAAAGGGGCCTTGCTGAGCAAGACAACTTCAGCACTAACTCTACTAAGGGGACCAACGTGGGCTTGTGGTTAAAAAAAAAAAAAAAGGGTCTCTTGTGCAATCAAGCCCACAAGGCGTAAACTGTCTAAAAAAAAAAAAAAAGGTTGAAATTCTTCTTATACGTATCCACTGTCAATTGTCTAAATCCTTCATGTATATGGATGAAGGTCTTGCTTTCCGTAAACTTAGTCCAAATTGAGATTAATAAAATAAAATACTTCAAGCCTCATCTTCCTTGCACGACAATTGGGAGCAAAGCCGAATCTTGAAGTGGGGGCATTTGTAGACATTAAAATTTTATGATGTATTCACAACCGTCCGATTGTTCATGATAAAATATTTGTGATCAAATTAATCTCCAATTGATGAGGTGGACGATCAGCAAATGAAATCAAGCCATGTGGCAACATCAAATAAGAATGCCATATGGCGATGTCAGAAGAAAATACCTATATGGAAAGTTCTTATTAAATGGGAGACTAAATTAAATCAATAATTAGCTCTCAATAAATGCTGAGAGAAAATTCCAAATTAAATATGATTGAGTTGCCTATAAATAGGGGCCTCTCATATGAGAAAGGGAGAACACACAGAGAAAAAAAAACACTACTGACACTCTGCCAAAATAGAGAGTCATCTCTAAAAGTTCACAAGAATTTCATTGTTCATCAAGGCCTATTCCTACTTCTTCAAATCAAAGTGGGGATTCTCCTTGAATCTAGTTCGAGATCAAGCCAACGGCCCTCGCATCAAATCAAGCACATTCAACTATTCATTCAACTTGGAGACATCAAAGCACGATTCAAGATCAAGCTTTATAGCCCTTTTAGATCGTAACGTTTCTTGGAGATCGAATCAGAGGAATTTATTGTACTCTTTTATTGTAAAGATTCATACAGAGGATTGTACTCACATATATACAAATCAAATACAAATTGATTATTTGTTACATTATTTTCGTGATTGTGTGATTTATCTTTTACGAAAATTGTGTGTACAGCCTCAACAAAATGCTTCTAATTAAGTTAAATTTTATGTCATTGTGAATTAAAGAATAATTGGGGTTTGTTATAATATGCTCACTTTTTTATGACCTGCAGTTCGGCCTTCATCCTAACCAGGTTGATTATGTAAATGCTTATGCTACTTCTACACCTTTGTGTAAATCATATGGACCTTCACAACTTGCGGCATTCTAATTCCATAAAGCTGGCTTAGAATGTTATTTGCTCAAACTGATGCATGTGGTCTAGTCTTTGAATCCTTTATTCAGGTGATGTGATAGAAGCCAATGTTATCAAAAATGTATCCTCAGAACATGCAACATCAGGTGCTTTGGCCCTATCTTCCACAAAGGTAATTTTTGGTACTTCAAACAGGTTGATAACCTATACATGATATCCATCCATTTTATTAGCTTAATTTATGTTCAGAATGTTGGCTGGTCTCCACAAGTTTATCTTTATTTTTATGTGAACTTTTATTTTGAACAAATGGTTTTATTTTCATATATTTTCAAGTTAATACCCTAAATAATATAATTATATTTAATTTCTATTTAATTATCCTGTGTATCGCACGGGTTAACGACTAGTATATATATATAGCCAAAGCTGAAAGAAAATTTAATTAGATTCTAAATTAGAGTCAAATTTTGTGCCTTGTGTCCCATTTAATTTTTAATTTTTTTTGTTAAGTGAATTATTAGGTGCAGTCAAACCCCTTCTTGACCTGGCTCACCTACCTCTTAAGCTGGAATGCCTTTATAAAGGAGTTTTTGAGACATTTTATTTTGTGGTATAGATTCATACATCTTAGGTAAACTGCAACTACTAGACTTGAGCTGGAACAATTTTAGTGCACAAATTCTTGTGTCATTAGCTACCTTTCCATCGTTGCAGACATTAGATCTCTCGTATAACAATTTGAAAGAATCGTTTACTACTAAAAATATGTTATACCATTAAATTAACATCAAGGCAGTGGTATTTTGCGTTTTGCTTTTCGCCACCAGCATAATTATAGAAAAGCATAAGCCACAATAAACCTGTTTTAAATATTTATAATCAAAATTCTTGAAATTCAAAGAAACTAAACTAGATTTAACAGAAATATAGATGGGGGGCTTTGACTTATTGTACAACCATGCACGAGAACAGACTACTTGTAACTATGGTAAATGAAAATTTATATATGAAAGAAGCCAAAAACCAATCAAGAAGATAAACAATGCCAACCTATAATCACAAATTAAAAACTTAAATTTTGTAAGCCAACCTTCCTTTTATGTTACAAAATAAGTATTTTTCAAAGAGACATTATGAAAAATGTATAGAAAAGTGAGAAACAATTAAATTGATTGTCTTTTTTTTTTTTTTAATTATATAAATGCAATTCAATTAATTTTCAAATTAACATTAATGATCGAGTGTAAATTCAGATAAATGCAACATACTGGCACAATTTCCCGGCGCAACTGACCATGCCTAAACCTTTACAGCGAGTACATTTTTCTGGTCTGACTCCAGAGGTAGCACCACGTCCACCTGCAAATCTCCGAAAACAGAATAAAATCTTACATTGGGAACCTTTCCTCCAAATCAAATTTACTCTACCAACCAAACAGAGCGAAACAACCAAAATTCTGAATAGGATTTGCCAGCAGTCACCATACCACAAAGGTTCACATAGCACGAGTTTGAAATGTGCTTCCTTGAACAGTCTCCATGAAGGATAGTTCAAGAGATACCTGTGATCATTAATCAATGATGAAATGCATGTCAAAAGAACCAAATCGAAAACATAAAAACAAATGATATGTGCATAAACCGCAAGCAAACCATGACATCTTCACCGCCAAGTCTAGGACTGAAGAAGTCTTCGAATATCTGATCTCTACAGTAGAGAATGCATTAGATTTCAAAGGTGAAATTAACCTCTTTAAACACAAAATAAAAGCTACAAATGCAGACAATGAAGCCATCTCTGGTCTATATTTTACCCAGATGCTCCAGCAGTAGCACACTTATTAATTGCACTTCTTTGGCAAACTCTTCAATTAATTCACATTACCTTGGGGTCTGATTCATGTGCAATATATGGATTCTCCAAACCAAGCATTTTAATCTACTTTGAAGTTTGAACATGACAAATAAAACTTGGAGTCAAATGAGAGGTTACAAAGTATAGTAAAGTTCCCATTTGATGCTATTGATTTTGATCAAGAACAAGGAAACCTACGCTGGAATGCTGACATTGAAGTGCACATATTGATCACCAAATGCGACAGAGTTCTCGGTCTTGATCTCAGCTCAAAAGCAACAAGGTCAGAGGGAAAACACATGTGATTTTGAAAAATAAGTTTTATGCTCAAGATTTTCAGAATCTAACTGAATCAAAGCAAAAATAAAGCACACCAAACTATGGAAAACTAGCAAAAATTAGAATCAGAGGAAGAGAAACAGTCTCCTTCATGGGTCCGAAGTTGGACGGATTGCAGGGGAAATAGTCTTCTAAGAAGTGCTTGCTTATGCAATCTCTAAACTGGTAATAGAATTCGATGTGTCCATCTTCTGGTTTTCCTAGCTTTCTTTTTTTGAGACAATTTCGGGTTATCATATGAAAGAATTTCAATGTTTAATATGTAAAATGAGGTGAGCATATTTCCTTTTCTTTTGTAAAAAAATTGAGAATATCACACTTTCTAAAATGAGGTGAGCTATTTGCATTTGGCAGGGAATACTTTAATTAAATGCAAGTTCATATTAAGTTGGCACTTGTCATTATGGTGAGAGAATGGCAAGGATACAACTTCATGTTAACTTTTACTCTTGGATATTAATCAATCCTCTCTTCCTTCTTCATTCTCCCAATCAAACACAATAGAAGCAACACAAGTTAGAATTACTGTCAAATCAGCAAAATTTTCACTAAAGGTGAACACTGTACTCTCTTCCATCTAAAGAATACCTATCCAATGGTTTTTGGCTTAGGCTGCATGAATTTTCATTCCCTCATCTTAGTGCTAACTAGGCAATAAATTGCATCTTCAAGATTGTATATTACTGGATATCATAACCTGAATGTGTATGATTTCATGAAGTGTTGCATTGAAATTTAAGCATGGAAAAGTAGAAAATTGTGAAGAAAAGGAAGCCTAGTGTCAGTAAGAATGGGATGGAATTTTCTATTAGCGGTATTTCATTATAAAAAAATATAACATAAGTTCAACATGCGACTTTTTTCAACTCCTCTCTGACGTAGTATCCATTCATATTATTGGCAAAAGTGATCATTCATAGCAACAGTAAGAAATTAAGTATAACCCATTTCAGCATAAATGATGAGATCCTAAAGAGATGCCTTTTGGGAGGAAACCAAAGCCAAATTTGCAAGCCATTTTAAATGTTGAAAATCTGGGTTGTCTTTACTTTTGAGGGAGATCCACAATGTGATTGACCCATGCATGAAAAAAATTATGTAATGAGAAATTGAGAATGTGTTATGGTGCGTTCCTCTTATAGAATGTGGGTCTTATAGGTGTGATTATCAAATATGAGGGGCACCCCTTGAGACTGTCTTATAAGATAATTTCTTCATATTTTATTCTCTCAATGAAATTGAATTATAATTATTTAATAACATTTTGAAAAATAAAAAGTAAAAAATAATACTTCTCATGGTGGTGAGTGGAAAGATACAATGGCACGAAGTCTTCAACTACCATGGTCTAGGCAATCTCTCAAATATTGAAATGTTTATAATATTAGTGATATAGATTAGTATTTACTGTGAAACACTTTCCAAGAAGGTATTGGATATGAGTAAAACTGGTTATTTTTCTTTCTTCTTAAAGCCAAAGAAACAAAATCTGACTTTTGCTACCTGATACAAACAGACTTGTAATTATAAAATAAAGCCTACAAACGACATTCAGGGGTTCATACTTAAATATAAATAAACAAATAAATAAATAAATAAATAAAAAGGCATGGTTATAAAAAAAAGGGAAGAATGCTCTTTAAGAACATGAATGTCAAACACAAGGAGGCTGCAACAACAATGACTAAGAACAAGGAAACCTACGATGCTAGACAAAGGCAAAGTAATATTAGATCTCACACCAGATGTGGTCGTTTTTGTCTCATAATTAAATTCCTCCTTCATCAAGTTATGTGCGAACCTATTCAATGATAGTGTTAGCCGATACATGTGTACAAAAAACTACAATTTGGACAGGTTTTTAAACATTCTTATATCATCCAAGTTACCGACTTTTTTTTTTTTTTTTTTGAACCGAGAAAAAACGAAGAATAATAAACAATAAAACAAATTGATAAATTTCTTGTTCATCATTTCTAAAATGAAAAACATGTAATAAAATGATAGATTGACTTTAATTGGGCATGCTCTTTCAATTCACGTAGCCAATTGGGTTTCTCCCTTGAATAAAATTCAGGTCATTCTAGTCTATTTCAGTCCAAATTGGAGTTCGGGCCTGTAGTAAGTTATCAGGCTGTTTCTTAATTTTTTTTTTCTCCCACTTATATGTAACCCACAAAATACTAATCCTAAAGCAATTGAAATTTTAATTACAAGAAAATTTTGGCACCAAATATGAATTGATAGTGATAAGTAAAAGAGTAATGTTAGTGGTGGACTTAGATGAGAACAAGTAAACCTTAGCCAACAAAACTGTTATGAAAAATGTGGTGAATTTTTGTGTGTTTTTTTTGTGTTTTTTTTTTTTTTTTTTTTTTTTTTTGCAGAAGTGCTATGTCAAATCTTAGGTGTTAAGTTATTATTGGTTCTAAAATCTTAGTTTTCAACCCTCCACTAAAATTATTTTTTTGCTATGATCAGTAACAACATGCTACTTAAGATTTGTTGTAAAAATGTTATGAAAAATATTATGGATATAGTATTTATTTCTCTCTTTTGATAAAAAAAAAATATTATTTTATTTATTGGCTAATATTTGGTTTTAATTAATACTATTACAATAATGAAAATAATCATATTAGTTAAAATTTGGGGGCCTTTTATATACTTTGATCTCTAGACGACCGCCTTAATTACTTATATAGTTATAAATTGCTCTTTCTAACTTCAAGTATTGGCTCCATACTGTGAACATTAGCAACAATTATGATAAAGTGGATGATGAATTTTTTATTTTTTTTTTGAGAAAAATGAATGATGAAATTGTTGTGCAACTATAGTGTACTCTATGCATTTAATGGAAGTGAAGCTGGACCGCTTATCAGGTGGCAAATGCGCTAGCAAGAGGCCATGGGGCAATGACAAAATACTGTGTATAGCCAAAGTCTTTTGTTTTGTCTCCATGTATATATACTTTTTAGTTAAATGATTTATTAAATAATTATGTGATTTATTTATTTTATGAATTATATTTTTTTAATAAAATTTTTATATTAAAGGTTCACAAAATGAGTTGGAATTCCAACTAGATTTGGAGGAAAATTTTATGGGTTAAAAATGTACAATTTGGCCTAACCCCTAAACATGCTTCCTTATATTTCTAAGTCTTTCCCCACAAAAAAAATTAAAATAAAATAAGAAAGAAGTCTTGCTAGTCCAAAAGACAAGTCCTAGCTGCCGACAACCAGAGGTCAATCTTTGCGTCTAGTTAATTTGACAAAATAATTTGATAAAAGTCAAGACGTGCGGTGAGTGGAACCGTGGAAAGACACCATTGATGCAAGTCTTCAATTGTTGTCGTGTAGGTCTTCTTAAAGGAAATGTTAAGTTATTATAACATTTATTTAATACAAAAAAAAAATTACAAATTGATATATAATAATGAATCTAATCCATTAGTGTTATTCAACAAAATAATAAAAGAGTGAATAACCTTTTGTGTGATTGGCGATATTTCCATTTGTAAAAGCTGTGTTGTAAAACATTTATTATCCCAATTCCAGCCAAAATGGGCAAATGCCCTTTTCGTGGAAAAAAAAGTGGCGTTTTGCCTCATTTCTCAAACTAATTAGGGAAATGTCCCTCTTTTGTAATTCGATTTTCTAAAAATCGAGTTAAAAAAAAATAAAAATTATGGAGCCCTATAGTGACTTTTTAAGGAGTTTATAGTAACGTTTTAAGGACCTATAGTGGTGTTTTGGAACTCAAGCTCCATGAACTCAAGTTATAGGTAATTTTTTTTTTTTACCTATAACTAAAGTTCATGGAGCTCGAGTTCCAAAACGCCACTATAGGTTCTTAAAATGTCACTATAGGTTCCTTAAAAACGTTACTATAGGTTCCTTAAAAACGTTACTATAGGTCTTAACTCGATTTTGAGAAAATTGAGTTTCAAAACAGAGGAATTTTCCTAATTATTTTAAGAAATGAGGCAAAATGCTGGATTGTTTGCCCGAAAAGGGCATTTGCCAATTTTGTCCTCCCAATTCTTAAGCATCACTAGCAAGTACTCCCTCCATTTCACTTTATTTGTCCTCTATTCCATTTTGGGATGTCCCAAAATATTGTCCTATTCTAAAAGTAAAAGTCATTAATTTACTAATATTTCTATTATACCCTTATTAATTTATTACTTCAATTTTTTGATAAATTTATTTAAGGGTAGTTTTGGAAACTTATACATTTTTAAAAGGTAGACAAGATAATAAATGATGTTTCCTTAAAAAGTTTGACTTTTCAAACAGGACAAACAAAGTGAGACGGAGGGAGTAATTAATTCAAGGACTTTCCAAGAAAGCACTAGATTAATCTAGGTCTTCTCAAATAAAGCAAGTAATGCAAGGATTTCCAAGAAAGCGCTGGCTAGATAATCCTTTTCTTGTCCAGTGAAGATTATTTTACACAGAGAGAGATCATTCTTAATAATGTATATAGTACTAAAGTATTGATAATTGGTGCGAGATTGTTGAAAAGAAAAGACTTAATTGCAAAATCAAAGATGATAGAACATAAATAACAGGACTAAAAAAGCCAATGTCAACAGCTGGAATTAGGGGAATATAGCTTTAAGAGCAATCATAATACAGAGATTGATCAACCATTTTTTTTTTTCTCAAACCACATATAGGTAACTAAAATTTCGGTCAAATTACAGGCGGGTAAATTGTAATTTGTCCTAAATAAAAAATTCATGTGAAAAATACGGGTCGCCTTGCCCAAACTGACCTAACCCACAAACCAATTATCATGACCCGTTTCTTACATGTTTAAAATGGCCCATTTTTAACACAGACATGTTCTCAACTCAAACCCAATTGACCCGACCCGAACTGCACACTTGTTTTACGACGCCTATAAGGTTCTCTAATTGACTTTAGGCATAATCATTTATCATTATGAAAGAGAGCATATATTAATAATTAAAAATCTTCCTTATTCATTATAAGGAATTATCACCTTTAATTTTATTTGTGAGTTGTGACTTTTATGAACTCCCATGGTGCTTGGGCCCAAAAACAAATCCTGTCAAAATATCGAAAAATGCTATTAGGCTAAATCTGGAATAGTACCATTCATTCATGTCAATTTTTTTACCATTTAAAACATCTCATTTGAAGTGTCTCATTTAAAAGTGTGAGCTTAGTTAACATGTCCCATTTAAAAGTGTGGTGTTCTTCTTTTTTTTTTTTTTTTTTTTTTAACGTACTTTCCCCAATTGCTTATCCTAATTTTTTAGTTATATTAATAAAATAGAAATATATTCTCATGGTAGTTGGTGGAAAAGTCACCATGGATGCCAAGTCTTAGTCTAGGTCTTCTCAAGGATTTTAGTAGAAAGCACATGAAAGTTTATAGCTTTTTTTTGTTTTTTTTTTTTTAACATATATTTTCATATATTAAATGTGAACATTTTTTAAGACATAGACATTTTTGCATCAATTAGGAATATTGTGTAAAATAGTAGAAGGAAAATGTGAAGCTTTAACCAACACGCTATGCAAGTATGCATTATTAGAGCAATTGTTCCACACAAAATAAAACAAAAAAAAAAAAAAAAAAACAAAAAACAAACAAAAAGAAGAAGAAGAAGAAAACAAGCAATTGTTTTATTGTGATGTGGACAAGTTTTATAACAATATATATAAGTAGGATTGACGGCGGTGGTCTATTTCAACAGAAAACCTATTTTGCTTAAGGAAAATGCTAACAAGTGCCCTTAGGACACTGGTTAATAATCTATTTAAAGAAAATTTTTATGAAAAAAGAAAAAAAAGTAATTAATATTTTGACAACTTTTTTCATTTTCCATAAAAGTGGTATCAAAATTTTTCTAAAATAGATTATTAATGAGTGCCCTAAGGGCACTCGTTAGCATGATCCTTTGCTTAATTGGAAGCATAAATGAGAGTTGGATAAAAACTTTGTCAATCTTTGGTAGGTTTGTAAAACTTGGAATAAAACTTATTTATGTTTTTTTGTTTGTAAACAAGTCAAGCTTGTTCATTCTTTTGAGACTTGTTTTGTTATCAAGTTGAACTCCAGAAAATTGTTTTGTTTCTTAACAAACTCATGAACACAGAACCCTAGAAAAAGCAAACAAGGGGGTAATTAATTAAGAGATAGAGAGGAAAAGGAGAATGATTAGAGTTGTTGAAATACTGAAATAGCCTAGCATTTTGATGATTGCATATTCACGTGTTTCTTCTTCTTGGATTTTTATTCCGAAGTTTGAATTTTTTTTTAATTGATCTTTACGTCTGAAATTTTTGAATTTTTCTTCGTGTAATTCTAGTGGACAAAGATTGTGTTCCACATTTTTGGTTTAATTGCTGTTTGTAATTTGATGCGTGATTCATGCAAAGATAGAGAGAATTCACCTTCCCCAAGTAAAGCTCGAACAATTATGTTCAAGTGTGTAGAGCTGTAGACACTATATTGTAGGGCAAAAATAGTCAAATTTCATTATTTTTTGAAATTATTAACATTTTACCACTATTTGAGAAATATCTAATAATATATCACTTTTTTAAAATTCAAACTTTCAAACTTAAGTTTAACATAAAACTCAAATTTAAGAACATCGAAATACTTAAAAAGTCCACTTAGAAATTGAGTTTATCAAACTCGAGTTCCTTATAATAAAACTATTTGTTTGTGTTTAAACCATGGAAAAAAAAGAAAAAAAAAAAAAGTCAACTATTGTGGCCCCCATCCCACGTAAGCCTGACAAAAGAAAGAACAAAGAGAAACCCCCCCTGGAACAATAAGAAACTAAACTGAAAGGCAATGAGAAACCTGTGTACCTGTGTTTAAACAATGAAAAAAAAAAAAAAAAAGTCAACAATTGTGGCCTCCCATCCCACGTGAGCCTGACAAAAGAAAGAAAAAAGAGAAACCCACACCTGAAACAATAAGAAACAAAACTGAAAGCCAATGAGAAAATTATTTGCCTGTGTTTAAACAATGAGAAAAAAAAAAAAAAAATTCAACAATTGTAGCCTCCCATCCCACGTGAGCCTAACAAAAGAAAGAAAAAAGAGAAACTCACACCTGGAACAATAAGAAACAAAACTGAAAGCTAATGAGAAAACTATTTGTCTATGTTTAAACAATGAGAAAAAAAAAAATTAGATAAGTCAACAATTGTGGCCTCCCATCCCATGTAAGCCTGACAAAAGAAAGAAAAAAGAGAAACCCACACCTGAAAGAATAAGAAACAAAACTGAAAGTGAATGAGAAAACTATTTGCCTATGTTTAAACAATGAAAAAAAAAAAATTAGATAAGTCAACAATTGTGGCCTCCCATCCCACGTGAGTCTGACAAAAGAAAGAAAAAAGAGAAACTCACACCTGGAAGAATAAGGCTGTGTTTGTTTTGGGTGAAAACCACTTCTGGAAATGTTTTTCCGTAATTTTGGGTATTTGGTTGCTTATGAAAAATCAATTTTTCGGAAATCCTTTTCAGTTGACCGTGAGTCAAGGGTGAAATGGATTTCTGTTTTTATTTTCACTTAAAATATCCATTTTTCGGAAAACAGAGAAGAGAGCACGAAGAGAGAGACCCAGCGAGTCAGAGAGAGAGAGAGAGAGAGCACGAACCACCGCTCCAAGCCCAGAGCCCATCGCTGGCGACCTTCGACCCACGAACCCACCAGTCGCACCGTGCCGGCGAGACCCAGCGAGACCCACGAGTCGCACTGCGAGACCCACGAGTTGCACCACGCCGGCAAGACCAAGCGAGTTGCACTGCGCCGCGCCGAGCCGATCGAACCCAGTGGCTTGACCGCAACGATTTGACCGGATTTGATGATTTTTTTTCTTTGGTTTTGTTTCTTTTGTGGCTTTTGATTGCTAGAGTTTGCTGCCGTGGGTTGAAATGGAGTTTTGGTGGTGTGTGGTGTTCGGATTTGGCTGTGATTTTGAAATTTTTTGTAATAAAATTTGTTTGGATGCTAGAAAATAGCTGAGAAAATGTGAAAAATGTGTAGGAAAATAGCATTTTCAGAATAGAACCAAACACATGAAAATATTTTCCACAACAATTTTCATAATGCAGCCAAACACTTAGAAAATATTTTCCTTTCCTGAAAATACCATTTCCGGAAAATAAATATTTTCCGAAAAATATTTTACGGGAACCAAACACAGCCTAAGAAACAAAACTGAAAGCTAGAGGAAAAACAAAATTAGATAAGCCAACGATTGTGGCTGTGTGGAACCGTGTAAAGACACCATTGACGCCAAGTCTACAATTGTGTAGGTAATCTTATAGGAAATGTTAAGTTATTATAAAATTTATTTATTACAAAAAAAAAAAATTACAGACTGATATATGATAATGAATCTAATTAATTAGTGTCATTCAATATGTAGCATGCTTGCAGCTATTTTAACTGAAGAACACTTTGTTTGGAGAAAATTCTATCTTATATATTTTTGTCTCGAAAATTTAGGAGAAGAAAAATTAAATGAGTTGAGACGTTTTTGCTTTTTGGTGGTGTTAGTTTTTGTTCAATTATATTTCAATGGGTGCTTTGGTTGCTTGGAGCAAGAGAGAATAGCTCTCTTACAACCCAAAGCTTCCGTGATCAACTTTACAGATGAAAATAATTTTACAACTTGGGACTCAAGCAAAACATAATGAGATCAACCAAAAGTTAAATCCCTTTCATAAAAGTATATCCACAAGGTCATTGGTTCTTTTTTCTTCTCTCAATGTAAGTATTCATTCATTAGAAGAAAAGAAAATATCTTCTTCTGCCTTTTCTATTTAGAAAAAGGTTGTCATTGTAGTGGGTGGAAAGACACCACCAAGTCTTTGGTCATCTTGTTTCTCACATAGAAAAAAAAAAAACGAAAATAAAAGAAGTCTTGGTCATCTCAAATAGTGGATGTAACTTTTTTTGCGTTTGAAAAAAAGCACAGCTATGATCCGAGAAAGCTCCTTTGTATAGGGATGAAACCAGGTGTGGTCCAAAATGGCCCGAGCCTTGACCTTAATGGAAAAGGTCCCCTTTTTCTTGGCCCCCTTTTTCTTATAATTTTACATTGATTTCATTATAATAATGTAGTTAGAAAGAATGGTATTTTGTGTCTAGTAATGTATTACGTACAAAACAATGTTTTTGTGTCTTTGTTCTTTATTATTAGCTTATTAATACTAAATTGATTTTTTTTTTTGGATTTTTTTTTCTTATACTTTGCCTGCCTAATTCGAAATTCTGGCTCCATCCTTGCCTGCCTTTCTATTAGTAGTGGATGTAGCTTTCCTACTTGTTGAATGGATTAGATAAAAACTAAGGTAGAGAGGAAAACATGAAGGAATTAGATAGGAAAAAAAAAACAAATGTGTGTTGTTTTTCTTCTATTTTCTTTTATTTTTGTCTTTCAAAGATCTAGGAATTTGGTAAATTCCTATAACAAAGTGCAACAACATTATGAAATCAACCAAAATTCAAACCTCTTTTGTGTGAAACTATATCAGCAAGGCCATTGGTTCTTTTAATTTACTTCCTTCAATCAAAGTATTTATTCATCAAAAGAAAATAAATTATCTTCTTGCACTTTTTTTTTTTATTTAGAAAAGATCATCATTGGAACTGGATGGAAAGACACCCTGATGCGAACTACGAAGTCTTAGTTTGGTCATCTCAAATAATGGATGTACTGTACAACTCAGTGGGGGTTGGCTGAGTGGTTGGGCACTCGGTCTCAAAGTGATTGTCTTGGATTTGACTAGGAGCTTCCTAGTTCAAGTCTAGGCATCAGCACTTTGAAAAAAACTCACTAAGCCAGTGATTTACCATGCTATGGCCCCATCCGTCGCGAAAATTTGGAAAAAAAGCACAAGATATGATCTGAGAAAGTTGTATGTGTAATGGGTGTAGCTTTCCTGCTTGTTGAAGGGATTAGATAAAAGGGAAATTAAGAGAGAGAGGAAAACGTGGGTATGTATTAGATAGGGAAAAAGAAGTTAGAAATGAAAAAGTGTCCGAAAGTTTATCAACTCAATAAAAATATAGTCAAAAGAGGCTAGTACCAAAAGTTGTTTCAATTTGGTCAAAGAAATAAAATATTTCGATATTATTTCAAAATTATAGTTAATTTTATATTATATATATATACACACATATTTAAAAGTCTTTATTATAATTATAATTTTATTTGTCTCACATAATATATTTTAATAATCATAATTATAAGTAGATTTTTATTTTTATTTTTTTTTTCTAAATAAGATACACCAATTGTTAGAATGTTAAATAGAAAATAAATAAAATAGAAATTTTTTTTTAAAATTTAAGGCTAAAGCCTACAATACATGGTTGTGTCAGTAGACAAAAGACAAAGTTTTGAAGAGTTGAAAGCGTTTGTTCAAAACTTTGAACTTTATCAGAGAGTTATTCACAACTTTGTATGGGACCACACTGTACAGGTTGGCTGGACAAACAACAATGAATAGGCTCGTAAAAACAAATTCTTTCTTTTGCTTTATTTTCAGTATCATATAAAATAAATGATCTTCTAGCACCTTTTTTTTATTTAGAAAAAATCGTCATCGTAGTTGGGTGGAAAGGCTCCATGATGCAAACTGTGAAGACTTTAGTCCAAATCATGTGAAATAATGTATGTAACTTTTTGCTTTTGGAAAAAGCACAAGATATGATCTAAGAAAGTTGTGTAGTGGGTATATATAGGAGAATGGTGGTAGTGTTATTTCAACTTAAAACCTATTTTGCTTTGAAGTATAAATCAGAGTTGAGCAAAAACTTTGTTAGTCTTATTGTTGTAGAAAATTAGAAAAAGAAAAAGTAATGGAGTTGTTGGGACGTTATTGGTGGTGGCCGGTGGTGTTAGTTTTGGTTCATTTTGGTATGAATGGGTGCTTTGGTTGTTGGGAGCAAGAGAGAATTGCTCTCTTGCAATTCGAAGCTTCCATCGTCAACTATGCTAATGAATATTATTTTCCTCATTGGGACTTAGGCAACAAAGAGAGTGATTGCTGTGAGTGGGAAAAAGTCAAGTGCAATACCACTACTGGCCGTGTAATCCAACTTACTCTTAATAGTACGATGTCTTATTCGAGTAGAGAAACTGAGGGAGGTTGGTACTTTAATGTCTCTCAGTTTCTTCCCTTTGAAGACCTCCAGTACCTTGATTTGAGTGAAAATTACATTCGTGGTTGGGTCCCAAATGAAGGTACCAAAGTTTATATCCTAAGAAAAGTAGTAAGTATTTAATTTGTTGATATTCTAATTTTTTTTTCTATTACACCCTTTTTTTGTAAATAGTTGAGAAAAAAATAGTTGTATTTTAGAAATCATTTTATACTGTTTTATGGGAATATATAGTTGCATGTGTGAAAATTGAAGCATCTAAATTACAGGTTTTGAAAAATTCTCTGCGTTGAGCAAGCTGGAGGTGCTTCACTTGCAGTCTAATTATTTCAATAATAGCATTCTTTCATCCTTGAGTGGAATTGCTTCCCTCAAGGAACTGTATTTGGGGGAAAACGATTTTAATGGATCAATCCAAGGTAAGCCTTTCGGGTAAAATTCTCATTAATTTGCAAAGGAATGAAGAGTGCTTAATTCTTGAGTGTGTAAACTTTTTGGTTTCCCTCCAACTAATCTGTTTGACCAAAGTAAATTGTTTGAAAGTATTTTCTTCTTTTTTACCTTTTCTTTAAAAATAAATGTAGATTCATTTATTTTTAAAGATTCATTTTGTATTGTTTTGTGGGAATATAAAGTCACAAAGATGCAAATTGAATAATCTAAATTGCAGGTTTTGAAAGATTCTCTTTGTTGAGCAAGCTGGAGGTGCTTCACTTGTATCGTAATAATTTCAATCACAGTATTCTGCAATACTTAAGTGGTATTGCGTCGCTCAAGGAACTATATTTGAGTTTCAACCATTTGAATGGATCAATCCATATCAAAGGTAAAACTCTTGTTAATTTGCAAAGGAATATTATTGGAAGAATGTTTCATGGACGCTTATTGAGCATGTAACATTTCTTATTTCCCTCCTATCAATCATTAATTTGAAAGTTTTTATGCGACTGAAGTCCCTTTTTTCTTCCATGATTTTTCATGTACTTTTTTTTTAATGTGGAATTTAAAATCAAATACTTCTTTTGTTTGGTATGTCAAATGAAATTATCATGTCAATGTTTTTGAGATATTTTATTTTGCCCTATAGATTCAAACATCTTAACTAAGCTGCAACTCCTAGACTTGAGTGGGAATGATTTCAGTGCACGAGTTCTTGAGTCATTAACTACCTTCCCATCGTTGAAGACATTAGATCTCTCATATAACAATTTGGAGGGATCGGTTACTACTAAAGGTAAGTTATACCATTGACATCAAGGTGGCGTTGTTTTATGTTTTTCTTGTAATCACTGGCATAATAGTTGAAAACCTCTATAAAAACCCTATTCTAAATATTGATAATCAAATTTCTTGAAATTCAATGAGACTAAACTTATTGTCTTTCACAAGTATCATAATTTATTTTACTCTTGTTAAATTTTGTATTCAAAATATTAAAAACAAAGACTACACAGTGGAGATTTTAATATTAGGGTTTTTAGCATATCTTTCTGGGCCTAAACCAACAATCACATAGGAGCTTCAAGGTTGTTCTATGTTGTCCAAAGCTAGCAATTCAAACTCATTCTATATTCCAACTTTAGTAACCCTCGAATAAAATGTTTCTCCAATGGTGTTGCACTGGACTAGAGTAATGCAAACAAAATCCACATCCTAAGAGCCTCACAATAATATTACAATAGATTCATATATATTCTAAATTATATTAATCTAAAAAAAAATACATATTCTATTTTTCTAATGACTTGTAAATAATTGATGTTCATTTGTCAAATATTATAATACTTAATTATTATTATAAATTGACCATAAAAATAATTTCTTATCAAATATTTCAAAATAAACTTATAGCATACACGCACATCAAGTGGGACACCAGCTAGATTTTACAAATTGAAGAGTTCAAATAAAAAAAATGGTTTTGATATGATTTTTGTAAAAAGGAATTTACCTAAATCGAAAGTAACTGTAGCAACAAAAAAATAAATAAATAAAAATAGATGCTGTAGAAAAAGGGGGGGAAAAAAAAGGTTTAACAACACACTCTTAAAATAAGACTGAGCTCTTCAAGGAAAAGCATCATCTCTAGTTGAAATAAATTAATTTCATAATTTGAATTAAATTCTAAAATATGAAAGTATATAGACTACCACATTATGTGGTAGTCTATACTCTATACACTATTATTAGATAAAATAAAATTACTCTCTTTCAAAGAATCTTAGTTACGGGAGTGGTCTTGGCTACTTTAGCACTTCTGTGTGGTATCTTAATAATTTTGAGCAATTAGTACTACTTTATGCTCTGCCGTATCTTTTTTTTTTTTTATTATTATTGATTTAAATACCTCTAAGCTTTCTGCTTTTGTTTTAGAGTTGAGCAAACTAAGCAACCTTGAGCAGTTGAAGTTGGATGGTTCACCGATTGATAAAAGTCTTCTTCATAAAATTGGAGTTATGACTTCTCTTAATGTATTGGCAATGAGCTATTGTGGACTGAATGGCGCCCTACCTAACCGAGGTAGGGTTTTTTTTTTTTTTTTTTTTTTTTCACAATGATATTGCTTTGAATAATTACAATGGTAGAACATAATAACTAATTATCTCATTATATAGGCTGGTGTGAACTTAAGAAGCTCCAAGAGATAGACCTCAGGCACAATAATTTTGAAGGGAGACTACCTTCATGTATGGCAAACTTGACATCACTCCGGGTATTGGATCTCTCTTATAATCACTTCAATGGGAACATTGTCCAGTCTCCACTATCAAGTTTGGCATCACTTGAGTACCTTTCTTTCTCAAATAACAATTTCTTCATCCCATCCACATTCTCCTTCCTTTTCAACCTCTCAAATCTTAAGATCCTATTAAGTGATAACAATATATTAGCTTTGGAACCTGGCTCTCTTACTTTGATTCCAACCTTCCAATTAAAGGTCTTCAGTTTGTCAAATTGCTCAATTAACATTCATAATAGGACACCACCCAGATTTCTTCATTACCAATATGATTTGCAAGTAATTAAACTCTCGCACAACAAGTTGGTTGGGCAGTTCCCTTACTGGTTGTTAGAGAACAATACAAAATTGGAGTATTTTATTGTAAATAATAACTCTTTCACGGGGCCTTTTATGGTGCCATATGATATTCGTCCCAACATGTTCTGCATAGACGTTTCCGATAATTACTTACATGGTCCAATTCCCACAAACCTTGGTCTAATTTTTCCAAATTTAGAATATCTAAAAATGTCAAGAAATGAGTTTGAAGGCAATATTCCTTCTTCTTTTGGGAATTTGGTTGTCTTAGACTTGTCTGAGAATCATTTCTCAGGAACCATACCAATGCATTTCATAATGGGTTGCCACAATTTAGAATCTCTCATATTATCAAACAATAGCTTCAGTGGCCAAATATTTCCTACCAATTCTAATTGGACTAGGCTAGAAAATTTACATTTGGAAAACAATCACTTCTCAGGCACGCTTCCAACATGGATGGGGAACATGACACATTTAGAAAAAATTGTTGCGGCCAAAAATCATTTTGAAGGTCCTATTCCAATTGAGTTATGCAAACTCGTTGATCTTGAATTTCTTGACCTTTCTCACAACAATCTTTTTGGCCCTGTTCCATCTTGCTTCAATTCCTCAAGTATAAGTTTTTTTCAATTAAATAAAAATTGCTTGAGCGGTCCAATTCCAAGTTCTTTCCAAAACAACTCCAATCTACTTGCACTGAATCTTCGAGATAACCATCTGACTGGAAACATTCCCAATTGGATTGGCAGCCTCTCATCATTGAGAATTCTGCTCTTGAAAGAGAATCATTTAAGAGGTCAAATTCCAAATCAAGTATGCCTTTTGCAGAATTTAAACATTTTGGATCTTTCCTACAATAAATTTTCAGGTCTAATTCCTCACTGCTTGAGTAACATTACTTTTGATGCATCTGCCCCCAAAGCTTCTTTAAGAGATTTTTCTATGGCGATACCATTTAAAAGCAGTTTGTCATTATATTTGAACACAAAGTCATATATTTTCGAATATCTCCCTGATGATATATGTGAGTTTGAAGGATTTGAGAATGTTGAAGAAGTAGAGTTCACAACAAAAACTAGAACTTACTCCTACAAGGGTGACATCCTCGAGTACATGTTTGGAATTGACCTCTCATGCAACAACTTAACAGGTAAAATCCCACTAGAACTCGGTAGGATGAGCAGCAACATTCGTGCATTGAACTTGTCATACAACAATCTCTCCGGACCAATCCCAGTAACATTCTCAAATCTAAATCAAATGGAAAGTCTGGATCTTTCCTACAATAATTTGAATGGCAAAATTCCACCTCAGTTGACTGAAATGACCTCTCTAGCGATCTTCATTGTGGCACACAACAACTTATCAGGAACAACACCCGACAGAAAAAATCAATTCATTACTTTTGATGAAAGCAGTTATGAGGGGAACCCTCTCCTGTGTGGACCTCCATTACATAATAGTTGCACCAAAATGAGACCACCAACTACAATATCAATGGATATTAAGGGGGAAGGTGGTAGTTTCATGGACATAAGTGTCTTCTACATAAGTTTTGTGGTGGCTTACATAACTGTCCTGCTGGGAATTGTTGTAGTTCTCTACATAAATCCATACTGGCGTAGGGCGTGGTTTAACCTCATTGAAGTGTGCATTGACACTTGCTACTGCTTTTTTGTGATTCATTACCATAAGTTGTTCAATTTCAGCCTTGCATAGCCTTGTATTGCTACTATTTTGTTGTGGTTTATTATCGTAAGTTGTTTAATTTCAGACTTGCATAGCCTTGCATTTTAATGATTACATGTATGTGTGTCTCTCCTTGTTGGATTTTGAATCTAAAGATTGAATTCTATTCCTTCGTTGTGCAAAATCTGTATTTGCTGTGTAATTTTAAAGGACTAAGATTGTATTCTTGCATTGTTGCTTTAATTGAATATGTGAGTTATGCAAAGGCATAGATATACAGCTACTCCCAAGGGGCTAGGAGTCTGGCCATGAAGTGCCCTGTTAACGTCAAGAAAATCTTAAATCTTGCAAATTATTTCGAAATATTGTCCAACTCTTTTTCTACTCACCATGAACTTTGCCAAATCACATAAAACATGCTCATGAATTCACAATGCTCAAAGCCAGAATATGGGGACATCCAATCCTATGCACAAGCACTTGTCTGATCTGACAGCTCCAAAGAAAACAAATTGAATAATGTTTAACTTTCTAAATGCTTCAGTAAATATTGAAGCGTCTATATATTCAAAAGATTTATTCCAACATCTAAATATCCATGTATGTGACATTATTCATAACATAATACAAAAATGACAGATAAACTAACTTGACGTTCTCGATAGTGAAAAATATTAAAGAACAATAAATAATATGTACAATAACTTAGATACTCTAGATGCAAGTGATTAAATGTTGTCGCCTCAAATAAAAATACCATTGTGATTTGTAAGAAAAAAATTACACACCCCTAACAACCTTCTCTCGTCCCCTCCCAAAAAAAAAAAAAAAAAAAAGACAAAAACGACCCAGTCACTCCTACAAAACTTATAGAGTGTGTTAGGTTCTAAAGGTTTAGGATTTTATGTATTTAGAACTCTATTTTGTAATGTTGGCAAACCATGATCAAAACAATGTACTTAGTCTTGTTTAGGCTTGCTTAAAGTTGATAAAATATTGTAAAGTTGGAATCGAGTGACTGCAGATGCATATTGGGGCATTTCGGCCTAGCTCGATCGATCGAATGTAATTCTCGATCGATTGAAAATCAGCCTAGATGCGTTTTCTGCAAAATTTCCAACTCAGCCCAAACTCTTTAAACGTTTAGGGTTTTACGTTTTTGCCCTAGGTATATAAGGCAAAACCCTAGCCACGTTTTCAGAGTTGCACAAGTTGTATTGTTACTCATACATTGCTGTTTTGTGTAAATCTCTTGTGAGATCTAGAAGAGCTTTTCTTTACATAAAGCTTAGGGTTTTCAAGATTGAGATTACTTCAACATCTTAATGATCAACTTGGTTGCTGCCTTTGAAGCTTAAAGAATATCAAGCGTGGGTGCTTGTAGCTGATTGAAGGAATTCAAAGAAAGAAGGAGTCCGTGGATTCGGAGATTGCACGTGGTCGTGTCAGTAAGTTCTACTGGTGGGTAGCATTAGGAAGTCAAGTGGGGAGCTTGTAAGTCCTTTTGTAAGAACTTCAACTCTTTCTTAGTGGATTCTGTTTGCCTTGAGGATCGGTGGGTCAAATCCTCCCCAGGTTTTTCCATGTGGTTTCCTGGGTGATCATATCTTGTGTTCTTTATTATTTCCGCTGCTTTATACGTTTTATATGCATGATATGATTATTTGATTGCTTTAACCTAGAATTGATTAATTTGACTAAGTAACAACTTGGCTAATTAACTAGGCTACGCAATCTGGTTGTTTGTAAGGGGTCTTAAACCGTTCTGAGTGGGTGGGTCTTTCAACAATTAATGCTTTTTCTTCAGTTGCCTTTATCCTTTTTTGCTAAGAATTAGCAAACAAATGACACCAATTGGTCTACATTTTACCCTGATGCTCCAGCAGTAGCACGCCTATCATATTCCCCTTGCTCTTCTTTGGCAAAATCTTCAATCAATTCACGTTGCCTTGGGGTCAAATTCCTACACAAATGAAGCATTTTAATCTACTATAAAAATGAGAGGCTGCAAACACATTCCCATATTATGCTATAGATTACAGTAATATGACACTTTTTTCCTATATATAGTTCACACAACTGAACCATAAAAATACATTCTGGAGGGTGAAAAATCCTGCAACAACAATGGCTAAGAACAAGGAAACCTACGATGGAATGCTGACATTGAAGTGCACATATTGGTCACCAAATGAGTAAGAGTTCCTCGTCTTGATCCCTGCATAAAAACAACAAATTCAGAGCGAAAACACACAATTTCAACATTAAAAAAAAAAGTTTTTACGCTCAAGATATTTAGAATCTTAACAGACAAATAAAATTAATGATATTACATTTAATAAGTTTCTTGACTAGGGTAAAATCATCAAATCCAACATTAAAATAATGATCAGCAACAAATTGCATATTTTGAGTGACTCATGTTGACTCTTAACGTTAGTCATAGAGGATACTCTTCTGTCAAGTTTTCATGTTGATTCCTTACTTTAAAATAAAAAAAGAATAAATCATGGCAATAAGAAAAAACCACATTGACACAAGCTGAGGAAGTTGCTTCAATTAAAATTCTGGGGGTTTATTGATCCAAGGAACAAAGTGGCTAAAATGTAAAAGGACCAATTATGTCACACACTATTCTCAACAGAGAGCAGGATGCAAGTGGCAAGCCAAAATAGAATCATTTATCACACACAAATTTTTATAAGTGAACATAATGAAATATGGCATGTCTAGCTCACCAACCTTTCTTCTTCAAAACTACCTTCTGACCGGGCTGGGTGCCAGAGCGAACCTAAATATGAGAAATTAGTTAGATCATGATACTATAGAGAACTAGAACAAGAAAAAACCTCTACAAGAAGTCAGTAATCTTAGGCTAAAAGCCAACCCCATAGGAATGACATGGAGGGATAGAGAGATGCTATTTGGCTTTGGTTTTTTCCTATCCCAACAAAGGGACAAATGAAAGAACCTCAACAAACAAAACAGGTCTCATTATCAAGTGATCCGGTTACCGTCCCATGTGGGGGTTAAGTTTAATAATCAAGTCGCATGAGTAAATTCCAAATGAACTGATAGAATCTCAACAAAGAAAACAGTCATAAATGAAATTTTCCCATTGCACAATTACTAATCATATATAAACAATAAACAAACCTTGAGGACTACATCTCCTGTGAGAGTTGGGACTTGGATTGTTCCCCCCAAAATTGCCTGCAATCCAATAAAACCAAAAAAAAAAAAAAAAAAAAAAAAAAAAAAAAAATTAAACAACTAGATCAAAAATAAAAGTTTTTTTTTTTTTTTTGATAAGTAATAAAGATTCTATTAACGGAAAAAATGTAATTCAATTAATTTTATCATTCCTCTAATGGCTTTTAGCGACCTAATAAATATAGAAACAAATCAAAAAGTACCTAAAATTTTCTACTGCCAGAAAATTCCTGAAATGTATCTTTAAGAACATCTATCTTTAGCTTTATATTCCATCTTTTTGAAACCATAATCAACCTACAGACCCTAAATCCTTCTTCCTTAATTGCTAACAGGCTGACTGAGGTGGTGTTAAGAAACAGCATAACAGGTGACTTCCTGGAATTCATCTACAAAACTCAAACACTCATTGGAAAATCTTCTGTAAAGATAATTTTTCACATTTTCAAGTGTTAGTTCTTATCATTTTTATCACCATACTCTTGGTCCATTTCCAATCTTCGTCTTGGCCATATACATAGTCAGAAGAAGTAAATTGTGGGTACTCTTCTTTCATCCATTAAATATATACTATTTGAGATGTTTCTGCCCACAGGATAGAAAATAGGCTGACCTCCAAAAATGTTGATTCAATCAACCACAAATACATGTTAAGAATATATATGCATCCCCAAGTCAGTTTCCCATGTGTCTGACATTTAAATTTAACCTCTATTCAATTTGCAATTGCATATTACTAAATTGCCCATTAGTCCAATATCTAATAAGTGTAAGTTATACTAATACATTAATGTTGAAAAATGACAAGCTTCGTTGACAATGATTGTAGAACTTCTTTGACAACTATTTAAGCCAATTTTGATTATGTAGGTGCATTTTGTTAGAATTTGAACGTGTCAATTTGAACAATTTGGCATTTTGGTATTTATCAAACTATTTGTACTAAATTATTTTGTAGGTTAAACTATTTGGCCTATGTGGGATTTTGAACTATTTAAAAAGGAGCTTATGGTTATTTTGAATTATGAGAATTACTGTCCATATATATGAGTAAGATGATTAGCAGAGATCGTGAAAATTGAACAACTATTTTTTATTGTGTTTATTGTCAAAATTTTAGTATGAAAACCAAATTCATTCTTGGTTTTTTTTTATTTATATTGATTACATTAGTTGGTTTAAATAATACACATATTTTAAATTATACAAGAAATGTTATAAAAAATTTATGCATACCAAACACAATAAAACGTTTGCAAGCTCATTTTAAGGTCTTTACTAAACACTAAAAAATGAGATAATTTTTCAAAAAATACTTTTTAAAAAATAACTCATTTTTCAGATAACGTTAATGTTGAAACAAACAAAGAGTAAACATTCAGAATAAAGTCAAAGATAATTTTAGCTTAGGCATGTAGCTTTTTCTCAGCAAAGACCTGGATGCAATTAATATTTCCTAACGCTAAACACAATAGCTATTTTATTCAAAAATCTCATACAACGCACTGTTCAAGACATCCATGCACTACAGGCCACCGATACGTACAAAATGAAGACATTGGAAAGCATTACCTGAGTAATACTCAAAACAGCGTCTACATGAATGTCAGCACCTTCTCTTCGGAAAACAGGATCTTCGCGAACCTGCGGAGAAGCAAATCATATTTTACAGTTTAGGGGTTGGGGGGAAGGCATCAAAGCAGTGCAGTACCCACTAAAAATAAACAAATGATGACTAAAAATATATATATATATATATATGTATAGTTACCTTAATGACAATATAAAGATCACCAGGTTGATTTCCATCAGGATCTGCTCCACCACTTCTACTCACCTTTATGGTCTCATCATTATCTACTCCTGCCAATGGCAAAGGAGAGTCAAGCATCTATAAAAACTAGCATATACAAAACCTATAAAACCGGTTATTTTTCTTTTCTTCTTAAAGCTTAAAAAACGAAATCTGATTTTTGCTACCTGATGCAAACAGACCTGTAATTATAAAATAAAGCCTGCAAACCCACCCATTTCCTTCCCAAATCCCTACTCTACTATATCCTAACAAACAGTGGCGGAGCTAGGATTTTAGTTTAGGGGGGGCAAGATTAAAAAGAATAGCATAGTTACATATTATGTGAATGAAACACATAGCTGAAATTGTGTTCATGATTTTCAATTATAATTGCAAAAACGTCAAAACAAACCTTGGCTATAAATGACTTTGGTTACTTAGAACTAACAAAAGTTACAAAACACCTTTGAAAATGATGCAACTTTAAGCACATCTTAAAAGCTAGTAAGGATTTCCTCTGGACACTTTCAATTCAAAAGTTTTGAGAGCCAAGGGAGCTAGCATGAAACTCCCCTGTTTCATGACTTTAAAGCAGAGTATTTTTCCCAACTTTTGAAACTTTGCAGCAATAGCAACTTGTTGACCCATAAAACCCATGGATTAACTAGCTGAGATTCCCTTAAAATTATTGATTTTCAATTAATGTAAAACACCAAAAGTGCCATAAGAGTTAGGCTGCTATATTAAAAGAGTTTGGGGGAAGGTCAGGGGGGGGCATTTGCCCCCCCCTCGACCCCCCCTGGCTCCGCCCCTGCTAACAAACCATATACAAATTTTAAGGCCTGAATTGATAAGATCATGCATTAGACTTAGTAGCAGAGGAATTTATTCTACACCAAGCTAGGATAAGAATATCTTGACAACAGCACGAAATTTTAGCAATGCAACCGCCAGAGCCAAAAAAAAAAAAAAAAAAACAAAACAAAAATAATTTAAAAAAAAATCCTAAAATGAAAAAAGAAATACCTGGCACGATATTAAGCTTGACTGACTTCGTTCCTAATACGACTCGCCTGTCTTTGCATGACTTGCAGATATACTTAGGCTGTGGAAAAAAAAAAAATTAACTGGTATTAGAGACTTAGAAAAACCATGAACTATTTATCTCTAATATAACAAACCAGTAAAAAAAACAATAGGGATAGAAATATATAATATAGTAAACTTTGCACCAACCATCATACATAATCAAAACAAATGGAAGTGAAGAAGCCACTTAATATCAACGAGTAATAAAGTCACTGAGATATATGTATAGTACACGGATTAAACCGCAAAAAGTTTCACACTGGAATCAACTTCACCTGCAGATGAGCCCTACATCTAAAAACTATCCCTGAATTTCCCTAGAACCCAAAACGTATAACTGCAATTAGCACGTCCAGTAATCCAGCATGAGAAGGCTAAAAAAATTATGTCTAAAATTGTTGATCACTTCTTAAAAAATGAGCTTTTATACTTATCAAAAAAAAAGTGAGCTTTTAAATTTGATTCAAAGGTTCTATAAAAAAAAAAAAAAAAAATGATTTAATAGAAATATAGATAGGGGGCTTTGACTTATAAAATTGTAGAACAATGCACAAGGACAGACTAATTATAATTCATTTACATGAATATATATATATATATATATATCTGTGTGAGAAGCCAAAAACCAATTGAAAAGGTAAACAATGCCAACCAATAATCACGAATTAATAACTTAAATTCTGTCAACCATCATTCCTTTTATGCTACCAAAAAAGTATTTTCCAAAGAGACATTATGAAACATCTTCCATTGAAGATCTTTTTTTTAAGTGCAATTCAGTTGATTACTTTCAGATTTTCGTTAATGATTGCGTGTAAATTCAGATAAATGCAACATACCGGCACAATTTCCCGTTCTCCATGACACTGTGGACAAGTAATCTGCACCATAAATGGGCCCTGTTGCATGGAAATCTGGATAGGCAGCAAAACATCAAGTTAAAAATGTAAAAATAATTTTTATCCTCCTTAAAAATGTATAGGTTTCTTCTTCCTAGCAAAACTGACCGTTCCTAAACCTTTACAGCGAGTACATTTTTCCGGTTTGACTCCAGGGGCAACACCACGCCCACCTGCAAAAATCCAGAAACAGAATAAAATCTTACATTGGGAACCTTTCCTCCAAACTAAATTAACTCTACCAACCAAACAGAGCAAAACTGCAGAATCATTTGAAACACTTGATTAGTGAATAAAAACCACCATACCACAAGGTTCACATGGCAAATGAGTTTGAAATGTCAGTGTCTTGGTGCTTCCCTGAACAGCCTCCATAAAGGATAGTTCAAGAGATACCTGTGATCATTAATCAATGATGAAATGCATGTCTAAAGAACCAAATCAAAAACATAAAAACAAATGATATGTGCATAAACAGCAATTAAACCTTGACATCTTCACCGCCAAGTCTACGACCAAAGAAGTCTTCGAATATCTGATCTCCACAGTAGAGAATACCACAGCATGCAAATTAAAATATTGCATTAGATTTCAAAGGTGAAATTAGCATCCTTAAAAACCAAAAAAAAAAAAAACAAAAAAAGCTACAAATGCAGACAATGTTTACAATACATCATCATCATCATCCCATCCTTAAACCAAACTGTGGACATTAGCATAAACAGCAAAGCTACAAATGCAGATAATGTTTCCACTAGGCTTTATAAGAATTATAATTAAGTGTATTTATCCAAAAAAAAAAAAAAAATTATGATGAAGTGTATGATGAAATTGTTGTAGAACTTATGGATGCAACTCAGAAAGATTTGTTTTTCCATGGCCCTACTATTATGGTGCAGGTACTATATGCATTAATGGAGCAAGTGAAGATGGACCACTTATCAGGTGGCAAATGCATTAGCGAGAGGCCACGAAGCAAAGACAGGATACTGTGTACAATTATGTGACCCCTGATTTTTTTCCTTAGCAGTAGATGCGGACTTGGTCGGAGTTTGCTTCCCTAGCATTTGTGGTGTGAACAATTTTTGAATTCTATAAATGTTGTTTAGCACCAAAACAAGCAATGCCCAAATTTTCAATACAACTAAAACTAAAGAAGGCAGCACTCAAGAAAGAAAAAAAAAAAAGAAAAAAAAAAGGAGTTGAGCAGCACTTATACAATAAAAGCATTGACAAAATAAAGCCACAAATCAATAAAACTAAAACCAATAGAACAATTCTGAAAGAATGTACTTATATTGTCTCGGAAGAAATCTTTAAATGGATTATGAAAATCATTGGGAACGCCACCGTCTCCTTGTTGTACATATGCCTCATGGCCAACCTATAAGATAGTGTGTACAGACTATGTAACTACAGATAAAGACTAAAGTGGTAGGAAGAAAAGTGCTGAATTATGTTAAAAAATGGAAAGCTAATGTAGTTTCTAAAATGCACAATTAGGTAGTATTATACAGAGTAGTTTTACTTAGATGCAACTATAAAGGCAAAGCTAGTTGATTTGCTCACTCAAATAAAAAAATGAACAGGATAACAAGCTTAGCTACATTAAGATTTTCAACATGTGATTAAAGCCCACTTTCCACAGTAAATAAGTTTGATTTTCAATGTCGGACTATAGTTCTTCATCCCAGTAACTAAGAACTGCAATTGTATGCATAATATTTTGGATTGAACACATACCATCTGCCATTTAAATCTAAAAGTGTGTGCGAGTGTGTGTATTTAAGCTCCAAGTTGTTGTGGCAGCCCAATTGTGGCCCAGGTTTATACAAAACCACCAGTTTAATGGATTTGACTGGGTCTTCTGCTTGTGAGCTTATCAAACTGGTTCAGTATCCCATTCAGGGGTTTTAGTCTGTGCTTGAAGAACACCAATTCCCTCATGCAAAAAGATAACAAACTCCATGGTTATAGAAAAGGGAAGAATGCTCTTAAGAACAGTGTCAACAGAACTTCCCGTAAGGAACAAGAAATACTCTTCCAATAATGCTCATATTATATATAGGACATCTTTCAAAGGTTTATACTATGAAAAGGATATGAACATGCAGTCAGAAATGTTTAATTCCATGCAAGTTTTTCCTATCCTTTTTTGTGTTATCCAGAAGACATCTATCCAATTACTTTCAAACAATAGGATCAACAAGAATTTCAAACACAAGGAGTTTGCATGGTAACAGGAAATTACTGGTTTGTTTGAAAGTTTAGAGAGGGAGGAGAGTAGAGGGGAGTAGAGTAGTGGGAAGGAGAGTAGAGGGCAATGATTACCCTTCACCTTGTTTGGATGTTTTTAAAATTAGTAAGGGGAAATGGAGTAATTAATCATTCCTCTTATTTGGAGGTTTTAAAAAGTATGATAGAAATGAGAGAAAATGATTTAAATACAGAAATTTACCCCTATTTAAAAATGGACCCGCAACATTGGTCTATAATTAATTTGTTAAATTAAATAATTATTTAATCAATATTTTCATTCTATCAAATACCACTAATAAAATTATAAAACTACTATTAACTATGTTAGGTTTTAAAGACTTAGGATTTTATGTATTTAGAACTCTAATGTGTAATGTTGGCAAACCATGATCAAAACAATATGTTTAGTCTTGTTTAGGCTTGCTCAAAGTTGTGTAATTCATGTAAAGTTGGAATCGAGAGGCTGCAAATGTATTAGTGCATTTCGGCCTAGCTCGATCGATCGAAAGTTGGCCAGAATATTTTTCTGCAGAATTTCCAACTCAGCCCTATCTCATTAAATGTTTAGGGTTTTATGTTTTTGCCCTAGGTATATAAGGCAAAACCCTAGCCACGTTTTGTGAGTTGCTCTGGTTGTATTATCACTCATACTTTGCGGTTTGTGTGAATCTCTTGTAAAATCCTTTAGGAGCTTTCTTTCACATAAACTTAGGGTTTTCAAGGTAGATATATTATCAACACCTTGATGATCAACTCAGTTACTGCCATTGGAGTTTAAAGAAACACAAGCGGGAGTGCTTGTATCTTGTGGAGAATCCAAGAAAGAAGGAGCCCATGGATTCGGAGTTTGCACGTGGTCGTGTCAGTAAGTTCTACTAGTGGGTAGCAATAAGAAGTCGAGTGTGGGGGTTTGTAAGTCTTATTGTATGAACTTTGATTCTTTCAAGATAGTGGATTCAAGTTTACCTTAAGGATAGCTAGGTTAAATCCTTCCCAGGTTTTTACCGATGTGGTTTCCTGAGTCATTATATTTTTGTGTTATTTATTTTTCCGCTGCTTTATATACATGATATGATTGTTTGATTGTGATAACCTAGATTTGCATAATTTGACTAAATTAATCACTTGGCTAATTCTCTAGGTTAATCCAATTGTTGTTTTAAGGGGTCTAAAAACCTAACAAACTATTATAAAATAATTTTTATTACCTCAAAAAAATTATAATAAAAATAAAAATAATTTTTCTTTATTTATGGAAAATTTTTAAGAAGCTTCACATAGGAAGCTCAGCGCCGTCTTCAACTCCCTCGGCTCCTCCTTCTCCGACGAGGACGAGCTCCGCTGCGTCATGGACGATTTCGACTCTGACCACGACAGCTTCATTTCCCTGACCAAGTTCGCCGCCTTCTGCCGCTCCAGCTCCGAAGATGGAACACACCTTGTGCTCGCCAACAAGCTCTTCCTCTTCAGGCACCCTTACGTTCAGGACATCGAGAAGGTCTGCCTCAAAGACAAGGTCTTCTCTGCCATCAAATCTGATGGTAAACTCCTCCTCCTCCTCCACCAATTCCACAACCGCCGGCTCATGCATTCCTCTGATTCACTCAAGTCACAATGCTTTGTTTTTTTTTTTTTTTTTTTTTTTTTTTTTTTTTTTGTGTTTTGTGTGTAGATATGGCTCCGTTGTATGAAACCCAAGCTGCCGATTCGGTGTTGGAGAGAGATCAGGGGCTCCTAGATTCGATGCATGCTAAGATCGACGAAGAGATTAAGAAGCTTGACAAAAAGTGAGCTTTTATTTTTTTTTAAATTTAATTTTAGATTTTGGTTTTATTGAATTTCGACGTAATTTGTTTTTTCAGTGAGAGAATCAAGGAATGAAAAATAAAATTTTGAATTTTTTTGAAAAATATCCTGTAAAATATTGAAGAATTTCTTTTAAATAATCAAGGATTATTTATATAATCAGTTTGTAATTTTGTTAATTTAGAAAGGGTAAATTGGGAAATTCACTTAGTAAATAATTTATGTACTCTACTCTCCCTCCAAATTTCTCCAATTTGGGGAAATTAAAAATGAGGAGTTAGAGGTAGTTGGAACCCCTACAAACCCCTCAAAATCCCTCCCCCTCCTTCTTTAAAAAACTTCCAAACAAGGTAATTGAATTACTCTCCCTCCCTTTACTCTACTCCCCTCCTTTTTTTTAACTTCCAAATAGGCCATACTATTATTCAAATCCACCAAAAATATTCCAGCAGAAAGCCGGTCAAAATATAATTGTAAGTTAACAAATTGAGTACATTTAAGAATAGCTTGACAATAGCACGAAATTTTAGTAATACTTCCAGAGCCCAAATAAATAAATAAATAATTTTAAAAAAATCCTAAAATGAAAAAAGAAATACCTGGCACGATATTCAATTGATTACTTTCAGATTTTTGTTAACTATTGCGTGTAAATTCAGATAAAATGCAACATACCTGGGCATATTTCTTGCATTGGACTCAGTTTCTTTGATAGTGGATATAGATTGAAAATGGAGTCATCTTTTTACAAAGGGATTTGGCTATTAAAGAAGAACCCAAATCAAACACATTACCATCTGTTGAGTAAATCCACTGGACGCCTTGAATCAGATGTCAAGAGGGACTAGAGGAGCTTGAAGGGTCTCCCGCGTCTGAGTCCGTTGAGATACCAACATTCGTATGTGAACCATTTTGAGATAGTAAAGGTGAGCAGCTCTGTGTCGTCATCAATATTTTGAGAATTGTGTTGGTTGATAACGGAATTCTGAGGAGGACAGTACATATGCATTCCACATGTACCCCCATCCTTGTAATCACAGGAGCGTATTTTCCGTTTCTACTTGCCCAATGATCGATTTTACATGAAATCTCAACATGATTCCAATCACCTTGCATCAAGTCTCCGAATCTCCTCTATAATCGGCTGTGAGGTTCACCATAAAACCACAGATGCCGCCAACCCCATCCTGGGTACTCTTCGCCATGTCATTATCCAAGACGAACACACTCTCACTTAAAATCACAAACACACTCTCTCTTAGGCATTTTATCAAACACATAACAGTCTACTTTTCTTTTGACTCAAAAAACAGGATTATATTCTCTGCGGACATGACCATAAAGCTCAAACACGAGCTCATCTTCAACAACTTCAAGACCAAGGCACGAACGTCCATGTAAAGAAAGAAGGTTGTTGAAGAAACTAGAAACTTCTCATTGATTGAATGTTTACAAAATGAAAAACTAACTACAAATAATTAACAACTTCCTATTTATATACACCAAGAAAACAGGGGCTAAACCTCCCGCCTAAAATAACTGCTTAACAAACTTTAGCAAACTCCAATCAGTGCTTGACAGCTGTAATGCACTACTTCTTCCTTCTGGCACGTGTTGTAACTGCTTTTCCTTCTGTCGTTTTCTTCTATTCCATATTCTTCTTATTGCTTTAGCTTTGTATGTCGTTTAAGCTCTGTTTTCCCTTTAACAAAGTGCACATATTGATCACCAAATAAGCATGAGTTACACTAATACAAATTTTCTGTACATTTTTTTGTGTACCACTCTATCTTCCACCAATAGCAACTTGCCATATATTGATTTTACTTTTCTTATAAAATAATTGGAGTTGAAAATAGAAAAAATCATATACATGGCCAGTTGTTATTGGTAAAACATAGAATGGTAGATAAAGAAAGGTACAGAAAAATTGTATTCAAGTTAAACGTCTTGATCCCTGCACAAAGTCAGAGGGAAATTTTGAGAAAAAACCAAATTGACACCAAATGTGCTAGGTAAAGGCAAAGGAATATTAGATCTCACACCAAACATGGTCATTTTTGTCTCATAATTAAATTCCTCCCTCATCAAGTTATGTGCGAACCTATTCAATGGTAGTATTAACTAGCTGACACATGTGGTTTATACAAGTATTGATTTGAGTTTCACCACGCGGCCTACTAAACGTGTGCAAAAAAAAAAAATCTACAAAATGGACAGGTTTTTAAGCATTCTTATATCATCCTAGTAACGGCTATTTTTCTTTTTCTTTTTTTGAACCTAGAAAAAACGAAGATTAATAAACAATAAAGCAAAATGATTATTTTCTTGTTCATCATTTCTAAAATCAAAAAGATGTGATACTATAAAATGATAGACTGACTTTACAATTAACATGCATACATCAATTCCAATGGTAAAGAATAATAAACAATATTTACAATAACAACTTGGATATTTGGATGCAAGACTTAAAATGTTCTCTCCCTCAATGATAGGCTTATCATATTCTGCTTGCTCTTCTTTGGCACGCTCTTTCAATTCACACTGCTTTGGAGTTAGGTAGTCAATTGGGTTCCCACCAATGTTGTTAATACCTTTCCGGAATGCAAACTAGAACAAGAAACCCCCTTTCTCATTCGAATAAAATTACAGGTCATTTTAGTCTATTTCGGTCCATTCCAGCCTAAATTGGACTTTGGGTCTGTAGTAAGTTATCTAGTTGTATCTTAAATTTTTTTTTTCTCCCACTTATAAGTAACCCACAAAAATACAAATTCTGAAGCAATTGAAATTTTCATTTCAAGAAAATTTTGGCACCAAATATGCATTGATAGTGGTAAAAAAAAGAGTGATGTTAGTGGTAGATTTAAATGAGAACCAGTAAAACTTTGCCTACTAAACCGTTATGAAAAATGTTGTAAATTTTTTTGTGTATTACTTTGTTTTTTTTTTGAGAAGTGCTACATCAAATCCTAGATGTTAAGTTGTTACTAGTTCTAAATTCTAATTTCAACCTACCACTAAAATTATTTTTTTACTATGATCAATAACAGCTCGTAATAACATGCTACTTAAGATTTGTTATAAAAATGGTATGAAAAATGTTATGGATGTACTATTTATTTCTCTATTTTTTTTTCTTGTTTTTCGTTTGATATAAAAATATTATTTTATTTATTGACTAATATTTGGTTTTAATTAATACTATTACAATAAAAAAATTAAAAAAAAAATCGTATTAGTTAAAATTTGGGGGCCTTTTATATACTTGGGGCTCTGGAAGACCGCCTTAATTACTTATGTTAGGACATATGTGATTCACTTGTTAGGAATATATGTCACTATTTTATATAATTGGCTAATCCTTTGACAAAATGCACTTTACTTGTATTTGGGTAAATATAGGATGTGTTTAATACTTCAAGAAACTTTGTTTCAAGATCAAGTGTTAAAGCCATGCAGTCTGTCCAAGATTCAAGTGAAGAAGTGCTATTTTTTTAAAGCTCAATAGCTGCTCAACAGCTAGGCTATCTATCGAGATCTTCAGTTGCTTTTTATCGCAATCTCGACACCTCTCGATAGCTAAGTTGATCGATCGAGCAATTTTCTGTCCCTTCGATAGCTTCTCGATAGCTCACAACAGATAGGCTCGACATCTCCTCGACACCTCTTGATAGATCGAGAATTACGAAATTCAGATTTCCAGATCTGATTTTCGGGCCATGCTGACATGTATGTGTAGGGTTTCTTTTCTCACAACTCTAGACATATATAAGGCTTATTTTAGAGGTCGTCACATAAGAGAACATAAGGAGAACATATGCAAAAAGGTGACTGATGCCTTATTCTCTTTAAAAGAAGCTACTACGTCTTTGCACCTTAGGGTTTTGTTGATGAAGTGAAGAACTTTGCAGCCAACATATTCTTCAAGTTGGTGTGTTAGTCACATACTGGGAGCCGTGCATTATTGGTTAGTCACGTACTGGGATCCGTGCAAAAAGGGTGGCATTCATATATTGAAGAGTTCAGAAGTTTTGAAGTGGTAGAAGGTTTCTGCTGTAAGTTCATCTACAGGGATTGTAGAGTCTAGGGACAAAAGTTTTGTACTAAATCTGAAACTTCTCTTTATTATAGTAGATTGCTTTTTGGGAAGGTTTCGCCCTAAGTTTTTTACTGTGAAACTAGTTTGTTTCATTGGTTTTCCGAGGTCATTATATGTTGTCTTATTTATTTTTCCGCTGCATGATTTTGACATAATATTGATGTTTGTTTATTTTAACAAGTTTTATTCATAATAAATCTAATTAACAAATTGGATTTAAAACTTGTTAATTCTATCAACCGGAGTCTAAATTTCTCAACAAGTGGTATCAGAACGGGTACACTCTGATTGGATTAATTTCCCGAGTGTGATCCTTGACCCCCGTTGTCATGGATCGTGGACAATCTCTTTTGATTCCTCCTTTATTTGATGGAACTAATTATGCGTACTGGAAAGTTCGTATGAAAGTTTTTTTGCAGGCTCTAGGTGAACAAGTATGGCAAGCTGTTGAAGTTGGCTTGATTAAGCCAAAGGAAGTGCCGGTGAATTGGGATGATACAACAATCAAAGCGGCAAATTTCAACAGTAGGGCCTTGAATGCTTTGTTTTGTGGGGTGACCAATGAGGAATTCAAGAAAATATCATCCACAAAAGTTGCCAAGGAAGCATGGACCATTCTTGAGATCACCTATGAAGGTACCAAGGCAGTAAAGACTGTGAAGTTTCAACGACTCACTAGTAGTTTTGAAGAAATAAGGATGGAAGAGGATGAGATCTTTGATGAGTTCTATGCTAAATTCAAGGATATTGTGAATTCTACCTTCAACCTTGGAGAATCTATAGCAGAATCTAAGATTGTTAGAAAAATCCTTAGGTCTTTACCTGAAAGATTCCATGCCAAGATCATTGTCATTGAAGAAGTGAAGGACATTAATCAACTTCCTTTGACTGAACTTGTAGGGAACCTTCAAACCTATGAGATGGGATTAGGCTCAATAGGAAAAGGTGAAAAGAGTACAAACTTGGCTCTTAAGGGTATAGAGGAAGAGATTGAGGACTCTGAAGATGAAGATGAAGATGAGGATGAGGATGAGGATCTAACTTTCATAACTGATGAGATTATCAAGCTTCTTCAATTTAGTAAAAATGATAAAGACAAACCTCTTAGGAAAAATAAATCCTCTAAGAAGGGCAAGAATGAGAAACCCCTTATCCAATGCCATGAGTGCAAAGGTTTTGTTCATGTGAGGATAAAGTGCCCAAACAATCTTATGAAGGAAAAGACCAAGAATTCAAAAGATAAAGGGTTGGTTGCTACTTGGAGTGATACTAAGAATGATTCTTCTGATGAGTATGTGGATGAATGTGGTCACTTTATGACTTTTGCTACCACAACCGATAAGGTGATTGTGGAGAGTGCTAGTGACAGTGAGGATTCTTCTAATGATGAAGTACTCAAGAAGTTGACCCTTCAGGAAGCCTATGATAAGCTATGCACTGAATTTATAAAATTTGAAAAGATTTCTCATCTTTGTAGAAAAGAGCTTAATGGGGTAAAAACTGAAAAAGCTGATTTGTTAGTCAAACTAGATGATACTACAAGGTTGGTTGAGACTCTTGTTATAGAGAACACCTCATTAGAAGAGAAGGTCAAGAATCTTGAGGTTGAGCTTAGTCAAGCTAGAACTCAGATAGAGAGGATGTCTAATGCAAAGCTTAATGAGGTATAGAGTGCTCAAAAGCCTAGTTCTGATAAGACTAGCTTAGGATATGTTGTTTCCTCTGCCCCTCCTCTTCCACGGCTTCTGGATCAAAGATTGTTTTTGTCCTCCAATCTAAGAAAGGTGATAAAGGTATGAAATCTAAAACTGATTTGGCTAATTCTACATCCTTTGTTAGACCTCATGTTTGTCATCATTGTGGTATTTTTGGACACATTCGTCCTAATTGCTTTAAGTTGTATTCTCATAAGCAATTGTCCAAACGGTCACAGGTTTCCTCTCAAGGACTTACACCTTTGTTTGGAGAGTTATTAAAAGGTTTGAGCTGTTTAACTCAATTTTAGGAGAATTCTAATTCTTCTATTTTCTTTAGTAGACATATTAGGACACGTGCCTTTTCATCTTCACGGTCAAAGACTCATGCTGTGTGGGTGAGAAAAGAGCTTAAGACTTAATTGTCTTTTCTATTTGTCCTCTACTTTAATTCTTTCCATTTAAAGTAGGACTCTCTTTGCTTGATTTTTTATCTGCTTTTGGAATCATGCTTTCATGCATCTACACCCTTCTATCATGCCTTCACGCATATGCATCTTTCTTTCATGCTTTCATGTTTTTTTTTTAGGTTTTTTTTTTTTTTTGTTTAGTTTTTTTTTTTGTTTTGTTTTCAAAATAAAAATAAAAATGAAAAATCTAAAAAATACAAAAACAGTGTGTTTGTGTATATTTGTACTTGTGTACCTTGGATGGCCATTGAAACAAAGTTTTCTAAATTTTGTATCTCTTGTACCTTAGATGAGCATCTTTATGCACAACTAAGCAGGTGAGCTTTGTGGCTCATGTTTGTGATGAGTAAGATTAAGTAATCTCTTGTACTTAACACTCGTATCACTCTTTTTGACGAGAAGGACTAGAAAATCCTAAGAGAAAGGCATAAATAACCATCTCACCACTGTTTCCCGCCAATCATGAATGACATTTGTGTGCTTCAGCATAGCAAAATTGGAATGTCAAATGCTTAACATAATTAAGTATTTCTTTTCTTTCTCTTATATGCCCATGCATGATTTGCTTAAAAATAAAAACTAAAATAAATATGCAAAGAAAAATCAAAAGCAAAAAGATCAAAATGCTTTTAAATATGATTGCAAGCGTGTATTCTAGGAGATGTGAGAGTTATAGGATGTACTTCGAATGTGATAGTCCCCATCAAACAGTTATGATTGTGTGTGAGTTAAAGTGATTTTCTCATATCTCAAATCGTCATAACATATATACACTTATGCAATTTTGTGATGTTTTTCACACACAATACGCAATATGCTTTGCTATTCTTGATACATGTGCAGGTACAATGTGATTTGGTCATCACAAGGTTTACATGTGTTCATGTATGCTCACTAAATTGTCTTAACTTGTTTTTGAAATATAAAAATTAGTTAGTCTTGTTTTGTGTGTGTGTGTGTGTGTGTGTGTTTTTGATCTATGTGCTTAACATTTTTTTCTTGTTGAGAGATTTGTTTTTCACATGTTTTGCATCTTTCTATTATCTTGTCATCCATAGCATTTTGTTTCATTACATTCATACATTTATATGGATTTCTTGTGCCTCCCCTTGATCATCCTTGATCATCTTTATATCTCTTGGGTGAAGCTTTCTAGCTTCTTGTACCCTTTGTCAATCATGACAAAAAGGAGGAGAAATTGTGGAGACTTTGTGGATTCTTTTGTTTTTAAGATTCTACATGTTAGGGAGAGAAATACATGTCTCTATAAGGGGGAGATGTGTTTCATCTTGTTAGGGGGAGTGCTTACCTCTTTCTTCTTGTACACCGGTCTTGTGACCATGTTTACATACATTGTGCTTATCTTTGATATTTATATATACAAGCATTCTTTGATTTTCACAACTATTATATTTCTTTTCTGTTTTTATTTGTCTTATGATGAAAAAAAAAAGTACAACCCACCATCAGTTTTTATTGTAAATAAATAATAAATAAATAAATAATTTCCACCAGATGAGGGCCAAAAAAGTTTGATCTATGCATGCTTGATGAATGGGAAATTGATAAAAACTTTACTACACATTTTATTATTTTAATTCTATAAAGTACCGTCAACTACAGGCTTAATTATTTTTTTTGAGGAACAACTACAGGCTTAATTAGAGATAATTATTTTTTATATTTATATTTTCTGTGATGCCTACATGAGAATTTATCAAATAGGTAGAAAAGTATATAATATTTTTTCCTAATTTTGACACATATTTAGTTATTATACATATTAGCATTTAACCCACGCAATGCGTGGGATCATTTTACACCGTATAAGACAATCAACTTAAAAGTTATTTACAAAAACACCACACAAATTATGCTTTTGTGTATATATATATATATATATATATATAGATGTCCAAAAAAACACAATTGAATGATGATTCTTTCTTGGACCAATCCAATTATGATTCTAAAATCATAACATAATTGAGTACTAACTGAATATATAGCAATACTACTACATGTTTATTTGGTAGGGATATTCAGTTGAGAATAATTTAAGAAACAGGGTAGTATACACATAATGCCTTGGACAATGTTTCCTAATAATTACTATCAATAGATATTAAATGAAACTGGTGCAATCAATCATAGAAAATATAAATTGTATTAATCTTCTCTATAATAAGCTAGGATGCAACTATATCTATACATCAGATATATTTGTTTCTCTCTTCAATTTCAAAACTATTAAAAATTCACAAAGCATCGATCATTATTATAACCTTAAATCACAAACAAAATGTAAAACTTAAAGAAATGGGAACAAAATATTTTTCTCAAGTAGATTTCTTGCATCATATTCAGAGTTCAAAATAACATTTATAATATTTAACGAATGCATTATAGTATACAGTTTATAAAGAAATCAGCAAGTGTGTTTTGTTGCTAGTTTAAATAATACAAAACGCATGATACAACAATACATATAAGTAATAGAAATAAAGAAATGCACTTATCCAAAAATAATAATTAATTATAATAACTACATATTAAAATCTTTCAAATATTTTATTTCTTGCTTAATGACTTCACGCTTCATTTCTAAATCTTGTAGGCCGGAAGTTGTCAACAGCCATGCCTTTGAACATTGCGTTTAATCTCGTAACTTCTTCATCAGCTAAACATATCAAAAATATCATCAGCCAATAGAAAAAATATTCCTAAACCTAGAAAAGCTTACATAATGTAAGTTGAATCTTGACCAAGGAAAATCCAATAAATAAGAAAAACAAATTAAAAGTGAACATGATATGATAAAAATTCTAAGATAGCTTTGTTATATTTATACAAATAGAAGTAAATGTAATATTTTAGCTTGGTTATATTTATACATATAAATCATAAAGAAAAAAAAGTAACAATAATTAATTTAAAATACCTGCAATCGCCTTTGTAATATACATTGGTTACACCTCACCCACATAAGTCATTTTTCTTTTATACACGTGTGTGCACCAACATGTAATTGCTGAAACAATTAGCCACCATAAACCTGTCTCTCATCTTCACGTTTGCTTAAACCATTTCTATCATCCATATTTAACTAAAAAGAAAAATCCTATTAAATGTCAATTCATAAAATTTTAAAATACATATAATAAGAAGGACAAAGTTTAACTACAAACTCGCTTGTAGCCAATGTCAAATTTCTTACTAATTAGATGTTCTTTACTATTCAATATGAAATGAGATTTTTTGCAAGAAAATCTGTAAAATAAGAAAAAATGACCCTTAAACAGCTAAATCAAGTTGTTGCATAATACTACAATTTTACAAAGTACTATGAAATCATAGGTCAGTACTTTGGTGACACTTAGTGTGAAATTATTTAAGTTTTCGAAGTGCTACATAAAATCACAATGTCAGTCAAAATTATTCAATAACTTTAGAGAGAATTTAGCACCAATTCAGACTTGATAATTTAGCATTTATAAATTAGAAAGCAAAGATAATCAATATTAAATTTGGAGTATTTCATGTAAAAACTGTTCATATCCTAACACTAACACTAATTAATCAAAAGAATATCTATCTTAGAATTAATTTCATTGAAATAAAACAGACATGCCTTTTCACAATTACTTGGAGCCAAACAAATTAACCTTTAATGCAATATAATCGCAATCATGTTGCAATAGTCTTTGAAGGCAAGAGTTATGAAATAAAACCTGAACATAATTAAATCAATGAGTTTAGAAAACAATATATCTCTTACCCTTTTCTCTCTAACAGTTGCATTACACATTTTCTTTCTATTTCTTTGCTTCAAATTTAGGTCCCCAAAAAGAAAGTCATTGGAACCCAATCCACCACTCTTATTGATCTGCATAACAAAAAAAGTAAATCGCAAGCACCTTATGCTGCTAGTACTTCCTAAGTCCAACATCTTTCTATTTTTTTTTTTTTTTTCTTTCAAATAGGTAGGGATGACAGCAAATCAAGTGTTTTCCAAAACTACAAATTCACATTTCAAGATACACTGTCAAAACTACATTAGAGAGTCCTGGTTGACTGGAAACTATCTACATCATTAGTGTTTTTCTTTTTTGCTAAGATAGTTCAATAGAATTAGAATTTACCATTAAATTGAAATTTATTCTAGATTTTCCACCTAATCAATTTCATAATGTCTTACTTTATTTTAACTCAATAAGAAACTTTGGAAGTGTACTATCTTACATATATTGTAATAATGGTAGTGAGTACTTTATAAGAGCACAATGTTTATCAAATTTGTTTTTTTAACATGTACATGAAGGTTTCATGATGTATATGCTTCTTCTTCAATGAATAATTCCTTTTATTCTCATACAATCATTTGAAATAAAGCTCACATGTTAAAAACATATCATGACTATGCCAATGCAATTGAGGGACTTTAGTAGTAAGTTTTTTAGAAAAATGCAGTAAAATGAAGAAGTTTCTAAATATCAGGTCAGAAGCAAGGTTTCTGCAAGTGACAGAAACTGATCCAACATACTTAATAGATATAATTCTGAACTTCATCATAGCTGGAAAAGGAAACAACAATTTTTGAAAGTTAAAATGACTAAAATGATCATTAAGGGATGCAAATGTAGATAAAATCATTGTTTGCTTAAGCTTTGAGACCAACTTAAGTAGATAGCCATTTGTCTAAACCTTCATTAGAATGTTAACAATTCAATAGCCAAAATAACAAAAGGCTTAGAAAGAGTACTTCACTATTGAGGATCACACCAAACCGACTTTAAATCTTTGAAAGTAGAATCCCAGGCTGGTTATGATTTTTTCTTTTTTTTGCACGCTGAATTTGCACTTCACTTTTGGTCATCAGGGGGAAAAAAATAGCAATGTTGCAGTGCTTATAATTTTCATGCGACACTGACAGACTTTGTGAAAAATTAGGACGCTGAGAAAGCATTGGTTTCATAAGTAATCTAGCTTCTTTTATATAAAGACATGCCTCCCACACAATGCAAAGACCAAATAACATGCAGAGAAAAGGCACAACTGACATTGTATTAGCAAATAAATTTAGCTAACCAACTCCAAAACTCAACCACCACAAAACAGGTTCCAAAAAAATAACAAATTGCTATATAACGTCATAGATACAGTTGATCTACTTACAAAAGAGGATTCTTTCACACACAAAAATAGTCATTGATTAAAATGCATTAGGGAAATGAACAAACAAAATCTGAAATTACTGAAGGATCAAACCTCATCCAATCAACCAAAACTAAATCAAGAACAAAAAAAAAAAAAAGAGTCAAGTAGGTATCTAACTGGAAAATAGTGATTATGAAAAATATTGATTTTACACCAGACAAAAATTGTATTCTTTGTAATAGGTGCAGATTTTTAAACCCGTCAAAAATTGATCTTACACAAAATATTAATAGGTTGTAGATTCTTACATGTTTTCTCAAGGTTGTTCAGCACCCTTTTGTCTTGTCATCTCACTCTAGTATGCTCCTGAGTGAGATTGAATACTTTCTTAACTTTTCAGTTGTCATAACTCTAATACCATTCACTTTGATGTTTGAAAGCCTAATAGAGAAAAACCTCAAAGACCACAATATAGCAGTAGTCTTCCTCTCCACTTTCCAACTCTAACAGCCCCTGAAAATGTTGCAATCTCTTTGATTCCTACATTGAAATAATACACCAATCCAATTGCCTTTCTTAGACTTTGAAGCATCAATTAAGACCAAGATTTACCAAAAATAGAAAAAAGAATCCCTCCGTGTCAATGCTGCTGTTGTCCCTGTTTCCTAACAAATCTCCTTCCAAATGAACTACATCAAGAATTCCAAATGCACTAAATCAAACTACATAAATATAGCATTCTCATAGACACCACCTCAAAGACAATAGGTCAGCATAAAAAGTTTCCTTCTCAAAGACAATATGGTCAGTAATAAAAGTTTCATTCTCCTTCCATAGGCATTTAATGATCCTCTATTTCTAATTTATAACCCAACTTACGTCAAAATAACTCTGCCTCCTCCACAATAAGTCAATAACACAACAGTGTTAAATAATTGGTATTACAATAAAATAATTATTTAGTATAGTCAGTCAACCAATTACTTAAATTTGAAAACAATTTACAGAAAAGCAAAAGGACTAAGACAGTATTGAGAAAGCTAATGTTTGATCTATGATAAAAATAAGTGGCAAAGTGCAGATAAAAGAGCAAAACACTGCAATATGCAGCATGCATGTAACAAAAAGTTGCGGTAGTCACGTCAAACCAAAATATTAAATAAAAAGTTTAAGAGGATGGCAAAGAGATGGTGGTTTTCAAAGATTATATTATATACCCATCTGATAAAAAGCGGAAAATAAAATAAATCAGAGGAAGATATAATGCTTGAAGCATATTGGCATCAGTGGAGGAAGAAAGGCATTTTAACGTTCAATACCTTCTTATTCTCTGTGTTCTAGGGTTTTATTTTTTCAAATCAGAGCAATTGCAAACGAAAACTTTAAATATATACTGCAAAAACCTTGACAACAATGGTTGAAAAGAAACATGGGCAGCAAAATATAAAGAGGGGAAAATATTTCAACAAAAAATTAATAAAAGCATAAATGAAGTGATAGAGCATTATTTTTTTGGCAACACATAAATCTATGTTCTTCAGCATTAAATCGATTCATGGAGATCTCCAGAGATTTCTATTTAGAGCGGGAACCAAACTGATTTTGAACTGAGTCTGCTAATTTAGTGATAACATAAGCAGTTATGTTCGTAGAGTTACTCTATATTAAAATCCATTTGGTTTGGTGATTTGGGAGATTAAACGTACGTTTTGAAAACCCCAAATGTGATTTCACAATAACTTATGAAAAACACTATGATTGAGCTACTTGTTAGGATAGACATTATCTCTTATTGGAATAAATAGGGATAGTATTTTAGAGAGAGAGAGAGAGAGAGAGAGAGAGAGAGAGAGAGTTGTCCTATCGTTGGACCTTGCCCAAGATCATTACCAATTTTGATGTATACAAGAATGAAGAAACTAGTAGTCATTGTATTGGAACTTTAAGAAAAGTAGGAAATTTTATGGGTTACTATCAAAACTTTTTTAGGGTTTAAGCCAATTTAGAGGATAGTTTGCCTATATATATCTATTATTACTTTCTGATTAAGTGTGTGAGTGTGTGTGTGTGTGTGTGTTTTTTTTAACCATTTCCCTCTTCTCTTAATCTAAAATGCTTAAAAGAGCTTATAGTCTATAATTATGTGTACAATATGCTTTAGCTTTATAGGGACCAAAAAAAAAAAAAAAAAAAAAAAAAATTTGAAAAAGTTGAAGAATTTTTATTGATGGGAACAATTCATGTTTATTGTGCTTATTTTGTTCTTAGTTTTGACGCTATGACAGCAAAGACAAGTGAGAGAGAGCAAATGTGAGGAAGTTGAGTGAAGGAAAATGGGTTGGGGTAGTAAGTTTAGGATGGGGCTAGCTAGGGACTATTTCAGCCACTATCACAACTAACTGCAATGGATTTTAAGAGTGTTGAGACCAAAAACTGCTTGATACTAAGCATTCGCATAAAGAAAACAACTCACTTGTCTTTTTGAACGTAATAATCTACATTTTTTATTTTGTTTTACATTATATTGCATGTTATGTCCCAAGTTCCATTTGCTATGTTTGGTTGTCGATTGCTGCTTCATATCACCAACATAAATTTTCACTATTGTAATGAGGCTGTTGAATATGATGTAGGCAAAAGAAGCAGTGGAGCGTGCAGTTGTTTTTGCGAAAGTATACTGCACCAAAGATGGGCATCTTGTTGGTACTGAAGTGAGAGAGAAGATTATAAGCCTTATATCGTAGCCTATTTTTTTTGTATTTCGTGCATGAATAGTATATAGCAAGTAATATGTTACTTGGTTCTTCTATGAAAACAGGATAAAATGACTGAAATTTTCAACAACAGGGGCTCACTACAAAGAGAGCGTCACGAAGGAATCCTTTAGTCAAAAGATGATACATTTGCTCAAGTGATGAAGGCAGAACGATGTGGACGTGTACGTGGGGTCAGTTTTGGACCAACCCCATCATGAAGAAGTGGGTCTAACTTTCCATGTTATACATTGACTCCATTGGCGTCCAGCGAAACAGCTCATCGAATAATTGAATTGGAAAATTTGCACCAAACTTTAAGGGATGAACTTGCCCAGTCAAAGCAGATGCATCAGGAGCAAATCATCGAATTGCAGGTGCAGCATAAGGCAAAAATCGTTGAAATACATGCACAGAATAAGCAGCAAATCGTCGAAGCACTGGCCAAGCAAAGCGGCAATCAGATGCACAGCATCAGGTGTAGATGGACGAACTGATGTCGGGCATGAGAGGCATGTTAGACCAAATGAGGCCATTTTTTTCATCTTCTATGCTTTCTCAGGTACGATTCATGTTGCATTTAATTTAATGAAAATTGTGTATTTATTGCAATGCATTGTTATGTGCTACTAATACAATGTGTTTAATATATTCAGGGTAGCTTTGCATCACAATGAGGACTCTTTGTGGATATTTTATGATTGTATGTGGTATTACTTTTTGGCTGTTCATGAAGGAAAATTGAATTTCATGAATATTATTTTGATATTATAGACAAGTTGATATATGGACAGGTCAACCAATCTTTTTTTAACTCACTTTGGTTAATTCATTTTTTAGTTGAATCTCTTGTAGAAGAACAATGAAGAGGATTAAATAGTGAAGCCATGCATTGTTCTCACTATAAGTTTGAAATAAGTAAATTTTACCGTTTTGTAATTTTAAGTACTTTTTTATGGTTCCACTTTTGTGTAATTTTGTTGGATAGGAATTTTCCCATTATCGCTCATGTTGATCATGGCAAGTCTACGCTTGCTACACTTTTGTTTTTGTTGTTGTTTAGGAAAAACAAAAACTGGGTAGTCAATGGAATTTGTATTGTTTTCGAGTGGGCTTGTTGTACTTGCTAAGTTGTCTAGGAAGAGACATGCATTGGGAATGATATGAAGTTTATATTGATTTTGAGTGTATTTTTTTTTTCATGGGTTTGTTTTTGAGTGAAGAATGAAGTATATGCTTGCTAAATTGTTTAGGGAGATGCATGAATTAGGTATTCTATGGAATTTGTATTGCTTTTGATGAGTTTGTTTCCGAGTGAAGTTATAGACTCTTCCTAGTGAAGTTTGAGTGTTCTTAGGTGATTAGAATGAAGTTATGGGTTTGGAAGGAAGCCTACAAGATCTTACTAACTTTAGTCACGTTTTAAAGCCAAATTTCTTTGGCAAACTTTACTATCACTAGCTGTGGTTCAAACTTACTTTGCCAAACTTGTTGACAATCGAAAACAAACTAAGAACAAAGGATACACTGCCTCCATTAATACTGTGGAAACTTTTTTTTGTATAGTTTGGTTTTGTAAATAAAGTTTACTAATTCATTATAGAAATTAAAAAAAAAAAAAATTGTTGCTTTTAATGAGTTTGTAGTGCTGCCTTTATATGTTTGCAGTGCCATTATGGACAGAAACTGTGTTCTACTTGTAAATCATGGATACAAAACCGATGCCCCACTTGTAGACAAGAGTTTGGAGATGGGAAGGCACCCCCTAGAAGCATTTGGGATAGCCATAGGAAGTTAGAGACTATGTGCGTAATGTTTGCAGTTGAGGCCTAACCATAATCATGTGCGATGCTTGTTGCATTTTTTTTGTGTTAAATGGACCCTAAACTTTCCTCCATTTTGTTGTTGTATTGAACTGCATATTCTTTAAAGATTGATAATTTTCCCGTATTCATTAAAGATTGATTGGAATTGTGACAGGTTTAAGAAAATTCCAGCTTGTTATTTTCTAGGAATAACAAGCTAGAATTGTGTGTGTGACAGGTTTTTTATAGTAGCATTTGTAAATTGCATTCACCATCTGGTCTAGAAAAAAAAAACTATAGCCACGCGGCTATTGGCAAATTCAAAAATTATTCAAAGGGTTGTAGCCGTGTTTAAAACACGGCTATAGGTGACAGATATAGCCACGTTTAAAATGCGGCTATAGTTGTAGCCTATAGCCGCATTTTAAACGTGGCTAAAATACCTCTTCGAACTTGTCAAAAAGGGTCCTATGGCCACACTTTTCAAACGCAGCCATTGGTCTGATCCTATAGCCACGTTTTAAACGTGACTATAACTTTCACCTATAGCCATGTTTTAAACGCAACCATTGGTCCAATCCTATAGCTGCATTTAAAACGCGGCTATAGGTTCTAGTCTTAGGCCACGTTTTAAGTGCGGCCATAGGTCCTAGTCTTAGGCCGTGTTTGAAAAAGTGCGGCCATAGACCCCTTAGGCCTATAATCACGGGGTTTATGCCACATTTAAAAATGTGGCTATAGGCCAAATCATCCTATGGCAATGTTTTTTTGACCTAAGGCCGCGTTTTACAATTTGGAAGCTGAGTAGTAAATATAACCCTTATTAATTTATTCGAAACTGAAATCCTATTGATTGCGATAATAACAATTAAGGCCTGTGTCCAACAATCTATTAGAGCACCCATTAATATAATTTTCATGCTCATTTTATCAGTAAAAGACAAATTCAGGATTTTTCATGCTAAACTCAATCCAGCAATTACCAGGGCCAAATTAAGGGCAATATATTTTTTAACGTAAACATGTACTTAAACACAAACAGCCAACCCAATTTCACCTGGAGGTGTGGCTAATTGACAAGCAACTGCTTGACTTTTTATCGATTATAGGAGACTGTTTAGAAGATTCATAAAAGAAAATTGAAAGGATCATATTCTCAAATAATTTGAAAACTAGAGTTCCTATTACCATTTTTTTCCTTCCCACTTTATCAATAAACAATAAATTCAAGATTGTTCCCGCTAAACTCAACCTAGAAAAAAGCTAACACCAAGTTTATGACAATATATTTTTATTATAAACGTGTATTAATTTAAATGTAAACTTGTGTTTTAAATAATATGAACAAATTAGATAGTTTTTTAAATTCGCCCATCTATGCATGTGTTTTTGTGATTTAAAATTTTTTTGTCCAATTAGGATATGTATATAAAACTTACATTATATAAATAAAATTAAGTTAATTATGCATTAAAATATGTTTATATACATGTTGAGCAGGGAGAGCAAAACTAGTTACTGTCCTCACTTCTTAGGTCCAGGAAAAATCCTTGAGAGACAAAGCGGGGTAAATAAACAATAAGTCCATAATCACAAAAAATTATATGCTTTAGATCACAAAACACAACTTTGAATCTTGTATACATAGTTTTCATTTAGATCACAAAGAAATGTATATAAAAATAGATCACAAAGAAAAGTACTATGTAAAAATAGAAAATTGACGTATGCTATTAGGAGAAATTATTGTGTATTCCCAGAGTACCATAAATGCGTACTCCCTCTTCTCACATGAATGGTGGGTCCCACTAATTAAATTCATGGTAGGATCCACCATTCATGTGAGAGGAGGGAGTACGCATTTATGGTACTCCGGGAGTACCTAATAATTTTCCATGCTATTAGGTATAATATAATAAAGGAAAAAGTTAATGAATGCCCTAGACTAAGGCAATTGGTTTAGGATATTATTTTAGAAATTTTAATTTTATGGGGAAAAAAACAATTAAATTTATTGATTATCTCTTAGATTTGCATCACGAAGTTTCGCTGGTTCAATATCTCAAAGAGGAACCAACTAAAAAATCTTAATACCGAAGGGTAAATTGTTACTTTTTTCGCTTAAAGAAGTTAGGGTAAATTTTTATTTAATGATTTAGCTAAAAGTTGTCATTTTAAATTCTCGGGATGTGAAAGTGAAGGATGTGGATGGCTAACAGTAGTTGGCACATGTTTGGCAAAAGGAAGAGAGATCTTATTGTTTGCCTATAGATGTTAAATAGTTCTCTCTTTATAAATTATAATTAATTTGGCTAAGAAGGATTCATTAGGTTTTTTTTGGTAAATGGATTCATTAGGTTGAAACCCTTTGTTCTTCCTTTATTAATTATGTATCTAATGCGACTTTTCATGTACACTTTGTGCCTGAATATCAAGATTAGACTTATCGGTGGCTTTTTTGGAGATTGAAGCAAATATTACAATATATGATATTCAATTCTTTTTTTTATATAGAAGAATATGATATTCAATTAATAAATCTAAGAATTTAACAATAAAACACTAACCGGCATTTAATTATTTGATAATGAATTTAACAAAGATTTTTAACATAAACATATAATTAATTAAATATAACTTGTATTTTTTTTTTTTTTTTGAGAAACAAATATAACTTGTATTTAAACATATGAAAGATTTAACTTAGATAATTTTTTTTTTTAATTTCATCCAATATGTATGTATGTTTTTCCACTAATTTAATGGATGGCGTTTTATACCCAATGAGTAATTAAGAATGTAACCATAATAAAATTTAAATTGAAAGATTAATTGGGAGAATTTTATCGAACAAGTTTTTTCACCAGGAAAAAAAAGTGCAAACATTTTAAAAACAATATACATATACACCATGATTTTTGTATATTGCAATGAAAATAATAATAATTTATTTATTTATGATTATGTGTTTTAGAACACAAAACACAACTTTGAATCATGCATAGTTTTCCTTTGAGCACTGGTGAATAACAGAGACTAGTCCTTTGGCTCCATTTAACATAATTTTAGCTTATAATCATATGTTTTCTTCACAACTAACACATAGATAAACAATAAGTCTAGAATCATCAAACATTTTAAAATAAAAATTCACACAGTGACAAGTTATTAAATTGTCGATGTAATTAAAATTTGATATCTTGTTTATTTAGTGTACACTGAAGCCACACTCTCAAATAATAAATACAATTCCTCTGAATAGAGTCGGAAACTGACACTCTTTTGATTGAAATTGTATCAATCAAAGGCGAATGTTTGAAACTTTCGTAATACACATTAGAAATGAAAATATGCCCACAAAGTACCAAAGCTAGAGCACCCATTAACATATTTTCCATGCTCATTTTATCAATAAAAAACGAATTTAGGATTTTTCCCGCTAAACTCAATCCAGAAATAGCTAGTGCCAAATTAAGGGGCAATATATTTTTAACGTAAACGTATTTAAAACACAAACAGTTGAAACAGTTCCACATGGAAGTGTATGTAATTGACAAGTTCAGGGCAATATATTTTTAAACTCAACCCAGAAACCGCTAACACCAAGTTTAGGGCAATATATATTTTTAACATCAACTTGTTTTTTAAATAATAAGAAAGAAATTAGATAATTTTTAAAATTCACCCATATATGCATGTGCTTTTGTGATTTAAAAATTTTTTGTCCAATACTAGGATATGTATATAAATATTACGTTATATGTATATATAAGTTAAATATGTATTCATATATGTTTATATACATTTTGGGCGGCCGAGCAAAACTAGTTCCTGTCCTCACCTCTTAGGGTGGGAAAAAAAATTATGTGTTTTAAATCACAAAACACAACTTTGTCTTGGACTAAGTCTTGCTCTTAAATAAAATATGTTTATATACATGTACTGTAATTTTTCTATACATTTCTTAAATACATTAATGTAATGTAATTTTATATATATTACATGTATATAAAATACATTACATGTAATTTTATATACAACTCATTTCAACTCTTAAATTAGATTACATGTATAAAACCATTCCATAATAAAAAAATCTTTGTAGCCACTCACTGTAACGTTTCACATGGTATAATTGCTTAGTTACGTACACGACATAATAACAAACCTACGCTCAGCAAAATTCTTAAACTTACATGCGTACTATTCCTTTTACAATTATTAATTAATGATTTAAAAGCTGTTATTGACATATGGTTGATCAAGGAATCATGATCTTTTTATTTGAGTGGAGGTTAGTCTTGATTTTGGTCTCGTCTCCAGCACTATTTTCATGGTATAAACACGTGACCCATGCGTGTTCAAATACTCTGGTTGTGGTATAAACACGTGGTTCTTGATACTTGGCAACTAACATGCATCATAATTGTGAACTCTTAAAAGAAAGAATAAACAATAAATTGAAAGACGTTGAAGGTTTCAAAGTTGGACCAAATATCGGGTCAGGCTTAAGTCCAGTGTTTAGTAGCACTGTGTCTGTTGAGATGATGATATGTGTCAACTTTTAAACACGTGTCACCATCTGACCGAGTCCAATGCACTGGACCTAAACCAAATCCCCAAATATCATCTTAAATACTAAATAAAAAGAAGTTGAAGACTTGAAGGTTTCAAAGTTGGACCAAATTAGATCAAAGATGATATAAGAATTAATATAATAATTAATTACATCGCAAAAAAATGCTATTGATTCTTAAACTTTAATTTGAAAGTGATTTTAGCAATGAGTCAATTTCATATTAGGATTGTTTCAGCTTGACCAGGGATGAAATATTTTGATACCAATTAATATCGATATTCATTTCAAGATTATCCTTATTTATATATTTCTATACATAAAATATATATTTGTATTATTGATAAAAGTATGAATTTATTAATTTTTATATTTATTAATATAAAATTTAAAATTCACATATTTTATAAGCCTACATATTAGCTTTAAGTGCATTAACCAATATATTAAATTAAATATAAATATTTTTTAATAATTTTTTTAAAATTTTAATTTTTTAATTGTATCAACCAAAATGCCAATATATTGGGCAGTACAATCTAATACAGATTGATATAACCAAAATAGGCTGGTACTACCCGAGTCATTTGGGTAAATATTGCTTTTTTAAAAACTAATTTGCGTTATAGTTACTGTTCGAAACTATTTAGGAAAGTGAGGAGAGAGATTGAATTTCGGCAATACTGTTGCCGAAATTCAAGAAAAAGTAGGAGAGAGAATCAGAAAAGCGGAGGAGAGAGAAAAACATGAATTACGACAATGGTATTGCCGTAATTCCTCTGCCCAATCTGCCCGGCTTGTGCGTGTGAGGAGTGCAACGTGTGAGTGCCCAAAAAAAAAAAATCCCACAATTTCGGCAATACCATTGCCGAAATTGTGGGAAATTCTTTTTTTTTTTTTAATGTGTGGCAATGGTATTTCGGCAATACCATTGCCACAATTGTGGGGAATTGTTTTTTTTTTTTTTTTTTTTTTTTATAAAATTTGTGGCAATGGTATTTCAGCAATACCATTGCCACAATTGTGGGGAATTATTATTATTATTTTTTAATTTGTGGCAATGGTATTTCGGCAATACCATTGCCACAATTGTGGGGAATTATTTATTTATTTTTTTAAATTTGTGGCAATGGTATTTTGGCAATACCACTGCCACAATTGTGGGGATTTTTTTTTTCAATTGTGGGGAATTTTTTTTTTATTTGTGGCAATGGTATTTCGGCAATACCATTGCCACAATTGTGGGGAAATTTTTTTTTTTTTTTTTTTAATGTGTGGCAATGGTATTTCGGTAATACCATTGCCACAATTGTGGGGAATTGTTTTTTTTTTTTTTTTTTTTTATAATTTGTGGCAATGGTATTTCGGCAATACCATTGCCACAATTGTGGGGAATTTTTTTTTTTTTTTCTTTGTGGCAATGGTATTTTGGCAATACCATTGCCACAATTGTGGGGAAATTCTTTTTTTTTTTTTTTTAATGTGTGTTCGGCAATACCATTGCCACAATTGTGGGGAATGAATTATTATTATTTTTTTAATTTGTGGCAATGGTATTTCGGCAATACCATTGCCACAATTGTGGGGAAATTTTTTTTTTTTTTTTTTTAATTTGTGGCAATGGTATTTTGGCAATACCATTGCCAAAATTGTGGGGAATTTTTTTTTTTTTTAATGTGTGGCAATGGTATTTCGGCAATACCATTACCACAATTGTGGGGAATTTTTTTTTTTTTTTTAATTTGTGGCAATGGTATTGCTGAAATACCATTGCCACAATTGTGGGGAATTATTATTATTTTTTTAATTTGTGGCAATGGTATTTCGGCAATACCATTGCCACAATTGTGGGGAATTTTTATTTTTTTATTTTTTTATTATTTTTTTAAATTTGTGGCAATGGTATTTCAGCAATACCATTGCCACAATTGTGGGGAATTTTTTTTTTTTTTTAATTTGTGGCAATGGTATTTCGGCAACACCATTGCCACAATTGTGGGGAATTATCGTTTTTTTTTTTATTTTTTTTATTTTTTATTTATTTTTTATAATAATTTGTGGCAATAGTATTTCGGCAATATCATTGCCACAATTGTGGGGAATTGTTTCTTTTTTCTTTTTTCTTTTTTTTTTCTTTTTTTATAATTTGTGGCAATGGTATTTCGGCAATACCATTGCCACAATTGTGGGGAAATTCTTTTTTTTTTTTTTTTAATGTGTGGCAATGGTATTTCGGCAATACCATTGCCACAATTGTGGGGAATTGTTTATTTTTTTTGTTTTTTGTTTTTTTTTTTAATGTGTGGCAATGGTATTTCGGCAATACCATTGCCACAATTGTGGGGAATTGTTTTTTTTTTTTTTTTTTTTAATTTTTTTAATTTGTGGCAATGGTATTGCCTATTTCGGCAATACCATTGCCACAATTGTGGGGAATTTTTTTTTTTTTTTTTAATTTGTGGCAATGGTATTTCGGCAATACCATTGCCACAATTGTGGGGAATTTTTTTTTTTTTTTTTTATTTGTGGCAATGGTATTTCGGCAATACCATTGCCACAATTGTGGGGAAATTCTTTTTTTTTTTTTTTTAATGTGTGGCAATGGTATTTCGGCAATACCATTGCCACAATTGTGGGGAATTATTATTATTTTTTTTTAATTTGTGGCAATGGTATTTCAGCAATACCATTGCCACAATTGTGGGGAATTTTTTTTTTTTTTTTAATTTGTGGCAATGGTATTTCGGCAATACCATTGCCACAATTGTGGGGGATTTTTTTTTTTTTTTTTTTTTAATTTGTGGCAATGGTATTTCGGCAATACCATTGCCACAATTGTGGGGAAATTTTTTTTTTTTTTTTTTTTTTTAATTTGTGGCAATGGTATTATTGCCACAATTGTGGGGAATTTTTTTTTTTTAATTTGTGGCAATGGTATTTCGGCAATACCATTGCCACAATTGTGGGGAAATTTTTTTTTTTTTTTTTTTTTTAAAACTTGTGGCAATGGTATTTCGTCAATACCATCGCCACAATTGTGGGGGAAATTCTTTTATTTTTTTTTATTTGTGGCAATGGTATTGCCGAAATTGTGGGAAAAAATCAATTTCGGCAATGTCATTACCACAATTGGGAAAACAAGTTTTTTTTTCCTCCAATTTTCGACAATGGCACTGCCACAATTGCCATAAGGAGTAACTTGATTCTTATTTTAAAATTGAGGACAGCATTATTTTTTTGACCGATGTAGTGTGTATGTCACGTTCTTTTCTTTATTGTAAAAGTACCCTATGAAACAAATAAGGATTGATTCAAGTACAATGAGTACATTGATTCTTATTTTAGAAAAAAGTATAAAGAAGAAAAAATGATTGATGTGCACACTGTAAATAAAAACAAAAAAAATACACACATTCTTATAGAAGAAAAAAATAATTGATGTGCACGTTGTAAATAAAAACAAAAAAAGTACATACATTCTTACAGAAGAAAAAAATAATTGATATGCACGTCGTAAATAAAAAAAAAAAAGTACATAGATTCTTACAATAGGAAAGAAAAAAATGATTGATGTGCACATTATAAACCAAAAAAAGCAAAGAAAGTACATATGTTTTTACAATACGAACGAACAAAAATGATTGATGTGCACGCTATAAACAAAAAAAAAGCAAAGAAAGTACATAGATTATTATGTGCACGTTGTAAACAAAAAAACAAAACTTCAATCAACCAATTGCCTCAACTTCTCATCTCATCTGATTCTTATTCTCTGCATCGAATATATTTTACTATTCATATCACACACGCCTAAAACTCTCGTAAATTTTCTTTTTTGTCTTCTTCACTTTTGTAATCTCTCTGAGAGATTCTTTTTTTTCTTTTCTTCACTGTTGTAATCTTTGTTTTCTTCACTGTTGTAATCTCTCTGAGAGATTCTTTTTTTGTTTTCTTCATTATTGTAATCTCTCAGGGAGTCTTTTTTGTCTAGGAGTCTTTTTTGCCTTCTTCAATTTTGTAATAAAAGGTAAGTCAAGTGCAAGTGTCTTCTTCAGTTTTGTAAGTACAAGCGTCTTTTTATTTCTCCTCCTTCGCTGAAGAGTTGTATCTCCTCACATAGGATTGCAAGTCCTCCGATTGTTCAGTTAGTCTTTTACTTTGCTTTAGGTGAACAGCTAAGAATTGTAAGTTTTTTTTGTTAATGTAAGTGTTTTTGCTTTGTTTATTAACTTACAGTTCTATAAATTAATAGATTTAGTATTATTGTATAAACACGTGCTTTGTAAATATTAGAAGCCAATACATTGTAAAATATTATGTATTATTGTAGTTGTAGTTAATATTATTTGTATGCCTATGATTATGATTATTGTTGTTGTTGTTGTTGTTATTCAAATTTTAGATTAATGAATTATTTTTTATGGCTATCTGATTGTGTTATTTTTTTATTTATTTTTTTTTTTTCCAAGTATCACTCCATAATTCTCACTCTGTCAGTTGGTATCACAGTTGTGGTAAGCATCTCAACTCTCTAATTAAATTTGTATTTGTTAATTTTGAAATTATTTAATATTATTTATTGTTATTATTAGTACATGACCACAAAAATTGTAATAAATTGTATTATTGTGATCTTTTTATAATCAATATGTGTTTTGTTATTATCAATTATTACATCTATTTCTTGGAAAAAATATATTGCATAATATGTTTGTTGGTTTATAATAAAGATATGTATGTGTATTATTATTATTATTATTATTATTATTATTATTATTATTATTATTATTGTTTACTACAAATGGAAGTTGCATGGTTTAACTCATTGTAGCATTTAATGTAGGATATATTTGAAATGGAGCAACAACAATATCACATCTCTAATGACGCAATGGAAGGCAATGTACGTTGCAAGATCCAAATTTATTAATGTCCTAATAATATCTACAATTATTCAATTTACATGAAAATAATTTCAACATTAGCAATATAACATTCTACATTTAAAAAAAAACAGGTTTCCAACTTATGAGTGCAATCCCAATCGTTTGCTCCCCTCCCGCAGTTAGGCGAGCGTATTATCCCATATTTACAGCAATGTAGATTATACTGTGTTACCCGCTTACCACATATAGATATTGACTAGAGTCTTATCACTTCTTTGGTGGAGCGGTGGCAATCTAATACCCATACATTTCACCTACCTACTTGTGAAATGACGATTACTCTACAGGATATAGCAATCCTTACAGGATTGCCTATTGATGGGAAAGCAGTCTGCGGGCCCACTAATTTGCAATGGGAAACAGTTTGTCGTAATATACTTGGGGTGACGCCACCTGCAACAGCATTGTCATATGGTAGCCTTAAAATAACATGGATAAGGGATACATTCTCAAACCTACCAGAGGGTGCCAATGCTATAATAACCCAACGATTTGCGAGGGCATACATGTTCCAGGTTTTGGGTTTCCTATTTGGAAATAAGAGCCAAAATAAATTGCATTGCTGTTTTCTCAAGCTCTTAGACGACTTTGGTCAAGCTGGGGAATATAACTGGGGTAGTGCCACACTTGCTTTCCTCTATAAAGAGTTGTGTACTGCTTCTATTAAAAAAAGTACGGAGATTGCAAGTCCTGTTTTCATATTACAATTATGGGCGTGGGAGCATCTTCCGTATTTGACCCCAATTCCAATAAATCCAACAAATTTAAATGTCGACGAACCATACGGTTGCAGGTATAATATTTACTTTCTATTTCTATACAATATTGTATACTGTAGTTTTTATCCTTGATACTTCCAAACCTTAAAATCAGTGGCAATCATTAATTGTGTATAGGTGGGATACTAGGAGAACGTTTACTCACACACCAACGCATGTTCTGCGCGCGTACCGTTCTAATCACGACACACAATATACTGAACAGGTAATATATCACAATGCATCAATGGTTAATTTACTAGTTATACTATTAATTTTATTGATTATAACATAGTTATTGTAATTGGAATTGCAGGTTGTTTGGACACCATACGATAATTATTTGCATCCATGGTGTCTTGCAGAAAGACATATATGGACTACAACAGCGCCATTGCTATGCTTCCAAATTGTCGAGTATTACCATCCAGAAAGAGTCATGCGACAGTTTGCATTGTTGCAAAGATGTCCAAAATGGCCTACTGACAATTTGGATAAATCTGTGCATTGTGTAAAAATGACAGGGAAGTCCAGTGTCAATTGGCTTACACATCATGATCAATACTACCGGCTTTGGAACGCGCGCGCTGAACTTGGTGTTGGGGATGAGCATTTTGATGAAGGTGTGGACTACGCAACATGGTACCATGAAAATGGTCACCTATACACAACACCAGAGGTGACTGCCCATGTGTACCAGGTAATTATTTTAGCTTTTTCAATAATACTACACTAATATTAGAACAAATTATACACAAACAAAATACTGCACTAATTTTGATAAAAAATTATTGTTTTAGCTTTTTCAATAATATTGCACTAATAAATTAATTTTTTTTTTCTGTGGTAGCAAATTGAGATCAACAATATGTTAAATTTGGCTGTTGCAAACCAACAGAGGAATGATCTCACTGCACAACAAGTCCTTACACCAATAGTAGAGGGCCTTACCCGAGTGAAGTTATCAATGGAAAAAAATATTTCCTCCGTTCCTACTCAAAGGGTGACACACTTCGGGCGACAACAAAGGCACCAAAGAAGACGGCCGCAAACCCAAACTGAAACCGGACCGTCCACCTCTACACAACATAATATGTACAGCTCTACCAAAGCAGGGCCGTCAACATTTGCCGATAATGAGCCAACCACCTTTAGTGAGTATAATCCAATTAATGTCAACAACTACGGCATGAATTTAAATGAACAGATTGGATTATCCACTTCCATAGGACAAAGATTTGAGGGTTTGTTTAGCTATGACCCTTATCCCCAACCTAATTCAACACCTTCCTCTTATCACCCATCACCACCTCCATCCTATGCTGAGCAATACAATTATGGCCAAGATAGCCAGTACAACTATAATTTCTGCATACCACAACCTTCCCAACCAGACCCTTATGTACCTTCCCAACCAGCCCCTTATGTTGGTGATTTATGCACTCCACCAAATACATGGGCATGTGCTCCAAACAGTGAGGAAGAGGCCTCCGTAACAGACTCTGAGGAAGATGCCTCAAATGAGGACAGTGGGGAAGATGCAGAAGATACAGAAGAGATGGAGGTGTCTTCAGAAAATGAAAGTGACGAAGGTGGTAATTATCAAACAGAGGTTGATATTAGAACGCAGCTGAGGCGCATGGGGAAAAGTCCTGTGCAAGCACGAAGGTACCCACAACGAGTAAATAGGCATCCTCCATGTTGTGGAACACAACAAAAACTTGATGTACCCCATCGTCGCAATGACTAATCAATGTAAAATGACTGTTTATTAAGAATATATTAAAGTATTATCGTTGTTTACGCAGCATTGTAGCAAAAAATATTATGCGTAGATAATATACATAGCACATTATACTACTAACCGTAAGACCTTTGCGAAAATGACAACAAAGTGTGTACACATTTTTTGGCATTTGAATTTAGTGTCCAATTAAACTAATCATACATCTATTTACTATAATTGTCCATTCCTAAAAATCCAACATAGAATCTATATGTGTAGCCACAACTGTAGACGCATAATAGCCCGAAAAAAAATAGTGGTCAAACTTGTATTTTTATGGTTGATCTTTTTTCCTTTGCATGATGGCTACTGTGGTGTACATTTCTATTTTTTTGACTGAATATGTCAGGGCATAAAAAAGTACGCATATTCTTGTTCATTATAATTTTTTTGACTGAACCAGTTTGGTTTATGTGTATGTCATGTTATTTCCTTTATTGTAAAATACCATATGAAACAAAAGTATAATGAGTACATAGAAGAAAAAAATGATTGATGTGCACGCTGTAAAAAAAACAAAAAAACAGAAAAAGTACTTACATTCTTATAGAAGAAAAAAATGATTGATGTGCACGCCGTAAAAAATTATTGATGTGCGTCCACAATATTTTTACAACAAATCACAGGTATTTTTTTTGTTTACAGCGTGCACATCAATAATCATTTTTTTTTCTTCCGTATTGTAAAAATCTATGTACTTTCTTTACATTTTTTGATTTACAACGTGCACGTCAATCATTTATTTCTTCTATAAGAATCTATGTACTTTTTTTTTACAGCATGCACATTAATCATGCACATCGATCATGCGGAGAATAATAATAAGAATAAAAATAAGAATCATATATTCATGCAGAGAACATTCATGCAAAGACAAAAAAAGTACTCTGATGGAATTGAAGCTTTGTTTTTTTTTTTTTTTTTTTTTTTTTTTTTTTTTTTTTTTTTTTACTTTCTTTGCTTTTTTTGTTTACAGCGTGCACATTCTTTGCTTTTTTTTTTTTTTTTTACAGCGTGCACATCAATCATGTTTTTCTTGTATATTGTAAGAATCTATTTACTTTCTTTGCTTTTTTTGGTTTACAGTGTGCACATTAATTATTTTTTTCTGTCCTATTGTAAGAATCTATATACTTTCTTTGTTTTTTTTTGTTTACAGCGTGCACATCAATCATTTTTTTCTTCTATAAGAATCTATGTACTTTTTTTGTTTCTATTTGCAGCTTGTACATCAGTTATTTTTTTTTCCATTTCGTATTGTAAGAATGTATGTACTTTTTTTAGAATAAGAATCAATGTACTCATTGTGTAAGAATCTATCATTATTTTTTCAGAGGGTACTTTTATAGTACGAAAGGAAAGAACATGACATACACACAAACTAAACTGTTTCGGTCAAAAAAAACACTGAAGATAAGAATATGCATACTTTCTTTGATCTCTCTCCTTTATTTCGGTAATGCCATTGCCATAAACCAATTGCAACAAATTTTGTTTTCCTCCCATTTTCGGCAATGGCATTGCCACAGTTGCCACAAAAATTTTCCCCCCTATTTCGGCAATGCCATTGCCACAAATCCATTACACTTTTTTTTTTTTTTTTTAAGAAATGATAAGTGTACACAATTTTTACAATATTTTTACAACAAATTCTAAATGGCAGATTGTTGCTGATTGTTATTGTTGGATTTAAAAAAATAATTTCAATGATAAATTCAAATTTGAACTAATAATAACTAATTATTGTAAAAATATTGTGTACAAAGCACATTATATTCTTTTTTTTTAATTCCTCCCCATATTTCGTATTCTCATAGTACGTTTTTTGTCTTTTTATTCTTCAGTACTTTTTTGACTGAAGCAGTTTGGTTTGTGTTTCTTACAATACGAAATGAAAGGAAAAAATGATTGATGTGCACGCTAAAAAAAAAAAAAGTCCATAGATTAATTATTGATGTGCATGCTGTAAACAAAAAAAACAAAGAATGTATTTAAACAGCATTGGGGTTCTTATTTTCTACTCTTTTTCCCCAATAAATTCCATCAACCTTCTTCTCCACTCTTATTCCCCTCATAATTCTACCAACCATTTTTAATTCATGCGTACCATACATTCTACAAACAACTATAAGTAATAACACTTGCAAATATCTATCCGTTCTTTATCTCTTAAAATGTGAGTTACATCTCTTAAGTAGTTATAGATTCTTTTTATAATATTCATGTTGATATGTTTTTGGGCATAGCTAAGCATGAAAATCTTGTTTTTCTTAAATTTTTTGTTCATGCAAATCTTGTTTTTGTATTATGTGTTTTGCAGCATGAACTAATTTGTATGATATGTTTTAAATTAATTGTCCATGAATTCTTGCCTAAAATTTCCTATAGCAAAAATATATTTCAACATTGTAGGCCAGTTTTTCCTTAAAGAAATACATAGTTTGTTAGCCTATAATATACATGTATGCTATAAGAAAAAAAAAAAAAAAAGGTTAGTATACACTGATAAACCTTAATAAAAAAGAATTTAATACTATTATTATCAGTGAAACAATCCTCTTTAACAGAATTCTCCCAGCTCTAGCTATTTAAACATTGAATGTTTTTAATGGATTACCTTCTTGTATTGCATTGTAATGGTTGTGTAGTGTTAATATATTAATACTATTATTATGTTTTAGTGTAGATGGCAGACAAGTTGTTCATTTTTCTCATCCATTCCGGCGGAATAATTAAACATGGAGAAAATGGGGTTTATTACGAAGGGCCACCTCCTTCTATGCTTCCATTAAGCCAGGGTGTTACATTTGAAGATCTATGTAATAGCGTAGCATCCACGCTTTGTATAAACAGAGAAGATTCAAAACTGACTATTTGGTATAGATTTCCGCTTCATTGTCATCCACATCCTGTGACTTACTAGCAAGTTTTGGTAGAAGATGATCGTGGTGTCAATGCAATATTCAATATGTTAGACCGCCAATATGGATTTGTAGGTGCAGAGTTATATGTGGATGTAGAGCCCATAAAAAGCCACCGAGATGTTATTCCCATTCGATATGCCAACGAAGGACCGAGTGGGCACTTCCATGATCCATATGCCACTCATATTGGTCATTATTCTGAAGATGCGGCTCATTCCCCAATCAACTTTGGTGGTGCTGACTATCATGCTCCATATACCCATGTTGCAACTGAAGACCAACATGTTCCTTATCGGCCAATGAACACCAGTGATGCTGACTATGATAATCCAACTGAGCATGTCACACAAGAGACTACTAATGATCCCAATGATACACATGGCATAGCTGCTACTACTGAAAATGCGGTCCATACATTATCAGAAAGGATGCGAGCCATGGATAATGATGACCAACTTGATGACGATGAGGTCCTTAAAGATGTTGGAGATGAACAGGAGCCTCTAAATGAAGGTAATCATGAAAGCAGTCCAGCTATGACATTCCATCAACCTTCATCACTAAGCTTTTCACAAAACACGTGGGATAATATGATTGATCCAACCCCACCATTTGAAAAGCCCACTCAGAGTATTTGGGACCCTACCCAAGAGTTTTATGTGGGCTTGCTTTTTGCCGATAAGGATGAACTACAAGCTGCTGTTAAACGCTATCACATCAAGAGGAACCAAACATTTTATGTAAGAGAGTCAGATCCAGCATGTTGGTCTGTAAGGTGCAAACATTGTTCTTGGCATCTTCGAGCATGCTTGCGGGCTGCACATGGGTTGTTTGAGGTTAGGAAATACAAAGGTCCACACACATGTACAGAGTCCACGCTCACACAAGATCACGAGCAATTAGACACCCATGTTATTGAGAAAGAGTTGAGGGATGTTGTCAAAAATGATCCAACCATAAAGATTTCTTCACTTCAACAGACTCTTTACAATAAGTACGAATACCGACCTTCTTATTTTAAGGTGTGGGAGGCGAAACAAAAAGCAATTGGTAGAGCGTTTGGTGATTGGGACAAATCTTACCAATTATTGCCAAAATGGTTGAAAGCTTTGACTGATTCAAACCCAGGCAGTAGGGTTACTTGGAAAACAATACCTGCTACTATGCCAGGCTGTGCAATATTCGAGAGAGTGTTCTGGGCTTTTGGTCCATCAATTGAAGGTTTTCAACATTGTAGGCCAGTGATTAGTATAGATGGAACTTTCCTATATGGAAAGTACAAAGGTACGTTACTGATTGCATCAACGTGGGATGGTGAGAACAGACTTTTTCCACTTGCCTTTGCTATTGTGGAGAAGGAAACTGATGATAGCTGGTATTGGTTTTTGCGTTGTATTCAGATTAATGTCACTAATCGGGAAGGGTTATGTGTCATATCTGATCGTTACCCTGGTATAATGGCAGCGATATGGACTATATGTCAATTGACACGTTGGTATCATCGTTTTTGCCTTCGCCATGTGGCTAGCAATTTCAATCAACAAATTGGGAATAAAAACTTGAAGGCTATGGTAATGTGGGCAGGCATGGAGAATCAGTTACAAAAGTATCAAATAACCAGGGATAGAATTACTCAATTAAGTGTAGATGGTGAGAGGTATTTAACGGAAATACCGGTGGACAAGTGGACGTTAGCACACGATGGTGGACATCGTTATGGGGCAATGACGACAAACTTGTCTAAAAGCTTCAACGGAATTCTAAAGAGTGCTAGAAATCTGCCCATAACTGCGTTAGTTGAACTTATATACTACCGTTGTGTAGCATACTTTGCCGATCGGTATACTAAGGCACGCGCAGAGGTTACTGCCGGTGAACTCATTACGGCCTATGCAAAGAATAAATTCAATAAATGGGAAAAAAAGGCACCAAAGCATTCAGTTACTGTGTTCAGTCATGAAGATGGTCTGTTTGAAGTCAGAACACCAATAAACCCTAACTCTGCATATAGGGGTAATCATCGTCATGAGGTAAATTTGAGGCAGAACAGTTGTAGTTGTCAAAAATGGAAGGTTTATAAGATTCCGTGCTCACATGTCATTGCCGTGTGTAAATATCAAGGTATTTCTGCAATGCGATATATCGACCGCTGCTACCATTTGGAAGAACAAGTTGCTTGTTATGCACCTAGATTTCACATGGTTCCAGACAGTGTACATTGGAATGAGCCAAATTTCCCGGTCTTGTATCCTAATATCAAGCTGCGCCGTGAAAAAGGTCGACCAAGAACAACTCGGCTTCAAAATGAAATGGACGAAGGGGAAGAGCATCAACCAAGGCCTTTGTGCAGTCTCTGTAGGCAAGAAGAAGAACATGCCCCACTCGAACTGTGGCTGGCTCCACTAGTGGCCAAACTGAATGACCTAACATAAGTATTCAGTCTACTTCAGTGGATTGGTTGGTGTGCATTTTTTTTTTCTTTTTTTTGGAGTTGGACCATATTGGTAGTTTGTATTATTTGAAAGAACATGGTACTAATTCCATATGCTATAATGTTTTCTATCACTGCAAGTTGGATTAGGGTGCACGTTTATTTATTTTTGTGTGTGTGTGTGTGTGTGTGTGTCTATATATATATATATATATATATTGTGTATTATAGTTTAGGGTTTCGATAAAGGAACTATGAGGAGTTGAGGTGAATATGACAAAAAAGGAACTCTGAGGAGTTATGGTGAATATGACAATAAAAGTACTTGAGGTGAATATGACAACAAAGGTACTTGAGGTGAATATATTCGATGCATGCATAGAATAAGAATCAAATGAATATGAGGTGAATATGACAACAAAGTTACTTGCCGAAATACCATTGCCACAAATAAAAAAAAAAAAAAAAAAAAAAATTTCCCCACAATTGTGGCAATGGTATTGCCGAAATACCATTGCCACAAATAAAAAAAAAAAAAAAAATTTCCCCACAATTGTGGCAATGGTATTGCCGAAATACCACTGCCACAAAATTAAAAAAAAAAAAAAAAAAATTCCCTCACAATTGTGGCAATGGTATTGCCGAAATACCATTGCCACAAAATATATAAAAAAAAAAAAATTTCCCCACAATTGTGGCAATGGTATTGCTGAAATACCATTGCCACAAAATATAAAATAAAAAAAAAAAAAAAATTCCCCCACAATTGTGGCAATGGTATTGCTGAAATACCATTGCCACAAATAAAATAATAATAATAATAATGAAAAAGATACTTGCACTTGACTTACCTTTTATTACAAAATTGAAGAAGACAAAAAAGACTCCCTGAGAGATTACAATAACGAAGAAAACAAAAAAAGAATCTCTCAGAGAGATTACAACAGTGAAGAAAACAAAGATTACAACAGTGAAGAAAAGAAAAAAAAAGAATCTCTCAGAGAGATTACAAAAGTGAAGAAGACAAAAAAGAAAATTTACGAGAGTTTTAGGCGTGTGTGATATGAATAGTAAAATATATTCGATGCAGAGAATAAGAATCAGATGAGATGAGAAGTTGAGGCAATTGGTTGATTGAAGTTTTGTTTTTTTGTTTACAACGTGCACATAATAATTTATGTACTTTCTTTGCTTTTTTTTTTGTTTATAGCGTGCACATCAATCATTTTTGTTCATTCGTATTGTAAAAACATATGTACTTTCTTTGCTTTTTTTGGTTTATAATGTGCACATCAATCATTTTTTTCTTTTCTATTGTAAGAATCTATGTACTTTTTTTTTATTTACGATGTGCATATCAATTATTTTTTTCTTCTGTAAGAATGTATGTACTTTTTTTGTTTTTATTTACAACGTGCACATCAATTATTTTTTTCTTCTATAAGAATGTATGTACTTTTTTTGTTTTTATTTACAGTGTGCATATCAATCATTTTTTCTTCTTTATACTTTTTTCTAAAATAAGAATCAATGTACTCATTGTACTTGAATCAATCCTTATTTGTTTCATAGGGTACTTTTACAATAAAGAAAAGAACATAACATACACACTACATCGGTCAAAAAAATAATGATGTCCTCAATTTTAAAATAAGAATCAAGTTACTCCTTATGGCAATTGTGGCAGTGCCATTGTCGAAAATTGGAGGAAAAAAAAAACTTTTTTTCCCAATTGTGGTAATGACATTGCCGAAATTGATTTTTTTTCCCACAATTTCGGCAATACCATTGCCACAAATAAAAAAAATAAAAAAATTTCCCCCACAATTGTGGCAATGGTATTGCCGAAATACCATTGCCACAAGTTTTAAAAAAAAAAAAAAAAAAAAAATTCCCCACAATTGTGGCAATGGTATTGCCGAAATACCATTGCCACAAATTAAAAAAAAAAAATAATAATGCCCACAATTGTGGCAATGGTATTGCCGAAATACCATTGCCACACATTAAAAAAAAAAAAAAGAATTTCCCACAATTTCGGCAATGGTATTGCCGAAATTGTAGGATTTTTTTTTTTTGGCACTCACACATTGCACTCCTCACACGCACAGGCTGGGCAGATTGGGCAGAGGAATTACGGTAATACCATTGCCGTAATTCATGTTTTTCTCTCTCCTCCGCTTTTCTGATTCTCTCTCCTACTTTTTCTTGAATTTCGGCAACAGTGTTGCCAAAATTCAATCTCTTTCCTCACTTTCCTAAATAGTTTCGAACAGTAACTATAACGCAAATTAGTTTTAAAAAAAACAATATTTACCTAAATGACTCGGTACTACCCAATATTTTTTTTCGGTACATGTTTGAAGAATACCAATACTAGCTTAATAGCTGGTACAGTATATTTCACTTATACAACATTGACTTCCTTGGATTTTAGTCCCTAAATTGTAAACAATTTCATCATGGTGCACAAAAGAAGCGAGCTTTTTTATACTAAAGTAAACAAATTATCAAACACATTAAGACATCCATTAACTTTTCCTTATGTTAAACACAAACACAACTTATGCTACAATCAAACCATCTCCACATTATTTAGTCATAAGCCTAAAACAAAAGCAACTCGATCATGCTACAATCAAACCATCTCCACATTACTTAGGCATAACCCTAAAGAAAGATAAAAAGAAAAAAGAAATTTGCAAAAGGTGCTTGAAACTCTGACTTGCAAACTTTAAGCAGGAGGAGGTGTAAGGAAGGGGATAGTTGGAATAGGGAGTGGAGGAGCAGGTGGTAGCATAGGAATTGTAGGTAATGGGGGGATTCCAGGAATCTGGATTGGAGGTGGAAACGAAAATTGAGGAAAAGGTGGAAAAGGTATATTTGGGAAAGGCAGCATGTCCTTCATCTCACCCAACTCTTTTGTATTTGACTCCATCTTCCCTTTATTTGCTTTTCCACTACTCCCATGATTTTCATTTCCTTGACTGACTTTCAATTTCTCAAGTTGGCGACCTTCACTTAGTGTTATAAAATTGGTGATGACCACGATCAAGCTTAACATAAAAATGAGTTTCAAAACCACTGTAAAAGACTTGTGGAAAGCCATGGCTTAGAGATAGAGCCCAGTTTAGAGCTCTACTTAATTTGTGGGGGTTATATAGAGAGATCGAAAGAAGAGACTGGAATTCAAGGGAAGCACTCTCTATCTCTTGAAGATGGTCTAAATTACTAGTGTGGCTCTTGATGGCTGTGCCAACCACTGGGAGAGTAACAATGCATGCTGCATGGGAAATTTAATTAGCAGCGCTTTAATGCTAATTGTGGCAGAAGAGTTGAAATGAGTGCCAGTTCTATCTGTTGACCACACAAATTAATGAGAAATCGAAAAAGAAGTTTACAACTCTATTACCAATTGCATTACTTCACCTGTGGCATATTATCATGTTATTTGATAAATATTTATAAAATAAAAAATATATAACTTAATTACCAATATATATATATATATATATATATAAACATATGAGTATAAGTTATGTGATTAAAAAAATAAAAATAAAAGCACTCTCTATCTCTTGAAGATGGTCTAAATTACTAGGGTCGCTCTTGATGGCTGTGCCAACCATTGGGAGAGTAACAATGCATGCTGCATGGGAAACCTAATTAGCAGCGCTTTAATGCTAATTGTGGCAGAAGAGTTGAAATGAGTGCCAGTTCTATCTGTTGACCACACAAACTAATGAGAAATCGACAAAGAAGTTTACAACTCTATTACCATTTGCATTACTTCACCTGTGGCATATTATTATGTTATTTGATAAATATTTATAAAATAAAAAATAAATAACTTAATTACTAATATATATATATATATATATAAACATATTATAAGTTATGTGATTAAAAAAATAAAAATAAAAACACCGTCTAACACTCTAACGAAGCACGCGAAGGAAGAATAAGGCTAAACTTTTATCAAATGAACAATTATAATAAATTATTTAGATAATTAAAAAAAATGAACATCATTTTGATTATTTAAATTTTAAATTATTTTAGAAAAATAAATACTAAATTTTCATTAAAGTTATTGAAATTTTCAATAGGTTCATCATAAACTATCTTAAGCTCTATAAAGAATAACCCATATAATATTTGCTTGTAAAGAATAATCCGTATAATATTGGGATTGAGTTCAAGTTATACATGACATAACTATAAGTCATGCTAAACAATTTAATATTTTTATTTTGATGTGAATTTTAATAAATATATTCTTAGATTGTATTTTATTTTTTTTAAAGATATTCTCTATGTTTGTAAAATTTAAGATGATCAAAGATCAATAACTATATCATCTATCAAAATTTTAAATTTTAAGTTCTTTATTTATTTTATAATAATGTATGAAAATGTGTTTTAGTATTGAATAATAAATAACAACCAATTCATACAAAATTTCACACGTACATTAAAAAAACAATATGCCAAATAATAATAAGATTTTTAAAATTTTGACAACTTGTAATTATATTATAATAAATCATGTGTTGGAAGCACCCCAAATGTAAATTGAAATCAAAGTTAGTCATGTAAAGGAAACTTAACGCATGGTTGAATTCCTTGGTATCACATCATAGCATATACTATATAACAAAATATAGACCAAGAAGTAATGGTGCGCCAAGTGGCTATCCTTCTTTGTGTGACAAATCATTGAATTCTCGTCAATTAGAATAGTTTACTTTATGTAGAAGCCTATTAGCTAAGTTTTAAGAAATTTAAAATTCTACTTCAACTATAGTTTAAATTTAGATAAAACTCTATTAGCTAAGTTTAAAAAAAATATAAAATTATACTCCAACTAAAATTCTATTTCATTAAAAAACTCATTGTGTGAGTGAATAATTATTAATATTTTTAAAATCACATACAAATAAAATTGGCCCCAACCTAATACATGTTTTAGTGGATTTCTTTTAATCATTTATTAATTGAAAATGACATTTAAAAAATATTTAAATACAAGTGAAAAAAAAATTTAAATACTGAATTGAGATGCAAAATTACCAATAAAATATAAAAAAATATCTTATATTATAATTGTAGGGTCACGAATTGTTGGCCCAGGCCTAAAATTTTGTTTGGACTATGGTTTGGTGAGCCCAAGACAATGAATTTGTAGAGAGTGAGCCAAAGAGCTAGGTTTTAATGATTCGTACTAATGGTTAGAAAATGTTTTGATGATAAACAAGGGTGACCTGCACACAAAGATTAACGAAAGGGTTATCTGAGGAGATTGAATATCTATCAATGCATTAGTTATGAACTTTCATACAGCTCTTGGTGCTACAGTAACTCTCTCCCTCTTTCTTCCTCTCATCTTTTGATCCCCCTTTTCATGGGAGATCTTTTACATTTATATAGGTCCTTTCAGGCCATCCTGATCTTACATTTGTTAACCATCTAGATCCTCACTTGAGTACATGTCCCATCAAGTATCTTCTTTTGTTATTTGTAAATGGCAGTAGCTAAAGATTGTACTGTTCAGGGGTCTTCTCCCCATAAATGCGGCCAGAAAAGTTGCTGCAGTGCATTTAATGCGGTGGTAGCAGCTTTTCTTTGAGATATTTCCATATTACTATTTCCTTGGTACGTGCCTGAAGTTCATCCTTATCATTGTAACTTCCTAAACGGTTACCTAAATCATCTGAGCACTTGCTTGAGCAACATTCATCCTAGTCCGAGAAGGCCAACCTCCTCGGACCATATTCCTCCCTCATTTCCTTGCGTGATCCTCTATTCTGAGGCCTCTACTAATTATTTATTCCTCCTCGGACGTATCCACAAACAGGGCCCAAGGCCCAGTATACAAGTTTGGACTCTTACCCCCATAATAGCCCCTCAAAATTTCAATTTTTCTCTCGTGTCTGAGGAGAAAAAAAGGGAATTTTGACTTGCTTTCAAAATGGGGGTTATAGATGTAAAAGTACCTAAGTTCGCGCGTGTGGGAGTGTAGTTTTAGGCACTTCATTATTGCTACTGACATTTCGGCATTCACGAAGCGCCATTAATTGCTCCAGGCGGCATTTTGCCCTTTGCATCCAACGGTGACGAATTGATCCAACGGCTGGTATTTTTCCTCAGGGTTTGGGCGGGATAACTCCCACCCACTTTTCGCCTTCTATATAAAGTCCTTGGGGAATTAATTTTTTGTTTATCTTGCAAATTTTCAGGCATTCCAGCGATCTTCAGCACTTCACCACACAAAGCATTCTAAGTTATTAGGCCTCCTTTAGTCGTTTTTCCAGTAATCTCCGTGATTTTTCCCTGAAAACCTTCAGGGGTCGTATCACATCTTGGTTTGTGTAAGTTTCAACTTACTTGAACCCTTCCTTTCTCCTCGGCCAATCTTCTTGGCCCTCGAATTTTCATTATTTTAATCGTTGATTTTAGTCGCTCCCCCTTAGTTTGTAAAATATGGGTAGGTTTGAGCACTTAGTGGACTCCCCTGCCAAGATAAAGGCCTTCAAGGTGAAATATCACATACCCCAGGGGGTCAACCTTCATTACTGCCCTACAAAAGGAATAAGAACTGACACGGAGGAGGGAGAGGTTATTATCCCCATGATAGCCTTTATAGAGGGAGGAATGACCCTCCCAATGGGTATTGTGACTAGAGATTACCTTTTTAACCATAGGTTATGCCCCCACGAATGCGCTCCCAACCTATTCAGGATTTTGGGTAGTGTTGATGCTCTTAATGAGCACCTGGGTCTGTGGCTCACATGGCACGATGTGGTGCACATGTACAAGTGCCACTCCCAAAAAATCGCCGAGTACTATCTCAAATCCCGCACGGACGTGGTAAGGATGATTTCATGCTTACCCAGGTCAAATAAAGACATGAAAGATGATTATCTTATAGCTTTAGGAATGTGGCACGATGGCGTTCACTGTCCCGTCCGAGCGGAAAAGCCAGGTGGGATACCTTAGGGTTTGGTTCCCTAACGATAGACTTGAACTCGATCCCTCAACCCCGTCTTGTTTCCTTTCTTTTCAGTCTTTTAAGATTATGGCTTTCAGTTATTTAACCGACTTTTTCCTCGGCTGTGTTTGCAGATAGAAGGCACGTAGCTCTCAGGTTAAGCTTGACCAACGTTCAGGCTCTAAACTACCTGTTGCGGTCCGAGATCTTTGTCAGCACAGACAGGCAATTACGGGCCGTACACTTAATATTGGATTTTAAACCTATCTCAAACGTATTTTTGGATGTCGGCAACGCCATAAGAGCAGGAGATCGTCGGATACATCGGATTGACGTGTCTCGGCCTAATTTCTTGGCATCGGATGATCTTCCGCCTGTACCATTTCCGATCCCAACAGGTGCTCCTTTAGTCGTCCCAGCCATTCAACTCTCTCCCGAAGCTATAGTGGTCGGAGAAAGGGTTGCTTCCTCAATCTCTTCATTGGACAAAAAGATTGATAATTTCCGCTTCGTAGCAGAAGAGACCGAAAAGGCACAGGGGACTTCGAACGCCAAGGAGGAGCTTGATAGGCATTCAGCAATCCAAGCTCCGTTTCTCATTGTTGCCCTCCCCGACGACACTTCAGAGGAGGAAAAAGAAGAAGAGATGGCCTTGGACATGGGGAGCAAAAGTTTGAGAGAATTGATGAAAGGAAGAAACAAAGCACCAGTGACCAAAGAGGCCGTCAAGGTGCAGCCCTCGGCGAACCTTCTGCCCCCTCCTCAGCTTCCAAAGGATCTTGGGCTAAAGCCAATCCAAGATCTAAAAAAGAAGAGGCTGAGCTTGGTATTAGAGGAGGGCGAGTTGCGTCCTTCAGAGGGAAACAAGGAGCAAAAAGTGTCCAAGAATAAATGAGGTCAGAGGTCCTCGTTTGTAGAAAGCCGCGAAGATACCCATGTGGCTGATGTGCGCCAGCTACCGCACATATGGTCCCCCAAATTGGAGGTAGATGGTGCTCCTATTGCCTAGGACGCTTCAATCCAAAGCTACCAAGGAGGGCAGGCGGGCCATATCGCTGAATTCTTGGAGCAGCCACTTCTTTTACCAAAAGATATGGATGCTTACAGGCGCTTCAGCCGGCCAGAGCTTTTCCTGTCCCTCAAGAGGGATTTGGCCATGGTAAGCTACTCGATCAAGCTTTTTAATAGTTAATTATTTTTATCTTCTCTTTTTTCTTTCATGGAGTCTTCCTGTTTTCGCCGTGCAGCTTGCCCAACAGGTTTACGTGGCTGAGGAATGGGTCCATGATGCCCAAAACAAAACAAAAGTGGAGGCAGAGTCTCATGCCGAGGTTGAGAAGACCTTGGGTAAGCTGAAAAAGGACTATTCCAAGCAGTCTGAGCATCTGAAGGAGGCGATCAAGGCCAAGAACAGCACTGATGCAGGCCTTAAGACAGCAGAGAGGCAGGCCGAAGATCAACGCAAACAGTTGTACACAACTGAAATCAATCTGGCCACTGAAAGGCAACTGGTGAAGGATCTTCGTGTTGAACTTCAAAGGGTTAAGGATGCATCTCAGCTGGCCAAGGAGGCGGTCGAGGCGGAGAAGCAAGCGACGTACAAACTTGGGGTAGAGGAGACTCAAGCAAGATTAACGGAGAAGCTCTCTTCAGTGTGCAGAGAATACTGTGAGATATCTTAAGGAAAGGCCCTTGACGCTGCAGGAGTTCCTGTTGACTCTGACTTGAGGCGACCTGAGAGCATCTATTATGACCCTGAAATTCGCGAGCTCCTAGGTCTTGAGTCCTCTCCTTCTAAGCAAGCTCTGTCGGGATTCGAACAACAGATTGCGACCCAAACCCTTCCTCCTGCTCCTTTTGACGCCCCTAAAGTTCTCTCTGAATCTAAGGATTAAGCCTCAAAAGCTGCTGGCTCCCAACCCAGTCAGATCGTTGACCCCTCGAGGTCCAAAACGAAGGCTGAGATGATTGGATTTTTTTTTTTTTTTTTGAACAGTTGTAAAATACTCTTTTTTTATTTAATGGATGTAACTTTTGCCTCCTTTCATTTTCTCCGTTTCTTTCATCAACACCAATACCTCGTTAATGGCGCTGATAATTTAACTGGATATTAGCAAGAATTTAGGTTGTATAATACCTGGTACATTACTTCAATTGGGTTCCGTTTAACATTTACGAAAAACAACATTGTCAATTTAACCCAAGCCTGGGGTCCGAGGACTACAGGCATGAGAGTTTAAGTTTAAACACTTAAGAAAAACGTTGTGGAGTACTAACTAACTCAAATCATTTGATCCGAGGACTACAGGCATGTAGAGTTTAAGTTTAAACACTTAAGAAAAACGTCGTGGAGTGCTAACTAACTCAAATCATCTGGTCCGAGGACTACAGGCATGATAGAGTTTAAGTTTAAACACTTAGAGGAAATGTCATGGAGTGCTAACTAACTCAAATCATCTGGTCCGAGAACTACAGGTATGATGGAGTTTAAGTTTAAACACTTAGGAGAAATGTCATGGAGTATTAACTCAAATCATCTGGTTTAAGGACTACAGGCATGATAGAGTTTAAGTTTAAACACTTAGGAGAAATTTCATGGAGAAAAATACAAAGGTTTTACACAACATATATTGATTAATAGTAATATCTTTTCAGATTATTTACATTCCACGGCCGTGGTATCACATGCCCATCCAGGTCTTCTAGAAAATAGGCTCCAATGCCAACTCCTGCGATAATGCGATACGGTCATTCCCAGTTAGGTCCTAGTTTTTCCCATGCTGGGTTCTTTGCAGCGCCCAAAACTTTTCTCAATACCAAATCACCAGGGGCCAACGGTCTTAGCTTCACGTTGGCGTCATAACCCTATTTGAGCTTGTGTTGATAGTATGCCAATTGGACCATGGCATTCTCCCTTTTTTCTTCAAAAGGTCTAAGCTTTTCTCTAGTAGATCATTGTTCTCGTTCGGATTGAATAGGCTAGTCCTCAAGGTTGGGAGACCAGTTTCTAAAGGAATGATAGCCTCAGCACCATAAGTCATTGAGAATGGGGTTTCCCCAGTAGACCTACAAGGAATGGTCCGATACGTCTAAAGGACATATGGCAGTTCTTCCACCTATTTGCCCTTTGCATCGTCCCGTCTCTTCTTTAGTCCATTCACTATGACCTTGTTGACAGCCTCCACTTGCCCATTTCCTTGGAGGTAGGCAGGGGTAGAGTAACTATTGGTAATTCCTAGCTCACTGCAGTATCTTCTGAACGCTTTACTGTCAAATTGTAGGCCATTGTCCAAGATGAAGGTATTTGGGACCCCAAATTGTGTAACAATATTCTTCCAGAAAAATCTCTTGGCGTCAACATCTCTGATGTTTGCTAGGGGCTCAGCCTCCACCCATTTGGTAAAGTAGTCCGTGCCGACCAACAGATACCTCTTGTTTCTTGTTGTTTTGGGGAGAGGACCCACGATGTCCAAGCCCCATTGTGCGAATGGCCATGGGCTAGACAGTAAATTAAGGACCCTCGCTGGCTGGTGTATGTTTGGCGCAAACCGCTGGCACTGATCGCATTTTTTCACATATTCTTGGGCTTCTCTTTGCATGTTCGGCCACTAATATCCTTGAGTGATAGCACGGTGTGCCAGGGATTACACCAGTATGACTGTCGCAGACTCCCTCATGTAGCTCTTCAAGGAGCATCTCAGTTGCCTCAGGGTGCACGCATAACAAGTGTGGCCCTGAGAAAGACCGTTTGTACAATTTCTAGTCTTCGGATAGCTAGAACCGCGCAGCCTTCCTTTGTATCTTGTCAGCCTCAGACTTTTCTTCAGGCAGAGTATCTTCTCTCAAGAATAGCACCATCAGGTCCATCCAACTGGGTCCTGCTCTTGCCTGATGAACCTGAACTGCTTCTCCTCGTGGCTCAATAGGTCTGCATAAATGTTCCATAAGAATTACCCGAGGAAGGCATTGATCTAAGGAGGTCGCAAGGGTGGCTAGGGAATCAGCATGAGAGTTGCTGTTTCTAGAGATGTGCAACAAACTGAAAGACTCGAACTCCGATTGCAGATGTTTAACCTGCCTCAAGTATTTCTGCATTCTTTCATCTTTTGCCTCAAATTTTCCACTCACTTGGCTGACCACCAACCTTGAATCCGAGAACACTTCTATTACTTTTCCCCTTATTTTTCTGACCATAACCATACCCATCAGTAGAGCTTCGTATTCAGCTTCGTTATTTGTTGCCACAAAATCCAACCTCAACGACTTCTCAATGGTGACCTTCTCTGGGGACACAAGCACTAGCCCCACACCAGAGCCCTTATGGTTTGCTGCACCATCGACGTATACTTCCTAAGGTAAAGGACCTTGCTGGGATATCAAGCCGACCGATTTTCCATCCATGCTGTGCGTTGGTGTTATTTCCTCTTCAGAAGGCTCTATGAACTCGGCCACCAGGCTTGCCAGGACTTGGCCCTTAACCGATGTGCGGGGCATATATTTAATATCAAAATCCCCTAGAATTATCCCCCATTTGGCGATCCTCCCCGTGAGGTCGACACACCTGAGTATAAGTTTAAGTGAGAGTTGTGTGAAGACCACAACTGTATGTGCTTGGGAATACTGGGGTAGCTTCCTTGTACCCTGCACCACGGCCAGGATGGCTTTCTCCAAAGGTAGATATTGCACCTCGGCTTCATGCAACGACCTGCTCACGTAATAAACCGGCTGTTGCACGCCATTGTCAACTCGTATCAACACCAGACTCACAGCATGGAGGGCCACGGCGATATAGGCAAAAAGGACTTCATCTTTCTTGACACTGGACATAACGAGAGGCCGAGAGAGGTAGTCTTTAAGCTGCTGGAAAGAAGAGGCGCATTCCTTAGTCCACTCGAATCCTTTCCATTTATTCAACAGCTAGAAGAAAGGTCGGCATCTGTCTGCCGATTGAGAAATGAAACGATTCAAAGCCGCAGTTATTTCGATCAATCTCTGAACTTCCTTTGGGTTCCAAGGAGGCTGCAAGTTGTTGATTGCTTTGATCTGGTTGGGATTCCCCTATGGGTGACCATGTAGCCCAGAAATTTGCCTGATCCCACACCAAATGAGCACTTAGAAGCGTTTAAGTGCAACTTATGTCTCTTGAGGACTTCAAAAATGTCTCTGAGATCCTCAATATGGTCAGGTATGACCTTGCTTTTCACCACCATGTCATCGATATAAACTTCCATGCTCTTACCCAACTAAGGCTAAAACATCTTTGTCATCATTTTTTGGTAGGTAGCTCCTGCATTCTTTAGACCGAATGACATCACCTTATAGTGGTAATTCCCGTTGGGGGTAACAAAAGCTGTCTTTTCCTGATCATCCAAGGCCAGTGGTATTTGATGATAACCTTGAAAAGCGTCCAAGAAACTCATTCGAGGGTGGCCAATGGTAGCATCGACTAGTTGGTCAATTTTGGGCATAAGGAATGGATCTTTTGGACACGCTTTATTCAAATCTGTGAAGTCTACACACACTCGCCATTTTTCACTTTTCTTCTTCACCACTACAGTGTTAGCCAGCCATTCAGGATAAAACACTTCCTTAATTGCCCCAGCTCGTTTGAGTTTCACCACCTCTTCTTTGACAGAGTCTGCGTGTTCCCTAGATGGGCGTCGGAGCGGTTGCTTTTTAGGAATAATGGCTAGGTTAATGTTCAGGTGATGGCAAATGAACTCTGGGTTCACTCCTAGGGCCTCAATGGAGTCCCATGCAAATACGTCACTGAGGAATTCCATTAGCTCTTCCTTCTCCTGATGAGGCAGCAGGGATCCGACTTGAAAGAATCTGTTTGGATCATCGTCAATAACGACCTTCGTTAAGCTTTTGCATTCAGCTCCTTCGGCTAGGTCTTCAGCATTCAGCGCTGTGGATTTTAACTGCTATAAGTCTTTTTCACTATGGGCCAAGGACTCGGCTTCAGGTTTATGCCAGATCGCTGCCACCAAATATTGTCTGGCCATCGATTGGTCTCCCAGAATCTCCTTAACCTGTCCTTCGGACGGATACTTGACCTTCTGGTGAAGAGTGGAAGAAACAGCACCAAGCGTATGGAGCCAAGGTTGGGCTACAATTATGGTGTAGGGCGAGTAAGCGTCCACCACTATAAAATCTACTTCTACTATTTCTGGTCTAGTTTGCACAGGCAGCCTAATTTGACCTCTCGGGATGACCACCTTTCCATCGAAACTGACCAAGGGAGAACTGTAGGGCGTCAGATCTTTAGGTGTCAAGTTCAACCCCTTATAAAGGTCTGGGTACATTATCTCTGCACCACTGCCTTGGTCCACCATCACTCTCTTCACGTCATACCCCCTATCCTGAGGATGATCACCAAAGCATCATCATGGGGTTGGATAGTTCCGATTTTGTCCTTGTCCGAGAAGCCCAACACAGGTTGAACTTCCACTCTGGCTCTCTTCAGCTCCCTGTTAACGTCTTCGAAGGGCAGCCGAGCAACGGATAGTATTCTGGACGGGCAAAACCCAGTTCTACCTGGTGCGGCAAAGATAACGTTTATTGTACCCAAGGGAGGTCTTGAGAAATCATCCCTCTGGGATCCTGTGTTCGCTTGGCTCCCCTGACCTTGGGTATGGTGCAAGAACTGTTTTAATTTGCCCTTGCCAACGAGTTGGTCCAGGTGGTCCCACAGACTCCTACAATCCTTCGTGGTATGTCCATGATCCTGGTGATATTGGCAATAAAGGTTGTGGTTGCGCCTTTCAGGATTTCCCACCATTTTGTTTAGCCTCTTGAAGAAGGGCTTATTTTTTATCTTCTCCAGGACTTGATGTACTGGTTCTCAAACACGGCATTAACCGTCTGAAGGTTTGCCGACCTTGGTGGTCTGACCCAATCTCTCTGCGGCCTGTTGTTGCCATGCCGATCCGACCTGAAATCCCTCCTCTCTTGAGGGATAACCTTATCCTTTCCCTTACCTTCGACTCTTTTATACTTATCAATCCGGTCCATCAGCTGGCGTACACTGTTAACAGGCTTGCCCGTTAGTGACTTCCTCAGGCCGTGTTCAGTCGGAAGGCCAAGCTTAAAGGAGCTAATGGCTACTTCGTCAAAACCACCCTCCATTTCCGCATGTTTACGGACAGTAGGGAAGCCAATGATTGAAGAACCCTGCGGCACATGACAAAACGGGAACAGAACGCCTGAGTAAGCTCTTGGAAAGAACTTATAGAGTCCGTTTTCAGGCTGTCGAACCACCTCATAGCGATTGGTCCAAGACTGGACGGGAAAACTTTACACATCAAGGCTTTGTCTCTAGAATGAACGGCCATCTTCTGGTTGAAATGACTCACGTGTTCCATAGGGTCTGTTCGGCCGTTATAGATGGCGAACGTTGGCTGGTGAAAATGTCGTGGAAGCCTTACGTTTTCGATGTTACTTGTGAAAGGCGACCTAGAGATTTGTTTCAGGGCCCTACTCATAGCGTCATGGCCTACGCCTCGATGTGATGGGCTCCACATTCGCTGTTTACGATGATGCTCTTCTTCATAGGTGAAGGATTTGGTGGGTGGGGTTCGAGACCTCCGCCTGTAATCAGCGTCTCTTTCGTCATTAGAAGAAAGGTCCGAATCCTTAGAAGCTTTTCTCTTCCTTGCATGACGTAATTCTCTTTTTAACCGATCAATCTCTAGCTGGATGTTCTTGTTGTCATTGTCATGGGAGATATGGTCCTCCCTCTGAGGTTGACTCTGGTCAGTGTGTGTGGTGTGTACACTTCTTTCGTGGTCACCTCTCCGCTCAAGGTTGAGGAATGGGTCACCACGCTTAGAGCCCCTTGATTCTGCTTGTCATTGACCTAGTTCAGCCATAGTTAGCCGTTATACTCATTGTCACTCAAGCTCTTTCCCACAGACGGCGCCAATTGTAGGGTCACGACTTGTTGGCCTAGGCCCAAAATTTTGTTTGGACTATGGTTTGGTGAGCCCAAGACAATAAATTTGTAGATAGTGGGCCAAAAAGCTAGGTTTTAATGATTCGTACTAACGGCTAGAAAATGTTTTGATGATAAACAAGGGTGACCTGCACACAAAGATTAACGAAAGGGTTATCCAAGGAGATTGAATATCTATCAATGCATTAGTTATGAACTTTCATACAGTTCTTGGTGCTACAGTAACTCTCTCCCTCTTTCTTCCTCTCTTCTTTTGATCCCCTTTTTCATGGGAGATCTTTTACATTTATATAGGTCCTTTCAGGCCATCCTGATCTTACGCTTGTTACCCATCTAGATCCTCACTTGAGTACATGTCCTATCAGGTATCTTCTTTTGTTATTTGTAAGTGGCAGTAGCTGAAGATTGTACTGTTCAGGGGTCTTCTCCCCATAAATGCTGCCAGAAAAGTTGTTGCAGTGCATTTAATGCGGTGGTAACAGCTTTTCTTTGAGATATTTCCATATTACTATCTCCTTGGTATGTGCCTGAAGTTCATCCTTATCGTTGTAACTTCCTGAACGGTTACTTAAATCATCCGAACACTTGCTTGAGCGACATTCATCCTAGTCGGAAAAGGCCAACCACTTCGGACCATATTCCTCCCTCCTTTCCTTGCGTGATCCTCTACTCCAAGGCTTCTACTAATTATTTATTCCTCCTCGAACGTATCGAACAGGGCCCAAGGCCCAATATACAAGTTTGGACTCTTATCCCCACAATAATTATCACCATCTGTGTCAAATGATATTGAGTTGGCCATGTTTTTACTGAATGCTATGTGCTATTTTTTTGTTTTTGTGGGGGGTATTGTGGGGATTGTTAGTAGAATGATGATATAGCTAGCATAATTTGGACTATTTAGGATGGTGTGTGTGAATATGATAATTTTGGTAATTTTAACTATTTAATTTAAAAGAATGATTACAGGAACTTTATGTTGTAAAATTTCCTACAATATTTTTTAGGCATAAATGCACTTTTGGTCCCTATATTTTGGGCCGTTTCTCGATTTGGTCCCTAAACTGATTTTGCTCCTAGGTTAGTCTCTTCTTTTTCATAGTCGTTTTTAAAATAGTCCCTACCGTTAACTTAGTTATGGAAAATGTTGAAATGGCAAACAGAATGCACTGTTTGCTGACGTGGCTAATAAAATAATAAAAAATATATATATTTTACATTTTTTAAATGTCATGTCAGCATTTAAATTAATAAAAAAAAAGCCAAATAAGAAAATTAAAAAAAAAAGTAAATTACATTAAAAAAAAAAAAAACCTTAAATCTAATTTAAACTAAAATCATTTCTTAAAAAATAAAAATTATTTTTAATTCTTTTTGTTTTTGTTTTTGGTTAACCTCATCAGCTTAAAAAAAAATCTTCTACACTCTCTACCACTAAGCTCACAAGCTTAGCCTTCTTCTCCACCAGGCGCCGGAGCTCACAAACTCACAAGCAGATCACGCCGTGAACATCAATGACCGATAAGGTCTGCATCGGCAGCTCAGCCTAGTAGTTCAGCGAAGGAAAGATTGAGTTGGTGCAGAACCTCGAGACGGAGAATCCGCCGCTGTTGTTGCCATCGAACAGCGTGAGAATCTTCGCGAAGGACAAGATTTTATCCTCACCCGCAGCGGCGACGTTGTTTTGGCTCCTAGAAGGCTCTGATGGATAGTCAACGAAGTTCTGTTGAGTGTGAATAGGATGGAGGAGAAGCTTGACAAAAACCTCATCGGTAATCGGATCGGCGAGGAAATCAACGACGGAGATTCGGCAAAGAATGAGAGGCCTAGAGAGAACGTTAGGGGAGAGAAAAGTCGGAGGAGGAGAGGATTGCTCCACGTGGCCTTGAGGGAAGTAGTAAACCCTAGAATAAACGATGGGGATTTGGACCTTGATGTTTTGGGTTTGAATGTGTTTTGAGTTTATTTGTGTTTTGAGATTTTGCCCAAATTGTTATGGGTTTGATTTTTTTTTTTTTTTTTTTTTTATATGCGGATTTGTATAATTTTCTGGATTTATGGGTTTAATTTCCTAGAGGTTTCAATGTTGATTGTGTTGGAATTTTTTGTGTTGAGATTGATTTTGAGTGGGTTAGTCAATTGGGTTTGTCTTGATTTGGAGAAAAACATGAAGAATGAAGTTCTAGGTTGGAGGTTTCTGGGTTTGACATTTTTCTAGGTTGGAGGTTTGATGATTTTTCTATGTTGATTTTCTCATGTGGGTTTGGGTTTGATGATTTTTTCATGTTCTGGAAGTTTCGGTGGAGGATAGGGATTTTGTATGAAATTTTGCATTGTTCTGGGTTTGATTATGCTTGGATTCAGGAAGAACTTGAAGAACAAGTTCTTGTGTTCTTACCTAAAAAATAATGAAAGCAATAATAATAATAATAAAATTAGATTTAAAAGTTTTTTTTTTTAATTTAGTTTGAATTAAATTGAAATTGAAAATATAAATTATTTTTATTTTTATTTTTTTAATTAAACTCATGAATTTTTTTAATTCAAAAAATGCTAACATGGTATTTAAAAAATATCAAATAAAATATTTTTTATTATTTTATTAGCCACGTTAGCGATTAACATGCCAACAATGCATTCTGTTTGCCACTTCAGCATTTTTCGTAACTGGGTTGACGGCAGGGACCATTTTAAAAACGATTATAAAAAATAAGGGACTCACTTAAGAGCAAAATCAGTTTAGAGACCAAATCGAGAAACAACCCAAAATATAGAGACCAAAAGTGCATTTACGCCTATTTTTTTTTATAAATAAAGAAGTGGTGTCTTATATCGCTTTTGTCTAATTATTCCACTTATTGTACATGCGTCACTTTGGAAACTCTATAGACTAATAGTATGATAAATAGAACTTGGGAGCTCAGGTTTAATTCATTGATTTGTGTAGTCGATATAGATACAAAAACTCAGTTCTATGATCATCTCCCTATCATTGCAAGAAAGCCATACAACCATACACCCAATGATGGAATGTACTATGTAATGCATTTGAGACAATATGTCTAGGGGCTAAGTTTAAGTGGTGTAGCAATTCACGAATGAAAGATTGAACTGGGAAACAAAGGCTAGTTACGAAAGTGGCCTAGTAGAAGCAAATCTCTCCCATGGGCAAACAAGCAAGCCTACCAAGTATTAATTTGGTCTTCCAAAACTCATCTCAACTACTGGCCATTGAGATATTCTTTGTATCATGAAAGCCATTTAATATCAGAAATTAGTCCTTGATAGTCATTGGAACCACAACATAATTAGCCCAAGTGAAAGTAAATATCTAATCTGGCAGAGGAAGAAAACATCACGAACATGCTAGCTCTTGTTAGTATCACTATTGTTTATCAAACACAAACACAAACACAACATAATTAGCTTAATCCCTACTCTTGTCCATATCACTATTCTTTATCAAATTCTCTCTCGTTAGGCTACCTCATGGCTTCTACACTCAATCTTCTTCACTTGTCCTTCTTAGTCCTATGCTTGTTGTGACGAGAGTCAAACTTCGTCATAGATTGCGTTCAGGGACTACGAACCATGAACCTTGGGAGCAAAGGTTGCTTTCTTGAGGTTGAGGATAACAAAATGTAATTAAGGATTTGTTAAATTACAAATTGGCCAGGTAAATTTTAATTTGATCTCTCAACTAGTAATTTTATCAATTTTGTTCATCAACTTTTAAATTAAATTAAATTTATCATTTGATCTCCTCTTCGTTAAAATTTTACCAAAATTAGTTAATGTTCCAAGGAAATGACACATTAAAGATTATTATGGAAAGTGTAAAAGTCAACTGTCAATTTATATATATAGAGGTATTACGTCTACAATATTTTTACAACAAATCGTAAGTGATTAGTTGTTACTGGTTCATATTTGAACCTAACTTTAAGATTACTTTTTTGCCCAAATAATAACAACCACTAAGAACCTGCCACTTATAATTTGTTGTAAAAATGTTGTGGATATATCATTTCTCTTATATATAATATCTAAAATTCCCTCAAAATAAAATCTATACATAATATTTAAAAGTTAAAACATATCATTTATTATTTCTATACTTTTATTGAGTTATATCAACGTAGCATTTTAGTCCATTTTAATTGTAAAATCTATAAGTAAATAATTACATGAGCGAATTTAATTATTCTATCTGATCCACTAGTACATTAAGTCATTTAAGCTCGATTCTATAAAAAAATCATTTAAGTTTTTTAAAAATTAATATTAATCAAACAATAAAATCTTTTAAATAATGCATCTTATGAATGTTTTCATTTAATTTTTTTAAAAAGTAAAAAGAAAATAATTTACAAAGAGATATGATTGGTTAGATTCATATCAACAACATAATAAAAAAAATTCTTAATTAGTTTTTAGTGATACTATAGTTAATACAAATTTTACTAATTTTTTTTTAGAAACAAACTAACTGTTAAACACACACACTTAATTACACTCTCTCACCAAACTCAAACAAATTACTTAACTCAAAGTACCACTACAAAAGGGCTTAAATTTTACTAAATATAATTCTTAGTAATATATATATTATCTAAAAACTGAAGTGTAGCATTTATTATTGCTACGCTCCTTTTGAGCCACATCAATGTAACATTTTGGTCCAATTCGATTCATTTTGGTCTACTTCAGTGCAATTCAGTCCATTCCTTCCACTTCAATCCACATGGTCCATTTTGCTCCACTTTTGTCCAATTCATTCCAATTCCTTCCACTTTGATCCATACGGTCCAATTCGGTCCACTTTTGTCCACTTTAGCCCATTCCTTCCACTTCGGTCCAATTCAATTCATTTAGTACCTTCTATCCACTTCGATCAATTCGATCAGCTTTGATCTATTTAGTCTACTTTGGTTCATTTAATCCACTTTGGTCCACATCGGTCCATTTTGGATTAATTGAGCTTTAAATTGATTCATTTTGTAAGTTATCTTTTTAAGTTTTGAGCTCAAAAATAATTTTCTTAATTTTTTGGTCACAAATTATGAAAATTTATTCTATTTGGGTCAAACTCCTTAAAAAATACAAACAAAATAGACATTATAAATTAGATATATGCGCCTTTAAAAAGTAATAAAAATTATAAATATTTAAAATATTTCCTTAAAATTCAAGTTTCAATAATATAGACATTATACTTATATTTGAAATGATAAAAAAAAAAAAAAAAAAAATACTACAATTCTAAACTTATATAATAATTTAAAATTAATATTGTAGGGGATTGGGCCCAGAGGGCCCGTGCAAGCCCACTAAATTAGAACCCAAAATAGGGCCCAAGGCCCGTTAGATGAGATGTAAGTATGGTATGTGTGGAGAGAGTTAACCCCAAGCCTTATCACAATGAGCTCAACCCTTAAGATCGGGTGATGGGTCAAAGGGATAACTCCCCGAGGAAGTCTTAAGTGGTCGGCTTAAACATTGACCCGCAACAAAGGAAGTCAAGATAGGACATGTACATAGTGAGGTTGATAACCGAGGGCTAGTAGTGTTATTCAAAAAATTCGCTGTCGAATACTATTTGGCGTTAAGAACAAGTTCCAAGGGAATCCTCTAAAATTGCGAGAATCCCTTGGGATTTTGATAAAAGTGGGAATACTTGTGAAGGGGGAGAATAATGATGATCATCCCACTAACGAGAGACTATAAAAGGTAATAGAGGGTAAGTAGAAGGGGGTGGGGAAAAAATTCGAGAGAGAGAACAAGGGAGACATAGGGGAACACAGGGAAACACAAGGGAAATACAGGGAAACAAAGGAAACCAGACAAATATCACTGCATTAGGGGTTGGGGGAAGACGAATTGGGTGAAGTTCAGGGTCTACTCTGTAGGATTGACATATCCCACGTATAAATAAATTGGGGCCCAAATACAAACACTTATAAGAGTCTTTAGTCACCACAAATATAATATGTTAAATGTGTTCCATGGAATGGAGGTGTACATTTTTATTATTATTTAATATTCTTGGATATGTTTAAATTATTCAATCGATTATGGTATATTAAAAAAAAAAAACCCTTTTAATAACATCTCTCTCTCTCTCTCTCTCTCTCTCTCTCACACACACACACACACACACACACACATATATATATATTGCTATGTATTATTGTATAATACAAAATACAATATATGTTCTATTATATAAAAATTATAAAAATAGAAAATACTTTTAAATAATACATGCACAATTTAACCTACAAATTTTATATTATATTCTTATAAAATAATTATATTACATTTTTTTATGCATTGCATGAGTTTGCAACTAGTGAGGAAATTATTAGAAAAAGACTTGATCCATAGATCACATGAGGCCTAGATTGGAAACCAGCAGACTAACCATAGCTGCATATTGTCAATTATTTCAAATTTGGCAATGGATAGATGCATCTCTCTCCATTATCAGAAGTGGTAATCAAAGTAATTTAATGAGCCGGAACTGGATATGGATGTTCAGATATATCATCAGCAAAGCTGGGGTGTGTTGGATCAATGCCAGTATCAACAAACCCTATCACGATCCCCTCTCCAGCATATTCAAAACCACCCTCTTGAATCCATGCCCCATTTGGTAGTCCCAAGAACTGTGGAGTATGGGTGGTTGCAGTTTTAACAGAGAAATCCAAAATCACATTTGCCACTTCTCTCCTCCTTGAAAGCTTGTCTGCCTTCAATTTTTCCAAATATTAATAGAGATAACAGTCACAAAGTGTAAACATTTCTACGAACATGTAATGCCCCAAGAATTCACACACAAACACAAAACTCATAATTTTGAATACACAATATTTTCCAAGAAAATATAAGCATCTACATTAATTATACAGTATCACCATCTAATAGCATTACAACATACAAGTATGATCATGGGCAGAGCTAGGAGTGGCTAAATAGAGGCAGTATCCCCACTGAATATTTAAAACTTTTAGGTTTGGCTCATAATTTATAAATTTTTTAGAATATCTATTGTTTCAATCACTTAGATTTTTTTAAGATAGAAATATGCTCACTTTGTAATACTGAAAAGTTATGAGATTTTATTATCAAAAAAAATGATAAGATTTCAATCAATCTTCTTTGTCCCACTTTTAAATCTGTTTACGTGCTTCTTAAACATAGGCTATATTCTATCTATGTATTGAGTTATCTAATTGTATGACCAAAAATGTCTGCAGCATCAGTTGATTTCCTAATACACATTGAATATTATAGTAATTAGGGTTATCCTATAATAACAGTGAATAATTTAGAAGAGAATTTAAATTGTTCTATTTAGGACTTCTAATATCATGTTTTCCTATAATGAATTTTTTAGTTAGACATCGCATTGGTCTAAATGTTGCTAATTATAGTTAACTCCTTATTAGCTAGTAGAAAATTCATATTAGGTTCTCTTTTTGAAAACAGAACAATCTGTCACTTATGATTTGTTGTGAAAATGTTGTGGACATATCATTTCTCTTATATATAATATCTAAAATTCCCTCAAAATAAAATCTATACATAATATTTAAAAGTTAAAACATATCATTTATTTTTTCTATACTTTTATTGAGTCATATCAATGTAGCATTTCGGTCCATTTTAATTGTAAAATCTATAAGTAAATAATTACATGAGTGAATATAATTATTCTATCTGATCCATTAGTACATTAAGACATTTAAGCTCGATTCTATAAAAAAAAATCATTTAAGTTTTTTAAAAATTAATATTAATCAAACAATAAAATCTTTTAAATAATGCATCTTATGAATGTTTTCATTTAATTTTTTTAAAAAGTAAAAAGAAAAAAATTTACAAAGAGATATGATTGGGTTAGTTTCATATCATCAACATAATAAACAAATTCTTAATTAGTTTTTAGTGATACTATAGTTAAAACAAATTTTACTAATTTTTTTTTAGAAACAAACTAACTGTTAAATACACACACACACACTTAATTACACTCTCTCACCAAGCTCAAATATATTACTTAACTCAAAGTACTACTACAAAAGGGCTTAAATTTTACTAAATATAATTCTTAGTAATATATATATTATCTAAAAACTAAAGTGTAGCATTTATTGTTGCTACGCTCCTTTTGAGTCACATCAATGTAACATTTTGGTCCATTTTGGTCTACTTCAGTGCAATTCAGTCCATTCCTTCCACTTTAGTCCACATGGTCCACTTTTGTCCAATTCCTTCCACTTCGATCTATACGGTCCAATTCAGTCCACTTTTGTCCACTTTAGCCATTCCTTCCACTTCGGTCGAATTTAGTCCATTTAGTTCCTTCGATCCACTTCGATCAATTCGGTCAGCTTTGATCTATTTGGTCTACTTTGGTTCATTTAGTCCACTTTGGTCCTCGTTGGTCCATTTTGGACTAATTGAGCTTTAAATTGATTCATTTTGTAAGTTGTTTTTTTTTTTTTAGTTTTGAGCTCAAAAAAATTTTCTTCATTTTTTGGTTGAAAATTATGAAAATTTATTCTATTTGGGTCAAACTCCTTAAAAAATACAAACATAATAGACATTATAAATTAGATATATGCGCCTTTAAAAAGTAATAAAAATTATAAATATTTAAAATATTTCCTTAAAATTCAAGTTTCAATAATATAGATATTATACTTATATTTGAAATGATAAAAAACTTACTACAATTCTAAACTTATATAATAATTTAAAATTAATATTGTGGGGGATTGGCCCCAAAGGGCCTGTGCAAGCCCACTAAATTAGAACCCAAAATAAGGCCCAAAGCCCGTTAGATGAGATGTAAGTATGGTATGTGTGGAGAGAGTTAACCTCAAGCCTTATCACAATGAGCTTAACCCTTGAGATCGGGATGATGGGTCAAAGGGATAACTCCTCGAGGAAGTCTTAAGTGGTCGGCTTAAACATTGACCCGCAACAAGGGAAGTCAAGATAGGACACGTACATAGTGAGGTCGGTAACCGAGGGCTAGTAGCGTTATTGGAAAAATTTGCTGTCAATTACTATTTGGCGTCAGGAACAAGTTCCAAGGGAATCCTCTAAAATTGTGAGGATCCCTTGGGATTTTGATAAACATGGGAATACGTGTGAAGTGGGAGAATAATGATGATCATCCCACTAACGAGAGACTATAAAAGGTAATAAAGGGTAAGTAGAAAGGGGTGGGGAAAAAATTAGAGAGAGAGAACAAGAGAGACATAAGGGAACACAGAGAAACACAAGGGAAATACAGGGAAACAGAGGAAACCAGACAAATATTACTGCATTAGGGGTTGGGGAAAGACGAACTAGGTGAAGTTCAAGGCCTAGTCTCTAGGATTGTGACATATCCCACGTATAAATAAATTGGGGCTCAAATACAAACACTTGTAAGAGTCTTTAGTCACCACAAATATAATATATTAAATGTGTTCCGTGGAATGGAGGTATACATTTTTATTATTATTTAATATTCTTGGATATGTTTAAATTATTCAATCGATTATGGTATATTAAAAAAAAAAAAAAAAAACCTTTTAATAACATTTCTCTCTCTCTCTCTCTCTCTCTCTCTCATATATATATATATATATATATTGCTATGTATTATTGTATAATACAAAATACATTATATGCTCTATTATATAAAAATTATAAAAATAAAAAATACTTTTAAATAATACATGCACAATTTAACTTACAAATTTTATATTATATTCTTATAAAATAATTATATTACATTTTTCTATGCATTGCATGAGTTTGCAACTAGTGAGGAAATTATTAGAAAAAGACTTGATCCATAGATCACATGAGGCCTAGATTGGAATATTGTCAATTATTTCAAATTTGGCAAAGGATAGATGCATCTCTCCATTATCAGAAGTGGTAATCAAAGTAATTTAAAGGGGTAGAAAAAATCATGCATCAGTGACGGATATTGGAAAATAATTGAAACATGGGTGCCATGGTTTCTTCCTACTCTTGGCATCAAGTTGTGCAAACGAATGCAGAGTGATAATCATCCCCCCCACCAACTCTTGGCATTAAGCGTTGCAAACTAATGCCTCTCAACATTAGGTTCTACATTACTAAGCCAAGAGTCTAGGCTCAAAAAAGCTAAGAGTCTTGGCTCAGAACATTATTCCAGTTGCTAAAATTTCTTTCACAATTAACTTCAATTTTTCGTCATTGATTGTGATTCCAGTGATCAACATATGCTTCTTCGCTCAGTTTGAACAGTGAACATTGTAACCATGCATGCAAGGAACATCAACTTAACTTACTGAGAACAAGGATTTGTTCTTTAAATTCAGATGGTTGAGAGAGAGAGAGAGAGAGAGAGAGAGAGAGAGAGCAAAATAACTGCTGATTATCAATCAATCATTCATTCATAGTTATCTATATTACCAAAAGGTGCTTTAGCATTTACATGATAATGAATGAAAAAATTGGTTAACACTTAGCACATCTTACAAGACACAGAAGAGGGGGAAAAATAGTAGAAGAAAGAATTATGAAACACAAGAAAAGAAGAGGAAAAAAAAAAACACTTTGCAGTTAGCCATTAGTGAGACATTTTAACAATAACTGATAGAGGAATGTTGACAACATGACCTTGATTTCCAAAAAGACCAATTCTCCCAAAGCTGGCAACAGAACTATTCGTAGTTGCATTAAGGTACACACTTAAGACCTGTCTTTCTCCATATACAATAGAAAAGTGCGTTGGAACCACCTTGATAGACACCCCGTATGGAGCACTCCAACCAACAGTATAAGTTTCATTTCCAGCAACATTGATCACTGATCTTTGTATTGTTTTAGACTGGTTAAGTTTTGCTATCATGATGGAAGGCAAGTTCAGGTCAGCACCACCCATGGTATAATTATAAACCCAACAGTTTTGGCCAGTGTAATTCAAAACCACAGGAGCTGATCCATTAATGCCACAAAGAAACATCATATAGTCATCATAACCTGTGACAAGAAAATGCTCTAGTTAGACTTCAAATAAGATTTGGCAATCTTCATGGAAGCACTTGGCACAAGTCAAATAATTTCAGTTGAGATTCAGAATGCCAACAAATAGAAGTCATTTTTTTGGATTATTATCCATTCTTTACAAATCATCATCTAGTTTTACCTTTTTCTTTTCAACAGCTAGCAATGGATTCAAACCATATCATGTTTAGGAATTCATAATAAAGTACCGGGTGCATTTGCACAACTGAACTCATTGAGAGGAAGACTATCGACTTGGAAAACGGACAAAGCAAGGAAGATGACATTACTGCCTCACTATTTCACAACCGCAAAAACCTAGTATATACATGATTGAGAAGTTGGGATAAGGGGCAGGGTACAAATAAATGAAAGCCTACAAGAGCACTTTTAAATCCCAACCTGAGGTACAAATATAAAAGAAATTGATTAAAAAGTGATGACCGGAAGAAAGTTTCTGACTTTAGAAGAAGCCCCCTGCCTACCCATCTCTTTCTTCACTATTTCTATCCATATTAATATAGGCCTCCCTCTGACTCTCACTCTGTCAACTTGAATTAAATCACTCTCTCATTGGTGCAACTCTTGCTAGTCTTTATCTAAATAGGAGCCACCTATTCCTTTGAACGAACAATTTCATTCCTTATCCTATCTTTCCTATATTTACATGCCTCCAGCTTAACCTTCTTGTTTCTCAGCTACACTTATTATATGAATATAGAGCTTCTTAATAACCAAACATTCAGTACCCTAGACCATATTTGAATCCAAGGAACAAAGTACATGACAAGATCAAGATCACAACCAAATTTCCATAATTTAGATAGACCGAAACTTCTTGACTAATAAAGCATATAGGCTTGATGTAATTAGACTTACTGGAATCAAAAATCAAACCCGGATTGAGTGCTGCAGTTGCATTCACAAAACCACTGCCCATGTCAAAGGGAGTTGCTGGAGACTGGTTTAGATCTGGGTTGGCATAGGCGCGCTGAGCCATTATTGGTCCACCATTCTTGTCATGTGGGGAAGCAGTGGTGGAAAGGGCAGATGCAATGGCTGAAGGACTGAAACTGGGGAACTTTTGCTTAATAAGTGCCGCAAGTCCAGCAACATGAGGGGCAGCCATGCTTGTCCCAGACATCATTGCAAAGTTCTCACCTAAATTGTGGGGAAAAATTATAAATTAATAGAGAATGTAAGTTTTAAAAGAATTGGTAAACTTCGAAACTTATGGATTAAAAATTATAAAGTTGATTTAATCCTTATTTTTCTTTTTTTGGTGATATATTTTCCCTTTTTTGGTTCTAGATATGCAGGCAATCATAATTGCAGCATTTATTCTGTGTATTCATACCTTGAAATTCAACTGAATCAGTGCCAACAGAACTCCAAGCAGCCCATATTGAATTTCCAGGAGCTACTAAGTTGGGTTTCATTATGTCAGCATCATCAAGAAAACCGTCTTCTGGATCTGGTCCTCTAGCAGAGTAATACATAACCTTTGGAGCAGCATTGCTGTAATTTGCTTTTAGTCCACCACAGATGCTTGCAACTGCCCCAAATTTAATAATTTTCTTTGTGAGCTCATCTCTCTCCAAAGAAGAATTGTAGTATTGGAGTAAAACCTGTTATATAGATCATGAATGTATGAGAGAGAGAGAGAGAGAAGAGATTAATCAAGAGCACATGGCCAAACAAAATGTGCACACTCATTATCAAACACACAGACCCCAAACCTTGGAAATATCTGAGGATGGAATTATGATCCCAGGCATTTGCAATGGAACTGGATTAAGCTGAAAACCAATTACAAAGGGGTCCATGTAGAACACAACACCAGTTGCACTGAGGTTTTTGGCTGTTTGTAAGGCCTGTTTGATAGTCGAGAGCCCAAGCACAAATCGTATTGAGTAGCTACAGATCAAGAGGTTCCCTTGGACAAGATCCTGATTGAAGCTACTGGAGTCTTGGCATTCACCCACATACATATTCTTGACCATTGTTGTCTCATTGTTCAAAGCATGCATTGCAAGAATCAGTGTGTACATTGTGCCATTTGTTCCCGCTGAACAAACAAGAAAAAAAATCAGTTTATCTTTCAAATCAATTGGTTACATTCACAATATGCATCCAAGTTGTAAAGCATGCATCTAGAGGTAGGCCATAGAATCCTACGCAAGGAGCTGTGCAACATTGATATGATTTGAAGGTGAAAGTAACTGTGCAAATACATAAACAACGAGAACAGGTAGGATTCACAACAACTAATCCAGACTACATCTTAATCATAACATTCAGGTTACTGACCACAATTACTGTATAGGTACTACCTAATTATCGTGCTCAAATATGAAGAGGGTTCAGGTTTCTCATTTACATCTAAACTGCTTCTTCTTGGAGTAAATTTTTTGAGGAAAGAATGCTGAAGTTACTCCATCTTGTAAGAGATTAGGCAGCAGCTTCATAGGTATCTAAATAAAAAAATGAGCTGAAAATTAAACTGCCTATTATCTAAACAAATGAAATTAGAAATTCTAAATGTAATACTTGCATATAATTGACTTTGACTATTCTAAAAGTCAAGAAAATATAACCATGGGATTGGACAGTCAAAGTACATCTTGAAATAATCAATGTCACATTTTTCAAACCCTGCCTTCCTTTAGAAAAAACTATCCCAGAGAAGCTCCAATTTTTGTACAATGAGCTACAAACCAGGTTCCAGCCCTCACCTTCAATTCCCAATGTCTGTTCACATGGATATGATAAACTAACACTTGTCCCAAAAGCTTAAGCTTTAGGATGAGGTCAATTTAATCATTCAACCGTTATTCTAATAGCATATAAGTTTCAGCTAAAGACTGGAACCATATTAGAATGTTATCTTTGACATCCCTATGCCATGGACAAAGCCCCCATCTTGCATAAGCACTTGCCAAAACTCATAAACCATAGAAAGCTATGTGAGAAGGTTGAAGGTGAGAACTGCAATCCTGGTTGCAACTCATACTTGTCCGTTTTCTTTGAGTTCCAGTAGAAGACAGAAGCCATCTATTCTTGACCTTCACTGTGATTTCCATTCTCAAAATTGTGCATATAAAAATAATGAAAAGTATAATTGCAACTCTAAACAGCTTTAACTTCTATTCTTTTATAATTTTGCATATATCAACAATTGATGAGACATGCCACACCCTCATCAGAACCAAATGTTGATTGGCTGCCATATAATGGACCTTGAATTGTTCAAAATAATGACTGGTTTAAATTCACTTTGAAATCTTATTCCCCTGCAAAAATAAACTGAAGGGGGATGAACCAGTTAATTGGTGGGGGGGGGGGGGGGGGGGGGGTGGTTGGAGAGGAGGGGGAACTTACGTGCAAGCCCAGCTCCATTAATGGTTAAATTATTGCCAAGGACTATAGAGTTACTATAGACTCTGTCATGAGAAACAGCACCAACAGTATAGATCCATGGACTGAAGGAAGACATGCTCTTAGGTGATGGTCCAGTATTGCCTGCTGCTTGCACAGCAAAAATTCCAGCCTTTACAGCAGATAGCAATGCCATGTCTATGGGATTAAAAAATGTTGCAATACCAGGAGGCCGCCGATTGGGGGTGATAGATAAGCTTATTATGTCAACCCCATCCTGAGCTGCCTGCACATTTATGTCATCAAGATCAAGACAGTGCATATTTGGATAGATACTTATACTTATGGCTGACTTTTACATATATAAGTTAAAAATTCTTTTCTAAGCAACATAAATACAATGATTGACACCCACTGTCTGACAAGTACTCCACTGAAGATATTGTGAACCAAAAACACACGATAACACAAATGCAAGTGGTTACTGACAAAAGATTTGCAACCAACAGTGGTTATATTGATGAAATTGAACCTGAATACCATAAGGGGAAACAAAAAAAAGCAATAGGTCTCACAACAATTAGAGCTTATTGTTGAGAGTATCAAATGTTGCCATGCTAGGTTCTAAACTACCAAGCAGCCAAGTTAGTTGGGAGACAGAAGATAAATTGCAGAAAAAAGACTAATAATATCTACCTGGTCTATGGCAGCAACTACATCTGCAGCAAAGCCTCCAAAGCTCCTGTACAATGCCTTGTAAACAGCAATGCTGGAATAATCGGCATCTAGTTAATACATAACCACATAAATATACATATAAACATTTATAAAAGAGGGAAATTGATGTATGCTGTTAGGCATTAATATAGAAATCCTAACGCTTGCTTTCTTTATTTGTTTATGAAGGAAAACAATATTTTCTAGTTAGTTTTCTTTCCTTGTTTTAGTTCAATTATGTATAAGTTTTTAGTGCGAAACTTCACCAAATTACTTGTTTTGGGTAGGATGAAAAGTTGTTTTCAAGTGAATATTTTGAGGATGACGTGGCCTGCACCAAATGAGAGGAGTAGCAGAGAACTCAAACATAAAGGAGAGATATACAAAGCTAAGGAGCATGCCAGGGAGAAATGAAAACGAAATCCTGCACTCTCTTGGTTTGGAAAGAAGGATATGAGAGGAACAGGCAGTAGGAGAAAAAAGGGGGAGAGAGCAACGGAACCTACATTTATTTTCCATGAATTTGGTAATCTATTAAAGGCAAATTTTGGTCTTAGGTAGGATAAAATGAATAACAAAAAACCCCTATCTAATAATCATTTCAGTACCATTTTTCTAAAGGAAGGAACACCTTCATTAGATGGAGAACTGGGGTGAAGCATTAACCCAAGGCTTGAACAAGGCCCTGAGGACCCTTTTCTAGAGGCAAGCGTAGATCATGCAATGAGTAAAACATGCCTGAATAAACTAAGGAACTTATTACTATTGACCCATGTATGAAGAGTGCCAGGCACACAAATTTAGACCAATTTCTTGACACCCAGTCAAGACTGTCAAATTATCTAACAAACTCAAGGGCTAAAGCAAACTGTACTAGACCATTAGTACCTAAAGAAAGATGTTAGGTGCAAATCTATGGGTCCAATACATCCACATACAGACACATGATCCACTTGTGGCCAGTGAAGAAAGTGGAGTGTTTTCTCTATATGGAACACCTATGTACTTCTAAGATACATATCAACAACAACAACAATAACAAACCAATGCTCAGATCTGGACTTATTACTGTGAACGAGGAGCCATCCCACTGGCATTTCCAAAGTGATGCCCAGCAACTACCACCGGAACTCCATGGTTTCCTGCTGCAACTGAAGCCGTGTGCCTGAAAATCAAGATTAGACTCATCAGTGGCTTCTTTTTTGTTTGTTCAGATTTTAAAGGCCTTCTGGTGCATGCATAGAAGTGGAAATCCATATCATTGATTGATAACTTGTGGAAAGTGCTATGTACTGCTATCATAGAAGGAACATATATGTAATGCTACACAAATTTTTGATAAGTATGTACTGCTACATATGCCAGGCTTGTCCATGTTACATTGCAGATTAAACCATTGGGAAGACAAATAATTTTTTTGTAATCATAATTGACCACTCATGGAAATTGGAATCCTCATTTAAAAGACTCGGCCAAGCCAAACATGAACTAATAAAATAACCAGGTATAGAATAAAGCTCTTTTACGCTACCTTTCTTTCTGACCTTAAAAGTATTGATTTGTATGGATGCAATAATCTTTTGCCTCTTTCTTTGTGTGTGTGTGTGTGTGCGTTGGAAATTTAAAATTTAAGATTGATTAAGATAATCCCACTTCCACCCTATCCCTTTTACCTCTTAAACCAATATCTAAGTTGCAATCTGGCTGCAATAATGCAAAACCAGTTCATATGGCTGCAGTTGAACGTATTTTAGATGAGTAAATCCTAATCTGGATTCCAATTTCAAGATTTCAGTATACTTGGCTGGCTAAAATTGCTTCCAGAAACCAGGTTAGCTCAGAGCCTTTAATAAATCATGGAAAAAAATGGAAAAAGGAGTGCAAATTCACAAAAATACAAACAGACTGCAGAAGTCAAAAACAGTAAAACTATAAGACAATCAACCAGGATATAAGACAAACACTCACGTGCCATGGCCATCACCATCAAATGGTGAAGCATAGTCCTGAGTTGAATTGAAAATCCCTCTGGTTATAGCAGATGCTGCAAAATGGCGGGCCCCAACAAGCTTCCTATTGCATGAACCAGATGGAAACTCCCGAGTAACCTCACAGATGCCAGAAAAATGAGCTGGAACTGGATATGGATGTTCAGATATATCATCAGCAAAGCTGGGGTGTGTTGGATCAATGCCAGTATCAACAAACCCTATCACGATCCCCTCTCCAGCATATTCAAAACCACCCTCTTGAATCCATGCCCCATTAGGTAGTCCCAAGAACTGTGGAGTATGGGTGGTTGCAGTTTTAACGGAGAAATCCAAAATCACATTTGCCACTTCTCTCCTCCTTGAAAGCTTGTCTGCCTTCAATTTTTCCAAATATTAATAGAGATAACAGTCACAAAGTGTAAACATTTCTACGAAAATGTAATGCCCCAAGAATTCACACACAAACACAAAACTCATAATTTTGAATACACAATCTTTTCCAAGAAAATATAAGCATCTACATTAATTATACAGTATCACCATCTTATAGCAATACAACATACAAGTAAGATCATGGGCAGAGCTAGGAGTGGCAAAATAGAGGCAGTATCCCCACTGAATATTTAAAACTTTTAGGTTTGGCTCATAATTTATAAGTTTTTTAGAATATCTATTGTTTCAATCACTTAGATTTTATTAAGATAAAAATATGCTCACTTTGTAATACTGAAAAGTTATGAGATTTTTATTATCAAACAAAATGATAAGATTTCAATCAATCTTCTTTGTCCCACTTTTAAATCTGTTTATGTGCTTCTTAAACATAGGCTATATTCTATCTATGTATTGAGTTATCTAATTGTATAACCAAAAATGTCTGCAGCATCAATTGGTTTCCTAATACATATTGAATATTGTAGTAATTAGGGTTATCCTATAACAACAGTGAATATAGAAGAGAATTTAAATTTTTCTATTTAGGACTTCTAGTATCATGTTTTCCTATAATGAATTTTTTAGTTAGACATCGCATTGGTCTAAATGTTGCTAATTATAGTTAACTCCTTATTAGCTAGTATAAAATTCATATTAGGTTCTCTTTTTGAAAACAGATATATGTGAATATAAAACAATTATAAGGTGTATTGAATTATTAATTTTGAATCAATTATCGATAAATATTAAGGCGATCATGCAATGTTTTTGGAATCCAAAAACACAATCTAGGACACTGATAACAAGTTAATGATTTGATCCAGATACTTACATACACACATACACTTTTTGGAAAACAATATCAACCAAATATATGGTACTTGTTTATAGATTTTGCATCCACTTAGGGAAAATCCTGCCACTTAGTACTTCAGAGTATGATGATGGAATAACATTATAACAATGAAGGAGAAATTTGACTTGTACAATACCTGGTATGGGGTAACAAGGACAGCAAATCCATTAATCAAGTAGTGGTAGCTGTACAACTTCAGATATTTCTCCCCCCTTAACACCCGCTTCAATAATGAATCATGAACTCGAGCAATATGAGAACCATACCTCCGATCTGTTCTTGAAGTATTTCTAAATCTGGAAAGGATACAATTAAATGCATCATTGTCAAGTTAAAGCTCCTACTTTTATAGACTGATTGAAAAGGACAAACAAAGATTAGGAATTTAGGATAGATACAGAAAAGAAAAGCATAAATTCCAGCCCCAAAACAATTATCCATGCTATCCAAATTATGGAATTGAGCAAAAAATTATACAAGATAACATCTTTTAGCAAGGTAAAGCCATCACTATTTTACACTTACTGTATGTGAAGAAATTATTAAATTAACAAATTATGAATTTATGATAAATACAAGATCCACACGTTCATAAAAGACAGTTTCCAAATAACCCCACGAAGAAGACACCATCAGACAGCCCCAAACTTCCACGTATTAACCAGTCAAAAGCTACCAAATGAATACAATAATAATTCAAATCTTTTCTAAGGTCTAAAAAGATAGAAATACAACACCCAATTCATAAAATGCCCAATTTCAAACGGTCAAATTTTGAACAACCATTCCAAGAGGAAAATAACACAATAATGAATCGTATACATGAAGAATGTAGTACCTTTTACCACAACTCTGGACCATAACTTTACCACAATCAATTAACACCCACTAAAAGGTGTACAATATAGCATCTTTCTTTTCAATAACGTAGCAAAATTACCAATTAACTCGAGCTGCTGAAAACTACTGATAATTACACCACAACTGTAAACTGTACACATATAAAAAGAAAAAAAAAAACTATAATAAAGAAATAAAGTACCTTGGTTTGTGAATATTCAATCTTTCCGAAGAAGGAGAACCATGTGTGAAGTCGCTTCTCAACTCACTATAGTAATGAGCAGCAGAAGCTTGTCTCAGAGTAACAATATACACATTTGCATCAGTGCTTTCAACATGGCACAGACTTTTCATAAACATCCCCAAGCAAAGCATCACCAATAGATGCAACCAGTAAATGCTGATCTCCATTATCTCTGAACAAAACAGTACCAAAAGTTTGGAAATTTTGCTGACCCCAGAAAACACTTTGAGCACAAATCCTCAGCAACCCATTTTGGTTTTCACCATTCTCAAACCAAAGAGAGAGACCCTTTTTTCCAGAGTGTGAAGAACAGAGTGCTGCTGCTGCAAAAGCTTTCCCACTAAGCTTCCACTGATAAGAAAGAGAAAGAGAGAGACAGAGAGAGAACCCTTCTGAGTTCTGATCACTTTTTGAGAAAGCAAGTAAAGCGAGAGTATAAGAAGTGGTATAATATATAGTTGGGAAATGAGAGAGAGCATAGAGAATCTACAAACTTTCTCGGGTGCTGTGAATTTGAACGTTTTGTTTAATACAATACAAAAATCATAAAAAAGAATGCGACGAGAAAAATGAACGTTTTCTTTTGTTTTTATTCTAAATTTTTCGACTGTTGGAGGATTTAGCTGTCCTTTTGGGCAAACTAAAAAATACTATTGTTGTTTTTTTCCTATAATTATTTTTGGACGTTTTGACCTTTGATATGTAATTATGTATGATTTTTGAAATTCTGAAAATGATATTGTTCATTTTTTTTTCTTTGTGAAGTATTTAACTCCATATAATTTAATCATAAGCAAGTTTAAGGGGAGAATTTGATATCACATCTATATCAAAAAGTAAACTGTTACTTAGACTACCATTTTATTATAGAGTATAGAGTATAGATTAAGAGTTAGGTACAGTAGTTAGATGCAGTTTTTTAGGTTCTTCTCTTAAGATTTTATCATGTGAATTTTTTCTCATGAAATGGAAGTGTATTAGTTAAGTAGCCATATGACTGAATCTTAAAAAGAAAACTAAAAGAATAACACTTAAGGTACTATACCTAAATTTTGTTCTTTATTATATATAGATCTTGTATTTTTATTTTTTTGTAATATATAAATTTTCAAAGAAAAACTTGCGTACTTATTTTCATACAACCATTAAATAAAACTGTTAAGAGTACTTCTCCATCTTATCTTAGAATGTATATATTCTCCTAGTTATTAATTATTACATATAATTTGTAAATTTTACAAATTCATTAAACAAATCATAGGTGGTAAATTGTTATTGGTTATAATTTGAATTTACAACTTAAATTACTTTTTGTTCACTCATAACAACTAATAACAAACTACCACTTATGATTTGTTGTAAAAATATTGTGGACAACTAGACATAGCATTTCTCTAGAAGAGTTTATTTTTATTGGCTTAATTTATTTGAAAAAAAAAAAAGGATAAAAATATAGCTATACTCCAAATGAAAGTAAACCTTAAAAAAGAAAAAAGAAAAAAAAAATCTTACAAAAGTAGTTTACAACTAAAGAGTAAAGAATTCCTAAATGGAGAGCTAAAGGTTAAGTTGGACTCTGTAGGAAAAAATGATTGGGTTGGGCTTTTGCGATTTCGGCTCATTTTGTGGAGCTTGTCTTTTATTCCCAACGTTACAATTTTTTAAAGTCACCCGTGATAAAAGAGAAACAGAGAGAGAAAGTAGTTGGGGACTTATGGGACGGTGGTACAATAAAAGTCAAGTGACACGCACTCTATGGCTTTGCCGAGAGCACATGTGAAAGTGAAAGTGTCCCCCAAAAACAAAGAAAAATCAAAGAGTGGGTATTGGATTCTGGTTCTATGCTATATATGCTGATGAATCTTTTTTCATTCTCATAATTAATTCCCTCGTCTATGATGAATGAATTTTTATATGCCCTGTTTTACATGGTCCACACTCCACATTCCCATATTATCTTTGTCAAACTTGTAGGACCAATGGCATCATCATTATCCACTGTTGGGTCCATTTTTATATAAATAGTCGTTAAGGTTAACTTTATGCTCTTACTGTTTCCAAAAGAACCTGATGCTACAATCATGAGTATTGCTTTCTCCTTGATCTCACTTGATTACCCTTCACTATATATCTCACTCTCTTAACTGATCAAGTATGCGTTCAGCATGACTTAATTTTGTTAGTTTATTTTATCATTTAATTTATTTTTGTTACTATTTATAAGTTCTACTGTACCTTTTTTGTATTATTCATAGTTCTGTTGTACTATTTTAGCTAACTTTTACTTTTATTTACAATACTTTCAGTAATTATCTACAGTACTTTCAGTAAAAAGTTTTTAATTTCAACAAAATAAGCAGATCCCAAACAGACTTTAATATGACCAAAACAATCGCTACCGTTGGCTGTTTTTCTTTTTGGTGGACATTTTATTGTACTCTCATGGTAAAAACTTAAGTGAAACCTTTATCGTAGTTAAGCAGCAAAGAGTCTTTGGAATTGATGCAAGTAAAATTTACATGAGTGATCACCTGAAGTAAACTACCACCTAAACCAATTTGGATAAAGCATTCTTCAAAAGACAAGTACTCAATAAAGTTGGGATGGATAAGGGAGAAAAAGGTGGAGACGATAATGGAAATGGAATACTAATGGTTATTATAAAGGAAAGATGCCCTTTGTAAAGTTGAGCCTTTTCCAAGAATATAAATTTTTTTTTTTAACATTATTGTTTAAATTTTGAGTATTTAGTATGAATATAAATATTTTTATTTTTTTGCCTAACCCAAGCTGATCAAGTACTTTATAAATTTTTTTTTAGAAAAAATATTTTATTTTCCAAAAAAAACTCCTTTTCATATTTGAAAAATAGGTTAAGCCAAAGATATCTATTATATCTTTATTTTTTTGTGTGGCTAAAATAATATTGTTCTCACATGAAAAAAAGTTATAAAATTAATTTTAAATTTTTTTTTTGTGTGAGAATTTATTTTCAAAAATCATTTTTCTAAAAATATTTTTTTATTAGTTAATTGCATACTTAATGACAATTCTTTAATGGAATTGGACAAAAGACATGTATTGAATATATTTGAAACTTAGAAGACTCAATTAAATAAAAGTAAAATTAGAAAACTAAAATGATGCAATTTGCATTTTAGTCTTTTTTATTTTTATTTTATCTACTAATAACCAATCATCACATTAGTACTTTGTAAAAAAATTGCAAAATAGTTTAAGATTTTAGCATATTCCTTATTTTTGTATTAGGTAACAAAAAAGGCTTTTTCTCTTGTATCTTCTTCTAATCTCTACTCTGATAAGTAGGTTGTTTATTTCTTGCAAGTCCTACTCCTACCTAACCAAAGATTGATCATGTTATGATTCCTCCTCTTCAATCCCTCGCCTACAAATATAATAATTTGCATTAACATGGTAAAGAACCTTGTGTACTTCTGCAAGCTACACAATTTTCCGATGTTTACATAGGCCGAAGACTAATTCAAAGTTTTTACAATAAACCGTAGTTGGTAGAAGGATTTCACACAACTTAGCTCGGTTTGACTCATTCAGTTTTTCAATTACCAGCTCAATCCAACAATCGATAACTAAGAGAAGATTCATTCATAGCGAAAGCTACAGAATTGAATGCCAAAGTGAGGAAAAAAAGACATTGAACTAGAACATTACGAAAAAGAAGTCTAACAAGATAAATTGTTAACACCATCAGTGGTTGATACATCATCAGTGGTTGAGGATCAAAGAGGCCAGGGGCAATTTTTTTTTTTTTTTTTTAAATTATGTATTTCTCATATGATGTAAATATAATTACAAGTAGCTCCTTAGAAAAATACAACTTGACCCTTCAAAATTTTTTAAGTGTGGAATTAAACGGATAAGAATTTGTTGTGGGATGGATAATGGAAGAGAGAGAAAACACTTGGCATGCCCAAGTGTAGTAGAGGCCAAACGGCCAACAGGGTAGTGGGCAACTCTGAGGAGGTGTTCACAGCAAACAAAAATGGTTGGTAAGCAATAAGGGCAAAAGAGAGAAATCACATAGGGTTAACTCAGTATAAATAGGAACAATAGCCATAAATGGATAGGGATAAGAACTTAGGCAAGAAATTGAGAGGATTGAAAAGGAAATAAGAGAGAAAAAAGAAAGAATGAAGTAAAGGCAAAAAAAGAGTGAATACGGCAGAAAACCATGCATCAATAGGCAATCTTTTCCCTCCCTCTTATAGCAGACCCATTCTTTGTAATCCCAACAAAACAAGAAGTAGCTATCTAGGACCATTCTCCAAAATGCACAACTTTAATGGCATAGTTTGTCAATAAGGTTGTCCAAGTTAGGGTTTGGATTCTTTTTAGTTCACTTCCTGTAGGAGATCCATCATTTACATTCTACTACTTTAAATACGTTAACTGTTTTCTCTCTGGCTAACCTTTCTACCATAATACATATACCAATATAATCATATACATATGTACGGATATATGCGTATTTAAACATATGCCTTTGTTGTTATTTGTTGTCTTTCGTTTGGGATATTTGTCTTGTGCATAAACTGGCCCTTTAGCAAGGTCATGCTAGAATAGTGGGCCAGGTCCAACTCTCCAACCCATAGCAAAAAGGGCCTCAGCCCAAGAGCACAAAGAGCTCTTACACCATTCAAATTGGGATTTGATCTGGGGAGGTGAAATTTTGGTGCTTTTGATTGTTTCCTTGGCTCTGATGTGGATTTATTCAACTGAGTATGAATCAAAATTCGTTCTTTAAGCTTGTAGTTCCTGGGGTTTTAGGCTGTTTTTGAAGGAAGGAGTGGTGGTAGGACTCCCGAATGAATTTCATAGGTGATTTGGCTTGTAGCAACAATAGTGGTTCACCATGACAGGCGATGTTGATGGCATCAATGGCCGGCACTGGCAAAGCTTGGTGGTGGGGAGGTATGGTTTTTTTTTTTTTTAATGGATTTTAGATAGTTGAAATAAGAAAAGTTATAATGATAGGATTTAATTAAATAAGTGGACATCTATTATATTTTTATTGGTAGAGCAAGAAAAATGGGATAGAAGACTTAGACTCTTAGAGAGATGCCCAATCTTATGTATGAGGTCTATAAAAGAGAGAGAGAGAGAGAGAGAGGCACCCAAAAATGCAAATGAAAAAAATGCAACTAAAGAGAGAGACATACCTTGGCATTAATCAATTCAAGAAAGAATCAAATCTTATTTTTAATGGAGGTATATTGCTTCGAACTTCGGTCAAAAGTTTCTCATTTTCTTTGAAGATGGATGCAAATTGAAGTTGGAGTCATCATCTAGAAAGGTAATGGGCATTGAAGAGGAGCCCAAATCAAACCCATCATTAACTGTTGAGCAAAACCCCAAATTTGGCCAGCCCAAGTCTAAGTTGGATTCACTAGTTGTGTCCATTGGAAGCCTAAAATAAGACGGAGAAGAATCATGCGTAGTGTCATCAGGGATTGCTGGAGGCGGAAGTTCTCTTGTAATTGATGACGAATCCTTATATCCATCACTATGAAATATTGAGTAAAATCCTAAATACTTTCCACCTCCTAAACTAGAGTCAAACCCATTATTTGGTGTTTCCGTTGGAAGCTCTAGATTAGATGGCAAAGAAAGTTGCTCAATGTTATCAGGAACCAAGGGAGGCCAACCATCTCCAGCATTTGAGTCATTATATCCAATGCTTGCAATTGGTGATGAATAAAAACCATGCACATCATTATGAGTCATTGAGTCTAATCCCAAATATGGTTGTGTCAAACCTGAGTTTGTTTTCATTGAAAGCCCCATAACTCCTACATTGTTGAAATCCCTGTGATCCATATCTGAACCATAAGAAGTGGAGAACAATAATGGCAAAGGCGGGTGTTTGGTATCTTCATGAACTAAGGAAGACCCTCCATCATGTGTAGCACTAGGAAAGGGCAAGTAAGGCACAGCCATCTTGGTCCCTTCACATTCATTTAGGGGTCTTGGGACAATGTTGGAGTGAAATTGGTGCTGTATTCCTGGTTCACCAATCGGCATATTTTGTGTCTCCGAAATACTTGTAAAGCTAACCATCGCAAGGCATTTTTCTTCTTGTGAATCATCATCAACATTTTTGTAGTAGTTATGAAAGATACCAGATTTCTGAGAAAAGTATGTGCATTCTACACAGACCCCCCACCTTTTTATGATATTGGTAAGATTTATTGGATTGGGAGAAGAAGAGCTTATCTTCCAATTCTCGATTTTCCATATTACCTCAACATGATTTTGTTCAAATAGATTTGAGTAATTTAATTTCTTCAGCAACGCTTGATGAGATATAGAAATTAACCACAAATGATTAGAAATTTCTTTCATAAAAATTGAATCATAGAAAATTTTTTCGCAACCATTGATGGAAAGGTAAACCTCACAATAACATTCACCTATATGTGCCTCTGGTCCAAAAGCAATGCAAACAGCGAATTTTGGAAACTTCCGACCAACCTGGAATGATATGGAATTTCCAACACTTTGATAATTGAACCACTTTGGAATCTCAGTTCTTGGTACTGTAATTTCACAATCATCATACTCATCTTCGGATCCATAATCCTCAGTTTTAGATGAGAAATCATCAAAGAGCGAGGAAGAGAGAACAATCTCATGCAATAATCCGCTTGATGGTCGTGGATCAATTAATATGTCACTTATTGCACTATCCCTTAGAATTTCTCCAAACTGCAAGCAATTAGCAAATTCAAAAAATTACACTTTGGCAAATCTATTAATTTATTTAAGAAGATAACAAAATTGTTTCTCTAAAATTGAGAGAGAGACCTGAATTAATAATTTGCTTGATGATTGTGGATCCAACAATAGGGAGTTCTTTGCGTATACTCTTCTTATAGATTGTGGAAGTATTGGAATTTCTCGAAGCTGATTGCAATTGTATATTTGAAGTTCCTTTACTTTAGTAAATTTGCTAATGCTTTTAGGGATGGTAACAACATTAGTTCCAGATAGATCTAGATATTTCAAAAAAGGGAAGTAATCAGGCTTCATAAAAAAGTCCAATTCAATTATATTTTCACAATCGCTAAGATTCAGATGTTCCAACCTCAAAACCCCATTTCTAGAAAAACTATCAAAAGAATTGCAAATTGGTCTCAATTTGGTGGTAGAAATCCATAATTTCTTAAGCTTTTGCAATTTATAGATGCTGTCTGGTAGATCCCTAAGGTTTTGACAATTATTTAGGCGTAACTCAGTTAGACTAGTGAGATACTCAATTGATGAAGGCAACTCTCTAATACCACTCCTTTGCAAATCTAAAGACTCTAAGCATTTCATTTCTGGATGAATATCAGGAAACTTCTCAAGGCTTAAGCAGCCCTCAAGATCAAAAACATCAAGGGATTTCAACATGAGGTTACTTGGAAGAGTTTTAAGTTTTTCACAATATATGAGGTACCATCTTTCAAGCTTATCAAGAAATCCAATAGACTCATGAATCTCAACTAAATTTCTACAATAACGAAGGTCCAATTTTTCTAAGTTTGGTGCGCATAAGTTAGGTAATTTTGTGATAGATTCACAGTATTGGAAATTGATACCCTTCAAATTTTTGAACTGGGACCCCTGTAGAAAGGGAACAAAAATCTATATTTATCTCCAACAAACTTTAAAATCAAATAAAATTTCCATAAAAAACTTTAAAATAAAATATAATAAAATCACAATTCATAAATACTAATAAGCATACCTGTTCGAATAATGTCTCCAATCTAACTAAATGTTTACAACAAGAAAGGTCTAGTTCCTCTAAGTTTGGAGCTAATAACGTAGGTAAATCTACAATGGATTCACACCAGCTGAGGTTGATAAGTTTTAAATTTTCAAACCTGATCCCCTGTTTAAGGAAAAAATATTCAAAATTTATCTTTAGCAAATACTAAAATAAAATTTATTAATTCATAAATACTAACAACCATACCTGTTTCAATAGCTTCTCTAGTCTAATGCGACTATGTGGCATATTGAGTGCAACAAGTTGTTGAGGACAATATTTGGATGGCAAGGAAAAAGGAAATTCATGACATTCAAGCAACCTTAACCCGTTGGGGAGATATTTAAGTTCATCACATATGCGTACATTACGAACTATAAGAAATTTGAGATTTTCCATCCTTTTAAAAGCTTTAGCTTCCAACGACACCGTTATTGGTTTAGGTGAGCACCACATTATGCCTCGAATTTTATTCAATCCCTAGTTGGACAAAGCATTAGTCACACTACATATTAGAATTTTCCAAATATATAAAGATTTTTAAATTTTAAACAAAATGTATATTAATAATTTTTTTTTATTCAACACTAATAAGGAAATCAATAAAAAAAAAAAAAAAAGGTGAAACAAAAGAATTTATACCATATTTCTGGTTAGTACTTCATGAGCATCCTTATAACACCATATCCTGCTTCGATTTTCAGGCTCTTCTGATTCTTGTTGAACGATTTCCTTACCCATTTGTTGTAGCAAGTCATGCATCGACAATTGGCCAAATGGATCAATAGTTATGAGACATTTATCAATAAGTTTTTTAATACCATAATCTGGATATAAATTACAAGCATCTAATATATTTACAACAAAATCCTTGGAGAATCCCTTGAAAAAACATGCGATGTCGAGAAAAATAACCTTTTTGGTTTTTTCCGGTCCATCATAACTTATTTTGAGTTTTTCTTGTATTTTTTTGTGAGGAATGTTTTTGAACTTTTCTAATGCACTTTTCCATTCATGTATAGTTTTGCCACACAAATCAAAACCTATTATTTTTAGAGCCAATGGAAGGCCACTGGCATAATTCATAATTTGCTTAGCAAGTTTTGAATAATCCTCCTTAAGTTTATTTGTTTGGAAGGCATGCATACTGAAGAGTTCAAGAGCTTCACATTGATTTAGTTCCTTAACCTCATAAATTGGATGATCTTTACCAAGTGTGGTTATTAGATGTTTGTCTCTTGTTGTTATAATGACTCTACTTCCCAAAGAAAGCCAATTACATTCTCCAAGAAAATTTTCTATCTCTTTCAATTCATCCACATCATCAAGAACTAAAAGAATTCTTGTCCGACAAAGTCTTTCCTTGATCATATTGATTCCTTCAGGTACACTGTCCACCTTCAAATATCTATTTCCTAAGATCTTAGTAAGAAGTCTCTCTTGTTGTTGGATTATGCCATCGTTTGTCCTTGAATTTTCTCTAACATTCTCTAGAAAGCAACTTCCTTCAAAATGATCAATAATTTTGTTATAAACAGCTTTTGTGATTGTAGTCTTGCCTACTCCCCCAAGGCCACAAATGCCTAGCATGCAAACTTCATATGAATTCATATCTAAAAGCAATTCTATAGCCTCAACACGAGATTCTATTCCAATTGGGTATTTTGCAACAAATAAATGTGTACGATTTGATTTGGTAATTGATATCTCTTTAATAATTCTTTGGATGAATTCAAATTCACATTCAGTGCAACTGCCAAATACAAAATATAAGAAACATATAATAAGTTGGAACAACTAAAAATATAAATATGAAAATGAAGTAAATTCAAAATATCTTTCTCTTTCAAAAAAAAATTCAAGATGCCCAATTTTGTGTATGCTTAATGAAAGCAAAATGCATGTAATTTAAAGATTTGAGAACTATCTTTAATTTAGGGTCCTTCCTTATTTTCTCTAGGAAATTAGTTGTAGTCTTTTAGTAAATAGTTGTATGGAAAGTCCCCTTGGGTAAGGAAACAAATTGATTGGAAACCCACTTCTAATTCTTGAACGACATGAGATTAAGGTTCCATTTGTTTTGGCATAAAACGGTAACTAGTGCAAAATGTTTCAATTAAAAAAAAAAAGATTTTCAAGGAATATTTTATTTATATTTGCTTGTGTTCTCTTGAAAATGCTTTTCTAGCATTTGGCTTAAATAAAAGATCACATATTTTTCTTTATTTTTATATAATATTAAATAGCAACTTTAATTAGCTACTTCAATATTAAATAAACACAATCAAAATAAAATTATTATAAATTACACTAATGAGCACAATAAAAATAAGACTGCAACAAAAAAGAGTACTAAAACAATTAATAAAAATTATTAATTAAGCTTATACATTCATATGCATAATTAGTTAATTACAAACTCTTAGATGTTGTTTTTGTGCAACTTTTAAAAGTTTGGGACGATTTTTTTAAAGTTTTGAGGCATATCATGGTCATTTTGGAGGTTTCAAGAGATATTTTAGTCATTTTGATAGTTTTTAGGGGGTACTTTTGTCACTTGATGGTTTTAGAGATATTTCTATCATGTTAAATTTTTTTAATGTAATTTAGTCATTCTAGAGGTTTTTGGGAGTATATTTGTCATTTTAGATATTTTGAGGATATTTTAATCGTTTTCAAATTTTAAGAGGCATTTAGGAAGTGTTGAGGATATTTTGATTATATTAGAGGTTTTATGGGTGCTTTTGTTCTTTTGGAGGTTTCAAGGGTGTTCCAGTCATTTTAAAGGTCCAATTGCATTTTGAAGATTTTGGTATATTTGTATCATTTTGGAGGTTTATGTTTTCTTAAGTTTTAGAAGCATAAAAAATTTTCAACCTCAAAGAGGGTATTTTCCGTGGTTAATGAAAAATGATTTTGATTTGATCAAGATTTTCACTTGCCCCAAGTGCCTATAAACCAGAAAAATATTTTACGACAAAACAAATGATGCCTAAGAAATTTTGTGAAAAACTTTTCTAAAAAGGATAAAACTTAAGTATAATAGTTTAAATATAATACATTAGGATACTTAATTAAATTTAAACCCTGGTTGCATTGATCAATAAAGTACAAGTTGTATTATCATTTTCAAGGACATTAAATTAAATTCAACTATGTGTTTGAATTTAATTGGAGAAACATAACATATTGCACCTAAGACAATATACTTAAGTTTTGTTATTCTAAAAATTATATAATAAAAAATAGTTAACTGGCAACATTATTATATATTAAATTCTCCTATTTATTATATTGACCTTTGTAGCTTAACTACCTGCCATGTGTAGTAGAAGATAAGATTAAAAAAAAAATTAAAAAAAAAAGACAAAAACAAACAAACAAACTTTTTTTTAATTTAACATTAAGTGGTCAGAACAAAGCCATTAAAGGTTTAATACTAACAAAAGCACATAAGAATAGTTGTTAGACACATACCTATCCTTATAAATCAATCCAGACAAATCAGTAGCCTTAGTTAGAGCTTTCCTCCACCTTTGAACTTTCTCCAAGTTATCCTTGAATTTTTCTTCATGATTAGCTAGCGCTAATTTGAACTTTCCCTCTTGTTTACGTATTTCTGATGGATTTACTTTATAAAAAATCGGTATAACCAATTGGCCATAATTTCTACACTCAAGAATCTTGACAAGTTCATTTAAACACCATGTAGAAGATGCGTAGTTTTCAGAAAATACAATGATCGAAATCATTGACATTTCAATGGCTTTGAGAAGTTCTGTTGAAATTTCTTCTCCTTTCTGAAGATTACTATCAATGAATGTATTAAAACCCTTGTCACATAAAGCTTGATATAAATGACTAGTAAAACCGTATCGAGTATCTTCACCTCTAAAATTCAAAAAGACATCATACTTCCATAGAGGAATATAAGAAGAAGAAGAAGAGGCTTTGTTGGTCAGTAAAGCCATTGCAATTTATGAACAAACTCAACAAAGGTTGAGAAGATCTAAAAGAAGAGGAGGAGAGATGGATTTCAAGGTGAGGCAGAGAGGAATTTTAAGAGATTATGGGAATTTGACTGAGAAGACTCAAGCACGGACTGCACACGCTACAATAGATGGTCAATTGTCTAGAGTCAAAAAAAAATTGATGGTCAATTGTCAAGAGGAGAAACGACATTCTTCTTCCACAAAATTTTCAATATCCAATCCTTCGAACTAACAGCCACGCGTTTTCAAGTGTGTTTTTGGTAAAAATTATTTTTGCAAATTTATTTTATTATTTAGTTTATTTTTATTATTATTTATGAGTCTCACTGCACTTTTTGATATTATTCATGGGTTCAACTAACTTTTACCTTTATCTACTGTACTTTCAGCAAAAAATTTTTAGTTTCAGCAAAATAAGCGGATCCCAAAAAGTTTTTAGTTTCGGCAAAGTTTTCAGTCTTGAGACTTTAGAGTGTGATAGCTTCTTGTTTTCTGAAAACGTGGTCTTTACTCACGGAAAACTTTATATATTTTTTTGATCAACACTGAAAAAAAAAAAAAAAAAAATCTGAGCAATTTCATTTGTCCCACTAAATATATATTTGATGAATTTCCTGGTAGATAGATAAACGCGGAAATATCAATATCAATATCAAGTAACAACAACAACAACAAAATATAAGGAGAAAAAAAAAATAATGAAGAAGAAACAATCAACCTTTAATCTCAATGTTTTATTTTATTTTATATAGGGTTAGTTATAAATTCTCAATAGATTAGTTAGGTTTGTCACATGTATTCTTTTCCGTTATTCTATTATATCTAAAGTTATATACTATTTATTACTTTTTTGATAGACATATTTTTTTTACTATTTTTAACCAATACATTAATTGTTCTATTTTAAACATAAGGTGCGGCTTCTGTCTAGTGTTCTGTGACATTGTACCCACTGCCATCATGACATGTGTCTGAGAATGAACATGTGTCATGATCGCAACAAGTCCAGTGCACTGGAGGCACTAAACAGAAGCTGTGCCCTTAAACATAACCAAACCATCTCAATTCTCAAATGATCATGGTTTTCAAATTTGGATCGTTTAATGAATCGTTAAAGGGAGAGGTTCAAAAGTTTTAGAGGTTAAACCGAGGTCGAACCATGATGACGCCATAATTAATTTAATAATTATTTAAATTATAATAAATATTTTTAATTAGTAAATGTGGGTGAGGAAGCCCAACGCCACGCATTGGGCTCGGGGCCCAATTTGAGTATCACTGTTTGTCCGAAGAGGTAGAGAAGATCAGCGCTGAGTCCGTTTGGTGAAAAAGCACTCGAAAAGGGATGAATGGTGCGTCCGAAGATGACCTAGTTGGTTCGAAGAGGTTCCAATCATCGGATCGCTGGGGAATTTGATCAAGTAAATATACTGAAGACCCCAGCAATCCTCCCAGCAGATTCCACGATAAGGAATGAGCTCTGGGCACGCCTAGGGGCGAGAAGATCATGAAATATCTTAAAGAAAAAGCTACTACCACCGCATTTAATGCACTGCAGCAACTTTCCTGGCCACATTTATGTGGAGAAGACACCTGAATAGTGCAACCTCAACCACTACCACTCACGGCAGACTAAAACAAACTTCTGATGTGACTAGTACTTAAGTGGATGCTTAGATGAAGAACAAGTGTACGGTGAAGATGAGGGGGAAGATGCATATATATAAAGAGAATAGGTCTCACAGAAGGGGGAGAGAGAAAATTGTATTCATTTAAGTCTGCAAACTTTTAACATCTTCGGATTCAAGAGGATTCCTACTGAATGCTAATCTGAGCACCATTTTGTTCCTCGTTTGTCTGTTTGAATCGTTGCTAAATCCATTTCCAGCCCAGTTGTTCAACCCACTCTCTACAAATTTATTGTTTGGGGTTTCATTGGGCTGAGTCTACAAAGTCCATACTTGGCCCATCAAAAACTCACCCTACAGTAAAAATATAAAAATTGACTAAAATAATCCAATTAAATGTATTTTTCATATAATATATAATTATTTGGTTATTTATAACTATATATAAATTTATGACATAAAATACTAAATTGCTAATTTTTTTTTTTGGGTAAATTGCAAATTACACCCCTAAAGTTTGGGGGTGATTGGATTTTACACCCTGAAGTTTCAGAATTTGGATTTTACTCTCTGAAGTTTAGAGTGTTTGGATTTTACACTCTAACGTTTCAAAACTTGGATTTTACCCCCTAAGGTTTACGGTTGTCTGAATTTTACACCCTCAAAATTTGAAACTTTAGGGTGTAAAATCCAAACACCCAAAACTTTAGGGAGTAAAATCCAAACACTTCTAAATTATAAGAGGTAAAATCCAAATTCTAAAACGTTAGGGTGTAAAATCCAAACATTACCAAACTTTAGGGGGTAAAATCCAAATTCTGAAACTTCAGGGTATAAAATCCAATTACCCCCAAACTTTAGGGGTGTAATTTACAATTTACCTTTTTAAAAAAAAAAAGAAAAAAAAAATACCAAAGACTAATGTTTATATATTTAAATGGGATAAATAGTTAAATACAACTTGTATTGCATGCAAACAATGTAGCACAACAAGGACAACACATATTGAATGAAAAAAAAAAGTCTATCCACCAATGGAAAGTGGAACATGACACTTCATAATTAAATATCTCCACCTACCCCAACTTCTTACTTTGCCTTTATTTTGGCATTTCAGTTTCATACTGCCACTTCATTTCCCTTTGGCGAAAATGCAAAACTGACCCTCTAACTTTCACTCTTTTTCATTTCAGTCCTCTAAATTTCAGTTTGTTCAATTCAGTACTCTAACTTTCAATTTTTGTCAATGCAGGATTCCATTAAACCCAATCCATAACTGCCGTTAATGTCACTATTCCTTTTTTGTTTTTTTTGTTTGCACTCGTCATTTATTAATTAACTCTCTGTATTACTAGCTTCCCATTTGTTTTCAGAGAAAATCAAAAAAGAGAAGGCATCAAGATCCTGAAACTGTGGTTTGAATGAAAATTCAGCTACCATTTCTGAGCAAAGAAAGGAAAAGGAAAATCTCACCAAGATTAACCTGGCAATTATCGGACAAGCGAGGTTCAACAAGCATTTTGATCTCCCATTTCTTCAAACGCTCACCAAGTATTTCCTCTCTCGTTCTCTTCTCCTCCACAAACTTCTCCAACAAAAACGACCTCGCCATCTCCACCCGCATCACTCCATCGCCATCAGCCGGAGGCGAATTCAGCGACTCCAGCACCTGAATCTTTCTATCCTTATCCCTCTTCTTCTTCAGCGACGCCTTCTCGGTCCACGGCCGCAGCATGGTCGGCGACGCGAACAGCAAGAAGGCTAGCTCCTGAATTCTTGAGTGGCTTAACCTTGGGAGTCTTGGAGTAACTATACTGGAACTCAAGGGGGCACTGGGGAGGAGGTAGGAGACAGTTTTGATTTTTGGGAAAACGATTTTGATTTCAGGGTGTGGGTGTGGAGCAAAAATTGTTTTTTTTTTTTTTTTTTTCTTTTTTTTTACAGATTTTTCTTTTTTTTTTTCTTTTAATTCTGAAATTTTTTTTAAAAAAAAAAAAAAAAAAAAGGAGGCAAAACAGCATCCTTTCAATGACATTAACGGCAGCCTATAATTGGAATTTAACAGAATCTCATATTGACAAAAATTGAAAGTTAGAAGATCGAATTGACAAAACTGAAAGTTAGAAGATTGAAATGAAAAAGAGTGAAAGTTAGAGGGTTAGTTTTACATTTTTGCCTTTCTCTTTTATTTCATATTTTCTCATCCACACAGTTTCTAATCTCTGACTCTTTGATTTCTACCCCTCTCACTTTTGAATTTGTTTTCTTCTTTATCTTCCCTTTTATCATTTTATGTTTTGTCTTTCTCTATGTTATTCTTTTTTCTTGTGTCTTTAACCCAGTACCAGTAGACTACCGATGTTATTCTTTACTCTAAATTATATTTCATTTCTATTTGGCTGAAAAAAAAAAAAAAAAAAAAAAATCTAACTCGATTTCATTTAATTACTCTCTCTTTATTCATTTTAAATTATTTCAATCATTTTTCAAAACATTCACTTTTCTTCTACTTTTCAAAACACTCACATTCACTTTTCATAAAATGAAAAAAAAAAAAAAAAAATTTGGAGAAGTTACAATGTTATCTTTTTTTTGGGGGAAGCATGGTAGCTAAATGGCATTTTGGCTAGGACAAAGTTTAGCTACAAAACTAGTTGTAGCCTAAAGCTACAAACTGTTCTAATAAAATGACATGTGTAAAAAATAGCATATGCATTGCACATGATTACTTAAGTAAACTTAACCCAATTAACCCTAGCTAACTACACCACCTATTAAAAATAAAATAAAATAAAATAAAATAAAAACCCTAAAAAAGTCTATATGTATGATCTCTCTCTCTCTCTCATGGACTTCTCTCTCTGTAAAATGTAAACCAGAACCCAACTCCAATCGATCACCCATAGCCTCTTATCTCCACCGCCGGCCGGCCAACCCAAAGCAAGGAAGCCAATTCGGTATCGTACCGGCCAGTATGGCTGGTATATATTGTACCGACCTGGGCACCAGTACAAGTACACCCATTGTTTCGTACTGGAAAAAATATTGGCCGTATTGGTGATATTCAGCTGTTTCGACCGATAAAGATGTTTCGGCCCGGTACAAACAATAAGAAAAAAGGAAAAGAAAAGGAAGAAGAAGATGAGAAAAAGTGAGAAAGGGAGAGAAAGAGGTAGAGCAAGTGAAGGCTGAAGCTGCAAGAGAGAAATAATTTGTTGCTTTACTCTGTGTTTGAAAAACTGGGGAAGACATCCAGCCGCTTCTTCTTCTTCAGTTTTGACCGAGACTGAACTCTCTTCTTGTGCTTTCTGTTTTAGTTGTGTGTGTGGCTCTTGTTTAATTGTTTTGTGTGAGTTTTAGTTGTGTGTGTGGCTCTTGTTTAGTTGTTTTGTGTGAGTTCTGACACACCCACGTGAACTCTAATGAGTTCAAATTTCCAATGTACTTTGACTTTTAGGCTGGCTGCCACCCACATTTGGTAAGCAATTTTATGTTTTTTTTTTTAATAATTAATATCATCTTTTTATCTTTTTATTATTATTACAATCTAGTATGTCAGCTTACATTATTGGGTTGATATTTGAGCAAAAATTAATCATATTAAAAATAAGCAATTAATTTAGAGAAATATGCTATTATAAATTTAAGGATTCTTATATAGATTTATAAATAATTCTAAATAAATAATCAAGTATGTATATATATATATATATAATAGCGATAAACCCGAAACGGTACACTAGTATTGACCGGTATCCGAAATATATCATACCGTTGGCCAAACCGGTACAATCTCCGATACGGTATAGACTTCCTTGACCCAAAGTAGCCTGGGAGCTTCATTTTTGTCAGTGGTTCATCAAGCTCTACGGCAGTTGAGATCCTTGATTTTGATATAGTTCCTGCTTCGTCAGGGTACCAGCAAGGCTTTTCCAAAGAACATGACAGACTTGAAGATGATTTGAAACTGACAAGTAAAGCCCAAAATTTTGGGGAAGGAACAAGGGTTGAGAATGAGAGGGTACAGAAAGGAGTGGCTAAAGTGAGAAGTTGCTCTAGTACCTTTAGGAATGATGGAGGGGAAGAGGAACTTGAGCTTATTGGATTTGAGGTTGTGGGCTAGCGGTGGAGACAGTACTGGATTTAAGGTGGTGGGCCTGCGGTGGAGATAGAGGGTTTGGGATGGTCGGCTGGCGGTGGAGACAGGAGGGTTTGGGACCGGTGGGAGCTGGGTTTCTTCGTTGATTTTGGAGCTCCTTAGCAGCTTATCTCTAATAGTTGACCCAATGTCTGGGTTTCTTCGTTGAGAGAGAGCAAGAGAGATTATACGTTTTGGTTGTTTTGGTTTTTTAGGTTTTTAGTTTTTATTTTTTATTTTTTTAATAGGTGGTGTAGTTAACTAGGGTTAGTTGGGTTAAGTTTACTTAAGTAATCATATGCAATGCACATGCTATTTTTTAAACATGTCATTTTATTAGAGTGCTTTGTAGCTTTAGGCTACAACTGGTTTTATAGCTAAACTTTGTCCTTTTGGCTAAGAGGAATGATATGTCTACAACATTTTTATAACATTTTTACAACAAATCCTAAGTGGCAGGTTGTTACTGGTTGTTATTGTTGGGGCAAAAAAGTAATCTTAATGTTAATTTCAAATTTAAACCAATAACAACTAACCACTTATGATTTGTTGTAAAAATATTGTAAAATTGTTGTAGACGTAGCATCTCTCTTTGGCTAATATACAGGGAAGCCAATGTAAAGTGTTTTTATTGGGTTCATTTCCCTTATTAGGCTCTTATGTTATTTTAGTGAACCCAAAGTGTGTTAGGTTAGCTAACTCACGGTATAGTAAAACGAACTACGAAGTACTGGATCAACTTGGATTAGGCCGATTTGAGCTTGAGCTGGATATTGTTAGCCCAATACCAAATAAAAGTTATTAGGCTCCAGCCCAACCCAGCCTAGCGAAGGTACTGTTTTTTTTTTATTTTTTATTTTTTATATAATTTATTTATAATAATTATTTAATTATTTTTTATATGAAAGGAAAAACGAAACAATCTGATTCAAGATTGGGGAAAAAAAATATAAACTAGTAATAATCATTGGGTTGGGCAAGGCCCATTAGAGTGGCGGATGTTCTAATTTTCTCATATATATATATATGAATTAAGTCCAAGTTACCCTTTTTGTAACTCTATATATATTTAAATGGTTTGGGAGATTGAGGTTTTAAGTTCAAATCCTATAATGGAAAGCACTTAAAAGAAAAACTATATGCCTTCACCTCAATGCCCACTAGAGCTCTCGTGGGGTTTGGATAACGAGTCCAAATCTTCTATCCCACTCTTCCTGCTCAACTATATATTTCCCAAATAAAAACATGCCACGTGTCAATCTAATTTATTAAATGCTAAATTTATGATTTCTATTATTTTAATTACCTAAATATGATGGGTTATTTATTTATTTATTTTAGGTAATTGAAATAATAGAAAGCATAAATTTTGCATTTAATAAATTAGATAGACAAGTAACATGTTTTTATTTGTGGAATATATAGTAGAGCAGGAAGAGTGGAACAGAAGATTTTGATTCTTGGATAACAGCTATAACTCATCACTTATAGGACCAGACTAAATGGGTAGAACGCTACTATGGCAAAATTTTACAAACAGTATAATATTGGGAAAATTTTAGGCGGATGGCATGCGTTCAAAGTTTAATAGTTAGTTGGACTGTTTTTTGAAAATTTAGTATAGCAAAATCGACTTCCAGCCAAAATCCCAGCTAAAATTGAGTTTACTATACTCGACTTCTTTTTTTATCCATTTCAGAGCTAATTTTCGGTAGGAAGTCGAGCATATTAAACTTAATTTTGGTTGGAAGTCGATTTTGCTATACTCGATTTCCAAAAAACAGTCTAACTAACTAATAAACTTTGAACGCATGCTATCAGCCTAAATTTTTTTCAAGATCATACTGTTTGGCAAATTTTGCCCACTACTATAGTACTGTCCAGAGAATAAGATAACAGTTGACTCACTACTTGCAGAACAAACTAAATAGGTAGAATGCTCCTATAATAATGTCCAAATAACAAATTCACTCTGGTCGTCCCTTCATCTCTTTCTTTCATTAAAATTAAAAAAAATTTTAAAAATTAAAAATTAAAAAAAAAAAAAAAAAAATCCCTTATCCAGTAATGCCATAATCCCCGACCAAAAGAAAAACATGTTCCTTATCCGTTAGTACAAACAAAGGCTACTACATACGTAAACACTGAAAGGGAAGTCCTGGTTGGGAAGAGGAATGGCATCACTACTTTCATCATCAGCATCATCATCATCATCAACTTCCCTAAAGCTTTTGCATTTTCCCTCAGCTTTTGAATTTGATTGCATTGGCAGAAGAAGAAGAAGACGAAGAAATAAGAACAATTCTCTACTCAAAGTTACTCGTTCAAGTCTCGCTGATGCCTCTACTCTCCTCCTTGCAGCCCATCACACTGTATGTCTGATTCCCCATTCAAACCCAAAACCCCATTCATCGTTCTGTCTCAGTATCAAAATGTAGAAGAAGATAAAGAATATATAGAAATTTGAATTTATTGGGTTTCGTTATTTACCATTCCAAATAAACTCCAACCTCACGTAAATTAATAATTAGTTTCTTTACTTGTTCTCATCAATTTTCTCATTAATATTATGTAGTGTCACTGAGAATTAGCTTTAGATAGCTCAAATGACACCACCAAACCTATTGGGTGTGTTAACTTATCAATTATAATATTAACAAAAGGGCAAAACTGTAGAGTTTCTTATGTGCTATTCTACCTCAATTGAATTCAATTTCATGGTTGTATACTTGTATAGTTGTATTGACCTATGCAACAAAAATAGTGTTATCTTTTTCAAAGACAACTAAATGATACTATGTAACCACGTGGTTGAATTTAATTCAGGAACTTAAAAAATTGTACCTAAGTTTTATCCTAGCAAAAGTTTACTGTTCTGGAATATATGGTCAATGTTGTGCATTTGTGAATTTTCAGTCTATTAACAGCCTAAAAGTCCTATAAACTACATGCAGATAACTAAGAGTGGGGATTGTGAACTAAATGTCTTGTTGTGGAAGAAAGTAGGAAAATTGTGTATCATAATAGAGAGGGTTTATGTGGCTTGATTTTAGAAGAGAAAAATGTAGATGATGGTTTTTCTGGTGCCATTTTTATGATTTTCAATAAATTCCCACTTGTTCCAAAAGCCTAAGACAATGGGAAAATGACTAATTTATTCACTGCATCAATATTCTAACAAATTTGTCATAAATGTGTTCGAATTCCTGAAATGCGGCTTGAATTTTGCTCTTTCTGATTTTACTGCACATGATTTAAGTGAAAATTGGTGGTCATCTTTTGTTATTTGAGTCATATCTAGTGGAATTATGGTTTATGGGTTCACAAGCAATATGAAAAAGAAGCCAAATGTATCAAAGAGTAGGAGATGGAAGAAATAGGACTGCAAATTTGCATTTAAGCGTTTGGAAAATTGACATTTTTTCTCCTATCCAGTGCAAATTACCTAGGGGGGGTGCACCTCTGTCTGCGTTTCTTCCATTCATGATTGCTGATATGTAAGAATTAATTCAAGTGATATTGGTTTGTGACTCTGATTTGTATTCTAGGTGGATAGATACATAAGAAGCGGCATGGTTATTGGGTTGGGTTCTGGTTGTGCTTCTGGTATGGCCATACAATATATGGGTCGGCAACTTCGCACTGGTGGTTTGAAAGATATAGTAGGGGTACCTACGTAAGTTTGATCTTTTCGATGTCATTGGTTATGGTAATTCTTGATCAGAAATGTAATTAAAAATTATAACATAATTTCTCCATTTTTCCCTTTATATGCAGCATTTCTCTTTTGATTTCTTCTGTCTGCTAAAATAAGTTCTTATGCTGCCTATGGTGACTGTCCTGTTGTAATTATATTGCATGGTCCAAGTTTCCTCTGCAGATAATTGTGTTGTGATCTATTTGATCTGTGATTCATTAAATGGTGCAAATAAAACAACTTAATTCATCCACAAGCTGCTCCATTATTTGCAGCCAGGATGAGATAAAAACCATGCAGTGCACTAAATGATTCTATTCATTCCCCCAGCATTTATTTTTGGAGCAGAACTTCATTCTTGATGGCTCAACGAAAAGATGCTTCGTTTCTATTCTACTTTGCCTTGGTTCATTTCTATGCTCTAGGCTAGGTTGTATAATGTTTGTATGTTTATTTCCTTCTTGTCTTGGCCTTGTGCAAAGCGTTTACTTCTTTTCAGTTTCTGTTATCACATATATCTTCTTCTTCTTCTTCAGGTCTGTTGGAAGTGCAAGTGAAGCTGCAAAGGCAGGAATTCCATTAAATCAGTACCAAGATTGTTCTCAAGTGTGCACAAATTTTAAACATAAAATCAGTTTCCTTTTTATTATGTTTTGTGAGTATTATCTTACATGATAGTTTGAACATACACATTGTGTAGACATATCCTAGTGAATTTTGCCAAAGCAGATACTGCAGTGGACCAGAAGATTTTTCAATTCTTTCCTCTTTTTTAGGTATAATTCTTAAAAAAAAAAAATTAACACAGACTGACTCATGACAAGTTCATAAAGGAGTTAAAATTCTTATATGAGAAGTGCAAGTGAGATTTCATTCTTTTGAAACTTTGCTTACTAGTTTCAGAGATTTATGAGAAGTTTCCTTGACCAATGTCACCGCATGTGTCTGAGTGCATGATAATTATGATATCTTTAAAATTTAAGACTTAGTAAGTTATCACTTATAACTTGATATTTTGTAGATTGATTTTGCATTTGATGATGCTGATATTATAGAAGAAGGAACACTTGTCACTGTCATTGGACGCCGGAGATTACAAGGTGAGGAGTCAATACTCCAAGAGAAGGTGAGCACAATACTGTTATGTTTCCTGTTTCAATGGGGCTCTCCAACTTGTGCTTTAGCATGGGAAATTTTTAGAAACCATTTAAGTTATTTCTGTAAAGTATAATGTTCTCTCTCTGAAAATTTTGAGTTCACATGGATTCATGTTTCCTGGTTAGTTCTTACTGATAAATTTCCCTTTTCATATTTTTTCCCTTTCCTTTCAGTCTGTACTAAATGCAGCCAACAAGCTTGCATTCATGATCACAGAAAGCCAGTATAAAGGTGGTCTAGATGGAGCTGTTCCAGTTTTAGTTCAATCTGTAAGAAGTTATACACATTATTGGTTTCAAACATACAAAGCGATAATGATCAGAATAAGACATTTGAAAACATGTTTCAGCTCAACTGGATGGAAATTGCTGAAAAGATCGATGACCTGTTTTTAGGTGATGCTGAGGTATGCTTAAATTGTGTTACTAAATTGATGCATACATACATATCATTAAATTGAATATTATTTTCTCTAACGAAACATTGGAAATTATAAAATTTTCTTCTCCTATTCAACTTGTAACATATGGCACTGGAGCCCCTAAAATCCCATTGGTTTGCAGCAGTGACATTGACTTGCACTTGACCATACTTCGATAAGCAGTTGGCTTACATACAGGAAATGTGGTCCAGAGATTGCTAGTTGCTTCCTCAAACAATTTGTGACAGGCAGACTAACTTAGTTTTTTAAAGGGTGAACGAATGGTCTTTTCTATGGAAGAAACCATGACAGACAATAGTTATTTGGCTTCCAATGTAGTAAACCTTTGAAATGTTCATTATTGTTTAGGAGACAAGCAGGAAGTAGTTGATGGAATGAAATCTTTCCTATTAAAATTAAAAATTCTTTTTTTGGGTTTGCTTTGTAATTGCAGGTATGGAGGAGACCATCTATAGGGCAAGCAGATCCACTAGGGGGTAATAACCCATTAGTCACTAAAGAAGGACATAATGTTCTTGATCTCATATTTACATCTCCAATTCTAAGCCTTGGTGGGTTTTACATTTATGATGGTTCGAACTTTTAATTTATTCATCCATGTTTCTTCATTCTAGATAATCTCTATTTTTTTAAGTGAATTTTTAATGCAGCTGAAGTAGCTAAAAGCCTTGATAAAGTCGATGGGGTTGTAGACCATGGAGTCATAAGCAAGTTCCCGTTAGTATTCTTGTTCCCTTTTAAACTCTTCTTTGTTTCCACACAAATCAAATACATGTCGACACATGTACAGTATGCACACAAACATTGAAGAATTAATACATCATGATATTTTGCAAAACAAATGTTAGATTCTGGATGGACTGTGGTACACATGATATGCTTCAACTTATGTTGCCTAAGAACCTATGCCTTATTTATGACATGAGGTTGTAGTGATCTTTTGAAATATGATTGTACATGTTGCAATGAATAGAATTTATGGTATAACATATAAACTGAAAATAGTTAGATAACTACTGTAAGCAATCAAGTGTTATTGCCATGACACAGGACATTTTTTGGACAAGGAACTTGAAGTTTTTCCTGTTAACTAGTTAAAGTATGTGCGTGCCTGTAAAGAAGTTCGTAAATGCATGTCAGTAAATTCTTTAGGCTGATAGCTAGCAAGTGTGATACTGCTTAATTTTGTAATTGTAAAGTTCTATACTGAAAAACAATCATCATAGCTTTGCTAACAAAATAATCATGATAAATCATTTTGAATGTATATCACATTATTTGTAAGTCATATTTGTGTAATCTACAAGATTAGATCAGTAATATTTAATATCTCTTGGCACTGCATGACATGGTTTTTTTTCTTCTTAATGGTATGAATTGTGTCTACTTGAGTTCATTTTTCAAAGCTTTATCTATATTAGCATGTGCGTAATTTCTGAATATCTAGTTCAAGCTTCTCAAATTTCCTAACCTTATATGATTTACCCGGCTTAATAATTTGTTGAAGAGATTAAGATGTTCCTTTATGATCCAATATTTGCCTTTAACTCTAAAAAAAGTGGCATGATTTTTCTGATTCCCCCTTTCTTTTCTATTATATTAGAAGCTTGATCAAATCCTATTTTGTCAAATTTCCTATACTTCTTGAGATAATTATAAGACATGGAGAGACATCTGACTGATTTCAGTAACTAAAGACACCTATGGAGAAATATAGCATGGCTATTCTAGTAATTTTATCTTCAGCATGGAATTTTAATGAAACAAACAATAGTATAGCAAATGAGGAAAAGAAAAAAGTCATCCTGTTAAGATCATGGTGACCAAATTTCATCACACCACTCATACCAATGAAACGCTTTTATAATAAATTGGAAAAGTTAAAATACGGCATTGTCTCCGAAATATGCTAAATAACTCTAATGGTCTGTTTGGATTGTAAAGGAATAAAGGGGAGGAAAGACAAGTAAAGTTAATTGAAAATAAACTAATTTTAAGATTAATTGCCACCCACATATGTCAACATCCTTTTTCTTTTTTGTTTTCTTTTCTTCTTGAACTCTCCGCGTAGTTTGTAATTGTACAGGATATACATTAGCATAAACTATTGATTATTTCTTTAAAAAAATTTGGTTTAACATAATAATTTCTCTTCCATTTATCTTTGAACTACAGGTGCACAGCAGTGATTGCTTCAGAAGATGGGCTGCAAATTGTTGACAGTCTGCCAAGGAATGCAATGGAGGCACTTTGATTGTGATAGCCTGAAAAGAAGACAAATGTGGTCCTCACCATTCACCTCCCATGGTACTGAAAAGGAATCGAGCCCTATTGATTTGATGTCTTCAAAGATTTTATATGTTGGCCGGTAAGAAAGTCAAGAATTCCAAGCCCTCAATTTTCTTTAGCTATAAGTCTATAATACTATTTATATGAAAAATGAATATCTTTCTCCATTTTGACATTACCGTTGCGGTGTACGGTGCCATAGGACAAAATTTTCACCCAGGTCTCAAGCAATATCCAACATTCAAACAAACAAAGCACTATGTGAAAACAGTTTGTCTGAATCAAGTAATTAAACAAAAGATAAACCAGCATGCCCAACAAGCACACAAAGCAAATGGAAAAATTCAACCTCTTAGTACTTTGCCTCAAGAGTACAAAGGAAGCTCCCAACTGTTGATGAGTTTGAAAAGGTTTGATTGAGCCAAAAAAAAAAAAGAAAAGAAAAGAAAAGAAAAGAAAAGAACAGAAAAAAAAGCACAAAAAAATCAAATTCCACAGCCCACATCCAAATTTGCAAACCATAATATTTTGACTAGGATTGAGCAAGTCTTAATCAAAAGGTGACCAAAAATCCAACTGCCTGATTGAGACTAGTGAAGTTTCACATTGAAGAAGATGATGATCTCTTTAAAAGTTTTGATAACGGGTTGATATTGGGTTCAAAATGGAGATTGATATTGCAAAATTATTATATATAAAAACTACCTAGACACTTGGCAATTTTTTCTGTGTCACAAAATTTGATCATCGGTTTGACTGCAATCAAATTGTCATCAAATAGTGTTATATAAAAAAGAAAAAATATTCAATTTGGAAGGCTTCAAGCACGAGAACACCAAACGAACAAAGAAAACTAGTGAAAATAGGAAAAGTGGAAATTTTGACCAAAATATTTTCAAGTAGCACGTTTTTTGCCCCAGTAACTTTTCAAATTTGAAGCGTTGAGACTCAAATTTGGTTAGAATAAAAAGTTAGTGCCGCATGTTTTTTTGATGGTACCTCAATTGAACTAAATCTAGGAATGAGTTTGTTACAACTGAACTCATGGCTTTACCGACAGTCTCGTGTTTGCAAGTTCAAATTATGTGTATGGTGAACCAATATATATGTTTGGTGAATATATGTTTCACATGCATCGTGTGAATATGGTTAGTGAACCAATATATGTTTGGTATGCGTATGCATAACAGATCAGATCATGCGTCTCTAGCTGACACTAGTAGTGCTAGTCATATGCAAATAGGCTTTCCTTAACGCACTTATTATATTCTTGACATGTGGACCCAACTTTCACAAGATAGATACTCCTGTACAGAGAGATTTCTCTGTCGGTTAAAGGAAGATATTTTTTTAAATTTTAGTGAAAGAGAATAAAAGAATGTGCTGTAAATTTCAAAGTCGGTGAGTTCACCGACTTTATAACTATATATAAAAATAGTTGGTTAGAAAGAGTGCCGAGTTTTTTTCTTTTTTTTGAAAATCAAACGTAACCAAATTTCGTTACTTGGAACTTAAGCCCATAGATAAAACATTCATACAGATTTTGTCAGCAATCATGGGTGGGGTATCCTCATCCCATATTACACTATCAGAAACATTATAAGCATGCCTAGCAAGCAAATGAGCTGCAATATTACTATGTCTACAGACATGGTTTGTCTTCCACGCCTTAAAAGCCTTCAACCGCATTCTTGCACCTTCCACAATTTTCTAGATTGAGCTTGGTGTATGGTTAGGTTTTGAGAGAGCATACATTACAATTGAAGCATCACCTTCCACAATCACTTCCCCAAGGCCAAGGTCCCTTGCAAAAATAATTTCTTCTTCCACAGTTCTTGCTTCCACCTTCAGAGCCCCCAATGGGAAGGGTATTTTCATACACATTGCACCCATCAGTTGTCCTTGCTCATTTCGGATTACCACACCCACACCACAGTGCCCTGCATCTTTGAATATAGCTTCGTCGGTGTTAATCTTGTACCACCCACATCTAGGGGGGCGCCACGGTGTTTTGATCTGACCCACCTATCTAGGATTGGTGGCAACTAAAGCATTACCCTGTCGAAATTCCTCCACGTAGTTGGTTGCTTCCCTAGCTATGGTTTTAGCCAATTTGCACCTGCCTTCATGCTTGACGAGGTTCCGGTTTTTCCATATTCCCCAGGCCAAAGTCACAAACAACTCCCAGTCAACATCCATGGAAAACTCCCTCATCAACCACACTACATCGATGAAATCTCTGTGTGGTGAAATCTTGTTAGGGAGTTTTATACCCGATTCCTTCCACACCTCAGCAGCTACTTTGTAACTCCATAGAGTGTGACATGAAGTTTCGCTTTTGCCACAAAACACACAACCATCCATAGGCGTCACTTTCCTTCTGGCCGAGCAATGATTCGTGGGCAGAATATTCTTGCAAGCCATCCACATGAAGTGTTTAATCTTGCTTGGGCATTGAAGCTTCCAAATTGACTTCCAGATGTTGGTCATTTTTAGACATGGCAAAACGGGTCAGAATTTTCTGACTAGACCCGTTTGATTAACAACCCGTTTGACCTGTTTAAAAATGACCCGTGACCTATTTTGACCCACGACCCGATTGACCCGACCCAAACCCGACCCGACCCGCCCGTTTTGCCACGTCTACTAACGTTGAGTAGATTGTCATTTGAGATGTAATTCTTATAAGATATTTACTTATTCTTCTTCACTTAATATGTTATGTACTCCATTATAGTTTGTCATTCTTTACTTGCCACCTTCATTTTCTCTTTCTACTTTAAATAGATCGAAAATTATATAAAGATTAGCTTCTAGAAAGTTGGAACAAGAGTTGCACCAAGTTTAGGTATCAAGTGTTTAGTGGTAATTGGTAAGCGGTAACAGTATCACTAATGAGAATCTAATCATAGTTAAGGAACTTAGAAACAATTGACAAATTGCATCTATTTCCAAAAAAAAAAAAAAAAAAAAAAACTTGTTTGAAAAATACGGGTCAACTCGACTCGTCCTGCGACTCGACTTGACCCGTGACCCTCGACCTGATTGACCCGACCCGAACCCAACCCGACCCACAAGTTTTGCCATGTCTAGTCATTTTTGAGCCATCCGAACAATCCCCACTATCCCCTGCCTGTTTGCCTTCTTTGAGAGCTTGGAGTGCAGCTCCATAAGCACTTCTGACCATGAATCTCCCATTATTGGTCCATGCCCAAATTAAGGAATCCTCTAGAGGGCCTGGGCTGATTGGAATACCCAACACAACATTAACTTCATGGGGGAGGAAGGTGTCTTTCACCTTATTAGTGTCCTAGATACCCTTTTCATAGTCCAACAGGTTAGCCACCATCTCTACATCTGAACCCTGTCTTCTTGGGCTACACACCTTGAAGGATACAGGAGTTGGGAGCCACCTATCCTTCCAAATATTGACCTTCTTGCTGCTCCCAATGCTTCATCTCAGACCTTTCTCAATAATACCTATTGCAGCCAAGATACTACACCACGCGTAGGAAGGGTTTTTCCCCAATTGAGCATTCATAAAGCTGGAATTCTCAAAGTACTTGGCTTTGTATACTTTATGGAGGAGGGAGGAGGTGTTTTAGAGCAGCCGCCAGCCCTATTTTGCAAGAAGGGCTAAATTATGTGCCTTTAAGTCATTGTGAAATGTGCTCCCCCCTAGATCAAGGGTTTTACATAGAGTCGCCACTTATTTAATTTAAAAGGGAAAATAAGAAAACCTTTAATAAAAAATAATTCTGTTGTATTAATGTATATTGCAATTTACATCAAATTTTGTAACAAAAATTTACAATGCTTTTTTTGTCCTAGATATAATCTAAGAAAAGTAAATTACATTGTTTTTTTTCCTAGTTACATTCTAAAGAATGTAAAATTACATGTGCAAAAGCATAGTCTAGAACCCTTGATCTTGGTTTGAAGGCTAATTTACGAGATGGGAAGGGATTAAGCACCCATCTCACTCGGTAAAACCGGTTTCCTAGGTTAAGGTGGCCAATGTCATGTCATGTCACACAAACACAAACAATATGTTATACAATCATGTCAATTTGTAGGAATTGTAAACAAATATGTGTTAGGGGAATTAGACATAAAAAAGAAACAAAAAGTGAAACTTGTTAGATAACAATTTTAATGTAAAGAAAGCATTAAGGTAATGGCATTTTCATCCAAGAAATCAATGTAAACAAAGAATTCCTAACCTAGACATGTTCATCTAAGCATGTGAAGAAAAAACGAAGTTGTCATGTTATTTGTCATCAACATAATTGCAAAGAGAAACAAATAAAAATAAAACATTTGAGCATATTTGATCATCCAAGCATTTATCAAAAGATGTAAAAGAAAATCCCTAGACATGTTTATCTAAAGAAAATCAAAATACTTAGACATGTTCGTTCAAGCATTTTTTTCTAAAAAAAAAGTAAAACAATTACCTAGACATGTTCATCTAAGTATTGAAGAGAAAGTTGTGTTTTAGCCTGGAAGTGCTCATCTAAGCATTCAAGAGAAAAATTGTGTATTAGTCTAGAACTGTTCATCTAAGCATGTAAAAGGAATATCAATGAGACATATAGGCATCAATACAAAAAAAATGCTTATTAGCGACCAAGAATTCGTGACGGACCCAAAAAGCCCTCTAAAAAAATCTTATTTGTGATGGCAAAATAAAACCCTCATAAATACTTGGTAAAATGTGAAATATTTGCGACCAACAAAAAAAGCTGTCGTTATTATGTGTTATAGTCGTCACAAATGCTAATATTTTGGAGGGAAATTTTCCCTCCATATTATTTGCGAGGGGCAATTAAAAATCTCTCGCAAAAAGTGTATTATTTGTGATGGTAAAAAAAATGATGTCACTAATACTAAATTATTTGCGAGGGCTAGGATTGACCTTCACAAATAATCATTAAAATGTAAAAAATTTTGGAGGGAAATGTTCCCACCAAATATTTCTGAGGGACAATAAAAATTCCTTGTAAAAAGTTTATTTTTTTTGTGAGTTAAAAATATACCCTCACTAATACTAAATTATTTGCGAGGGCCACAATTGGCCTTCGCAAATAATCATGAAAATATTAATTATTCTAAAATTCAAAAAAAAAATAAAAAGAAATACATAAACATATAGCACTTTGTATTCTTTAGATGAACCTTTTGTTTACAGCCTAAAAAAAATGCCTTTTATATACATTCTATATATGAAAGGTTTGTCCTTATTTTCTAATAAATTTTACCCATAAAAAAATGATAGCACTTTCAACTTTAAAATGGTAGCTTGAAATTCAAAAATAACAGCCTTTTGTACTCTCTCTTTCTCAAAAGTGAATAAAATTTTCTTCCCATCAAGGAAAGTGAGCTTGTCCAATTGAAATATAAGCCAATCACAATACAAAACATTATCAAATAAGTCAAGTCTCTCTCTCTTTTTTTTTTTTTTTTTTTTTTTTTTTTTTTTTTTTTTTTGAGCTAAAAAGAATAGAAATGCTTTATTAGAAAAAATGAATAATTACATTAAATAGTCCTTTTAACACGGAAGCATGAAGAAATTTTTAGCAATTTGAAAGCTTCTTGACAAAAATAGCAATTTGATAGTTAATAGTATTGGCCAAGGTTTGCATTGGGCGAACCTGTTGTAACCAGTGGCTAGGTTTGGACTTGAAGTTTCATTTTGTTAACTTCAAGAGCCAAGATATATTTTTCTTGACTTCAAGCTTTGGATTGTGTAGAGGACCTTGTTGGTTGTTGCACATAAATCCGGAATTGTTATATTTTTTTAATTTATATTTAATTTTGATAGCGATTTAAGTAATCAAATTAAGTTATTATCATTGTTAAATTAAAAAAAAAAAGTTATTGTTGTTGTTTATGATATATTATTATATGATTAGATTTGATATAGTAATATGTGTACTTATTTATTGAAGCATTGATACAAATACAAATTCACTTTAATTGTTTCATTTTAACTCATGTTTAATCATTCCTAAAAAAAAAAACTCATGTTTAATGCCTTTTTTTTTTTTTTTTTTTTTTTTTTAGGATGGTACTAACAGAGATGAAGAGGACAACTCAAACAATGACAAGGAGGTCGAAAACAACTTGAAGGGTGACTCATAGGAAGACTAATATAGATCTTGTCATAATTCTAGTTGTTTAAGTTTAAAACAAGGTTTAATTTCAGGATTTCTTTGTATATTCTATATTTTAAAGTTTGAGCTTATATGAATTTTTATCTTTCGATGGTTCAATTTTTAGTAATTATTGTACTATTGTATCAATTTTTAGTAATTATTGTACTATTGTAATATGATAGTTAAACAAAAATGATATAAAATAAATTAAAAATAAATAAATAATAAAATATTTCAAAAATTATATAAAATATTATCACTGATGACATAAAAATTTGGTCATTAATAACTTTAAAGTGACAACAAAGTCTCTCGCAATTTATAGAATAGCGACGCTCCTTAACCCCTTGCAAAAACGTTTTAAGTGACAGCTTAATGTCATCACTATTATTCCTAATTAATTGCGAGGGGTTAAAATTCCTCACAAATAAATTTTAGCGACAACATTATTGGTCTCGTTGTTAAATTAAAATTCGCAAATAACTAATTGTAAGGGTATAAAGGTCCTCACAAATAGTTGTTAAAGACAACTGCTTCCCCTCGTTAAAAATAAGTTGCGAGGGGTTAAAAGCCCTCACAAATAAATTTTAGTGATGCCATTATTTGTCACTAAAAAGTATGTTGTCAATTTGGAGTTAGCAAATAATTAATTGCGAGGGTATAAAGGTTTTCACAAATAGTTGTTAACGACGATTGTTTTCCCTCGCTAAAAATAAGTCGTCGACTTTTCTCGTCGTTTGGTAACATATTTGTGAGGGTGAATTTTTTCAATACTGACGATGGATTGCCTTTGTAAATTATTTATTTACGAAGGTATGGTCGCAAAAACTCTTTTAATAACAACAACAAATATGACGGCCTTCGAGGGCCATATGCCCTCGCTAATAACCTTTTGCGACAATATTTGAATTTTTGCGAGGGTATTTGAGCCTCGCTAGTAGACTCTTTTCTTGTAGTGCATGTTCATCCAAGCATATCATTAAAAAAAATAAAAAAAATAAAAAAATAAAAAACAAATAATGACATGTTAAACATTTATTCAAGCATGTGTAGAAAGTTAAGAAAATAATTAATTACTTACCAGCATAGAACATTAATTAAAAAGGGGAAGTGATCACTTAAAGGGCTAGGGAGAACGTAAGGAAGTACTAAACTACAACCAAAGTAGGAACAATGGTTGCACCACAGCTTTTTTTTTTTTTTTTGCTTTCTCACTAGCTCTCTAGAGGGAATTCGGGGTCCAGAAAATGGAAGAAGTCTTCTCTATTTATAGGAGAAGGGATGGCTTAGCTTTAAAGCTAACTTATTAGCTTTCTTCTAAAGCTAAGGGGGGGGGAGATAACCTGTTTAAATGAGCTGGAATGGATTTGGTGTTGATCTCCATTTGAATTTTGAAATGATGCTGCACCTGCTTCGTATTTTGGCTCTAACTTTCCGCTCAAAATTCCAATTGATTCGAGATGGGTTTTTTTTTTGAAACCTGTTTAAATGAGCTGGAATGGATTTGGTGTTGATCTCCATTTGAATTTTGAAATGATGCTGCACCTGCTTCGTATTTTGGCTCTAACTTTCCGCTCAAAATTCCAATTGATTCGAGATGGGTTTTTTATTTGAAAGGAAATTCAATTATCTACAACTTTTTCAGAAATAGAGAAAGCCAAATTTTAATGTTATCTAGGCCAAAAATGTGTTTCAAATTGCTGCTAAAAATAGTTACGTTTTTTTAGCATTTTTGAAATTTTTCATAGGATGTATCTGTTTCTTATCCTATTTATTTTTCAAAAAAAAAAAACTTTTCTTCTGAAGCTAAAGGAAGGGATAAGCCTATTAGATAAGCTTGAACAAATTTGAGTTTGATCCCCATTTGAAATTTTGAAAGATGAGTGAAGATGATGCTGAATTTGTGTTATCTTCTGCACCTGTTTCGTATTTTGGCCATAACTTTCTGCTCAAAATTCTAATTGATTCAGGATTGAATTTTTTTGAAAGGAAATTTAATTCTCTACAACTTTTACAAAAAAGAGAAAACCAAATTTTGATGTTTTTCAGGCCAAAAATGCGATTCAATTTGCTATTGAAGATAATGACGTTTTTTGAGCATTTTTTTTTTTTTGAATTTTTCATGGATCATATCTCCAATTTTTTTTTTTTAAAAAAAGAGCAGATAAGATGCCGTAAAAAAACATTTTTATTATTTCTTTTTTTAAAAATAAATCCAATAAAAAATTACACTTCATTAATTTTAAATTAATTCTTGTAAGAACTAATCAAAATTAAGTGTTTAAAATAGGACGTGATCGGGCTCATCGTGTAGGTGAGCCATGATCATTGAAAATTGTTCGTATGATAACTTTTGATCAGGTGGTCCGATCAAAACCCATGGTATACCATTATGATCATTAGAGCATCAAGATTTGTTTTGTATCACAAATTTGAAGATCTACCGGTTGGTTAAATGCAAGTTGTAAAATGGGGTGTCTATAGTTATTGAATCCCATTCCTCCATCCACTTTCCTACTACACATTCTTTCCTAAGAGACCTAGGCCATTTTCCTCTCGCTACCTTTCTGCCCCCACCAAAAACTACTCACCATAGTGTTTAGCTCTCGACATAGGGAATCCGGGAGCTTAAAACAGCTCATGGTTTATGTGAGGGTGGCTTAGGCCACCACTTTGATGAGGATTTCTCTGCCTGCATTTGATAATAGTTTGCCCTTCCATCTGGCTTTCCTTCTTCCCACTTGGTCCTTTAATCGATTAAAGGTTTTCTTTTTTCCTTTCCCTATCATTGGGGTAGCCCTAAATATTTTTCGTGCTACTATATAATTTGTGCCCTAAAGAGATTTTTCACTCCTTCTTGCGCCTCTCTCTTTGTGTTTTTACTAAAAAAAGAGCGAGGTTTTTTCCTTATTCAATTTCTATCCTGAATCCCTTTCATAATCCGACAAAATCTTGATCACTCGGTTGCTCTCCTCCATGGAAGCTTTGTAGAAAATGATACTATTGTCGGCAAATAGCAAATGAGAAATCTGAGGGGCCTTTCTACACACCTGGACTCTCTTCAATCTTCCCAAACTCACCTCCCTTCGAATCATAGCTAACAGACCCTTGGCACACAGTAGAAAAAGGTAGGGGGAGATGAGGTCTCCCTGATGAAGCCCCCTAGTAGGGTTGATACAGCCTTTTGGTACACCATTTATGAGGATTGAGTATGACACAATCTTCACGCACATCATAATAAGGGCAATCCATATTTCCTGAAGTCTGTCACGTGTGGGGGTTTCAGTTAGTTCAATTGGTAAAATTTTTTATGGTTGAATAAGAGATCTGAAGTTCAATCCTTGCCAGCATAAAAAACTAATTAATGTCTTGGCTGCCGTGTGTCTTTTTAGCACGTCTCATCCTCTGTTTTGTTCAACACAGATATGATCTAACGAGACATTGCACCTAAAAACCTAATATCGATTACCCAATTTATATAAGGTATTGTTGTGAACATGTGTCATAGGATTCCTAACCTTTCCCATGTGTATTGAAAATTCCAAACTTATGTTTTTGGTTGGATACAGAATTTTAACCCTCACAAGTTATGAGATCTCAACTTTTCCTTGACGATTGGATCCTAATGACTGCTGGCAACTTTTTATATACAAATTTAAGTTTGAAAGTACATAGAACTTAGATTGAGATTTAGTGCAATAGCTAATAGTTAGAACTAGGAGTGTTTACCAAACCGAAAAAACTACACCAAAACCACCCTTAAAATGGCATAACTGCATCGCACCGTAACTAACAATGGTGCAATGCATTTTGTAGTTTTATAATAAGAAAACTGCACAAACCACACCACACTGCACCCTCTCTATATATTAATATATTTATTTTTTTAATATTTAATATATTATTAATAGTTTAATAACCCTAGTTTTCAACCAAAAAAAAAAAAAAGTTTAATGATCTAAACAAGTGTTGATTAGGAAAGCCAACTCAAAATAAAGAAAAACTAGCTCAATAATTTAAAACTTGGCCCAAAATAAAGGGAAAAATCAGTTTTGGGTTAAGCAAGAAAAGCCCAAAATTTGAAAAATATACTGCACTTCAAACTGCATCTTATTTATTGCACTGCATGTATGACCACAAAAATGAGATGCGGTGCAGTTATGGTTTTGGCTAAACTCTAAACCGCACTACACCGCACTGCATCACACATGTAACTCAAAAATGAGGTGCAATGTGGTTATGGTTTTGGTTATACCGCACCGTAAAGTGCAGTGTTAAAAATGGCCAAAAACTGCACCACACCACATCGCACAGCGAACACCCTTAGTTAGGACTATTGTACCATGCAAACTCTTTTAAGGGATAAGATTGAAACTTGAAAAGTTGACTCTTAATCTTAGCCCTTGAATTTTTCACCTTCACTTTCTTACCTTTTTATTTTTGAACTTTTTAAACTTCTCTCACAAGTCAAGGGGTAATTGCACATAGTAGTGGCAAAAAAGGCTAGATGGATCGAGTTCGAGTCAAGTCAATCAAGTTCTAGTCAAAAACAGGTTTGGGTTAGAAATGGTTTGGATCAATCGGGTTGCAGGTTGGGTCCGTTTGAACTGTATTTTTCACATGAATATATATATTTTTAAATGTATTTGCCATTTGGTAAATCAAACAACAAATTACTTAGCGTAGAATGTATTACTTTGAATTCACCACTCATATCTTGAATGGACTCAACTCAACAAATTAATACTTGTTCAATAATTATAAAATTATACAAACCCCAACATTGCTAACCAAAACAAAATAGATCAAACTTCAAGAAATATTATCTTTTATTTTGAAAAGCCATTTATTTTGGCCATAGATTGTTAAAAAATTGGCATAAGCATCCATGATTTATGCCAATTTCATTGATATATTTCGATTTCACTCTTTTCACACTTATGAATGCTTTTCATACATATCTATAATTTCAAATATATGTTTTTAATTTTATTGCAACCAGATTATCTTGGTATGTACCTTAATATTTGATATTTAAAAATATTTACTTATTTCAATACGTTTATATTGATGCAGGATGCGGAAGCGTTAAGAAGAAGAACACGTCTACTTCTAGAAAATAAGAAACAAAACACGTTTTCATATGAAAATAACCTCAAATCGGGTTCCTTGAATCCATGAGGGTTCCTTGAATCCACAAGGAGAAAGGGGTCTGGAATCCACCAGAAAATAGGGAGACAAAAAGTTTGAATTTTATTGATTGAATAATTGTTTAAAGAAAACATTTATCGACTTAAGGGGCTATTTAAGGGCTCCATAAAACTTGACAAACAAGCAAATATATTCTAAAATAACTCCTAATTAGTACTTAACCATAATAGGGACCAAATTTCACCTAAAAAGAATTAAAAGCACCTAAAAATAAGAAAATAAATACCCAAAACCTAAAATAACGAAAATTACATAAAAATACCAAAAATTAAAAATTAAATAAATTAATTAGTAGATTCTATCCTACATCAAACCCCTCCACTTGAAACAAACTCATCCTCGAGTTCATCTTTGAAATCTGAAATCTTCCATTCCAAATAAACAAATACTTCAAATGCTAGAGCCCCTTGATCTTCTATCCATACTTGCCACTCATCAATGGAATAAACAAATCAACTTGAATTTCTTTTTCCTTGGTCTTCATGTAATTTTAGAGATTTACCAAATAAGAACTGACAATTGAATCAAATCTATCAACCCCAATAAAATCAATAAACTTCAGTGTATCACTTACCACCAAAATAAAAGTATTTTGAGATTGACAATCATATGATTTGATTTTATTGAGATCCTTGAAACTTTCCTCTTCAATTTCTTCCTCAATGGTCTCTACCATCTAGACTTCAAGATCTTTCTCTATAATAGAATCTTCATTATTCTCTTCCAGAATAATCTTGATTTTAGGATCTTCCTCCATAACAAGACCCTCATTAATTTCTTCAGAAATCTCTATATTTTGTTCTTTGACTTCTAAATAATCTTTAAGAATAATATTTTCTTCAACATGCAATTCTTCTTTTAATGGTGAAATATATTGCTCTTCAAAATAATTCAAGTATGAACTTCTTCACCAATAATAATCTGGTTTTGTATATGACAATATTTCATCACAATCCATAGAATAAAAGTTGATAGCAAGCATCTTTTCATCTTTGGCCATGAATGAATTTTGTCTTTACCTTGTCAGATTCAATTAGATTGTAATTGTTCTCATCAATATAAGGCATATTCATTAAGTTTATACAAAGCAAGTTTAACTTTTCTCTCATCACAAATATTCTCATAGTCAAATAAATCCTCTAGACCCAGTAACCAATCAAAAAAATCTTCTTTATAGGAATAACCATTAAAACTTGCAATTCTTCTATAAGGCCTATATGAAATTTACTTACCAATAAGTTGCCCATGAGTTATGTCTCTACAATAGTTATCCCTATTGTTTTTATTCTCCAACGATGGCATCCTCGCAAAGATATTTGTCAGTGCTAGTCATACGTCATGTAATACTTGCTAAGTTTTTTGTCATAAAATTGCTACCGTCTCATACGTTAGCCACTATACCAGGATAAGTAAAGGCTTTGATACCAACTGATGCGAGATATGGAAGAGTCAAGAAGCATAACACGTCTACTTCTAAAAAACAAGAAATAAAACAGGTTTACTTCTAAAAATAATCTCGAATCCACAAGAGTTCCTTGAATCTACAAGGAGAAAGAGGTCTGGAATCCACTAGAAAATAGGGAGACAAAAAGTCTGAATTTTATTGATTGAATAATTGTTAAAAAAACATTTACAGACTTAGGGGCCTATTTAAAGGCTCTGTAAAACTTGATAGACAAGAAAATATATTATAAAATAACTTATAATTAATACCTAACCATAACAAGAACAAAATTTGACCTAAAAAGTATTAAATGCACCTAAAAACAAGGAAATAAATTAGGGATGGCAAAATGTACCCGACTCACGAGTACCGTACCCGACTCACGGGTACCCGACCCGACTTGACCCTAATGGGTCGGGTTTTACCTGACCCGTTTAACATGAGGGTCGGGTCTGGGTTTTCATTAAAAAAATCCGAAGCGGGTTCGGGTCGGGTCCAGGTATTAGGCATACCCAACCCGAACCCAACCAGTATATGTAATATTTAAAAAAAAAAAAAAACCCTAAGTATAAATACTCACTTTTGACTCTTCCAACCCTAAATCCCTCAGACCGATTCTCTCACCCTCCCATTCTTTCCCAAGCCGCCTCCCATTCTCTCCCTTACCCTCACCCTCACCCTCACCCTTACTCTCACTCTCACTCTCACTTCGCTTGCGTCGCTACTCCTTGCATACCCTACCTCGTCAGTGCTGCTCTGTTCTTCACCTCGCTGGTCTTTCCTCCCTGCCTCCTTCATCTTGCCGCAACCTGCAGATGCCGCTGCTCCTCCCTCACCTCACCAGGCCCTCCTCCACCTCACAAGGCCGCAACTCTTTCATCTCCCTCACCTCGTTGTGAACTCAAGCTCTCACAATGAAAATCATTTTTTTATTTTTTTGAAAGGATGAAAATCGTTCTTTTTGTTCAAAGAATCAAATTTGTAATTTCTAGTTTTAGTGCTATTTTGGTTAAATAGGATCGGCTTGTTTGATTTGATTTTGTAGGGTCTTATTGTTCAGACCTAGGGTTTGTATGTTAATTCTTGTTTTTACTTTTGATTTGGGAAAATATTGTGATGAAAAAAAAAGGGTTTCCAATCTGTTGGTTGCTGAAAAAATAATGGGTTTTGTTGGTTTCTGATTGTTCAGATCTATTGGTTGCTGAGAAAATAATGGGTTTTCTTGAGTGTTCTTTTTCCCCTCCTGTTTGGATGCTGAGAAAATCAATATCAGGCAAACTTTTTTTTTTTTTTTTTTTATTGGGCCACAAATTAGGCCCTAAAGTACCACGGCCTAACGGGCCCGTGGAGCCCATGGGGCTTGGCGGGGGCGGGTCTGGGCTTCGGAAAAAAAAAATCCGTTTAGTAAATGGGCCGGGTTCGGGCCCCAAGTCTTGGCCCGCAGGTCGGGTCTGGGTATGGAAAAACCCGGCCTGAACCTGATCCGTTGCCATTCCTAAAATAAATGTCCTAAACCTAAAATAACGAAAATTACATAAAAATACAAAAAATAACAAATTACATAAATTAATTAGTAGATTCTATCCTACATCATTCACGCAGCTAGATAAATATTTCAATTGTTTTCTTAAGGTCATTATATATATATATATATATATATTTGGATGCCGTTATCCATTTTTTTTTTAAAATAATAATATGTATTATATTTGTCAATTGAGTTTGAGTTATGTAGGGTAAACTATAGAGATCACAACAAACAATAAAACCAATAATGTCTTAATTTTTTTTTTTTAACCCAAAAAAGAGAAGTTTTAAAAAAATTGGTCGTTGTGAACCCACCAAAGAACGGGTCGAATCATAGGTCAATCCATTTTTACTTCTAGTTGAAAAATTCCAATTCGGGTTGGGTTGGTGAATCTTGACTTGTTTTTTCATGTCTAATTGCACGGCAGCGGATCCAAATCCGTGGAACTTAAGGATAGAGCATATGCAGGGGAAAAAAAATACTTGACAGTAAATATGTCAGTTCATTCTTCCGCACAACAAAAGGCTTAGAGTGGATATGGAAAGTTAGGAATCATGTCATGTTCCGGAAAAAAAAAAAATACTCTGAACATTCAGCAGGCCCTGTTGGAGATAAAACAAGACATTCCACTCCCACTTGAAAGACTGGACTCGGCATAAAAGGAAGACTAAAAGGTAAATTGTGGAGAAAGCCAAAATATGATACTCTAAATTCTGAAAGCCAATTATGATTTTCCATGGGAAAGAATCAGTCATGATTTGTCGTGGTCATTAGATACTATCGTAAGAATTTCCTAATTTGGTCCCACTGTTAAGAAGAGTTGTACCACTGACCTAGAGGCAATCGAGGTTGACCGTTGAAGCAAACAGATGGTAATTCAGGTAGCTAGGAGTCAAGGCCAAGGTAATTTTAAATATTATCATACAAAGCTATATGTTTTTTTTTTTTTTTTTTTTTTTTTTTTTTTTTTTTTTTTAAATTTTATGAGAAAGTTATAGAAAGCTATATGTTAAATCTTATTTTGAAGCTATACAGTTGGTCAAGTTTCAATTCTTCCAATTCTTTACCACACATTTTGCCATAATTTGCACAATTTTCAATATATGATTGGATTACATCACTTATACTTGGAATCATTACTGGTAATTGACGAAAAGTAATCCAATCACTATTGGTAATTTGCCAAAATGCATCTTATATATCACACCGTATATGTGATCACAAAAATGAGGTGCGGTATAGTTATGGTTTTGACTAAACTCTAAACCACACCACTTCAGAGATGTGACCACAAAAATGAGGTGCGGTGTGATTATGGATTTGGTTAAACTACACTGCAAAGTGCGGTGCTAAAAATGGCCCAAAACCACACCGCACCGCACCGCGAACACTCCTAGTTAGGACTATTGTACCATGCAAACTCATTTAAGGGATAAGATTGAAACTTGAAAAGTTAACTCTTAATCTTAGCCCTTGAATTTTACACCTTTTCTTTCTTACCTTTTTATTTTTGAACTTTTTAAACTTCTCTCACAAATCAAGGGGTAATTGCACGTAGTAGTGGAAAAACGGGCTAGATGGGCCAAGTTTGGGTTGGGTCAATCAGGTTCTAGTAAAAAATGGGTTCGGGTCAATCGGGTTGCGGGTTGGGTCCATTTGAACTATATTTTTCACATGAATATTTTTTTAAAAAATGTATTTGCCACTTGGTAAATCAAACAACAAATTACTTAGTGTAAAATGCATTATTTTGAATTCACCACTCATATCATAAAAATACTTAGCTCAACAAATTAACGCTTGTTCAATAATTATAAAATTATACAAATCCCAATATTGCTAACCAAAACAAAATAGCGCAAACACACAGAAGTCTAGTCTACCCTTTGAAAGTCTAATTAAAACAAACACACAAGTTCACTTCTACATAATATCAACATCCCAAAACATAAAACAAAATTACAAATACCCTATTAGATAACTAATTTGACAAAGAATAAATACATATATGAAATTTACAATCTTGAAAACTAACTTCATAATCTAATATCAACTATGTTTGACACTTCCTTATTATTATTTTTTTTTTTCCATTTAAGAATATACATCAAAGTTTGATTATCCACTTATTTATAAATAGTCTTTTTTATGAATATCATGTGATTCCTAAGCAATGCTCACTCCGAGAATTATTATAATTTATTTTGAAAAGCCGTTTATTTTGGCCATAGATTATTAAAAAATTGGCATAAGCATTCATAATTTATGCCAATTTCATTGATACATTTCAATTTCACTATTTTCACACTTATTAATGCTTCTCATACATGTCTATAATTTCAAATATATGTTTTTAACTTTATTGCAATCAGATTATCTTGGCATGTATTTTATTATTTGATATCTAAAAATATTCACTTATCTTAATTCGTTCATATTGATGCGGGATGTGGAAGCATCAAGAAGAAGAACACGTCTACTGTTTGCTTCTGAAAATAACCTCAAATCTACGAGGGTTCTTTGAATCCACAAGGAGAAAGGAGTCTAGAATCCACCAGAAAATAGGGAGACCAAAAGTTAGAATTTTATTGATTGAATAATTGTTAAAAAAATATTTATAGATTTAAGGGCCTATTTAAGAGCTTCATAAAACTCGAGGACGTGTTTGGCTTAAAAAGCATTAAAAACACCTAAAAACAAGGAAATAAATGCCCTAAACCTAAAATAATGAAAATTACATAAAAATACCAAAAATAACAAATTACATAAATTAGTTAGTAGATTCTGTTATACATCAGACCCCTCCACTTGAAACGAAATCGTCCTTGAGTTCATCTTTGATATTTGAAATATTCCATTCCAAATAAACAAATACTTCGAATGCTAGAGCCCCTTGATCTTCTATCCATACTCGCCACTCATCAATGGAATAAACAAATCAACTTGAATTTCTTTTTCCTTGGATTTCATGTAATTGTAGAGATTTATCAAATTAGAACTAACAATTGAATCAAATCTATCAACCCCAATAAAATTGATAAACTTCGGTGTATTGCTTATCACCAAAATAAAAGGATCTTGAGATTGACAATCATATGTTTGATTTTATTGAGATCCTTGAAACTTTCCTCTTCAATTTCTTCCTCAGTAGTCTCTACTATCTTGAGTTCAAGATCTTTCTTTATAATAGGATCTTTATTATTCTTCTCCACAATAATCTCGATTTTAGGATCTTCTTCCATTACAAGACCTTCATTAATTTCCTCTGAAATCTCTATATTTTGTTCTTTGACTTCTAAATAATCTTTAAGAACAATATTTTCTTCAACATGCAATTCTTCTTTTAATGGTGGAATATATGGCTCTTCAAAATAATTCAAGTATGAATTTCTTCGCCAATAATAATCCGGTTTTGTATATAACAATATTTCATCACAATCCATAGGATACAAGTTGATAGCAAGCATCTTTTTTCATCTTTGGCCATGAATGAATTTTGTCTTCACCTCGTTGGATTCTATTAGATTGTAATCGTTCCCACCAATGTAAGACATATTCACTAAGTTTTTACAAAGCAAGTTTGTTCTTTCATTACAAATATTCTCGTAGTCAAATGAATCCTCTAGATCTAGTAACCAATCAAGAAAATCTTCTTTATAAAAATAACCATTAAAACTTGCAATTCTTCTATAAGGCCTATACGAAATTTGCTTACCAATAAGTTGCCCGTGAGTTATGTCTTTGCAAGAGTTATCCCTATTGTTTCTATGCTCCAATGACAGAATCCTCGCAATGATATTTGTGAGTGCTAGCTGTACATCACATAATATTTGCTAAGTTTTCTGTTACCAGAATTGTTACCGTCTCATATGTTAGCCACCAGACCAGGATAAGTTAAGGCTTTGATACCAACTGATGCGAGATACGAAAGTGTCAAGAAGTAGAACACGACTACTTCTAGAAAACAAGAAACAAAACATGTGATGCCCCAATTTAATTGATTGTTTGATGTGCGTGGGTGTGTGATGAGTCTCACATCAAGTATTTACTGAGTTGAACTAGGCTTTATTAACAATTGCAAGGAGCCTTAATTGTGACTAGTCCTTTTAAGGTATAGCGCAGATGTGACTAGCCCTTTTCCTTGGGTCGTTACAAAACATGTTTACTTCTGAAAAAAATCTCGAATCCATGAGGGTTCCTTGAATCTACAAGGAGAAAAAGGTCTGGAATCCAATAGAAAATAGGGAAACAAAAAGTCTAAATTTTATTGATTGAATAATTGTTTTTTTTTTTTTTAAAGTTTACAAACTTAGTGGCCTATTTAAGGGCTCTGTAAATCTTGAAAGATAAGAAAATATATTCTAAAATAACTCTTAATTAATACCTAATCATAACAGGAACCAAATTTGGCTAAAAAGTATTAAATGCACCTAAAAATAAGGAAATAAATGCCTAAACCTAAAATAATGAAAATTACATAAAAATACCAAAAATAACAAATTAAATAAATTAATTAGTAGATTCTACCCTACATCGTGTATGCAGCTAGATAAATGTTTCAATTGTTTTCTTAGGATTCAACTTACTTCTAGTACTTTTTTAGCTGGACATATCATTTTGTTTTAAATATACAATAGCAAGTGGTAGTGAGTTTTAATTTCCACCTTCTATTTAGTTAGTGGATGATGTGACAGTTTCTCATTAAAATAAAATGAGATTCTAGTTAAAAAAGTACTGGATGCAAGTCAAACTCGTTTCGTTTTCTTAAGATCATTACATATATATTTGGATGGCATTATCCAAAAAATGTATTTAAAAAAAAATAGTAATACGTATTATATTTGTCAATTGAGTTTGAGTTATGTACAGTAAACTATAAAGATCACAACAAACAAAATTAACCAATAATGTCTTAATCTTTTTACCAAAAAAAAAAAAAGTTTTTAAAAAATGAGTCGGGTGAACCCACCCAAAAACAGGTCGAGTCACAAGTCAATCAATTTTTACTTCTAGTCGAAAATTTTGAATTCAGGTGAGGTTGGTGAATCATGACTTGTTTTTCCATGTCTAATTGCACGACAGCGGATCCAAATCTGTGGAACTTAAGGATAGAGCATATACAGGGGAAAAATACTTGACATTAAATATGTCAGTTCATTCTTCCGCACAACAAAAGGCTTAGAGTGGATATGGAAAGTTAGGAATCAAGTCATGTTCCGGAGAGAGAGAAAAAAAAAAAAAAAAAAAAAAAAAAAAAAAAAAAAAAAAAAAAAAAAAAAAAAGACTGAACATTCAGCAGGCCGTATTGGAGATAAAACAAGACATTCCATTCCCACTTGAAAGACTGGACTCGGCATAAAAGGAAGTCTAAAAAGGAAATTGTGGAGAGAGCCAAAATATGATACTCTAAATTCTAAAAGCCAATTGTGATTTTCCATGGGAAAGAATCAGTCATGATTAGTCGTGGTCATTAGATGCCATCGTAGAAATTTCCCAATTTGGTCCCACGGTTAAGAAGAGTTACACCTAGAGGTAGTCGAGGTTGACCGTTGAAGCAACAGATGCTAATTCAGGCAGCTAGGAGTCAAGGCCAAAGGTAATTTTAGCGTCCATTTGGATAGAATTTATTTTGTTAAAATTGAAAACTTAAAACTGAAAATACTGTAGCAAAATAATTTTTAAATGTGTGAATAGTACTGTAGGACCTATTTTTAATGAAAAAGTTGCTAAAAAGTGAAATTTGTGGGTTCGTAAATAATGCACTGGTGCATTGTTCATGACAAAAAGTCAACAAGTGTGGCTACTGTTCATGAACAGTAGCTGCATTACTCCCTTAAACATGTGAAAAAAAAAAAAAAAAAAAGACAAAACGCAAAATGCAGATGTGGATCCAAACCCACCCTTAATATTATCATAGGAAGCTATACGTTAAATCTTATTTTGAAGCTATACAGTTGGTAAAAAAAAAAGTATCAATTCTTCCAAGGGCACATCATTTACCATATATTTTGCCATAATTTGCACAATTTGGTAATATGTGATTGAATTACATCATTTACGCTTAGAATCACTACTGATAATTGGCGAAAAGTAATCTAATTATCACTTGACATATGTACAAATTGTAGTAAAATGTATGACAATATTTGTGTCTGAAGACTTTTTTGTCGAGTTGAGTTGGAGAATATTCTGTGCAACGGTAATAGATGTAATGCCTTTTTCCTAATTTGGTCCCGCGGTTAAGAAGATTTACACCACTGACCTAGAGGTAGTTGAGGTTGACCATTGAAGCAAATAGATGGCAATTTAGGTAGCTTCTTTTTTAATAATTTTTTATGGTAGGAGTCAAGGCCAAGGTAATTTTAATATTATCATAGAAAGCTACACGTTAAATCTTATTTTGAAGCTATACACAGTTGGTCGAGTTTTCTATTCTTCTAACATAACTTTTACCACACACTTTGTCATAATTTGCACAATTGTCAATATGTGAGCGAATTACATCACTTATACTTGGGATCACTAATATTAGTACTTAGCGATAAGTAATCCAATCACTTCTTGGCACATATAGTTGGTAAATTGTGTGGTGATGTTTGTGTCCCCAGACTTTTTTTGTCGTGTTTAGTTAGAGAAAATTTTGTGTAATGGGAACAGGTATAACGATTTTTACATGGAATGGGGGTGTGGCACACATATTGTAGGGTCGCTTCCTATGTGAAAGGCACTCGGTTTGTCCCTGTTACGTACACCTACCGCTATCTTATTTCCTTTTAGTCTTATGTAATTAATTTCTTTGTTAATGATAGTGCATTAAAAAAAAAAAAAAAAAAATTCTAGCGGGTTTAGTGGGGTTTGACCGTCGTAGTGACTTTGTCAAATTGCAAAGTGCTATAGCAAACTCACATAGTTGGTAAGGAAAAGGATCAGAAAAAACAAGCTGGGAGTAGGTGATGTGAATCACACGTCATGATCATGCTTTTTTCCCCAACATTTAATGAACAAACTAGCTAGTGTGGGAAAACCGGAAAAGGGAATGCAAAACACAATAATGTTGCTACCATTAATTGCAGTAGCTTGCTTTTTTTTTTTTTTTTTGGCTTAAATTGCAGTAGCTTGCTTGGGTTGTCCTTTTTGAAACATTTGATTCTACTTATAAATTAGGGATGGTGTTACACTCCTATTTTGATAAGTTTATATTACTTCATATATAAATTAAATAATTCTCAAAACAAAAATTAAATAAACATAAAAAAATATATATTTTAAAATTTATAGTGGCTGTCAAAACAGCTATTAATGTGTTTATTCCAACTATATTTAGTCTCACATATGTAAGTTAAATAAATAAATAAGAATAAATTACAATAACTTTTCTTGAGATTAGGAAAATGTCAAAAACTCTCTCTTATTTTTGTAAATTACACTCCACCTTTTGATGTTTTAATTCATATATCAAACAATCCCTATAATTTTTAACCAATTTTGGTACGGATAGACTAATTTCTATTAGTTTATTTTGTTTACTACATAAAAATATAATTTACTAAAAAGCAAGAAATAAAATAAAAATAAAAATAAAAATAAAAAACTGTACATAAGAATAATTAAAATAACGAAATTAAACACATACAAACGGAGCAAAGCATGTTTAAACATCATATCTCTTCAATTTCATAATCTATATTCTTATATTTTTTTTAAATAATTTTTTTTTCAATATTTAATTCAAGATAAATGAAATTTTAAGAGAACTTATAATTATTTATTAGTAATCAGATCATGGTCAACCGAAATATATAAATTTGACCAGAGAGAGAGATACATACCCCTCCTTTAAAACGTGGTCGCCTTAATTTCATTTATTTTTTACTCTGCGCCCAAAATCTTTGAAAGAAAGCAAAGCAATTGTTAAGAACAAATCCCTCGGTATCCTCTGACCTTGAACAAACTAATAATCGAAGTTTGACGTGCTAAACAAAGTTGGACATTAATGATTTCCCATGTTCCTTTGAAGTTATCTAAATTTTTTTTTTGAAAAAGTTTGTGGCACCAGAATTTCTACTTTTTTTTTTTTTTTTTTGGTAAACTGTATGGTCAGAACTGTGCGTTGTGTATCCTCAGTAGACCACCGTTGGTCTTTGTTGACTAAATAAGTTCATCAAATATTAATTGGAAGATGATAGAAATTTGACCCCCAGAATAAAGTCGCATCAAGCCTACTTGTTCTTTTCTTTTTTCTTTTTTTTTTGATGGGAAAATGCATACCATTCAAAAGAAACAGAAATACAACAGGGAGAGGAGATGCAAGAGCAGTTACAATCCACATTCCTCATAAATAATATGCTCTACAAAGCTTCGGGTGACACCTTTCCAAACCTGAGAGACACCTGACATCCTACTTGTTCGACTCGTCTTCTATGTATGTGTTATATGTCCAAACAATGTTCACGTTCACCTAACCTAAGGTAGTAACTAGTAATGGAGTTCATATGCAATCAGTTTACGAATGACAATGGCTGACAGTCAAGCATATATATGACTAAATAATTGGGAAATTTATTGGGTAGTTTAAGAGATCCGTCATCTCGCATGAGGGGTGGGCCCTAAGATGAGGCTCACTTCTCATGTGAGAGGAGGGAGCAATACTTTTAACTATACAATAACTATTTAAAGAGTGCAATTTCTATTCTTATGGATTGAGAGGGAGTGTTTTAGGCAGTGTCCATGTTGGGTTTGGAGGGTTGTTGGCACCACCCCCAAAGGCTCCTCCGTGACCCACTTCCTCCACCGCGAGTTGTCCTCCACCTTCGATGGCCGTAACTGGAGTCTCTTAGCAGCATCTCTATTTAAGGTAGAAGTGGCATGGGATTTTATTTTCTATATTGAAGAGGGTTTGATTTAGTGAGGAAGTGCTTAGTCTTTTATTCGCAAAAATCTGATGTAGCACATCATCATTAGAGGGCGTAAAAGTATCCTTTTATGCCAAATTCGGACTGAATTTATTCTCTTACTTGAATAAAAGACTCTATTTACCAACCAAAAAAAAAAAGCATAGATATGAGTGCATAGACATACTAGATTTAGGCCAATAAAAATGACTTTTAGAGTTTCAGAAACTTTGACATTGAGATTAGCTTGTTTTTTAATATAATAATGAAGTTAATTGGTGCTATATCAACAATATAATATTTACAAAAACAAAAATTAAGTTTTGGTCCCTCAGTTTTGGGGTTGATTCTGGATTTTTAATAAACTAGTTATGATCGGTTGCATATAAATTCTTTCTTTAATGTAATCTATTATATATTTGAAGTCATTCTCTCTATTACTTTATTAATTGATATGTTATTTTTTTTATTACTTTCCATTTGTGATGCATACATTGATTTCACTCCAATAATTGCTCCGTCATACATATATTTAACTAACTTAATAAAAAACATAATAGATATATTTTTTTTAATTTTTTTAATATAAAATTGACATGCCATCTTGTAATCAGGACTTATTCCGCTTTTTTTTTTTTTAGTTGGGAAAAGCTACTTTCAAAGCATTGTATTTTTTAACTCCTACAAATAAATTAGAATAAGAATTTTTCAACTCGTTCAATTGTTATTTTCATTCTTAAATAGTTTTAGACCTTCAAACACTTCCAGAGGCAAATCAATGCATTGCTCCTTCAGTTGTCATGTTTTTTCCTCCGCTCCTTCTTTCTCAAACTTCTTCCTCCTCTAAATTTTCATGCTTTCGTTTTTGCTTTTTTCCAGTCTTTTCCTTGTCCTCGCAGAACTACCTTCCCCAGTAAGTTCCAAAAGTCTTCTTTTTTGGGCTAAATAAAAATGGGGTCATTGGTGTGGTCCACGTGGACTCGTTGACCTTATATAACATGATTGATAAAAATAATATTACATATGCCACTGGGATCTTAATGGGACTATCTTTGTGGGCACAGTATGTTAAAAATATGTAGTTAAATAATTAAATTTAATGGATTTTAATAATTTAAATTTTTAAGCCAATTGATAATTTAACACAATATCAAAGTAGAAGATTTTAAGTTCGATTTCTGTTCTTTTCACAATACCTCTTATACGCAGAACCACCTTCCCCAGTAAGTTCCAAAGTCTCCACTTTGAAGTCAAATGTATTTTTTAAAATTAAGAGAAAGGTATTCATGAATTAGTTTAATGTCAACTCCAGACGCCGATCGATCCTCCAGATCTCTAGGTTTAATGTCAACACAAGATGGCCAAAACCAAACTCTTCCTATCGAAGTACACATATGACATATCTACATGTGGTTTGTAGACCGCTAACCTTTCCTTTATCAAAGTCTTCCATTCTGCTTTTACTCTGATTCACATTCCAGATTTGATTTCTATCTGACAATCAATTGAATTGTTTAATATTGTTATTGTGGTTCCCATTCCCTTTTTTTGACCAAATACAAAAAGAAAAAAAAAAAAAAAATGTACTGTCTAGCTCATATTCAAAAAGAAATGAAGAAGTTCATTTGAGGGCAATACTGAACCTGAAGAAATATAGTAAATTTGAATGTCTCAAATTCTATTTGCCACACTGTTCGTTCGTATTATTTCTGAAGTATTTTATAGACATAAAATGAAATAGTCTGATTAAAAGTTAACATACCGCTTATTTATATTAAAAAAACAATATGAAACGGAAATAAGGCATGTATTGTAGAACAGTTTCTATCCAAAATTTCAAGCAAGTTCACAATTTATCACTCTTGGGTTTAAAAATGAGGATGGAGATAATTTTTTGGAAATAAAAATGTGTATATATATTTATATATAATACACTTTTTTCTCTGATTTGTCTCAACTCTTAACAAAAACTTGGGTTTGATATTCATCTCACTCAATTTCGCATTGGGTAGACTCGGGCACATGGTTTTGGACTTTAAAACTTATTTTTTGAGAATCAGACTTTAAAAATTGAATGGCTTAAAGTGTGAAGTTATTGACCCATACAAACTCAACAGTTAGTCAAACACCAATAATGCGGTTGTTGAACAAAAATTTCAACACCAAGCTGCTAAGTTTTGCAGGATATTCAGAAATCACAAGTCCCGTCACAAATGACCAATAGTGAAGGGACAATAACTCAGGAAACTAGTAATTGGAGATGGAGATGGAGATGGGGATGGGCAATTCATTGCAGCAATAAGTGACTATGGAGAAGTCTGTGTGGATACAAAAAATTTGACCCACTGCTACTAAAAAATAAATAAATAAAATAGCAATAATAATGAGCCCAAGGATACGAATGCGATTTCGAGGGTTGTGAAGACCCAACCCGTTGTTTATTGTGTCCAATAAAAATAACACCGCATGAATAGCTTTAATTTTTTTTTTAGTAGCGAATAAATTTAATCTTATGATTCTTCGGGATAAATTAAAAAAATTTACACCTAGTTTGTTTTTATATTCATTTTATACTATATTTTTAAAGGTAATTTCAAAATTTTCCATAAAAAAAGAAAAAAAAAAAAAAAGCCATTCCATCCAAATTAATTTTCTTCTTCTTTGTTTTGTAGTTTTTTTTTTTTTTTTTTTTTTTAATTTATAATTTTTTAGATATAATAAAATTTTAAACTATGGTTATCATTGGGCTAAAAAATTAATTAGTTTTCAGGATAATTAAAGTTTGAACTAGATCCCCAATTCCATAATAAAAGATTTTATCAATTAAACTAATAAAACTCATCATCCAAATTTATCTAAAGTAGTGCTATATATGTAGTTTTCTTCCTTTTTTTTCATCTTCTATTTTTATATAATAAAAAAATCCAAGAAAAAAATTTAAGAGATTTAACCAAATTCAAAATCTTATATTCTCTAAAGGAAAAAAATAAAAAAAGAAAATGAAAAAAAAGAAGAAGCTAGAACAAAATCACAAACCATTTTCTTTTCTTTTACTGTTTTGAAATTCCACTTTCTCTTGTTTTTCTAGAAATAACTTTTTTTAAACAACTCAATTTCAAAGAACTTTAAAAATAAACTATATCAAATGAGTATTTAGTAACAAAGTAAAGGAAAAATATTCTTTCACACTTATTCGTATCCACTATTTTACATATATTGATAATTGATGTGGAAAATATCTACTTTTTAACACATAAAAGTAGATGTGAAAAAAGATATGTAAATAGTGGATGTGTAAGAATCAAAACTTTAAAATAAATTTATGTGAAGTTTGTACAATACTATGCCTTTATTTGAATATGGTTTGTGTGGGTGTGAAAGCCCAACGCTATGTATTGGGCTTGGGGCCCAATTTGAGTATCACTATGTGTCCGAAGAGGAAAAAGGGATTAGAAATGAGTCCGTATGGGGGAAATGTACCTGAAAATGAATGAGAAGAGATGTCCGAAGACAATCATATTGGTCCGAAGAGGTCCCCCTCCTCGGATCACAAGGAAACTTGATCAAACAAATATACCGAAGGCCTAAACGACCTTCCCAACTAACTCCACGATAAGAGCAAGCTCTGGGCATGTCTAGAGATGATGAGAACAGAGAAATATCTAAAAGGAAAAGCTACCACCATCGCATTTAATGCACTGCAACAACTTTCCTGGCCGCATTTATGTGGAGAAGACAACTGAATAGTGCAACCTCAGCTACTACCACTTACAGCAGACTAAAGTAGACGCCTGATGTGACATGTACTCAAGTGAATGCTTGGATGAAGAACAAGTGTACGGTGAAGATGAGGAAGAAGGAGGATATATAAATGGAATAGGTCTCTAGATAGAGTGGGACGGAAAAATTGGGAGAAAAAGGAGAAGAAGAGAGAGAGAGAGAGAGAGAGAGATTTGTATTCACTTTTACATAAATATTAAGCCTCTTCGGATTTGAGTATGATCCACTCTACAATTGTTTTTACATCAGTTTATCCTTACTAGCATAAGTGAATCGTTGCTAAATCCATAACCAGCCTAGCTTTTTCACCCATTATCTACAAATTTATTATTCTGGGTTCATTCGGCTCACAATCTGCAAAGTTTGGGCTTGGCCTACCAAATTTGGACCCTACAATTAGAATATTTATGAATTGTTGCGACAACATCTAAACCCCTCCCCTACCCCCACCCTCTTTTTTCTTCTTCTGTATTTTTTCCACAAATAACTTTTTTAAACAACTCATTTTTAAAGAACTTTAAAATAAAGTATACCTCATGAGTATTTAGTAAAAGGGTAAAGGAAAAAAAAAGGAAAATCTTTCACACTCTTCCACACATCTCTAAATGATGCAAAAATGTCCACATTTTAATACAAAGTATATATAAAAAACGAGATTTGAAATAGTGGATATGTGAGAATCAAAACTCTAAAATTTGTGTAGAGTTTATACTGTACTGTATTAGTTTTTAAGTATGGTTGGAGTTTTTATGAATTGTTGTTGCGGCAACTCGAACCCCTTCCTCTACTCTCCTATCCTTGCCCATCCATTGACTATTTTGTACTTAGGGAGTAACTATCATGCCAAGATTGCCGATGGCATACCCCAATTAAACTAAATCAAGTGATCTTAGAAGTTATAACTTCTAATTATACCCAAAGAAGTGTGTTAGTCAATAATTCATATAGTTGTGGTGTATTGGACAATTAGCCACGTGGTGAATGGGGAATTTAAGAAACATCTAAGAAATTGTTGTCAAAATTTTCTTGTAATAATATGGCATTGGACTTTTTTTTTTTTGGAAACAAACCCACAGCACATAGAAGGGAGAGGGAAAGGTATTGGACTTGGTTGAGTAACCTGAATGGTAAGAGCATTCACATCAGCTCATTTAAAGTCTTCTAAAACACATATACAGTGCAAATTTTACACATTTTGAGCAAAAAAACACCCACATCAGTGGGTGTAAAAATATGTATAGCTGGCCATATTTTTCCATGATCTACAGTACGCGTGTAAATATACACACGTACTGTAGCACATGTAAACATTAAAATACTATTATCCGTTCGCACCAAATTTTCTCTCCCCGTTCCGTGCACAACGACCTCAGCTCCTCATTTTCTTTCCCTCAGATGCACACAAAAACACCCATACACAAACACATATCTACACACAAACAACCCCACACACAAACAAACCCACACAGACAAACCAAAAGACAGAGAGATCGGAGCTTGGTTCGTGGGTTGCCGGAGCTTGGTTCGTGGAGCGTGGTTCGTGGATCGGCCGGTGAAGACACGATCTGGGTCGCCGGGGCTTGGTTCTGAGTCGCCAGAGGTTGGTTCGTTGGTCGCCGGAGCTTGGTTTATGGATCGGCGGGTGAGACACGATCTGGGTCGCTGTGAAGCTCGGTTCGTGGGTCGTCGGAGCTCGGTTCGTGGGTCGCCGTGAAGCTCAGTTCGTGGGTCGTCGGAGCTCAGTTCGTGGGTCGCCGTGAAGCTCGGTTCGTGGGTCGTCGGAGCTCGGTTCGTGGGTCGCCGTGAAGCTCGATTCGTGGGTCGCCGTGAACCTGGGTTCGTGGATCGCCGTGAAGCTCGGTTCGTGGGTCGCCGTGAACCTGGGTTTGTGGATCGCCGTGAAGCTCGGTTCGTGGGTCGCCGGAGCTCGGTTCGGCCAGTGAAGAACTTGATCTGTGTTGTAGATTTTGAGAAATAATGAGAGAAGGCAGAAGAGAGAAGGTAGAAGAGAGAGAGAGCTGTTCAGCAAAATGAATAGAGAGAGAGAGATAACGCGCGTATATAAGAGGCAGTTAGGGAAATAATAAAAAAATGAGAAAAATGAATATTTTATTAGAATAACTTGTAAAATAAATGAACTGGTGTGGGTGTTTTGTAAAATTGGTAGTGTAAAATAGAAAAAGTAGGATTTTAGTGTAAAAATGGATGTGTATAATGGATGAGCTGATGTGAATGCTCTAAGAAGATATTTGTGATGGCCTTGGAAGATGTATGGTGAGGATAAAGTAGCAATTTAGCAAACATAGTATTGGTAAAAGATTTCAATTTATGTGGTCACGAGGGGCAGAGTACATTTTTCATCTTTTGTGTGTTTCTTTCTGCATAGAGGATGTGCTTTTAGATCATAAAGCACTAAACACACAAATGTGTTGTCTTCACAACAATAGTTCCATCAAGATTTTGGTAGTACATGTAGTATTACTTTTACTATCATGTGGTGTGAGATCGATAATTCCACACTAAAAACTCACTTTTTTATTAAGAAATTTTTTTATATATAAAAAGTCCGTTTATTAAAAAAAAAAAAAAAAGTTGATTTTAAACTGAAATTAGAACCAGCTTCATAAGTAACATTATTTCAGGTACCACCGTGCCTGCTGGCCTAGTGGTACCCGGTCCTCATGGGGTCTATCAACTCAGGGGTTCAATCCCCTTCACAAACAATTACCTAGCAAAAATAAAATAAAATAAAATAAAATAAAATAAAATTAAAGAGTAACATTATTTCAGGTGATGCGTGGTCAACTGGACATGTTTGTGCATTTTATCCTTTATCTTTTAGATACAAGAGCCCGGTTCTTGGGGTTTCTTTTTCTCATTTAGAGTTTTAAAATGTTAAAATTTAGCATTTTTATGACGAGTAATTTTAGTACCATATAAAATATTATAATTTTTGTTACAACTATCTTATGAATCAGATTATAATTAGTTATTTGTCACTTTCATATGGACTCACCATTTACAATCTGCCACGTGAATAGTTGTAACATAAGTTATAACATTTTATGTTAGCTCTGAATTTTTTTTTTTTTAATAATTGGATAGTATTGATATTACAGCTGGTAGATATCGGTGGCTGCAACCAATAGAAGTTTATTTAGGTGAAACAACCCACCTTACTTTTCTATTTTATTTTTTATTTTTTTGTTTGTTTGTTGAGGCCTCTCTTGTTCCCCACTGTTCAAAAACCCGTAAATGTGCAAGACCCCCATAAATCAAAAGTCCCGTTTTCATTGATTACAATGATTAGTGGATTTGGGTCATGATTCAAAATTGACGACTCTAGGCGTGAGAAATACGGGGTCGACTACACTGTATAAAACAAAGTATCATACAAATAGGTGCGCCAACTACCCCTATATATATAGGTTTATCATACCCTGCCAAATTCACTAATCACTGATTACTCACTTGATAACAACAACAATGGCTGCATTCCTCTTAATCCTATGTTTGATCCCTGTATTTCTTGCTTTTTCCATCTTGGCTTTCACAAGGAAGTCCAACAATGGTCACAAAAACCTGGCACCAGGGAGCTTTGGATGGCCTATCATGGGTGAAACCCTTGAGTTCCTATTTGGGAAGCCAGAGAAGTTTGTGTTTGATAGGATGAAGAAGTACAACCCTGATATATTCAAGACCAAGATTCTTGGTGAGGAAACAGTAGTCATATGTGGGCCAAGTGGACACAAATTCTTGTTCTCCAACGAGCAAAAGCTCTTCACTGCATTTCGTCCTCATTCTATGCAAAAGATCTTCCGTTCTTACCAAACGCAAACAGCTGCTCCAGTCCAAACCTCACGCGATGCTGAGTCCAAAATCTTAAGGTCACCCGGGTTTTTGAAGCCCGAAGCATTGGTGAGGTACTTGGGGAAAATGGACTCTATCACACAGCAACAAATGCAGAGTTATTGGGAAGGAAATGACGTAGTCAAGGCCTTCCCTCTTGCCAAGACTCTAACTTTGAGTCTTGCTTGTAGATTTTTTCTGGGCACTGATGATCCTGAGCGAATTGCTAGACTTGTTAACAATTTTGATGATATTACAGTTGGGATGCATTCAATTCCGGTGAATTTTCCAGGAACTATATTTTACAAAGCAAACAAAGCTGCTGCGGCAATCAGAAAGGAGCTAAGGAGTGTTATTCAGGAGAAGAAGTCTGCTATTGCATCAGGACAACCTATGCAGGACATATTGTCACACATGATTGTTGTTACTGATCCATCCGGGAAGTACATGCCAGAGGCTGAAGTTGCTGATAAGATTATGGGTTTGATTGTTGCTGGGTATAGCACCGTGGCTACTGCCATGACTTTCTTCATGAAATACGTTGGAGAGAGACCCGAAATCTATGAGAAAATCCTAGCTGGTACCTACTTTATCTTTTCTTCTTTTTAATTTTCCTACTCAAGTGCGTTTTTTTAATTCAACAACATTTTCTGAAGGTCCCATAAGATAATTATTAGTGGAGGAAGGGAATTCAAATCTTGATTCTCCTTGTATAGGATGAGATCAAGTAACAACAATAATTTTCAAGATTCTCTTCTTGCTAAAAGGTTTTTTTTTTTTTTTTTTTTTTTTTTGAGAAACTTTTCTTGCTAAAAGTTGGTTAATCACAATGGAATTACATTAAGATTTAAAAAAAAAAAAAAAAAAAAAAAAAAAAAAAAAAAAAAAAAAAAAAAACCTATATAGAAGCAAATACGTTTAAAAAAAATATTTGAAAAAATACTCATATAACTACTAATGGATTGTGTTTTTTTACTGAAATTTATGAAACTAGAGCAATTAGAGGTGTCAGCTGCAAAAAATCCTGGAGACTTGTTGGAGTGGGATGACATACAGAAAATGAAGTATTCATGGAATGTGATATATGAAGTGATGAGGCTCACACCACCACTTCAGGGTACTTTCAGGGAAGTCCTAACTGATTTTACCTACGCTGGTTACACAGTTCCAAAGGGTTGGAAGGTACGCACATGAATTTGGACTATTATAATGTTAATGCGAATGTAACTAACATGTAATGGGCCTAAGAATGATATATTCCACATGTATATAATATTATATTATTTTTGGCAGGTATATTGGACAGTGAGTACAACAAATAAGAACCCAGAGTTCTTTCCTGAGCCAGAAAAGTTTGACCCGTCAAGGTATGAGGATTCTAATACATTTCCACCATTCACATTTGTTCCATTTGGTGGTGGACCTCGTATGTGCCCAGGGAAAGAGTATGCTCGGCTAGCAATACTCACTTTTGTTCACAATGTGGTGAAGAAGTTTAAATGGGAGGTGCTCCATCCTGAAGAGAAGATTATTGGTGACATGATGCCAACTCCGGAGAAAGGACTTCCAATTCGTCTTCGGAGTCACTAAAAATATTGCTCTTTTAATTTGTGTAAAAAAGAAATATTTCTTATGCTATTGGAGTTATATAATTTCATATAAACACCTTAATTTGGAGTCTGTGTAGATAACTCCAAAGGAATGCGGCATGTGGCACTACAGTTACTTTTGTAATTTTTGGCATAAAACCCTCAAATAAAACATATTTGTCTGTAGCCATTATCATTAAACTAGTAAGTTTTCCGTGCGATACACGGATAATGTTATAATATCTTATGTAAGATAATTTGGAATATGTTGTATATATGTTATAACATAATTGTTATAGAACTTTATTAGTAGTGAGTTCATCATAAAAAAGCAACAATTATAAATTGTATACACATATTCATTATAATTATTCAATTGAAAGAATGAGAAAAAAAAAAAAAAAAAAAGACTTTGGAGGAATATTATAGAATAAAAGTTGATATAGAATGTGTCTTTCTCCTTCTCTTTAATTCTAAAACAAAACACACATTCCAAACATCCACAGTCAATCATATCATTTACAAAATCTACAAATCCACAATGTCCAACATCAACATAAAAATCGTAATTGTTGTTGCCACTCAATATAAAATGCAAGCTCACCTTCCTTGGTTCTAGCCAACTCATACGAGTTAAGATTAGATGAAACAATAATGTTAGAGCTAGGTAGGTGTCGACGAAAGATTGAAGGTAAATGACATCGTTTTTGGTCTGTGTGTATTTGATATTAGATGACATGACACCCTTTTCCAAAGAACCCTCAAAGCCTTAGAAATCTACCTAGTTAATCTTGAGGATGGAAATGTGGCACTCACCAATCTTGAAAATCTTATTAGTCAACTCTTTGGCAAAGAGGGAGCTGCCTTTTATAGAGGAAGGGAGCATCGGATCCTGCTGAAGATTGCTGGAAATCCGGAAGGTAAATTTGTTTTAACCTTGGGTGAAAATCATTTCAGCCGAAAGCAAACAGTAACTTCAGGATAATTTGTCAGGCACTGTTTGTGAAGAGTAACTGTCACTTGTGATAAAGAACTTCAGAAGGGTTTGTTTTGTTCACAATGTTTTCTATTCGAGCAGAGTCTTCCTGGATGAGTATGCTCTTATAGAATTTGATGTTCTTTTCTGGGTGCTTAGGGAGGAAGTGCCAACCTAAGGGTAAAACTTCCATGGCTAAGGCTAGAGGATCTGTTATATGAACTAAATGGGGTTCAATATAAGAGATATGCTAGACAAAAGGTTTCCTAATGTAGGAGGAGGTTCCTTTTTTGGAGGAAAGCTTTTGAGGGATAATTGGGCCAAAAGGTTCATCAACCGTGTAAGGGGTGATTGCCCTAGAAGGGGGAGCTGCTAAGGCTGAAGCAGGTTTTTCCTCAGGGGTTGTTTTTAGGACTAGATTAGCTCTAAAAATCCTCTCATTACAACCCAGTACTTGTAATTAGATGGTAACCTTAATTTCTTTTCTAGTTTATACTTGTAACGCCATAGCCATGGCCTTTACAATTGTAACCTATTTATGTTTTCGCACTCTCTCTTGTAGTACCAGAGCCTCAGTAGCCTGTTACTCCAAGGCATTGTAACGCAGATGAATAGTAACCGGGGTAAGAAACTGTTCTGAATAATGATTGAGATTATCCGGAACACTTAGTTTTCGTCCAAGTTGTAACCATCATAGGGATCTTGTGAATCCTGGAATGGGTCCATTGGACTTCTGTTGATTGAGGCTTCAGATGAGGCAGGAGAAACTCTTTCTACTGACTCTAACTTCTCAGCTTGAATCTGCAATTGCTTAGCAAGATCTTTTAATTCTTTACTAGGTCTAAGTCTGGATTCTGGGCTGGGTTTTGGTTTAGTAAATGATGATTCTCATTTTCCAAAAGCCAATTGTCAGGAAAGGTGACATCAGTCCATTTCAGGGTCTTGGGAACCTGAATCTTAGAACTAGGGTCAGCTGTCTGGATAAGAGTGGTTTCTCCTATCTTCCTGTGGTTAAGTGCTTGAACATTCAAGTTCGTCCTGATGCACTTATAGTAGATCCGGTATATCAAAGCAATTTGGTAAACTCCTTTTACTAAGAGGGTACCATGGGTTTTCATGTTGAGGGTGAGAGCTTTCATGATATGCGGGTCATGTAAGCAAACTGTGAAATTGGGGAAACAGTCAAAATGAACTGGTCCACCAAAAGGGGGGTAAGTTACAACGCCTTGGAGTAACAGGCTACTGAGGCTCTGGTACTACAAGAGAGAGTGCGGAAACATAAATAGGTTACAATTGTAAAGGCCATGGCTATGGCGTTACAAGTATAAACTAGAAAAGAAATTGAGGTTGCCATTTGATTACAAGTACTGGGTTGTAATGAGAGGATTTTTAGAGCTGATCTAGTCCTAAAAACAACCCCTGAGGAAAAACCTGCTTTAGACTGAGGAGGGAGCTGCCTTTTATAGAGGAAGGGAGCATCGGATCCTGCTGAAGATTGCTGGAAATCCGGAAGGTAAATTTGCTTTAACCTTGGGTGAAAATCATTTCAGCCGAAAGCAAATAGTAACTTCAGGATAATTTGTCGGGCACTATTTATGAACAGTGACAGTTACTGTTCACAAACAGTGCCCGACAAATTATCCTGAAGTTACTGTTTGCTTTCGGCTGAAATGATTTTCACCCAAGGTTAAAGCAAATTTACCTTCCGGATTTCCAGCAATCTTCAGCAGGATCCGATGCTCCCTTCCTCTATAAAAGGCAGCTCCCTCCCGGGTTCCTTAACTAAGGTTCTTCTAAACTCTGTAAGCTTCTGAGCTTTGACTACTGGGTCTTCGATCTGTTCTATGAGATCTAAGAGCAGCTCTTCTTACTTAGAGAGATTAGGGATGCTGATTGTGACCAATTTTTTGAAATGTAAGAACCATTGATCAAATGATTCAGACATTGCCTTGCTATCTAAAATACTATTCTGTATTTCAGGTGGCAAGTTAGCTATAGCACTTCTTAGTTGGTTTTGAGTCTTAAGACTTAACCTAGCATAGTCTGTGCCTAGAATAGTCCTTATACTTGTTGAATAGGTATCCTCTTTGCCAAAGAGTTGACTAATAAGATTTTCAAGATTGGTGAGTGCCACATTTCCATCCTCAAGATTAACTAGGTAGATTTCCAAGGCTTTGAGGGTTCTTTGGAAAAGGGTGTTATGTTCTAAGGTGGAGATTGATTGAAAGTTGTCAAGGAGGAACCTGATGGGGTTTGGTAGTTCACTGTGAACTCCATTATGGAAATGTAAGGTTCTTGACAAAAGTTCTTGTAAGGTAAACACCATATCATTGTTGGAACATGTCATAGTTTTTGGGACAAGTTCTTGAAAGGATGTTACTTTTCTAGGTTCTATGCTAGAAAAAGCGCCTTCATGCATTTGGGACAAACTTTGGAAAGGTTGTACCGGTGCTTTCCCTTTGTTCTTTGAAGAAGCCATTTTCCACTTACTAATGGTAATATTATAATTTATATGCTCCTTATCCTACCAAAATTGGTTTAAACAAATAGGTTGAATTTCTTTTTCAAAAATGCTATTGTTTAAAACATGAAGTGGCATGAAATTCATATATTTATAATGCATGAATGGGATGAGATGCTGTGATGAGTTTGGGAGCTGAATTGGGCTAACAAAGTCATCTTTTGTGAATGGAATGGTGATTGCAAATGAATCAAGGTTCTTGGCTTGATCATAAGGAATCATGGATGGTAAAATTTTTGCATTGATAAGGTTAAGGGTCTTGGAGATAGCAATTTCCTGGAGAGTAGTAATATCTCTAGGTTCAGGACTCCTAAGAAACTTAAACTTGACTGGCTTGCCAAAGGGATGGGTAGTGATACCTTCACTATCCGTGGTGAAAGGATACAACAGACACATGAAAGGGTTTCCTAAGATAACCTTATCTGTCATATTCTTGACTAGGACAAATGTGGTTTTGAAACATGTATTATCTTGGCAAACATGAGCTTTGGGAATTTTGAATTCAATCTGCATTTTACCTCCACTTGCAGAAGTTAACATTTCTTTGGTTTTTCTGAAGTACTTAGAGGGAATGATGCCTTCTTGAATGCAGTTGAGATCAGCGCCTGAATCTATTAAGGCAATAACCTCAAATTCAAAATCTCTGCTGATGACAATCCTGACTTTGGAGTGCCATTTCTGGAAGTTAATCCTATTGATGGTTACTAAGAACTTGTCATTAGACTGCTGTTCTTGAACCATGTCTGCAGTAGGGTTAACTGTTTCTTCAACTTCTTCTACTTCCACATTAGAAGGGTTCTATAATGAGGTTCCTTCCTCATTGCCTTAATGAGAAGTATTCTCCAAATTTCTGACTCTTTGATCAAGGAGATTCTGATCAACCCTAAGAATGGTTAGTTCACTCTTAAGGGTTCTAACCTCAGACTTAGTTTCCTTGATTTCCTTTTGAAGGTCGCTTACTGTAACTTCCTTCTTGGATTTGGTAAACCTATTGTAGATTTTCTCCAAATCAACTTTGGGTTCCTGAAGCTTAGGTTTAGGATCACTGGGTTCCTTAACTAAGGTTCTTCTAAACTCTGTAAGCTTTTGAGCTTTGATTACTGGGTCTTCGATCTGTTCTATGAGATCTAAGAGCAGCTCTTCTTGCTTAGAGAGAACATTGAGAGTCTTGTTTCTACAATAACTATCAATACATGGAATGGGTTCATCTGGGCCACTAGAGGAGCTAGATGAGGCTCTAGAGGGTTCCGAGGATGACTGGTAGATCTGTTGGATCTCTGTGGAGTTGTCACTATCTGAGTGATCAAGTTCAAGGAGCTTAAAGATCTCTTGCTTACTGGCTTGGTCACTAATGAGGGTATTGATAAGGGATTTGGCCTTAGCTTTACACTCTTTACTGAAATGACCTTTCTTTCCACAGTTGAAGCATTTTCCTGATGCTTTGGAAATTGGTTTTCCTGTGGACTTGGATTTTCCTTTCTTATAGAAATTGTCCTTGCTGAACTTCTGTTTTCTATAATACTTGGATGAAGTCTTCTTCCTGTGAAACTTCTCAGAGGAATCTTTACTTCGGTATTTGGATTTTCTCTTGGTTAAACTTGTCGGGGTTACTCTAGGGTGAAGCAACTTGTTCACTTGTAAACCCTTAAACTGGTTTTCTAGATGTTCTATCTCATTTTCATTTTCTGAGGAGGTTCTGCTAGAACTACTAGATGCTGTGTGGATGTCTAAGACACTAAGCTTGGGGGCTTTCTTAGGAGAAGGAGGAGCTAGCTTGGAGGTTTTCCTAGGAGAAGGGGAGACTGGTCTCTACTTCGTACTAAGTTCCTTAAGCTTTTGTTCTACAACTTCTAAGGCCGTCAAATCCTTAGGTTTGTCTGAGACAACTAAGCGGGGATCAACTGAGGTTGAAGTGGTAACTGGTGAAGGGGTGACTGGTTCCTTCTTCACAAGTTCTTCAAGCTTTTGGTTGACTATCTCTAAGGCTGTTTTGTCCTTAAATCTAAGGCTGGGCTGCCTATTCGTAGGGAGCTTGACTAATGGCTTTTCTAGGGTTTTGACAGGTTTGCTAGGGCTTTCTGGTTGAAGGATGACCTTGTTCTCAATTCTGTCTTCTATCCTATCAAGCTGTTTTCCTATAACTCCTAAACACTGGTTGGTGTAGTTGTTCTGCTCTAGAACCTTCTTGACAACCTGTTCTTCAGGGCTTGTCTGGGTCTTGAAGGGTGAGGCAACTAAATCACTATCACGGTGTTTAAAAACTATAGCTTCCTGGGGTGGATGGTGAGATCTAACAACCTCTAGGGGTTTGGTAGAGCTATTGGATGGATCTTTGGGATCCTTGGTTGGAAGTTTGGTCCAATTAGTTTTGGTAATGACACAAGACTGTTTATGCCATTCAAAGTGGTTCTCAAAATATTCAAAGAAAGGGACATTACTGGATATCTCTTTCATGAAGATTTTCCAACTTTCCAAAACTTCTTTCTTTTGTTCCAAAGTATGGTTGGCTCTATAGGCTTCTCTTTTGAGTTTGTTTTCTTCTGATTCAAACTCATTGCCTAGGACAACTAGATCTGGGGTGAACTCTTTCCTAATGGTCATGAGCTGGTGATCTATTTTAGGTTCTGTCTGAAAAGGATCCTATGGGTCATGAGGATAAGGGTTCAACATATCCGTTCCTGTCGGGGAAGGGTTCTTCTGCTCATTGTTGTCATCTTGATCAACAACTGAGTCTTGCTTGGCTGTGTAGCAGGGTGTGCTAACCTGGGATTTGGTCTGGACACCTTGGAGTTCTAATCCTAAATCTCTTCTAGATCTGGGAAAAGGTGCAAGGGGTCTGGACGAGCTACACTGGGATGCAGGTCTATCTCTAAGAGGGATAGGTGACTGCCTAAGGGGTTGGCGTAGATCAAACGGAGATCTAAACCTAGATTCATCAAAATCTAATGGTGAATCTACTGGTAATCTAAACCTAGACTGGTCAAAACTCATCCTAACCGTACCATCGGCTAATTGCTGGACTAAGTCTAAGTCTGGATTCTGGGCTGGGTTTTGGTTTAGTAAATGATGATTCTCATTTTCCAAAAGCCAATTGTCAGGAAAGGTGACATCAGTCCATTTCAAGGTCTTAGGAACCTGAATCTTAGAACTAGGGTCAGCTGTCTGGATAAGAGTGGTTTCTCCTATCTTCCTGTGGTTAAGTGCTTGAACATTCAAGTTCGTCTTGATGCACTTATAGTAGATCCGGTATATCAAAGCAATTTGGTAAACTCCTTTTACTAAGAGGGTACCATGGGTTTTCATGTTGAGGGTGGGAGCTTTCATGATATGCGGGTCATGTAAGCAAACTGTGAAATTGGGGAAACAGTCAAAATGAACTGGTCCACCACTAAGGCTGGATTGGATGGTTCCTAAGAGACTATCACTGAATCTGATGTGTCTAGTGTCTCTAAGGGCCATGAGAATGGAACAATTCAGTCTTTCTCTGATCAAAGGTTTGACTCCAATCTGGACTAAACCTATGTGCAGGTAGTTGTGTCCTGCTTTCTTGTGTGCTTTCAAGGTTTTGGAAGATAACAAATAGCAAGTCTCATACTCTTTGTTAATTCCATAAACTTGTTCTAAGGTCTTAACATGGTAATCTGTCTTAAACATGTTGCTTAAGGACCATGAAAACTTATAGATCTTATTGGTGGGGAACTTAGGGATATTCCAATCTCCTAATTTTAGATCTAGATCTGATAACTCTAATTCTTCTGAATTGAGAATTCCATTTTCTTGAGGAATCTCAGGAAGGGATGATCTTTGGCTGGTGGTAGAGTTACTCCTGAACAACCTATTCATCATCTTTGATTAAAAGCCTAGTTAAGCAACTATAATCTTAATACCTTTAACTCCTAACTTCTGGATCTATCCTTCGGTCTACAACAGAGTGAAACAATAAGACAACTGCCTCTCTGTGCACACGCTAACCTCTTAACGCCACAATCTTCTCCACTGAGGGACCACCCTAAACGCCTTCCACACGGCTAACACGGGCTGACCAACACAGAACAGGAGGTGAACAGTGGTCTTACTGGGTTACCAAACAACACAGATCTGGTCTTACAAGTCTCAACAGTACACATCTGCAACAGATTTTCTGGGTAAACACAAAAACAAGAAGAAGCAAGTATCTGGGAAATAATTGAACAACAGGGACAAATAGACAAAGAATGATAAACAGAGGGTTAGAAGGAGGCTCAGCCTACCATAAAAAGATAATCACAAGTGAAAAGAAAGAATGGATGAATGAGAGTGTTATCAGAAAATAGATGTAAAATAAAATCAAATGTGTAGGAGATATCATACTGAAAATAATCAAAATAATCTTAATGCAAAAGTATTTTGATAACTATGGCGGTATAACCGTCCAACTTGATTGAAATTAAAAGTAACTTACAAACACAAATATCGGCCAACTTGGCTCTGATACCAAAAGGGGGGTAAGTTACAACGCCTTGGAGTAACAGGCTACTGAGGCTCTGGTACTACAAGAGAGAGTGCGGAAACATAAATAGGTTACAATTGTAAAGGCCATGGCTATGGCGTTACAAGTATAAACTAGAAAAGAAATTGAGGTTGCCATCTGATTATAAGTACTGGGTTGTAATGAGAGGATTTTTAGAGCTGATCTAGTCCTAAAAACAACCCCTGAGGAAAAACCTGCTTCAAACTGAGGAAAGAGCTGCCTTTTATAAAGGAAGGGAGCATCGGATCTTGCTGAAGATTGCTGGAAATCCGGAAGGTAAATTTGCTTTAACCTTGGGTGAAAATCATTTCAACCGAAAGGAAACAGTAACTTCAGGATAATTTGTCGGGCACTGTTTGTGAACAGTAACTGTCACTGTTCATGAATAGTGATTTGTCCCCTTGCTTTTCTAGCGTACTGTTCATCAATAGTAACTGTGACTGTGGATGAATAGTAGGCTGTCTGGAATCTGCTGAGTGCGGGTACTGTGCATGTACAGTGATCTGGACTGCAGATGAATAGTAACTGGGGTAAGAAACTGTTCTGAATAATGATTGAGATTATCCGGAACACTTAGTCTTCGTCCAAGTTGTAACCATCATAGGGATCTTGTGAATCCTGGAATGGGTACATTGGACTTCTGTTGACTGAGGCTTCAGATGAGGCAGGAGAAACTCTTTCTACTGACTCTAACTTCTCAGCTTGAATCTGCAATTGCTTAGCAAGATCTTTTAATTCTTTACTAGATTTTCCGGCGATCTGGACGGAGTCTAGGCTAGACTAAGATCTTGAATTATAAGGAATTGCTCTTGGAACTGGTGGAATCCACATCCTTAATCTGTACCATCATATGGAGCACCATTATTGGGGTCCTGAAGAAGATTATTACATCTATGTTTATGATGTGTAATATACAGATTGCAGTATTCGCAGTAAAGGATTGGATCAGAAATTGGGGCTGTAGGGACAATAATCCTTCCCTGCCTGTTGTGATTAATCCTCTGCGATTGACTTACGGCATTTCCATATGTGTGAATTAAAGGGGTAGAAGTGCAAGAGGTAAAAATAGTGAATTAAAATGCAAAGAGTCTTGTACGTATGTGTGAGGGATAAAAAGTCTTGAAACATTGAATCAAATGATACAAAGAATATTTATTTATTTTAATTAGAAAAGTATTGAAACATTGAACCAAATGAAATAAAAAGTAAATATTTAATTTATGCTTATCTCTAATGTGGCACTTGAGAATATTTCAATTATTTTTGCATAGATTATGCCACTTGACAGATCCTCGTGCACCCCCACATGAGGACTCTGCTGATATATATATATATATATTGATGATTGATTGATTGAATTTTAGATGTAGGAAAGAGACATTCCGCACCCCATTTCCTCTCTCTCTCTCTCTCTCTCTCTCTCTCAAACATGTGTCACAATTCAATTGGGCCAATTAACACATCTGGTGTGCTGACTTGGCAAAAATATTAAATATCACATGCCATAATGTCACTTAATGGCCACGTAGGTGAGTCACTAATGGAGGGGCTACATTTAATAAAGAAGGGAAACATCAGATTGTAAAATCTAAAATTTTAAACTTCAGGGTGTGAAAATCAAGTATCACCAAACTTTTAGGGTGTACTTTACAATTTACTCTTTTTTATTTATTTTAGCCTTTCATATTTTAAGAATTTTCAATTTGGTTATGAAGTTTTTGAACTTATTATCAATTTGGCCCATACCATCATCTTAGTGATGGAAAAAGTTCTTTTACACAACAACTAGTAAGTTGCCCATGTAATGCACAGATACTTTTGTGATATTTTATGTAAAACAGTTTTGAATAATGTTGTACATAAATTATAAAGAAAAAGTAAACTAAATTGGAGTAAAAAAACATATACATTTAGAGATATTAAAAAGTAGTTTAGTAGCTTCATTGCATATTTGTAGCCTTCTTAAAGTATATTTATTATTTTTTTAAATCATGAAACCAAAAATAAATGTAAAAGAGTAACGGGACCACGAAAATAAACTAATTTGTGTTGTGTTCACATATTTCATACTATGAAATAAAAGTATACCCAACTCTCTACTATCTTCCACTCATCGATAGTGTGACATTAAGACATGGTGTGGGCAAGTGTGTATGTATGTGTTTTATAAATGATTTAAAATTAAACCATGGTAGAATATGACTTTACATTGTGAACCAAATATTCTCTCTACTTATATACCTAAAACAAAAACTAACTAACCAAATTACCTAAACCTAAATCATATTTAAGCACTTAATTTAAAAAGAAAAAAAGATTACTCATAAAGGTTTCGGTGTCTTGATGGTGGTGGGAGGCCAGTATAATGGAGGTGGTGACCCCTTAGATTCCTCTTTCTCTCTCTTTCAAATGTTTTGTTAGTCTTAGGTCTTTTATTTTGGTAATATAGTGAAATAGTGCATTTTATTTAACAATTTACAACATTTTTGTGTCTCTCTATCTCTCTCTAAAGTCTTATCTTGTTAGTTATTAATATTAGTCCTTACTTATTTTTTATTTTTTTATTTTTTTAAAATACTAAAACAGTGCATATGCTAAAAGACATGAAGAATAATGAAAGGTGTAGTGTAAGCTTAGGCAATTAATGAGATAACAATAAAATAAGATAATGTGAATTTTTGGGTAACAATAAAAATTAAAAAAAAAAAAAAAAAGGCTAAATGCAAAATTAGACTACCACTTGGCAGGACCTCATGCACTCTCGCATGAGGTCTCTGAGAGAGAGACATTTTGTAACAACTTTTATTCTACAATATTCCTCCAATTTTTTTTTTTTTTTACTCATTCCTTGAACTAAATAATTATAATAGTTATGTGTGTGCAATTTATAATTATTGTTTCACGGCATATTTATAGCCTTCTCAAGGTAAGATTATTATTATTATTTTTTTAAAATTATGAAACCAAAAATAAATGAAAAAGAGTAACGGGACTATGAAAATCAAATAATTTTTTTTTGTGTTCACATATTTAATATTATGAAATAAAAGTATATCCAACTCTTTCACTGTCTTCCACTCATTGATAGTGCAACATTAAAACTTGGCATAGGCAAATGTGTATGTATGTGTCTTATAGATGATTTAAATTCATGGTAGAATATGGCTTTACATTACATACCAAATATTCTCTCTACTTATATACCCAAAACAAAAACTATTCAACCAAATTACCCAAACCTAAATCATATTTAATCCCCTAATAAAAATGAAAAAAAAAAAATAATTGTAGAGGTTTCAGTGTCTTGATGGTAGTGGGAGGCCAATATGACAGAGGCAGTGGCCCCCCTTAAATTTCTCTTTCTCTCTCTTTCAAATGTTTTGTCAGTCTCAGGTTTTTCATAGTGAAACAATGCATTTTGATTTTGTAGTAAAACAATGCATTTTATTTAACAATCCATAATATTTTTGTGTCTTTCTATCTCTCTCTAAGGCCTTATCTGGTTAGTTATTACTATTAGTCCTTAATTATTATTTTTTTTGCTTTTTTAAAAAAATATTAAAATGGTGTGTATGCTAAAAGACATGAAAAAGAGAGAAATGTGTGATGTCATCTTAGACAATTAATGAGAGACTAATAAAATAACAGTGAAATAAGTTAATGTAAAATTTTGGGTAATAATAAAAAAAAAAACTTAATGAAAGAGTAAAACAATGCTAAATGCAAAATTAGAGCGTCACTTGGCAAGACCTCGTGCACTCCCGCATGAGATCTCTGCTTTATATATATATATATATATATATATTGATGATTATTCCTCTATAACTCTTAATCACTAATCAACATGAGTCTCAAAAAACTTTGTGATAGGACTTTATCATACGTACAAAATAAGCATAGATTTTTTTTTTTTTTTTTTATCTTTATTTTTTTTTTAATAAGGATATCGCTATTGTGTTCATCCTTATAAGAATTTAAGCATAGATTAAATTTTCATTATTTTTGACAATTTTTCTTTGATTCCTTTTGTTAGGACATATGTGAATCATGTTAAGAACATATGTCAATGTAGAATTGACTAATCTTTTGACAAAATGCAATTTACTTGTAATTGGGTAGATCTAGGATGTATTTAATACTTCAAGGAACAAGGTTTCAAGTTCAAGTGTTAAAGCCATGCAAATCTATCCAAGAATCAAGTGAAGAAGTGCTGGATTTTAAAGCTTAATAGATAGAATCTATCGAGGTTTAAAAGGCTATGTAAGCATGATGCTCGACAGCTGCTCGATAGGTAAGCTATCTATCGAGATTTATGAAAATCAAATTTTCAGTTCTGATTTCACTCTAATCCGTGTATATTTGTTTAGGCTTTCTTTTCTCACAACCTTAAACATATATTAGGATTATTTTAAGGGCTGTCGCAACTGATGCAACTAAACGCAAAAGTTTTTCATAGGCATATTGTGACTAAAGACATATGCCCTAGTTCATCTTCCTCTTTAAGAAGTTGCTACATTTGTACGCCGTAGGGTTTTGTAACTAAGGAGGTTCGTGATCTTCATCGTGTTGATGAACTGAAGAACTTTCAGCCAACATCCTTCTCAAGTTGATGGTTAGTCATGTACTTGGATCCGTGCATCAATTGGTTAGTCACGTACTGGGAACTATGCATTAAAAGGAGAGATTGTCACTACAAAACAAGTCTAATTAGATATTGGGGTAAGAGTTCAACTATAGGTTGGTAAAAGGTACTGAGATTCCTTTACTTGTAACCGCTTGTTGTGATAATAGTGGATTCTTGGAACTGGTAACCTTAAAATCACCCAGTGGGGTTTTTGCCTTGGAGGTTTTTCCATTCGTAAACAAATCACCATATCAACTTTATTTTTCACTGTATATTAACTTAGTTGGTGATTTATTTGTGCTACCACGCGTCGCGTATTGCATGTTAATTAACTTAATTAATTAACTTGGCTAATTAATTGGTTAATTTATCACAAGGGGTCAATAATTCTCGGCCTATCAAGTGGTATCAGAGCAGGCACACTCTGATTAGGGTTAATCTTTGCTGTGTGATCCATTGACCCCTGTTGTCATGGCTGCAACCGGCATGATTAGGGTTAATCTTTATTTTCAAATACATCTTGTTTTTCTAATCTCTACTTAGTTAAGTGTATCAGAAAATGCAAGTCTAAAAGTTATTTGAACTCTATCATGATGATTATTAGAGAAGATCTTAGCTGGACAAAGAAGAAACTAGACTGTTTTAGAATGAAATTGTGTAGAGGAGTTCGTCTGAGAAGAGTGAAAATTAAAAACTTTATTTATAAATGGCAGATGAGAGAAAAAACCATTCTTACTGATCTATCATCTAAGCATAAGGTGTGCTTCATGATGAAATCCGCATTTAAGGTTATGGACATGTGTTTGTGGTACCATGACAGCGGCTACTCATGACACATGATTGGAGATTGATCTATCTTTAAGGTTTTCGAGTCTAAGAAAGGTGGTAATGTCACTTTTGGTGATGGGAGCAAATCACAGATTTAAGGAAAGGGAATCATCTCACTACTTGGGCTGCTAGACATTGCAAATGTGCTATATGTAGAAGGTCTGAGAATGAACTTGTTGAGCATAAGTCAGATATGTAATCAAGACTTTATGGTGTTATTCTCAAAGGGAAAATTCCTTGTGTTGGATGAGTCTGGAAATAAACTCATAAGTGGTGTTCGCACTTTAAAAAATTGTTATGGGTTAGTCCCTGACGCTAATATTGTGTGCAATAGCATTTGTTTGCCAAACGAAGATCTATGGCATCAAAGAATAAGACATGCTAGTTACAAACATCTTTCAATTGTATTTAAGCATGAATCAGTTTTATGGATGCCAAAGCTCAGTAGAGTGAACAATGTGGTGTGTGGACCGTGTCAGCTTTGAAAACAGATGAAAGCCAAACATCTGGGCACTTAGACATCCACTACATTTAGACTATTGGAGCTACTACATCTAGATCTCATGGGTCTAACTAGAACTGAGTCTCTTGGTGGGAAGAGATACATCATGGTTATGGTAGACAACTTCACTAGATACACTTGGGTCATTCTCCTAAGATCCAAGTCAGATGCTTCGGAGCACATTGAAACCTTGTGCACAAGATTACAAAATGAGAAAAACTTAAAGATTGATCAAATTCGAAGTGATCATGGTAAAGAATTCGAGAACTCTTACATGGAGTCTTTTTACACTAGATCTGGTATATCTTAAGAATTCTGTGCTTCTATTACTCCATAGCAGAATGGTGAAGTAGAAAGAAAGAACAAGGTTGTTCAAGAGATGGTTAGAGTCATGTTGCACAACAAGGATATGGCTAGAAACTTGTGGGGAAAAGTCGTCAACACTGTATGTCATACAGTTAATAGGGTGTATTTCAGACCCGGTACCAAGAAGACTCCCTATGTGTTATGGAAGGGAAGAAAGCCAAATGTTAAGTATTTCAGAATCTTTGGTAGTACTTGTTTCATTCTCAAGGATAGAGAGAATATGGGAAAAATTTGACTCCTGAAGCGATGAAGGAATATTTTTGGGATACTTCTCTACAAGTAAGGCTTAATAGGTTTATAATAAGAGAACCAAGAAGGTGATGGAAACTGTGAATGTTGTGATTGTTGAAGTCTCAGAGTCCGATTCTGAGAAAATCAGTGAGGAAATTCTGAAATACATTCTTCCTTTCGAGCCCAAGGATGTTCAAGAAATTGTTGATTAAGAGCCTACATCTCCAAGTACTCCCGACACTCCAAGTGTTGTAGAAGGTTCAATAGACATACCTACTTCACCTGATTCTGAATCCTAAGAAGAGAAAGGACTTTCTTCTAGGATTAAATTGAATCATCCTCTTGAAATTATTGTGGGAAACATGAATGAACTTACACTAAGGAAGCATACAGTTGATAAATGTGTTGCTAACTTTGTGTCATATTCTTGTTATTTGTCGCAGGTTGAACCCACCAAGGTTAAAGAAGCTCTTCAGGACGAAAGCTAGGTTGAGGTTATGCATGATGAACTGTTTCAGTTTCAAAGGAATTATGTCTGGACTCTAGTACCTAGACCGGTAGGTGAGCACATCATTGACACAAAGTAGATCTTCCACAACAAGACTGATGAGTAGGGTAATGTAATTTGCAACAAGGCTCGTCTTGTGGCTCAAGGATACTCTCAAATGGAAGGAGTAGACTATGATGAGACATTTGCTCCAGTAGCACGTATGGAGTCCATCAGGATTCTTCTAGTCCTAACATGTCACTTGAAGTTCAAGATTTACCAAATGGATGTAAAGATTGCTTTCTTGAATGGGTTCCAGAAAGACGATATCTATGTGGCTCAACCAAAAGGGTTCATTGATCCACACTTTTCGGATCATGTGTTATACCTTAAGAAGACACTCTATGGTTTAAAGCAAGCCCTTTGAACTTGGTATGATCGACTCACACAATACTTGGTGTCACATGGGTTCACAAGAGGAAAATTTTATCAAACTCTTTTCATTAAAATGGATGACGACGAGTTAATAGTTGCTCAAGTCTATGTTGATGATATCATCTTCGGGTCGACTAAGGATGAACTTGCTCATAGTTTCTCCAAACTTATGCAGGCTGAGTTCGAGATGAGCATGATTGGAGAGTTTAATCACTTTCTTGGGTTGCAAATCCGTTAGCAAGAGTCAGGTATATTCCTATCTCAATCTAAATATGCTAGAAATCTTGTAAAAAAGTTTGGTTTGGAATCTGCTAGTTCTGTTAGAACCCCTATGAGCTCATGTTAAACTCACTGTTGATTTGTTGGGTAAAAGTGTTGATTCATCTCTATATAGAAGCATGATAAGTAGTCTTCTTTACCTTACTACTAGTAGACCTGACATTAGTTACAGTATGGGAGTGTGTGCTAGATATCAGGCTAATCCCAAAGAGTCTCATATGATTGCTTTGAAAAGAATCATAAAATATGTCGAAACCACTGCCGACTTTGGTGTGTGGTACAGTAAGAACACAAATGATGTCTTAACTGGGTATTCTGACACAGACTGGGCTAGGAATGTTAATGATAGAAAGAGTACATCGGGGGGTTGTTTCTATATGGGTAATAATCTTGTCTCCAAGATGAGAAAAAAGCAGAATTCCATCTCTTTATCCACTGCAGAGGCTGAATACATAGCTGTCGGTAGCTGTTGCACCCAACTTCTATGGATGCAAAAACTCCTCCTTGATTATGGTATTCGTCAAGAACATCTTACTATCTATTGTAACAATACCAGTGCCATAAACATCTCTAAGAATCCTGTTCAACATTCTCGAACTAAACACATAAAGATTCGACATCACTTCATTTGGGAGTTTCTCGAAGATGGTACTCTCACTCTTGAGTTCGTTCACACTAATGATCAGAAGGCTGATTTGTTCACCAAACCTCTTAATAGCAAACGGATTGAATTCCTTCACCAAAACATTTGTGTTATCTCCATGGATTTATCTCCTCTTCTTCCCCTCATTCCTCATGCATTTGTATCTAGTTTTATGCTTTGCTTTATTTAACATGTTTTTGTTTGGTTGTTTTCAATTTTGCTTTATTTAAAAAAAAAAATTGAAAAATCAGAAAAATACAAAAACAATGTGTGTTTTGTGTACATTGGTACTTGTGTACTTTGGATGGCCATTGAAATGAAATTTTCTAAACTTTGTGTCTTTTGTAACTTAGATGAGCTTCTCTATGCACAACTAAGCAAATGAGCTTTGTGGCTCGTGTTTGTGATGAGTAAGATTAAGTAATCTCTTGTACTTAACACTCATATCACTCTTTTTGACGAGAATGACTAGAAATTCCAAAAAGAAAGGCATAAATAACCATCTCACCACTGTTGCCCACCAATCGTAAAATGACATCTGTATGCTTCGGCATAGCAAAAGTGCAATGTCAAAATCTTAATATAATTGGATATTTCTTTTCTCTCTCTTATATGCCCATATATGGTTTGCTTAAAAGAAAAATATGCAAAGAAAAATAAAAGCAAAAAGAATTAAAATACTTTATATATGATTGCAAGCGTGTCTTCTAGGAGATGTGGGAGTTTTAAGATATACCTCGAAGGTGATAGTCCCTATCAAGCAGTTACGATTATGTGTGAGTAAAGTGATTTTCTTATATCGCAAATCATCATAAAATATTCTTTGCATACAACACGTAATATTCTTTGCTACTCTTGATACATGTGTAGATACAATATGATTTAGCCATTACAAGGAATACATGTGTCAATGTATGCTTGCTAAACTGTCTTGACTTATTTTTGAAAAATAAAATTGCTTAGACTTGTTTAGTGTATGTGTGTTTTGGATCTATATGCTTGACATTTTTCTTGTTGAGAGATGATTTTAAGAGTTTAAGATATTGTTTGGATCTTTGGTTAAGTAGCATGATTGATTGCACTCATATTTGTGGTTTTCTCTTTTTGAAAAATTGTTTTTGAGCAATCTCGACAGCTGCTGGACATCTCTCGACAGCTAGGCTATCTATCGAGCCTCTTAGGCTTCCTTTCTCGATAGATGTTATCACAATTTTGATTCATCGAGGTTTTTGAGAATTAGTCATAGCTTCTTAATAGCTTTTCGATCCATCGAGGAAGTTTCTATATGCTCAATAGATTCTCGATAGCTTCTCAATCCATCGAGGTCACTTTGCTGTGGACACCTCTCGATAGCTCTATCTATCAAAATTTAAATCTCAACACCTCTCGATACCTCTCAATCCATCTTGAATCTTGGATTTCTATATAAAGGTTCAGCGTGATTTCTCACTCATTTTTCTCAATCTCTCTTGACTCTTTCAGACTCCTCACCTTCCCAAACACCCTTCTATCACTCTAAATCTCTTCCCCACTCAATCTTCGACCTTAAGATCAATTTCTTCCTCTGGTATGATTCTATTTCTTTCATTTAATCATGCATTTCATCTTTTTTACCTAACTTTTTGGGATTTTTGAAAATTTTGGGGTTTTTCAAAATTGATGAGTTTTTCACAAAATTTTTGGGTTGGTTTTTGTTTAAATGATTTTAAATCATCATGCATTGCATCACATTTACATTTTAACAATGATTCAGGCATTTTAGATGTGTGCTGGTAGGATTGGATTGAGCTGAGCCCATGATTTCTTTTCTTTTGCATGTCACATATTCATGCATTTTTCATGCATACATACCAATTTTGTTTCTATCTCATTGATATTAAACTATGTTGGTTCTTTTTTGTGTGTTTCTCTCTCTCTCTCTCTCTCTCTCTCTCTCTCTTAGTTTGCTCTATGGCACCAAAAAGCGAGTCTACTCTGTTCCAAAATCCTTTTCGTTCTAAGGCGTCTACTTCTGACTCTACCCCCCCCCCCCCCGGTCCCACATCAGGTTTTGTGATGATAAAGCCCATAAGGACTTTTCGAAGAACTTTTCACGATGCAACATTCATTCGCAATGCCAAGTCATTCTATTAGATTTTTTCGATACTGACCTTTCTACTGTCATCTACAGTAAGGGTTGGAAGTCACTATGTGGCATCTCGGTCACTTGTCCCTCCGTGATCATATAGGATTTTTACTCTAATATGCATGGATTTGATTATTCTGTACCTCATTTTATTACTCGCGTTTGAGGTATGCGCATTGTAGTCACTCCGGATCTTATATCCAAGGTGCTACACATATTGAGGGTAGAGTTTGCTGACTACCCTGGCTATGATTGTCTTAAGACTGTGTCCAAAGAAGAACTCTCGTCTCTTTTCTGCGAGATACCTTCATTTTGGGGTGATCGTAAAAACACTCCTTGCTCAAGCTTTGCAAAAGGTCCAAGGTTCCTTAATATGGTGATGACATTTGTTATTTTTCCCTTGTCTCACTATAACTCTATAATTGAGCCTCGTACTCGATTTTTGTTATCACTGCTTGAAGGACTTACTATAGATTTTCTCTCTCACTTCATACTCTCCCTTATAGATGTCTATAGGGATACGATGACCCATGATAAGCTCATTTTCCCTTCGGCTATCATGCAGATTCTTTGCCATTTTTTTGTCTCCTATCCTGAATGTACACACTTTCTTGTCATGTGTGCCATAGATGCAGCGACTGTTAGACAGAGTGAGGCCTAGCTTTGATCGGAGCGGCCACGGACCGAGACGGTGACTCCTCCGGCTTCTTCCACTCCATCTACATCCATTCCTTCTTTATCGGCTGGTGGTGTGACCCTCGAGGCAATCATGGTGTAACTTCAGTGCATGGATGCTCGCCTTACACACTCAGTGATGAGTTGTGTCAGGTGAACACCCGTGTCAACCATATTGCCCGACGGCAGGCTTGCCTTAGTAGCGTTGTGCATCTCCCTCTCCTTCTCTAGGGGCATCTGAGGACAAGGACGATGATGATGACTCCAACAGCGATGATGATGATGATGATGAGGATGACGTTGCTAGCTCTTCCGGTGATGATGAGATGACTGCTTGAGTTACTTGCCCTTTGTCATTCGTGACAAAAGGGGGAGTAGTTTTGGGTATGAGAGTAGTCATGTTCTTAGGGGGAGAGTTAATAAAGGAGATAGATATTTTTGTTAAGGGGAGTTTTTTTTTTTTTTTAAATTTTTTTTAGGGATGTGATGAGGACTTATTGTATCTTTTCTTTTCTTTACTTTTCAGATACATTGTTCTTACATTGTGATAGCAAACCTTGTACTCATTTTTGATGTTTATATATATTGAGGTTGTTATTACAGTTTCACCTATCTCTTTATGTGTTGTTTCTTCTCTCTCTTTATACTCATGCTTCTTATTAATTGTATGCAATCTTTTATTTTTGTTTCACACTAAGATGCCATGATAAGTTTTGTTTAAAGTGTTTTAGAAATTCAGGTTGTCAAAGTCTTTCTTGCCATGAACTCTTTTCTTGCAAATTTTTTCAAGAGTTTGTGTTAGGATAGATTTACTTGTATTTAACAAGTGAGTATGAGTTGAGTCATTTATGACTACTCTCATATGTTTATTTGTTTGTTGTGGTTTTGTCACGGATTGCTAAAGGGGGAGATTGTTAGGACATATGTGAATTATGTTAGGAACATATATCAATGTAGAATTGGCTAATCCTTTAACAAAATGCACTTTACTTGTAATTGGATAGATCTAGGATGTGTTTAATACTTCAAGGAATAAGGTTTCAAGTCCAAGTGTTAAAGCCATGCAAATTTGTCCAAGAATCAAGTGAAGAAGCGCTGGATTTTAAAGCTCAACAGTTAGCTTGACAAATAGAATCTATCAAGGTTTAAAAGGCTGTGTAAGCCCGATACTCGACAGCTGCTCAATAGATAAGCTATCTATCAAGATTTAAGAAAATCAAATTTTCAATTCTAATTTCACTCCAATCCGTGAATATTTTTTTAGGCTTTCTTTTCTCACTACCCTAAACTTATATAAGGATTATTTCAAGAGCCGTCATAGCTGATGCAACTAAATGCAAAAAATTTTCATAAGCATATTGTGACCGAAGACGTATGCCCTAGTTCAACTTCCTCTTCAAGAAGCTGCTACATTTGTACGCCGTAGGATTTTGTAACCAAGGAGTTTTGTGATCTTCATCGTGTTGATGAACTGAAAAACTTTGCAGCCAACATTCTTCTCAAGTTAGTGGTTAGTCACATACTTGGATCCATGCATCAATTGGTTAGTCACATACTGGGAGCTGTGCATTAAAATGAGAGATTGTCACTACAGAACAAGTTCAATTGGGTATTGGGGTAAGGGTTTAATTGTAGGTTAGTATAAGGTACTGAGATTCCTTTACTTGTAACCACTTGTTGTAATAATAGTGGATTCTCGAGAGTGGTGATCTTAAAATCACTCGATGGAGTTTTTGCCTTGGAGATTTTCCCCATTCGTAAACAAATCACCGTGTCAACTTTATTTTTCGCTGCATATTAACTTAGTTGGTGATTTGTTTGTGCTACCATGTGTATTGCATTTTAATTAACTTAATTAATTCACTTGGCTAATTAATTAGTTAATTTATCACAAAGGGTTAATACATTCTTGGCCTATCACATTTATAATTTATATATTGTGTTGGTTTAAATGAATTTTTTCTCAAGTTTTCAGAGGATAGACTTTAGATAAGTTGTTCAACTTTTATATGCCAAGTATTAACTGTAAGTCTTGTACTTGGAATAAATAGAGATAAGAAATTAAGAATATGGTCTATTTTGGTCGACTTTAGCTTGATTTGTCTAGACATCAATTTTCTCTCTTGCCAAAAGTCCGACTTATTTTAGGTAGAAGTTTCCTTGATTATTACTTGTATACAAAATTCCATGATTGTTAAATTGGAATAGGTCCCTTACTAACCTAACCAATTGGAATAGGATGAAATTTCTTCCCATCCACACTAAATGTTGTATACACTCCAATTTTTTTCTACATCTCAAAATGATACGGTGTTGATAGGTGTCATCCAAGTCTAACATGATTAAAAGTTGTAATTGAGACTATGGCCCAGAAGATTTACTATTCAATAATTTGCGAGAAAAATTAAACATTCATTTGATGTAAAAGGAGACTATGGAATTTGACACTGTATACACTACGGTTTGTTCTTGATGTTGTAAATTGCTATAGGTACTAAAAACTCTAGTTTGATTAGTTGGTAAATCATGTTCTTTAATGGTGAAAAGTCTACAATCGAAAAATTTTATGTTCCTACAATAAATTTTTTGGAGAGAAAATTGTTAGTCCCTCATCCCATTGGGACCCCCCTATTTATACAAAGGAAAAAGGATCCAATATTCCTAAGTGTGACTTAGTTACATGGAATTTGTGCAATTGTGCCAAGATTTCTTTTAAAATTTTAATTATAATTTTAAACTCTAATTTTAGGACTTTTATATGATTCTTGTGGTTTTATTTTGATTCATAAAGACATATTAGCCAAATGAAACAAAGGTAGAGCTATTAAAGAAATCTATACTTTCAGATTAGCAATTACAAATGGCTAATGCTACATTGTCATTTGTGGTTATGGTATGAATAAGTAGTATGTTGTTTGGGCGATTGATTGAGGCAAAGCAATTAACAATTTTAAAAGGGATTAGCAACTTTTTCTTTCTCCTTTACCATTTGTGGTTTGTATATGCCTTTTTCACATATGCTCAAGTGAAGTACCTATTAGGATTTCCCTTAATTATGATAAACAGATTAATTTTTTTTAAAAGAAGTTCTATATTTATTAAATGATATATATATATATATATATATATATGTTGAGGGCCATGTAGCTGAATTGACATCTCCCTATACACAAAGTATGTTGCGATGGAAGTGTGGAGGATTTTTTTTTTTTTTTTTTTAGTCCTGGAGTATTTTGGATTGTTTCAAATGAGTAATGGCTCCTCTTAGGCTCCTAAAATTTTGGGTTTATTGATTTTGCTATCTATAACTTTGATTCTTCTTTACCTAATAAAGTTTGGAATTTTCTATAAGTACATTTTTTCTTCAAGAAAATGAATAGAAATCTCCCTTCATGTTCATACTCATGTTAATGTTCACATTTGTATCTTTTGCAATACTCAATAAGTTGTTTACTCATTTTGTGAATTATCAATTGTAGTTAAGAAGAAAAAGTATAAACACAATACTATTCAATTAAACTAACATGAAAAATTAAATCTATTAGATTAAAAAAATGGACAAGAAAATGCAAGTTTTACAAAAATTTTTTTAAATAGAATTAAAATAATTTTTACTCAATATTGTTTATCAGGCAATCATGTACTGACTAACAACATTCCAATCATTATGTGCATAACGGGGTGATGAAATGGTTGTTCAGTTTTATTTAAGATATGTGATCTAGCTAATAGAAATTAAAAAAAAATACAATAACTTTCATGCGTAGTCATGAATTATACCTTTATATATATCTTATTCATTTTACGAGTTTTATTTTATATAAATGTATTTCATAAAATTAACAAAATTTATCATAAAAGCCTTCATTGTATTTTTTAAAATCACTACATAAAAATGTAAGAATTTTTTTTCCCAAAAAATGTTCTCCAATTATAATATTTACCAAAAAAAGATCATACCAAAAAAAAAATTGTGCAACGCACAGGCCAATAACCATTCTATATATATAATTAAAGCCAAAACTGAGAAAAAATCTAATTAAATTCTAAATTGGATTCCAATTGTTGTCAAATTTTGCGCTAGGTGTCCAATTTAAGGTTTTTTTTTTTTTTTTAAATACCAATGGACTCACCATTCTAAATACATTGCAATATACTAACTTTTTATTTTTATTTTTTATGAGATGGTTTTTTTGATGAGATAGTGGCTCCTAAAAAAGTGCCATATATGGGACTATGATTATGAACAACATGTAATTTTAAATAGAGTGATGGTAGGTTGCTATACATACATACATACATACATACATACATACATACATACATACATATATATATATACACACACACATAGCCAAAACTAAGAGAAAATTAAATTAAATTCTAAATTAAAGTCTAATTTTGCGCTATGTGTCTCATCTAATTTTTAAATTTGTGTGTCAAGTGAATTTTTAGGTGCAAAAATCAAAGAGTCTAAATTCAATTAGATTCTAAATTGAATTTTAATTGGAGGTCAATTTTGCGCCATGTATCTCATCTAATATTTTTTAATTTTTGTAGCAAGTGAATTATTTAGTACAAAAACCAAAGAGTCAAGATCCAATTAGATTCTAAATCATATATATATATATATATATATAATTGTGATTGTTTTTTAATTTACATGTGCATATGCACGGGGTTACACACTACTTTTATTATATGAATGTATCAATTTTTAAACACAAAATTGAAAAGTAACTAGGAAATTGATTTATTACCTTGTTGACATGACACGAATTATATTCATTACCACGTTAGTTTACAAGATTTTTATAATATAATTGGTAATAATTTTAACTTTTTAAAAAAATAATAATGTAAAAAATTGACATTTGGCTTTTTTTTTTTAATTTTTATTTTAAAATTAGGTAAATAGTATGTTTTTTAGATGATGTTCGTGAGCACTTTAACTAAAAAGTCAAGACCTAAACCCCATTTGGTTGCCGAGAAAGTAGAGGAAAAGAAAAGAAAAGAAATTTTCAATTTCTACTAATAAAATGATATCTCATTACTTATGGAGATGCAATTAATATATTTTCAAATATTTTAATTTATTTTCTAATTAAGGGCATGTGATAATTCAAAGGATAGCTTAGATGGCATAAAAATATTATTTTGATATTAATGTTAGATACATCAATTCTTTTCATGTACCGCTTAATAATAAGGATTATTTTGACACAATACCAAAAGTTTAGAAACAAAATTGACACCATTAAGATGTTAAAAACCATTTTGATACATAGTACAAGTGTTAAAGAATAAAACAATAATTAAACATGTTTTTTGCGTATATTTATTAAAGATTAAATTCTATAAGGATGTGGTTTAAAACCCAAGTTTTATACCCTCCAATTCCAACATGCCACATCATCTTATCATGTATTAAAGAATAAAAACAACCACACTCAATCAATTATAATACTCATCTGAAAATTCAACCAAATTGAGAGTTTATTAAAATGTTATTAATTGTAGTATGATGTACTGAATTTATGTAAAAAGCTAATGTGACATCTCTTATTAGATGGTGTAAAACATGAATTTTACATCCCATTCTTACCAAATTCAGACTATTTTTATTAATATACTCAAAACACTTTTTTTTATTAGCTGAATTTGGAAACTAATATCCTGTTTGGTTGTAAGGGAGATGAAAAGGAAAGAAGGGAGGAAAAAGTAAGGGAAGGGAAAGGAAAGAAGAGAGAGATGTACATGGAAGGATTGCATTAAACAATTTCATCAAAAGAAAGGTCTTCTTTGAAAAAATAATGGGACCATATGAAGGATTGTGCTAAGAAAATTTTTAGAATACAAACTTTTCTCAAAATTATGGGTTGTGTGAAAAGTATGAAACTTCATCATAAAAGGAAAAATAATATGAAATATTGGCGAATCGGTGAAATTGTGTATTCTCATTTTTTAATAGAAAATTGAAAAGTGAAAACGCTTGGGACCATCACAGCTGATAGGTCAAGAATGTATTGACCCGTTGTGGTGAATTAACAAATTAATTAGCCAAGTTAATTAATTAATTCAATTAGCATGCAATATGCATGGTAGCACAAACAAATAACCAATTAACTAAATGCAGTAGAAATTAAATTGACACAGTGATTGTTTACGAATGAGGAAAATCTACACGGCAAAAACTCTACGGGTGATTTTAAGGTCATCACTCATGAGAATTCACTATTATCATAACAAGTGGTTATAAGTAAAGGAATCACAGTACCTTATACCAACCTACAGTTGAACCCTTATCCCAATACCCAATTGAACTTGTTCTGTAGTAACAATCTCTCATTTTAATGCACGGCTCCCAGTACGTGACTAACCAATAGATGCGTGAATCTCAGTACACGTCTTAATCACCAATTTGAGAAAAATGTTGGCTACAAAGTTCTTCAGTTCATTACACGATGAAGATCACAAACTCCTTGGTCATAAAACTCTACAGTGTACAAACACAGCAGCTTCTTTAAGAGAAAGATGAACTAGGGCAAATTCTATCTCCAGTCAAAATTTGCATAAACAAATCTTTGCTTCACACTTGCGCAACCTTTGAAGGCCCTTAAAACAATCCTTATATATGTTTAAATTTGTGAGAAAAGAAAGCCCAAACATGTATTCAAGGATTGAAGTGGAATCAATTATGAAAAACTGATTTTCATAAACCTCGACAGATAGGGTATCTATCGAGCTAGTTGTTGAGCATCGGCTTCAGCAACTTTTTAAACCTCGATAGATATTAGTTGTCGAGCTTTAAAATCCAGCACTTCTTCACTTGTTTCTTGGACAGATTTGCACGGCTTTAACACTAGAACTTGAAACATTGTTCCTTGAAGCATTAAATACATCATAGATCTACCAAATTACAAGTAAAGTGTGTTTTGTCAAAGGATTAACCAATTCTAAATTGACATATGTTCTTAACATCAAATCACATATTTCCTAACAACAACACATATTAATATAGAAAAACTTAATAAAAGAGATAAAAAAAGGCTAAATGCAAAGTTAAAGCGCCACTTGGCAAGACCTCATACACTCTTGTATGAGGTCTCTACTTTTATATATATATATATATATATTGATTGATGAGTCAATGACTATTTAATTGAGGCAACGCTAACAATAGAGCATAAATAAAAAAAACATTTGTACTGTCTAGCTTATATTCAAAGAGAAATGATAAAGTTCATTTGAGGACATTTTAAATAGTGAGTTCAACACAATTAAAGAAATATTGTAAATTTGGATGTCTCTAATTCTATTTGCCACACTATCTGTTCATATTATTTCTGGAGTGTTCTATGGATATGAAGTGAAATACTCTGATTAAGGCGGCTGCAATACCGCTTCCTTGTAAAAAAAAAAAAAAAAAATTATTAAAAGGAAATAAGGCATGTATTGTAGAATAGTTTCCATCCAAGACTTCAACCAAGTTCACAATTTATCACTCTTGGGATTAAAAATGAGGATGGAGAAAAGTTTGTTGGAAATAAAATGTGTGGGTGTGTGTGTGTATATATATATATATATATATATATATTTTTTTTTTCCTTTTCAAGAGAAATGGAGACAATAATTTATTAATTTGTCTTTAACAAAAACTTGGGTATGCTATTCATCACCCTCAATTTCGCATTAGGTAGACTCAGGCATTAATGTGCATTGATAATAGCTTAATTTTACATATTTATATCATTATTAGAAAACACTATCATACTTATTTTGAGTTAATTCATGTATTTTATATTTGGTTTTGAAATAATGCTGAATAATCAATTTTGTGCTTCATTGAATTTTATTGTGTGAATTTGTCTTTTGTAGGGAAATGGAATTAAATAAGTTGATTTGTGCAAAGAAGAAAGATAGTGGATTTTACTTTTACAAGAGCCATGATGAAGTTAAACAAGGCCAACCCAATTAAATTTAAGTCCAATTGGAGCAAGGAATCAAAGGAAATTTGCACCAAATCCAAGTCCAATTCGAATTAGGATTCTAGCCAGAGCATCAGTTAGTATTTTTTACATCACTTTCGGTTCAAATGTCCAATCGCTATGATTCAAGTTGGGCTGGAAAGTTAACTTAAAGGGCTACAACTTTGTAGTTTACCAAAAGTCTGAATTCTGATGTTAAATGGGCTAAAATTGTCGGTTAAGTGAAACATAAAAATTTGAGATTTTCTCCAAATGGGAATTAAACTTGTAATAGGATTCCTTGACCTATTAAAGGCTCTTTAGGGCAAAATTCAGACGTTGGCTGGGGCCTAAACATATAGGTCACGGCTACCTCTTTGGTTTTCTTCCATGACAGTTAGTTTTAATAATTTGTCTAGTTTAATGCTTAGTATTTTCTTTTTGTGTTTTCTTTCAATTACTATGAGTAGCTAAATTTATAATTAAGGATAAGGATGAAACTTTGTTAAGGATTATCAGTATTGTTTATGTGATTTGATTTTTCCCACAATAGTTGTTCTTTAATGATTTAAATTGTTCTTGCTTCATATCAATTGACAAAGATGGGATTTTAGATATGAGTTCAATCATATTTTTCTCATGATTTAGGATTTATTGTAATTAATTGAATGCTTGGTTTATTATTATTTTTATTATAAAATTGGATATCTCTTGTGATTTTTTTGTCAACGGATGCAATTGATGATTTGATTTTATACTTAAGAAGCGAAGAAGAGCATGCTTTTGATTTTTAAGACAAGGATTTTAATGAGAATATTTTCCATGATAGCAAGATTAATTTCGAGATTATCATGCAGTAGTTGAAAAAAATTAATGATCATAAATATATGTTGATATGAATTAACAAGGCGGATTCCAAAACCTTAATTCCTATCTTTAGAGTGTTTACATCTCTTTATTGCTTTATATTATATCTTTGCTTAGTTTAATTATTTGCTTACTTTATTTAATTTCAAACAACCAATTTTTATTAAACTAGATTAGGATTAATTTTGTTAAGATTTGATTAATTTTCCTACTTTCATTCAAGTCCTTGTAGGTTCGACCTCATTCTTGCTAAACTATACTTTGGTACAATTCTTGCACTTATGAGTACTTTAAAATTTCACAACATGTTTTTAGTGTCATTGTCAGGGACTTGGTTAGGAAAATAAATTAGATTTTAATTGAATTTTTCCTTCTACTAGTTGTAGTTAATTTTTTTTTTTTTTAAATAGAAAAAAAATTATTTCTTTGTGCATGGTGTATAAAAACTTGGATATGTGATAAAGAAAATCATTTTGTTAGTTTTGATGATCCATCCACAATGGGAGAAACAGGAGATGACTCAAAAACTCTTAGAGAGCTATTCTCACCTATTACCAGCAATCCTCCATCTTACATAGTATTGCCTGCAGCCACTGCTGCACCATTTGAGTTGAAGCCGCAAATAATCCACCTTCTTCCTACTTTTCATGGATTGGATAGAAAAGATCCTTATATGCATGTAAAGGATTTTCTAGAGATTTGTGCTACTTGTAAGTTTCATAATTTCACTGATGACTCTGTTTACTTGCATTTATTCCCTTTTCCTTGAAGGATAAGGTAAAAGCATGGCTTAATTCTCTATCATCTGGATCTATCACTTCATGGGAACTGTTGGTCACAAAATTCATTCCTAAATTTTTCCTAATCGCCAAGACCAATGCTTTGAGGAGGGAAATTGCAGACTTTTATCAAGATGAACAAGTGAAATTTTATGAGAGTTGGGAGAGATTCAAAGACTTGATCTTAAAGTGTCCTCACCATGGTTTTGAAACATGGAGACTAATACAATATTTTTATAATGGTTTGACTCAGACAAATCATAACATGATTAAGTCCATGCATGGTGGTGGATTTTTGAGTCTTATGGATGATGAGGCATAAAAATTTCTTGAGAATTTATCAAAAAGCTCACAACAATGGGATTTTTCCAATCATAGAGAGAGATCTGCCCCTGCAATTAAGAAAGGAGGATTGTATGAAGTTAGTGAAGATTTAGACATAAAAGCTAGGTTGGACAATCTCACTGTTAAGGTTGAAGCTTTAGCTTTAGGTAGAGGGATGAATTTTGTCAATCAAGTTCAAAATGAAACATGCTCTATTTGTGTAAGTCCTATGCATACAACATGAATGTGTCCTTCCACAACTGGTTACCCTAAATACTATACTAAGAAAGGAAATGCACTAAATAAGTATGGAAGGCCACTTGCTAGTCCATTTTCAAAGACATACAATACAAATTGGCAAAATCATCCTAATTTCTCTTCGAGGCAGAACCATTCCCCCCACAAATATAGGTAGACAACAAGTGCATCAACAAAGTCAATTTCGTCCACCTACCCAAGCATATCCTCCCATTCCTCAATCAACTCCTCAATTTATGGCACCACCAAGACAACAATCATCTTTGGAGGAGTCTCTCAAAACTTTCATGCAATCAACTAGCCAAGCCATTCAAGAGATGAAAAGTTCCACTCATTTAAATGCTCAAGCTATTTCTAAGTTGGAAAATCAAGCTGGCCAGTTAGCAACCCAAGTTAGGGAGCGGGAAAGAGGAAAATTTCCTAGTCAACCTATACCTAACCCAAAAGGGCAGTATGCCATCAATGGTTCTTCTAGCTCTACTCATGCACATGAATCTGTTTAGTTTATTACAACCCTTAGGTTCAGAAGACAAGTTGATAATCAAGTGAAAATGCCAGAAGTGAAGGATAATGAAAACGTTGTGTTAGAGGAAAAAGGAGTTCACAGTTCACAAGATGATCATAGAGAAAAGAAGGACAACCCACCCTCCATTCCAATTCAGGATCTTAGTTCTCCCCTTGTTAGGAGGTTAGTTCCTAAAGCTCCATTTCCTCAAAGGTTAATTAGTCCTCAGAAAAGTGCATAATTTGGAGATATTTTAGATGTTTTTAAGTAAGTGCAAATAAACATTCCATTTCTTGATGCAATTCAACAAGTTCCTGCTTATGCCAAGTTTCTGAAAGATCTTGTTACATTGAAGAGAAAGACAAATGTCCCTAAAAAAGAATTTTTGATAGAGTAAGTTAGTTCGATCATTCAAAATAAATATCCAGTGAAATGCAAGGACCCTAGATCTCCTACAATTTCATGCAAGATTGGGGATTGTTTCATTCAGAGAGCTTTAAGGGAGTTAAAATCTACAACCATGACACTTCAATTAGCTGATTGGTCTGTGAAAATCCCTAGAGGTATTGTTGAGGATGTGCTGATTAAGGTGGATGTATTCTATTTTCCTGTTGATTTTGTTATGTTAGACACTAAGCCTACTTTAAATGCCAATACACAAATCCATGTCTTTTTGGGTTGCCCTTTCTTAGCCACATCTAATGCTTTGATTAATTGTCGAAGTGGTGTAATGAAGATTTCTTTTAGAAATATGATTGTTGAGCTTAACATCTTCCACATAAGTAAAAAAGTGCTAGACAATGAGGATATCTGTGAGGTTGACATGATTGAGAGTCTAGTCTATGATACTTTCCTACAATCAAGTTATAAGGATCCTCTAGAGGCTTGCTTAAATCTTTTTGGTTGCAATTTTAATATTGAACACTCAATTGAAGAGGTCAATGCATTGCTAGATTATGTTCCTCTCTTGAGTACTGATAGTTGGCAACCAAAAGTGATCCCTCTTCCACTTTCTTCGTCCCCACCCCCATCTGCTATGGAACCACCAAAGTTGGAGTTGAAACCATTACCTCACACTTAAGTATGACCTTTTAGGTTCTTTGGAGACCTTACCTATCATTATAGTGTCAGATTTGGATGACCTTAGGGAATGCCAATTGATAAGTGTACTTCAAGAGCATAAGGAAGCTATAGATTGGTCAATTGCTAATATCAAAGGTATTAGTCCATCTGTGGTTATGCATAGAATTCACTTGGAAGAGAATGCTAAAACTTCACGTGAACTGCAAAAACGTCTAAACCCTATTATGCAAGAGGTAGTGAGAGCTGAAGTTTTGAATCTTTTGGATGTGGGTATTATTTACCCAATTTCTAATAGTAATGGGTGAGCCCAGTTCAAGTTGTTCCAAAGAAATCTGGCATAACAGTTGTCAAGAATAAGGATGATCAGCTAGTCCCAACTCATGTGCAATCGAGATGGAGAGTATGCATCGATTACCGTAAGTTGAATGCCATGACAAGAAAAGATCATTTTCCTCTTCCTTTTATAGACCAAATGTTGGAAAGGTTAGCTGGTCATGCTTATTATTGTTTTCTTGATGGATATTTGGATATAATCAAATTTTCATTGCACCAGAAGATCAAGAAAAGGCTACCTTCACATGCCCCTTTAGGACATTTGCCTATCATCGCATGCCATTCGGTTTATGTAATGCTCTTGGTACATTTCAGAGGTGCATGATTAGTATTTTTTTTCAGATATGGTGGGGTGATTTTTGTAGGTATTTATGGATGACTTTTCAGTATTTGGGTCTACTTTTGAAGAATGGTTGCACCACCTATCCTCAGTGTTAGTGTGGTGTAAGGAAAAGAATCTTGTTCCTAATTGGGAGAAATGTCATTTTATGGTGAGAAAGGGAATTGTTCTTGGGCATGTCATATCAAAAAGTAGTATTGAGGTTGATAAGGCTAAAATACATTTGATTTCTAACCTTCCACCTCCTAGATCTGTTAAGGAAATTAGATCATTTTTGGGTTATGCAAGATTCTATCGAAGGTTCATCATGGATTTTAGTAAAATCTCAAGGCCCTTATGCAACTTACTTGCCAAAGATGCCCCATTTGTGTTTGATGATAAGTGTCTCCATGCATTTAAGAGACTAAAAACTAAGTTGACTTTTGCACCTATCATTCAACCACCTGATTGGAAAGTGCCTTTTGAGATTATGTGTGATGCCTCTGATTATGCAATTGGTGCTGTTTTAGGATAGCGGGTTGGAAAGGTTCCCTGTGTGATTTATTATGCTAGTAAGACTCTAAAAGATGCTAAAATGAACAACTTTACAACAGAAAAGGAGTTGCTAGCAATATATATATTTTTTGCCTTATATAAATTTAGGTCCTATTTGCTGGGGTCTAAGGCATTAATTTATTCAAATCATGTTGCATTGAAGTATCTTTTCTCCAAAAAAGATGCTAAAGCTTGACTTATCCGATGGATTTTATTGTTACAAGAATTTGATCTTGAGATTCGGGACAAGAAAGGATCCAAAAATGTAGTAGCTGACCATTTGTCTAAATTAATCGTTGAGCACACTGATGATAGTTTACCGATTCTTGAATCTTTCCCTAATGAGCAGTTGCTACATGTATGCCAGAGACCTTGGTATGATGATATTGCAAACTATCTTGTCACTAATCAAATGCCTTCGCATTGGACTAAACAAGATAGGTCTAAATTTCTGGCTGAGGTTAAGTATTTCTTTTGGGATGATCCATACTTGTTTAAGTAATGTTCTGATCAAATAATTAGAAGATGCATATTTGAGAGTGACTAACAAAATGTTATATCCTTTTGTCATGATCATGCTTGTGGAATTTTGCAATGTGGATTTTATTGGCCTTCCATTTTTTTGTGATTCCTATGCATATTGTTCTGCTTGTGAGAGATGCCAAAAGTTGGGGAGTTTTGGAAAAATAAATATGATGCCATTGAACCCTATTTTGATTGTTGAGGTATTTGATGTTTGGGTATTGATTTCATGGGTCCTTTTCCTAATTCTTTTGGTAACTTATACATCCTAGTTGCTATTGATTATGTTTCTAAGTGGGTTGAGGCCATTGCATGTAGAACTAATAATCACAAGGTTGTAGTCAAGTTTTTGAGAGAGAATGTGTTTACACAGTTTGGTACACCACATGCCATTATTAGTGATGGAGGAAAACACTTTTGCAATAGAGTTTTTGAGCAGCTAATGAAGAAATATGGCATCACTCATAAAGTTGCAACACCTTATCACCCACAGACAAGCGGTCAAGTAGAGATATCTAATAGGGAAATCAAGAGAATATTGGAGAAAACAGTTAACCCTACTCGGAAAGATTGGTCTTTAAAACTCAATGATGCATTGTGGGCATATTGAACATTATTTAAGACTCCCATTGGAATGTCTCTCTATCGAATTGTGTATGGTAAGGCGTGTCACCTCCCTATTGAGTTAGAGCATAGAGCTTATTAGGCTATTAAGCGGTTAAATTTTGATCTTGGCAAAGCAAGTGCTGAAAGGAAACTTCAAATCAATGAGTTGGAGGAAATTTGCAATGATGCATACAATTGTGCCAAATCATATAAGGATCGAATGAAAAGGGTTCATGATAAAAACATCTTGAGAAAATCATTTGAACCTAGTTAGAAGTTCTTCTTTATAATTCTCATTTGCATCTCTTCCTAGGTAAGTTATGATCTCGATGGACTAGTCCATTCATAATTCGCACTGTTTATCCCCATGGTGCTATTGAGATTGAGAATCCTAAAAATGGTGATATGTTTAAAGTTAGTGGCCAACGTTTGAAACCATTTTTAGAACTTGAGCCTCCAGAAGTTGAAGAAGTCCTCTTGGATGATCCTGTTTATTAGGATTGATCCCAATTGTGTTTATTAGGTTTGCATTTTCTTTTTCTTTTTCTTTTCCTCTTGTTTATTTTCTGCTTCTAGACTAGACTTAGTGTTTATTTTCTTGTTTAGTTTTAATTTCTTTTGCTCTAGTTGATATTTGACAAAAATTAAAATTTATAAATCAACTTGCTCAGGTACATCTCTTCCTTCTCCTTACCTTACTTTTCCTACTTGATTCTCATGTTGCATATTCATATTTTGCTCTCTTTTCATTCGAGACATATATTTAAGAGTATCACTTTTAACATTTGGATAATGTTTGGTTTAGGTTTGGGGGGATGTACATAGATTTCTATCCTTCTATTTTGTTTTGTTTAGTACCCAAAAAAAAAAAAAATCTTTTCCCTAGCTTGAGGTTTATGTTCTAAGTTCATTATGCTACTCTTGCATAAAGAATTTCACTGCTCTCGTGCTTAATTCATTGCACATGCATGTAACCACTCAAACACAACTCCTTGTTGAAGGATAAAAGTGATTAGAAAATCTTAAAGATAACAATATGGAGACTGTAACCCCTGTGAGTTTTGAGCCAATCATTTTTTTTTTCCTGGATGGTTATTTATTGTTTCTAATCTTAAAGTTCATTTGGATGTGCATAACATATTTCCCTTGTTGTAGTCTCATTGTTCATTTTTTTGGCCAAGAAAAAAAAATTATTTTTATGCCACACTTGAATCTTTTGAAGTCATTGATGTTGAATGAACTATACTAGTCTTTGAGAGATGAGATTAGGCCATTTTTATCTACTTTGAGCCATATATGTGTTTTTCTTTTTCTTTCTTGATACATTATTGCTAGTCACCCCGTTGAGCCTTTTAATTAGTTTTTCTTTCTTAAAGCCCTTATCCATAGTGTTTCAAGATGGAATTTGATCAGTTTGTTTCAATGTGGTGGTTTGTGCGAGAATTCAAAAAAAAAAAAAAGAAAAAAAAGGGAAAAGTGTCAAAAAGAAGAAAATAAAAAGGGTTCTCATCAAATTTTGAGAAGTAAAATGTAAGGAAGGAGTATTACTTTGAAGAAGAAGATTTTAAAGAAAAAGAAATGTTGAATGGAAATTCCAAAAAGAGTTGACATTCCGAAAAATCTTGAAAACACATCTTATTATTTACCTTCACCCATTTTTATTTCATTTCCTTTGCTTTTACCCTACATTACGTCCTAATAAAGTCCTTGTTTGATCTTGAAGATTGTATAGTTCAGATATTGTTATGACTGAATAAAAAGTGTGGTATAAATTCTTTTTGGCATCCTTTCATGAGACTACTTGTTCTTTCTTGATTAAGCATTTTTCATGTGATTTTTATGTGAGGTGTTTGATTTTTCTTACATTATTCCGCTCACATATATTGTTGAGAGTGTTACACCCCATTTCAGAGTGATTTCATTTGTAGAGTGATAACACCGTAAAGATTTGAGTTGAAGCATACTTTAAAATAGAGATTCAAGTCAAGTTTATTGTAAAACTAAGAGTATGTTTGGGTTGGATACCATTTTTCACTCACATTGAGTTTTGATGGCATGAGAAATTTCTCTAGCATTTGTAGTGTTTTTGAACTTGAACTAATCCTCTTTGCAAAAGGCAATTGAAAAAAAAAAATTTGTTTGATTTTCTTTGTTTTGTTTTAGTATTTATTCTTAGAATTTTGTGGGTTATTCACTGCAAACCCTCAGGAGACTATAATTCATCCACTAGTGTAAGATAGGGGTTTAAAGACTTGTTGCAAATGCTAATGCAATTGAAAATTCCAGCGAAAGTGGATTAGTTAGGATTTCATTTTTCTTTGTTTTTTTTTTTTTTTTTTTTTTTTAAATTTTAAATTCTTTGTTTTGTTTTACTCTTGATTTGTTTTGCTCAAGCACTAGCAAAATGTAGGTTTCGGGTTATTTGATATGTATTGATAATAGCTTAATTTTGCATATTTATATCACTATTAGAAAGCATTATCATACTTATTTTGAGTTAATTCATGCATTTTATGTTTGGTTTTGGAATAATGCTAAATAATCAATTTTGTATTTAATTGAATTTTATTACGTGAATTTGTCTTTCGTAGGAAAATGGAATTAAATAAGTTGATTTGTGCAAAGAAGAAAGTTAGCGGACTTTACTTTTACAAGGGCCATGATGAAGTTAAAGAAGGCCAACCCAATTAAATTTAAGTCCAATTGGAGTAAGAAATCAAAAGAAATTTGCACTGAATCCAAGTCTAATTCGAATTAGAATTCCAGCCTGCGTATCAGTTAGTATTTTTGACATAACATTTGGTTCAGATGTCCAATCGCGATGATTCAAGTTGGGATGGAAAGTTAACTTAAAGGGCTACAACTTTGTAGTTTACCAAAAGTCTGAATTCTGACGTTAATGGGCCAAATTCATCGGTTAAGTGAAGCATACAAATCTGAAATTTTCTCCAAACGGGAATTGAAATTGTAATAGGATTCCTTGACCTATTTAAAGGATCTTTAGGGCAAAATTCAGAGGACAGCTGGGGGCTGAACATATAGGTCACGGCTGCCTCTTTTGTTTTCTTTCATGACAGTTAGTTTTAATAATTTGTCTAGTTTAATGCTTAGTATTTTATTTTTGTGTTTTCTTCTAATTATTATGAGTAGCTAAATTTATAATTAAGGTTGAGGATGAAACCTTGTTAAGGATTATCAGTATTGTTTATGTTATTTGATTTTTCCCACAATAGTTATTCTTTATTGATTTAAATTGTTCTTGCTTCATATCAATTGACAAATATGAGATTCTAGATATGAGTTTAGTCATATTTTTCTCATGATTTAGGATTTATCTTAATTAATTGAATGTTGGTTTATTATTTTTTGATAATAAAATAGAATATCTCTTGTGATTTGTCAACGGATACAATTGATAATTTGATTTTATACTTAAGAAGCGAAGAATAACATGCTTTTGATTTTTAAGACAAGGATTTTAATGAGAATATTTTCCATGATAGCAAGATTAATTTCTAGATTATCATGCAATAATTGGGAAAAATTAATAGTCATAAATATATGTTCATATGAATTAACTAGGCAGATTTCAAAACCTTAATTCCTGTTTCTAGATTGTTTACATCTCTTTTTTGCTTTATATTATATCTTTGTTTAGTTTAATTATTTGCTTACTTTATTTAATTTCAAACAACCGTTAAACTAGATTAGGATTAATTTGGTTAAGATTTGATTAATTTTCCTACGTTCATTCAAGTCACTTTGGGTTCGATCTCGTTTTTGCTAAACTATACTACGATATGGTTCGTGCACTTTCGAGTACTTTAAAATTTCACTACAGGCATACCGATGGCCATACCCATTGGGTAATGGATATCCAACCCTACTTGATTTGAATATTTTGAGTAATACTCGGTTCTTCGAGGGTAAAAGGTAATGGGTAAGGTTTTGATATTACCTATTATTACTCATTTAACTAATTACTTCTAATCCAAACCCAATTCAACCAAATTATTATGAGTAAACCATAACCCACCTAATTACCCAATAATCAAAATTACCAAATTGCCTCTGAAACTTGAAAATGACCTAAGTACTCGTAAAATCCTTAAAAATTGCCGAAATACACCACAAACCTAAAAAAATAACTGAAATACCCCTGAAACTTAAAAAAAGTCCAAAATACCCCCCTCGTTACCTAAAAATTACCCAAAAAAAAAAACCCCTAAACCTAAAAAAGGACCAAAATACTCCAAAACCTAAACATGTCGAAAATACCCCCTAAACCTAAAAATGACTAAAATACCTCCAAAACCTATAAAATGACAAAAATGCCCCTAAAACCTATAAGATGATAAAAATACACCCTAAGCCTTAAAAATAACCAAAATGCCCCCAAAATTTAAAAATTAACTAAAATACCCCAAAACCTAAAAAATTACTAAAATACTCCTGAAACCTGAAAATTACCAAAATACCTCAAAAACTTAGAAAATTACTGAAATAACCCTAAAATCTAAAAATTATCAAATGCCCCTAAAACCTAAAAAATGACAATAATGCCATCTTAACCTAAAAAATAACCGAAATACTATTTGAATCTAAAAATTTTCCGAAATAATCCTGAAACCTAAAAAATTACCAAAATTTCCTCAAAACCTACAATATGACCGAAATACTCTTAGAACCTTTAATTTGACGAAAACACCCTCAAAATATCCAAAATAACCCAAACCTCTATTTTAGTAATTTTAGAGGTTTGAGGTGTATTTTGGTCATCTTATGGGTTTAGGGCTATGTTAGTCATTTTAAAGGTTTCAAGGTATTTTGTTCATTTTAGATATTTTGAGGGGTATTTTGGTCGTTTTTGAGGTAAAGGGTTATTTTGGACTTTTTTAAGGTTTTGGGGTATTTTTGGTAATTTTAGAAGTTTTTGGTTATTCTTGGCATTTTAGAGTTTTTGGGTGTATTTTGGTCATTTTAAAGGTTTTAAGGGTGTTTTGGTCATTTTATAGGTTTGAGGGTATTTTGGCTATTTTTTAGGTTTAGGGTCTATTGTTATCATCTTATAGCTTTTAGGGGCATTTTTGTCATCCTATAGGTTTTAGGGGCACTTCAGTCATTTTATAAGTTTCAGAGGTATTTCGGTTATTTTTTAGGTTTAAGGGGTGTTTTGGTAATTTTTAAGTTTCAAGGGTATTTTGGTAATTTTTTAGGCTTCGAGTGTATTTCGGTCATATTTAAGTTTCGTGGGTACTGTGGTCATTGTTTAGATTTTGGGTGTATTTCGGTCATTTTTTAGGTCTATGGGATATTTTGGTCATTTTTAGGTGTTTTTGAGCATATTTAGTGATTTTAGAGATTTCAAAGGTATTTTAGTCATTTTAGAGGTTTTATAGGTATTTTTTTCATTTTAGAGATTTTAGGGATATTTTGATCATTTGGTGATTTTTGAGCACATTTGGTGATTCTAACTAGAGATATCAAGGGCATTTTGGTTATTTTAGAGGTTTCATGGGTATTTTGCTCATTTTAAAGATTTTAGGGATATTTTAGTCATTTTAGTGGTTTTTAAGCATATTTGGTGATTTATAGATATCAGGTTGGGGTCGGATATAAATATCCATGGATAAACAAACTAGATAACAATTGGGTATAAGTATTAATTTGTGAAGGTAATTGGGTATCTATGAATAAACTAATTGGGTCAAATATGTTTATACCTGACCCATACCCGATTCATGACTGTCCGTGGATAAACACATGGTTCTTGGCTTTAAGGGTTCGTTTGGTTGGAGGGATGAAAAAGTAAGAGGATAAAAAATGGTGAAATGATAGAAAATATTTTAATTTATCTCTTTTTTGTTTGGTTGAGAGCGAAAAAGTAGAAAAATAGAAAAAGTGAGTTTGTATAAATTCACTCATATATCCTAGTTAAAAATGATGGCCAATTAAAACAAAAAAGTGATAAAGAAAAAAAAAAAAAAAAAAAAAGGCAATCACCCAATTTATTTAAAAAAAAAAAATTCATGTCTAGTTTAAAAAAGAAAAATAAAATAAAATTGGGAGAGACAACTGCCAAGAAAGGAAAAGAGAAAAAAAAAAAAAAAAATGGCAGAGTCAACGTGCTCAGGAAAGGAAAAGAAAATGGGCTGAAAGTGCGAAGTTATTGATACTCATCAAAAAAATAAAATATACCCGTACAAACTCAACCGTTAGTCGAACACCAATAATGCGATTGTCCAACAAAAATTCCAACACCACCAACGGATCAATTTTTGCAGGAGTTTCAGAAATCACTATTCCCAGCACGAATGACCGATAGTTGGGGCCCTTGGGGGACAATAACTCAGGAACCATTTTGAGTGGGGTCTGATCTAATGGGATAGGCTCTGGGGTAGTACACTAGTAATTGGAGATGGAGATGGGTAATATATTGCTTCGATAAGTGACTATAGAGAAGTCTGTGAAAACAAAAAAATTGACCAAAAATTTCATAACGATCGATGTAACATATATATATATATATATATAAATCAGAAAGAAAATTCAATTAAATTTCAAATTGAAATTCAATTAGACTTTAATTTTATGCCATGTGTCTCATCTAATTTAAAATTTAGAATTTTGTGATAAGTGAGTTAATTTAGTGTAAAAATTTAATTTCAATTAGAGTTTAATTTTATGCTACGTGTTTTATCTAATCTAAAATTTTAAATTATTGTGCCAAATTAGTTAATTTAGTGTAGAAAATGAGAAGTCCAATATAATAAACCATAAAAAATATAATCATATAACTAAAAAAAAAAATCAAATTTATATGTCATCTATCTATATATATATATATATATATATATATTAATAGGTAAAGTTTAGAAAAAATTGAATTAGAATTTGAAATTATAATCTAATTTTGCGCCATGAGTTTAAATTTATGTGAGGACTACACAATAATTATTCACTTAAGTATGTACCATGTGTCTACTTAAGTTTTTTAATTTTTGTGTCAAGTGAGTTAATGAGTGCAAAATACTAAGAATGTAATATTAATGAACTATAAATTAAAAAATAATAATAATCACATATACTAAATAAAAATCACCACATGTTTCTCAAAAAATAAATAAAATAAAAATCACCATACATTCTATCTTATTAAAAATTAGAAAAAAATAATAATGATAAGTAGTATTAAATTTAGGTAAGAATTTTAATATGTGAATAATTACATTTACTTTAAAAAAATAATTTGACTAATTATCTATATTTTATGATAAAAATTGTGTTTAATTTTAAATATATCTATATGTATGCATAAATCCATATGTTACATGCTTTAAAAAAAATAATTTGACTAATTATTTATATTTTTATAATAAATTTCTTTTTTAGTTTTAAATGCATCCATGCATTTGCATGGAGTTACATGCTAGTTGTTAATAATTGATGATAGTAGTTAAAATTTACAAGGGTCTATTTAGGATCCACTTATTTTGTTGAAACATAAATTTTTTTGCAGAAAATACTGTAGATAAAAGTAAAAGTAAACTGAAATAGCATAGTATAACTTATAAATAGTACCAAAAAATACCGTGAGATCTATAAATAATAACAAAAATAAGTTAAATAGTAAAATAAATTAGTTTTTTAATTTGGAGCCTAAAGCACACAAACTTTATTATTATGAATTTTTGTTACAGATTTGTCAATGGTAGATAGTGATTATCTTGTTCCACAACCGAGCAAATCACCAAAAGATCCATTTCCCTATTACGCATAAGATCTTCCTCCCTACAACTGGTGATTATCTTATTAATTGTACATAAGAATCAGTAAAAATTTATTAATTAACTGATTTATTCATTTATTTGTGCTCGTAACTATGTCGCATCAAAGGTGGGCCAAGGCAGCACGAAGCCACTCCGTCACACTTGCCTCCACGTGGGAAAAGATACCATGAATTTTTTTTTTGGGGGTAAAATAATAGGAATTATTGATATCACGGTGGAATTACCGAATTAGAGTTAAAATTGTCCAATTTGCAATAGGAAAGGCCGTGGCCTAGCACATCTTTTTATGGTAATACTTGTCCCGATTGACGCGGCTAAAAAAACCAGACCTCTCGAAAACAGTTTCTGCGTTTTGAGTTTTTGATCTACAAAGAGCTGATGCAGTTGTTACTTGTTAGTTGTTACCTCCACTAGTCAAGAGAGTTAATACTGTACCATGCCGTGTTGTTTAGTTGGAGTTGGAACAGTAGGTGAGTCTCATAAGAAAATTTCCGAAGTGGAAGGATCAAGTTTCTTAATGAATATTTAATATTGGGTCTGGTTAATACATGCCGTTATGGCACAAATTAAACTATCTATTTTTAAAAATAATTTTTTGAGAATTAAAAAAATTGTCAATAATTTTTTATTTTTAAAAAAAATATTTCTTAAAATAATTTATTATTATTTATTTTTAGAACATACGTTAACAAAATCCTTCAATATTTTACACAAGGATGATTCTATTCTGATCTATAAAATCTTTCTAATGTTGCTGAAAATAAATAATACTAATAATAATAATAATGTGTCCAAGGATTCGAGAACGGGGGTTGGGAAGACCCCTCTCCACATGGACAGCGTTCATATATATATATATATATATATATTTAGAAGATAATAACTTTAATCTTATGGCTTTTCTTTGGGTTAAATTAAAAAATTTCTGCCTAGTTTGTTTTCATATTCATTTCAATATATATTTTTAATGGAAATTTCTATTTTTTCCTTTAAAAAAAGAAAAAAGAAAGAAAGAAAGTATAAAAAGCCGTTACATCCAAATTCTTCTTCTTCTTTTTCTTTGTTTTATTGTTTTTTTTTTATTTATTTATAAATTTTTAGATATAATAAAATTTTAACTTACTTATTATTGGGTCAAAATATTAATTGGTTTTTGGGTAGTTGAAATTTGAACCAAATTCCTAATTCAACTACAAAAGGCATTATCAATAACTTAACAAGAACTTATGATCCAAATCTATCTAAACGCAATACTATGTAGTTTTCTACTTTTTTTTTTTTTTTTCATCTTCTATTTTTATAAAGAGAATCAAAGAAAATAATTTAAGAGATTTAACCAAATTCAAAATATTATATTCTCTTAAAAAAAAAAAAAAAAAAAAAAAAGCTAGAACAAATGAGTATTTAGTAACAAGGTAAAAGAAAAATATTATTTTACACTTGTTCACATCCACTATGTCACATATATTTACAATTGATCTATAAATATCCACTTTTTAACACATAAAAGTAAATATAAAAAAACAAAGATGTGAAATAGTGGATGCATGAGAATCAAAACCTTAGAGTAAATTTATGTAAAGTTCATACAATACAATACTATACTATTATTATTATTATTATTATTAAAAACCATGTGTATGAAATAAATTCTATTATATATATATATATTCATTTATATGATCCACTTTGTAATTTATATCTCAAATCACAATTTTGAAAAGTATTAGCCAAACACACAACTCCTTCAAAAATTACTTTTTAATCGTTGTAGGAGGCAAAAATTTATCAAGCCAATTACAATATGTCTTGACAAAATTTAGTGACAAATTCCAAATTTATGCGTCATTAAATTAATTAAATCAAATGATGATATGTGTCATCCAAATTGACATATTAAAATTTGCTACGTGTTATTTGGTCTACAAGATAAAGATAAATTTCATATTTAAAATTTATGGATAATTATCTTTATTAAAATAAATAAAATAAAGATAAATTTTCTATTCAAAATTGATAGATAATTATTTTTATTAAAATAAAAAAATAGAGATAATTATTTATCTTTGTTGATTATTATCTTTATTAAAATATGATTTTATCAAAATAGATAAATATAGATAATTATCTTTAAGCAAAATTTAGGCTAATTAGAGTTTATTACATATTTTCAAATATATCAATTTAAAGTGAAGCTTATCCTCTAAAACCATTATAAGTAGAGGACATAAGTTTTCAAGAAGCCAAAGTTCTAGAGAAATATAGCCTCTAAAGCACCAAAGAATTTTAACCTAAAATCCAAAAATCTTCAAAGAACACTAGAAAAACATTCGAAGGACGTGAAGAACTTGAAGAATAAAAAATCTCTAACAAGCTCAAAGTCAGAGATTTGTTATAAAAACTGTTCAATTCATCTTTCAACCAAGCCAAGAAAATTTCTTGTTCAAATCAAGTTCAAAGAAAATAAAACTAGATGAGTATTCTTTTATAAAAGAACTGAAACAGAAATTGCACTCACTTCTTCATTAATACAAAAATATATTTGTGACATTTTTTTCAATTGAGAGATGTTACGCCCACAACATTTTTACAACAAATCATATGTGATTAGTTGTTATTAGTTCAAATTTGAACCTAACATTAAGATTACTTTTTTGCTCCAACAATAACAACCACTAAGATTACTTTGTTGCCCCAACCAACAATAACAACCACTAAGATTACTTTTTTGCCTCAACAATAACAATTAATAACAACCTACCACTTAAGATTTGTTGTAAAAATATGGTAAAAATATTGTGGACATATCATTTCTTTTTTCAATTTATTTGATTTGTTGTAATTGATAAATTTTAGGGGTCATTTGATAATGTTGTTTTAGTAATGTTATTTGTATTTTTTAAAAATGAGTGTAGATAAAAAAAGTGTATGAAAATATATTTAATATCCTTTAAACAATAAAAATTGATACTCAGAATAACCTACCGAACATTCCCTTAACTTAAAAAAAAAAAAAATTTAATTTTATATCAAACTTTTTAAAAATGCAACTTTTTCCAAAAAAAAAAAAAAAAAAAAACACAGCTACAAAAAGCTGATCTAACTCAAATGCGGTACTGACCACAATTAGGTGTGCCAAGTGCCAACGACCCCTATATCTCTTATCAAAAAAAAAAACTACCCCTATATAAACCAAAGTATCAAAGCTTACCTATCTAACTCATTTCTAGCTTCGATTTCAACCGCTCATTATTGATTCCTCCCTTAATATCAACAACCATGGCTGCTTTCCTCTTAATCCTATGTTTGATCCCTGTAGTTCTTGCTTTTTCATTCTTGGCTTTCACAAGAAAGTCCAACGATGGTCACAAAAATCTGGCACCAGGGAGCTTTGGATGGCCTATCATGGGTGAAACACTTGAGTTCCTATTTGGGAAGCCAGATAAGTTTGTGTTTGATAGGATGAAGAAGTACAACCCTGATATATTCAAGACCAAGATTCTTGGTGAGGAAACAGTAGTCATATGCGGGCCAAGTGGACACAAATTCTTGTTCTCCAATGAGCAAAAGCTCTTCACTGCATTTCGTCCTCATTCTACGCAAAAGATGTTCCGTTCTTACCGAACGCAAACAGCTGCTCCAGCCCAAATCTCACGCGATGCTGAGGCCAAAATCCTAAGATCACCTGGGTTTTTGAAACCCGAAGCATTGGTGAGGTACTTGGGGAAAATGGACTCCATCACACAGCAACAAATGCAAAGTTATTGGGAAAGAAATGAAGTAGTCAAGGCCTTCCCTCTAGCCAAGACTCTAACTTTGAGTCTAGCTTGTAGATTTTTTTTGGGCATTGATGATCCTGAGCGAATTGCTAGACTTGTTAGCAATTTTGATGATATTACACATGGGTTGCATTCAATTCCTGTGAAGTTTCCAGGAACTATATTTTACAAAGCAAACAAAGCTGCTGCGGCAATCAGAAAGGAGCTAACGAGGGTTATTCAGGAGAAGAAGTCTGCTATGGCAACAGGACAACCTATGCAGGACATATTGTCACACATGATCGTTGCTACTGATCCATCTGGGAAGCACATGCCAGAGGCTGAAATTGCTGATAAGATTATGGGTTTGCTTACTGCTGGGTATAGCACTGTGGCTACTGCCATGACTTTCTTCATGAAATATGTTGGAGAGAGACCCGAAATCTATCAGAAAATCCTAGCTGGTACTTTATCTCATCTTCTTTTTAATTTTCCTAATCAAGCACCTTTTTTTCAATTCATCAACATTTACAGATTTGGTAAAGGTATCATAAGATAATTATTAATTTATTAGTGGACCTCCTAGGGACCAACTTTATCTCATCTTCCTTTTAATTTTCCTAATCAAGTACGTTTTTTTAATTCATCAACATATACAGATTTGGTAAAGGTCCCATAAGATACTTATTAATTTATTAGTGGACCTCCTAGGGGCTGAGGTACAAACATGGGTAGGACCATTTTTGTATTATATATATATATATATATATAGGGGTTAATTATCTATTTTAGAAAATAAATTATTAGAAATTGAAAAAGTTGTAAAAAAAAGTTATTATCTTTTTCATTTTTCTGTATAAAGTTTCCTAAAGTAGTTTACTAATATATGTATTAATAGCACACATTAGTAAAACCCATATATATATATATATATAAACAATAACATTGTGTTAAATATTAAATGTTTAGCGCAAGGTGTGTTAAATATTAATGTTTAGAATTTAACACACCAAACACAAAAAATTACTTTAATGAGATATGTTAAATGCCAAATATATTTGGTATTTGCTAAAGTGATATGTTAATAATAGAAGTGTACTATGAAATGTGCTATAAATATTTGTGCTTTTTTATTCAAACTTTCTCCCCCATTAGATGAAATGATTCGGGTCAAAAAATTGGGTTTGGGTTAGGTATTTTTCGAGTTGGGTCGGGTCGGGTCGGGTTGAAAAATTCTGACCTATTTTGCCATGTCTAAGAATTGGGAACCATGCAAACTTTCTCTCTCTTCTATTAGCATTAAGAACAAAAAAGTAAAAATAAAATAAGAATTCAAATGAATAAATAAATAATTTTTAAATAAAATGGTAAAAGAATAGAAGATGTGATGTATGGTGTATTGTAAAGTGATGTGTTAAAATAGATAAAATAACTTTTTGATGTGTCAAAATATCTTTTTTTTTTAGAACACTTGATGCTAATGCTCTAATGGTGTTAGCCCAATGATACTTTAAAAACAATTGGTCTAATAGTTATAAAGACATAACTTTATATTTCTCAATTTCATTTTTATTATAAAATTTGCTCTTACATTTGTTACATTTTTTTTTAATAAAGTTTAGCACTAAACATGTTTGAATTTATATTTTTGAACCAATTATGTGGCAATTAAACAAGACATGACTCATTAAAAAATATTTGTGATTAAAACTGTACATGAAATGTCTCCTTAGTTATCACATAATAGGTTAGAGCAACATAACTTCAAATATGTTTGGCGCCAAACTTGTTTCTCCAAGTTTTGAATCATTCATATTTTTGAAAACTTAGTTCAATTGAAATGTTTTTTTACTCACTTTGATATACAATTTGATAATTTGTATTGAAAATGAAACTTTTTAAGAATTTTACTATGGAAATGGTAAAATATGAATTTTATTCTATGAAAAATCATCATCAAACATAATTTTGATAGAAAATAGTAAGCTCAAAAATTCCTAACTTTGCCACAGGTGGAGGAGGAGAATTTGAATCTTGATCTTGTAAAGGATGAGATCAAGTAATAGACACTGACTTACAAGATTCTTGACTTGCTAAAAGCTGGTTAAACTAGAATTACATTAAGATTATAAGAAACTATATAGGATGAGATCAAGTAATAGACACTGACTTACAAGATTCTTGACTTGCTAAAAGCTGGTTAAACTAGAATTACATTAAGATTATAAGAAACTATATAGAAGCAAAATAAGATTAAAAAAAAAAAAAAACTGTTGGGAAAAAGGCTCTCATATAACTACTAATGGATTTTCTTTTTACTGAAATTTATGAAACCAGAGCAATTGGAGGTTTCAACTGCAAAAAAGCCTGGAGACTTGTTGGAGTGGGATGACATGCAGAAAATGAAGTATTCATGGAACGCGATAAATGAAGTGATGAGGCTCACACCACCACTTCAGGGTACTTTCAGGGAAGTCCTAACTGATTTTACCTACGCTGGTTACACAGTTCCAAAGGGGTGGAAGGTACGTACATGAATTTAGACTATTACAATGTCAATGTGAATGTAACTAACATGTAATGGGCCTAGGAATAATATATTCCGCATGTATATAATATTATATTATTTTTGGCAGGTATATTGGACAGTGAGTACCACAAATAAGAACCCAGAGTTCTTTCCAGAGCCAGAAAAATTTGACCCGTCAAGGTATGAGGATTCTAATACATTTCCACCATTCACATTTGTTCCATTTGGTGGTGGACCTCGTATGTGCCCTGGGAAAGAGTATGCTCGGCTAGCAATACTCACTTTTGTTCACAATGTGGTGAAGAGGTTTAAATGGGAGGTGATCCTTCCTGACGAGAAGATTATAGGTGACATGATGCCAACCCCATCGAAAGGACTTCCAATTCGTCTACGAAGCCACTAGATTCCTCTTTTAATTTTTGTAAAAAAATAAAGAAACATTTCTTATGCTATTGGAGTTCATTCCAGAAGTCAAATTTGAATATTCAATTTCACGTAAACACCTTAATTTGGAGTCAGTTTAGATTCTAAAGCACCAAAGGAATGTGGCTTGTTTAATCGCCATTTCCTCTCTGTCTCTGTCTCTGTCTCTCTCTTTCTCTCTCACACACACACACGAACGTGAGGCGGGGGGAGGGGATGGCCGGATAAGTGAATGGTGATATGGAAATTAACTAGTTTGTTGTTTTTGGAAAAGATACTTTTTTGATCCTATATTTTATTATTTTTATTTTATCCTTTCATATTTTAAGAATTCTCAATTTGGTTATAAATTTTTTTTTTTTTTAAACTTATTTAACATTTGGTGTTTATGGTGCGGTGTAGTTTTAGGCCATTTTTAGTATCGCACTTTGGGGTATGGTTTGGTGAAAACCATCACACACAGTCCGCACTACACCTCAATTTTGCAGTTACGGGTGCATTTGTTTTGGCTGAAAGGGGTTTTAGGAAACCATTTTACACCCCTCTGTATGTTTGGTAAACACAGAAAATTTGGTCAAACAGAAATCAATTTCCGCGTTGACCGTAAAATAACCCTCATTGCCCGTAAAACCATTTTAGGTTTTATTTTACCTCCAAGTCAATAACACTTCTCACACACTCTCTATTCAGCTTCTCACACGCACTCCTCACACTCTCCAAGCTCAGTTGTGACCGAGCTCCACAGAGTAAGACATGCCAAACAGTGACCGAGCTCCAGTCCGACGACCTACAGTCTGCCAACCCACAGTTCGCCGATCCACCCACGGTGAATTTCCTCCACTATTTGAACAAAAAATGTTCGACAACCTCAGGAAATCAATCTGATCCACCCTCCATTTCAGTTCGATCCACCCTTCAGTCCGATCCACCAAAGACCGATCTAAATCGTCCCCACCCAAAACCGATCTTATTCTTGACCCAAAGCTCATCGATGCCACCGATCTCGTCGTCTCAATCTCATCGCCCATGACCGATCTTGTCGCCCATGACCCATGACTGATCTCTCTCTTTCCCTCATTTTTCAATCACTCTCTCTTCCTCCTTCTCTCAGTTTGATCAAATTTTTTAGTTTCATGAATTGTTTGGAGCAGATTTTTGTTTCTTTAAGTGTATATATTGAAATTTTCTGTAATAAAATTTGTTTGGATGCTGCGAAAATGTGAAAAATTTGTAGGAAAATAGCATTTTTATAATATTACCAAACACCGAAAATCGTTTTCCAGACTATTTTCCATTGCACAACCAAACACCTGGATTTTATTTTCCTTACAGGAATTAACTTTCCCCTGCATTCATTTTACACTCAGAATTTGATTTACATTGAACCAAACGCAGCCTACATGTGCTTTGCAATGTAAAAGGTGCGGTTTGGTCAGTATTTAGCTAGTATATTTTGCAAGATATCATGATCAAATACTATTTTACTTTAATAATCATAACAATATGGTAGTAAGTTTAAAAAAAAGTATAATTTGTGTAACAAAAAAAGTAACACAAATATATACAAAAGGAAAAAATAGTTCATGACCACAAACCATAAGCAATTATACATGTTAAACAAATATAACTTGTAACATAAAAATGCTTAACAAGCAACAACCATAAGACCCATAATTGTGTACCATATACACTGTTAGTCATGCCTTCTAATTCCAAATTTCTCTTATCACAACCATAATGGAAACAAGTCTAAAGCAAGCATGAAATAAATTACAAACCTGAAACAAGTATTAAATTACAAACCTAGCAAGAAATTGTTAAAATAAATATGAATGCAACAAAACATTTTGAACTTAGTTGGATTAGACACTTACTTCATATAATATATAAATTTTAATATATTATATATATATATATAGGGGTGCAGTGCAGTACAGTTTTGTGCTATTTTCTTATCATAAAACCTCATACCGCACCTTATCGTGCAGTGCAGTTATTCCACTTTGTGAGCGGTTTTCGTAGGTTTGGGTGCGGTTGGGCGCTTTGAGTGGTTTGGTGAACATCCCTAATCTCAGAGATGGAAAAAGTTATTTTATACACAATGAGTCAATGACTATTTAACTGAGACAACGCTAACAATAGAGCATAATTTTTTTTTTTTTTTTTTAAATTACTATCTGGCTTATATTCAAAAAGAAATGTTAAAGTTCATTTGAGGAGATTTTAGATAGTGAGTTCAATACACTAGAAAAAATATTGTAAATTTGGATATCTCAAATTCTATTTGCCACACTATCTATCTATACTATTTCTGGAGTGTTCTATGAATAGAAAGTGAAATACTCTGATTAAAGGCATCTGCAATACTGTTTCCTTGTAGAAAAAGAAAACATTATGTCAAGGAAAGAAGGCATGTATTGTAGAATAATTTCTCTCCAAGACTTCAGGCAAGTTCACAATTGATCACTCTTGGGGTTAAAAATGAGTATGGAGATGAGTTTTTAGGATATATATATATATATACACAGACTTTCTTTCTTTTCAAGACAAATGGAGACAATAATTTGTCTTAGGGGAAATTACAGTAAACCCACTTGTGGTTTGGCCCATTTTCACTTTGCCTATCCATGGTTTAAAACTTAACACTTTACCCACCTATACTTCAATCCGTTTGCTTTCTGCTACCCACCTTACCCTCAAACGTTAGAAAAACACCATTTTATTAGAAATCAGAACATAACATGGATTAAAAACATAAACCATTGAATTTTTTTATCATGAGCCCTAGAAACACGGAAAACCCCATTTTGCATCTGATATTGAAAATGTGCTACAAGTATAAACCTAGACGAGCAACGGGTTGTTCGAGGGACTAAAATCCTGGTAAGAAATTAGTCATAGTTTGGGTTTTTAATTTGGGCTTGTGGTTGTTTTATAGTTTTTTGAGTAATCAGTCAATGGTCAATGTTAGATGTAACAAAATGAGAATATTGGTTGTGTTTGCTAATGTTTATGAAAAATGTGACCACCAGTTGTTTGGATTTGTGTTTGTTTATGGGCATTTTGTCTATCGTGATCATTGTGTCTCACAGTGGACCCAAGTTTCTGTTGGATTTAAATTTTAGTGTTTGCATGTGCTTATTAGTAAAACAGAAACAAAAGCAAAGCAGAAAATGTGGTCCCTGTGATGTGTGTGTTGCATCCCAAAAGCAAAACAGAAACATACAAGTGTTTACTTTTTATGTGTCTGTTGTTTACAATTCTTTAATTGTTTATTGTGTATGTGTCAAATGGTAGTTTGTTATTGCACATGGATGATGAGGAAGTGAAATTTGAGGTTCATTATGGGGGTACTTTTCTATGGAACCCAAGTTTAGAATACTTTGGTGGGAAAGTTGAAATAGTGCATAGGGATCCTGATAGGCTTAGTTATTTTGAAATGGAAGGTATATGTGAGGAATTGGGGATTGATGAACCATCTAGGATTCATTATTTAGCTTTTGTGTCAACTTGGAGCAAGACTTGACGTTGATAGAAGATGATAAAGATGTGGTGTCCATGTGTAAGCTTAATAACGGAGGGCTAAGAGACACCATCATACTGTATGTGGACAGTGTTCATGCTCCACTTGCAGTTGAAGTTCTTGATGGGATTGGTCAAGGGGTTGGTGCAGGGGGTGGTGCAGAGGCTGCAAGGGTTGGTGTAGGAGATGGTGTAGGAGCTGCTACAAAGGGTGTAGGGGTTGGTGCATGAGCTAGTGTAGAGGGTGGTGCAGGGGCTGCTATAGGGGCTACTACAGGTGGTGATACTAGTGTGGGGGTAGAGGAGGAGTTTGATTGATTGAATGAAGGTCTGGAAGGAGAAGACTTTGCTGATGATATTTTTAGTGAGTCCTCTCCACCTCACATAGTTCCATCTGGCCTAACACTGTTCCACCTCAACCAACCACTGTTACACCTCAGCCAAACACTAATACACCTCAACCAAACACAGATACACCTGGGCCAAGCAATGTTCCACCTCCAAATATAGATTTAGATGAAGAGCGAGCTAAATTAGCTTTAGAGGATGATATTGCAAGTGTGGATGGTTTTGATGATGAGTAGAGGCCAAGCAACCCAGAATTCAATGAGAGGATTCATATGACAAATATTCAGTTGGTAAAAGGGATGAAGTTTCCAAACTCCATGGTTTTTAGGAAGGCTTTGAGGGAGTATGTGATTCAGCATCACATTGATATCAAGTGGAAGCTGAATGAGAAGAAGAAAATTTTTGTACATTGTAAGAACGATTGTAGATGGAGGTGTTATGCCTCAATTGTGACTAGAGAGTGCACATTTGAGATCAAGACACTTAATCCCGAGTGTACCTGCCCCCTAACATTTCAAAATGGGCAAGTTACATCAGCTTATGTGGTAAATAGGTATTTGGAGGATTTTAGTAAGAATCCTAACTGGGAGGTCTCAGTTGTTAAGCACCATGTGATGCAACAAATTTCAGTTGATTTAAGTCTTAGTCAGGTGTATAGATCAAGGAAGGTAGCTAGGGGTTTGATCATTGGGAATGAAGAAGCTTAGTATGGCCTACTTAGAGATTATGCAGAAATGATAAGGAGTACAGATGTAGGAAGCAAGATGATACTGCAAATAGAGATGGAAAATAAGAATGCAAAACCCAAGTTTAAAAGGATGTACATTAGGTACAATGCTTAGAAAGTTGGCTTTCTAGGTGGTTGTAGACCCTTTGTTGGGCTGGATGCATGCCACTTGAAGGGTAGGTTTGGTGGGAAATTATTTTTGCCACTGCCAATGATGGAAATGACAATATATTCCCAGTGACAATGGCTGTGGTTGAGCAAGAGAACAAGGACAACTGGTTTTGGTTCTTAGAGCAGTTTGTAGATGACATTGGCAAGCCAGAGGATCTCTATCTGGTATTCATCAATGACAAGCAGAAGATATTATCATCTAGCTCATGTTTATAACTTGCTTAGTTGAATGCTTACTTGCATAGTTGCTTATTTGAATGCTTACATGCTTACTTGCTGACATTGAATGCTTACTTTCTTACTTGATTGTAGAGCCTTCTACCTGCAATGGAGACTCTATTACCAACTGTAGAGCACATGTATTATGTGAAGCACATATACAAAAACTTCAAAGTTAACCATAAGGGCATGGAGTTGAAGAGTGTATTGTGGAGGTGTGCTGGCACAACATCAGTCAGGGAATTTAAGAGAGGGATGGAGCATCTTAAGAGTTTGGATGAAGAAACTTGGAAGTACCTTGCAGATATAGAGTCTACATAGTGGACCAGATCCCACTTTTCTCTAAGGGCTTTGACAGATTGTCTGGTGTGAGAGTGCTTTTATTTTTAGCACACAAGCCCAAGGATCCTGGGCCGAATAATTGTGGTTTGGTGGACTGGACTTGGTTCACCATAGCTAAGGGACTGTTTAAGAACTAAGTGGTGTACAGGGCAAGTTTCCTACAACACAAATAAACTAACAAGCGAGAATATCTGTATTGAATGACAACGAAAACAGCAAAGGAATGCAAAATAATCAAGAAAAAAAATATAAAACAGTGGCTAAGGATCATTGGATTAATGAGAGGCACTTTCTTAATTTTCTTTGATTATGATTATAGTTACAGTGTGCTCACTAAGACGTCATACAAGGTTCAAATAAGCTCAAAAATTACAGACTTTGATGGCTATCCAAGCCTCTAAGACTTGCAAAGTTTGAAACCTTTTGAGTTCGAATATGTGCTATAGTGGCTATTTCTGGGATAACAGGAGATATTCCTCTATTTTCCTTAAATTTAACAAAGTTCTTTCAGTGATTCTGTTATGATGTTCTTACTACTTCCTCCTTTTTTTCAACGTTGGTTGCTTCTTCCTTTTATAGCATGATTCTAGGGCTCTGGAGTACCAATGATTTCTCTCTTTTGCCCTTCCCTGGGTACTACAACTCATGTTGTGTTTGTTACTCTAAGGTTGAAAGTTTCCTTCCAGCCACTTCTGCTTATAGTTCCTCATTCTAGGTTCCTTGAGATACCGCCCCTTTGTTCATAAATGGTTGCTTTATACCTTCTGATTTTCCACTGTATCACTAGGTGTTAGAGAGGGACCTATCTGTCCTTCGTTCTTCGTGCTTTTTGGTGCTTTCCTTCGAGCTGTTTCAATCCTATTTGGGCTGTGTTGTGTATCCCAGGGATCCAGGCTCCTGATAGTCTTGGGGATCCCGGCCCAGTTCTTCCTACTGGGCTTTTTTTGGCTTACTGATCTTGGTTGGCTGGGTCCTTTTTTTCGCTTCATGGGTTTTTGGATCCCAAATCTTTGGGCCCCTCATAATTTTCTTCTTTCCTTTCTTCTTTTCTCTTCATTACATGAGCCCAACTCTTTTATTTCTCTAGTTTTATTTCTCATGGGGTTATCCCAATATGTTATTTCCTTGGGCCTTGGGTTGTGATTTTTTTTTGGACCTCAACATTTAGCCCCCGAGCTTGTGGGTTGCTTACAGCCCACGTATGAGCAGTTGAGTTTCTGTAGGATCCTACCGTCTTGATTCTTCTTTGGGGATCCTGATCTTGCAATTTTTGCTTCTTTCTCTTGCAACTTCTCCCCTTTATACAGGACGTGGTAGTTGAGTTATGGAGTAAAAACTTCCTCCACCTAATTTTACGTTCCCCGTAACTCCCATTAATAACTGCTAATATCTCTTCCTTCTTTAAATTAAATTTTGGCAACTAGCGCGTCTTTTCATACATTGTCTTCTTCAACTGCTCTTTGTGTTTTTATTGCAGGCACTTCACATTCTCTCTTTGCCTTCCTGAATCTTCCCTTCCTAAATCTCTTCTCTCCCTTTCAGTAAGTCTGCTATTCTTTTCTTTCTCCTTCCTTCAATTCTTCTTACTTCCTGACATACCCATTGCTCAGATGGCCTCCTTATCTTCTCAGAAAAGAAGAGAGCGCACTCCCAGCCCTTCTGAGGGTGAGGGCTCCTCTAATTCTGCACAGGGCGAGTCTCATGAGGTTACTGGGCGCTCTGCCCTTCCTTTACGAGACCCCTGGTACACCCCTAGTCTATTCTTTCCTCAGGTGTCCCATGGTGAGGCCCTTTCATCTCCTCACTCTTAGGTATTTTTTGGTCAGGCAGGTTTTGCTGGGTTCGCTCAGGTCCTAGACCTTAGAGAGATTTTTGATCTCCAGATCAAGCGGGGACTTTGAGAGGCAGTTCCCATCTTTTTTGATTTCGTTGTGGGGAAGATCCAAGGCTAGCCTATCTGGGTGGATAAGGAACTTGTTGACGAAAGTTCGTGGGTCGCCTGGAGTGCGCCTGTATTCTGAAGGCAGTGGCAATCTCCAGGAATCTCGAGGGTTTCAGAGACGCAAAGGGTCTTAGGCATCTGGTACGCCGTTGGAGCCCTTTTGCTTCACACTTTTTCTTCTCTGTTGGTGAGTTGACGATCACCCTAGAGGATGTGGTCAACAACTTACTCCTTCCGGTGTTTGGGAATGAGAATCCTTTTGATATTGCTCTTTCTAAAGAGGATCTCAAGATAGAAGATAAGTTATTCAGCCATTTTGGTGGGCGTACTGCTTCTTCTAGTAGGAAGCCGGCCAAGATGGGGAGATGGGTTATGAACCTTTCGCGTGAAAAAGACAAGGAAGTCAGACAGGCTGGTTTCCTGGCATTCTGGTTTAGTAAGTTCCTGTTTAGTGAGTTCCTTGGGTACGAGGTCAAGTCCACTTTCTTTCCATTGGCAATTAAGTTGGCCCGGGGTGCTCAGTATCCTTTAGCCCCTATGTTCTTGGGTCATGTCTATTCTCAATTAGACCAGCTTCACAGAGACGAAGCTGAAAGCGACTCTTGTTATGCGATCACTTCATCTCTTCATTGTGCCATCCTCTAGGTGTTTATGTGGGACTGTTCTTTAGCTACTTTAGCTAAGTGTAGAAATTTGAAGTTTATGAAAGATAAATTCCAAGGATCCCCTGACATAATTAAAGGTCTTTGTGGCAGTTCAACTAATACTTTTCCTATCATCTTCTGTTGGGTTAGTCTGAAAGGTGGCAGTCTTTACTTGTTGAGTTGTTTGATCAGACAGGACATTTACATTGACGTTCTCCCTAGGAGTTTAGCCCTGGTTTCGCTTATGATTCTGTGTTGTCTTCTTTCTTTACTTCTACAGGAAATACTTTTGATTTACGCCGTGGTGATGAGGGTAGTTTAGCCTACCTAGCTTGTATCAATCCTTTCTGGCTTCCCATGCCCTCTTCGAGTGGCCCTAGGTATACTCGTTATTCGGCACATCGGGTACTTCGTTAATTCGGTTTTGATCAGGATATTCCCCGGTGTTCAAAGACATGGTACCATCTCTTCCTTCTTTAGATCCTTTTCTGAGACTCCAAGCCTTCTCCTACTGGTCGTGGAGGAACCCTCAGTTTGTAGTGCCCAATTCCCAGAAAGGAGTTTTTGCCTCTAATGGTTATGTTGGTTATTGGAGGAGAGTACAAAAATCTTTTGTTAACTATGTTGATTCCGGCATTATTAGCGAAGTCGCCAATCCTAGCATTTCTTCTGCTTCATCATCCAATAGGCGCTTATCCCTCCCTACTCTTGCCATTGTGTCTGCTGCTGTGAGTAGTAAGATAGAGTTTGCAAAATGGCATGTTTCTAGGGGAGGCTAGGTGACTTATGCACAGGATTTTCTAAAAACTTGGTTAGGATGCAACCTTATCATTGGTACTTCTTCCGAGGTACCCATTAAGAGAAGGGCAGCAGAGGCGATAAGTGCTGCTACTCCCGTAGGTAAAAGCAAGGAAAAAAGGATTAAATAGGAAAAATTGAAAGAAGCTGAAGTTGAAGAGAGTGCAGAGGGCACAGAGGTTGGCCTTAAGGCAAAGAAAAGAAAGACTGGGAAATCCCAGAGGCAATTGGTGATTTCTGAGGGAAAAGAAGTTGGGCAATCTTTAGCTACACGAACTCGGGTGAAGACTAAGGTAAAGTCTTCTTTCTCTCAGGTTCCTGTGACCTCTTCAGTCCGTGGTCCTTTGGGCTCCCCTGATTTTGCATTTCAGTCTCCCTTAAGAACCTTTGGGCACCCTCGTAGTAAACAAAAGACCATTGAAGGATCTGTAGAGAGAGACAAAGAGAGAGAGAAGGGCAAGACCTCTTTTCTTCTTCTCTCTTTTATGCTTGTCATTGTTGTCGTAGCCCTCTTTCCCCTTTTTAGTTAATGAGTATTTTTTTTTTTCCCTTGCAGTCCAAATGCAAATCAAATTCTAGGAAAGGTAGAAGTCAGTCATCTGGTGATGATGTGGTATGACTTTTCCTCTTTCATGTCTTCTTTTGTTTGCTTGCATTCCCTTCTTTGGTACTATGTGTTTGTGACACCCTGCTGCTTACACTTATTATTGTTTGTTTGCCCCTTCCCCCCTTTTTTTTTAGGTGGAAGTATCTCCTCCCACGGCTGTTAGGACTTTGGAGGAGGAAATGGTTGCAGCCCCCTCTGTTGCATTTCCAAGTGTGGAAGAGAAGCCCTCTTGTGGTGGCGTGATGAAGGAGGCCGAGCAGACAATGCAGGTTGTTCAGGTTACTCAAGATCCTGAGGCTTCCCAGCTTCCTACGTCCCAAGGTCACCAGCCCGAGCAGATTCCCAGTCCCATTAGAACTGTGTTACATCAAACAGTGTTAAGTACAGAAACTTTGGGAGGCGCGTCTCCATCCAAGAAAACGGGTGAGCCTTATTCTCATTTACAATAATGTTTAATCCTTTTTTTTTTTTTTTTGAGTTCTTCCTTTCCTTTCTCTTTTTAGGTCAAGCCATTGTGAGGTTTGCTCCTAGCAGCAACTCTTCTTTGGAATCGGAGGATTCTGAAGGTGGGTGTAAATCGTTCTTACTATGTTCCCTTTTATTTTTATTTTATTTATTTATTATTTTTTTTTTACGCTTTTCCCCTATCTTTTCCTTCTATGGCAGAGCCCCCTGTATCCTTACCGTCCTTTAGCCACTTTGCTGAGGCTTCCTCACATTTTCTTCAACTTACTATATGCTCTTTCTCAGAATCCTCCAAGAAATCAGAGGAGCAAAAGGAGGAGGCTCCGCCTTAAAAGGCCGATACTGGTTTCCCCTTTTGCCCCTTTTATTTTCTTCTCTTTCCCTTTTTTTTTTTTTTTTTTTTTTTTGAACAAAGTCTATTTCCCCCTCCCCCTTTTTTGCAAGAGTTGATACAAGTGTTAGGGATTCTGAGTTTGTGGTTCCTAAGGATGTTGTAGGATCCATTCAGGTTGCTGATCTTCAAGTTACCCAGAGGGCTGAAGGTTCCTTAGCCCTTACAGGTGGTGATATGCCAATGGGGGAGGCTCCAGGAGTGGCTGCTTCAAATCCTACTTCAAGGCTTTCCACCTTTCTGGCCCGCTTTGATCTTCTGGAGTTCAACAGCCTTCTTACTAGCTATTTCTTGCATTTCTCCGTGCCCGTGGAGGGTTTGCCTTTGCTAGAAGGGTTGCTCAAGAGTCATGGAGACTTTACCGGTGGTTTCAGGGGAGGTGTTTTTCTGGGCAACATCCTGATGGAGCTTTTATGTGCTGTACTAATTTCCTTGAGGGATTCTTCTCTGGATTCCTTATCTGAAGAGAAGCTTTTAGAGTGGAGAGGAGTGGTGCAAGACCTTTTGGAAGCCAAGTTCAACTTGTCCTTCTTGCTGAGGTACTTGCGTTCATTGGCCCATATGCTATTCTAGAGACAAGCTTTTAAGAGTATAGATGCTGAGATCGACGCTGTTGAGGAGGCCATGGCTCATGCTCACAAGGTCTTGGAAGATTTGAAAATTAAAAGGCAAAGAGTTTTCTCTTCTTTAGCTGTCCTTATTATTTCCCCAAATGTTTCTTTGTTGGTTGGCCTTATTTCCTAGCTTTCCCCCCCCCCCCCCCCTTTTTTTAGTTGGTTCAGATGTGTACAAACAATTTGGGGTTGTATAAGTTTCTAGTTTTTCTTTTGCTTGAACATTACTTCTGGTGTTTTTTTTTTTTTTTTTTGCATAGATTTGTATTTGTGTTTCGAGACTGCTTTTAAGTGTTTGTGTCTCAAGACTGCTTCTAATTTCCTTAATGGCATGCGGATTTGTTTGTTTTCTTTTTTTCTTTGTACACTGTCTTTCTTTCTTTTTGTACTGAGTCCTGGGCCGTGGTCCCTATAAGTTTTGCTGTAGGTCCTGGACCAAGTACCCTTGTGGTTGTTTTGCTGCACAAGTACAAAACTAGGTACACTGGGCAATTTCTTTTTCTCTCTTTTTTTTTTCTTAATCCCAGTTCATGAACTTGGCAAGTCTTTTTTGTCAAGTACTGGGCTAGGTATCCTGAGCATTTTCCAGGGATCCTAGATCATGTATTTGAAACCAACTGCGGGGTGGGTCCTGGGTATGTATCAAACATTTTTTTTTTATTTTTTTTTAATGCTTCTTTTTTTCTGGCCTAGGTATCCTCCCCTAATTCTACCCATGCTTGGTCTTTGCAGTATTTAGAATTTAATAGCTGTGGGGAAAATAAAAGAGATTTCATTGAACTAAAACACAATTACCATTCAAGGAACATAACAAAGTCATCAAAGATAGTAAAGATCACAAAGTGTCTTTCTACCATGGGTTCCTAAACAAAACTACTTAAACGAGAATTCATAATAAAAGCAAAGAGAATGATGAAAACACTTAGCAGGTTGGAGAGTCAACAAAAGGATCCTGGAGTACTAAGACCTCTCTCTTTCTTATGCATAGTACTGTTTCAGCCACTTCTCATTTATGGGCTCTGTCAGGACTGTCCCATCTTCCTTTGTAAGGTAGTAATATCCACTATCATGAGTTTTTCTGATGATGTAGGGTCCTTCCCACTTTGGGGTGAATTTGGAGGGTTCTGGTAGGTTCCTCCTTACATGTTCTGTTGTTCTTAGTACCAATTCCAATTCAGTGAAAACCCTTAGGCGTATTGCCTGCGCATATGCTTTAGTCATTCTCTGTTGGTACCTCTGACTTCTCTTCTTGGCTAGTTCTCTTTCTTCCTCTACTCCTTCCAGATCTGCCAGCCTCCTTTCATTGTTTGTGTCCTCAGTGTCCTCTTGGCTTTCTTCAAGAACTATTCTTGGTGTAGGGATAACTAATTCTACAAGACTGATAACTTCTGTCCCATAGACTAGGGAGAATAGTGAGAATCCCGTGATTGTCTTCACAGAGCTCATGCATGCCGAAAGTACATTTGCCAAGTGGTCACTCAATTTCCCTCCATATTCATGCTTCATCTTCTTAAGGATCTTTAGCATCACCCTATTAGTGGCCTTAGCCTGGCCATTTCCTTGTGGGTAGTATGGTGTGGACCTTCCATGCTTGATGCAATATGCATCAGTCAGCCCCTTCATGTCTTTGTTTATGAACAGGGTCCCGTTGTCACTGATTAATCTTCTAGGGATCCCGAACCTTGTAATGATATTTTCTTGAATGAAATTTGCTACAGCTGCTCCAGTGGCTTTTTTCAAAGGGATGACCTCTTAAAATACTCGGTGGCTGCTAAGATCCAGATGTAACCGTTGGATGGGGGGTATATGGGCCCTATGAGGTCAAGCCCCCAAGTGTGAAAAGGCCATGGTGTTTTCATATCCTGCAACACATTTGGGTGAGTATGAATTGCATTTCCAAGGACTTGACAGGCATGGCAGGTTTTGACCAACTCCTTGGAGTCTCTCTCTATTGTTGGCCAATAGTACCCCAATAGTAGCAACTATTTGTAGAGCCTTCTTTTTCCTGGGTGACTTCCATAATCACTGGAATGGACCTCACTGACTACTTCCCTGGCTTCTTTTGGCCCCAGGCATCTTAGGGGATCCCCACTGTATCCCCCTTTTGAATAAGATCCCATTCTGCAAGAAATACCTTACGTTCTTGAGTTGGTGGGCTAGCGTCCTGTCAGTTGGTAAGATCTTTTGAGCTAATTATTCTATGAAGGGAGTTCTCCAATCTTTTGTAACAAATACAGCGTAGCTTTCCTCCTTGTCCATCGAGAGTTGACATTCTTGACATTTTTTCTATATAACTGCTGCCTTTTTGTTCATATTAGGCCAGTAGTACCCCATGCGTTGCATTCTTCTATATAGGCTGATCTTTTTCGCAGTCCCGCAGGCTTGGGTATGTAACTCTTCCAATCTCAGTTTTCCTTCCTTCTTATTAATACACCGGATAGGATCCCTACAGGCAGCCTCTTATATAGTTTCCCTTCTATCAGAGTATAGTCCTTCAGCTCTTTGATACTTCCTCCGGGTCCTACCTCTTTCATTTTTTCTTTGACTTCGCTCCGCTAATCCCACTACTTGAACTCTCCAGGGGATATTTTTTGGAAAATTTTGATAATAAAATGTTCTTGCTTTCCTATTCTTATCAGCGTATCCCTTCCTTTAAGTGGTACTTGGGATCCTAGGGTGGCAAACGCGTCAGCAAACCTGTTCTCACTCCTCTGAGTGTACTCTATGCTAAAGGTCTGGAATTCCTGCTCTAGCCTTTGCGCCCAAGTCCTGTAGGCTGCTAAACTTTGTTCTCTTAGCGCAAAGTCACCTTTCACCTAGGAAACTACAAGATTGGATTCTCCTAATACTCTCATATTCTTTACTCTTACACTGAGTGCTATAGTTAACCCGGTTAAGTATGCTTCATGTTCAGCTGCATTATTAGAACAGGAGAACCCAAGATTGAAAGACAAAGGTATGGTATTACCATACTTACAGCTTAGTACAACTCCTACTTCATTTAAGGTCGTTGTAGCTGACCCATTAAATCTCATTGTCCATTTCTTTCCTAGAATCTTTGCTACTGCTACCTCACCCGGGATGTCTTCACTTAATGAACTTTCTTCCTCTCTTGGGAATTGTGCAAGTAGTTCTGCTATGGCTTGACTTTTGACAGCCTTAGGAGTTCTAAGACCTATGTCATATTGAGAGAGCAAAACCAGCCACTGTGCTATTCTTCCTATTAGGAGGGGTTGACGTAGGAGTGCTTTTATGGGGTGGGACTTAGTTACCAAAAGGATCTGGTGAGCTGAGAAATATCTCTTTAGCCTCTAGGATGTGTAGATAACCACTAGGCAGGCTTTTTCTATCCTGGGGTACCTGGTCTCAGCATCTTTGAGTGTCTTACTTACATAGTAAACAGGCTGCTCATTCCCATCATCGTCTTCCTATGCCAACAAGGCTCCTATTACTTAAGAATTTGACGCTAAGTACAGCAACATGGGTTGCCCACGTACTGGTGCTTGAAGAGTTGGCAAATGATTCATGATCTGCTGAATCCTTTGAAAGACTTCCTGTTGTTCCGTTCCCCAGGTGAACTTGGTTCCCTTTTTCAACAATTTGGATAAACCACTTGTGACTAAAGGCAACCTATAAATCTCCTAATATAGGAGACCCTTCCTAGGAAGCTTTTGAGCTCCCTTACTGTTGTTGGTCTTTTCATTGTAGCAATGGTTGTGGCTTTGGCTGGACCTACACTTATGCCCCTGTGATGTACCAGGAATCCAAGTAACTTTCCAGTAGACACCCCGAAGGCACATTTCTTCGGGTTCATGCATAGCTTGTACTTCCTGCACCTTTCAAAGACTTGTCCAAGTACCTGAAGGTGTCCTGTCCTAGTTTTTGATTTGACCACAATATCATCCTATAGTCTTCCATCTCTTTATGCATCATGTCATTTAAGATAGCCGTCATGGTTCGTTGGTTTGTGGCCCCTGCGTTTTTGAGGCCAAAAGGCATCATAGTGTAATAAAAATTCCCAATTGGGGTTCTGAATGCTGTCTTTTCTGCATCTTTGGTAGCTATGCGAATTTCGTTGTACCCACTATACCCATCCATGAATGAGAACATAGAACTTTCCATAGCTGAATCCACAAGGAGGTCAATATTAGGTAGAGAGAACTCATTTTTTGGACATGCCTTACTCAGGTTACGAAAGTCCATATAGCAACGGATTTGGCCGTTCTTTTTCTTCGCAGGTATTATATTAGAAAACCACTTGGGATGTTGAATGGGCTTGATAAAACCAGCTACTAGCAGCTTCCTGACCTCTTGAGTTATCTGAGCTTCTACATGTGTGTGAAAGACCTTGGCTAGTTGGATTACTGGCTTGACTACTGGGTCCACATTAAGATAATGAACCACCAATCCTGGGTCCAGACTAGGCATCTCATCATAGGTCCATGCGAACACGTCCATGTATCTCTGGAGTAAGGCCACCAATTGCTCCCTTTCTTGTGCTGTCAGTTGATTGCTAATGAAAACAGGCCTCTAGGATCCCAGCTTGGCTCCTAAGTTTGTTGCCTTTAGTTCTTCCTTAGGTTGAATCTGGGCCTCTTTAACTGGTTCCTCTAGGACCTCTTCTTGAGCCACCATACATTTTGGTGGTCAGGGACCCTCCTACATGATACGCTTGGGCCCCGCGCACCTTCATAAGCAATAGATCAACCTTCCTCCAGGCTCTCGTACTACTACACACTCCTAGGATCTTGAGGTGCTGGGCTTCCTTTTTTGCCTATTTCTCTCTAAAAGGTCTCTTAAGTTACGGGTATTCCCTTCTTCTTCCTTTTCTAGGACAAGTGTTCCTAGGGTCCCTGGCATGGGACTCTCATTGTCTAGTTCTAACTCATCATAGAACATTATTTCCATAAAATTTACTTCTCCCTGGCTGAAAGGGTTATGGTTGGCAAGGATTCTTACGGGCCTCCCATTCAACCTTCCTTTAACACATTGATGGTACGTGGATGGTATAAAGCGGTGCTTATGGAGCCATAGGTATCCTAGTAGTACATGGTAGAACACCTCTAAGTGGATTACATGAAATCTGGTTAAGGCTACTATTGGCCCCACTCTTAAGGCCAGTTATACATACCCCTCGGCTGATTCTGCTAATCCCCATAAATCCTGTTATTTTCATGGGAGCCCCCAAGATCCTTCTGCCAGCCAGGTCCACGGCTTCTAAGGTACTCAAGGCTATGAGGTTGAGCGATGCCCCTCTGTCCACCAATGCTCTCTTGATTTGGACACAATTTATGGTCGCCATTAGATAAAAGGGTCTACGGTGGTCTGGATGCTCAATCTCCATATCCTTATCAGTGAAGGTTATGGCATTGGTTGTCTCCAAGAAAGCTTGACTAGCATGTGATTCTATTGTGAAACATTCCATTCCCAAATATGCTACTATACTCATGAGAGACTCTGTGGCCACCTTTCTTACTTCTGGTCTAAATCCTAACTGGTTGAATAGTGACCTGAACTTGGGATTCTTTTGGAAGGCCTTGACTGTGCTCGAGTTGAAGGATCCTTCAGATTATTTTGCTTCTGCTGGGTTCCCATGGATCACTATAGCCACCACCCCCTTCCCTTTGTGATTAGGCAGTAGGTTCCTTTGTACTTCTGGTTCCTTTTGAGTGAGCTCCAGGGTTCCTTCTCTTAGGTTTTTGTGAAAGAGCCTACAGAGGGTCCAGCAATCCTTGGGGGAATGCTTGACGTAATTATGAATTCTGCAGAATAATTGGTTCTTCCTTTCTTCCTCCATTAGTGGTCTGGACACAGTAAATGGTCTAACAACTCCATCCCCGATCCATTTGTCCAAGACATGGTTTAACTCCTCTGCGATACATGGGATTACCGGTGGTTCTTCAAACACCTTTTCGTCAGGCCTCTTTCTTTTTTCTCCACTAATGCTGTCATGGATTGGGATACTGGCATCCTTTTTGACCTCATAGTTTATGCTATCCTTTTAGTTCTCTGTAACAGGTCAACAAACTGTGTCATGCAAAGATTTTTGAGGTTGAGTCTGTAATCGAAAAGCATGTTGGATATGCAGGTTTCTACGAGTTCTTTTTCTTCATGGTCCCCATAACAATCTAGAGACACATCTTCAAACCTTTTGATGAACTGGACATGATCCTTTCCAGGCCTTTGCCTTACCATTTGAAGGCTTTGGAAAGTGACCTTGTCCTCACCAGGGTAATATTTTACACGGAATCTCTCCATCATTTCGTCCCAGGTTTTAGTGGACCCAAGTCTTAGCGTGGAATACCAAGCATATGCTCTGTCCACTAAAGATTTAGCAAACTCTTTTAAACACAGTTCTCAGTCTCCTGCGTAGGGACCTATGGTGTGAATGAACCTACTCACGTGTTCCACAGCACTCCCATTTCTTCCATCAAAAGGATGGAACTTTAGGGGTTCATATCCCTTGAGGTATGGCTTGCAAAGGAGTTCGGGTGGGAATGGGGGATTTCGAGAAAATTTTTTGGGGATCCTCGAAAGTTTTTCCCTTTCTTACTCTAGGAGGGCGCTAACATCTGCCAGCTTTAGGTACTGGGGGTTGGTTCCTCCTCCCATTGCTGATCCTCACTTTGGCTGGGTTCTGTCTTAGTTGCCCACAGGGAGAACATTGTTCCTGATTTCCTGTGTCTTACCTTCTTTGAGAAGGCGAACTTCCTTCTGCAAATCCTTCAACATTGCTATCATTCGAGTCACTGGGTTTGGCTCCTGCCTTGCGTTCCTTTGTTCTGATATGACTTCCTGCTCCGTCAGGGGCACCTCGCATCTTTGTCTGGAGGCCATTTCATTTTCTCCCACAGGCTCAGAGGTCGCGGGTGGCATATTAGTACCTTTGCTGTTCCTTGGTCTTGGGGGTTGGTTCCCCCTCCCACTTCTGATTCTCACTTTGGCTGGGTTTTGTCTTAGTTGCCCACAGGGGGGACATTGTCCCTGATTTCCTGTGTCTTACCTTCTTTGAGAAGGAGAACTTCCTGTTGCAAATCTTTCAACATCGTTATCATTCGAGCCACTAGGTTTGGCTCCTGCCTTGCGTTCCTTTATTCTGATACGACTTCCTGCTCTGTTAGGGGCACCTCGCCTCTTTTTCTGGAGGCCACTTCATTTTCTCTCACAGGCTCAGAGGTCACGGGTGGCATATTAGTACCTTTGCTGTTCCTTGGTCTTGGAGTCATGTCTGCGAAGGAATTACTTCTTCCTCTTCTTTACCCAGTCCCCAGCAGAGTCGCTAAAATGTGAGAGTGCTTTTATTTTTAGCACACAAGCCCAAGGATCCTAGGCCGAATAATTGTGGTTTGGTGGACTAGGCTTGGTTCATCATAGCTAAAGGGCTGTTTAAGAATCAAATAGTGCACAGAGTAAGTTTCCTACAACACAAATAAACTAACAAGCGAGAATATCTGTATTGAATTACAACGAAAATAGCAAAGGAATGCAAAATAATCAAGAAAAAAATTTAAAACATTGGCTAAGGATCCTCGGATTAATGTGAGGCACTTTCTTAATTTTCTTTGATTATGATTATGGTTACAGTGTGCTCACTAAGACGTGATACAAGGTTCAAATAAGCTCAAAAATTACAGACTTTGATGGCTATTCAAGCCTCTAAGACTTGCAAAGTTTGAAACCTTTTGAGTCCGAGTATATGCTATAGTGGCTATTTCTGGAATACAGGGAGATATTCCTCTATTTTCCTTAAATTTAATAGAGCTCTTTCGGTGATTTTGTTATGATGTTCTTACTGCTTCCTCCTTTTTTTCAACGTTGGTTGCTTCTTCCTTTCATAACGTGACTCTAGGGCTCCGAGGTACCAGTGATTTCTCTCTTTTGCCCTTCTCTGGGTACTAGAGCTCGTGCTGTGTTTATTACTTAGAGGGCTGATCTTTTCCTTCTTCTTTATAATTTTCTCCTTTTGGTGCTGCTAAGCTGAAAGCCTCTTGCTGACTTTCTATTCCGAAACTCCCCTCAGGTTGCTGACCTTAGCTATTGGCCCTTTTCATCTTTTCAGCTTTTTGCCTACCTTCTTTTCCTATCATTTTTCCTAAGTAGTTGGAATCTTTTATTGTTGGGTTGAAAGTTTCCTTCCAGCCACTTCTGCTTATAGTTCCTCATTCTAGGTTCCTTGAGTACCGCCCATTTGTTTATAAATGGTTGCTTTATACCTTCTGATTTTCAACTGTATCACTAGGCGTTTGAGAGGGACCTATCTGTCCTTTGTTCTTCGTGCTCTTTGGTGCTTTCCTTCGAGCTGTTTCAATCTTATTTAGGCTGTGTTGTGTATCCCAAGGATCCCGAGCTCCTGACAGTCTCGGGGATCCCGGCCTAGTTCTTCCTACTAGGCTTCTTTTGGCTTACTGATCTTGGCTGGGTGGGTCTTTCTTTTTGCTTCATTGGTTTTTGGATCCCAACTCTTTGGGCCTCTCATCCTTTTCTTCTTTTCTTTCTTCCTTTCTCTTCATTACATTAGCCCAACTCTTTTATTTCTCTAGTTTTATTTCTCATGGGGTTATCCTATATATTATTTCGTTGGGCCTTGGGCTGTGATTTTTTTTTGACCTCAACATCTGGTAAACAATCTGAGTGAGAGTTTTAACTCTATGATTATGAAGGCTAGAGACAAGCCAATATTATCAATGCTGGAGTGGATTAAAGTTAGGCTTTTGAGCTAGATGTATATAAAGAAGATTGACATAGAAAAGTATGGTGGCAAGTTGTATCCAAGCATATAGGAAAAGTTGGAGAAGTTGAAATTAGAGTCTAAGAACTTCTGTGCAATGCCATCTTAGAGGTTTGTGTATGAGGTTGACAATGAGAGGGAAAGGCATATGGTGGACTTGGTAGGGAAGACATGCAGTTGTAGAGTATGGGACTTGATAGAAATCCCCTGCAAGCATTGAGTTGCAGCCATTTTTGTGAATTGTGAGAAACCAGAGGAGTACACCCATCCATGCTACTACAAGGATGCTTTTGTGGAGACATACAAGACACCCATACCTCCTATGCCTGGCCAATTTGAGTGGATCTCAAGTGGCCAACCCAAGCCTGTTGCACCTACTATCTATAAGCCACCAAGCAGGCCACTCATAAAGAGGAAGAGAGATGCTGATAAGCCAAGGAACCCTTATCGAGTGTCTAAAGCAAACAAGCTAGTAAGGTGTGGAAGGTGTCAAAAGGAAGGGCACAAGGAAAGGGGATGCAAAGCCAATGTCACTGGTGAGAAACCATGGGAGAGGAGGAAGAGATTGCAGAAAGAAAAATCTGTAAGTTTTTACAAATTTCTTTTATTATATGCAAAATGCCAATAACTGGCATTGTAAACATGCTCATATTTGGTTATGAGCAAGTGGAAGGCCTTCTACATGTAGACAAGGATCCCAAGCCCCATCTTCATCACAGGCCCAATCCTCATCTCAGGCCCAATCTGCATCCTAAGCCCCATCCTCATCTCTACCCTTAGCATCATTTCAGCCCCCACCAACACATCAGCCTTACACTGTGGCCTTATCCAACCAGACAGCAAGGTCACAGCCACCAGCTCAGACTCCATGGTCATGACAACCAAGTCAGTGGTACTTTTTCAGACTTCAGGTACATTGTTAGAGGAGCTCTTTGGTTCTCTTCAAGCTAGCCAGCACCACACACCCCTACAGAAACATGTGACGCTAGAGCACCATCATCACAGGTACTGTAGTTTTATGTTTGATGTTTTATTCATAAAACTGTGATATCGGTAGCTAACATGTGAATTCTTGTACTTTGTTGCTTACAAGACCACTTGCTACTAGAGGAGCTGCTTTAAGAGGAAGGGGTAATGCAGTTAGGACACAGAAGTGTAAAACAAGAGGTGGAAAGGCCAACTGTGGTGGGAGAGGTAGGGGTAGGGGCAGTAAATGAAGACAATATTGTTGCTATGTATATGTAGTGTTAAGGCAATATGGTTCTATGTTATGTAGTGTTAGGGTTATATGTAATTTGTAGACAATGGCAGGGCAGACAATTGTTGATTAGATATGCTGTTAAAACACTGTTGGGATTTATTTGAATTTTTGTAAGTTTTGTAAATAAGGGTTGGTGCAACTGTTTTGGTTGTTGTTGTACCAAATGCCCTATATTTACTGTTGGTTGATGAAAGACTATTCAATGCCACCTTAAATATGTATACAATTTCCCAATTTAATGGCAGGTGTTTAGAATTATTATTTTGACTAGTTGTTGTCATATGGTTGATTATTGCAGTTGAACATATATATGTTGTTTTCTGTGTGTATGTATTGAATATAGCAGTCACTTTTGAATACAGTAGGTGTATGTGTTGAATGGTAGGTCTATGTGTGCATTTGTTGTATTTTCTTGGAGTATCTTATGTGTGCATTTGTTGGAGTATCTTATGTGTTGAATAGCATGTTTATGTGCACATTTGTTGTCTTTTCTTGCAAGTTGACAGATGGTTGTCATGCACTTTCAACACAAAAACTTTACACAATGCACTTTAAACTTTAAACAATTCACTTTCAACACAATTACCTTCACACAATGCACTTTATGCACAAACCAACACAGCTTATAGCATCTAACAAAACACCAACAGCTCATAGCTCACAAGTTGCCAATTCACTTTAAACAAAAACACCAATAACATCTAACATAAATAACAATTTATCTTAAAAAGGCTTATATTGTTAAGTGGCTTTAAGCCAACGGCATCTACCATCTTACATAGTTCTATTACAATACAATTGAGGACTTGCTTATACATTACAACCCATTAAGCAAACTCAATCTCATCATTCCAACATTCTCACTTGAGCCAAAACATGAAAACAACATAACCAAAAAAAAAAAAAAAAAAAACATGACAGAATTAGTGCAACTCTGCACTTTCTCTCTTACTCTAAAGCTCTCACTGCTATCTCCTTGGCTTTATCGGAGGAAGCTCGAAATTTTCTCTCCTTCTCAGTGGCTTTTGCGGCCATTTCTTAAGCAATTTTTGCCATTTGAGAAGCTTTTGCTGCTATCTGGGTAGCTGTTCTTTTCCTTTCATTTGCAAGTTACGGCTCACTTTGCAATAAATCTAGCTTTTATTGCACAAAATGGGCAGCTTCAAAGACCCTAGAGGTGTTTCAAAAACTTTAGGAGGATTCAACATTGGAAAGGAAAGAGGTTGCTTCTTTGGAAGGGAAATGAGAGCGGGAGTGTTACCGAGAGTCTAACTTGGCCATTAAAAATGAAAATGAAGAGTTTGTTGTAGCTACATGACAAAAATTGTGAGTGCTCTTGCTCCTCACTCAAGTTGACTTTGACTACCATTTTTTTTCTTCAGAATACCTAATTTTCTAGGAATCCCACATTGCCTAGAGACTAAACCCTAGCTCCCACACATCTAGTATAAACACCCTTCTCCACCTTCTGTCCAAGAACACACCAAGTATCGCAGAAACTCTCAGAACTTCCTATCAAATTAATATCTCTCTCTCTCTCTCTCTCTAGGCTTTTCACATGTTATTGTCTATTAGCATGTTAGATCTAGGATGTTCATAGCATTTTCATAGTTTGGGTTTTTTTAATTTCAATTACATGTTCACATGCTCTTAGATTATGGTTTTTCTGCTTTAATATCATGTTCATATGCTTTTATGATTATGGTTTGTCACACATCACACACATATTCACATCTATTTCAATCTCCAATCTATGCATGCCTAAATCAGGGTTTCATCATGTTCTTGGATGTTTTACCTTGCAATTACATGTTTCGGATGATATAAACTCTTGAATGATGTGATATGATCACTAGTCACCATAATCTAGAAGACTGGTTTCACAAGGCAGGTTGGGTGCCTAACACCTTTCCAATCTTGTAACATCGCTTTGAAACATATATTAAGGGTTAGTAGATTAGGTTTTTCCCTGTAATCTTCTCTTTTTAGATTTTAACTAGGAATTAAAGTGTTGTATTTTGTTATAGATAGTATCTAGGACTAGAATGATGTCATTTTTGGTTATTATCAAAGAGATGCACAATTTCAACTCATCAATAAGAATAATGTACTCTTCAATTTGGTTTTCTTATTTTTTTTCAATTAATTAATAAGTGGCGTGTAGGGAATTAACACAAAATTTCCGACCTATGAGAAACAAAAATAGAGAAAACACACGCCAAAGAAAAATAATCATACACACAAGACAGTATTTACGTGGTTTAGCAATTTGCCTACGTCCACAGAGTTGCAGGGATTTCACTATTAACAGGGAAAGAATACAAGTGCGGCAATATAGTTTTTTCTCTCTCTCAAAAACTACAACAACAAACCCTAATCACCAAAAAAACGTTTTCTACATCCTGCGCATAGGATTCACAATTGGCTATGGTTGGGCTTGTCGGCCCAAGCCTCCGATCCATGGACTAAGTCTCAGAAAATCTCCCATTAAAAACCACGCAATATTATTTTAGGTCGGGTCATCATCCGAATCAAACACAACTAGGCTCCACAAAGCCCAACATGGCGACTCCATTGTTTCTTGGATTTTTTATAATATGAAAATTGTGCTAATTGTAGTATCATGAGCAATAGAATTTTGGTTTTAATATAGTTGTTATGTTTATAAGTTGAAAAAACTCAAAAAAAAAAAAAAAATCAAAGTGCGTTTCCGCCGTTCACATTTGTTCCATTTGGCGGCGGACCTTGCATGTGCCTAGGGAAAGAGTATGCTTGGCCAACAATTCTCACTTTTGTTCACAATGTGGCGAAGGAGTTTAAATGGGAGATGTGAAACCAGAGTGTCCAAAGTTTCAACCAATCCATTCAAATTTAAAAACCCAGCCAAGTTGATTTTGAAGTCCAGCAAATAAAGCCAATTATTTCAACAACAAAAATTCCCTCAAAATAAGAAGATTAATGAGTTATTTTTCCAAAGGCAATAAGTCATAGTTGTTGTGTACGTAGCGAACGGGGCATTTGAGGAAGATCCAAGAAATTGTTAGGGACCTTATTGGTCTTGACCGTAATTAGGTGTGGCAATTGAGTGAGTTGTCTGGCTTTTGACTCGAGTCATAAATAAGTTGGATTAAATATATTTTAAATACCAACTATTCACCCGACCCATTTAATCCCAACCCACCCATTGGTTCTCAGAAAAGAAAGAAATTTTTTGCCATCTCTCTTTGGTTTCTTGGCATCTAAGAAGAGCTGAAAGAAGAAAATTAATGACTTGAAAATTTCTTATTCTCTTGCTAAAAACAAAATAATTGAAGTCTAATACAATTATACATTAGGCAACGAGTTCGCTGTAATCATCATTGCTAAAAAAAATCCAAAATTAAATGAAAACTACAGAAGGTAAAGAAAATTTCCTCCTTACCATTTCTTCTATTTTCCTTTCCTAAACCTATGCTTTCTCAGCTACCAAAAAAAGGCTTCAACAAAACAAAAAAGAAAATTTCCAAATAGGCTTTTTATGGAAAAGATAGATCATCTAAATCTACTTCCTCAAACTCAATCTTCAAATAAGCTTCTCTCAACACCTCCGGAGATGAACAAGTTCAGCGAATTTGCCAAGAAATATATCTCAGCGAATTTTCGAATTGATCCAAACAAGTTTCTCGATGTGAAAGAGAGAGGGTGTTAGGGTCTAATTGAACCAAAGAGGGAGTAGTGCCACCAACTATAGCCACTAACAGCAGTGACTAGCAACGGCATAAAGAAGCTCATTCATTATTTTGACCATGGAGGAGTTGTGAGAAGAGAGAGAGAGAGTATGAGATAGAGAAGAGGGCTTGAGTTTAAGAGCCATTGCAGAGGTGGCAACCATTGAGGTAGCTTGGACCCTTGGCCATGGAGGGTTCAATGTGAGAAAGGGTTAGAGGGAATTACAATTTAAGATACGTTTGGTAGATGAGAAAATGAGAAAGAAAACTCATAAAAATCAGAAACATGAAGAGAGGGGTTGGGTTTGGCAATTGGTAATGGACCTTAGGGTTTTGAGGCGAAAATTGCCAAATAGCACCTTTTTGCCAACTATATTACAATCTACCACTGTTTCGAAAATATGTAGGGATTTATCACTTTTTGGGTACTCGAATTTGGCAAAATCGAGTTTTCCATGTTACTCGAGTACCATGGAAAAATTTTCAAAATTTTTTTGAGTATATTTTTTAAAAGAACTCGAGTTTTTGAAACTCGAGTTTCACGGCAAACTTAAGTTTCAAAAAGGTGGTAGATCCCTACATATTTTCAAAACAATGGTAGATTGCTAATTTCTTTGCTAAATAGTGGGAGTGGGCCATTTTTGCCAGGGTTTTGGTGCGTATGTTTTTTTAAATTTAATTTAATTCATTTAAATTTAAATTTTATTGTTTAAATTCCTAAATGTCAAAACAGGGGAAATTAAAGAAAAACAATTGGTACTGCAGGGTTGAAGGGTTGAAAAATATATTGGGCCTTAGGCTTTAGCCGAGAGCGTGATTAGTCCGAGGAGCAATGAATGGTAATGAGTGGTTCATACTCAGGGTTTAATAAGCAAGATGCAAATAGGAAAATGGTCCAAAGAGAAATATCTCCTCAGATAAGTTGACCACAGATCAGATGTACATCTTATTTGATCAAAGCAGCTTTCCAAGATACTCCAGTGGCAGGGATGTGTATCTCTAAGTGTATTAAAAAGATGGGATTTTAAAAATATCTAAGGGAAAGCTACTACCACCGCATTAAATGCACCGTAGCTACTTTTTTGGCCGATTTATGTGGAGAAGACCTCTGAATAGTACTGCCTTGACTACCACAACTCACAGAAAGCTAGAGGGGGTGTCTGATGAGACAGGCACTCAAGTGAGGGCTTAAATGATCAACAAATGTAGGATTAAGATAAGACAAAGGGATTTATATAATGTAAGAGACCCTCTATGAGAAGAGGACTGGAAAACACAGAGATACTGTAGCAATCAAAGTTGCACTTGTAATCAGTTTAATTGGTTTATAGTAAGATTTGCCTCCTCGGACAGTAAATTCATTTAGTCCTATGCGCTTCATTCTTGCATGATTATCTTTCAAATCCATTTTAGCCGTTGTTAAATTCATTAGGGCCTAGTTTTTTGACCCTCTCTCTACAAATTTATTGTATTGGGCTCACTGGGCCAAGATTCCATACATCTTGGATTTGGGTTGTAAACTGTGTCCCTACAATTGGCGCCATCTATGGGAAAGAACTTGTGTGATAATAAGTGCAACGATTAACAATGGTAGGTTTAGGTCCACACCAAGCAGAGTATAAAGGATCCCAACATAGGGGATCCCAGCATGGCGACCCTTTTATTAACCTTAAGCAGAGAGGCGATCATGAAGGAAGTGTGCATACCACACACAATGAGAGGAGTCAACCTCGATGTGGGAGCCACATCTCCCATGCAAAGAGTAACAAGGGCATGCAACTGGAGATTGACTAGTTGAAAAGGAAGTTGTGCTATGCACGGTGAAGGCGAAGGTGAACCCCCTCCAACTCTGATGTTTCTTATGATGACGAAAAGGACGTCAATTACAAGCGAAGGTCTCGAACCCCGTTTAGCGAATCTTTCTTCTATGAGGAGGAACACCATTGTGAACAGAGGGTTAGAAGCCTACCTTGTAAAGGCGTGGGAAACGACGCTATGAGCAGGGCCTTGAACCAAATCTCCAAGTCGCCCTTCACGTGAAAAATAGAAGGGGCGAGACTTCCTCAACGATTCACTCAGTTTGCTTTCACTATGTACAACAGTAGAATAGATCTCGTGGAACATGTAAGCCACTTCAATCAAAGGATGGCTGTCCATTCCAAGGACAAAGCCTTGATGTATAAGGTTTTCCCATCTAGTCTAGGACTTGTTATGATGAGATAGTTTGACAGCCTGAGAGTAGATTTCATAAGTTCCTTTAAGGAGCTCACCCAGGCATTTGGTTCCCGCTTCGTCACCTATAGCAGGGTTCCTCAGCCTTTGGCTTCCTTACTATATTTAAGCATTCGAGAGGGAGAGACCTTGAAAAGGTATTCAGATAGATACTGGGAGATGTTCAATGAAATAGATGGTAACTTTGATGATGTGGCCATCAGTACCTTCAAGCTCGACCTCACGGCCTATCACAGTTTGACGAAATCTTTAACTGGCAAACCTGTCACCAGTGTGCGCCAACTCATAGATCAGATTGATAAGTATAAAAGGGTTGAAGAAGACCAGCAGTAGGGGAAAGGAAAGGAAAAGTTTATCTCTCAGGAGAGGAGGGATTTCAAGTTGGACCGATTCAATAACAACCGACCACGGAGAGATTTTGTTGGGCAGTTTGGATCTGCCAATTCTCAAGCAGTCAATGCTGTGTTCCAAGAGGAAATGCATCAAGTTTTGGAGAAGATTAGGCATGAGTCATTTTTCAAATGGCTAAACAAGATGGCAGGAAACCCCGCAAGGCGCAATCAAAACCTTTATTGCCAATACCACTAAGACCGTGGACACACCACAGAAGATTGTAGAAGTCTGTGAGACCACTTGGACCAGCTCGTCCATGAAGGAAAGTTAAAGTAACTCTTGCATCACTCTAATGGCCAGGAGGGCCAGACAAACTCATAATCCCGGAGAGATGATTCTACAAAACCGCCCCTAGGGACAATAAACGTCATCTTTGCTGCTCCAAGGAGGACCGGTTCCTGCCCTTTTAGGGTGATGTCTGTGGCTTGGCTATCCGCTGAGAGTGCTAATTAGGAGCCAAAGAAGGCTAGGATGGAGATCCAACCCGTTCTGGGCTTCTCGGACGAGGATAAGATTGAAACCATCCAACCCCATGATGATGCTTTGGTAGTCACGCTCAGGATTGGGGGCTATGATGTAAAGAGGGTGCTGGTAGACTAGGGCAGTGGTGCTGAGATTATGTACCTCGACCTATACAAAGGGCTAAATTTTAGACCCGAAGACTTAACAGCCTACGATTCCCCTTTGGTAAGTTTTAATGGGAAGGCTGTCATTTCGAAGGGACAAATTAGGCTACCCATACAAAATGGTTTAGAAGTGGTGAAGGTGGATTTCATCGTGGTGGATGCTTATTCACCCTACACAGTCATTGTGGCTAGACCTTGGCTTCATACCCTAGGAGCCGTTTCTTCCACTCTACACCAGAAAATGAAATACCCCTCGAAAGGCCAGGTTAAGGAGATCCTGGGAAGTCAATCCACAGCCCGAAAATGCTTGGTAGCTACCATTTTACATCAACCTGAAGCTGAGTCCTCAGCTTCTGCTGGAAGGGGCTTGTAGCAATCAAAGACTCCATAGCTGCCTATCAATGGACCAGCTGATGAGGCAAAGTGTAAACATTTAGAAAAGGTTGTTACAGATGATGATCTAGATAAATTCTTTCAAGTTGGGGCTCAGCTGCCTTCTGAAGAGAATGAAGAGCTAGTAGAATTTCTTAATAGAAACGTTGATGTGTTTGCTTGGGATGCTTATGAGGCCCTAGTTGTGAATTTGAGCTTCATTTGTCATCATTTAAATGTTAACCCATCTATCACTCCCAAAAAGCAGTCACATCGGCATCCATCCAAGGAACATGCAGATTTTGTCAGAAATGAAGTGATGCAGCTCAAGCAAGCAGGGGCTATCAAGGAAGTTTTCTACCCTGAATGGCTAGCTAATATTGTGGTGGTGAAAAAGAAGAGCGGGAAGTGGCGAGTGTGTGTGGACTTCACAGATCTGAATAAGACTTGCCCAAAAGATCCTTTCCCTATACCCCGGATAGATCAATTGGTGGACGCAACGGTGGGCCATCCTCGAATGAACTTCTTAGATGCCTTTCAGGGATATCATCAAATGCCACTAGCCTTGGATGATCAAGAAAAGACAGCTTTTGTCACTCACATTGGAAACTACCACTACAAAGTGATGCCCTTTGGGTTGAAAAACACTGGGTCTACCTATCAAAGGATGATGACGAGAATGTTCAAACCTTAGTTAGGCAAGAGTATTGAAGTCTATATAGACGACATGGTGGTGAAGATCAAGGTGGTGTCTGAGTAGGTGAAAGACCTCGGAAACATCTTTGAAATTCTGAGGAAACACAAGTTACGCCTAAACGCTTCCAAGTGCTCGTTTGGTGTGGGATTAGGCAAGTTTTTGGGCTACATGGTGACTCATAGAGGAAATGAGGTTAACCCCAATCAAATTAAAGTCATTAACAGTTTACAACCACCTCGAAATCCCAAAGAGCTCCAGAAGCTTACCTGAATAACTGTCGCCTTGAACCGGTTTATTTCCTGGTCAGCAGATAGGTGCATACCTTTCTTTCTCTTGATGAATAAGTGGAAGGGATTTGAGTGGATCGAGGAGTGTGCTTTGGCTTTTTAGCAACTTAAAGAGTATCTATTTCGGCCACCTATCATGTCCAGTCCTAAAGTGGATGAAGTCTTGTTTGCTTATATTGCTGTGGCCCCTCATGCTATAAGTTTGGTGTTGATACGAGTTGACAACGGTGTACAATAACCAGTTTACTATGTGAGCAAGTCACTGCATGAGGCCGAGGTTCATTATCTACCACTGGAGAAAGCCATCTTGGTAGTGGTGCATGGTACAGGAAAGCTTCCCCATTACTTCCAAGCACATATAGTTATCGTTTTGACTCAGCTTCCATTTAGGGCTATACTTTGAAGTGCTGATTGCACGGGGAGGATTGCCAAATGAGGCATGGTTCTAGAGGCTTTTAACATCAAATACATGCCTTACACCTCTGTCAAGGGTCAAGTCCTTGCGGACCTGGTAGCTAAGTTTGTTGAATCCCCATTAAAAGTAGAAAAAAAAAAAAAAAAAAAAAAAAAAAAAAAAAAAAAAAAAAAAAAAAAAAAAAAAAAAAAACATGGATGGAAAATCGGTTGTCATGATCTCCCAACAAGGTCCCTTATCTTGGAAAGTATACGTTGATGGTGCAGCAAATCAAAAAGGGTCCGGAGTGGGGCTAGTACTAGTCTCACCCGAGAAAATCATCGTTGAGAAATCATTAAGATTGGGATTCTCGGCCACAAATAACGAAGCCGAATATAAGGCTCTGCTGATGGGAATGGCCATGGTTCAAAAAATGGGTAGAAAGGCTATACAGGTGTTCTCGGATTCAAGATTGGTCGTCGACCAGGTAAAAGGGGAGTTTGAGGCCAAAGATGAGAGAATGCAAGGGTATTTAAGTCAAGTTAGATGTTTGCAGTCAAGCTTTGAATCCTTCAACGTATTACATATCCCTAGAAGTGGAAACACACATGCCGATTCCCTAGCCACACTTGCAACCTCCTTGGCACAAAACTTATCTCGGGTCATCCTTGTAGAAGACTTATGCAAACTCACAGAAATGAATAGAGAGGTGGTTCATGTTCACCAAGTCAGAGTAGGGCCTAGCTGGATGGTACTATTCTTAAAGGAGGATGTCCTGCTGGAGGAAAAATCAGAAGCAGACAAGGTACGTAGAAAGGCTCCTCAAAAGCTGTATAAACGTTCTTTTTCTAGGCCATACCTGCTATGTATACACCCCGAGACAACAGAGTTACTTCTTGAGGAGTTACATGAAGGAATTTACGAGAGCCACACTTGAACCAAATTTTTGACACACAGGGCCATCACTCAAGGCTATTGGTAACCAAATATGCAAAGGGAAGCACAAGAATATGTAAAGAAGTACGACCAGTGCCAAAGAATTGCACCAAACATACACCAATTGGGGAGAGTCCTTAATCCACTGTCCAGCCCTTGGCCATTCGCTCAATGGGGCTTAGACTTGTGGGCCCTTTCCCCAAGGCAGCAGGGACCAAGAGGTACCTATTGGTCGGCACAGACTACTTCATCAAGTGGGTCAAAGCTGAATCTCTAGCAAACATCAGAGATGTGGATGCCAAGAAGTTTGTATGGAAGAACATCATCACATGATTCAGAGTTCCTCGTACCTTCATATTCGACAACAGCCTCCAATTTGATAGCAAGTCTTTCAGGAAATACTATTGTGACCTGGGAATCACGAATAGGTATTCTACCTTAGCCTATCCCCAAGGAAATGGATAAGCCGAGGCCATTAACAAGGTCATCATAAGCGGATTCAAGAAGAGGTTGGATGATGCGAAGGGAAAATGGGTGGATGAGCTGCCACATGTCCTGTGGATGAGCTGCCACATGTCTTGTGGATGTACCTAACCACACCTCGCAGATCAAGAAGGGGGACCCCCTTCTCAATGACTTATGGAGTTGAAACTGTTATCCCCTTAGAAACTGGCTTCCCAATGCTGAGAACAAGTTCTTTTAACCCAAGCAGTAACAACAGATTGCTAGAAAAGAGCTTAGACCTGATTGAAGAAAAGAGAGAAAACACAATGGTCCAGCTAACATATTACCAACACAAGCTCAAGCAGGGTTATGATGCCAATGTAAAGCTGAGACCGTTGGCACCTGGTGACTTAGCGCTAAAAAAGGTTCTAGGTACTGCAAAGAACCCAGCATGGGGGAAACTGGGGCCAAACTGGGAAGGGTCATATCATATCACTTTGGTGGCTGGTATAGGAGCATATTTCCTCGAAGATCTAAATGAACATGTAATACCACGACCTTGGAATGTAAACAACCTAAAAAAGCATTATTATTAATGAAAGTTTCATTTGTCATATGTTCATTTATTGTGAAAATACCTCGTACCTCCCATTATCATCTTTATATATAAATGCTTAAACAGAACCTTAGTCATGCCTGTGTCCTCAGACCAAATGCTTTGGGAAAATTAGCACTGTATGACATCTTTTATAAGTGTCTAAAGAGAACCTTAGTCATGCTTGTGTCCTCGGACCAGATGCTTTGGGAAAGTTAGCACTCTATGACATCTTTTATAAGTGTCTAAACAGAACCTTAGTCATGCCTGTGTCCTCGGACCAGATGCTTTAGGGAAATTAGCACTCTATGACATCTTTTATAAGTGTCTAAATAGAACCTTAGTCATGCTTGTGTCCTCGGACCAGATGCTTTGGAAAAATTAGCACTCTATGACATCTTTTATAAGTGTCTAAACAGAACCTTAGTCATGCCTGTGTCCTTGGACCAGATGTTTTAGGAAAATTAGCACTCTATGACATCTCCAAGATTATAATCAAACCTTCAAATTGGTAGCTCTGAGTAAGTTAAAGTCCTTAATTGTTTATGCAAGTGTTGAGCAAAGTGAGGAACATCTCCCCCTTCTATTCTTTATAAAGTTTATTACTTATCTTTATTGAATTCAACACACAATGTAGGAAGAATAATTCACAGTACAAATGTGGGGTAAATCTCTTCATCGTTGGTACTTAGTTAAAATTATTTGCACTGGCAGGGTATTTTTGTTAGTCTTTATTAGAGCTAAATTGGCAGCAACTCAAGTTTATGTGTAATAATAGCAAGCTTGAAAGCATATAAAGTAAAGACACAAGAAGTAAAATAAATATTCATTCATTAAACAAAAAGAAGGAGTATGTTACATTTAGTGACAAAGTGTCACTCTATATATATATATATATATAAAATCCTAAATTCTAAGTCTTGGCCTTGGGGGCAGGAGGGTCCTCTTTCTAGCTCGGCTGGGAGGTGGCAGCGTCCTTGTCCTTAAGATCAGCTCCCTTGGTCTTAGCTTCTGTGTCCTTTGCCTTAGCTGCAACTTCCTTGGCCTTAGCAACACCTATAGCTTCTGAGGAATGCTTTTCTTTTTGCCCTTGTCCTTGGCCCCTTCAGCCCCTTAGCCTTGATCACTAGCTTGGCTGGATCCCTTCGAAGTCTCAGGGAGAGGAAGAGTAACTTGCACAGTCTGGGGCTGCTCAGTAGTCTCAGGAGCAAGGGCAAAGGTAGAAATGGTGGCACTTGGGACTTCACAGATATCTAGGTGGTAGTATATGCTCCCAAGCTGCCTTCATACCAAGTATGCTGGGACGTTTGCAATATTAATGGCCCTATCCTATGATACATTGCAATAATCCCGACAAATCTCGGAAAGCTCCTCAGCGAGCCTAACTTGCGTTTCTTCCACGCCGAGCAAGTAGGTCGCCTGTTTCTTGGCCTTGGCTACCTCCTTGGCAAATTGGGCTGCCTCCCTTACCTTCTGAAGTTCAACCTTGAGATCTTTAACCAGCTACCTTTCGGTGGCCAAGTCTATCTCAGTCACGTGCAGCTTTTGGCGCTGATCCTCGGCCTGCTTCTCTGCGGACTTTAGACCCGCCTCGGCGCTCTTGTGGGCCTTGATCGCTTCTTTGAGCTTTTCACTCAACTCTTCATGTTCTTTTCTAAGAGCCCCCAAGGACTTCTCAATGTCAGCACAGGGGAGGGCCTCAGCGTTGGCCTCATTACGGGCATCACGAACCCATTCCTCGGCCATAAAAACTTGTTGAGTGACCTATACAAAAACAACAGAAGAATCGTATGATCAGAAAAGTAAAGAAAGGAAAAAAGTACGGTTTGGTATGAAAATTCAAGAATATGATGAATTGCTTACCATAGCAAGGTCTCTTAGACTTTTATTTCCTTTGCTCAAGGCCATCTTGTCTTCCTCTTCTTCGTAAGTGTTGTCTGGATGGGCAACCACCATAACGGGGGCATGAACACTAGAATGCTTATCAGATTCGTCCTCGGCATCCGAGATGGGAATCACTAGCACACCCTGAGTCTCCTCCTCTTCGAAATGAAACTTGTCAATTTCCTCTTCGAGGAAGGAATTCGAGGAGGCAATACCTTCTCCTGTTGCTACTGCTTCAGGCGGAACTTGTTGAAATGGTTGTATAACCAATGGAATATCATGTTGGAATGGGTGTGCGACTAGTGGAAGATCATCTGGGGCTAAAAATTGGGCCAAGATACTTCAATCTGAGCTAATCGTGGGCCACCCGCTCTTATGGCATGGCCGACTTCTTGGTATATCTCTGAGATGGGCTGAAAGTCCAAAATCAAATGAACGGCCCGCAGCTGCCTGTCTTCACTTACAAAGATTTCGGATCTCAACAAGTAATTGAGGGCTTCAACGTTGGTTAAGCTAAGCTTGGGAGCTATTTGCCTCTTATCTGTAAAAATAGTTGAGGAGCAAAACATGGTTAGAAAATTGAAGTCCATCATTAAAAGAAAGCAAAATGAAAAGGAGCAAAGCATGGTCAGGGTTAAAGAGTCTAAATCTTTTGCTAAGGAACCTAACTCTAGGGTACCCCACCTAGCATTCCCTCTCGGAAGGAGCAGTGAAGGCCATCATGCCACGCTCCCGAAGCTATCAGATAGTCGTCTTTCATACCCTTGTTTGATTTAGGTAAACATGATACTAGCCTGACAACGTCAGATCGGGACTTAAGTAATATCCTGCACTTTTCTAGGCATGGCACTCATGCATGTAAACCACATCATGCCAAGTGAGTCGTAGACCCAGATGCTCGTTGAGAGCATCAACGCTACCTAAGACCCTAAATAGGTTGAGCACGCACTAGTGGGAGCATATCTTATGGTTGATGAGATAATCCTGTGTTATCCTACCCATGGGGAGGGTCATTCCCCCTTTTATGAAGGCTATCATAGGAATGATAACTTCTCTCTCTTCTCGGTTTGTTACTATTTGTTATGGGGAACAGTATCGCAGGACAACTTCCTATGGTATGTGGTATTTTTCATTAGAAGCCTCTATTTTAGCAGAGGAGTTCACTAAGTTCTTAAATCTACCCATCTAGACAAGTTAAAGGGAAATCACCGAAGTTGATAAATGGAGAAATTAAAACTAGAAGGCCGAGGAGATTGGCCGAAGGGAAAAGAAGGGTTTAAGGAAATTAAAACTTATGAGAACTAAGATGTGTGATAGTCCCTGAAACCTTTAGAGATATTTTCGAAGATTTCTTGGAGAAAATGTATGAAAACCTTAGTAACTCAGAGAGCTTTGTGAGCTTGAATGCTTGGGATTTCTGGAGAGCTTGAGAGTTTGTAAAATCAGGGGAAAATGATTTCCCTCAAGGCTTTATATAGAAGGTAAAATGAGTGGCAGTTATCCCGCTCGAAATTCTAAGATAAAGATAAACCGTTGGATCTGCGCCTCACCGTTAGATCTGAGGAACAAAGCGCCACCTGGAGCAATTAATGAGGCTTTGTGGGCTTTGAAACGTCAGAAGCAATTATGGGGCATGTAAAATGGCACCCTCACACGTGTATGAATCAGAGAACCAGGTAAAATCAATTCATAATAATTCAAAACCCCATTTTTCTCCTTGGGCGAGAAGCAAAAAATCGAAGTTTTGAAGGGCTATTGCAGGTTTGAAGGCCCGAAAAATATATTTGGCCTTGGGCCTTGGCCGAGAGCATAATTAATCTGAGGAGCAACGAATGGTAATGAGTGGTTCATATTCAGGGTTTAATGAACAAGATGCAAATAGGAAGATGGTTCGAGGAGAAATATCTCCTTGGATAAGCTGACCACAGATCAGATGTACATCTTATTTGATCAAGGCAGCCTTCCAGGATACTCTAATGACAGCGATGTGTATCTCTAAGTGTACCAGAAAGCTGGGATTTCAGAAATATCTAAGGGAAAGCTGCTACCACCTTATTAAATGCATCGCAACTACTTTTCTTACCGCATTTATGTGGAGAAGACCTCTAAACAGTGCTGCCTTAATTACCACAACTCAGAGAAAGCCAGAGGGGGTGTATGATGGAATAGGTACTCAAGTGAGGGCTTAAATGATTAACAAGTGTAGGATCAAGATAAGCCAAAGGGATCTATATAATGTAAGAGACCCTCCATGAGAAGAGGACTGAAAAACACAGAGAATGAATACTTTAGCAATCAAAGTTGCACTTGTAATCAGTTTATTTGGTTTATAGTAAGATTTGTCTCCTTGGACAGTAAATGCATTCATCCCTATGCGCTTTGTTCTTGCATGATCATCTCTTAAGTCCATTCTAGCCGTTGTTAAATTCATTAGGGCCTAGTTCTTTAATCCACTTTTTACAAATTTATTGTATTGGGCTCATTGGGCCAAGATCCCATACATCTTGGGCTTGGGCTGTAAATCGTGTCCCTACAGGTACCTAGTGGGTATCAAATGGGTTTACCATTAATTTATACTACTACTATTTAAGGGGTTTTTCCTATTTGGGATCCTCAATTTTGATGCCCAAAATACTCTCTAATTTATCAGTTTGTATTTTGTAAAGCTTAAATAATAAGGTTAGATATATAAAATTACTAATTTAAAAAACTCCTTAATTTTAGCTAAATTTAAAATTCCATTTTTTTTTCTAACCACATTTCTCCCGCCTCAACAATTCTCTCTCACGTTTTTTTTTTTTTTAATAAAATTTTTATGTGACAATTCTCTCCCACGTTAGTTAGTAGTTAAGTATAATTCAACTTAATTTTTTTTTTTTAATCTCTATATTAAAACTATAGTTTATATATATATATATATATATATATAAATATTCCATTTCTTTTCCTTTAAAACTCCCTTAAAAAAAAAAATCAATTTCCTCTCAATAATTTGCCACTAATATTCCTATATAAAAAAAAAAAAAAAAAAAAAAAATTCCCACTAATACATTCCTATTTTGAGGTACACTAATACATTCCTTTTTTATTTTTTTATTTTTTTTATGTGAAAAAGCAACATAATATTAATAGCAATCATAAACGGTCTGGTACATCAGAGGCAATAACAGTTTCTAAGAAACTAGGGGTTTCCTCAACTCATGCCACAAAATCACCAACAAATTGAGCATGTTGAGCTAAAATATGGGCAGGCTTGTTTCCTTCCCTCCTAATATGTGAAAAATCAAAAGAACAAAAAGATTGAAGGTGGAACAAAATGCCATTAAGAACATTAGCAACAGCAAGAGGGGCTTTGGAGGTTCCATGTAAACAGTTGTAGACTTGCAAACAATCTCCCTTAAATATAATATTCTGAATACCAACATCTCTTGCAAAAATCACAGCTGCTTCCATTGCCTTGGCTTCAACCTCAAGAGGACCCAAAGAAGCAAAAAAACGTTGGCTTAAAGCTGCCACAACCTGACCCTTATAATCTCGAATAAGAACACCCATTCCAGCACTAGAAAGATTTTTAAAAACAGCCCCATTCACATTAGCTTTGTAGACACTCGGCTTGACAAACAGAAGGTATTGGAGGGTCTTGAACAGCTTGAAACTTAGAGATAAACCTGGACGCTTCGAGGATCAAATTTTCCTTTTTCTTTGGCTCTTTGCCATGTCGAATACCATTTCTATTCCTCCATATATTCCATGCAATTGCCATGAACTGAGCAAGAGAAATAGTCAATGATCCCACATCACAACCTAGCCTCCAAATCACATCAGCAAAATTCCAATGACAATCCACCAACAGATTACAAGATTCCTACACAGACCTTGAAAAGTCACAAAATAGCAGCACATGACTTGTCGTCTCACTACTCTGGCCACACTGGTCACAAACATCTGAACTGAGCACATGCCGATGGAAAAGGTTGGATTTTGTGGGCAGAATATTTTGACAAGCTCGCCAAACAAAGTTTTTAATTTTGTTCGACACCTCAGCCAGCCAAATAGTTTTCCAAAGCCTGCTTTGGCTAGCATTACCAGAAGTTCCTTCTTGCTCTGCCTCTTTCATTTCCATAGCAATCCAATAAGCGCTTTTAACTGTAAAAGTACCATTAGGTGTGGCAGCCCAAACTAATTTATCTGGAGGCATACGAGTACTCAAAGGAATACTTAAGATATTTTTAGCTTCAAAATTTAAGAATAATTCCCTTACAGGATCAGCCCTCCATAACCCGAGATCAGAGTCAATAAGAGTATCTACTGTTGCATCTTCAGGTAGCAGAATACTAGGTAACACAACCCTATATGTAGGTGGGGGTGGAGTCCACTTATCCTTCCAAATACAAACCTTCTTACCATTTTCAATTTGCCAACGCATCCCTTGCCGAATAATAGGCTGGGCTGGATGGATTTCTACCCTTCCAGGCATCCACAAAAGAAGTATCAGGGAAATACTTACTCTTGAAAACACGATAGAAGAGAGAGTTTGATTTATGTTGCAATCTCCATCCTTGCTTTGCTAGGAGAGTAAGATTAAAAGCTTTTAGATCCCTAAAACCCATGCCACCCTTAGCCTTTGGTCTACACAACTTTTTCCATTTCATCCACACCATTTTCCACTCATCATGTTTCCACCCCCACCAAAATTTGCTCATCATACTATTTAGTTCATCACAAAGAGACTCCGGAAGAAGAAAACAACTCATTGTATGTGTTGGTATTACTTGGACAACTGCCTTTATTATAAGTACCTCTCTGCCAGCCATAGATAAAAACTTCTCTTTCCATCCAAAGAGTTTATTAGCTACTCTTTCCTTAAGTTGTTGGAAGGTATTGCGTTTATTTCGGCCAACTAATGAAGGCAAACCCAAGTACTTCTCATGCTAACGAATAATATCCGCACCAAATCTCTGCTTAACCTCTTCTTGGATCTCTGCTGGAGTATTGGAGCTGAAAAATAATGAGGTTTTTTGTCTATTTACTTGCTGACCTGTTGCCCTTTCATAGACCATAAGTAGTCTTTGTATTTCATCACAATCAGCAGTGGTAGCATTATAGAACAATAAACTGTCATCAACAAAGAAAAGATGGGTGATGTGAGGGCTTTGTTTGCAAACCTAAAGACCTCAAAGAGTTCCCATCTCAGCTGATTTGTGGATTAAAGATGAAAGACTTTATGCACATAACAAAAACAAATATGGAGAGAGAGGATCCCCTTGACGCAAACCCCTAGTTGGGGTAATACGCCTTTGAGGGACACCATTAATATGAATAGAGTATGTGACAGAAGTCACACAGTTCATAACCATAGAAATCCACCTAGAATGAAAACCCATTTTTTGTCATGATTTTTTCTTAACAACTTCATTCAACCCTATCAAAAGCTTTACTCATGTCTAGTTTTAAGACCATGGACCCAGTTTTCCAAAATTTTCTTTGACTGATGTTGTTCATAACCTCAAAAGCAACAAGCACATTATCTGTAATAAGCCTCTCAAATAGAAAAGCACTTTGGTTTTCATTAATAAGTGAGGGGATAAAAGTCTTAAGCCTATTAGCAAGAACCTTGGAAGCCAGTTTATAAACCACATTAGATAAACCAATAGGCCTACATTTTGAAACCTTAGTTGGGCTTTAACTTTGGGAATAAAGACAATATGTGTTTCATGGAAGTTATGAGGTGCTGTACCATTATTTAAAAAATTCAGAACACATGTAACAACACTATCCCCTACTACTGGTCAAAAATGATGATAAAAGAGAGGAGGCATACCATCTAATCCTGGAGATTTTAAAGGATACATCTGTTCAAGAGCTTTTTTTACCTCTATAGCACTGAAATCTCTGATGAGTGAACTATTCATTTGTGGAGTCACACCCGGTTTAATGGCCTCAAGAAATTCATCAGAAATATCTGGTTGGGAAGTAGTAAAGAGATTCTGATAGTATGCAATAATTACTTCAGAGATTTTATCATCACTCTCCTGCCAAGTATTCGATTCATCCATGACACCTGAAATTGTATTACGCTGCTTTCTATTTCAGGCCTTCATATGAAAAAATCTGGTATTTCTGTCGCCCTCCTTCAACCAAGGATTACCAGACCTTTGTTTCCACATTCTTTCCTCCAAATCAAGCAATCAATTCACCTCTGCCCTCTGTTGACATACCTCATCAGTGTTTGACATCCCACCTGATCTTGCTTCCAAAACTTGTAGGAAATCTTGTGCTTTCACCAGCTTTTTACCAATATGCCCAAATTCTAGCATATTCCAATGGGATAAAGCCTCACAACATTTTTCCATACAAGTTGACAAACAATTTCCATCACTCTAAAGAGCACATTCTGCCCAGATTTCTTTTACAATATTTGAACATTTTTCATCTTTAAGCCACATGGACTCAAATCTAAAAAGCCTCCTTTGTTTCTTACATTTAACTCGCTGGTTGAAATGCAGCAATAAACAGCATTGGTCAGAGACAGAAGAAGCTGAATGGAATAACTGAGCATCAGGAAACATGTCGAGCCAATCAGTTGTTGCAAACAAACGATCAATTCTCTCTCTTATCCAACCTAAATTGTTACGAAACATACTCCACGTAAACCAAGAGCGCACATATCCTACATCCTTCAAACCACATGTATTGATACAGTGACGGAAGTTTTCTATCTGTTTGGGAGGTCTATCTACCCCACCCTGCTTCTCTGTAACTCTGAGAACTTCATTAAAATCCCCCACACACATCCATGGAAGATTGTTGACTTTAGCAAGCTAGGTTAGACGAGCCCATGATGCCGGTCTGCCATTGGTGTCAAGGTTGCCATAGAATCCTGTCAAATGCCACCTACCAGTAGGTGTACCAGAATCAACAATAGCATCAATGTGCCAACGAGAAAAGGACTGCACATCCACTTGAATATCAGATTTCCAAAGCAAAGCAAGACCACCACTCTTCCCTTCACTCGGAACTAGCAAACCTTGAGTCAATCCAATGGAATTCTTGATATTGGAGATTTGTCTCATAGCCTTCAGTGGAAGTTTGGTTTCCATAAGGAAGATCAAACTGGGAGCTTCAGCTTGCACTATCTTTTTGAGTGCATTAACTATTCCGGGGTTCCCAAGCCCCCAATAGTTCCAGCTTAATGTATTCATTGATCTTGGCGATGGTTGCAAAGCATTAACTATTCCGGGGTTCCCAAGCCCCCAATAGTTCCAGCTTAGTGTATTCATTGATCCTGGCGGGGTTGCTTTGCAACCACCGCCAATCTGAAATGTTCTTCAAAAACTTTACCCAATGATACAGCATCATCCAACCTAATCTTCTTTTCAGCCTCTGTGTTATCCACATTAGAACTATCAGAAACACATATTTTCCTTTTTTATGTCTTCTACTTGAACCACTTTCGCACCTTCTGTATCTGCGCCAACAAGTTCCAGACGCTGCATAGATCCCTTAAGGTCCTTAATAGCATTTTTATCCTTGACAGATTGCAACACGTCTTTTATAGGCTTGAGACTTTTGAGTTAGCCATCTGATTAATTTTTCCACCTGGGCCCAACATGAAAGCAGTTGTGGATTTCTTCTCCAAAAACATAGGGCCAGCCTGGATTGGCCCAATAGAGGATCCGGGTAATGCCACTTCACTTTTATTTGAATCTTCTTTTTCACCGCTTGGTGACACGTGTGGCAGAATGTCAGATTTGCCTTGCACAAATGTCGTCCTATCAAAATCTGTCCCTTCAATTGCCTTATCAATCTCCCTTATCTGTGCCTCAAAATCCGCCGACACATTAGAATGATTTTGAATTGAAGGCAGCGCCGTTCAGGAACATCAACGGTAATCACTTCGCCCAGAGTGTTGCCAATGTGTATTCCATTCTCTTTAGTCATATGTCGACTAGGAAGATTCGAAATTTGTATCCAGAAATTTGACGTGTCACAGCGTACAGAACTGAGACATTCATTATCACCCAACCTCTGAAGAGCCATTAGATATTTATCAAAGGACCTTGAACTTTTGTATCAGGACTCTGTTAATGTCGACCTCATCAGAGAAAATAATAAGAGTTCTGCTGTTTCCCAAATCGCGAAACTCAAAATCCCCATCAGCTTTCCAGGCACTCAGAGAGGTTCTTGCTACGGCTTCAAGATTAACCTTACGCTTTGTATAAAACTCAGCCACAGCCACAACCACGAAGGATTCATCTAGCACTCCGTCTTTGAGTGCGCACTCAGCACCTGCTCTTTCAGTGAGAGAAAGTTTCTCCCATTTTTATGTGAAATCATCCATAAGAAAGACAGAAAAGATACGAGGACAAAAGAAAAGGAGAGTAGGAACGGTAAAAGAAATAAAATTTTCACCCGAGTAACGGGAAAAAAAACCACTTGTCGAACAAGCAAGAACTTCCACCGTAAAGTTTTCAAAAGGAAAACTAGGAGCGAGGAAAAAACCACATGAGATTGTATTACTGCACCTCTCTTGTACTAATACGTTCCTAATATCCCAGTAACAGTGGTTACCAACCACGGCAAACTTCTCCTAAAATCAAGGCTCAAGCACCGTTTAACTCCAACTTCTTATGCACGGCAAATTTTTATCTTTTATTTTTTTATTTTTTTTATTTTTTTTATTACTATTTTTTTTTTCATTCGAATTTCAACTTGTCATTAACTCTTACCCACATCTAAAACATTTTAGTTCCAGTTAAAGTTCTTTTTATTAAAAAAATAATAATAAAGAAAAAGATTAACAATTATCTTTATTTAGGTTTTATTTTAGAGATAATTTTAAACTTTTTTCCCCCTCTCATGTTAGTGTCTCTCTCTCACTTTCCCTTATTCATATCCCTTAAAATTAATAATTTTCATTTTTCCTTATTACTTCTGAAGGGCAAGTTAGTTGCCAAAATGTCTTTCTTATTTCTCTGTTTAATCTTTAAAAAACAAAAAAAAACTCTTTTTCTCTCACAGAGGAATTAAGGATGAAATAAGATCGAAGTTAGACAATGAAAATGGTTCAAGAGATGGCATTGTTTTCTTACCCTATTTGTTTTGTTTTTTTCTTTTTTGTTTTCTCCTTTTTTCCCCCTTTTAATTCTCCTTAAAAGTTATTATTTGTTGTATATGAGTGAGTTATATGTGTGATTTTTTTTTTTTTTTTTTTTTTTGCATTCTTTTTGTAATTTTGTAACAGTGAACTATAGAATTTTGGGTAATTTTTTTTTATTATTTACTTTATTTTATTGCAATTGGTTTGTCCATGATGATAGGTCTTAGAATGGAAGGACATGGAAATAGGGAAGATCAAGAACGATGAAATTCCTATGAAAAGTAAGGCCCTATGTCAATGCTTAGTATATGTTGAAAAATGTGTACCAAAAAAAAAAAAAAAAAGCCTCACCGCATGCGCGAAGCGCATGAGATGAGGCTAGTACTCATTTAATTGATTACCATTTAACCCAAATCTTTAATTGGGTTGAGTCAGGACTTATCCAAACTAAATGGGTAATGGATGGATTCATGGGTTTAAGTAAAAATTGCCACCCCTAGCTATAACATAATATGTAGTGATGAAGGCAGCATAGTTATTTTTATATAATATTTCCTATTACCCCCAAAAAAAAAATGTTATTAAATTTTGACCACAATAACATGGCATTAAACTTGGCTGAGTAACCTAAATGGTAAGAATATATTTGTGAACAGTGGTGGCTTTAGGACTATTTTCTAGGGAGTCAATAAAAAGATGAATCTTTGATAGGGGATGAATCTTGTGATCTTTGCAGTTCCATTACAATTTTTTCCATAATACTAGTAAGAGAATAAAAGATAAACTCTATTAATTCATTTGACTTATTGTTCCATAATACAATAAACATAATAATTATTGTTGCTAAGATGAAATTTTGGAAATCATCTATTATTTCTAAATACAATAAACATATTAATTATTGTTGTTAAGTGAACTTTAATTATTTTTGCTCAAATTATTTCATCTATTAGTTTGTCTTTACTCTTTACAATTCTTTTATTTAATAATTCAACTCAACTTTGACAACTATTTGATCTTTGTAACTGTATTAAGCGTGTGTTTGAGTCTTGATTATAAACTAGCTTATTGCTTCTTTTTTTCCCTACTATTTGTGGGTCTCATGTGAGTTCCTACCTATTTTATTTAATTTTTACTTTTTATCTACAGTACTTTCAGCAAAAAAAAAAAATTAGATAAGTTATTCCCAAAAGTTTGTATAAATTTATTCTTATGTCTTTATTTAATTATATATAAGAAATAATTTTTTTGAAATAAAATATTACTTATTTATCAATTAAAATTAATAAAATGACATTTTTTGTAAAAACTAAAACATTATACATATTATATATATATATATATATATATTCTCTTTATTATTATATTTATTGCATTTTTCTTTTTATAAAAGAATAAAGAACACAAGGATGGATAATGAACAACAAGAAAAAGGAAGAAAAAAAACATAAAAAAAGAAGAAGAAATAAGGTAAATAACGTCAACCAACAAAACAAGAAAACAATAGTGGAAAAAGGAGAGAGAGAGAGAGAGAGAGAGAACAGGAAAATAACAAATAGAAAAGGATGACAATGGGGAAAAATCGAAAAACACAGACTGGAAAAAATAAAATCAGAGAGAGACTCTATTGTCCCCAACGTTACAAAAGGAGAGGGAAAAAATGTAACTGAATGGGTTGAAGAAAAATTACAGGTGTTTTCTCTTCATTTTGGAGAGATCTATTTTTGGTGGGCTTATGAAGAAAATGTCAAGGTCCCACGAAATTTTTCCATCATTTTTCTCTTTACCAAACAACAACAAATTCTCTTTTATCTTTTATTTTTTCTCATTTCTTTTCTATCCTCCCTATTCGGCTATTCCACCTAGACATGGCAAAACGGGTCAGAATTTTCTGACCCGACCCGACCCGTCCCGAAAAATACCCGACCCGAACCCGATTTTTTTTTGACCCGAAGTAAAAACGAGTTGATCCGTGACCCGACCCGTGTTTTGTGCGGATCAACCCAACCCGACCCGAAACCGAACCATTTTTTTTAAACTTTTTTTTTTGGTAAAAAAAAATAATGAAATTAAGACAATATTGATTTAATTGTTTATTGTGAGTTTTAAGGAAACAATTGATATATTTACATAACTGCATGCAAATTAATTCAAAAATAAATAGTTGAGCATTCTGTAATGAGTAAAGATTTTTAGATATCAAATAACAAAGTTCATGCTAAGATAATTTGGTTACAGTAGAGTTAAAAACATATTTAAAATTGTAGACATGTGTAAGACATATTCACAAGTATGAAAATAGTAAAGCCAAAGTATCAAATTAGCATAAATTATGAATACTTAGACCTATTTTTTAATAATTTATATTCAAAATAAATGGCTTTTCAAAATAAATTATAATATTTCATAGAGTGTGTGCTACTTAACAACAATATGATCTTTATAAAAGAGACCATGTATAAATAAATAAGTAATCAAACTTTAGTGTATATCTCAAATTGAAATAGAATGCCAACCACAATTGATAATAAATTATAAAATTAATTTTCAAGACTGTAACTTTCTTATATGTTTTTATTCTTTATCAAATGAGTTAGTCAATAAGTCAATTGTAATTTTGTTTTATATTTTGAAATGTTGATATTGTGTAGAAATAAAACTTGTGTATTTGTTTTACTTATCTTTGTGTTATTTTGTTTTAGATAACAATGTTTAGATTTGTATAATTTTAAAATTATTGAATAAGTATTAATAAGTTTAACTGAGTTCATTCTTGATATAAGTGGTGAATTCAAAATAATGCATTTTACATCAAGTAATATGTTGCATAACTTTCCAAATGGCAAATACATATTGTTTTCTTTATAAAAATAAAAAATAAAAAATTTCATGTGAAAAATACGGGTCAACTCGACCCAACCTGACCTGACCCGCAACCCGATTGACCCGAACCCGTTTTTAACGCGCTTAAAATTACCCGTTTTTGACCCGTGACCCGTAACCAGATTGACCCGACCCGACCCGCCCGTTTTGCCATGTCTAATTTCCACCTCCAACCAAACACAGCTTTAGTGTGTTCCTTTTCTGTCTCTTTTTTCTTTTATTTTCTCTCATTTCTTTTCTGTTGAAAGTTCTATTACAATCTGGTGAAGAAGTTGTAGGTGTTGCAGCTCTCTTCATCCTAAGAGAATTCCAAGGTAGAGTTACAATGGAATTTACGAACAAGGCTTTCCAAACCTTGGATTGGCTTTGAGCCAACCTACAAACTTATACGACATTATTAAAGAAGTTCTTTTCCATTGGGCTCAACTCTCTTTTGTTGAGAGCGAACTCTGAATACTCCAAAATGACAAATCCAATGTCAATTTGTCTCGCAAAGATTTTAAATATCAAACCAAAGAAGTGGTTGAAGTGTTGGCAAGATTTGAAGCCGAGTATTTGACAACCAAAGACCAACTTAGTGTATTAAATACTAGGGTTCCAAAGACCCTAGAGGTGTTGCAAAAACTTTTGGAGGATTCGATGTCGAAAAGTTTTGGAAAAGAAATGAGAGCGGAGCATTACCATGAGTCTAACTTGGCAATTAGGAATAAAAATGAAGAGTTTGTCATAGCTACATGGGAAAGATTGCTAGTGGCCTTACACATTGGCCTGTGACAGATTTACAGTCAAGTTGCAACAAATAGAGAGAGAGAGAGAGAGAGAGAGAGAGAGAGAGAGAGAGAGAGAGAGAGAGAGAGAGAGAGAGAGAGAGATTTGGTTTGGCTTTGCAGGACCTATGCAAGGAGATTTTGAATGGAATTTTGTGTACTAAATTTTGAATTAAGACATGAAATTTGTGTATGAAGGTTGATGTTTTAGGGTGTAATTTTAATTCAAACCGTAAAAAATTTTAATGTATATCTATATGTATATGTTTTTACGTTTATGTTTATGTTTTTAAATTTTTTATATAAATATTATATTAAAAACAAATGGTTAGTTTTCTATATTCATGATCATTTAAGAGTTTTAAATGGTATATGAAAAGTAAGCATGATATGTTATAACTGATTAAGCATCTTATTAAAAAATATTACGACAAAAAAATTTAAACGTTGAAAAGTAAAGTCATTGTGCACAAAAAAATTTAAACGTTGAAAAGTAAAGTCATTGTGAAAAGTAAAGTCATGATATGGGAACTGTCATTACAGATAAAATCCAATTGGGTATTGGGGTAAGAGTTCAATTGTAGGTTGGTAAGGTAATTGGGATTCCTTTACTTGTAACCGCTTGATTTGATAATAGTGGAGTTTCAGGAGTAGTGATCTGAAAATCACGCAGTGGGGTTTTTGCCGTTAGGGTTTTCCCCATTCGTGAACAAATCACCGTGTTATTTATTTTTCGCTGCTTATTTAGTTTATTGGTGATTTGTTTGTGCTTCCACGCGTTTGCATGATAAATTGATTAATTAATAACTTGGCTAATTAATTAATTGGTTTAATCACAATGGGTCATTCAGTTTGTGGCCTATCAATGAGATCTTGTAGCATACATCAATAATTAGAAGATTTAGCAGGTTGTAGCCAATAGTGGAATTTATAGTTTCTTTTGCAAATTGAGGTGATCACTATTCAAAGAAAGAGAATAGTTTTTCACCCTCTCATTTTGATAATAATTAAAACCCAAACTTTTACCAAATGAAAACCATAAATTCACAAAAAAGAAAATCCTATCCACCAATGAAAATAGAAAGAAAACGGGTACTGGCTTTGTAATAAGCATCATCAGCAACAATGATGATGAAGACACAAAAAAAAGAGAATATAAAAAATGCTTAGATTAACAACTTTATGTGTTATATCATACATTTACCAACAGTAAATTAGGACAAAGTACTGTACCTCTATCAAAATTATCTGTTGACTGCATATGAGTAACTTGGATGCAAAATTTCCTTAGCAACCGAAAAGAACAGAGGATTTTAGTTAATTTGAGATGTCTAATCTCCTTAATGAGAGAAAAGACATAGTGTTGGTTTAATTTTTCTAATGATATTTATTTCTACACTTTTCTATATAAAATACAGCCATGATATGGATTACATCCAATTGAAAATAATTCAAATAGCAAATTAATTAGAATTAAAATAGCCAAAACAATTGGCTAATGAGATAATAACATCCTAATGAGTAATGACAACCAACGTAATCACCTAATCTATTCTACAAAATAGAATGAGTTTATTTCAAATCCAACTACTGCTAATTAAAGGTTTAATTCCCCAATTCACTCTATAGTAGTAAAGGAGAAGAAGATAAAGAAATAAAATCCAAAGTAGTACAACTAAAAGGGAAAAAAGAAAGAAATAAGTTTTATCGATAGTGGTTTCACTGGTTGACCAGTGGTGGCAGACTAGTGAAGGCAGGCCTCTGTTCTTTCTCATCAAGCGTCACTGGGTTTCTTCCCGCAGAGGAAAAAGAGCATAACAAAAAAAGGGAAAAATTGAAAAGAAGAGACAACATATAAGAAGGCAAGTAGACTAGTTACATACTGAACCAGGGTGGGTTTTTAAAAGTTAACATTCCTAAAAACTTACCTTGCAAAATTTTTGGTACTTGTTCTAATGCAATGCCTCAATCACTATGATCTGTGAACTGCAGCCTATGTATCACAACTGCAGGGGGAAAAATTAAATTTTATTTTAATATTTTAATAAAAAAACACTCAAATAACTTGACAAAAACGAACAAAGAGAACATCAAAAACAAAAACATAGAAAGAAGGAATGAAATAAATACCAAATGTAAAAAAAAACAACATATATATAAAAAGTCATGCATGTTGATTTTAAATAGATACCCAAAACTAATGCAACCCAAATAGGCAAAAACAAAACAAAACAAAATATGAAACTGAAATTCATGAAAGCAAAGGAACAAAACCTAGAAACTGAACATTCCTAATAACAATTCAGTTAGAATTTAATACAAAACCCAGAAACTAAAAATTCCTAATATCAATTCATTTAGAATTTGATCTTCTAGGTTGTTTCCCTGATTTCAAATCCCTAAATTGACAGCAAACCTAAAGAAGACAATAGGGTAAGAGATTAAACCAAATCTAACCCATCTATCTGCATAAATTAAACAAAACTACTCCGATCCAAAAAACCTAAATCATTTCAAACCAAAATACCCGAATCATAAATAACACCCAAATGATTCTCCCAAAAAAAAAAAAAAAAAAAAACCCAATTTGTAAAATTAAAAACAGAACTTATGGGCGAAGGCCCTAACGGTGATGACAGAATTGGTTATTCAGACTTGCCGTCTCTCTATCATCCTCTCTCCTTCTGTATCGGCTGATTCCAAATGATGTAACGATCATTCTCTTGTGACTCTAAACTGACTTGATGGCAGAAATCTAATTGGGCAAGTTTGCACTTTGTTGCAGAGAGGAAACAAAACATGGGGCAAACTGCAAAGCAAATCGGCAAGGAAGGGTCTTTCTTTTGGCCGGCTTGTGTTTAAGAGCATCCACAGCAATGGAGCTAAAAATATAGCTATTTAGCACAACAAAAAGTTACTTTATCTATTTTACCTACTCACATGCTGCAGCAGTGGATCTATTTTAGCTTTTAACACAATAAAATAATATAAACATCACAATAAAATAATATATCTACTACAATAAAATAATATATCCACTACAATAAAATAATATATCAATTACAATAAACAACAATCACAACCACCTGCAACTGCTACCGCTGCCACTACCACCACCACTACCGTCGCCGCCACCAACGCCGCCGCTAACTCTTTTGCCTCCTCCGTCGCCGCCACCACATGATAGAATAATATATTCTCTACAATAAACAACAATCATAGCCATTGCCACTACCACTGTCACTACCACCACCGCCACCACCACCATCAAAAAAACTATTTTTCTTCTCCTTCTTCTTCTTCTTTTTTTTTTTTTTTTTTTTTTCCTCTTTGTTTTTCTCATCCACACACATACTCCTCTTATCTCATCCACCCTCAGCCACACCTTTTAACTTTCAACCATTTCTTATTTTTTTATTGTTTTATCTTTTTGTTACTTTTTCTCCTTATCTCCTCCATTTATTCAATGTTCTCTCTTTATTTCTTTGTCCAACCAAGCTTCAATTCCGCTCAGCCCAACTAAAGCAATGCCACTAGGTCCACCACTACGCTTCTATCAACCTTTGGTTCATGGTTTGTTTGTTTGTTTGTTTGTTTGTTTGTTTTTTTTTTTTTTTTTTTTTTTTTTTGGGTTCAAAGGAAAAAATTGCAGAAGAAACCATTTTGGCTGTGGATTTTGCCAATGTTTGCCTCTTCTTCTTTTTTCCCTAGTAGTGGTGGGTTTGATGAGCGTGGGTGTGGTTGGGTTTGTGACTAATGTGGTGGTGGTGGTGGTGGAGGTGGTGATTGATATTGGTGGTGTTGGGTTTAATGAGTGTGGGTATGGTTGGATTTGTGACTAATGTGGTGGAGGAGGTGGTGGGGGTTGCCGTGGTTGGAGCTAGGTCTGTGGTGGCGTGTGTCGGCAGTGTGGGTCAGGGGGGCGACGGTGTGAGAGGTCTGAAAGTTGAGAGAGAGAGTTGAGAGATTGTGAGAGTTCTGAGAAGAAAAGAAAAAGAAAAAAATAAAAAGAAAGGAAAAATAATATTTTAATCCGGTTGGAGGAATTTTTTTTTTTTTTTTAGCTCTCAGCTATAGTGCATATCCATAGATAGATGTGCACTATAGCAATGAACCCAAAAAATAGATTTAGCTCCACTGCTGTGTGGCTGTTTTTGGTGTTTTGATGGAGCTAAAATAGCTATATAGCTATTTAGCTCAACTGCTGCAAGTACTCTAACAAATGGAAACAGCAAATGCTTTTTTTGTCTAACGTTTGGTTTGAGTCTTTTATTTTATTTATTTATTGTGAGATGCTTTCAAATGGTGTTGTAGAAGTAAAAGTTAAAATTTTAAGATTATTGAAATGATGCAACGTGCGGCTCTTTTAACTTAAAGTTATATACGTGGTAGTATTTTAAGAGGCCATTTTTCCTAACATGGCAACACCTTTTTAAAGGCTTCTGCTATTATATATAATATTAGATCTGCTACTTCGCAAATACCATGCCAAATTAAGCTCTTTTTTTTGGGGGGGTGGGGGGGGGGGGGGGGTCCAACGTATGTGAGATTAGGAATTAAAGAAATCAAAAATTTAAATAAATAAATAAATAAAAGAAACTAGTGAGTTATCATAAAGTTTAAAAAAAAAAAAAAAAAATAGTTGGAACGTGGTCGAGGAAAATATAAAGTGGATTGAGAAGTTTTATTTTAATTTTAATTTTTGGATAAGTTTGTTTTGAAAACATGAATTAGTAGAAGAGTGTCCTATTTTGTAGGCATTTTACGTGGAGTTTGAGATATATTTTTACCAGGTTGTTCTCAAGTATTGTCCTTATTAAACCTAGGGTCTAGGGGTATTTCTGAACCACATAAAAGTTCAATCCAAACGCAAAATTCTCTTATAGAGAGTATAAATAAGGGAAGAGAATACCATTTTTTTTAATAAAATAAAATCCTGCTAGTTAGCAATATATGTATATATATATATATATATGATTGGATCCTATTAACATATGCCTTTTATAAAATAAATAAATAAATAATTAAATAATTAAAAAAACTGTAAAAAAAGTGTTAGCTACCTTTTCATCTTTTCATAAAAAATTTTAAAAATAGTTTACTAATGTATAGCCTATGTTAATAAAACCCTATATTATATATATATATATATATATACACCAAAATATTTTTATTAAGACTAAATTAATTTAGGCCCATACTTATCCCAAGCAAAAAATATTAGGCCAATAAAGGCCTACAAAGTCAGCCCAAATTTAGAGAAAATATAACAATTTAGAAGCATTCACCCACAAGGCTCTCTCTCTCTCTCTCTCTCTCTCTCTCTCTCTCTCTCTCTCTCTCTCTCTCTCTCTCTCTCTCTCTCTCCTTGATCTGCATAAAATGGCAGCACCAGAGCATTTGTTCAACCTTCGAAACAACTTCTACCTAGCTAGGAGCATACCAGGCAGCCATCAACAACAACGTCCCAAACTTCAATGAAGTTAGATATGAGTAAAGTTTATAATAGGGTTTAATGGATATTTCTTGAAAAGTTGATGGTTAAAATGAGTTTCCATGCATGGTGGATTGGTTTGATTATGGAATGCATCAATTCTGTTTCATACTCAATAGTAGTGAATGGTGAGCCTAGAGGTAACATCAAACCATTTAGAAGAATTAGACAAAGTGACCCACTATCCCCCTCTCTTTTCCTACTCTATTCAAAAGGCCTTAATGGGTCAATAAAAAAGGCAATGTATGAGGGAATGATGATGAAGGGTTTTTCTTTGTGTGAATACATATGGTGACGAAATGGTGACGAAACAACATTCGTCACCTAAGCCCCATTACAGAATGTATTTGTGACAAAAATGTTTCGTCACCACCAATAAAAAAATGATAAGTGACGAAATTTTTTTGTCACCAATAAAAAATGATAGGTGACAAAAGTTTTTCGTCACCTAATATTTTCGTCGCTAAACCTTATTTTTAGTGACAGAATATTTTGTCACCAAATGTTTTTTTTTTTTTTTTCCAATTTCAATAAATTAGGTGACGAAGTTTTGCGTCACTGATTGTTTTTTTTTTTTTTTTTTTTTCAATAGATTGGGTGACAAATTATTTCGTCACCAATTTTATTTTTTTTATGAATATTCTTTATATTTACTTGTCATTACATTAACCTGTTCATTTCTAACCAAATCCATAAAAAAAACATCCATACAATCTAAAAATGCAATAAAGATTATCACAAAGTAATTACAACAATTTATATACAAATGATGTCTTAGCTTTCAAACTTTACACAAAATTATTTGAGTTCAAGTAGTCCCTCAAGAGCTATCTTTTTGCCACCAATCTCATATCTGCACAAGTATAAAGGAAAACACATCAACAACAAACTAGACTGCAAACCTATATCCTTGATAAGATGCACTACAACAAAAAAAGATTATTATTAGTAAGACAATGCAGAAAAAGTTCACGAAATACCCAATAATAAACTAGACAAAATAATCATAATGCAACATCATATGAAGTCAAACTATCAAAGAAAGAAGACCCACAACATTCTCATCAAATAAAAACCAAACCCACATTACAAACCATGGAAAAATCATAAAGAATGCAGAAAAATCCCAATTAAAAACAAAACAAATAAAGTGAAATCCAAAACAAAAACCCAGCCACCATCATAAACACAAACCCAACCACCACAACGAATAAAAAATCTAGCCAACACTATTAAAAAAAAAAAAAAAAAAAAAAAAAAAAAAAAAAAAAAAAAAAAAAACTAGCCACCACCATTAAACAAAACCACAACCACCACCATAAACAAAAAACCCAGCCATCACAATAAACAAAAAAACTCAACCACCACCATAAACAAAAAACCCTCCACCACTATTAAACAAAAAAACACAGCCACCACCATTAACACAAAAACTCAGCCACTACCATAAATAAAAAACCCAACCACCATCATTAAACAAAAAGCATAACCACCACCATTAACACAAAAACCCAATCACCACCATTAAACAAAAAGCATAGCTACCACCATAAACATAGTCACTACCATAAACAAAAAACCAGCCATCACAATAAACAAATAACCCACTACCAACATTAAACAAAAAACTCAACCACCACCATAAACACAAAAACCCAACTACACAATAAACAAAAAATCCAGCCACCATCATTAACACAAAACCCACCACCACCATTAAACAAAAATCCAACCACTACAAACAAAAAACCTACCACCACCATTAAACAATATAGCAACATATACCATATACAAGCCCCAATACTAATGCTTTTAGGCAGGAAAATAAAACACTAACCAAGGTGTGTTCTAGTTAGTAGATGAGCTCCCCCCACTGTGACAAATGTCACTGTCACCCTTGCTTCTCAAATATTGTATGATGCAATCCATCTTCTCCTCCAACCTGAAGTTTGCATCCTGAAACTCTTCTACTCGACCCTCCAGCCTGTAGTTTGCATCCTGGAGCTCTTCTACTCGACCCTCAAGTTGTTGAGTATACTAAGTTGAGGAAAATGAGGCAAGCGTCTTAAGAGATGAGAAAGGCCTCATGCCAAGTCCCTTTACATAGCCAGATCTCTGGCTTAGGAACCATCATAGATATCTCCTCTTCGGTCAAAGGTTGTGCTTCAGGAGTGCTACAATGCTCATCTTGTACTCTCAACATCTCTTGCTGTCATTTCAAATAATAGAAACCATCAGAAATACATATGTTCTAATTTTGCAAACATATATAGAATAAAAATACATATATTCTAGTTTTGCAAACTCAAGGCATGTACTAATATACATACATATGTATGTTCGCAATCAGGGTGTACCCACTGTTTTGTCTTTGAATTGAAGTGGGTATCATAGTAGAGTTGTGCTAGCTTAGGAATATGACCTTCATTTTTCTGTCTCTGATCAGTTTGCTTTCCAATGTTAGAAGACAAGTTAATTAATTACAACAAGTAATATACTAAGCTTTTGAAAAATTGAAATAACACACCGCCTCATCCACCCTAACTGCAAGCAACTTGCTTCCACAAAAGGGCATGTTAAGGACACAATTGACAATGAATAACCCATAGTCCTGCTATTCTAAATTAAGTAAAGGTAATGAGAAAAACTAAGTACAATAAGGCTATGTAAACATCTTTCTATTCTAAATTAAGTACAAGGCAATGAGAAAAATTAAGTACAATAAGGCCAAACGTAATAGGGATATCAACTTACATTTGATTGTTTCGGACTCACAGGCCTAAAGGGTCTGCTAAGAATCACCCTTCAATTTGTCTGAATCTGAACCACTGGCATTATAACCTACCATATACCAACATATGAACTTTTAATTAAAAGAACAACAACCGAAAAAAAATAAGATGTAAATTCAGAAGACGTGTATGCAGCATTGACACAGAGCTCATCTGAAAAGTAGACAACATTTAGAAGACGTGTAAATTACCAATCAAAAAAACAAATGAATTAAAATGAAACAGCCACAAGACTTGTCCACAACAAGCAGCGCAAACAACATAATAAGAAAGGTGAACAATACAAGGCCTAAGGAAAAAAGTTGTGCATACCACAAACTTCTTAATTCAATACTTTCAGGAAAGAGGCCTAGAATAAAGCAAGGATTATAATATCATATGTTATATACCAAAATTTGTCTTAGAAGGTGTGGTTTTAACTTGAAAATACCCCCCCCCCCCCCCCCTTATGCTCTCACTACACTTTAAACAGATTAAATTTATTAATTTAATTTAAATTTACATAAAGCTCTATTGCCAAAGTTCCAATACGATTAAATTACTATTTACATGAAAATTTTATATTTAAAAGTTTGGAAAATCTGAAAAGAAATTAAACCTATTTATTTAAATAGGTTTGCTCATCTCCCACAATTTATAGTTTTAATAAAATGAATTGATCTTATTTTAGATATGAATTTTAATTAATCTGTGCACTACTAGTGAAATTATATATCCAAACACCTTATAAATAAATAAGAACAAACTATTATATAGATTTTTATTTTTAAAAAAAAAAAAAGCGTACAATACAATCTCCAAATACCAAGGTTTTTGCTAATTCCTGATAACTCAATATATTAAACACATACACGTACACAACACTAGACAATGTTAAGGATCCATAGAGCAAATAATTACTATTCATGTACAGAAATTGTTGGGCAATCAATCAAAAGGCAAATATTGCTATTACTATGCAAAGACTTCAAAAATAATCCCAAAATCCATACTTTAAAAAGGCACACACAAAAAATCAGATCTGATGTTTAACTTTATAAACTTTTGGAGAGCGAGGATTGATGAGAGAGAGCTTACCAGTCTTTTTGGGAGAGGCTGAGAGGCGTGGGTCTGTCTATGGGCGGAGAAAGAGAGAGTAACAGTGTTTTGTTTACACAAATAAAGATGAGTAAATCTTACCAAAAATACTTAAATGCTGTTACTCATATCCCTCCTTAAAGATTTTATTACGTGGCTTTTTTATCATAAATAAAAGTATATTTTTAAAATTAAGTAGTCATATAGAAAAATTTTAAGAGAAAAACTTAAGCAACAGTACTAAAAATACTATACATAAATTTTATCTAATAAAAAATAATGAAAAAAAAAAAAAAAGAAACCAAAAAAAAATTTAGAACCTGCCTGAAAATTGTTCACCACGCGCAAAAAGAAATAAAAAAAATTCACTTCGCGCTGTTCACTACTCAAAAGAAAAAACTGACCTCTACACTTAGTTTACAAAGTGTGTGCTTCACTGCTTTGCTATTCTGCTGGTGCTATTTGTATACACTACAAATCAATGAGAGCCACACCTTTAATTTTTAGTTTTTAATATAGAATGAATGAGAGCCACATAATTTTGTTATTCTTTTAAGCATTTACTTTTAGATTTTGTCTTACTTGCAACACTGTATATTACACTTTTTTTATTTTTTGGGTTAGGTGTACATTGTACTACTACTTTCCTAAAACATTATTATATATATATATATTACCACAACAACTTGATAATTATGATCTAGCTTTGTTATTCACAGAATTTGGTTTTTTTTTTCTTCTTATGATAATTATGATTAGGAAAAAAAAGTAATTTTAATTAATTAAGTGAATAAATTTAAAAAGTACTTAATTTTTCTCTAACATTAATTCATTAACATATATATATATACACACATATAAATAAATAATAAACATTTTATTCTTAAGATTACAATTCAACATATGTGATGGTCTATTTTGAAGAAAAATAATTAAATCTTTTTTTTTTGATAAAAAAAATAATTAAATCTAAACGAAAAGTATCACTAAAAAAATTTACACCACTCAATAACTTATTATTGAATGCATATTTTGAAAATCCAACCGTTAAATTACATGATCTATATGTTTTTAACATGCATGCCAATCGGGTGTAATTTACCATTTGATCTTGCAACTCATCTTTTATGCGTTATTTTAAACTACAAAAACTTGAATTTAGACAATTGATTGATGACATGCTTATTAATTTTTGATCACCTTGAAATTTTGAAAGCATGAAAAATATATGAATATAATGTAATTCAACGGTAGATTTGTCAAAATTCACATTGAATTAAGAAATATAGGGCTGAGCTCAAGTTACACCTGATGTTACTCTAAAAAATATTACACCACACAATAACTTATTATTTAATTCATATTTTGAAAATCCAACTGTTGGATTACATGGTTTATATATTCTTAACATGCATGCCAATTTTCATGCAATCGAGTATAATTTACCATTTGATCTTCAAACTCATCTTTTATACGTTATTTTAAACTACAAAAACTTGAATTTAGACAATTGATTGATGACATGCCTATTAATCTTTGATCACCTTAAAAATTTGAAAGCATGAAAAATATATGAAGATAATGTAATCTAACAGTAGATTTGTCAAAATACACATCAAATTAAGAAATATAGGGCTGAGTTCAAGTTATACCTGATGTTACTTTAAAAAATGTTATACCACCCAATAACTTATTATTGAATTCATATTTTGAAAATCCAACCGTTGGTTATACGTTCTATAAGATCTTAATATGCATGCCAATTTTCATGCCAATCGAGTATAATTTACCATTTTATCTCTAAACACATCTTTTATACGTTATTTTAAACTACAAAAACTTGAATTTAGAAAATTGATTAATGACATGGCTATAAATCTTTGATCACCTCGAAATTTTGTAAGCATGAACAATATATGAAGATAATGTAATCTAACGATAGATTTGTCAAAATTCACATCAAATTAAGAAATATAGGGCTAAGTTCAAGTTATACCTAATGTTACTCTAAAAAATGTTACGTCATCCAATAATTTATTATTAAATTCATATTTTAAAAATCTAACCGTTGGATTACATTTTTTATATGTTCTTAACATGCATGCCAATTTTTATGCCAATCGGGTGTAATTTACCATTTGATATTTAAACTCATCTTTTATACGTTATTTTAAACTACAAAAAATTGAATTTAAACAATTGATTGATGACATGCCTATTAATCTTTGATCACCTTGAAATTTAGTAAGCACGAAAACTATATGAAAATAATGTAATCTAACTGTAAATTTATCAAAATTCACATTGAATTAAGAAATATAGGGTTGGGTTCAAGTTACATATGATGTAACCCTAAAAAATGTTACACCACCCAATAACTTATTATTGAATTCATATATTGACAATCCAACTGTTGGATTACACATTCTATATGTTCTTAACATGCATACCAATTTTCTTGCCAATCGAATGTAGTTTACCGTTTGATCTTTAAACTCATCTTTTATGGGTTGTTTTAAACTATAAAAACTTGAATTTAATCAATTGATTGATGACATGCCTATTAATCTTTGATCACCTTGAAATTTTGTAAGCATGAAAAATATATAAGGATAATGTAATCTAACGGTAAATTTGTCAAAATTCACATTGAATTTAGAAATATAGGGCTGGGTTCAAGTTAAACCTGATGTTATTCTAAAAAATGTTACACCACCCAACAACTTATTATTGAATTCATATTTTAAAAATCCAACCGTTGGATTATACGTTCTATAAGATCTTAATATGCATGCCAATTTTCATGCCAATCGGGTATAATTTACCATTTGATCTCTAAACACATCTTTTATACGTTATTTTAAACTACAAAAACTTGAATTTATACCTAATGTTACTCTAAAAAATGTTACGTCATCCAATAACTTATTATTGAATTCATACTTTAAAAATCCAACCGTTGGATTACATTTTCTATATGTTCTTAACATGCATGCCAATTGGGTGTAATTTACCATTTGATATTTAAACTCATCTTTTATACGTTATTTTAAACTACAAAAAATTGAATTTAAACAATTGATTGATGACATGCCTATTAATCTTTGATAACCTTGAAATTTAGTAAGCACGAAAAATATATGAAAATAATGTAAACTAATGCTAGATTTATCAAAATTCACATTGAATTAAGAAATATAGGGTTGGATTCAAGCTACATATGATGTAACTCTAAAAAATGTTACACCACCCAATAACTTATTATTGAATTCATATATTGACAATCCAACTGTTGGATTACACATTCTATATGTTCTTAACATGCATGCCAATTTTCTTGCCAGTCAGATGTAGTTTACCATTTGATCTTTAAACTCATCTTTTATGGGTTGTTTTAAACTATAAAAACTTGAATTTAATCAATTGATTGATGACATGCCTATTAATCTTTAATCACCTTCAAATTTTGTAAGCATGAAAAATATATGAGGATAATGTAATCTAACGGTAGATTTGTCAAAATTCACAATGAATTTAGAAATATAGGGCTGGGTTCAAGTTATACCTGATGTTACTCTAAAAAATGTTACACCACCCAACAACTTATTATTGAATTCATATTTTGAAAATCCAACCGTTGGATTACATGTTCTATATGTTATTAACATGCACGCCAATGTTCATGCCAAGCGGGTGTAATTTAACATTTTATCTTTAAACTCATCTTTTATACGTTATTTTAAACTACAAAAACTTGAATTTAGACAATTGATTAATGACATACCTATTAATCTTTGATCACCTTGAAATTTTGTAAGCATGAATAATATATGAAGATAATGTAATTTAACGGTAGATTAGTCAAAATTCTCATCGAATTAAGAAATATAAGGCTAAGTTCAAGTTATACCTATTGTTACTCTAAAAAATGTTACACTATCTAATAACTTATTATTGAATTCATATTTTGAAAATCCAACCGTTGGATTACATTTTCTATATGTTCTTAATATGCATGCCAATTTTCATGTCAACCGGGTATAATTTACCATTTGATATTTAAACTCATCTTTTATATGTTATTTTAAACTACAAAAATTTGAATTTAAACAATTGAATGATGACATACCTATTAATCTTTGATCACCTTGAAATTTTGTAAGCATGAAAAATATATGAAGATAATGTAATTTAACGGTAGATTTGTCAAAATTCACATTGAATTAAGAAATATAGGGCTGGGTTCAAGTTACACATGATGTAACTCTGTTAATGCTCATTTTTGCAAATCTGTACCCAAAGGCCCATAAGGAAGAAAGGCTAATAAGAAGCAAGGCCCAAAGACCCACCAAGAAGACCGAAGAGCAAAGAAAGAAGTGCAAGTGAAAGCCATCTACTGCAAAATACAGATCTGCTGTAGAATACAGTTCTTCAGCGAAATACAGATCTGCCGTAGAATACAGTTCTTCAGCGAAATACAGATCTGCTGCAGAATACAGTTCTCTGGTAGGATGGCTTTGGCAGATGAAAATAAATTGGGCCCAATGCCCTTTTGATCCAGTCAACATTATTTGGCCCACAAAGGTCCAAATCCTTTTGTATAAGAAAATAGGCATGAAAACTGAAATGATGAAGCATGATGAAAAGAAACAAGGAACGACAGGAAGTGTTAGCAGCAGGAATTGCGTGAAGAGAGAGTCAAACTAAAGGAAACGACAAATGCAACAGGAATCGCATGAAGAAATAAGACAAAAATACGCAGCAGACAAAACAGAACTAATCTACTACGGCAGGAATGGCGTGGGAGACAAAAACAAAAGACAGTGGAGCAAGCACAGAAGGGCCAAGGCACCACCAACCTGTACCCAGCCAATACAAGGGAGGTGGGCCCACGGTCAACGAGATTCAGAGGGCGTGGTTTGGTGGTGGGGGGAAAAGGGGGTCTATATTTGGTTTCCTGCCATAACTTCTTTTGGGATATATACCTTGCTGGGATGGTATCTTACCCAAAAGAAGTAATAGATGGTTGGGACCACTGATGCATGCCATAGAGCTAGGTAGAGAGGTAGAGGTATACAGCAGGAACAAACAAAATGGAATTTTGTCGTGGAATAAGTAATGGTGCAGCTGACCTATTCTGAGCAATGACAGGGGCAACCAACAGGTGGATGGGTAATCTTGAAAGGATGCCCACAACAAACCAAAAACAGTTGGTGAAGCCCTAGGGGTAAAAGGGAGAAATCCCATTGAATTAGCTCACTATAAAAAGGAGGTAACCACGGCAGAAAAGAGGAGACCAAAAACGGAGGACGGAGAGAGGAAAAAACAGGGGAATGAGTAAAAAAACAGGGGAAGAAGAAAAACACCCAGAGGGGAGAAAAAGAAAGAAGGAAAGAAAGAAAAAGAAGAGAGAAAACGCGGTAGGAATAGGGGCATGCATCAATAGACCATCTTTTCCCTCCCTCTTAACAAACTCACTCTTTGAAATCTCTAAAAATAATAGCTAGTAACCATTTAGGCCTATTCTCCAAAATGAACAACTTTTATGGCAGGAGCCCATGATAAGGTTGTTGAAGTTGGAGTTTGGATTCCTTCTTGGTTTACTTATTCTATGGGCAAATTTATTACTTAATTTTGATTGCAAATATATTTGATTTCTCTCATTATAACTTATATCTGCCGTATTTAGTCATCCTGCTGTAGCACGTTTTTATCACATCTGCCGCATCAGTTGTCCTGCTGTGGTGTCTTTACTTACTGTACTTGTTATTCTGCTGTAGTACATTTTTTATTATATTTACCGTGTTAATTATTATACAAGCTAAACCATTTCCTGCCGAAGCTTTCTTCTTTATTTGTTGTTACGTATTTTACTGTTGACACAAGCTAATCATTATCCTGCCATAAGTATATATATACATATACATCGTTTCTCATGTTCTGAAAAAATATATTTTATATATGTATATGTGAATACGTATAAGTATATATACTCATATATCTATGTATATATTTGAGAATATGCTAACCCATTTAAACTAATATTTGTTTGATGGGTATTTTCTTTGGATTTTAGATTTCTTTATGCGCAGGAAGTAGAAAAGTGTTTCTGCAGTAAAAACAAAGAGTGGTCATTCACGTTGTAGAAGGCTTTAAAGCACGGCAGATGGCTTTAAAGCACAGCAGACAGCTTTAAAGCACAACAGACAGCTTTAATGCATAGCAAACAACTCTATTGCACAAGACTTTAAAGCACGGCAAGAAGCTTTAAAGCATGACAGGAAGCTTTAAAGCACATCAGGAAGCTTTACTACACAGTAGTAAGCTTTATCGCACAGCAGGCAGCTTCACTGCATAGCAGAAACTTTTATTGCACGGCAGATGGTTTTACTACACGGTAGAAAGTTTTGCTGCACAGTAGAAAAGTTAGACCTTGGCAGAAACCGAAGAATAGTTCATTCTGCAGCAGGAAAGTCAATCTTGTGGCAGAAACTGAAGAAAAGTTCCCGCGGCAGAAAGAGGGGATAAGCCCACTTTGCAGTATCTTCCCTTAGACTTGGACACAACGTTTGCGCACAAGCCGGCCCAAGTTGAGTTCCAGTTGGACCGGTCTCAACTTCCTTACTCAGAATACTCGGGCCTACTACCGCGGTAGGCAGCCCAGCCCAAAGCACAACACAACGAAAAGGCCCCTACAAACTCTAAAAAATGTTACACCACCCAATAACTTATTATTGAATTCATATATTGACAATCCAACCGTTGGATTACACATTCTATATGTTCTTAACATGCATGCCAATTTTTTTGCCAATCGGATGTATTTGATCTTTAAACTCATCTTTTGTGCGTTGTTTTAAACTACAAAAATTTGAATTTAATCAATTGATTGATGACATGCCTATTAATATTTGATCACTTTGAAATTTTGTAAGCAGGAAAAATATACGAGGATAATGTAATCTAACGGTAGATTTGTCAAAATTCACGTTGAATTTAGAAATATAGGCCTGAGTTCAAGTTACACCTGATGTTATTCTAAAAAATGTTACACCACCCAATAACTTATTATTGAATTCATATTTTGAAAATCCAACCGTTGGATTACATGTTCTATATGTTATTAACGTGCATGCCAATGTTCATGCCAAGCGGGTGTAATTTACCATTTGATCTTTAAACTCATCTTTTATACGTTATTTTAAACTACAAAAACTTGAATTTAGAAAATTGATTGATGACATGCCTATTAATCTTCGATCATCTTGAAATTTTGTAAGCATGAAAAATATATGAAGATAATGTAATCTAATGCTGGATTTGTCAAAATTCACATCGAATTAAGAAATATAGAGCTGGATTCAAGTTACACCTAATGTTACTCTAAAAAATTTTACACTACCCAATAACTTATTATTGAATTCATATTTTAAAAATCCAACCGTTGGATTACATATTCTATATGTTCTTAAGATGCATGCCAATTTTCATGCCAATCGGATGTAGTTTACCATTTGATCTTTAAACGCATCTTTTATACGTTATTTTAAACTACAAAAATTTGAATTTAGACAATTGATTGATGACATGCCTATTAATCTTTGATCACCTTGAAATTTTGTAAGCATGAAAAATATATGAGGATAATGTAATCTAACGGTTGATTTGTCAAAATTTACAATGAATTTAGAAATATAGGGTTGGGTTCAAGTTACACCTGATGTTACTCTAAAAAATGTTACACCACCCAACAACTTATTATTGAATTTATATTTTGAAAATCCAACCGTTGGATTACATGTTCTATATGTTATTATGCACGCCAATGTTCATGCCAAGCGGGTGTAATTTAACATTTTATCTTTAAACTCATCTTTTATCTATTATTTTAAAGTACAAAAATTTGAATTTAGACAATTGATTGATGACATGCCTATTAATCTTTAATCACCTTGAAATTTTGTAAGCATGAACAATACATGAAGATAATGTAATCTAACGGTAGATTTGTCAAAATTCACATCGAATTAAAAAATATAGGGCTGAGTTCAAGTTATACCTAATGTTACTCTAAAAAATTTTACACCACCCAATAACTTATTATTGAATTCATATTTTGAAAATCCAACTATTGGATTATACGTTCTATATGATCTTAACATGTATGCCAATTTTCATGCCAATCGGGTGTAATTTACCATTTGATCTTTAAACGCATCTTTTATACATTATTTTAAACTACAAAAACTTGAATTTAGACAATTGATTGATGACATGCCTATTAATCTTTGATCACCTTGAAATTTTGTAAGCATGAAAAATATATGAAGATAATGTAGTCTAACGGTAGATTTGTCAAAATTCCCTTCGAATTAAGAAATATAGGGCTGGGTTTAAGTTACACTTGATGTAACTCTAAGAAATGTTACACCATCCAATAACTTATTATTGAATTCATATTTTGAAAATCCAACCATTGGATTACACGTTCTATATGTTCTTAACATGAATGCTAATTTTCTTGCCAATCGGATGTAGTTTACCATTTGATCTTTACACTCATCTTTTATGCGTTATTTTAAACTACAAAAACTTTAATTTAAATAATTGACTGATGACATGCCTATTAATCTTTGATCACCTTGAAATTTTGTAAGCATGAAAAATATATGAAGATAATGTAATCTAATGGTAGATTTGTCAAAATTCACTTCAAATTAAGAAATATAGTGCTGGGTTTAAGTTACACTTGATGTAACTCTAAAAAATGTTGCACCACCCAATAACTTATTATTGAATTCATATTTTGGAAAACCAACCGTTGGATTACATGTTCTATATGTTATTAACATGCATGCCAATGTTCATGCCAAGCGGGTGTAATTTACCATTTGATCTTCAAACTCATCTTTTATACGTTATTTTAAACTACAAAAACTTGAATTTAGAAAATTGATTGATGACATGCCTATTAATCTTCGATCATCTTGAAATTTTGTAAGCGTGAAAAATATATGAAGATAATGTAATCTAACGGTAGATTTGTCAAAATTCACATCGAATTAAGAAATATAGAGCTGGGTTCAAGTTACACCTGATGTTACTTTAAAAAATGGTACATTACCCAATAACTTATTATTGAATTCATATTTTGAAAATCCAACCGTTGGATTACATGTTCTCTATGTTCTTAACATGCATGCCAATTTTCATGCCAATCAGATGTAGTTTACCATTTGATCTTTAAACTCATTTTTTATCTGTTTTTTTAAAGTACAAAAACTTGAATTTAGAAAATTAATTGATGACATGCCTATTAATCTTTGATCACCTTGAAATTTTGTAAGCATGAACAATATACGAAGATAATGTAATCTAACGGTAGATTTGTCAAAATTCACATCGAATTAAGAAATATAGCGCTGAGTTCAAGTTATACCTAATGTTACTCTAAAAAATTTTACACCACCCAATAACTTATTATTGAATTCATATTTTGAAAATCCTACTATTGGATTATACGTTCTATATGATCTTAACATGTATGCCAATTTTCATGTCAATCGGGTGTAATTTACCATTTGATCTTTAAACGCATCTTTTATACGTTATTTTAAATTACAAAAACCTGAATTTAGACAATTGATTGATGACATGCCTATTAATCTTTAATCACCTTGAAATTTGTAAGCGTGAAAAATATGTGAAGATAATGTAATCTAACGATAAATTTGTCAAAATTCACTTCCAATTAAGAAATATAGGGCTGGGTTTAAGTTACACTTGATGTAACTCTAAAAAATGTTACACCACCCAATAACTTATTATTGAATTCATATTTTGAAAATCCAACTGTTGGATTACACGTTCTATATATTCTTAACATGAATGCTAATTTTCTTGCCAATCGGATGTAGTTTATCATTTGATCTTTAAACTCATCTTTTATGCGTTATTTTAAACTGCAAAAACTTTAATTTAAATAAGAGCAAGGATTTGCTGCAAACAAGGTTGCAGCACTTCCTGCTTAATGGTATATGTGTCATAAAATTAGAGTGACACCTGTCCGTTAGAAATTTAATGAATAACGTCTGTTAAGCTCTTAATTTATTTCTCTCACACGAAGACAAACTCCTTCCCTCTCTTCAAGACCCCATATATGTACTCCTTTCTCTCTCTTCTTCCTCCTTCTCAAATACCCAGCCCCAAAAACCAAATCAAAATAAAAATTTCTCTCTATCTCTTCAAAAATAATTGATTGTTTATGATGATTAATCCTAATGAATGGAGCAAAGGGTCACATTTCATAAGATGATATATTGCTACCTAAAACCCAAAGCCTCCATGGCCAAAACACAGGTAATCGAAGCTCCATGGCTCCACCACAAACCAGCATGGCCGAACCTTTAAGAGCTCACCCACCACCGGTGGTGGTCTTCTCCTCTTCCTCTGTTTTTATTTTCGGTCTATTTTTCTGTGTATGGCTGAAAAATCTCTACATTTGTTTGGTTGGTTATGGGTTTGAGAATTTGGTATTTTGTTTAAGGATTTGAAAAATGGAGGTTCTTGTTTGGGCATGGATTTTTTTTTTCAAAATTAATCTATCTGTGGGTTTTGGGTAGGCTGAAAAAAATGGGTTTTGATTTGGGTTTGTCGGCTGTGATTTGTATGTATGTGAATCTAAGCATGTGTGTACAATTATTTTTGAAGAGAGAGAGAGAGATTTGTATTTTGATTTGGTTTTGTGGGGGCTAGGTATCTGAGAAGTGAGAAGAACGCAAGAGGAGGAGGAAGGAGTGAGAGAGAGATATTTATTGTTGGTATAAGGAAATTTATGACATTCAATTTGCGAAAGAAAATTCAGCACTGTGGACTCCAGTCTTGAGGAATCTATTGGTATTTGGATCTGGCACCTCATGATTTAATGCAGTCAAGCCTTCTTAACTCAACCTTGGATGATAAGAATCTCTCTGAGCTTCCAAAATTTAAGTTGCTGTTGAAAAAACTGGTCACTATGGACTATGGAGGTCGTCCAATGGACATCTCCTTGAAATACATACAACTATACATGGATGAGTTTGAGAATGAAAAGAGTATGCCTGGAGGCTCTTTGGGTAACAAAGCAGCAGAAGACCCATGACAATAACTGAACATAACAGCGTAGGAAGGAGAGAGGAGTGCGTTGATGAGTTAACAGATGTTATTTATTAAATTAGTAACTGACAAGTGTCACTCTAATTTTTTGACACGTATACCATTATGCAGGAAGTGCTGCAACCTTGTTTGCAGCAAATCCTCACTCTTTAAATAATTGACTGATGACATGCCTATTAATCTTTGATCACCTTGAAATTTTTTAAGAATGAAAAATATATGAAGATATTGTAATCTAACGGTAGATTTATCAAAATTCACATCGAATTAAGAAATATAGGGCTGAGTTCAAATTATACATGATTGGTGTAATTCTAGAGATTTGCTTATTTTATAGATTTTGGGATATTTTGGTTATTTTAGTGGGTTTTTAGCATAATTGGTGATTTTAGAGATTGTAGGAGTATGTTGGTTATTTTAAAGGTTTCATGGGTATTTTGCTTATTTTAGAGATTTTGATGATATATTGGTCATTTTAGTGGTTTTTGAGCATATTTGGTAATTTTATAAAAATCGGCTTTGGGTAGGGTGTGGATATCTATGAATAAACATACCAGGTAACAATTGGGTATGGATACTAATTAGGTAAGGTAATCGGATATCCAAGAATAAATTAATTGGCTTGGGTATATATGGGTATACCCTGCCCATGGCCATCCTTAATTATTTGTAAACAATAGGTGACGCACACTTATTTTGTCACCAAAAACACGTCCATCTTAATATTGGATGACGAATTTGGAATTTCTTCACCTCCGGTTAGTCTTTGGTTAAACAATAGGTGACGAAAATTTATTTCTTCACCAAAAACACCTACATCCTAATATTGGGTGACGAATTTGGAATTTCGTCACCTCTGGTAAGTCTTTGGTGACGCAAATATTTCGTCACCCTAGGTTTACCTTTTTTCATGACCTATAGTGACGAAACAAATATTTCGTCGCCAATTTGTACATCTTTGGTGATGAAATATTGATTTCATCACCAATTGGTACTTCTTTGATGATGAAATCAATATTTCGTCACCAATTTTAAATTTTTTATAATATTTTGTGACAAATTCTTCTTTTCCTCACTAAATGTTATCATTTGGTGACGAAATTGTTTATCCTCGCCATATTTCGTCACCATAGCCCACTTTTGTTGTAGTGATAGTTTGCTTTTTTACAAAGCTGAATTGGGTGATGTGCAAACTATTCAAGATATCCTAACTCAGTATGAAGTAGCTTTTGGGTCAGCAAGTGAATAGAGAGAGGACCAATTTATTCTTTGGCAAATCTATGATGGAAGTATCAAGAAATACTATTAAAGATTTCTTAGGGGTCCTAGAAATTAAGGGGTATGAGAAATACTTACAACTACAGGCAATTTTGGGAAAAAATAAGAGAGCAAGTCTCAATTATATAAAAGAGAGAGTATGGGGTAAGTTGCAAGGATGGAAGGAAAAATTTTTGTCTCAAGCAAGATGGGAAGTTTTATTAAAAGTTGTGGTTCAAGTCATACCAACTTTGACTATAAGTTGTTTCAAGCTACCAGTAAAGTTTTGCCATGATACTGAGGCTATGATTTGTAAGTTTTGGTGGGGACAATAGTTGGGAGGGGGGGGGGGGGGGGGATAAAAGAAAAATTCACTGACAGAATTGGAAAACTTTATGCCAATAAAAGGCTAAAGATGGCATGCATGGGCTTTAGAGAATTGGTAAAATTTAATGAGACTGTTAGCTAAACAAGTTTAGAGACTGATTCATAATACCAATTCTTTGTTCTATAGAGCATTTAAGGCAAAGTATTTCAATGCAAAAGCAAAATATTATTGGGGTCCTATGCTTGGAAGAGTATTCTTTGGGCTCACAAAGTAATTTCTATGGGTGCAAAGTGGAGAATTGGGAATGGATTTTCTACCCGAATATACAAGGACAGTTGGCTTCCTAGGGAGGGATGTGGAAAAGTTGTCTCCCCCCTTAGTTTTCTGTCAAATGCGGCTATAGTTGCTCAGTTGGTGGATCAAGACTCAAAATGGTGAAACACTACTCTCATTGATCAGGATTTTCTTCATTTTGAGGTTCAAAAAATAAAAATCATAACTCTCTGCACCTTTCCACAAGATCTTCTTCTTTGGCCGCACTCCAGCAATAGGGTATGTACAGTTAAATCAGGTTACCATCTACTTCATGAGGACAATTGTAGGCACTTGGCTTCAAACTCGGATTCTTCAGCTTCACGTAGTTTCTGATCTACTCTGTGGAAGCTAAGGTCCCCAATAAGGTTAAAACCCTTATGTGGAGAACCTGCACTAATTCTTTGCCTGCTACGAAGAATTTGGTTAAAAGGAAAACAGTTACATCCCCAATTTGTAACTTTTGTCTCCAAGCTTCGGAGTCTTGTCTTCATGCACTATGGGAGTGTGAACTACTTAAACCGGTCTGGCAAGTGGATTTTCATGATTTGAATGTAGAGAAAGGCTTGATTGAAGGCTTTTCTTTTTTGGCTTATCGCACGTTAGATCCTTAGTGACACGACTTTTTGTATGCATGTGTTTCTAGGGTGTGGTGTGTGTGTTTGTTAGTCCCTTTTTCTTTTTCTTTTTTATTTTAGGAGTTGCCATCAACCATTAGCTTCATATTAGGTGTGATTGATCACCTATTTGTCTAATTTTCTTTTAAGTTACCTAATTAGCTATACCAATTTTAAGGGTTCATTAATTAAGGTAAACCGAAAGTCTCAAACCAAAGATCTTGGACTCAGAAGTTCGGTTACGTGTGAGAAAGATGTTAGGCACCCCATACAACCTATCCTAAGGATAATACCCCATTTTAATTTAATTCTAATGTTATCTTTTTTGTGAAGAAATTAAATACTTGGCTTTTTTTTTTTTTTTTTGGAAGAAGTTTTGTACAAACAATATATGTATATATACATGTGAGTACTTATTTATTTATTACGTATCATGTGAATATTTATTTCAAAGAATTATTTACAAACAAGATATATGAAGTATATTTATACATAGCGTGTGAGAAGCATTTTACCATGTTGCAAGAAATAAAATATAAAATAGCATGTAAATATTTATTTACTACATATGTTTAGCATGTGAATTTACAAAGTAAAAAAGATTGTGTAAAGATACAATTCTACAACAATGCTTGAATGTGTAAAGATGAAAAGTTTGAAACTTACCTAAAAGAAAATGCACAAATTATTTTGAGAAAAAGATTGTTTGAAAAAAAAAAAAAAAAAAAAAGAGGTTGTAAGATTTTTTTGTTTAAAAAAAAAAGAACATTGGTTTTTTTTTTTTTTTTTTTTTTTTTTTTTTTTTTTTTTTTTTAAAGCTAGAAAAGCGTTTTTTGGTGAGAAAAACTTTCATTTATTAGATAGATAGGATAAAATTAAAAATTAAAAAAAAATTAAAAAAAAGTTTAAAAACCATTTTATTTTGAGAAAAGGGTTTCCATGGTTCAATTGGAAACCATGGTTTTTATCCTTTTTTTTTTTTTTTTTTTTAAAGAGAATTTCAACTTAAATTTTATTAAAGATGACAAAAGGTGTTCTTTTGATTAACAAAGTTTAGATTTTGAAATATTTTTGTGAGAGCAACAATTACAAAAAAAAAAAAAAAAAAAAAAAGACTTTGGACAAGAGTTGACTTAAAGAAAAATGGTTCTCATGGGTTTTTCTTTTAAAAAAAATAGGGTTGGATCCAAAAATCCCCATGGTTTTTGTTTAGATGATAAAAGTTTTTTTTTTTTAAAAGGAGTTTGTTTTGAAATTTTTTTTGTAAAAACACCAATTTTGAAAGAAAGAGAATTTTGGAGAAGGATTGATTTCAAAAGGTTTCATGGGTTTTTTCTTCTAAAGAAGAAGGATTTGGATTTAAAAATCCCATGATTTTTATTTTGATAATAAAAGTTTTAAGAAAAAGGAGTTTGTTTTGAAAATCTTTTTTTGTAAAAGCACCAATTCCGAAAAAAAATAACTTCAATGAAAAGGTTGATTTAAAAAGTTTCACGGGTTTTACTTTTAAAGAAAAAGGGTTTGGATTTAAAAACCCTTGATTTTTATAATTAAAGAAAGCTTTTATTGAAAACATTTTTGTGAAAAAAAAAAAAAAAAAAACCAATTTTGAACAAAAAGAACTTAAGAAAAGATTTTTTTTTTTTTTTTAATGTTTCCATGGGTTTTATTTTTAGAGAAAAAGGTTTGGATTGAAAAAACCCATGATTTTTATTGTTCTTAAAGAAAACTTGGTGTAGAAAAATTATTTCCTTTTTAAAACTTTGCTCATTCAAGAGGGTTTTTCAAAAAGGGTTTTTTGTTTTTTTTGTTTTCCTTCATAGTAAAGAAAATCATTTTTTGAAAAGAAAGAAAAAAAGGTTCTTTTTTAAGAAAACTCTTTGAAAGCTTTTTAGGGTTTTAAAAAGAGGAAGAAGACCTTTTGAAAACATTTTTTTTTTAAATGAATAGTTGTTGAAAACAGTTTTTTTTTTTTTTTTTTTAGAAAATTTTTTTTTTAGAGATTTGTTCACCCAAGTTTTTTATTTTATGGCATCGTTACACATTAGAAAGAATAGAGAGCAACAAGAATAAATAAAAGTGCTAAAAATTAAAAGGCAAGAAAGTAAAGTGCTTTAAAAGTAAAGGAAATTAAATACAAGATGTAAAAATAAATTGCTTGGAATTTAAAGGAATTTAAACACAATAACTACACTACACAAGCATGGCAATATAGAAAGCTAAAGGAAATAAAAAGAGAAACAAGCAAACCACACATAACACCAAAATTGATATGGAAGAGGAAAACTGGAGCCCCGGCGTAAAAACCTCTCCCCAGACCACCAGTCAGAAATCTCCACTGCACAAGATAGTTGCTATACATTAGGACTCTATGAGTCCTCCAAGCTCCACCTAGCAACTGACTTCTCCGAGTCCTTTCTCTTCCTAGCTTTCTAGAGAACCTCCATTGAAGCACCAATGGAAACACCACCAACTACACTACATAAGCATGGCAATATAGAAAGCTAAAGGAAATAAAGAGAGAAATAAGCAAACCACACATAACACCAAAAGTGTTATGAAAGAGGAAAACCCAAGCCCCGGGCGTAAAAACCTCTCCCCAGCTAGCAACTGACTTCTCTGAGTCCTTTCTCTTCCTAGCTTACTGGAGAACCTCCATTAAAGCACCAATGGAAACACCATCAATGAAGATTGGATTTTCGGATGTGGCTTCTCACGTTTCCTTAGCCATTCTCTCACTCACAGGTATGTGTTTGTGGTTGAGGAATGTGTTTACAAAATCTCAATTAATGGAATGAAAGAGATGTAAAAGAAAGGTGGGCACTTGGTTTTTCTCTAAGGGAAAAAGATCTCTCTTTTCATACAAATGATTTGCTTCACTCTCTCAACACCCTTAGGGTTTCTAGGGTTTGTTCAATACTTATCTGAAGCCTCTTGCCACGCCTCACAATTGTGTGTGTGTGTGCGCGCTAGCAAATTGGCAGTGGTAGGTGCAATTGTGGAGTACAGAGATCGTGCAGCTTGCGACCTATTCATTTGTAAGGTCACAAGGTGCACAATTGCACTCTCGGACAAAGACCTTCCATGTGGACTTTGTGGGCAACTTAAGTCACGAGATGGTCGCCTCCAGGCCGTGAAATCTCTAGCTAATACAGCTTCTAGTCTTCAAGTAGAGGTTCAAGTACACTACCCCAATTTACATGAAAACCCAGAAAAAAATACGTCACCAATAAAGTGCATTACAAATAAAATTTTGTCATTGAATAAAGCCAACATAAAACATGACTTCCCAATCTCCCCTTTTGGCTATTCTATGACAAAACACACCTATATAGACTCTAAACTTAATGTAAGTTGGAAACCTAAGACCAACAAAGAACTCACTCTAAAGACTAAAATTAGAACCTTGAACTTAGAACCAATACCTGAAACACTTGTACAAGATAGGTTAGAACCTACTGTTTAAAACGAGTATAAAGGCAAGAATAAGAACAAGTATACTACGATCAAGTATGATATGAATGGTATGCATGAATGCAACTTTATCAAACACTAAACAACCATAGAAATTATGGCTACAATGATCAACAATATAAAGTTATGATCATCCAAACATGCAGGCAAGTAAGCACAACAAGCACAAGATAAATGCATGTCCAACAAACACAATACAATGTAATGGAAGCAAGTACACTAAATACCAACATAGATAATATAATAAATCCAAAGCACCATAAAATTACATGACCTAAACACGATCATACAGCACAATGCCAAAAGACATAAAGAGAAGAGTATCAAAGTTATACTTAAAGCATAAATGCATAAAGTATAGGAAAAGGTATAAAACCCATCTAGGGAAAACCCACATGTAGATATATAACAAGTAAATGAAACAACAAATATAATAAAGCATTATAACTAAAAAAATATGTAAAGAGCAATAAATAAATAGGGCAAGTAATATAAAAGATAGAACAAGGAATTAAAGTGCAAGAATATAAAGAGACAAATAAATAAAGATAGGCATTTTTATATATAGAATGTTATGATGTTACAAGGAAAAGAAAAATGGAAAAAGGGTATAACTATAAAGAAGCTAACTCATTTCTTACAACTTACCCACTTACCAAAAAGATTTTTTATTTTTTATTTTTTATTTTTATTTTTTTATTTTTATGAAAGGAGTGTGTGGCTGGAAATTTTGAGAGAGGTTTCCTAAGGAAAAATAGAGAGGAAGAGGAAGAGAGAAAGAATTCTAGTGTAGAGAAATTTTTGTAGGATTTTTGTGTCTTTTTACACACACACACAAAAAAAAAAAAAAAAAAAAGGAGGGTATTTATAGTAGTGGGGAGGCCATGTGGGAATGCTAATGCAGCACCTCCCACATAGCTACATGGTGTCATGCGGCTATGTGGGGTGTGTTGCACAACACCCCACGTGCTGTCTCATGATTTTTGCCCAAGCTGTCATATTTCGTCTTTTTCTCAGTTCTAGTTAGATTTTCGTGCTACTATTTGGAGGCATTTTCGAGCTTCAATTTCTTCAAATTTGATATCCCTGGAAAGCTCTGGATGTCTAGTTTTCATAGACTCGTGACTTTGCTTGATTTGGAGTTATGATCTCCAAGATATCACTTCTAGAAGAGAGGTGACGCAATGCAAAAAATTCTACAACACTCTTCTTGAAAAAGTCATTTCTCTCAATCGTGGTAGATATCATCAAGCTCTTTTTAGGGGAGGTCAAGCCCTTTTTAGGAGAGGTAGTTGAGGCATCATACTTCAATCTTGTTTAGATGGATTGCTCCAGTTGTTGCTAAGTTGGTACAGTTTTTTTTTCTGAGAAAACAGCCCAAAAACAACTCTTTTTTACCTAAAAACAGTGAAACATTTAATTAGGGTTTTGGCATTTTATCGATTTCTCATCCGTTTTAGCTCCGATTTTGGCCTATGAACTATCATTTTGAAGGGAAAAATATTACCTACAAAATGGTCCAAAAATTAGCCTAATAGGACGGAAAAAATTGGCCTTTGCCCTTTTTTAAAAAAACAATCCAGTATTTTGCCCCATTTTCCAAACTAATTAGGGAAATGCCCCTCTTTTGAAACTCGATGTATGATAAATTGAGTTAGGCCCTATAGCGGCGTTTTTAAGGAGCCTATAGTGATGCTTTCAGGACCTATAGTGGCATTTTGTAACTTGACCTCTATGAAATCGAATTATAGGTAAAAAAAAATTAAAAAAAATTGCCTATAACTCGATTTTATGGAGGTTGAATTACAAAACGCTACTATAGGTTCTCAAAACGTCACTATAAGTCTTTAAAAACACTGCTATAGGGCTCTAGAATATTATTTATTTATTTTTTTTATAACTCGATTTATCATAAATCAAGTTATAAAAGAGAGACATTTCCCTAATTAGTTTAAGAAAGAGGGCAAAATACTGGATTATTTTTTTAAAAAGGGCAAAAGCCCATTTTGTCCCTAATAGGACAGTCGGATTAAAAAGTCAACTTTTTGACCATCTAGAGGTAGGGTTTTTGGTATTAATTCTTGTTAGAAGTGACTAAAATGATTGCAACTTTTTTGCTTCACTGTCCGATCATGTTGCATTTATTTATTCTCCCCTATTGGCTTTAAAAATCATGATTTTTAAGCATTATTTTGGCGCGTTAATCGGGCTGGATGAAATATGGTATCAAAAAGTGGTCATGTTAGAAACACTTGTTCCTAGAAGAGTTGTTCAATTTATTCAAGAATTGGATCTTCGCAGCTCTACCTTTGAAGGAGACTAAAAGAATTTTATCAATGCTTTGTAGAGTGGGAAGCTACTTTAGTCATCCTTCAGTAATTTGGTTAAAGACACTATGTTCTACTAGCTTTTTATAGAGTTTCTCTTTCTTTCATACACCTCGGCAATGTAATGTGTTAGCTCATGCCTTAGTCAAGAGAGCGATATTTTCATTTCCTATTTTGGTCTGAATGGAGTCTGTTCTTCCAAATCATTTTAGTTGTCTTGTAACTTTTTTTTTTTTTTTTTGGAGAAAGATGGTCTCTGCAACTAAAATTGATAGTTGTCTTGTAACTGATTCTCAACCTCTTAAATAAGAATGCTATACTAGGTTGTTCCTCAAAAAAAAAAAAAAAAAAGGGTTGTGAATATTAATATGTAGATAATATATGAAATTAATGATATTGTAAATATGGAGTCGGAATATTTTCGCACATTCCTTTTTCTTCAAAATTTCTATTTTAATCTAATGAAGACAATTATATATAGTATTTTACCCATATATATTACTTATTCTTTTAATATATTCTAAAAATGGGCATGATTTATCTAAGGGGCTTTACGAAATAAAATGAATTGACATTTTTCTTTAAAAAATGGAACATAAACAATTTAAAATAAAAGTAATTATATAATCCATATAATTTGACCATATAATTAGGTCAGGATATGACATAAACACTAATTCATTACAATATTATCCACTTATCAAAAATAAATAAAAATACAATAGGATCCAAGTTTTTCGAGATTACTAAAAATTGGATTGAGTGTCTGATGTATAAACATATGTACATATAATTATAAAAATTAGAATCCTACTTTCTTGAAATGAGAATGGCGAAGAAACCAGTAATGGAACTTCAATAGCCAGTAGTAACACTTCCAACTTACCACATATTTAAGACAATTTAGCAAACATATGTAATATAAATAGCAAATATATATTTTATTTATGTATGCCAAGGGACCCAAAACTACTGGATTACAAAGAGCAAGACACCTATTATCAATTTAGGGAAAAAATAAAAATAAATCTATTACCAACATGGAAAATGTTATGAAATAGTGTTTACCTCAAACAATATTGTTACTTATATGTTTATTAATATGTTTAGTATAAGGTAAGGTGAAAATATGTTTATTAATATGTTTAGTATAAGGTAAGGTGAAAATTTTACTTTAAAGTTTGGGGATTAAGTTTTATGGAATCTATTCTTCTACATTATGCGTTACTGAATTTAATTTGATATCAAGTCGATTTGTAACAATATCACTATGCCACTATCAGTAGACCAACAATCAATATAAAAAAAGTAGTTTTTTATGAAAAATATTTTTACCACTGTTATTGTTTGCAATCTTGTTCTTGTAGTAATGTAGTTATGTTTGAACATATATTTAATAGAATATTAGAATGATTCATATTTATATTTGGGGGAAAAAAATATTATGCTCGAGACCATTTAATTTTGACCAAAGACCATATATAATGATTCAAATCTGGTTATTGGCGTTTTTCTCTTATAATTTCAAAAATTAAAATGTATGCATGGCAGAAGATCGTGCATCGTACAATGTAGGTTGCCCAATAGAACTAGAATGCTCAACTTTTTATTATAACATGTTTTGTTACCCTTAACTTTTGGATTTTAGTATTTAATGGGAAACAAACATTTTAAAGTAGTTAGGATTACAATGATTGACTAATAATATGTTTACAGTAGTTCTACACATAACGAAAATTGCGAGTGCAATCACAGGTTGTGAAAACCACAAGTAATCAATCATTACAACTATGCCAACCCTTGCTTTTGAATTAATAATTAAGTTTTGGAGTTGTTTCAAGTGCACACAAAAAAAAAAAAAAAAAAAAAATAGTTTTTGAATTTGAAAAAAAAAATTGAATGAATATGGATGAAAAATAAATAGGAAATGGTCTTATTTGTTATGCCAATTTTTTAATGAATTAAGTATTATTACTAATGTAATATATGATTTTTTTTTTTTTTTTTTTTATCTTTTTCAATTTTGGGTAATCTTCTTTAATTAGGTAATATAAAATGTTGGAAAGCAATCAAACTCTTGGGCTCATAAACTTTTTAAAAGTGATTTGTAAAACTGCATACACATATGCAAAAATAACGAGTACAAACATAACACATTTTATCTTATTCTTTGATAGGAATCAAACATCATAAAATTTCTTTTCAAATGAAAATAAAATTCATTTAAATATTATGTCTAAATATATGTTTATGTTCGGAATTATGTTCTAAATTCAATAAAGATTTAAAAATAACAAAATGTGAGTAGCTACTTTTATTTATTTAAATTTATCTATATAAGTTTCCATTTATGAAGCATAATTTAAATTCATACATTCGAGTGTTAGTTTAAATAGTTACTTGACTTTAATGCTAGATTTGCGTTTATTGGCATACTTAACATAACAAATGGTAACACAATAGTTGAGCCTAAAAGTAAGAGTATGTACCCAAGCAAGATCGTCTTCTTACATCCAAATTGGTCAATTAGGTAGGTGCCATATAATGCACTGAAAGTACCCCTACTTGTGGTGCATGCATTATGTGATCGTAAGTGACATATGCATCACATGTTTAGGACACTTTAACGAATATATGTAACAAGAAGTTAAAATTATAGTAATTGTATAATCTCCATAATTTGATCATCTAGTTAGGTCAGGACAAAGCCCACATCCTAATTCTAATCTACCGATGAGCAGTTCTTCTTAGATCAATTTTCTAGTTATGTTTATATAGCCAAAACACAAGTTTCATGCATCGATGGTCCTCCACCTTGTTTTCATCAAAAAGCTCTCTTTCAAAGCCTAAACCTGGCCGAGCAACAACCTTCCCTGAATCCATATTAGTACATCTATAATACTATGCATATCCATTATTACTACATTAACTGTGTATATTAACATGGTTATTGTAGCTTTCTATTTGATTTTTTTTTTCTCTCTCCTATCTCATCCAATTCTCTCTCTTCCTCCTCTATCTTTTCTTTAATCCAACAACATGCTCTGCAAATCTATACAAATCATCAAATTCTTCAAACTCATTCTAAATCTAGATCCCAAACTCATCAAACCTATATAAATAATCAAACTCAAATTGTAGAAGAAGAAGAAGAAGAATAAATCAAACCCAAATTGCAGAAGAAGAAGAAGATATCAAATCCAAATTGCAAAAGATGGCTTTCTTCGCCCAAAATCACCACCCATAATCAAACCCAAATTGCAAAAGAGGAAGAAGAAAGAAGAAGAACAAGGAGGAGAAGAAGAAGAAAGAGAGATAAAAGTGTTTAGAAAAAATAAATGACAAAGAAAGATAAGAGTGTTCAAAAAAAAAAAAAGTGACAGAGTGTATTTAGGTTGGGTAGCCAAAATAATTTTAAAAATTGAGAAAATAATCAATATATATATATATATATATATAAAAGCAAGAGACCTCACATGGGAGAGTTCTATGATTAGCTCTTTTATTTAAGCCATCCAGCTTTTTTCTTTTTTTCTTTTTTTGGTTAAAATTTATTACACCTTATCTATTATTACTCCTTAGTCCTCTCTCTCAATTGACAATAAAAGATTAAAATCACGTTTAAAGTTTGTCAATTGATTATAAAATAACATTTAAACTTTCAAGTATGTCTCTTACGAAACCCAAACATCTTAATTACACGAGCACAATTATTTTTACCTCTTGCTATTCTAAGTTCTGACCCTTCTCATTTCCATCTCAATCTCCTCTGTTTCCCATACATTTGGTCAGACAACCAAAAACCAACATTTCCTGAACTATGTGGTTGAATCTCAATCTAAAAGGATTTCATGAATGACTTCAAAGGGCCTCAATTCCACTACAGAGATGTTCTCGATGCTTGGCATGACATCAACTTCAATAGGTTCCTAAATCTCTCACTCTGTTTCTCTAAAACTAAATTGTTATGCTCTTTCTCTTTCTCACCTCCTTTTTTAGGGAAAAAATGATTATTACCTATAGCATCTCAAAGATTTTTGCTACAAATTTTCAAAATTAAATGAATTTGAATTTTGGGTTTCTATGTGGTCTTTTAACATTTGGAATGATTCCAGGAATATAGGTCCTACCCAAAAGATCAGCCTCAAGCCAAACGGTAGACTTGTCAAGGTAATAATAGAACCTACATTTGGGGTTTTTTATTTTATAAATTTTTTATTGTGTAGTTAAATTCTTTAAGAAAACAGTTTGGGTTTTTTATTTTATAATTTTTTTATGGTGTAGTTAAATTCTTTAAAAAAGAAATCAGTAAGAAACTTTTTTTTTTTTTTGAAACAAAGAAACACAATTTCTGTTAATCCATATCCAAAATTTTGTAAATCCAAATGGATCCCACAGATCAATGATTGAAGCCAAATACATAATCTGCTTATGACATATAAAATTTGAGGAACAAATTCTTCAATGTCAAGAAGAAAGTAAAGGCTCAAGTTTAGATTTTTTTTTTTTTTTTTTTGGGTGCAGGTAGAGTTGTCCAAGGCTCTAGGTAATTGGTAGTGATCTTGGGTCCCTGACATTAGTCATGTAAGATAAGTGTAGGTACATAACTAGAAGTCTAAGGTAGTGTATTTAATACAACATATTGAAAGGCCACAAACTGAATGACCCATTGTGATTTAAACTAATTAATTAATTTAGCCAAGTTATTAATTAATCAATTTAACATGCAAATACGTGGCAGCACAAACAAATCACCGAATAACTAAATATGCAGCAGAAAATAAATAACACGGTGATTTGTTCACGAATGGGGAAAACCTTAACGGCAAAAACCCCACCGGGTGATTTTCAGGTCACCACTCCCGAAACTCCACTATTATCAAATCAAGCAGTTACAAATAAGGAATCCCAAGTACCTTACCAACCTACAGTTGAACCCTTACCCCAATACCCAATTGGACTTGATCTGTAGTGACAGTTCCCCCTTTTGATGCACGGCTCCCAAGTACGTGACTAACCAGATGTGCGGATCCCAGTACGCGACTTCAAACACCAACTTTAGGAAGAGAGGTTGGCTGCAAAGTTCTTCAGATCATCCTATGCAATGAAGATCAGGAAGATGCTTGGTCACAAAAACCTACGGTGCAAAATACACAGCAACTTCTTGAAGAAGATGAACTAGGTCAAGAACTACGTCTTAGATCACAATTTGCTTGAACAAGGATTGCTCAATGCTTATGCAACTTGTGTCTGTGTTGACGACTCTTAAAACACTCCTTAAATATGTTTAGGGTTAGAAGAAAAGAAGGCCCAAAAACACATTCACGGATCCCAAGAAAATCAGAACAGAATTCTGACTTTTTAATTCTCGACAGATAGCAGGTGTCGAGGTAGCTATCGAGCAGGTGTCGAGCTTTAAAAATTCTGCACTTCAACTTGCTTTTTCTTGGACAGACTTGATGACTTCAATACTTGATCTTGAAACCTTGTTTCTTGAAGTATTAAAAACACCTAGAACTACCCAATTACAAGTAGAGTGCGTTTTGTCAAAGGATTAGCCAATATACATAAAATATGACATATGTTCTTAACATGTGAACACATATGTCCTAACACATATGTAGAGGCGTATGTGTTCATGACTTTTGTTGAATGTTGAAGAAGCCACAAGATTTTCTGATGGTGGTTAATCAAGGTAAATTTATATCTGTTGGTTCAGCCAAATCCCACAAGTCAAATGAATGAGTTATGATACTTTTCAGCTTTTGAAAGTGGCTTTCCCTGATAGAATACCTTTATGGACCTAAAATGCATAGTTAGTAATCTCCAGACCAAGAAGAACCAGTTCCCAGAGTTGCAGGACTCTATAATCACTATGAATGGCAATGGAGTAAGAACTAATACTACAAAATCATATATTACTACACACCATAACTGCCAAAAATTCGCAAGCTAAATGTCAAGCTTCTATTATGTATGGCTACTCTAGGTGAGGTTCAGTAATTTATTAACAGTTGGTCATTATTTTGCAAGAAGTAGAACCCAACATAAATAATGTTTTAGCTAGTCTTAAGTAAAAAAATTTCATCTCTTAGCCAAATTTCGGGAGCCCTTGACCATAAGGAAAAAATATTCCTTTTGTTTTATGCCTTCTATCTAATTTTTACTGCCTATTCTCTTCCCTACTCAAAATTTTCATGTGTTTTACAATTGCCTTAGAAATTTTCATAATTTTTTGTTCTAGGTATGTTAGAGCTTGCTAGATGCATATTATCAAGTTTTTTATTAATACTTACGCTCTTTAAATATTTTATAAACTGAAATGGTTAATCTTAGTTCTTATCCTTTCAATCTTTGAACTTTTTTATTTTTTATTTATTTTACCTTGGTTGGATCATGGTCCCCAAAGACTCAAACAAATTTCCAAAGATTGAATTGTTTGCACCTGTCTCATTGCAATCAGTTGTGCATCAAGTGTTGCTCAAGATGGAGGGTTGGCATGCCTATCCATAGAAGGTTATAAAATTAATTTTTTATCCTCTTGGCATGCCTATCTCACTTCAAATAATTCTTTATCCTCTTAAGTTTTGTCAAGCAGCCTAAAAAATTAGTGTAACTATTGATTCTTTAATTTTTTTTTAATTTATTATTATAGTTCTAGACTATGAACTAGTTCCAATTAGAAGTTGCAACTTGGCATATGACATTCTTTGAGTATTTTTGAAAAAATTACTATCATATTTTGTCACTACCGCTGCTTTTCTTGACTATGTGAAATTCTTTATGAACCTATTAGTTCTCCAACTTGGATCACGATTGCAATAAAGTTGATCTATGAATGAAAATTCAGTGTCCTTTTTTAAATTTTCTTTCAAGCCTTAACTACGGTGTTTGATTACTACATAGGCAATGCTTTTATAATTGATGGCATATTTGCAACACTTGGATTGAAAATTCATGGTGGCAAAAATGTCCCTTATGTGTGGGACATTTTTAGGGTATTAGTTCTTGGTATGTATTCTGTAAATTATGGAGAAATACACAATGAGAGTTCCAAGTAGAAGACTTGGTCTTGGTGCCAAAGGATAATTTCTTAGAGCATTTGGCCATAGATAATGTGTATTGGAAGCTTTAAGGATGCTAAAAATGTATTACAAATGAATCATTACACTACTATTAATAAGTTGAACAATGGTGAGATATCACTCTTTCATTTTCTTTATAAGGATGGTTTTGGTTAAACAAAAATATCTTCCTTTTGGACTCTATTCCATAATGATGCAATGATTGAGAAATTATCCATTGGGCATAATTTGGTGGTTTACAAACAAGACTTTACTACTCTTAGGAGTACTCTGGGGTATATTTGTTAAAAAAGCAATACCATGTAGCTCCTTGATAATTAGTATCTTTGTTGTAGCTAGTTGATAAAATTCAAGAAATACTTGGAGTAATTTACTTCAAAATGATTTGGCAATTTAACGGTGTGTTTTTTGCCCCATGTTGATGAAATATGTAGTTTTGGTATCTATTTCTGAAACCATTCATTGCTAGATATGAGTTAGATTTCTTCTCCCAAAAAAAAAAAAAAAAAAAAATGCAATAAGAGTTAGGTTAATACTCACAAACCAAACCAATTATTTGCTCTCTCTCTTTCAAAGGACGTGAAAACAATAATTGTGCGTGTAACTTAAGATAAATAATTGAATAATCATGAATTCACTCACGCAATACATACATATTCTTAATTATGTTGTGCTTAGTAATTTATGTTTCTTTTTTATTTTCCTCTTTTTTAATAAATAAGATAATTGAAGCTAACTATGTAAATATTATACCACAAGATTAGATATTTTATATGGGTCATAAAAATTAGTTCTAAATTATTTGAAAAGGAAATTATAAAGTATTTGCGCATCACGCAGGACATCATCTAGTTATTTAAATAAAAGAGGATGTATTATTAATAATCTGATATAGGTGTTTTTGCAAAATGCTTGTGTAAGAGTATTAGCATTGGAGGTGCTAAAAAGTCATATTACTATTTTTTGCACCACAAACAACAAAATAGAGCAACATTGGTGGAGCTATTGCTAAATTTTTTAGCAACAAAACTATAGTAAACTATTAACAATGGTAGTCCACTGTAGCTCAATTGCTAAAAATATAATAATTTTTTATTATTTCTCTCTCTTACTTTTCCCTCTTTCTCTTACTTCTCCCACTTTTTCTTTTTTATTTCTTTCTTCTTTCTTTCTTTGGTTTGTCTTTTTCTGAATGTCTCCTATCTTCACCTCTTTTCTTTTTTTATTTTTTCTTTCTTCTCTATTGCTTCGCCTCTCTTTCTCCCTTTCTTTTTTTCTTTCTTCACTGTTCATCCCTTCTCTCTTTTCTTTTTCTTTCTTCACCAGTTCTTTCTTTCTCTCACTTCTCTTTCATATTTTCTCTCTCTCCATCTCTGTGGGTTTGGTGGATTTTGGTTGTGATGGTGGTGGTGACTGATTTTGGTTGTGGCTGTGAGTTTTGTGAGTTTGGCCATGGGTTTGGTGGTGGTGATTCATTTTGGGTGTGAGTTTCTTAGATTTTGCCTATGGTGGTGGTGGTGGTGGTTAAGTTTCATTTGAAATAGTAGTACATGGTGGTTGTGGTTTGTGTCATTGATCAGTTTGTGTGGTGATTTTCGGCAGTGGGTTGTACATAGTGGCTGTTGGGTGTGATTGGATTTTGGTTGTGGTGGTTGTTGGTAGTTTGAGTTTTGGGTGGCTAGTTGCAAGGTCATCAAAATCGGGATCTTACGTAGGATAATGGGAGGTAGGTGAGATCGTGGATCGTAAGATTGGATCGTGTATCGTAAGATTGGATCGTGTATCGTAAGATCCTACATATTTTCATATTAAAAGCAAAAAAACATATTGATAATGACTTTGTATGTTGAATAATCACATAAGTTACGAATTCATCCATAAAAAATAAAAAAATAATAAAAAATAATAAAAACTAAGATTTGTATCATATGATGTAATTTGCATGTCATACATCACTACATCTATACAAACAAAATAAACATATTTATGTTTTGACCTAATGTATCTAAAAAGTTCAGTAAATGTCTAATTAGCAACCAAATACAAAAATATTTATCAACACAAATGGAAAATATTTTCCAAGTTTAAAACCTAAAATAAGTTAGCAAATAGAAACTAGTTAACTACAATATGAATATTAAGGTGAAATGAACATTTAATTATTCTCATTCTAAGGCTCTTATAACCACCATCCTAAATCATCTATGTAGACATTGTATATTCGTACATTAGAGTTGCATAAGACATCAAGATAAAACTTCACACTCAACTATTCAATTTATACCACTCAGAAATAATTACAGAGCATGCTCAAAAAAATCAATCAATCAATATACAATTACAAGCATAACTGATAAAATTATATATAAAAATACACTTTAGTAATATTAGAACACAAATTAGTATATTGATCAAACAAATTTAACAACATTATAGCTTAAAAGGCAGCAAAACCAACATTAAATTCTTTATTTAGAAATGATCAAGCATTCCTTCATTTTGAATATAAGTAAACTAGAAACTAGAAACTAGAAAACATTTTCTTAGGTTAACATAATTTTTCAAATAAATAAATAAAAAGCCATACCATCACAATATGGAAAAATAAAAACCTTTAAAAATTCATCAAAACCAAAAATTTATCCTATAAAAAAAACTATAAATTTATGTTTTGGTAGGATCGGTGGGATCTCATACAATTCTATGAACTTACATGATCTTACTTATGATCCTACCATTTTTACGATCCTAGTACAATCCTAAACATTTTGGTGAGGTGGGATCATAAAATCATGCGATTCTACGATCTAAATCATGATTTAGACAACCATGGCTAGCTGGTGTGGCAGTGGCAGATTTGGATTTCGTGGTTAGGTTGTGGTGGGTGGTGGCTAGCAAGAGATGTTTATGGCTAGTTGGTGTGGTGGTGGCTAAGGGTGTTTTGTGGGTTTGTTGGGTTGCTTGCTTTGTCTCTGTGAAGAGAGAGATGAAGAGGAAGAGAGAGAAAGAGATGACGAAGAATTAAAAAATAATATTTAAATGAAGTAGCTAAAAAAAATAGAACCATTGATGCTAGGTGTGTTATAAAATGAAGTGTTAAAATAAATTAAATAGCTTTGGTGAGGTGGGATCGTAAAATCATGCGATCCTACGATCCAAATCGTGATTTGGACAACCATGGCTAGCTGGTGTGGCAGTGGCAGATTTGGGTTTAGGTTGTGGTGGGTGGTGGCTAGCAAGAGATGTGTATGGCTAGTTGGTGTGGTGGTGGCTGAAGGTGTTTTGTAGGTTTGTTGGGTTGCTTGCTTTGTCTCTGTGAAGAGAGAGACGAAAAGGAAGAGAGAGAAAGAGATGACGAAGAATTAAAAAACAATATTTAAATGAAGTAGCTAAAAAAATAGAACCATTGATGCTAGGTGTGTTATAAAATGAAGTGCTAAAATAAATTAAATAGCTTTTAAGATGGTTAATAGTTAAATTTTTGCCTCCACCATTGCGAATGCTCTGAAATGGAAAAAATAGGCTGTTATGCTAAAACAGATGAAAAATTTTAGACAAATTGATGCAAATACTCTGAGATCTAGTAGCAATGGACAGAAGAAATGTGTAACTTACAAAGCTACAACAGCCAACGGGTAATTTGAATATATATATATATATATAAGTAGGGGGAAATTACACTTTGCCTACCTGTGGTTTAAAAATTGGCACTTTACCCACTTGTGGTCCTATCCGTTAACATTCCGTTGCCCACCTATCCACTTGCCGTTACTCTAACACCTTTCAACTGAAAAACATATTACAAACTGAATCAAACACACTTAATTCAAGACCATCATGTGAAATCCATCCTCTTTACTCTGTGCACTGCACAAAATCCATCCTCTCTTATCCCTTTTTATTTATTTATTTATTTTTTTATTTTTATTTTTATTTTTTTTATTCAGACTCTTTCGTTTCCTTATTGGGTTACTTTCCCATCTAAGATATTTCTCATTCCTTTAACCCAAAACACAATCTCTTTCTAGTTTTCGATTTTGGGTTACCTTGTTTTATTAGAGGATTTTGCATCCTCTGCTTTTTCAACATAGACAAAGACAGAGAGAAACCTTTGGGTTTTCTCTTCTTTTTTTTTTTAATTAAATTTTCACGATTTTTCAAAAAAGGAATTTTATTTTTTATGATTTTTTTAATAGGGTTCTAGTGTGTTCCTCTATTTAACTTAAAATATAATTCTTGGCTTTTTCCTTGCTCCTTAATATGTCTTCATGTTTAACCGAAGGGGGTGGAAGAACCTATGCATTGGACATGCAACGAAGCTACAACACTCCTCTCCACGGCCTATCCCAACATCTTCTCCATTGAAAACCTCACAAAACTAGAGAAACAAGCTGTGTTTCTAACATTTCCTACTTCAGCTTGTACAAATTCTTCAAATTATGAAAGAACCATATTATATGAACCACATTATCAATGCTCATTCTTAATTAAAAATTTGACGTGGGGATGGCATGGCAAAAAATATAATTAAGATCCAAGTGGTCAAGATCCAGAGAAAGTGCAAGTTGACATTGAAATTGTCAACTTTGCATGTTAATTAGATTACTTGTAAAATCTGTAGTGTCCAAAACTAAACGAAGTTTCCATAGAAAGAACCTTATGTTCTACGCAAGGCGAATTTCTTCATTGTCTCAAATTCCCTCATTGCTTATACTTCTTACTCACTCTCACTCTCTTTCTCACAAAGGTTTGTTTTTTACTTTATGAACTGAAATCAAAGAGTTCAGAGAGAATAGAAAATGGGAAGTGAAGCTGATCAAGACTACCAAAGCCAAAGAGAGCAGGCACATCAACAACAACAATCCCATGACAAAAAGTACAAGCTCAAGATGCTTTTACTTGTTATAATCACCAATCTCCTTACCATATACATCTTCACTGCTCCTTTCTACTTCAACTTATCTGTCAACTCTTGCACCTCTCTCTTGCATGACCTTAACTCCACCAAATCCCAGCTTGCTGCCAGTCACTGTCTAATTGCTGAGCTGCACCAAAAACTCAATTCCACTAACTTACTCAACCAAGCCCTACTTATCGAACTTACACGCCAACATGACAAGTTATTTAGTACTAATCGAGCATATGCGTCCATCAAATTTGGTTATGATATTGATTCAAGCATTCACATACCTGATGAGCATATGCTTGCAATTGGCCCTCACAAGCTTCCACAGGGGTACTTACCACAAATGGGGTCTGATGAGGTTTACTCGCTAGTTGGAGCAAGCTACTTTCAGTTTCCAGAGAAGTTGGTGTAATATATGACATAGACATTGGAGACCAGTGTCCAGTAGATGATGTTTTAGTCCAAAGGCTTATGCTTAAAGGGTGTGAACCACTTCCACGCTGAAGATGCCGTCCCAAGTCCCCTACCAATTATGTAGAGCCAACACCATTGCCCGATAACCTCTGGCAACCCCACCTGACACCAGCATCATTTGGGATCCCTAGACTTGTAAAGTTATTGGTGCCTCATAGAGCGCAAGAATGCACCAGGATACTTTGACTACAAAGATTGCTTCGACTTGAAGGGCAGAGAGACAAGTCAATGGTTCTTTGACAATGGAGGGCTTGATTATAGGATTGATCATGTTCTCAACACAAAACCTTATGGGACAATCCGTATAGGACTTGAAATGGGAGGTGGGACTGCCACATTTGCTGCTAGAATGAGAGAACGGAATGTCACAATCATCACTAGCACATTGAATTTGGATAGTCCATTCAACAGCTTCATTGCCTCACGAGGATTGATCCCAATCCATGTTAATGTCTCCCAAAGGCTTCCTTTCTTTGAGAACACACTTGATATTGTGCATTCCATGCATATTCTAAGCAACTGGATTTCAGAAACCATGCTTGAGTTCACACTCTATGACATATAAAGGGTGTTGAGGCTAGGGGGGCTATTCTGGGTTGACCACTTCTTCTGCATAGTGTCACAACTCAACACCACTTACATTCCAATGTTGGATCGTATTGGATTCAAGAAACTAAGATGGAATGCTAGCAGGAAGCTTGATCGTGGAATTCATAAGAATGAGTGGTACATTTCAGCTCTGTTGGAGAAACCAATGAAGTGAGCATGCACCTAAGGTACATGTGTAATCTATTTGCTCCGCCAACACATTTTGTATGATAATCATGTTATTTATTTATTTATTTATAATCTTGACTGGTTTGGCAAGTGAAAATCTAAATAGATTTAAAGTCTTACTTTAAGAGGTGAGAAATATAAATAGATTAATTGAACAAAAGAGTATAGAGAAGCACCATAGTACTTGACAATTGATATGAATGAGGTTGCAATTTGTGGCCTATTTTGTTGCTCTTGTAAATTATGTAGAGTTGTAATGAAGCAAGGATACATATTTAGAAGATTGATGAATACGTTTCAGGGAAAGTCAACTACAACCATGACCAAAGGATTACAAGGTTCAATAAATTTAGCAACCATGTTAAAGAGCAAAAAACAAAACAATAGTTTCAGTACATGACCTTCAAAGACTCCGTCCACTACACAACCAAACAAAAAGGGCTAATTAAGATAGCCAAAAAAACTCTACAATTATCTCAACTGAAATAGGAAATTGTACATATTGTCTCTTTGCAAAAGTATTGTAGAATTGCATACATAGCATAGAAATCAAAAGTGCGGTATAAGATGACTAGCCTCACATGGAATTCTGCAAAATATTTTAAATTCTCGTCTTTATTGCTCTTCCCTTCGAATATGTGCAAGGTTGACGACCTAAGATTCTGTTTCAACCCCCCCTCCCCCACCCTTCACAAACAAATAAAAAAGTACCATCATAAACATGGTTCTGGTAACTTACTATATGAACACAAGCATTAGGATGTGCAATACTAACTAGATATTCTACACAAAGTAGATCAGAATATTTTATTCAAATAAATGAAAAAAATAAATCTTGCTTTTACGATGTTTGGAAAAACCCCATTTCATTTCTTTATATTGGCAGTTGTGGATCATTTGATTGGAATGAAATTTGGAATATGGCTCTATCTTGGAAGGTATAATCCACTATAAAACAAGTGCCTCAACTATAAGGATAGCCTGGATAGGGGGGAATTCCCCTTACTTGTCTCTTCGTAACTTACAGAAATGGATGTGGAATTAGCATCGAGATTTACACCAGCGAGCTCCATAATGTTTTCAATCTCTTTAACCACCTCAACCATCATAGGCCTGTCAGATCCAGGTTCTTTCACACACCTTATTGCTAGATCCACAAAATTTTTTAAACCTTTCAAGGTTGTTCCCAAACCAATGGCTGGGTCAAGAAATTCATGAAGGTTGTATAAATCTTTTGTCTTATCCATTGTCTCCTGGACCTCTCTCACAATATATTTCCCACGCTCTATTGGCTTTCTTGCTGTTAACAGCTCCAACATTAGCACTCCAAAGCTATATACATCACTTTTTTCTGTTAACTTATGGGTCATGTAATATTCTGGATCCATGTAGCCCTGCAATTGATCAAATCCATTCTTAGTGCTAGATTTTGATGTATTTTTGTGAAATTTAGATAATATTAAGACAAAAATTTTGAAACTTAAGCTTTTCTTCTTCAATTAATTGGAAATCAAGAATGCCTAAACTACAACAAACTCATACTAGTACTCTTATGGTCCAACAGAAACCACCCCTACTCTGTAATGGCAGATTATGGGATCATTAAATGAAAATCTCTTCCCCTCTAAATATATGGTGGTTCTGGCAGTAATAGTAGGTAGCAAGAAATGCTTGCTCTGCCTATAACACTTATATAAATTTTTGTGCAATATATAGTTGGTGTGGTGAATAGCTCTTACCGCCTGCTTTGTTTTTCTAATTAGTTTAAGGCCTGTAGGTACTAGTAGAAGTATGTGTGTGTGAGTTTGAAAAAATCCCATGCTAATAACTGGGCCTAAAAATTCAATAAAAGAAGGAAAAAATAGGTAGCTATCTTTACATTTTTCTACTTCATTCCTTTAAACATTCCCAAAAGCTCCACCTGGAATTTCAAAAATCTAAACTTGATCATTCCTGAAAAATCTTCAAAAATGTTCCTTTAACCATGTTTATCTTGCTATTACTTTTACTTTAGAAAAGATGCCTGACTAAAGTCGATTTTCATTTTATATTTTTGGGATCTCTTTTTTGTTGTTGTTGGGTTTGCAAAATTTGGGACTTTTAAGTCCAGCCAATGAAAGAAAAATTTTGGAGGTTTCCAAGTTGGTTTTAGAATCCTATGTTAGCTAGAAGAATAATAAGGAGGTGCAATAGTCCTTATAAATAGAGCTGTGCTGTAACCTTTTTTGTTGTTGTTGTTGTTGTTGTTGTTGTTGTTGTTGTTGTGCGTAAGAGTTAATTAGAAGATAGTTTGCCTAGAGAGAGTTGGAAACTAAGTTTTGTCTAGTACATTAGTGTAAGAGAACCTTTAGGTGCATTGGGGATTTAGGTTAGTTTATATTTGTGAGGTTTATGAGAGTTTGGATTGTGGTTGTAATTATCATTGATAGTGGATATTTTTGGTTGGTGCTGCCTGTGGATGTAGACAAGGAGTTTGCCAAATCATGTCACATTTTATGTATTGCTTTGCTTACCTTTTATTATTTTATGTGTTTTTCACAAGGACAATCCATTGAACGTGAGTCATATACTATTAGAGAAGATGCCTAGCTAAAGAATGAGAATCATTTCTAAATTTGATACAATTCAATAATACTTTTATACAAGACTAGAGAGCATTGGGTTAAGTTTCTATCCAAATCTTGATCCAATAATTTCATTGTCAAATGCTTCTGGACTTACTAGATTCTTATGCTTATATTATCAATTAAAGAACATAACAAATGCATTATTTTTGTTGAAGTAGAGGTAAAAGATTCTGAACTAACCATTGTCCCTTTAACTTGAGTGATAACATAACTTCCTTCACTATCAACAATTGGCTTGGAGAGTCCAAAATCAGAAACTTTAGCATTTAATGACTCATCTAGGAGGATGTTACTTGATTTTATGTCCCTATGTATAATAGGTGGATTGGCAAATTCATGAAGATAGGCCAAACCACTGGCTACACCAAGGGCCACTCTAAGTCTCCTCATCCAATCTAACTTGATCCCTGACTTCCCTGCAAACAATATGTTAGTTTTCAACTAATGAATTAGGATTCAGTATCTTTTGACTTCAAAAACTTTGTTCGAGGTTTCAGGATGGTTCATTATGTACTGACACATGAATGAGAATCTGACAAATACTTCATTGGTGATGTCAAGCTAGATGTCAGCATGTCAATTTTGCAATTGGACAATGAGGTACACTTAAAACATTTAAACCCTTATATTGACTGGCAAGTGGAATTCTGATGCATGGATATTGTTACCAAGGAAAAGGGTTTTGGGTGGCACAATTCCCAGCATATAGTCATCAAATCCTTTGGCACAATTCTATCAAGATTGTTTACGAGAACTCATTTTATTCTCTACGAGAGAAGTGATCAGGGTCAGGCTAAAGACAAATTGCAATATTTGCCAAGTTATTTAATTCCTCTCATGCCATCTTTGGACGAGAGCATTACTGGTAAACTACAGAATTCTTATGGTTGTGCTACTATCAAGTTTTTCTATTGCTTTTGTAGGTAGATGCAAGGTGTATGGCCTAACAATTATTGACTTAATAGTAATTACTACAAATGCGAGTGAATTGAATAATTCCATGTGATTATCAATTATGTGAGAAATTGAAGTGTCAACAAATACTGTAATTCTTATTGAGTGGAGGAGGAAAGTGGATGGAAGTACCTGAAAGACTATCCTTTAGACTACCATTTGACACATACTCATACACTAGAGTTTGTTCACCTTTCTCAAAACAAAACCCCATAAGGCTGACAAGATTCTTATGATGGACCCTTGATAAAAGTTCAATCTCAGTTTTGAACTCAAGCCCTCCTTGCATAGATTCTTTTCTAGCCCGTTTAATGGCAATCAGTTGCCCAGTAGGAAGAGAACCTTGATAAACCTGTATAAATGTTGACAAACAAGACATTTAGTGACAGCAATTGTTTGGAAAATTAGCAACAAGGTTCAAAAGCTAGTCTTAAATAAAATTAAAAATTTAAAAATAAAGGAAGTATTACAAGTGGCAAAAAGCAATACAAATTTGAAATTTGAAAACAATTTTCATATTTTTACCCCTGGAATATAAAAGATTGGTCATGCATATCGATATACATTTATATGATATACTACTGAGGGACAATCAAAACTGACCTTCCCATAACCGCCAGATCCAATCTCATTGGCTATTGAAAAATGATTGGTGTATTTCTCAAGCTCTTTAAGGGAAAACCATCCCACACCTTTTACCTTAATAACAGTACCACCCCTACTGCTCTGGTCCAATTGTGCTGCTTTATTTGACATGAATTAGAAAAATAAACCTACAAATCCCATATGATCAGCCAAAAAGTGCCAAATATAAACAAAAACCCATCTTACAAAAGTGACTGGTGTGTTCAATTGCTCTTTTTGCTCTTTTCTTTGTGTAAAGAACATAAACCCCTGCAAGGAGTTACCAGCAGCAGAATGGAACCGCCAACTGCAACTTCAATCACAATACTACTTCTTGATGACTTTTTTGATTCTGTTGGCATAAGGAGAGATGCATCAAGATAATTACTAAAAAACAAAAAAAAAAATTATCATTTAAACACAGAATTACCTGTATATTTCTCATACTTATCACCGAAAAAATTGAAAGGTCCAAAAGGTTTTGGTGGCTTGAAAGTTTGGTTGCTAAGCATGAACCCAATACTAGAAATTCCCGTTCGATTGAAACTAACTGGACCAAAAGGACAGACTTTTAGCTTCACTTCAAGGCACTCAAATGAAGCCTTAATGGGATTACTCAGAGTGAGAGAGACTGAATCCACAAGAAGTTGATGGGAGTGAAAAGAATCCATGAGAGATTCCTTAAGTATGTTGTAGTAAGTATTGTTCCCCAAGTCTAAGAAGGACAGAGTTTTGAAGATGAGGGTTCCTGTGTATGGATATGCACACCTACAATAAGGGCTTGAAATTTGATCTGAACTAAAGGGAACAGGCTCACAATTAACTTTTTCTGTCGAATATGAGGCATTGGAGAGGGAAACTGTGCAGTAACTATTTAGATTTCCTATCACCCTACAAATTGGGTTGTCCTCCAGTCTGTAGAAGATAATACAGTGTTACCACAATAATGACACATAACTATTATAGGCTATAAAACAATGAGTACATTTTCCTGGAAATTTAACTTCCAAAAAAACTAACTGGTCCTTTTAATACTATAAAATAGAATGGTCCAAAGTTACTAGGAAATTCATCTTACTTCAATGTACCATTGTATGCTTCCTTTCCTTCTAAGTGAGAAATAAAATTAAACTGCAAATCGATAAGTTTGAGTTGGTTGCTATGGATGGTGCCAATAACCAAGGAGCCATTGAGTTGGTTTTTCTTTAGTGCCCTGTTACAACATGTCAAAATAATTGCCTTATAATCATCATCCATTGCAATGAGTGTAACTACCCTCCTTAGGCTTCATACAAAGGAATTACTAATTTATTCAATTTGGATTTCTCAACATCCATTGCAATGAGTGTAACGCTACTTTACACAAGTTGATAGCCTGATACTCACAGTCTGTAGAAGGGGTAAGCTGAATAGGGCAACTGGAAATTGTCCTTGAAGTTGTGTGTTTTCCATTGTTCTGCCATTCAAGGTAGACAGGTTTTACATCAGTATTGAATAATTTAAACCTGAGGCCAAAAAGAAAAGCACATTTCTCCTCATATCCTGGAAAAATAAACACCTTTGCTTCACATAAATGCACGTTTGAACAGAGACACACACATTGAGAGAGAGAGAGAGAGAATACAATGTTGTCAAAGACTGTAAGGTTGGGAACCATGGAGGAGCATCTGATCCATCAAAGGAATTATTGCTAATATCCCTGCCAAAATCATCTCAGTCGACAAATGAAACTCAAAACCAAGAGAACTAGATATTGTTAGGCGACTGAGCATGTTCTTTGGTGGGCTGTAATGGCTTAAATGATCATTTTTGTGATAAGTCTAACAAACGATTTTCTTAAGCCCACACAAACATTGATATACTATTAGTAATGTCATTATTACTTACACATAGCTGAGGGAGGTCATGCCAGTAAGGTTGGGCAGAGGACCAAACAGTTTATTGTTGGACAAGTACCTAAAAAAAACTATATATCATCAAAAAGCATGCCTTGTAAAGTTTCCACACCAGGTCATAATAACCTTTCTCAAGCAAATATATAGCTAAATTTGGCATGTCCCTTTCCTTCTTACATCTGATTAAGAGTTGTAAGATTGTTCAAGTTTGAAGGCACAGGTCCACTTAATGCATTCCCATCAATGCGCCTATAGCAAAAACAAATATTCAACAATAATAACTTATCAGGAATCCATAGCCAATAGAAATCTCTGGTGAATTTTCTAGAGTGTGTAACAGACACTCACAACACCTCCAAGGGTTGCACAAGTCCAAGGGTGGAAGGAATGCTGCCAATTAGTTGGTTGCCATCCAAAAGCCTGCCATAAGAATCAATGAGTTGATAGAAAGTAATGTAAAAATTCCAAGATATTTTTTGTTGAAAAGAAAAAGATGATGCAAAATATCTACTCTACATGCATGCGTGTGATTGTTCTCTCCATCTAAGGGAGACTACTGCAAATAAAGAAAGTCATGCTTAACATTACCACAATATATCAAGATGCAATTTTAGGAGACAATACCTATTCACTAAAAAATTAAAAAAGAAAAAAAAAAGTGTAACATGTGAAAGAAGCTATTAATGAATAATGAATAAACATGACACAGAAAAATAATATAAGTTTAGTGGGGCTATTAGATATATATTATCTATATACATATGCATTTTAACAATATTGAAGTAACTGAATAATGCATTGATCTTCTTATGTAACTTGATTATACCAAGAGATTCCAGATATTAGAAGTATAACTAATCTTACACATGTATCAAGACCATTTTTGAGCTGAAAAGCCGCGGTGAAATCATTCCTGAAAGACTATTTTGTCCAAGATGACTGATGATAAGAGACAGAATCTTAGATGGTTGTCATAGTTGGAGAAAATAAAGTCATAGGATGAAAAAAATTCAAATCAAATCAGATAAATTATTGATTGTCCCCAAAGCTTAAAATTGTTATAAAATAGTAAATTTAATCATTTAATCATCATTCTAACACTCCCTACATGTGTGGGCCCTAACTTCCCTTTTATGAGTCGAGCCCCATGTGGGGATTTTAACTTTTTAAATGAGAGGTAGAGCAGAGATGGAGTTTAAATTGAATATCTTTTGCTCTCTACCATAATAAATTAATGATTCTCCCAAAAACTTAACCCATTAGGAAATGGTGAATTTAGTAACTTAATTGTTATTCTAACAAGCTCATTTCACAAAGAGAGTTGACATACAAGTGTCTGGCATTAAGTAGCATATCAAGACCAGGTGTGATCCCATCAGAGATTGGAATGGGTCCATTAAGCTGGTTGTCAGTTAGATCAAGCCAAAGAAGATTGGATAGATTACCAATGGAAGGCGGAATCTGTCCACTAAAGTGATTAGAATTCAGAGATCTGCAAGATGAAAGCAAAGTGTTTCAAATTTCGCTGTATGTTATCCCTTTCATTTTACTGCACTAAAAAATGAAACTCGGGGTGAATTATGTGTATATATGGACACAAACATACATTACAGACAGAGATGGTAAATTTTCAGGACTTATTAGTAGACCCTTCATCTAAAGTTGTGTCATTTATTACATGGAAGATAGCATTCATAAGGAATTTGATTCATATTGTCCTTTGCAATAAACATTTGAATTACTGAAGAATTTACAGAGTCAGAATCCTTACAGATAGAGTAGCTGCTGTAGAGATCCTATTGTGTCAGGAATAGGACCTGAGAAGCTGCAACCAACTAGGATTCTGATATGCAAATAAGAAAGAAACACAGTAAATTAGGAAGATCTTTACCATCCAACTTGAGTTCCAGCACAGACTGTTAATAACAATCAATATTTTCTTACAAGTTCAATAGTTTCTTCAAATTCCCAATTAATCGTGGGATTGGTCCTGTCAGGCCCTTGTTGTAAGATAGATCCCTATATGAAAGAAGCTAGTCATGAAGTTGTAAGATAGATCCCTATATGAAAGAAGCTAATCAGGAATGCATTACTAAACTTACTGATCAAGTTACTACCAAATAAGCATGAGGAATTGAGATTTTCTTTTGACTTACTTAGGACATTTTAAAAGAAAGTAAAATCTCCAATCATTGTTTTTGTGATATAATCGCCTAAATCGGCCACAGTGAGATCTACATCTCAATGACCATGAGGCTGGAGGCATGAGTAATACTCCCCATAACTTCCACAAACATTAAGTAGTGAATTTTTATATTTTTGAGCACTGCAGTTTCTTGTAGCTGAATGGTGGTACAGGGATATTAGCTGGAAATTGAATCTGAAGACTTAAAATAACAAAGTGAACGTAGAAAACATACAGAATCTGTAATTCAGATAACAATTGGAAATCTCCAGACAGCAGGCCTGTCAAACCAATGCTTGATAACATTCTGAAATGATACAAAGTCAGCTTTATACCAAAATTTGGAATTGTAATGAACAAGCAAACGTGCCAACAAAACTAGAAAGCAAAAACGATGCAGAAAGCTTACATGGAGGTCACATGTGAATTTGTGCACCCAATTCCTTCCCATCCCTTGCCACAAGGATCCGGACCCACCCAACTGGGTGGTGTATTCTGCCATATATTCTTGAGAGAAAGCAAAGCAACATCTGCATACGGATATTAAAAACATCATAACTCAATCTCCAAATTATCAAACAAGACTATCTAATATATAGTTCAAAATAGATTGAAGATTCACGTAAATTGGAAGGACGTGTAACATTAGCTAAGGCCCTGTGATGGAATTATGGAAAAAAAAATATACATAACGTGGCAAAAAAATAAAAAAATTTGATACCAAAATTTATGTTACTTCAGCAATCCAAATAGCCAAAATAAAGAACCTCTTTATTGGTGATGCATCTTAGTGTTCACTAAGTATTTCCTATAGTCAAGTGCTGCCGAATAATTAACCATACGATTTGTACTGCTCAGATTCCAGAAACTGACATGAATCTTGAGTAAAACAAATCGTTGTTCAAAGTACAAAAGCTTTGTCTCTCATATTCTAACCAAACTAATAATATAACAGTTACACAAACTAACAAGAAGACAGAAATGAACTGAACTTACAGTCCTGATTTTCTGTCTCCGCTGCTATAGCTGAAAATATGATGAAAACAAGCAGTAGGGACAGCTGACTTCTTTGAACCATTACTAACCAAACCGTAGTTATTACTCACGTGTTAGCCAGCAACATGCCGTCCAAATACAAAATGAGAATTGATCACAATCTAGCACTTTCTTGCAGTAAAATAATCTGGACCTCTATATGTGTTACCTCCAATACAACAACTTCCAATCAAGGCCCTGTCGAATATCACTCAAAATTGAGAACTTCACATAACCTTTAAAATGAATTTGCTTTCCTAGGCTTCAACGCAAATAATGTCATGTTTTAGGTTACAAACTAGTTTAATTCCTTGTTTAGCTGTAATAAGAATGGCATTCAAAAAAGAACAAATACTATTTTAGAGCTTTAACTTCAATGAAAAGAAACCAAGAGATACTCTAGAAGGTATTAACCGCATCAAAGCTTGCAAGTAATCTTTTTGTTTTTATTGGTAAGTTACACGTATGGGTGGGTCATGAACTCTTAATCTCACTTGCCACCTTGTTTTTAAAAGAGGGGAAATGCTCATTCACAACATTGAAGTTTGCAAGAAATCTAACACCTAGAGCATATTATCATTCCAAAAAAAAAAAAAAATTATATATATATATATATATAAAATCAACAGTTCATCTAAGAATATTAATTTAGAAGTAAAAAGGTTAAAAATTATAGAACAAATTGATAGGCCAAAAACGAATTGACCTCCTGTGATAAATTAACCAATTAATTTAGCCAAGTGAATTAATTAAATTAATTATCATGTAAACGCGTGGTAGCACAAACAAATCACCAATAAACTAATTATGCAACGGAAAATAAATAACACGGTGATTTGTTTACGAATGAGGAAAACCTAAAGGCAAAAATCCCACTGGGTGATTTTTAGGTCACCACTCTCGAAATTCCACTATTATCACAGCAAGCGGTTATAAGTAAAGGAATCTCAGTACCTTATACCAATCTACAGTTGAACCCTTACCCCAATACCTAATTGGACTTGTTTTGTAATGACAATTTCTCCTTTTGATGCACGGCTCCCAAGTACGTGACTAACTAAATGCATGGATCCCAGTACGCGACTTCAATCACCAACTAGAGAGGATTGTTGGCTGCAAAGTTCTTCAGTTCATCCTAACGATGAAGATCAATAAGATGCTTGGTCACAAAACTCAAAAGCGCACATACACAGCAACTTCTTTAAGAATGATGAACTAGGGCAAAACTTTGTCTCCGGTCACAATTTGCTTGAGCAAAATTTTCTCAAAACTTGTGCAACTTGTGAACTCTTTGACAGCCCTTAAAACAATCATTTTATATGTCTAGGGTTAGGAGACAAGAAGGCCCAAAGACACATTCACAGATTCCAAGAAAATCATATCAAAATTCTGAATTTCATAAACCTTGATAGATAGGAAGTGTCAAGCAGGTGTTTAGTAGGTGTCGAGCACATGGGCTGAACAGCTTTCTAAACCTAGACACATGCTAGCTGTCGAGCTTTAATGAACTTGCACTTTCTCAGCTTGTTTCTTGGACAGACTTGATGACTTCAACACTTGATCTTGAAACCTTATTTCTTGAAGTATTAAAAACATCCTAGAACTACCCAATTACAAGTAAAGTGTGTTTTATCAAATGATTAGCCAATTACATCAAAGAATGACATATGTTCTTAACAAGTGAAACACATATGTCCTAACACAAATCACATCACAAACACAAGAACATGATTTCAAGAAAGACCTTGTCGAAGCTAGAGATAACAAACTCCCAATAGGTATCTTGGAAACAGTAATTAAATACTCATTGAAGATGCCTTTCCATAAAATCAATTTAAGTATCCCCAAGTTATCTTTCCCTCCACTTTGCTACCTAAATGTAGATTTAATTTGTTGACACTTCAATTCAAAAGTGATTGATGTTTTCAACTCTACTTGAATAACTTTAAATAACTAAATTTGTTTAAGGAAATAATTAAAGAAGTTAGGGTAATCAATGACAAATCAAAAGATCATTCCTTTGAATTAAGATAATCCCTCTACTTCAAGTGTGAGTAAATAATAGAATCAATACAAGCAGATCTTATTCCTTTGAATCAAAGAAAATTCAAAGATACTGAACATCTCAAGCTGCACTCACACAACTTCAAGCTCAATAATGCAACATTGGAAAAGGGTTTTTTTTTTTTTATTACAAAATGAATCTTACCAGGACAGTTAGTAGTTGGCCAATCTTGCTAACAGCAAAATCAAGGCCACTCTAACAAGGAGCATCTATTGGTTGTGGAGGCAATTCTTGTGTGTCACCTATCCTTTTAGTATAAGGCAAAAGAATTTCATCTATACATGTGGAGAAACTTTTAATTTGAGCATGAATGCTTTCTCAGACCTACTTCTGTTGACCAACAAGAGAGCCTTTACAAGCCATTTCATTGAACTCCTCTAATTTTGCCTCATCAGCATCCCTTCCCAAATGGTTAAAGAGAAAAATTTTTTTTTGAGATTAAAGGACAACCAATGAAGTAGTACACTGAATGACATAGGTAGCATAAATTCACATGAAGGCAAGTGGTAAAGTAGAGAGAGAGAACAAATGAAATAACATCTACTCAAAATGCAATACCATGATTAAAAGTTCAATTTTGGCTTAATCAACAAGATAAAAGAAATTTTACTTTGTTACAGTACTTTAAATAGATGCGCAAAATCAAACAAGCTGAAACTTGGATAGAAGTGAGACAAACATTAAGATCAAGTTATGTCACATCTACTATTATTTGGCTTTGAACTCCTTGCAAGTAATACAACTTTTTCAGTAATTAAGATTTAAGAAGTTTTGAAACCAAAATAGGCACAAAATATATATTTAATAGTGGTGAATCAACCTAAAATTCTTAATTATTATAATACTACATTCACTTCTATCTTTAAATACCATAGAGACAGGAACTAGAAAATAGTAGACGCCTAACCATGAACTTTACATGCTAAGGTTCTATTTGTTTTAGATTAAAATGTAAATTTAATTTCACCAACAACTTATGTAAAGTTTTTTAAAGCCTCACTTTTTTTCTTTTTCTTTTTTTTTAAATTTGGTTATACTTTTAAACAAAATAAGACGGTCAAAATAAGGTCATCCAAACACAATCTCAATGATAATTTACCACTTCTTTTAAGTAAATTTAAAATATAAAAAATAAAAAATAAAAATCCTTAACTAATGCATTCACTTATAACAAATAGATCTTACACAATATATGACATTTGGTAGGGTTGAACCTTAGGGAATAGTTTTTATTTATCATTTTTATTATCGGTATATTATGCATTCATTAAGTTTTGAATCAAAACCTTACCCTCTATCTCATTATTATGGAAGAGGAAGCCATTCGAGGTAGATCTCATTGTTATGGTAAATTTGCTTTAATTAATTTGACCATAACATCAAAATCCATACAGTTACTACATCAAACATAAGCATGTATATCAACATAATTGGGTAAAACATTCATTCAAGAGGTTAATAAAAACCAATCAAATGGTCTACACTACTGATATGTTCGCTATCTTTTCACATTACAAACAACATCCTCAGTGAAACTAGCCAGCACCAACAGCCACATATAGTTCATATGCAGAGCTAAAAAACAAGATAATTTAGACGACAAAGTCATAGTTACACTGACCTGGTATATAGAAACAATTTATTTATGTCTGCTTCTAATTGTCATGGATTGCAAGAGTTTTCACAACCTGTGAATATTTTTTGCAAAAGAGCAAAAGGGTTATACAAAAACACGAAAAGAAGAAGAAAAAGAAGAAGAAGAAGATAAGAAAGCATAAAATGAATGAAAGAAAGTTTTAATCTTTATGACTAATATTGTTATAAAAAACCCAACTCAATTCAATAACAGTCATAGATTTGGCTCAATTGAGTAGAGTTTGTTGGTTACGAAATGAGAAACCCGTTTTTCCAAATAGGGAATAGTATTTTCAGTAAAACTGTTATCACAAATCAAGGCTAAAGTTATGTCATATTTGTGAAATAAAATCCAAATGACTATCACATTTAGCTATGAAATAAATTGTATATAGCTGACTACAACATTAAAATGAAAGAAACAATATTAAGGACATATAACTTGAAGCAATACCTTTTGGCTAGATAATGATGCCTCACTTACTAAGGCAAACTCTTAGCTTTTTCAGTAAATTCATCTTTATCATTGTAGTCACATAAATCCAATCTTTTATTTCATCGGCAAATCTAAAATAAGCATGCCTCCAAGTCCTATTAAAGAAGAGAGCTCCACAAATTGCCCAAAAGCCAATTGCGAATCCAACTCCCATACCAATGTAGAAGCTGGAGTTTTTAGAATCATCTTCTACACTACCAGTTGGTGATCTATTCAAAGACTGTTCCTCAATTGTGCAGCTTTTTGGAAGAGGATCACCACATAGCTGAGGATTTCCAATGTACCTAAGGGCATCAAATGATTGAAGCTGGGTGCTTGAAGGAATTTTACCTGAGAGGTTGTTGTACGACAAGTCCAAGAGACTAAGAAATGTCAAATTAGACATGCTTGGAGGAATTTCACCTGATAAATGATTTCTTGAGAGATCAACTGACTCCAACTCTTTCATACTCCCAATTTTTTCTGGTATCTTTCCCATCAAATGATTTCGAGACAAATTCAAAAAACGTAACTCTAAAAGATTTGAAAATTCAGCAGGGATTGATCCAGACAAGTTGTTACTTGAAAGGTCTATAAGCCTAACTAATTTGAGGTTCTCTTTGTATTCCATTTCATTCCCTTTGGGAACCAACTGAACATTCTGAACATAAAATGAATATATATCCGAAAATCCAAAGGACATATTATAAGAAAATGAAGTATCATAGGAATCTGGTAATGCCATGGCTCTAATATTTTTCAAGCAATTTGGTATGGATCCTGATAGGCTATTGTTGGCAAGATCCAATATTCTAAGAGAAGATAATTGGCATATTTGTTGAGGTATATAACCCTTGAATTCACTTGATCTTAAACAGAGAACTAAAAGATTTGTCATTTCTCCAATCCATAGTGGTATGATGGACAAATGATTATCACCCATATCAATGAGCCTCAGATTTGAGCACTTTTTCAACGATGAAGGAATATCTCCATAGATGCTATTGTTTTGTAAACGCAATGATTGGAGGTTAACTAAAGCCCCCATGGAGTAGGGAATTCTACCTACTAGATTGTTGCTCCCTAAGTTTAAATGGATCAAAGACTGCCAATACTTCCAGCAGTGAGAAAGTTCTCCTGATAAGAGATTGTTTGATGCATCTAAAACCTCTAATTTATTCTTTCTAATTTTCTTTTGGCATAAGAAAGTAGAAATGGTTCCATAAAATGAGTTGTTAGCTACATTGAGCACTTTGACAATAGAACTCAGAAAAATGTCTGATACATCACATTCTATGTGGTTGTTAGAGAGATTGATAAATGTAATGTTTGAAGTCCAATTCCAGAACCAACCCGGAGCTTTGCCTGAAATTCCTGACATGGACATATCTAAAAAATTGAGGGATCTTTGTGATTGTAGCCATGAAGGAAAATTAGGACCTATCTTGATTGAGCTCATGGAGGCATAGTCAAGTTGGAAGGGGGGAACCCAATTAGAATTGACATTAAAGAACAAACTCACTTCAGACATATAGAGTTTCTTTAATTTTGAGAGTTTTCTGAAATGCCTTTCATCTATGGTACCCGTTAAAGAATTTTTTCCAACATACAACGTATCTAACTTAGAGAGAAGCCCAAGACTCTTTGGAATGGTGCCATTCAACTGATTTTGGTCGAGGTATAATATTCTCAAACGAGATAAATTCCCAAAGGAAGAAGGTATAGGACCATTTAAAGAATTAAGTCCGAGATCAAGCATCGTTAGATGCTTAAGTTGGCCTAAGGCCTCTGGAATTTGTTCAGTTAGCCTATTGGAATAAAAGGCTATAGCTTCTAATTTCTTTAAATTGAAAATGCTAGGCGGTATGTTGCCTTTCAAAGAACAGTTGGTCAGGTCAAGCCTTAAGAGGCTTGTACTGAGATTAGAGAACCAATTAGGTATCTCATGATTGAAATGATTTTCATAAAGATAAAGGACTCGAAGAGACGTGAAATTGACAAATCCAAGAGATGGATTTAGGCTATCAAGCTGACAATTGTACAAGTGTAGCTCTGAAAGAGATGGGAACTTACTCATTATTTGAAGCCAATCAACTTCTCTATGAAGGTCAGCTGAGTTCAGGTCAAGGTATTGAATGGCAGAGAGACTAGACATCCAACGAAGGTCATCTACATAGAGGTCAGAATTAGATCCAAGAGACAGATAGCGAAGGCTTGAAAGGTTCCCAAGCTGATGAGGAATGAGTCCACCGAAGTTAGCGTCTGAGAGGTCAAGATGTGTGAGACTAAACATTGAACCAAGGAAAGTTGGGATCGGAGTACAATTAAAGTCAGTGCCACTCAAATCCAAGTAATTCAAATGTTCTAATTGGAGCAACGAACCACTAATCTCACCACCTAACCTCGAATTACTAAGGTGGAGCTCAAAGACTCGGCCAATTTTCTTGTTGCAGAAAACTCTGTCCCAAATACAACAATCTTTATGGTCAGACCAGGATGAGAGGACGTGTTCATGATCAGTGAGACCACGTTTGAGGGTTAGAAGGGCTTGCTTGTCTTTTTCATAGCAAGAGACATTTGAGATTGACTCTGCTTTAAAGAAGAAGAAGAAGCTTAAATTGAAGGTAGTGGGAAGGAACCATACTAAGAAAAGCACATGAAGAGTAGCAAAAGAGGCATCCATTGTAACGAAGGAAGAGAAGTTTGAAGGAGGAGAAGCTACTGAGGTGTGAGTATATTGTAATTAACTCGTCATGATATATATAGGGTCCATTTGGATTGAACTTATTGTTGCTGAAACTGAAAACTGAAAACTGAAAACACTGTAGCAAAATAATTTTTAAACGTGTGAATAGTATCATGGGACCCATTTTTAATATTTTTTTATTGTGTGAACAGTGCATGAACAGTGCACGCATTGTTCATGCACATTGTTTTTTGTCTTTCAGAGTCAACATAAGCGGCTGGAAAAAAAAAAAAAAAAGAACCAAAATGCGAAATGAAAACGTGCCGCAAGAATAATCTTAATCCAAACGATCCCATAGTGATTCTTCAAACCCTTTCTCATTTTTCTTATTATTATATTATTTTAATCAAGGCCTTGACTTGTTGACCAGTGCTTTTATATTATTTTAAGCCAAACCCACAGACAAAATTGGCCTTTGCCCTTTTTAGGCAAAATAAGTAGCACTCTGCCCCATTTTTCAAACTAATTAGGGAAATATCCCTCTTTTGAAACTTGACTTTCTCAAAATCGAGTTAAGCCCTATAGTGATGTTTTTAAAGACCTATAATGGCGTTTTGTAACTCGAGCTCCATGAACTCGAGTTATAGGTAAAAAGATTGCATAGAACTCAATTTCATGGAGCTTGAGTTACAAAACGCCACTATAGGTCCTTAAAACGTTACTATAGGTCATTAAAAACGTCATTATAGAGCTTCAGAAATATATATTTTTTTTTTTTAAACTCGATTTTGAGTAAGTCGAGTTTCGAAAAAGGGGCATTTCCTTAATTAGTTTAGGATAGGGGGTAGAATGCTACTTATTTTGCCCGAAAAGGGCAGAGGTAAATTTTGTCCCCAAACCCACAAGGAACAACGCTAACCACCAGGTGATGAGATGTAACATAGAGTCCACTTTGGGAAGAGATTTATTTAATGTTGTAGCTTCTTTTTGTACTATTTATGGGTTTTATTGTACTGTTGGTATTATTCATAGGTCCTTTTGTACTATTCAACTAGCTTTTAACTCTCTTTTCTTAACACTTTCAACAAAAACTTTTTCAATTTCAACTAAATAAATTGTTCCCAAACAAACTCGTAGTGTTAAGTTCATTCCAGAACCCTCTTTCACGTAATAATATAGAGATTTTCCATTAATATCATAATCATCAAGAATTTCAATTGTTGAATTTTTGTTTTTATTGAGTGACTGGTTGACTAGTAATCTATAATGCAATATTTTCCACCGTTTGACATAATTTTCATGTAGGACTAGAATTTCATGTTTAGGAAATTGTTTTTGGAACTTAAGGCTCATTATTGAGTACAAATGGACGCGTTGTGTTAGGTTCATTTAAGAACCGTCTTTCACGTTATAATGTAGAGATTTTCCATCAATATCATAATCATCAAGAATTTGAATTGTTGATTTTTTTTTTTTTTTGGGTGACTTGTTGGCCATTAATCTATTATGCAATATTTTCCACCAAGTGACATAATTTTCTTGTAAGGCCAGAAATTCGTGTTGAGAAAATTGTTTTTGGAACTTAAGGCTCATTATTGAGTACAAACGGGGAGCATTGTGTTAGGTTTATTTCAGAACCGTCTTTCACGTAATAATGTAGAGATTTTCCATCAATATCATAATGATCAAGAATTTGAATTGTTGAATTTTTGTTTTTATTGGGTGACTTGTTGGCCATTAATCTATTATGCAATATTTTCCACCGAGTGACATAATTTTCTTGTAAGGCCAGAAATTCGTGTTGAGGAAATTGTTTTTGGAATTTAAGGCACATTATTGAGTACAAACGGGTGCGTTGTGTTAGGTTCATTTCAGAACCGTCTTTCATGTAATAATGTAGAGATTTTCCATCAATATCATAATCATCAAGAATTTGAATTGTTGAATTTTTGTTTTTATTGGGTGACTTGTTGGACATTAATCTATTATGCAATATTTTCCACCGAGTGACATAATTTTCTTGTAAGGCCAGAAATTCGTGTTGAGGAAATTGTTTTTGGAACTTAAGGCTCATTATTGAGTACAAACGAGAGCATTGTGTTAGGTTCATTTCAGAACCGTCTTTCACGTAATAATGTAGAGATTTTCCATCAATATCATAATCATCAAGAATTTGAATTGTTGAATTTTTTTTTTTATTGGGTGACTTGTTGGCCATTAATCTATTATGCAATATTTTCCACCGAGTGACATAATTTTCTTGTAGGGCCAGAAAATTCGTGTTGAGGAAATTGTTTTTGGAACTTAAGGCTCATTATTGAGTACAAACGTGTGTGTTGTGTTAGGTTCATTTCAGAACCGTCTTTCACATAATAATGTAGAGATTTTCCATCAATATCATCATCATCGAGAATTTGAATTTTTGAATTTTTGTTTTTATTGGGTGACTTGTTGACCATTAATTATTATGCAATATTTTCCACCGTGTGACATAATTTTCATGTAGGGCCAAAAATTCATGATGAGGAAATTGTTTTTGGAACTTAAGTCTCATTATTGAGTACAATCTCAAGTCATGTGTATGTGCTCTTAATGACATGATTAAATTAGTGATAATATATGCTTTTAGCCAAAACCCTAGAGATCAAAGCTCAGCACACACAAGTGAAGAGATGTAGTTTTAGATTCATTTGACGATCATCTTTCATTTAACTGTGTAGAGATTTTTCCTCAATATCAAAATCATTAAGAATGTTTCTTATTGACTTCTTTTGTTTTTTTAATTGGGTGACTTGTTGACCATTAATCCATTGTGCAATATTTTCCACCATGTGACATAATTTCATCTAAGGCCAAAAATTCATGAACTTAAGCTTCATGATTGAGTAGAATATCATGTGAATGTGCTCTTAATGACATGATTAAATTAGTGATATTATTGGCTTTAAGCCAAACCCCCCAAGATCAATGCTCACCACACACAAGTGATGAGATGTGGTGTTAGGTTCATTTGACAACTGTCTCTCACATAACCGCGTAGAGATTTTTTTTCCAATATCAAAATCATCAAGAATTTGACTTATTGATATCTTTTTTTTTTTGGTTGTGTGACTTATTGACCATTAATTTTCATCTAAGACCATAAATTCATGTTGAGTATATGTTTTTGGAACCTAAGGCTCATGATGGAGTAAAATATCTTGTGTATTTGCTCTTAATGACATGATTAAATTAGTGATAAGATAGGCTTTAAGCAAAACTGATGTCGAGAAGCCTAATGAAAGCACACACGATGCTCTCTTGATGGAATAGAAACTAAACTATTAGTTTCTGGAAGTAAACCTCAAATCCATGAGGGGTTCCTTGAATCCACGAGGGGTTCCTTGAATCTACGAGGAGATAAACTAAACTCTACTAGAGAAAGAATTTGACAAAATGTCTGTATTTTTATTAATCTCAAAACTGAATTGCCTTTGGAGGCTACAATGCCTTTAAATAGTTAAAACAAAACCTATGGCAGCTAAAAACCCTAAGGTGGCTACGAAAGCATACAAAACCCTAATTTGACTAAAAAACATTAAAAGCACCTACAAAGAAGGAAATAAATAACCTAAACCTAAAATAACAAAAAAATTACATAAAAATACTAAAATTTAGAGAAACTGTGTCCTACATCAGACCCCTCCACTCGAAACAAACTCGTCCTCGAGTTCATCTTTGAAATATGAAATCTTCCGCTCTAAATAAACAAATACTTCGAATGCTTTAATAACTTGATTAGGTTCTAAAACTTGAATCCTTCATAAAGTGTAGCATAAAATTTCTTCTCATCTACCTTCAATTTATTTGCAACATCAATCAATAAGCGATTGATAATAAAATTAAAATTTTCTACTCCAAGAAAATCAATATATTGTGTAGTCATCTTCAACAAATCAATTGAGACCTGAGGATTGTGAGTTGTGGACTCATCCTCATATTTGACCTCAATTGAATCTTCCACAATGTTCTCAATAATTACCATCTCCTTATTCCTATCATTATCCTCCTTGAACTCAACCTTCGTTTCTTTGACCTCTTCATCGAATTTTTGGCAAGTGGTATCTTCAGTCTTCAATTTAATAACTTGTTGCAAATCTTGATCTCTTTTAACCACTTCAAATTTTTCTTTAGTAATAGGCTGCTTCTTCTCAACCCTTAAACCCTTTCCTTTATTTAACACATGGATTTGGCTATGATAATTTTGGTTTTGACCTTTCATGTTTTGAACATATTGATTTTCATATGAATATACAGAGTTATAATCAACACTTGTATAATCTAGTATATCATTATAGTCATTAGGAAACCATAAATCAATTAATATTTTTTTCATTCTTTGCCAAGAGAAGATTGGATGCTTACCTCACCGCATTCTATAAATTTGATCATGAAAATTAAGGAACTCAGCCCTAGTGAGGACTGGGTTATTGATGTCGTCACCGTCGTTATTGTTGTAGTGGTCACCGTCTCACCAGTTAGCCATCAGAGCAGGGTAAGTCAAGGCTCTAATACCAATTGATGTCGCAAAAGCCTAAAGAAAGCACACACGATGCTCTCTTGATGGAACAGAAAATAAACTATTAGTTTTTGGTAGTAAACCTCAAAAACACAAGGAGTTCCTTGAATCCACAAGTTGATAAACTAGAATCCAATAGAAAAAGAATTTGATAGAAAGTTTGTATTTTTATTAATCTCAAAGCTGAATTGCCTTTAGAGGCTACAATGCGTTTAAATAGTAAAAACAAAACCTATGGCAACTAGAAACCCTAAGGCAGCTACAAAAGCATATAAAACCCTAATTTGACTAAAAAAACATTAAAAGCACCTACAAAGAAGGAAAAAAGTAACCTAAACCTAAAATAACAAAAAATTACATAAAAATACTAAAATTAAATAATTATAAAATTCAGAGAAACTATGTTCGACATCAAAAACCGCCAGAGATCAATGCTCACCACACACAAGTCATGAGATGTTGCGTTAGGTTCATTTGACATCCATCTTTCAAGTAACTACGTAGAGATTATTCATCAATGTCAAAATCATCTAGAATCTGGCTCTCTTTTTTTGACTTGTTGACCAATGATCCATAATGCAATATTTTCCACTATTAAGGGCAACTCTACTTCTTAATCAAGGTGGTGACCACCTTGACTTGAATTCTATTTTTTTTATGTATGCACCTTAAAAAAAATTAAATTTTAAATTAATATGTGTTGTTGACCACCCTAGAAAAGATTCTTGACCACTCTAAAAAAATCTTGAACACCCTAAATAAAAATTTCAGCCATTAAAAATAAAATTTTGGTCCAATGAAGATTGAACCAAAAAATTCTGAGAAGTGCTATGTTCACAACATTTTCACAAATAAATCCTAAGTGGCATATTGTTACTGGCTAATACTAGTGAACAAAAAGATAATTTCATTGGTAAGTTCAAATTAAAACCAATAACAACTTACCTGTTAGGGTTTGTTATGAAAGTATGACGAAAATGTTGTAAACATAGCACTTTTCAAAAATTGCCCAAACACATACAAATTAGCCCAAAAGCCCAAATCAAATGTTTAATTGTGATTTTTTAAATTTTGATTTCAAAAGCTATATTTTAAAATCATTATTTTTTTTTTCCTAAAAAACACACATTTTCAAATAGTTAGTCACTTAGTCTTTTTGTGCTTGCTTTAGCCTTTAGCTGAATTTGTTGAATTTATTTGATACATTTTCTACACATGCATATGCACTAAAGTAATACCTGAATACTTTGTAGAACATGATTAATGTAACGGCTGAATGCCTAAGTTGAATATATTGAATGAACTTATAGTTTACTCCTTACTCTTTTGCTAGCACCATGAACAAATTTCTAATAAGGAAATCAATTGTATTGCAAGATTCATTGTCTAAGAAGATTCGTATTGACTTGAATAATTTTCTTTTAAATCCTAGGATATGGGAAAATGTTTCATCTTAATGATCAAGATGAAATAAGAAGGGCATATTTATAAAGAGGTTCTTGTCAACCTCTTGGCCATAATTTCGTTTAAAAAAGAAATTAGTGGAGCATTGTGTCGATTTAATCCTAATTAGTTTAAAGAATACAAAAATTAGTTGGAACATATCATAAAAATGGATGATGCATTTTCTTTATATTTTAATTTACTTATTTTGGTAAGGTATTAGTAATATGGGAGATCAATAGTTTAATGATTTCTTGGTTGTGTACATTGACAAAATAATGTAGCTAATAGCATTGATAATGACGCTATCATACAACAATTTCAAAATATGAAAACTCGTAGAAGAAAATTTTAAGACTTTATATATTTCTGTGTTTTTTTTTTTTTTGGTGATGTCGATATATTTAAGTTTCATTTTTATTAAATTTTGTTTAATTTAAGTTTTTTTATGACTCCTAAAAAAAAATTCTGAAGCTGCCGCTGTCCACTATGTGGCATAATTTTCATGTAAGTTTAGAAATTCATGTTGAGGACATTTTTCTGGCACTCAAGGCTCATGATTGAGTGAAATTTCATGTGTATGTGCTCTTGATGACATGATTCCATTAGTGATAATATGGGCTTTGAGCCAAACTCCCAGAGCTTAATACATCACCATTTCATCTATATATATATATATATAGATAATTGAAGTTTCTAAAGCTCCTACAATTTTCGACGTTAGCACAATATTTAAAAAAATAGAAATAAATAAACCCAAAAAAAAAAACTTTTTTAAATCTTTAAAAAAAAAAAAAAACCATAAACGCAAGAGCTTTTCTAAAACCTGAACCCGATATACACTCTGCCTTCTCTTTCTCCAAAATTTAGGCCTTAAGCTCCTTCTACTAGCTCCCTTAACCGAAAGCTCCTCCTTTACTAGCTCCCCCAACATTCAAATCCACGACAGATCTCCTTCCTCAAACCCACAACGAAGACACCATACTCACCATACCTACAGATTCCTTAATCAAAACCCACCATACCCACAAACCAACAAAGATCTCCTTCCTTAGAACAGAGATCTCCTTCCTTAGACCCACGGCAAAGACCACTTCTCCTTCCTCCAAAATGCAAACCACTAACCACCGCAGAGATCTCCTTCCTTAGACCCACGACAGAGCATCCAAAGAATCAAAACCTACCATACCCACCATTCCCACAAACCAACATATATCTCCTTCCTCAAACCCATGGCAAAGACCACTACCGCAAGCCATAAACCACCCACATGCAAACGCTATCCCATTTGCCATTGATCTCATCCAGCCCATTGAAACCGGCCCAGCCAACCCAGTCGGCGATGCATCATCACACCAAGCCCAGCCCAGGTGGCGATACATCATCACACCCAGCCTAGCCCATTGAAACCGACCTAAAGGTAACTAATAAACAAATTTAATTAGGACTCTATAACTATTATCTTATAAATAGTTAATTCTTATTAGTCTTTTTTCTTTCACGGCTATTCAATTTATAGGTTTCATTATTAATTTTTGTTCTTCGATTATTAGTATTCTTATAGTTTATTTCTACTTTTTTATTTTCTTTCTCTTCAGTCTTTTCCTCCATTCGAATCAAGGTTAAAGGTATGGTATTCGTTTACCTCTATACTAAATTTCTGAATATTTTTTTTAGTATAGGGTTAACTATTTGTCTATGTACATCTAATTTCTAAATATTGTAGTGTTTTGTTTACATTTAAAGAACTCATGAAATTCAATTTGAATTATAACTTATCATGAATAAATAATTTTTTTTTTGAATTTTCAGTAATTAATAATTGCATTGGTATGCTGTTGAGACTCACAATCCAAATAAAATTATAAAAGAGTCATGAAGGTTGGTTGAATTTTACTTTATTTTAATGATCATGTTGATTATATGTGTGCTTTACCTATAAACAATTGCATTGTTGTACCTTCTGGAGTTTGATTTTTATAGACTTAACTTGATTGTTTTAAAGCTAGAACTCACATGAGCACATTAACCATCCTGCCCCAGGAGGCAGATTTCATAATAGCTGAATCTCCAAGTTCTAAGTCTTTTTACTATGAAGTCTTAAGTAAGTGACTAGGAAGATAGGGAAAGCCCTGAAACAACAAACATATATGCTTGGCAGTATTTAAAACATGAGCATTAAGAACCTTGGTTCTCAAATCTTCTTATCTATACCAGGTTAACTTGATTAACAATACTATGGATTATGACATGTTCTAATTCTGCACCTAATATGAAGATCATTGATGGCAAATGTGATAATAACTTTCTTTCTGTAAAACCATGCAGGCCAATTAGATTATGTAAATTTTGTTTTTCTGCTTTTATGCTTGAAGCTTTAATATCATCGAACAATTTCTTATTCTTTGACATAGTTGATGTTAAGCTCTTTTGGAAAGAAAAAAAAAAATCAAAATGTGATGATTTTTGATGCATTCATTCATCTTATGCATTTAATTGTAGGAAATGGAAACTGGGTAGCTGATTATTTCAAGAAACAACAAAGGATCCTTGAAGGTTGTTTGGGTATGCTCTCTTCTAAACACATAGCAAATATATAGTTGTTGTTTTAAATCAATATTCTGTTTTTTATTGTTTGATTGAAGGAATATGAGAAAGCTTGAATGTTAATGTTGATTATAATTTCTCTATACTGATACTGATGTTGGGTTTCTCCCAATTATGAATATTCATTAGTTAGAAAAGTAAGTGAACATGAGCAGAAACGCATTTGGCATATATCACTAAACCAGTTATATCAATTTTTGCAGAAAAAATACAGCTTCATGGTTTATGTTTTCATTGTTTTAAGTTCAAACTTGGAATAGTTTGGATTTCTTAGCCTTCTTTTAGTTTGGGTTTTTAAGCACGAATTGAGGTTGCAAATTCTTTTTAGTTTGATTGCTTTATGGTAATTACCTCATACTAAAACAATTCTTTCTAATAAAGAATAAGATATTAGGGGTGAGAAAATTGGATGGGTTAGATTTTTTGTAGGCCATGTGAGCCAAGTTTTTGCAGATTGTAGAAGTATAAGAGTGTTTAAATTGATTGGGAGACAGTTTGCAATTAAGAGCAAGATTTATATCAATAGGTTACCTATTTAGATAATCTTAATTATTTGGCAAGTTTTTTTAATTCTTGGTAATTCATGTTGACAATGACACTGATTTTGGTTTTTTGCTCATTTAATTGGATGTCTAATACCATCCTATCTTAGCATCTCGATTCATGATAAAGTCAGGAAAATTGTTGGAACTAACTTGCTTGAGATGGTTTTGTAAAAATTATAGGGAAATTAAATCTGAATTTTTTATTTTTAGTGAGTTTAAATCTGGATTAGCATAAAATATGTGTTTTACATCTAAAATCTGCACTTTTTTACAACCAAAATATGCTCTGCACTGCACTATTTCACAAAAATCTACATTTAAATGTTTCATTAAAATCTGCACTACATTGCACTGTTTCAAACTTTATGCACTACACTATTTCTCCTCTATTAATGTTTCTTGAATGTTGGCTGAAAATTGGATTCTTACTGTTTTGCAGGTAGGGATTTGGAATTTTGTTATCTGGGTTATTTGGTAATACAACTACAGGATGAGGACAATCAGGTATTTACCAGTGCTTCCTTTATTCTGTATTGTTTATTGCATATTTATTGGTAATATGTTTCTAGAAAGAATTTGAAATTGGAATATGATTGCATATTTAAGTTTCTTTGTTATCTCAAACTTGGTTTTATGTTTGGTTTAATTGTTTCATCTCAATATTTCCGTTGTTTTAATTACTTCTATGTACAATTTGTATTTTATCAAATAATCACTAGGGAAGCTACCTAAACAACTTTTGGAGTTTTAAAATCAATGGGTGTTAAATTGCTTCCTACTTTAGGATCCCCTCGAATTGATGTAGTATTAAATAAAAATTGGTTGAGATCAAAGTATGAGTCCTTTTACTGTTTATATATATATGTGTGTGTGTGTGTGTGTGTGTGTGTGTGTGTGTAAATATATATATGTATGCATGTATATATTGTATTATGTAATGCTTGAGTTCTAAAGATCTAAGGTATGTTATTCTAATACATGAGAGATTTGCCAAGGCCCACTTGGTTTATTATAATTTTGTATAGATTATAAACCACCAGCTTCATAATTTAACTTCCTTATTATCTGAATCAGATCAAGTACTGTGTTTATAGCTGTAACGCCCCAAAATTAGTAGCAATAAATGTCTATTTAAACTGAATAATTCATAAAATATGTTAAATAAAAGAAACTAGCAACCTTGACTCTCATCACAAAAGTCAAAGCTCTAATTCACCAAATACAAACATCCTCAAAATAATTCTCCAATACAATGTTTAATACCATAAAAATAACAATAAAATCCTCAATTCCACAAAATAGTTCGTAACTGCTGTCTCCCAAGAATCTCTACTCCAATAATCCCTCTAATGTATCTGTAATGGGAAATAAAAGGGGGGTGAGATAACTCAATAAGTGGAATTCACTAACATTGGGGTGTGGGAACAAACCTTTCAAATAAATAATTTTTACAACAATTTCATAACTTGTAATTCATCAATATTCATCATCAAATACTTTATATATATATATATATATATATAAAAATATCTTTATATTGTGAGCCATCATAATACATACATCAATACAATCACATAACAATTTCCTAGGCTTTTCTCGTGGTCAACGTTTATGCCCCGTCGACAGGGTTGTGCTATCCCCTTTTGGGACTGGAACCTCCTTTTCATCCCCTTTCTTAAGGATAGTTCCTTTGGAACCAAAAGGTGCACTCCCTTGCTAAGGAGCTCCCTTTTTGGATCCTCAATAATATACTCCCTTGCTAAGGAGCTATTAAATGTGCACTGTCCCCTTTTCTGGGACCATCCCTTGCTAAGGACTAGCTGTAGTATGATTGTCCCTTACTAAGGACTAGATACCACACTGAGCTTCTATTCACGACTTGCCGTAGGTTTCCAAAACACATTTCAATATGCTCACAAAAATAATCCATTCATAATTCTCAAGGATATAAAGATATATTCACGCATACAAGTTTAAATAAATTCAGGTTGTCCCACAAGATTTTCAGAAAACGAATAGTTAATGTGCACATCAAACATTTATAAAATATCAATTCATATATAAAATATCAACATGTTTCTTTGATATAAAATAGTTTAATAATCAACACTGCTTTGGGAAAACCCCCCCAAAATTAGTAAACACCACTTACCTCTTAGTTGTAAAAATAAAGGAAATCAACCTCCCTCGAATCACAACAATTCAGTAGAATTAGAACCTAGCAACACCAAAAATAGGTTCATCAATACACAATTTCCCACTTAAAAATCTATTTTCACACTTAAACGAATTTATCCTAAATAATATTGATATATCCAAAACCCTCCATTTAATCGCTTAACTATCCAATTTAATATTGGAAGCCACATATAGCCTTAATTTATTAATCTAGTTGCTTAGCATTCCCACTTGATGCCACTGAAAATCTATTAACTCTAATATATATATATATATATATATATTTTTTTTTCAATCTAACATGGGAGCCACAAGATAGTATACTTAATCTATCAATCCGGTTGCTTACAATTTCCCTTGAAGCCACATATTAAAGTTAGGCCGAATCCATCTTAAAGGCTATGGAGGACTATACGGCTATACATAAATAAATAGTTCCTATTTTAATGTTGTAATTCATCAACCCAAAGACCCAAAATCTAGTACACGGCTGGACAAGTGTGAATGCATATTAACCGGTCAACAATAGAGGCTTAAAAGGTTATGGTCAATCGGTCAACAATAGAGGCTATGTGTGAAAGCTTATTAATCCACAAGCATCCTTTGCCCATTAAAATAGTCTTAGTTTTTAGATTCAAGATGGCCATGTACGGATACATATATATATATATATATATATATATATAAACCCACAAAGCAATACTTTCCCTTTCACATGATGACAAAGCAATTGATAATGTCCAAGCCTATTAGATACAATATCAAAGCTTTTGACATGCAGCAGCCATATTTGACCATCCCTTATCTAATATAATAACAATTATAGGAGCCCTTTTTCTATTAGAAAAATCATAGAAACCGTACCTGATATCTCTACTCACAGCCACAGTGAAGAGAAGTGAAGTTCAGTAGTTTGATGCGGCTGAAGCAAAAAGAAAGTCTCATAAGTATATGCAAGGTAAAAGACTAGGGTTTTTTTTTGTTTTTTAAGGCCCCATATATTTACTTATGCCACCTCACTTGGGCTTCATATTCCAATTGTATTTATCTATTTTTAATATCTTAGGCCCACTTTAATTTAATCCATTTAATTGTGGGCCTCCTTATAATTTAAGTATAATTAATTAAATTGGTGTAAAAAATTATGGGGTGTTACAATAGCTTTTAAATTGCATCTTTAATAGCTCTGGACTCTTATTGTGTTAGTCTTAACTATTTCATTTAACTTGAATTGTCTCTTGCGTTGCTTTAAATACAAATTTTGTATTTGTAGAACCAATTTTGTAGTTAACTTATGATTTCTAAGTTAATTACAGGTTATTTGGATTGTAGTGAAAATTGGAGTTCTTATAAAATAAAAAGAATAGAAGAACAAAAACATTTTGAATTGGACTATGTTGAAAAAATTGATCAGAAGTGAGAGATGGACTAGGGATGCAAGGTGGTTTGAAGCTGAAAATTGGATTTTTATACAGTGACCAATTTTGCTATTATGATTATCACTTTTTATGTAGTTGAATAATTGAGTGGCAAAAAGATCACACTCCTCTTGAAATTCAAATAAGGGTATGTATGTTATGGAAATATTCTTAGATAAGCACACATTTCTATGATTACACTATACGGCAGGTAAATTACAAGGCTTTTGTTTTTAAACTATTGATCACTGTGTGTGATAATTCTCTCCATTGAATTGGCTTTTACATGTAATTTCTTCCTTCTAATTTGATATACAATTTAAAGAATCTATGTGCAAAAAGTGCCCGAGACCATCTATCAAGTTACATATTAGATGAAAAGGACGAATAGTTTAATTCTTATTGTTTGCTTTATCATTATCATCATCATCATCATCATCATCATTATTATTATTATTATTATAAGTTCCTCTCAATGCAAAGTTAGCATTGGATTTTGTGGTTGGGAGAGTGGAAAAGAAGACTAGCTGATTGGAAGCATGGTAGTACTGAAGGAGTATATTTCATCTCATTCTTTATTGTGATGTCTTTGTGATCTTCTTTCAAAGCAAAGTTGGTAATATCATATTAAATTGGTACTTTTCTGTAGAGTTTTCTGATCTACTAGATATAGAGGTTTTTGTGTGCTTTTGTTGTTGGAATTCTGGATTTTAAGTTTCAGACTTGAAATTCAATCTCAAAGTAAGCAAAAATAGAAATACATATTTGATCTAATTCTCTCTCTTATATACCTACAACTTTTTTTGTTGTCTCTTTGGGGTTTTGCTATAATATACAAATATAAGTTTCTATATAGATAATTGTAGTTTTTTTTTCTAATGAATCCCATGCATTGCAGGACAGTATAACTTATCGTCAACAAGTGGAACAAGAGTTTATATTGATTTGGACATTCCTGAGACTGCTAAATTCAAAGATCAGTAAGTGATTTGTTTTGGATTCACATTTTTAATGTATTTACAGTCTCAACAATACTACTCAAAGCATATGTCCCAAGTCATTGCAAGGAAAATAAACTATGACCTTAAATTATTGTGCATGCTGTGAATGAATAACTTGCATGAATTGCAGCTGTTACTGATAGGGAAGAGTGTACATTAAGGAATATTCAGAAGTCATGTTAGGCCTAAAGTAAAAACATCTAAGTGGCACAAAATATGGGAAAGTGTTTATTTGATATGAAGGTTGTTTTGGTAGTGCGTGGATAACGAGTCTTTTTAATAAGGTCCTGTCAAAAAGAAGTTCAACTTGCAACTTGCAAATTAGAATGCAGTAATTCCTAAAAGGAACGTGCAATAGTCAAGTTTTTTGGATTGTTATATATTAGCCTTTTAAAATAAGTTGTGTATGTTTTATTATTATGTGGTATCATTACTTTTGAATCTATTTGTTACTTTTTTTACATGATTCACATTTTTAATGTATTTACAGTCTCTACAATACTATGTCTAATATCTTTATGTAATATAACAGGCTGGTGGAAAATAACCAACCAATAGTACAAATGCCAAAGCAATTCAAATCACAAGTGACAATTCAAGAAGAGATGAACATCAACAGAAGAACCATAAGTGAAATAACAAAAATTATGTGGGACTCTGATAGTGAGGTAAGAAAAAAAAAATACCTTCAACGATAACATTGTGTCCTTAACATTGCTTTATGTACTATAGACTTGCTTTTACAAAATTTAACTATAAAATTATGAATTGATTGATATTAAATTCAATTTCTAGGAAACTATCCTTACCTATCAAGGAAAGATTATAAACATTGAGATAGATAATTCTGGTTGGTGCTTTATCTCTTGCGAAGTATGTCATAAAAAGGTAAAGTCAAGAATAAATTTTTATGGTGAGACAATTGCAACAAAAAGGCATGCTTCCCAATCCCAAGGTACGCAAAATATAAATGTTTACTTTTTATATTAAAATACACAATAACTAATATGATTTTAACATTATATATGTCATTTCTTTTATTTGGTATAGAATTCAATTTTTGGTTGAAGATAGCTCAGGAATGGTCATATTCATTTTATTTGATTTAGAAGTAGAAAAATTACTCAACATATCAGCGAAAGACCTTTTGAACAAATGTTTCGAGGTGAGAATATGAAAGATAAAATTAGTATTTAATATTTACTAAACTTTACTTGAGTGTACAATTTGAAAAATGTTACTTTTGTTAGGTGCCCGAAGAAGTCATCCTTCATGTGCAAATAGAAAATCTGAAAGGAAAAGAATTTGTTTTCCAAATACAATTAGACTATAATCTCAAGTACGGATGGAAATTCTACACCGGCAAGAAACTTTTTGAATCTTTTGAAGAAACTAACAAAGCAATTCAGCTTGAAAAAATGACAGAAGTACGTATTCTTTAATATAGCAAAATTACAAATACTATTTTTAAGATGCATATGTTGTAATACATTCCTCAACCTGCTCTATTCCTAGGCTTACATCAGTGATACTTCAAATGAATGTAGCATCAACTTATCAACTGAAGAAGATGGTGATTGTATAAAATTTCAAAAAGTCGATGTTCAAAGCAATTTGCACTCACACCAACATTTGTACTTAAGGAAATCAAAAGGACATATTCAGGAACTACTACGAAGCAACAAAGGAAGAAGATACAAAAAACACTTTAAAGTTGTCTTTCAATCTCTAAGATTTTCTATGCACAGTTTGGTTTTAATGGATTTGTGATTTTGGTACTAAATACATGTTGGAACAAAGGAAATTTTTTTGCTTTTATGCACAATTTGGTTTTAAATTGATACAAAGAGGAATTAAACTCTTATATTTAGTTATCTGAGGATACAACTTTACTTCAAAGTTTTTTTTATTATAAAGTTTTGGTCTTTCTCGCATGCTAGGAATTTCAATATTTGAACATATATTGAAGACTGATGGTATCCCTGGCCTCTATAGAGGTTTTGGCACTTCTACTGTTGGATCATTGCTTGGCAGAGTTCTGGCTTTGACATCACTTGAAATATCAAAAGATATGATGTGAAAATATACTGAAGGTTTAGATACAGCTGAATCATAGTTAATTATTTTATTGTCTCGTGAATTACATGTGACCCATAATTTTAATCATCATTCAAAATATGGGGTGCAATTTCCATGTTTAGGTGCAATTGGGATGGTAATGGAAAGTTATTTATATTTTGGAGTGCAAAGTGAAAGTACCCTTTGTTTATGATGGATTTCTACAATTAACCCTATTTTTTTTTTAATATAAAAATATTTAATGGCCTACTATGTGCCTTTGGATGTGGTAGGTGAACTTTTTCTTTCCATTATATACACTCCTTTTTTGTCATTTTTTTAATCTAGAAATATGTGAATGATATTTGGAAGAAGAAAAATGGCTAGGAACACCCATAATGTATATTTTGTTATTACTTGATGGCTTTACAATTCTAATGTCACATCATTTGGAGGTTCATCTTAATGTTCCATTGATCTATTTTTTTTCCTTCACAATTAAAATGTAGACTAATGTGTTCTCCTCTTTAACATTTCGTATCACATTAGGAGCTTGGGCTACAAAGATGATATGGACAAAAAACCATCTCATATATTTAGTTTAATTGTTTAAGTAAGTAGTTTTGCACAAAAAAAAAAAAAAGGCGATGGTTGAAATGAATAATACGAGTTAATGTTTCTATTATAGTTGATGCTCATCTTTTAGGACAGTAATGATATTTCTTGTCCTTTTATTATGGATATAATTTTTATTTATTTTTAATTTTAAAAATTGATAGCATTCCTGTGCATCGCACAGGTTAGTGACTAGTTTGAAGAAATAAAAATCCCTTTATTAATTTCAACTTCCCATGTGTCATTTCTTCCTAATAAAGTAATCAAAATTTATACCGGAAATATGATAAGAGTTCAGTTGATTCACTTAAATCAATGTAGCTGCTGTTGTGTTGTTTTTCAAGTCATTGTTGTGCTGTCAATTAATGACTTGCACGTTCATTTCTTCCTCAAATTGGATTAATTTATCTTTTCAATGAGGCATAATTCTCTCAAAGTACTACTCAAAATTCATCTCTAATTTCTAAGAATTCACTGGTTTTTATCCAAAGAAATCATGGACATAATATAGTATAATTGATGAAATATGAAACACTCGTAGTGGAACAAAAGATTTTTATTCATCTTCACGATTGTGTAGATTTTTATTCCACTTGTTTAAATTACACATCCTTTCTTGTATATCAAGTTCACTTGTAAACTATAAATTGAAACATTAAGCTATAAAAGTAGTGAATACATCATTAGAAGACAGTTAAAAAAAACATTATTGCTCAGAGTAGTTGTTAATACAAGTAGCAGGAACTTTGTTATAATCATTTATGTACATTCATATAGATAATGATAGGGTGGAATTCTTCTTTGAAACCGCAGCTGCCAACTTTGGCCTAAAGTTAAGTAGGGGTACTTGTATTGTCTCACACAAGTTTGTCTCCACTAATTTGCCTCGAGTTCTTGATTTTGATGTAAGGAATAACTAAAGCATTTGAGATTTGTGAAAAATTTGAAGAGGCATGGAAGAGATTCACATCAACAATAGAATATCATGATTGAGGAGAATATCATGTGAACTTAAACCTCATGATTGAGTAGAATATCATGTGAATGTGCTCTTAATGACATGATTAAATTAGTGATAATATTGGCTTTAAGCCCAACTCCTAAAGATCAATGCTCACCACACACAAGTGATGAGATGTAGAGTTAGGTTCATTTGGCAACCGTCTCTCACGTAACTGTGTAGAGATTTTTCATCAATATCAAAATCATTAAGAATTTGACTTATTGACATCTTTTGTTTTTTGGTTGGATGACTTGTTGACCATTAATTTTTATCTAAGACCATAAATTCATGTTGAATACATTTGTTTGGAATCTAAGGCTTATAATGGAGTAAAATATCATGTGTATGTGCTCTTAATGACATGATTAAATTAGTGATAATATAAGCTTTAAGCAAAACCTCTAGGGATCAATGCTCACCACACACAAGTGATGAGATGTTGCATTAGGTTCATTTGACAACCATCTTTCAAGTAATTGCGTAGAGATTATTCATCAATGTCAGAATCATCTAGAATTTGACTCTTCCTTTTTTGGTGACTTGTTGAGCATTCATCCATTATGCAATATTTTCCACTGTCAAGGGTGACTATACTTGTTAATTAGGGTGGTCACATGGCCACCCTAACTTGAATTTTTTTTTTTTTTTTTAATATATCCCTTAAAAAAAAATTTAAATTAATGTGTTGTTGTTGACCATCCTAGAAAAAATTATTGACCACTCTAAAAAAAACTTGAACATCCTAAATGAAAATTTGAGCCCATTAAAAATAAAATTTGATCTCTCCAATTAGAATCAATAACAACTTACCATTTAGGACTTGTTATAAAAGTATTATGAAAATGTTGTGGATATAGCCCTTCTAAAAAATTGCCCAAACAAATGCAAATTAGTCCAAAAGCCCAAATCAAATGTATAATTGTGATTTTTTGAATTGTGTTTCCAAAAGGCATATTTTAAAATAATTTTTTTTTTGTAAAAAACACACATTTTCAAATAGTTAGTCTATTAGTGTTTGCTTTGGTCTTTAGTTGAATTTGTTGAATTTATTTGATACATTTTCTACACACGCATATGCACCAGAGTAATACCTGAATACTTTGTAAAACATAGTTAATGTAACGGTTAAATACCTAAGTTGAATATATTGAATGAACTTATAGTTTACTCTTTATTATTTTGCTAGCACCACGAACAAATTTCTTATAATGAAATCACTTTTATTGCAAGATTCATTTTCTAAGAAAATTCATATTGACTTAAATAATCTTCTTTCTTATCCTAAGCTATGGGAACATGTTTCATTTTTTCATCTTAATGATCAAGAAGAAATAAGAAGAGCATATTTACAAAGAGGTTCTTGTCAACCTCTTGGCCATAATTTCCCTTAAAAAAAAAGAAATTAGTGGAGCACAATTTCTGTTTAATCCTAATTAATTTAAAGAATACAAAAATTAGTCAAACATATCATAAAAAAAGATGATGCATTTTGTTTATATTGTTACTTATTTTGGTCAGGTGTTAGTTATTGAATGGTTAATCAATAGTTTAATGATTGCTTGGTTGTGTATATTGACAAAGATGATGTAGCTAATAGCATTGATAATGAAGCTATTATACAATGATTTCAAAATCTGAAAACTCATAGAAGAAAATTTTAAAACTTTATAAATTTGCGTTTTTTTTTTTTTTTTTTTTTTTTTTTTTGGTGATATAGGTATATGCAAGTTTTATTTTTATTAAATTTTGTTAAATTTAAGTTTTTTAATGACAATTCTGAAAAGAAAAAAAAAATTCTTGGATCCGCCACTACCTATGGTGAGGCAAAATTTTCATGTAAGGCTAGAAATTCATGTTGAGGACATTTGTTTAGCACTTAAAGACTCGTGATTGAGTAAAATCTCATGTGTATGTACTCTTAATGACATGATTCCATTAACCTGGTTCACTGAGACAACCCATCTCATTTGAGGATTCACTAGAATGGGAGGATACAGATGTTGATGTGAGGGTGGAGGAAGGAGGTGACCGTGACAATATTAACATTGCGATCACCCCAGCCTGCTCATCTGTCTCGAAGCTCAATGGTGGGTCCTTGCCATCTCCACCACTACCAGAGGGTGTAGTTGTAGCAAGGAAAATTACAAGGGCTTCAGTCGTTTGGAAAGACTTGACTGTCACAATAAAGGGTAAAAGGAAGTACTCTGACAAAGTTGTGAAGTGTTTGAATGGTTATGCGTTGCCTGAAACTATGACAGTAATCTTAGGTCTTGCTAGATCAAGGAAAAGTCCACTTTACTATGGGCTATTGCAGGTATTTAAGCATGGTATCAATTGTCATTTCAATTGAAGCATTTGAATTATGTATTTTTCTTGGTCCTGTGGATGTTTGAAGCTTGAATGTTGTTCTCTCTTTAATCTAGGAAGATTCGAAGATTGCATCACTCAACCAAAATGTACAGTGAAGTTGTTTGTTAATGGGGCAAAATCGCACATGCCTTATAAGTCTTATGTAAGTTCCAAGTAATTTCACTTCCTTTTAATTCTTCATTCTTTAGTTGTGGTTTAAGAATTTCCTTAATTATGATCTTGCTATTGGTTCTCCATTTACCCCATTCATCTGCATTTTGCTTAAGGGGTCCTTTTTTGTTATTTTCCCTCCAGAAATCTAATGCAAGGCATATTGATCTAATATTTAATTATATAAGATGAAAATAAGCCCTGTTTTTGGAGTATTATGTCAATGTAGGATTTTAGAGTAACTGACTCCAACTCAGATGAAGCAAGCTGCACAAATACTTGAAAATGATTGTATAATTTGGAGACTACAATTTATAGCAACTTACAAATGTGAGATAATATGGTGTTGTGACTTGTGAGTGAGACTGAGATTTTCATGTGCTTTGAAAACAGGTTTGTTGATATTTTTCCTTTGGTTGGCAATTGTTTATATTAATGAATCTTTTTTTTCCCTAATTTTAGAAGATGCCCAATATCAATTGCAGCAATAGTCATTTACATTATTACTCAGCTTTCAAATGATAAGAAACCTTGTAGAAGTTCATCATATCCTTATTTTTTAGCATGCTGTTGTTTATTTGAATTTATTTGAAACTTATTTATATGATTTGGAACTTGCTGATATTTTCAGGTTGAGCTAGATGAGCCAAAGTTGTTGAACCATTTCAGTTATATAGATAAATAGTTGAGGCTCTATGCAAAGAGTTGTGCTCTTATGAATATCTCCTTTTTCTAAGTGTTGATAGTTATACCATGTAAATGCAGATATTCATTTACCACTTGAGTTGCAGAAGGGACAATAAGAAATTCCTACAAGTTGGAAGTTGCCCTATTGAAAACTTAAGGATGAATGATCCAGATGTGAAGACCCATTGCAAGTTGCTTTTGATTGTCTCATTTTCAATTATTGCCATGATGGTATTCAAATATAGATTTGAAGGAAATACATTGTAGTGGATTTCCGTTGTAAATGAATTTTTTTCCTTCTCATGATGAGCAAGTAGCAAAGTAAGTAGTAGTCAAGATACTTATAATGGATTTCTTTGTAGTTTGGCTTCTTCCTTTAGATACTTTACAAAAAGAGACCTATTTCTTGTACATGAAAGTGGGCTATAAATTTTGGGGTCAAATGTCCATAATATCTAGATTGATTATGATTGTCCTCTCCATTGATAATGATTATGATGGAACAATAAATTTTTTTTTTTTATATGATAAATTCATATTTTGCAAGTCCAAGTTGTAACTAATAGCAAATTATTAGTTATCCATGATGACAGATTTTTAGTCATCATCTTGTCAATTGGGTTATCAATGGCTTTTTCATTACCTCGTGTATTTATTAAAAATGTTACTAAAATTAAAATGTAGAAGGTTTAAGAAAAATAATAATTGGAAAAATATTTTATGATCTTAAATCGAATTCCAAATCCAAATTTAGGTATCCAAATAATGAAATTTCAAAAAATGAATTTCAAATCTTGAGTTTTATAAAAAAGACCCAAACAAGGAATTTTAAAATCAATGGATTTCATATCAAGGCATTTTAAATCCATTGATTTCAAATCCAAATCCAAATGTTGCCATCCAAACACAACCTTAAGTTTTTTTTTTTTTTGGTGAGAATTTCAAAATAAAACTTAAAAAAAATAAGTGTGTGTGTGTGTGTACTAGATAGGTTTTTTTTTTATAGATAACTTATCATCTCTTAAATTACAATAAGTATACTAACAGAATACAACAACTTAATGATAAAAGAAAATTTTATAAGTTCCGTTGAGACTTTTAAGGGGGGGGGGGGGGGGGGGAGGAAAGCAAGTAGAGTGGTTATATAAAATTTTTATTGTCATTTTGGTCTTGCAAATAAAGGTTTCAAGGTCATTTTGGTTATTTTTTGGTTTCAATGGCATCATGATCATTTTTTAGGTTATAAGGGTATTTCTATCATATTTTAGGTTTCAGAGATATTTCGGTCATTTTTTAGATCTTAGGGTCATTTTAGTCATTTTTAGGTTCTAATGGTATTTTGATCATTTTTAGGTTCTAAGGTTATTTCGATAATTTTATAGGATTTCAAGGTCATTTCGGTCATTTTTTAGGTCCTAAGGGTATTTCAGTCACTTTTTAGGTTACAAGTTCATTTTCATCATTTTTTAGGTTTCAAGGTCATTTCGGTCATTTTTAGGTTCTAAGGGTATTTTAGTCATTTTTTAGGTTTTTAAGGTCATTTTGGTCATTTTTAAGGTTCTATAGGTATTTTGGTCATTTTTTAGATTTCAAGTGTGATGGTGAACTAAAAATCGAATCAACTCTAGTTTGTCCATAAGAGTCATCTAGACCAAAAAGATTATCCTAGCATAAAAAGGTCATCCCTCATAGGACGGTCGTCCATAAGTATGAAGGTCATCCATGAGGAAAGCTCCTGGACGACCCTCAACACTTGGAAAATTTCCAAGTGTAAGATTTATCTACAAGAGCTTATGAATCAGACGACGTGTAACCATTTTGACACATAAGCAAGATCCTGGTTTATCGTTATAACTTCCTACTAAGTACTTAACTTCCAATGGTAGTTATAGAAGATAAGATTAAACATTCTAACTTCTATAACAATTATGGAAGTTAAGTCTAAACCTTCGGACTTCCTCAAATATTGGGGAAGTTACAAGACAAGTAACCCCTCCAAAGCATGCCATATAAGCACTCATCCATATCAAATGAAGGTAAGTTCCCACTATCCCCAAAAGTTGGGATTCTTGAGTTCCAAAGAAAAAAAAACTAACTTAAGCATCAGAGGGTTCTTGGCCAGTTCACCCAAGTCACCTTTGATCTTGTGTATTTTTCTTTTCAGGCCTTTTAAGCAATCACAAGCCTGTTGAAGCCCGAAGCATTCAGCCAACTAATTTTCTGTGCATCATCAGTTGGCGCCGTCTGTGGGAAAGATTAAACTTGCATTTTGCACTTTATCTTTCTCTAACAAAAGGCTGCATGGTTTGGATAAGATCAATGGCCACTAGTCCAGGCCTCCAAGAGAGTGGGAACGCTTCTAGTCATCCTAATTGTTATCGTTAATTAGCACCTGTCATGCAACCGCCTTCCATACAACAAGTACAATCCATGGCAGCTACCGTGGCAGAATTAACTCGTCCGAACCAAAAGTTGACTAGGGAGATTACTTTAAGGAGACAGCATCACGAAAGATATATGGAAGGACAAGCCCAGAGTCAAGAAGTTGGAGAAAGAGAAAACGCTGAGTATGAGACCTAGTCAAAGGGTACTGCTTCACGAAAAGTGCCACGTTTGGAGAGGTAGATGGATCAAATGAGAAAGGCCATAAACGACATGAGGGAGTATTAGAAGGGCGAATCTTGTAGATGATTTAGTTCATCGAACTGATTCCCCTTTCATGGCTTCCATCAACAGTCATCCCCTCCATTCTAAGTTCAAGATGCCTTCCTTGGATTCATATGACGGGATGCGCAACCCGTGTGATCATATTGCAACTTTCAAGACTATGATGTACCTTCAAGGGGTTCCAAACAAGATTATGTGTAGAGCCTTCCCTACCACCCTTAAAAGGCCAGCACGAGTGTGGTTCAACAAGATACTTCTGAACACTATGAGTTCTTTCAAAGAATTGAGTAAATTGTTTGTCAACAATTTTATCGCAGGACAAAGGAATAAGCACTCCTCGTCTAGCCTACTAACCATAGAGCAATGAGAAAACGAAAGCTTGCGGTCATTCATTACTTGTTTCAATAGGGAAGCCCTGACGGTAGAGGAGATGGACGACAAGTTGTTATTGGCAGTTGTCCATAATGGAGTTAATTCTGATTTATTCATCCATAAGCTCTATGAACAAGAGTATCAAACCATGGCTGAACTCATCCATTCAGCCTAAAGCTTCATGAATGCAGAGGATGCAATCATAGCCAAGAAAAGGAAGAAAGCCAAGCGAATGAAAATAGACCTCTCACGTCATCCTGAACAGGGTCCTCGTCCAAGAAGGCCTGGACAAGAGAGAAGAAGAATCTAGACAACAGGAAGTCGAGTTCATCTTCTGCAAGGAGTCAGCACTATACGCCTTTGAACACTCCACTTGAACAAGTGCTTATGCAAATCAAGAATGACCCGTCCTTGAAATGGCCATTTCCATAGAGATCATGGGCATGACACAGATGAGTGTTTTGACTTGAAGAAGCAAATAGAGAATCTTATCAGGCAAGGAAAATTGAGAAAATTTCTTGGATGAGATCACAAGGACGAGAAGTTGAAGGGAAAAGTAGAAGTGTCATCATGACCCTCGCTTGGAGAAATAAGGGTTATTATAGGAGGTACTTCAACAGGGCAGTCTTCCAAGTCAAGAAAGACGTATCTCAAGGTAGTACCGAACGTCCAACTCTCTAGATAGTCACCAAGGGCGAGAGGGACAGACTAGCCAGCCATTAAGTTCACAGACAACGATGCTGAAAGAATCCATCACCCACATAATGATGCAATCATCATCACTTTACTCATCGCAAATTATACAACTAGAAGGGTGTTGGTGGATAATGGAAGTTTGGCAAACATCTTGTATTACCCCGCCTTTCAACAAATAAGGCTCAAACGAGATCAACTTCGTCCAATATCTTCAACCTTGGTGGGATTTAGAGGATGTGCGTGGACTTCACCGATTTGAACAAAGTTTGCCCTAAGGATAGTTATCCTTTGCCACGCAATTGATTGGTGGACTCAACAACAGATCATTAGTTGTTAAGTTTCATGGACACCTTCTCAATGTATAATCAGATAAAGATGGATGAAGCAAATCAAGAGAAGACATCTTTCATTACCAGTCAAGGCCTGTTTTGCTACAAGGTGATGCCATTTAGTTTAAAAAACGCGAGGGCAACTTATCAAAGACTAGTTAACCATATGTTTCGTCCACAAATTAGAAGAAATACAGAAGTTTATGTAGATGATATGTTGGTAAAAAGCTTGGATGAGGAAAAGAATCTAGATGACCTTCAGGAGACCTTTGATACGCTTAGACAATATAACATGAAGTTGAATCTGAGCAAGTGTACTTTTGGAGTTTTATCAGGAAAATTTCTTGGGTTCATAGTCTCACATAAGGGAATTGAAGCAAATCCTAATAAGATTCAAGCAATACTGGATATGGAGCCACCAAGGAATAACAAAGAAGTCCAGTTTCTTACTGGACGAGTTTCTGCCCTCAACAGGTTTATCTCTAAATCTACTAATAAGTGTTTACCATTTTTTAAGGTTCTTAAGAAGGCATTTGAATGGACGGACGAGTGTCAAAAGGCCTTCCAAGACCTCAAGACCTACCTCACAACAATTCCGCTGCTAAGCCTGTCCATACCAGGTGAAGAATTATATTTGTATTTAGTGGTGTCTATGCATGCAGTGAGCTCAACATTGATTAGAGAAGAAGGGAAGATACAGAAGCCGGTTTATTATACAAGGCGAGCACAAAGAAGGGCAGAAGAATGATATCCCATGATGGAAAAGCTAGCCTTTGCTTTGGTCACGACTTTTAGGAAGTTAAGGCATTACTTTCAGGTTCATGTCATTAATGTCTTAACAGATCATCCACCAAAAAAGGCAATGAATAATTTGGAAGCCACAGGACAACTAATCCAATGGGCCATAGAACTCAGTGAGTTTGATGTCAAGTACCAACCAAGAAGCGTGATAAAAGCACAGGTATTGACGGATTTCATTGCAAAGTTCACTCCCAATCAAGGTGAGATAGACGAGGTGGACGAAGCTCAAAGGTGGGTCGTCAATGTGGATGGCTCATCCATGTTATATGCAGGAGGAATTGGAGTTATACTCAAGTCCCCAAAAGGAGAAAAGTTGAAATACGTAGTTCGTCTACAATACAAAACCACCAACAATGAAGCTAAATATGAAGCTCTGCTTAAAGGATTGGAATTGGCAAAGTCCTTAGGGGTAGAGTCAGTGGTCGTCCAAGGAGATTCTCAGTTGATTATCAATCAAGTGAATGTAATGTGTGAAGCTAAGGAAGATTGGATGAAGAAGTACCTCAGCAAGGTAAAGCGGCTTGTCAAAAAATTTAAAAAAGCCAGTTTTGTTCAACTCCCAAGGGAGGAAAACATGGAAGCAAATGCTTTGGCAAAAGTGGCTTCAGCATGGGGAGTTATGGACAAGTATGATAAAGTCCAATACATGCCAAGTATAGATCTTCTAGAGGTACAGCAAATTGAAGGAGAAGAAAATTGGAAGACACCAATAGTGGTTTACCTTAAAGATGGAAGGCTTCTAGAGGATAAGGACGAGGCCAGAAAATTGAGGATTACAGCTGCCAAGTATGTCCTCATAGATGAGGTGCTATATAAACGAGGCTTCTTTCAACCATACTTAAGGTGCTTAGCCCTGGACAAATTAAACTATGTATTGAGGGAGGTTCAGGAAGGAGCATGCAAAAACCACTCAGGAGCAAGAGCACTAGTCCATAAGGTCGTCTGTGTAGGTTACTACTAGCCAACTATTCAAGAAAATGCTAAAGTTTATGTCAAGGTGTGTGACCAGTGCCAATGCTTCAACAACGTCCCTAGACAACTGTTGGAGCATCTCACCCTGATGATGGCCCGTGGCCTTTTGCACAATGGGGACTGGATATCTTAGGTCCCTTTCCACTTAGAACAAGGCAAATGAAGACTTTTGGTAGTAGGGATCGCTTACTTCACTAAATGGGTCGAAGCTAAACCCTTAGCGAAAATTACACAACAGAATGTTAAGAACTTCGTTTGGAACAACATTGTATGCAAGTTTGGGGTACCTAAAGTACTAGTGTCTGACAATGGGTGACAATTTGATAACACACCTTTCAGGGATTTTTGTGAGTAACTTAGAATCAAGAATCATTATTCCTCACTCTCCAACCACAAGCAAACAGACAAGCAGAAATAGCAAACCGATCCTTGTTGAAAATTATCAAGACTCAACTTGAGGGGGTAAAGGGAGTATGGCCAAATGAGCTACTAGGTGTTCTATGGGCTTACAGGACGACTGTGAGGACCCCCACAGGGGAAACCCCTTTCAAACTAGCCTATGAAAGTGAAGCAGTCATACTTGCAGAAGTGCACATGGCCAACCACATGGTGATGAAGTATCAGGACAAGGAGAATGAAGAACAACTTTATCTTAACCTCGATCTCATTGACGAGGTATGAATGGATGCGGAGCAGAGGATAGCAAGATACAAAAGTCTTATGGCTATGCAATATGATGCAATGGTGAAACCCAGAAGCTTCAACATTAGGGACCTCATCCTAAAAAGGGTCTCTTTGGCAACCAGAAATCCAGCACATAGGAAATTGGGACCTAATTGGGAAGGACCGTACAGGGTTATTAATTGCAAGAGACAAGGATCATATTACTTAGAAGCCCTGGACATGAGAAAGTTAGAGCACCCTTGGAATGTTAAGCATTTAAGGAGATATTATCAGTAAGATATCAACCTAGACAAGCATCATCTTGGATGAAATCATCCTAGACGTTGTCACCCTGGACGAGCCAAAGTTTGTGTTGCTTTTGATTACTTACATGTGTTCGTTATTAGCATTATATGTTGTATTTTAATTCCCTAAAGGTGTATTAGTTTTTAAATTATGCGCTATCTTTTAATTCCCTAAAAGGCACTAGCTTCTAAGCATGTGCCATGCTTGTGGACGATGTTTATGTCATGTATATGTAGTTTGGATTTCCAATGTATGTGATGCATGAATCTAATTTCCATAATTTCATCCATAGGCTAAAGGCCCAAGACGAATAAAATCTCTGGACGCAGGGATGTAACATCTATAAGCTTTCCTCAAAATAAGGATAAAGCAAAGAAAAATAAGCTTAAGGCATATTTGTCTAACTAATGGACGAGATAAAATCTTAAGCGTATTCGTCCAAGAAATGGACGAGAAAATGCGTACATGTGAGAATAATCAAAATCCATGGGCAAATATAACCAGCTAGAACAATCCAATCTTTGGATGAGTAAACACTGGAAACGTCTTGCCTAAAGACGAGTGCAAACTGTCCAGCCTATGGACGAAGAGCAAAAACCAGCTACTAAATCTCTAGACGAGTAAAGCTGGTAAAAGCAACACCATTTTTAAGACGAGTTATACTTGTAAAGTTTAAAGGATGGTAAAAATGTTAAACATGAAGAAATTATCTTAATATGGATGAGCTAAATGCCTTTATAAATGGACAGACCACAGTATGATATGGATAATGTAAATAAAGAGAAATTCGTCCATACAATAACATGTTCAATAGTAAATAAAAAGATGGAAATAAACATTCATTCATAAAAGTTTAGAAAAATGTTAGACGACCACCATCCAAAAACCCTTATAAAGTAAAGCCTAAAAGGCAATTGTTTTAAAGCTCGTCGCAAAGATTATAGACGAGAAAAATGTACTTAGATAAATCCAAATGGTCCAAAACAACGGACCTTATATATGAAAAAAGGAAAAGAAAAATAACAAGATAATATTTCAAACGTCTTTCATTAAGGGTTATCTCTAGAAGTGGGATCGTCCTAAGTAGGCTGGGTAGTTGCATCATCCTCGATGTTGACATCTTTAGAATTCGTTTGAAGGAGAGAACTTGCAGTACCAATATCAAGCTTGATGGCACTAAAGTCAACTTTTGGGAAGCGTTCCTCAACATCCATACGAAAATCTTCGAAGCCAGCAGCATAGTTTGCATCCAAAAGGTCAGTAAACTATTTGGAAGCTCTGAACTCCACAATAGTATCCTCTTTGGCTTTCTTGAGAAGGGTTCCCAGCTCGTCATTCTTTTTCTGAAGATGGTCAAGATGGGTGCCCTTTTTGACGATGTCAGCCTTGAGCTCTTCAACGAGGTTTTGCAATTCTTTGGCCTCGTCTGTAGCCTTGGTTGCCACTTCGGCCCAGCCCCTGCAATCGTCTTTAACCTCCTGAATCCTCGTCTCAAGTTGGATCCTTGTCTTGTCCATTGCTATGGCTTGCCTAGACGCTGCAATGAACTTTGATATTGCCTTAATTAAAAATAAAAAATAAAAATAAAAATAAAACTTGTTAGACGAGAAAAATGTAAAGAGACAGGACGAGGCAAGAGGGAAATCACATACCTTTAAGAGATCATGAACAACAGAATGTTCAAAATCCTTTAAGGACATGTCATAGCATGCAGCCACGTCCTCATCAGTCACGGCCTTCTGAAACTATTCCTAAGCCAAGTCTTCATTTTCAACAAGATTCATAGGAACCCTTGGGAAGGTTGAGACAAGATAGGCGCAGTAGTCTTGGACAGGGTGACTTCAATGGGCACAGACGAGTCTACATCATGGACTTGGATGGACGGTTGAGATGTAGGAAGAATAGGAAGGCCAAGCTTGACAACCCCAAGCTTGGACGACCCATACTTCACCTTCTTATTTCCTCGACGACTAGGAAGATTTCCTAAATCTAGTGTCTTCGATAAAATTTTCCTTTTATCTCCGACAAAAGGACGAGGCTAAGATTAAGCCTCTGGCTTGGTTGCCTCATCCACTACCTCATTTCCCTTGTTTTCTTTCATGGTTGCCATCCCTGAAAAGAAAAATGTTAGAATCATTTTAAATATAATATAAAAATAAATCCTTTAAGTAAAGACTCATGTCTACGTATTGTAAGTTCTTGGGCTGTAGCTTCAGGGGATGATTTAGGACCAAGTCCCCAAGTTGCAAGACGTTGAAGGGTGACAAAAGAATGGAAACTCCTATCAGTGTATAGACGAGCTCTCTAGATGCATTCAAGATAGAATCTACTCAAAGAAGGTCGTCTAACAGCTATAAATATATATATATATATGTAAAAAAAAAAAAGGGTTAGACGATTATAAGCAAAAGATAAAAAAAAATGTATATATATATATATAACAACAACAAAAACAACAACAAAAAACATACCTGCAAGACGAAGGTTCCCTAACTCTCTAGTATAGGGAGCAAATGGATCCCTACCAACCTCAACAGGGTGTCCAAACCAGAAACCAGAGACAAAGAAAAACTTCATCTTCTAGTTTCTATCAAATGTTACCAGTGATTTTATCAATCTACAATCTTTGCCACTGGCTGTGAACTGATAAAAGTTAAGGGACTAGTTAATCTCTGAGGGTTTATAGCAGTAGAGGAACTCGTCCACAGTGAGAGGATGATCCCTATCAAACACTTCCCTTCACAAAACTTGCATAGAGACAACCAGTCTCCATGCATTGGGATTAAACTGACACACTCCTAAACCTATTCTAGTAAGTAGTTCCCTAGCAAAAGCATTAAGGGGTAACCTAAGTTCACTTAGAAGATAAGCTTCATAGACACCTATTCCAAAACGAGGGTTACAACACCACTCCCCACGGACGGCTAACCTTGGGTTAAAATCATCTGGAATTTGATACCAACTCCTAAGTGAAGTAAGTCTCTGTTCATTTGTTTTGGAAGGGACACCTACAGTGCAACTATATACTATCTCTACCTTGTCTAAAGGAATGGATGGAGGAACACTAGTCGAGGTGCCAGCTCGAGACCTGGAAGCTGCCCCCGTCCTAAGATGTTCTTGGAAAACCTCTAGAGGAACCCCAGGAACACCAGATGTGTATTCCTCGTCCGTGGTGTTCCCCCACTACTACTGTTACTACTGCTATCATTACTAGAACCACTATAACTAGTAGTATCATGGTACTCATCTATTGCCAACACTAATACTAGACGAGGAAACAACAATCTTAGACATCTTGAAGAAATTTGAAGGAAAACCTAAGAACGAGGATGAAGAGAACACCTGGCTCTAGACGAAGGAGGACTAAGGACGCGGAAATACCTCTAGACGAGGCACTGGACAACAAATGTCAAGAAAGAAAATTTAGGAAATGTGAAGGGTAGGAGAGGAATTCTACTATTTATAGAGAATGAAATTTGGCATCTGAAACGACCCGACCAACCAGAGAATGCCACATGGCATATTCCTTGAAAAGTTAAATTGACGCGACCAGTCACCAATGAGATCATGACACGTGGCACGAAATCTAACTAGACATAAAGACACATGTCCAAAGAACAACAGTAAATTTTATAGCACTTTGGATGACCCTTGGACTAGGGGGCAACTGATGGTGAACTAAAAATCGAATCAACTCCAGTTCGTCCATAAGAGTCGTCCAGACTAGAAAGATTATCCTTGCATAAAAAGATTATCCTAGCAAGACCCTAGTTCATCGCTATAACTTCCTACTAAGTACTTAACTTCCAATGACAGTTGTAGAAGATAAGATTGAACATTCTAACTTCTATAGCAGTTATGGAAGTTAAGTTTGAACCTTCGGGCTTCCTCAAACATTGGGGAAGTTACAAGACAAGTAACCACTCTAAAGCATGCTATATAAGCACTCATCCTCATCAAATGAAGGTAAGTTCCCACTATTCCCAACAGTTAGGATTCTTGAGTTCTAGAGAAAAAAACTAACTTAAGCCTCGGAGGGTTCTTGGCTGGTTTACCCCGGTCACCTTTGATCTTGTGTATTTTTCTTTTTAGGCCTTTTAAGCAATCACAAGCCCGTTAAAGCTCGAAGCATTCAGCCTACTAATTTTATGTGCATCATCAAGGTGTATTATAGTCATTTTTTAGGTTTTAAGAGTATTTCAGTCACTTTTTAGATTACAAAGTCATTTTAGCCATTTTTTTAGGTTTCAAGGCCACTTAGGTCATATTTTTAGGTTCTAAGGGTATTTTGGTCATTTGTTATGTTTAGAGAGTATTTTGGTCATTTTTTTTTGGTTTTAGGGTCATTTCGATCATTATTTAGGTTCTAAGTGTATTTCGGTCATTTTTAGGTTTTAAGTGTATTTCGATCATTTTTAGGTTTTAAGGATATCCTAGTATTTTTTGAGAGTTTTGGGGATATTTTGGTCACATGTGATGTTGGTATTGTTCAATGTGATAATAGAACCGTCAAAGGAAACCATTGAATGTGATAAAAGTATAGTCACATGTGATGTTGGTACTATCCAATGTAACGATGTAATTGTAAAATATAAGAAAAAAAAGATAAGTGAACTATCAAATGTGATAAAAGTACAGTCATATGTGACATTGGTCTTGCCTAATGTGAAAATGCAACCATCAAATATGAGAAAAAAATAAGGGAACTATTGAATGTGATAAAAGTACGATCACATGTGATGTTGGTGCTACCTAATGTGACAATGGAACTGTCAAATGTGAGAAAAAAAAAATAAGGGAACAATCGAATATGTCAAAAGTAAGGTCACGTGTGATGTTGGTACTGCCCAACGTGACAATGGTGTTGGAAAATTTGGTTTTGTATCTCATACAAAACACACAGTGGAAGCAATAAACATGGTTCTATTTCATTCATGATTGATAACATGCACTATGTAAATATCAAAATTTAAGAACAAGATAACGTACCTTGGTGTGGTGAAATTCAAAACAAAAGATTATAAGTACTTGAAAATACTTTTAATCTTCACTCCAATTCCAATTTACGCCCAAGAAGTGTGGTCTCTCAATCAGTTTCTAAGAGAGAATAATGGAGTGGCTTCACTCCACATACACACCATTTCACAATGATGTCTCTCTTTTTTCAATATCAAGTAATTTTGTATGTGTCTCCCTTTATATTTAACTAATTATTTAATTGGGTTGGCCTATTGGACCATTCCAATTGGGTTTTAGTGTGTGGCTTGGAGTGAGACTAAAAAGGACCAATAAGACACTAGCTCCAATGGGCCTTGGGCTTTTCTGTCAACTCTTGACAAGTCCAAAGTTATCATTAATTATATTTAATACTACTATATAAAGTCATGAATGTAGATTGCCACTTTGAAAATTACTACATCCTGATCCTTGAGTACCTAGTTTAATCCTTTAAATTATAGATCATATATTTATGAAATCCAATTTCATAAATATATACTTTAGTAACTCCTTACTAAAGTGGTTAGGCCTAACACTCTAAATAACTAAATTCATTAAACTTATTTTAAGGGAATATTTTATATCTCCGTTAAGAGATTATGAATTTCATCTTGAGAATATATGTTCCATCAATACTAAATGTGGCTACCCAACGTACTAAGGTTTTGATCGTGACTTTAGATCTCACTCCTGATATATCAAAGCAACATACACCTCATGATCAGGTCCATTATTCTCTTAGGATTAAGAGTTCATGCAAATAAAAGTCGTGAGATTTATTATTCATTCTACAATGGTTAAGAGAATAATAAATCTCATAACGGTCCAGTTCAATATGTCTTAACTCTTAAAACATATTAATACATCAACTAAAAGTCTCCACTTCCATGATCAAGACAAATCATCTTAGTTGATATGCTATAATCTTCACAAATGAAATGCCCTGTTTCATCACTGACTACAAACTAAAATTCTAAGTTTACAAAGAACTTGTGACTTGTATCTTCTGTGACTAAATCACATAAATTACATACTATGCATCTCATGGACTATGTGATAATGTCCAAATATTCATGTTATCATTATTTTAGATAATAATAAAACAAATTTATTAATCACAACATTAAGTTATACATAATGTCATACATAGCATTATACAACAGGATTTAAAGGCACTAATCCTAATAATCTCCCACTTGCCCTAAAAACTATTATGCACTAATCTAACTCCCATTCGCTCTAAATGTGACTCGAAAGTCCTTTAAGGCAAGGGTTTGGTAAATGGATCTGCTAGATTATTTGCACTTTCAATCTTTGCAACCACTCCATCTCCTCGAGCAACAATGTCTCGAATAATGTGGTATTTTCTCTAGATGTACTTTTCTTTCTTATGATTCCTTGGATCTTTGGATTGTGCAACCGCTTCACTATTGTCACAAAACAATGTGATGGGAACTTACTCCATTCTTATAACACCAAGATTAGAAAGGAATTTCTTGAACCAAACAGCTCCCTTTGCTGCTTCACAAGCAGCAAAGTACTCAGCTTCCATGGTGGAGTCCGCAATATAAAATTGCTTAACACTCCTCCAAGTTATGGCTCCACCTCCCAAGGTGAAAACACATCTTGAAGTGGATTTTCTGAAATCTAGATCTGATTGAAAGTCTGAATCTGCATAGCCAATGGGAATCAAATCCTCACACCGGTAAACAAGCATATAATCTCTCGTTCTCTGAAGATACTTGAGAATATGCTTTACAGCTTGCCAATGTTTTGGTCCTGGATTTGATTGATATCGGCTGACCATGCCAACTGAATAACAGATATCTGGTCTACCACAAAGCATGGCATACATGAGACTTCCTACTACGAAAGCATAAGGAACTTGTCTCATCATATTTTCTTCCTCTTGAGTCTTAGACCTTTAGTCATCATACAAAGGAACTCTATGTCGGAAAGGAAGTAACCCATTCTTGGAGTTTTGCATGCTAAACCGTTCTAGAACCTTATCTATATATCCAGCTTGTGACAAGCCTAACATCTTTTTCTTGCGATCTCGCCAAAGCTTGATCCCTAGAATAAAGTTAGCCTCACCCAAGTCTTTCATATCAAATTGGCTTGACAACCAAACCTTTATTGATGACATTACCCCTACATCATTCCAAATGAGTAGAATATCATTAACATAAAGTACTAGAAACATTACTACTTTATCTCGATGTCTTTTGTACACACATGGTTCATCAAGATTTTATTCAAAACCAAATGATTTGATTGCTTGATCAAATCTAATATTCCATGACCTAGATGCTTGCTTAAGTCCATAAATGGACCTTTTCAATTTGCATACCATATGCTCGTGGTTCTTTGCTATGAAACCTTCCGGTTGCATCATATAGATTTCTTCTTCAAGATTGCCATTAAGAAATGCAGTCTTGACATCCATTTGCCAAATCTCATAATTATAATGAGCAGCAATGGATAAGTGAATTCTAATAGATTTAAGCATTGCTACTGGTGAAAAGGTTTCTTCATAATCAATACCTTCTTTTTGTGTATACCTTCTTTTTGTGTATACTATTTCGCCACTAGCCTTGCTTTAAAGGTTTCAACCTTTCCATCTATCCCTCTCTTTCTCTTGTAAACCCGTTTGCAATCAATAGGTTTAATGCCGTTAGGCGCCTTTACAAGATCCCAAACTTGATTGGAATACATAGAATCTAATTCAGATTTCACAGCTTTGACCCAATGATGTGCATCTATATCATTCATTGCCTCTTCATAAGTGTAGGGATCCGATTTAGCCTCTTCTGAGATAGCTTCATAAATTTCTCCCAAACCTATAAATTTTATAAGAGGCCGAACAATTCTCCTACTACGACAAGGTACCTGTGTACTAGTCATCTCTTGAGTAATATCTTGTGGTGTATCTAATACATGAAAAATTATAAGATCCACATGGTGGAAAAGTAATGTGGTCCACCATTCCACTAAAAAATTTCCACTTGTTTAAAATTGTTAGTTAGAAAATTTTTTTAAATATAAATTAATTACTGACTCAGCAATTTTAAACAAGTGGAAGTTTTTTAGTAGAATGATGGATAAGTGATGTAGTCCACCAGAGGACTCTATAATTTCTTCTAATACAGCCACATCATCCCTCGTTTCATCCATTGGTTATTCATTTACAAGTTCATTCATTTCAGCCAAAACAACTTTATTTCTAGGATTAAAATTATTCACATAATCATCCTCCAAAAACTTGGCATTGGTGCTAACAAACATTTTGTTATCTTTATGATTATAGAATAAATAACCCTTAGTTTCCTTTGAATACCCTAAAAACATGCATACTTTTGTTTTTGCTTCCAACTTATCAGACTTCCCTTTCAACACATGTGTCGAACATCCCCAAATGTAGAGATTATTTCATACTAGGCTTACGCCCACTCCACAATTCCTTAAGTGTGTTGGAAACAGATTTTGATGCAACTAAATTCAAAATATGCATAGCAGTTTTTAGTGCATATCCCCAAAAAGAAACTGGTAAAGTTGAGTAACTCATCAAGGACCTAACCATTTCCAAAAGAGTCCTATTCCTTCTTTCTGCTACACCATTCTGTTGGGGAGCTCTAGGTGCAGTCAATTGGGATACAATCCCATTTTGAGTTAAGTAATCCTTGAAATCCCTAAACTCTTTGAACTTTTCAAAGGCTTCGGACTTCCATCTCATTAGGTACACATAACCATATCTTGAGTAATCATCTGTGAAAGTAATGAAGTACTCATAACCTCCTTTTGCTTAGGTTGACATAGGACCACATACATCTGTATGAACTAATTCAAGCAATTCTTGGGCTCTTCTATTGCATTAAAAGGTCGTTTGATCATTTTACCTTCTAAACAAGATTCACAAACTGGAAATCCATCAAAGTCCATGGGCTCTAAGAGTTCATCTTTGATCAGTCTTTGAATTCTGTTTAAATTAATATGACCCAAATGCAAGTGCCAAAGATATACTTCATTAGTAGAAGGAAATTTTCTCTTTAATGATTTTACATAAGAGTTATTATCTAATTCATAATTGTATAATTCATATTTATCTGGAGTTAAAATATAAAGACCATCTACAATATTGCCAGAAAAAATAAACATTTTATCCTACTTTATTACAACATTGTCTTTCAGAATAACATAATATCCGTGTTTACCTAAATAAGTTGCAGAAATTAAATTCCTATGAACATTAGGTACATACAAACAGTCTTCCAATATTAAAACTCTAGATTCAAAATATAAATTAAACACTCCAATAGCTACAACTTGAATCATGCTCCCATCAGCCAAGGTAAGAAACATTTCCCCTTCATTCAGTTTTCTGTTCTCTTGAAACCCCCGCAAAGAATTGTAGATATGATTAGTACAACCTAAATCCACACACCAGGAATTCGTGGGATTCTGTACTAAACATGTTTCAAGAAAGAATGTACTTTTCATACCTTTATTCTTGGCAACCTTAAATATTGGACAATTCCTCTTCTAATGTCCTTTCTCACCAGAATGGAAACACTTTCCTTTGGTTTTCTTTCCTTTGTTAGCAACTCCTAAGGCAACTTGTTTACCATCTTGCTTGGCAAAATCCTTCTTCTTCTTCTTTTTACCCTTGGCTTTCGACTTAGGTTGAGAAGTAGAAGCTTCAGCTTTATTAGCTTCAACACTAAAAGTACCAAGAATGCCTTTCGCGGCTACCAACTCATTCATCAATTCAGACAATGAATAAATCTTTTTGTTCATATTATAGTTAAGTTTAAATTCCTTGAATGATTCTGGTAGTGACTGGAGTATCATATCCTCTTGGGATTCTCCATCAATATCGGCACCTAAAACTTCCAATGTATTCAGATTAGAGATCATCCTAAGACAATGCTCCCTCATTGAAGTACCTTCAGCCATTTTGGTATTATAAATCTACCTCATAGTTTCTTGCCTTGCAAAACGGCCTTGCTCACCAAACATCTCCTTCAAACTTAGCATTATGTTCGAAGCTAGTTCTACATCCTGCATTTGATGCTGTAGAACATTTGAAATAGATGCTAGGATATAACACTTAGCCATCTCATTAGATTTCTGCCAACAATCATATCGCTGTTTTTCCTCTAGAGGAGAATCTAATGATGAAAAGCTAGGACATGGTTGAGTAAGCACATATTTGTGCTCTTCAGCAGTAAGAACAATATTCAAATTTCTTTTCCAGTCAACATAGTTGGATCCAGTCAGTTTGTTTTGATTAAGAATAGCAACAAGTGGGCTAAATTATGCCATGATTTTAAATCTGAAAATAACAAACATGAATATAATAAGTAAACTAGACATTATCAATTTAGCATATAAACATATAGTATGGAACCTTAATAAAATCATAATATAAAATATGCAACGACAACCCATTCCCATGTCTATAATTCATTGGTAGCAAGTATATTATAAACACTATGATTGATTGAGAACTATTCTCATTATTAGTGATATCATGATAACTCTTATCAAACACTAATAACATATCGTATTACTTTTAGCCTCTAAGTAATAATGACATAGCTCCTTTAGGAGGTTAACATTACACTTAGTCTAGTGTACACCATTATCTAGAATCATGTGTAGCCACATTTCATCTCCCTTATAATGTTTAGACTTGTAGTACCATGAAACAAAACACCCTTCTTTCAAATCACGAGGCATATACGCCAAGACAAGGTGCTTGTCCACACTACTTTAAATGGGTTAGTTCAATTTTGTAGTACTATGAAGTAAACACCCTTCTTTGGGATCACAAGGCATATACGCCAAGACGAGGTGCTTACCCACACTACTATGAATCAATAATGGAGGCTGTGAGATCCAACCCTTGTATCTTTCTCCCACTAGATATTTTAAATTAAAGGTTTTTAAGATCAAGAACCATAATAACACTAGAAACCTTGAAAACCCTAATCTCATTAGGAATAAATTTCATTAAAGTATTTTAACAAGAAACCAAAATACTTTATTCTAGAATTAATATACTGTTTGATAATAAATTTATATCTATCACTAGACTAACATCTACATGTTCATCATTCAAGAATGAAAACTATTCATTCATACATGTACGTCTAGCAGAAATCAAAAGCAATTGGCAATATAAATTATAAAGCTTTAACAAATATATAAATGAAACCATGTTAATGGCAGATGGAATTTGCCACATGGGGTCCACGAAATCATGCAAAAACAAAAGCTTTATAATAAACTCATGCCAAGAGATACATCTATATGCAATCGGTCTACAATATATATAACAAGGATTCAAGAGAATCCTTGAAGATAACAAAATCAACCATGAGCCATGATATAGTGCCTTTCATTCCCGAAACAGTGCCTTTATCATGACGGTTATTTGAATAACTATATCCAAACAACAAATCTTCTAGAAGTTTATGGCCAAGGGATAAACTTCGAAACAGACAATTACATATAAAGACACGGCACCATTACTTTATAATCATAGGCCACTTCCAACAAGCCAAGAGAATATGCATCCTTGGTGTGAACCCGATATCATCAAGAAACCGTTTTTCTTTTATTCTAAAATCCAATCACATACTATACAATCATGAGATGAAAACTTGGCTTTGATACCAATTGTTGGAAAATTTGGTTTTGTATCTCATACAAAACACACAGCGGAAGCAACAAACATAGATCTATTTCATTCATGATTGATGACATGCACTATGTAAATATTAGAATTTAAGAACAAGATAGCGTACCTTGGTGTGGTGAAATTCAAAACAAAAGATTATAAATACTTGGGAACACTTTTAATCTTCACTCTAATTCCACTTTACGCCCAAGAAGTGTGGTCTCTCAATCAGTTTCTATGGGAGAATAATAAAGTGGCTTCACTCACACATACACACCATTTCACAATGATATCTCCCTTTTTTCTCTAATAAATAATTCTGTATGTGTCTCCCTTTATATTTAATTGATTATCTAATTGGGTTAGCTTATTGAGCCTTTCCAATTGGGCTTTAGTGTGTGGCTTGGAGTGGGACCAAAAGGGACCAATAAGACATTAGCTCCAATGGGCCTTGGGTTTTTCTCTCAACTCTTGACAAATTCAAAGTTACCATTAATTATATTTAATACCACTATAAAAATATAATTGCACTCTAGACCATATAAATAAATTATATTCCGAGACTTTATTATACATGCTACTCTTTCATAAAATATTCATATTAATACAAAGTCATAAATGTAGACTGCCACTTCGAAAATTATTATATCTTAATCCTTGAGTACCCAGTTTAATCGTTTAAGTTATTCATCATATATTTATGAAATCCAATTTTATAAATATATACTTTAGTAACTCCTTACTAAAGTGATTAGGCCTAACACTCTGAATAACCAAACCCATTTGACTTATCTCAAACGAATATTTTATATCTCTGTTAAGAGATAATGAATTCCATCGTGAGAATATATGTTCCATCAACACTAAATGTGGCTGCCCAAAATACTGAGGTTTTAATCATGACTTTAAATCTCACTCCTGATATATTAAAGCAACTTACACCTCATGATCAGATCTATTATTCTCTAAGGATTAAGAGTTCATGCAAATAGAAGTCGTGAGATTTATTTTTCATTTGACAGTCATTAGGAGAATAATAAATCTCACAGCAGTCCAGTTCAATATATCTTAACTCTTAAAACATATTAACACATCAACTAGAAGTCTCCACTTCCATGATCAAGACAATTCATCTTAGTTGATATGTTATAGTCTTCGTAGATAAAATGCACAATTTCATCACCGATTAAAAACTAAAATTTTGAGTTTACAAAAAACTTGTGACTTATATCTTCTGTGACTAAATCACATAAATCACATATTGTACATCTCATGAACTAATTGATAATGTCCAAATATTTATGTTATCATTATTTTAGATAATAATAAAACAAATTTATTAATCACAATATTAAGTCATACATAATGTCATACATAGCATCATACAATAGGATTTAAGGGCACTAATCCTAACAAATGGAACTATCAAATGTGAAAAAAATAAAATAAAATAATGGTGTCGCAGATTGTGACAAAAGTATGGTCAAATGTCATGTTGATACTGCCCAATGTGACGATGAAATTTTTAAATGTGAGAAAAAAAAATGAGAATATTACCGAATGTAACAAAAGTATGGTCAGATGTGGTATTGATACTACCTAATGTGATAATGGAACTGTCAAATGTAAGAAAAAAATAATGGTACCACCAAATGTGACAAAAATATTGTCATAAGCGATGTTAATACTACCCAATGTTACAATAGAATTGTCAAATATGAAAAAAAAAAAAAAAAAAAAAAAGTTTACTACCAAATGTGACAAAAGTATAGTCAGATGTAATGTTGGTATTATCTAATGTAACAATGGAACCATCAAATGTGAGGAAAAAAAATGAACCACCAAATGTGACAAAACAACAATCACATGTGATGTTAGAATTGCATAATGTGAGAATGGAACTGACAAATGTGAGAAAAAATAGGGTACAACCGAATGTAACAAAAGTATAGTCAAATGTGATGTTAATACTATCAAATGTGACAAAAGAACAGTCACATGTGACATTAGAACTACACAATATGAGGATGAAACTATCAAATGTGAGAAAAAAAATAAATGAACCACTAAATGTGGCAAAGTACAGTAACTTGTGATGTTGGTAGTGTACAATGTGAGGATAGAACTATCAAATGTGAGAAGAAGAAAAAACCACCAAATGTGGCAAGTGTATTGTCACATGTGATGTTAAAACTGCATAATATGAGGATGAAACCGTCAAAAGTGAGAAAAAAAAATAAGAGAACATCAAATATGACAAAAGAATTGTCAAATGTGATGTTGGAACAGCACAATGTGAGGATGGAACTGTCAAACGTTATGTTTTGGTAACCTGGTATAATAGGTTGCCACCTAGTGAGTATCGTACCCACACAAAAAAAGGGTACCGTAAAATTACTCAAACCACAGAAGGAAGAAAGGAAATAAAGGAAACAATCAAGGTAGTTGTTGTGAAATTTTAAAATACTCGCAAGTGTACGAACCGTACCGAAGTATAATTTGACAAAAACGAGGTCAAACCCACAAGGACTTGAATGAACATAGGAAAATTAATTAAAGCTTAACCAAATTAATCTTAATCTAGTTTAATAAAAATTGGTTGTTTGAAATTAAATAAACTAAGCAAATAATAAAATTAAGCAAATAGTTAAACTAAACAAAAGATATAAAGCAATAAAAAGATGTAAACAATCAAGGGAAATGAATTAAGGTTTTGGAATCCGCCTTGTTAATTCATATCAACATATATTTATGATCATTAATTTTTCCCAACTCACTATATGATAATCTAGAAATCAATCTTGCTACCATGGAAAATATTCTCATTAAAATCCTTATTTTAAAAATCAAAAGCATATTCTTCTTCGCTTCTTCAGTATAAAATCAAATCATCAATTGTATTCATAGCCAAACAAATCACAAGATATATCCAATTCTAAAGATCAAATCATAAATTGTATCCATTGACAGACAAATCACAAGCGATATCCAATTTTATAATAGAAAATTAATAAACCAAGCATTCAATTAATTAAGACAAATCCTAAATCATGAGAAAACATGATTGAACTCATATCTAGAATCTCATCTTAGTTAATTGATATGAAGCAAGAACAATTTAAATCATTAAAGAACAATTATTGTGGGAAAAATCAAATCACATAAATATTACTAATAATCTTTAACAAGGTTTCATCCTCAACCTTAATTTTAAATTTAGCTACTCATGATAATTGAAAGAAAACAAAAGAATAAATTACTAAACATTAAACTAAAAAAATAAAATAAAGAAAGAAATAGTCACAGTGCTAAAGAAGAGTCATAAAAAAAAACCACGCTCTACTGCCTGCACTCCAGTCCTAGCCGTCCCTTATTTTTCTGTCTTGCTCTCTATTTATATCACACAAAGACATGCACTTCAAAGAGAAGTCGCCTGACTCTATGAAAATTCCTAATAGAAGTGAAACTAGGATTGTAAGCCACACGCTACGCTTTAAGTTGTGCCCAGCCGAGACCAAAGACTAGCCCAAAAGAGAAGCCCAAGTTAACAAAGAGCAATTAAAACCCCAAGCCCACTGTATATCTCTTTGACCCACGAAAGCACTTCTATTGTTATTTTTTTAATTTCTTTTTCTTGTACTCCACGTGGACCTCCTTTCTTTAATTTTCTTTCTACTTGCTTAGCTCGTGTTGCTTTTCTTTTCTTTACTTCGTGCCCACTAGGTCCTTCAAGTTGGGTTAGCAATTGACTTAGCTCCACTTTGCATGTAAAACCCATATCACCTATTAAACAAAGATAATATAAAATCAATCACAAGATAGCATAAAAGTATGGTCAAAAATGCAAATATGAGAGTATTTTATTATATATATTTCATGCACATCAGTAGTGACTAGTGAAACATACATAAATTTAGTTAGAAGATGAGCTAGATTTTTAATTAAACCAACTTATTTCAAATGTGACACAAAGTTGTTTATATATCCATAGAATTGGAACTTATGGCATCCTTTCTATAAAATTACTATTCTCTAACAATTATTCAAGACATCAATAATTGTTAAAAAAAAATTAATTTTTCTTAGTGTTATCTTTTTTTATTAATAATATAAATTTTAGATTTTTCAAAATAAATTAATTTTTAGCTTATTTTGTAATATTTTAACGTAAAAGTTCATTTAAAAATAAAACGGTGGGGTAGTTTCACTCCCCTCCCTTGAGGTTTGAGGGAATGACACTCAACTCCAAACCTGAATGGAAAAAACACCCCCCTTCCCTTAAAATTTGAAAAAAAAAAATTTTAACTTTCTAGTATAAGAATCTCATTACAAAGTTTAACTATGGTTAATAAAAAAAATGATAAATTTAGAATAAAAATAAAAAAGTTATCAACAAAATAATTGCGATAGCAAATATCTCCATAAGTCGTTGAAAAAAGAAAAATATATTAAACAAAATTTTTTGAGACTTTCTCCCTTCTCCCTCTATGTGTGTTAAAATGCTTAGTATTCTAAAAAAAAAATAGTAGGTTAATATCACATTGAAAAATAAGTGTGAGTTAAAGAGGCTTAAAATCTGGGGTAAAGCTTGTGTCTAGTGGTCAGTGCCACTAGACACATTGCAATGCGGACACGTGTCCAAGACTAGACACGTGTCCGTATCCTAACAGGTCCAGTGGCCACTAGCCATTAGACACAAGCCGAACCCTAAAATTTATGCTGTGTATCCAAGAGTTAAGCCATTTTGGATATATACCATTATAAATTTCTTTAATACCTTCTCTTCGTGCGTGTTTAAAAATACAATTCAATTAAAAATTTAATACTATCAAATCTTTTGATAAACTTCAAATATTTTAATACAAAATTAATACACCTCAAAATAAATATTTAATAATTTAATACAGATTAATTACTTTACCAGAAAAATAAAATAAAATAAAAACACCATCACCACCGCGAATAAAATAAAATAAAACACTCTCATATAGGTCGTTACCAAAAACTACTCAAAAAGCATACGCTTCTATAATTTGCAACATATCTCTCTCTCTCTCTCTCTCTCTCTCTCTCTCTCTCTCTCTCTCTCTCTTTGTTCTGAATATTTCATCAATGGCTCGCATAAGTCTCTCCCTCTATTTCTCTTACAATTGCACACAACGAAATGTTTATTCAAGTTTCAAATTCTGAATCCACAAAGTTATACAACTAGGACTATTGTTAATCTCTGTTTGTTTGGTCGCTGAGAAAATTTTATGAAATGTTGATTTCTATGGTTGTTCAGTATGATAGATCTGAAGAAATTAAGCAAATTCTAAATGTTCCATTAGTTTAACATAATAAAAATTCCCCCTTTTTTGTGTTATTAGTTTTTGTTAGGACATGTGTGTTTCACATGTTAGGAACATATGTCACTATTTTATGTAATTGGCTAATCCTTTAACAAAACACATTTTACTTGTAATTTGGTAGATCTTGAATGTGTTTGATGTTTCAAGAAACCTTGTTTCAAGTTCAAGTGTTAAAACCATGCAAGTCTGTCCAAGAATCAAGTGTGAAAGTGTTGTTCATTAAAGCTCGACAGCTAGTATCTATCGAGACTTAGAGCTATCTAAATCCCGTGGCTCAACAGCAGCTCGGCAAATAGGGTATCTATCGAGATTTATGAAGTTCAATTTTTCAAGATTGTTTTTTATCCAATCTGTGATTATGTGTTTAGGCTTTCTTTTCTCACAACCCTAAACATATATAAGGATTATTTTAAGGCCCGTCAAAGATGACACAAGAGAAAATTTCACAAGTGTGAAGAAGAGTGTGACTGGAGACCTAGTTTGCCCTAGTTCTTCAAGAAGCTGCTGTGTTTGTACACCTTAGGGTTTTGTGACCAAGCAACATCATGATCTTCATTGTCTGGATGAACTAAAGAATTTTGCAGCCAACATCTTTCTCAAGTAAGTGATTGAAGTCACATATTGGGATCCGTGCATTGAAAAAGAGAGATTGTCACTACATAGCAAGTCCAATTGGATATTGGGGTAAGGTTTCAACTGTAGGTTGGTATAAGGTACTAGGATTATTTTACTTGTAACTGCTAGCTGTGATAATAGCAGATTCTTGGGAGTGGTGACCTTAAAATCACTCGGAGGGGTTTTTGCCGTGTAGGTTTTTCCCATTAGTAAACAAATCACCATGTCAATTTATTTTCCGTTGCATACTTAGTTATTTGGTGATTTGTTTGTACTACCACATGCATTGTATGTTAATTTGATTAATTAATAAACTTGGATAATTAATCAATTAATTCATCTCAAGGGGTCAATACGTTTTTGGCCTATCAACTGGTATCAAAGTAGGCACACTCTGATTAGGGTTAATCTTTGCTGTGTGATCCATTGACTCCTGTTGTCATGGCTACAACCAGCATGAAGAGATCTTTGTTTTCAAATATATCTTGTTTTTCTAATCTCTACTTGTTTGAGTGTATTAGAAAATGCAAGTCTAAAAGTTATTTGAATTCTATTATGATGACTATTAGAAAAGATCTCAGTTTGACAAAGAAGAAACGAGATTGTCTCAGAATGAAGATGTGTAAAGGAGTTCGTCTGAGAAGAGTGAAAGTCAAAGGTTTAGCTCATAAAAGGCAGATGAGAGAAAACATCATTCCCACTGATCTGCCATCTAAGCATGAAGTGTGCTTCATGATGAAGTCCACATTTAAAGTTATGGACACATGTTTGTGGTACCTTGACAGTGGCTGCTCAAGACACATGACTGGAGACCGATCTCTCTTTAAGGTTTTCAAGTCTAAGAAAGGTGGCAATGTCACTTTTGGTGATGAGAACAAATCACAAATTAAAGGAAAGGGAATCATCTCTCTACCTGGATTGCCGGACATTGCAAATGTTCTATATGTAGAAGGTCTGAGGGTGAACCTATTGAGCATAAGTCAGATTTGTGATCAAGACTTCATGGTACTATTCTCAAAATGGATGAGTTTGAAAAGAAACTCATAAGTGGTGTTCGCACTCTATACAATTGTTATGGATTGGTTCCTAATGTTGATATTGTATGCAACAACATTCGTTTACCGCATGAAGATCTATGGCACCAAAGGATGGGACATACTAGTTACAAACATCTTTCAATTGTATCTAAGCATGAATTCGTCTTAGGGATACCAAAGCTCAATAGAGTGAGCAATGTGGTGTGTGGACCATGTCAGCTTGGGAAACAGGCGAAAGCTAAACATTCGTACACTCAGACATCTGCTACATCCAGACCATTGGAGCTATTACATCTTGATCTTATGGGTCCAACTAAAACTAAGTCTTTTGATGGAAAGAGATACATTATGGTTGTAGTAGACGACTTCACTAGGTACACTAGGGTTATCCTCCTATGATCTAAAACTGATGCTCCTGAGCAGATTGAAGCCTTATGCACAAGATTGTAAAATGAAAAGAGCCTGAAGATTAATCGAATTCGAAGTGACCATGGTAAAGAATTCGAGAACTCATATATGGAGTCATTTTGCACAAGATTAGGTATATCTCAAGAATTCTCTACTCCTATTACTTATCAGCAAAATGATGTAGTAGAAAGAAAGAATGGGGTTATTTAGTAGATGGCTAGAGCCATGTTGCAAAATAAGGATGTGGCTAGAAACTTGTGGGGAGAAGCTATTAACACTGCATGTCATACGGTTAATAGGGTGTACTTTAGACTCGGTACCAAGAAGACTTCATATGAGTTATGGAAGGGAAGGAAGCCAAATGTTAAATATTTCAAAATCTTTGGAAGTACTTGTTTCATTCTCAAGGATAGAGAGAATATGGAAAAATTTGACTCCTAAAGTGATGAAGGAATATTTTTGGGATATTCCTCTATAAGCAAGGCTTATCGGGTATACAACAAAAGAACTATAAAGGTAATGAAAACAGTAAATGTTGTCATTGATGAATCTTCAGATTCTGGTTTTGAGAAATTTAGTAAGGAAATCCCCAAAGAAATTCTTCCTCCCGAGCCCAGGGAAACTTAAGAAATTGTTGAACAAGAACCTGCATCTCCTAGTACTCCAGATACTCCAAGTGTTGTAGAAGATTCAGTAGACTTATCTACTTCACCTGATTCAGAAACCCATGAGGAGAAAGTACTTTCTTCTAGGATCAAATTGAATCATCTTCCTGAAGTAATTGTGGGAAACATGAATGAACTTACACTAAGGAAGCGTATAGTTGATAAATGTGTTGTTAACTTTGTGTCTTATTCTTGTTACTTGTTGCAGGTTGAACCCACTAAAGTTAAGGAAGATCTTTAGGATGAAAGCTGGGTTGAAGCTATGCACAATAAACTGCTTCAGTTTCAGAGGAATGATGTTTGGACTTTGGTACCTAGACTCGAGGGTGAGCACATCATCAGCACAAAGTGGATATTCCGCAATAAAACAAATGAGGAGGATAATGTGATCCACAACAATGCTTACCTTATAGCTCAAGGATATTCACAAATGGAAGGAGTAGACTATGATGAGACATTTGCTTTGGTAGCCCGTATGGAGTCCATCAGAATTATCCTAGCCCTGGCATGTAACTTAAGGTTCAAGCTCTATCAAATGGACGTGAAGACTGCTTTCTTGAATGGGCTACTTAAAGAAGATGTCTATGTGTCTCAACCAAAAGGGTTCATTGATCCACACTTTTTGGATAACTCAAGAAGGCACTTTATGGAGTAAAGCAAGCCCCTAGAGCTTGGTATGATCGACTCACACAATACTTTGTATCACATAGGTTCACCAGAGGAAAAGCAGATCAAACTCTCTTCATAAAAATGGAAGACGGCGAGTTGATAGTTGCTCAAGTCTATGTTGATGATATCATCTTCAGGTCAACAAAGGATGAACTTGCTCATAGCTTCTCAAAACTCATGCAGGCTGAGTTCAAGATGAGTATGATTAGAGAGCTAACTCACTTCCTTTGATTGCAGATTCGTCAACAAGATTCAGGTATATTCCTATCTCAATCTAAATATGCTAAAAATCTTATGAAGAAATTTGGTTTGAAATCTGCTAGTTCTATTAGAACCCCTATGAGCCCAAATGTTAAACTCACTATTGACTTGTTAGGTAAAAGTGTTGATTCTTCTCTCTATAAAAGCATGATAGGTAGTCTTCTTTACTTTACTGCTAGTAGACCTAACATTAGTTACAATGTGGGAGTATATGCTAGATATCAGGCTAATCCCAAAGAGTCTCATATGATTGCTTTAAAAAGAATCATAAAGTATGTCAAAACCACTGCCGACTTTGGTGTGTGGTACAACAAGGACACAAATGATGTCTTAGTTGGGTATTTTGATGCTGATTAGGCTGGGAATACTGATGATAGAAAGAGTACATCGGAGGGTTATTTCTATGTAGATAATAATCTTGTTTCTTGGATGAGCAAAATGTTAGGATTAGTGCCCTTAAATCCTATTGTATGATGCTATGTATGATATTATGTATGACATTATGTACAACATAATGTATGACTTAATATTGTAATTAATAAAATTGTTTTATTATCATCTGAAATAATGGTAACATGAATATTCAGATATTATCATATAGTCCATGAGATGCATAGTATGTGATTTATGTGAAAAGTCACAAAAGATATAAATCACAAGTTCTTTGTAAACTTAGAATTTAGTTCATAGTCGGTGATGAAATTGGGCGTTTCATCTGCGAAGACTAAGATGATTTGTCTTGATCATGGAAGTAGTGACTTCTAGTTGATTTGCTGATATATTTTAAGAGTTAAGACATATTGAACTGGACCGCTGTGAGATTTATTATTCTCCTAACAACTGTCAATTGAATGAAAAATCTCACGACTTATATTTACATGAACTCTTAATCCTGAGAGAATAATAGACCTGATCATGAAGTGTAGGTTGCTTTGATATATCAAGAGTGAGATCTAAAGTAACGGTCAAAACCTCAGTATGTTGGGCAGCCACATTTAGTGTCGATGGAATATATATTCTCAAGATGGAATTCATAATCTCTTAATGGAGATACAAAATATTCCCTTGAGATAAGTTTAATGGGTTTGTTATTCAGAGAGTTAGGCCTAACCACTTTAGTAAGACTAAAGTATATATTTATGAAATTGGATTTCATAAATATATGGTGAATAACTTAAAAGGATTAAACCGGGTACTCAAGGACTAAGATGTAGTAATTCACAAAATGGCAATCTTCATTCATGACTTTGTGTTACTACGAATATTTTATGAAGGGGTTGCATATATAATAAAGTCTTAGGATATAATTTATTAATAAGGCCTAGAGTGCAATTATATTTATATAGTGGTATTAAATATAATTAATGGAAACTTTGGACTTGTCAAGAGTTGACAGAAAAGCCTAAGGCCCATTAGAGCTAGAGTCTTATTTGTTTCCTTTTGGTCCCACTCCAAGCCACATACTAAAGCCCAATTGGAAATGCCCAAAAGGCTAGCTCAATTAGATAATCAGTTATTAGGAGAGAAATATACAGAATTTAAAAGATAGAGATCAATAGTTTTGTATGTAAGTGTTAGGCACTTTTTCATTCTCTTTAGAACATACACACATAACTGATTGAGAGACCACACTTCTTGGGTATCAAGTGGAATTGGAGTGAAGATTAAAGTGCTCCCAAGTGTTTCTGATCTTTGGTTTTGAATTTCACCAAACCAAGATAGACTATCTTATTTTTATAGTCTGAAATTTACATAGAACATGTTATCAATTGTGAATGAAGTAGATCCGTTAATTTTTCACTGCATATGTTTGTATGAGATACAAACATGTATTTTCCATCAAAAAAATTAGAATTCCATCTCATTATCCACTGCAGAAGCTGAGTATATCGCTGCCAGTAGCTGTTGCACGCAACTTCTATAGATGCAAAAACTCCTCCATGATTACGGTATTTATCAAGAACATCTTACCATCTACTGTGACAATACCAATGTCATCAACATCTCTAAGAATCCGGTTCAACATTCTCGAACTAAATACATAGAGATTCGACATCACCTCATTAGGGAGCTTGTCGAAGATGGTACTCTTACTCTTGAGTTTATTCACACTGATGATCAGAAGGCTGAATTGTTTACCAAACCTCTTGACAGTAAACAGTTTGAATTCCTTTGTCAAAACATTGGTGTCATCTCCATGGTTTGATCTCCTCTTCTCCTCCTTCTTCATGCATTTGCATCTAGTTTTATGCTTTGTTTTGTTTAACATGTTCTTATTTGTTTTTGTTTTCAGTTTTGTTTTGTTTTGTTTTTCATATAAAAAAAAACAATTGAAAATTTGAAAAATACAAAAACAGTTTGTGTTTGTGTACATTGGTACTTTTGTACCTTGAATGGTCATTGAAACAAAGTTTTCTAAACTTTGTATCTTTTGTTACTTAGATGAGCATATCTATGCACAATTAAGCAAGTGAGCTTTGTGGCTCGTGTTTATGGTGAGTAAGATTAAGTAATCTCTTGTACTTAACACTCGTATCACTCTTTTTGATGGGAAGGACTAGAAAATCCTAAGAGAAAGGCATAAATAATCATCTCACCACTATTGCCCACCAATCATGCCCGCCAATCATCAAATGACATCTGTATGCTTCGGCATAGCAAATGTGCAATGTCAATGACATCCGTATGCTTCGGTATGGTAAAAGTGCAATATCAAATGCTTAACATCATTGAGTATTTCTTTTCTTTCTTTTATATGCCCATGCATGATATGCTTATCAAAAGAAAAAAAAAATATGCAAAGAAAAATAAAAAGCAAAAAGATCAAAATGCTTTATATGATTGCAAGCGTGTATTCTAAGAGATGTGAAAGTTATAGGATGTACCTCGAAGGTGATAGTCCCCATCAAACAGTTACAATTGTGTGTGAGTTAAAGTGATTTTCTCAAATCTCAAATCGTCATAACATGTATACACTTATGTAATCTTGCGATGTTCTTCACACACAACATGCAATATTCTTTGCTACACTTGATACATGTGCAAGTACAATGTGATTTGGGATTTATGTGCTTAACATTTTTTTTTGTTTGTTGAGAGATGATTTTAAGAGCTAAATGTTGTTTGGATCCTTGGTTGAGTTGCATGTTTGATTGCATTCATGTCTGTGTTTTTCTCTTCTTTGAAAAACTATTTTTAAGCAATCTCAACAGCTCCTCAACAACTTTCGATACCTAGCTTTTCTATCGAGCTCTTCAGTTGCTTTTTATCCCAATCTCAACACCTCTCGATAGCTAAGTCAATCAATCAAGAAACTTTCTGTCCCTTCGATAGTTCCTCGATAGATCCTCGATCCATCGATCTTACTTTTTGCTATGGACACCTCTGGACACATGCTCGATAGATGCATCTGTCAACCCTATTAGACCTTGACACCTCTCGACACCTCTCGATCTATCAAGAATTAGTGAGGTTCTATAAATAAGGTTAGCGCAATTCAGCTCTCATTTCGCTCTATCTCTCCAAACTTTTCACCTCCTAAAACCTCTCTCTTTCACTCCAAACCTCTTCCTCAAGGATTTTTAATCAAGTTTTCTTCACTTGGTAAGTGTCCTAATCCTTCTTTTTCATGGATTTCCATATCTTTTGACCTAAAAATTGGGGTTTTTGGAAAATGTTTGGGATTTTTCAAATTGAGGAGGTTTTTGCAAATTTTTTGGGATGGGTTTTAAAGATTTGATCTTAAAAACTTCATGCATTGCATCTCATTTGCATTACAACTATATTTTCATGCATTTAGATGTGTGTTATACATGTGCAACTGATTGTGTGTTGGTAGGATTGGATTAGGCTGAGCTCATGATGTAATTACCTTTGCATGACACATGTTCATGCATTCCCATACATACATTCTTTCTGTTCACTGTATTTTGATATATTTTTACTGCTTTGGACTTTTTTGATTGTCTCTTTCTCCCTCTCTCTCTCTCTTCTGTTTGCGTTGGTTTGCTTTATGGCACCCAAATGCAAATCTACTCCATCCTGGAACCCTCTTCGTTCTAAGGCATCCACTTCTTCTGATCCTACACCTTTTTCTGTTCAGTTCCCTCTATCATCCACAGTAGGGAATGGGAGTCACTGTGTGATGTCCCGATCACTTGTCCATCTATGCTGATCCAGAAGTTTTACTCCAACATACATGGATTTGATTTTTCAATACCTCTTTTTATTACTCGTGTTCGAGGTATGCACATTGTTGTTACACTGGATATTGTATCTGATATGCTCCGTGTCCCTAGGGTAGAGTATCCTAACTACCCTAGTTGTGATCATCTTAAGATAGTGTCTAAAGATAAGCTTATTTCTTCTTTTTGTGAGCCCTCTTCTGATTGGGGTAAGCGTCAGTTCACTTACTGTTCGGGCTTTGCTAAAGGCCCTCGGTTTCTAAACATGGTCATAACTTTTGTTCTTCATCCCTTATCTCATTATAACTCTATTACAGAGCCCCCTACTCAGTTTTTGCTTCATTCTTAAAGCATCTTAGTATAGATTTTCCCTCTCATTTCATTCTTTCTATCATAGATTTGTATAGGGATTCGGCGACCCGTGATAAGCTCATCTTCCCTTTGGCTATCAAGAGGATTTTATGCCATTTTTCTCTTCCCTTTCCCGTGTCCGACCATTTCTCTGTTATGGGTGCTATAGATGCCGCTACCGTTAAATGGAGCAAGGTACAGTTTCAATCGAGGCGATCCGGGTTAGCAGCTCCTCCCACTCCTTCGACTCCATTCAAGAGAGGATTGAAGCTGATTTTGGCTTCCAGATGCTATCAAGCCGTTGCTCTGTTGAGTGGCTAGCCACTTATAGCAATTTGGTCAAGTATAACCGGCAGCTCCACAATGATGATAGAGATTCTGCTTCTTTTATTTAGGCTTTTAAGAGTTAGCCTTCTTAGCCCTAGGGTTTTTAGCATCTTTCTTATCTTGCTTAGGGGGTGCTCCTAAGATAGATTTACCCTTGTCTAAGTTCTCACTGGATAATTCAGTTTTAACATCAGTGTTCTCAATTTCAGTGTCATTAGCAGGAGAAACAAAAACAGTATTACTAGTAGAAGCAGAATTAGAGGAAGAAAGACCATACCCTAAGCCTGTTCGATCTGAAGCAGATTTCTGATTGCTAAGCATCTCATCAAGCTTTGCACTTGAAGTCCTCTCCAATTGAGCTCTGAATTGAAACAACTCCGCTTCAAGCTTCTTGTTCTTCTCAGCCAAGAAGTTATTCTTAAACCTCAGTGCTCCAATAGTTTGATTCGCCTCATCAAACTTTATGGACAACTCTTCACGATCAAGTTCCACGTCATTGAGCTTCTTGGTGGCCAGCCTATACAATTTCTCATGCTTCTCAAAGAGCTTGTAAAGCTTCTCATAGGCTGAGTGAATATCATCTTGATCATCCATCTTCTCATACTTGGTGTCCACCAATTCTTCTTCTTCTTCCACTTCATCAACAATCCCTTCAGTAGGATTGACTGTGGCAGTGAAGGCATTTAAGATTCCGTCATCCTCACTATCGGAATCATCTTCGGGCTCAGTGTCACTCAAGGTTGCAGCAAGTGCCTTGCTTTTCCCAATGCTTTTGAGATATGTAGGACACTCATTTTTCATATGTCCAAACCCATGACACCCAAAGCACTTAGGTCTTATGAGAACAGTGTACTGACCACCTTCCTTTGCATCCTTCTTCCCTTTGTCTTGGCTCTTAAACTAAGAAGAACCAGATAGCCTGCGGTCTTTGTCGAAGTTCCTTCCATTGACATTCTTCATAAACTTCTTAAACTGCCTTGTAATGTAGGACTTCATCTTGGAATCTTCATCATTGGAAGACTCATCTATCTCACTGCTCTTAGCCTTCAAGGCCATGCTCTTGCCTTTACTTGACTTGCCAAGCCTAGATAACCCTAGCTCGTAAGTCTGCAAGTTTCCAACCAGCTCAATCAAAGAAATCTTGTCAATATCCTTTGATTCCTCAATCGCCGTAATCTTGGCATGGAATCTCTCAGGTAGAGATCTGAGCACTTTCCTCACAATCTTGGGTTCAGGAATAGTTTCCCCAAGATTGAAGGCTGAGTTCACTATGTCCTTGAGCTTGGCATAGAATTCATCGAATGACTCATCCTCCTCCATCTTTATTTCTTCAAAGATTGTAGTGAGCCTCTGAAGCTTTGAATCTTTGATAGCCTTGGTTCCTTCATAGGTTGTCTAGAGGATGGTCCAAGCCTCCTTAGTAGTTTCAGTTGAGGATATCTTCTTGAACACCTCATTGGTGACCGCACTGAACAACGCATTCAATGCCCTGCTGTTAAAGTTTGCCGCCTTGATCTTAGCTTCATCCCAATCAGCCGGTGCTTCCTTTAGCTTAGTCCAGCCAATCTCAACAGCTTGCCACACCTTCTCGTCTAAGGACTGCAAAAAAGCTCTCATGCGTACTTTCCAGTAGGCATAGTTAGTCCCATCAAATAAAGGAGATATGATTAACGATTGTCCTCTATCCATGACAAACAAGGGTCAATGGATAAAAGACAGCAAAGATTATCCTAATCAGAGTGTGCTTGCTTTGATACCACTTGATAGGCCACAAACTGAATGACCCTTTGTGATTAAACCAATTAATTAATTAGCCAAATTATTAATTAATCAATTTATCATGCAAACACATGGAAGCACAAACAAATCACCAATAAACTAATTAAGTAGAGGAAATTAATTAATACAGTGATTTGTTTACGAATAGGGAAAACCCTAACGGCAAAAACCCTAACGAGTGATTTTCAGGTGACCACTCCCGAAACTCCACTATTATCAAATCAAGCAGTTACAAGTAAAGGAATCCCAAGTACCTTACCAACCTACAGTTGAACCCTTACCCCAATATCCAATTGGACTTGATTTGTAGTGACAGTTCCCACCTTTGATGCACGGCTCCCAAGTACGTGACTAACCAATGCGTGGATCCCAGTACGTGACTTTAAACACCAACTTAGAAGAAGAGGTTGACTGCAAAGTTCTTTAGTTCATCCTACACGATGAAGATCAGGAAGATGCTTGGTCACAAAACCCTTTGGTGCAAATACACAGCAACTTCTTCAAAGAAGATGAACTAGGTCAAGAACTTCGTCTTTGATCACAATTTGCTTGAACAGAGATTGCTCAATGCTTTTACAACTTGTATACAATTTGACTGCTCTTAAAACAATCCTTTTATATGTTTAGGGTTAGAAGAAAAGAAGGCCCAAAAGCATATTCACAGATCCCAAGAAATCAGATCAGAAAATCTGACTTTATAATTCTCGACAGATAGCAGGTGTCGAGATTTAATGAATTTGCACTTCAACTTGTTTTTCTTGGACAGACTTCATGACTTCAACACTTGATCTTGAAACCTTGTTTCTTGAAGTATTAAAAACACCTAGAACTACCCAATTACAAGTAGAGTGCGTTTTGTCAAAGGATTAGCCAATTTACATAAATAAGTGACATATGTTCAAATAAGTGAAAACACATATGTCCTAACACATTCCTAATAATAATTCAGTTAGAATTTGATACAAAACCCAGAAACTAAAAATTCCTAATAACAATTCATTTAGAATTTGATCTTCTAGGTTGTTTCCCTGATTTCAAATCCCTAAATTGACAGCAACCCTAAAGAAGACAATAGGGTAAGAGATTAAACCAAATCTAACCCATCTATCTACATAAATTAAACAAAACTACTACTAACCGAGAAACCTAAATCATTTCAAACCAAAATACCCGAATCATAAATAAGGCCCAAATGATTCTCCCAAAAAAAAAAAAAAAACCCAATTTGTAAAATTAAAAACAAAACTTATGGGCGGAGGCCCTAACGGTGATGACAAAACTGGTTATTCAGACTTGCCATCTCTCTATCGTCCTTTCTCCTTCTGTGTCAGCTGATTCCAAACGATTATTAAAAGAATCTTCAAATGATGTAACGATCATTCTCTTGTGACTCTAAACTGACTTTATGGCAAAAATCTAATTGGGCAAGTTTGCACTCTGTTGCAGAGAGGAAACAAAACATAGGGCAAACTGCAAAGCAAATTGGCAAGGAAGGGTTTTTCTTTTGGCCGGCTTGTGTTTAAGAGCATCCACGATAGTGGAGCTAAAAATATAACTATTTAGCACCACAAAAAGTTACTTTATCTATTTTACCTACTCAAATGTTACAGCAGTGGATCTATTTTAGCTTTTAACACAATAAAATAATATAAACATCACAATATAATAATATATCTATTACAATAAAATAATATATCCACTATCATAAAATAATATATCCAATACAATAAACAACAATCACAACCACCCGCAACCGCTACCTCTACCACTACCACCGCCACTACCGCCGCTGCTACCAACGCCACTGCCGCCGACTCTTCCACTGCCGACTCTTCTACCTCCTCTGTCACCGCCGCCACATGATAGAATAATATATTCTCTACAATAAACAACAATCACAGTCACTGCCACCACCACTGTCACTACCACCACTGCCACCACCACCAGCAAAAAAATTATTTTTTTTCTCACCAATATTTGATAGTAATAATCTAACACTTAAAATTTATTACAAAAATATTCTGGTAACATTTCTTAATTTTAATTTCTTATTATTCTTTATTTTATTTTTTCCATTATCTTTTTTTTTTCATCCAGATACATGTTTCTTTCTTCTCCTTCTCCTTCTTTTTTTTTTTTTTCCCCCTCTTTGTTTTTCTCATCCACACACATACTCCTCTTATCTCATCCACCCTCAACCACACCTTTTAACTTTCAATCATTTCTTATTTTTTTATTATTTTATCTTTTTGTTACTTTTTCTCCTCATCTCCTCCATTTATTCAATGTTCTCTCTTTATTTCTCTATCCAACCAAGCTTCAATTCCACTCAGCCCAACTAAAGCAATGTCACTAGGTCCACCACCACACTTCTATCAACCTTTGGTTCATGGTTTTTTTTTTTTTTTTTTTTTTTTTTTTTTTTTTGGGTTCAAAGGAAAAAATTGCAAAAGAAACCATTTTGGCCGTGGATTTTGCCAATGTTTGCTTCTTCTTCTTTTTTCCCTGGTAATGGTGGGTTTGATGAGTGTGGATGTGGTTGGGTTTGTGACTAATGTGGTGGTGGTGGTGGTGGAGGTGGTGATTGATATTGGTGGTGGTGGGTTTGATGAGTGTGGGTATGGTTGGATTTGTGACTAATGTGGTGGTGGGGGTTGCCGTGGTCGAAGCTAGGTCTGTGGCGGCATGGGTCAGGGGGGGCGGCGTGAGAGGTCTGAAAGTTGAGAGAGAGAGTTGAGAGATTGTAAGAGTTCTTAGAAGAAAAGAAAAAGAAACTAAAAGAAAGGAAAAATAATATTTTAATTCGATTGGAGGAATAAATTTTTTTTTTTAGCTCTCAACTACAGTGCATATCCATAGATAGATGTGCACTATAGCAATGAAGCTAAAAAAAAAAAAAATAGATTTAGCTCCACTACTATGTGGCTGTTTTTGGTGTTTTGATGGAGCTAAAATAGCTATATAGCTATTTAGCTCCACTCTTGCAAGTGTTCTAACAAATGGAAACAGCGAATGCTTTTTTTGTCTAACGTTTGGTTTGAGTCTTTTATTTTTTTATTTATTGTGAGATGCTTTCTTTTTTTTTCTTTTTTTTGATACAAGATAGAATTTTACTCTAGCCTAATCTAAGTGTATATGTGTGTGAATCTCCCTCCTGGAGACTTGAACCCCGGCCCTTGCCCCTCCCCACTCCACAAGCACTTATACTTGTGGAGTGATCATCGCACTAAGAGAGTGCGGTGGTGTGAGATGCTTTCAAATGGTGTTGTAGAAGTAAAAGTTAAAATTTTAAGATTATTGAAACGATGCAACGTGCGGCTCTTTCAACTTAAAGTTATATACGTGGCAGTATTTTAAGTGGCCATTTTTCCTAACATGGCAACACCTCTTTAAAGGCTTCTACTATTATATATAATATTAGATCTGCTACTTTGCAAATACCATGCCAAATTAAGCCCTTTTTTTTTGGTGGGGTCCAACGTATGTGAGATTAGGAATTAAAGAAATCGAAAATTGAAAAAAATAAATAAATAAAAGAAACTGGTGAGTTATCATAAAGTAAAAATATATATATATAGTTGGAATGTGGTCAAGGAAAATATAAAGTGGATTGAGAAGTTTTATTTTAATTTTAATTTTTGGATAAGTTTGTTTTGAAAACATAAATTAGTAGAAGAGTGTCCTATTTTGTAGGCACTTTACATGGAGTTTGAGATATATTTTTACTAGGTTGTCCTCAAGTATTGTCCTTATTAAACCTAGGGTCTAGGAGTATTTCTGAAGCACATAAAAGTTCAATCCAAACGGAAAATCCTCTTATAGATAGTATAAATAAGGGAAGCGAATACCATTTTTTTTAATAAAATAAAATCCTGCTAGTTAGCAAAAAAAAAAAAATATATATATATATATATATATGTGCATGGATCCTATTAACATATGCCTTTTATAAATAAAAAAAAAAATAAATAATTAAAAAAACTGTAAAAAAGTGTTAGCTACCTTTTCATTTTTTCATAAAAAAATTTTAAAAATAGTTTACTAATGTATAGAATATGTTAATAAGACCCTATATTATATATATATATATATATATACACCGAAATATTTTTATTAGGACTAAATTAATTTAGGCCCATACTTATGCCAAGCAAAAAATATTAGGCCAATAAAGGCCCACAAAGTCAGCCCAAATTTAGAGAAAATATAACAATTTAGAAGCAGCATTCTCTCTCTCTCTCTCTCTCTCTCTCTGTGTGCATAAAATGGCAGCACCAGACCATTTGTTCAACCTTCGAAACTTCTACCTAGCTAGGAGCATACCAGGCAGCCATCAACAACAACAACGTCCCAAACTTCAATGAAATTAGATATGAGTAAAGTCTATAATAGGGTTTAATGGATATTTCTTGAAAAGTTGAAGGTTAAAATGAGTTTCCATGCATGGTGGATTGGTTTGATTATGGAATGCATCAGTTCTGTTTCATACTCAATAGTAGTGAATGTAGAGCCTAGAGGTAACATCAAACCATTCAGAGGAATTAGACAAAGTGACCCACTATCCCCCTCTCTTTTCCTACTCTGTTCAGAAGGCCTTAATGGGTCAATAAAAAAGGCAATGTATGAGGGAATGATGATGAAGGGTTTTTCTCTGTGTGAAAATGGTTCCCAAATATCCTGCTTATTCTTTGCAAATAATAGTTTGCTTTTTTACAAAGCTGAATTGGGTGATGTGCAAACTATTCAAGATATCCTAACTCAGTATGAAGTAGCTTTTGGGTCAGCAAGTGAATAGAGAGAGGACCAATTTATTCTTTGGCAAGTCTATGATGGAAGTATGAAGAAATACTATTAAAGATTTCTTAGGGGTCCTAGAAATTAAGGGGTATGAGAAATACTTACAGCTGCAGGCAATTTTGGGAAAAAATAAGAGAGCAAGTCTCAATTATATAAAAGAGAGAGTATGGGGTAAGTTGCAAGGATGGAAGGAAATATTTTTATCTCAAGCAAGATGGGAAGTTTTATTAAAAGTTGTGGTTCAAGTCATACCAACTTTGACTATAAGTTGTTTCAAGCTACCAGTAAAGTTTTGCCATGATACTGAGGCTATAATTCGTAAGTTTTGGTGGGGACAATAGTTGGGGGGGGGGGGGGGGGGATAGAAGAAAAATTCACTGACAGAATTGGAAAACTTTATGCCAATAAAAGGCTAAAGGTGGCATGCATGGGCTTTAGAGAATTGGTAAAATTTAATGAGACTGTTAGCTAAACAAGTTTAGAGACTGATTCATGATACCAATTCTTTGTTCTGTAGAGCAGTTAAGGCAAAGTATTTCAATGCAAAAGCAAAATATTATTGGGGTCCTATGCTTGGAAGAGTATTCTTTGAGCTCACAAAGCAATTTCTATGGGTGCAAAGTGGAGAATTGGGAATGGATTTTCTACCCGAATATACAAGGACTGTTGGCTTCCTAGGGAGGGATGTGGAAAAGTTGCCTCCCCCCTTAGTTTTCTGTCAAATGCGGCTATAGTTGCTCAGTTGGTGGATCAAGACTCAAAATGGTGGAACACTACTCTCATTGATCAGGATTTTCTTCATTTTGAGGTTCAAAAAACTAAAAATCATAACTCTTTGCACCTTTCCACAAGATCTTCTTTTTTGGCCGCACTCCAGCAATAGGGTATGTACAGTTAAATCAGGTTACCATCTACTTCATGAGGACAATTGTAGGCACTTGGCTTCAAACTCAGATTCTTCAGCTTCACGTAGTTTCTGATCTACTCTGTGGAAGCTAAGGTCCCCAATAAGGTTAAAACCTTTATGCGGAGAACCTGCACTAATTCTTTGCCTGCTACGAAGAATTTGGTTAAAAGGAAAACGGTTACATCCCCAATTTGTAACTTTTGTCTCCAAGCTTCGGAGTCTTGTCTTCATGCACTATGGGAGTGTGAACAACTTAAACCGGTCTGGCAAGTGGATTTTCGTGATTTGAATGTAGAGAAAGGCTTGATTGGAGGCTTTTCTTTTTTGGTTTATCGTACATTAGATCCTTAGCGACACGACTTTTTGTATGCATGTGTTTCTAGGGTGTGGTGTGTGTGTGTGTGTGTTAGTCCCTTTTTCTTTTCGTTTTTTTATTTTAGGAGTTGCCATCAACCATTGGCTTCATATTGGGTGTGATTGATCACCTATTTGTCTAATTTTCTTTTAAGTTACCTAATTAGTAGACCAATTTTAAGGGTTTATTAATTAAGGTAAACCGAAAGCATTGAACCAAAGATCTTGGACTCGGAAGTTCAGTTACATATGAGAAAGGTGTTAAGCACCCCCACACCGCCTATCCTAAGAATAATACCCCATTTTAATTTAATTCTAATGTTATCTTTTTTGTGAAGAAATTAAATACTTGGCATTTTTTTTTTTTAAGAAGAAGTTTTGTACAAACAATATATGTATATATACATGTGAGTACTTATTTATTTATTACGTATCATGTGAATATTTATTTCAAAGAATTATTTACAAACAAGGCATATGAAGTATATTTATACATAGCGTGTGAGAAGCATTTTACCATGTTGCAAGAAATAAAATATAAAATAACATGTAAATATTTTTTTACTACATATATTTAGCATGTGAATTTACAGAGTAAAAAAGATTGTGTAAAGATACAATTCTACAACAATGCTTGAATGTGTAAAGATGAAAAGTTTAAAACTTACCTAAGAGAAAATGCACAAATTATTTTGAGAAAAAGATTGTTTGAAAAAAAAAAAAAGGTTGTTTAAAGAAAAACAAGTTTGCCCACTTTTTTTGTAAAAGACGTAAAAGATTTTTTTTGTTTTCATAAAAAATATATATAAAAAAAAAGAAGAACATTGGTTTTTTTTTTTTTTTTTTTTTTAAAGCTAGAAAAGCGTTTTTTTGGTGAGAAAAAGTTTCATTTATTAGATAGATAGGATAAAATTAAAAATTAAAAAAATAGTTTAAAAACCATTTTATTTTGAGAAAAGGGTTTCCATGGTTCAATTGGAAACCATGGTTTTTATCCTTTTTTTTTTTTTTTAAAGAGAATTTCAACTTAAATTTTATTAAAGATGACAAAAGGTTTTCTTTTGAATAAACAAAGTTTAGATTTTGAAATATTTTTGTGAGAGCAACAATTAAAAAAAAAAAAAAAAAAAAAAAAAAAAAGACTTTGGACAAGAGTTGACTTAAAGAAAAATGGTTCTCATGGGTTTTTCTCTTAAAAAAATTGGGTTGGATCCAAAAATCCCCATGATTTTTGTTTAGATGATAAAAGTTTTAAAAAAGAAGGAGTTTGTTTTGAAATTTTTTTTGTAAAAACACCAATTTTGAAAGAAAGAGAATTTTGGAGAAGGATTGATTTCAAAAGGTTTCATGGGTTTTTTCTTCTAAAGAAAAAGGATTTGGATTTTAAAATCCCATGATTTTTATTTTGATAATAAAAGTTTTAAGAAAAAGGAGTTTGTTTTGAAAATATTTTTTTGTAAAAGCACCAATTCCGAAAAAAATAACTTCAGGGAAAAGGTTGATTTAAAAAGTTTCACGGGTTTTACTTTTAAAGAAAAGGGGTTTGGATTTAAAAACCCATGATTTTTATAATTAAAGAAAGTTTTTATTGAAAACGTTTTTGTGAAAAAAAAAAAAAGACCAATTTTGAACAAAAAGAACTTAAGAAAAGAATTTTTTTTTTTTTTTTTTTTTAATGTTTCCATGGGTTTTATTTTTAGAGAAAAAGGTTTGGATTGAAAAAACCCATGATTTTTATTGTTCTTAAAGAAAACTTGGTGTAGAAAAATTATTTCCTTTTTAAAACTTTGCTCATTCAAGAGGGTTTTTCAAAAAGGGTTTTTTTTTTTTTTTTTTCTTTGTAGTAAAGAAAATCATTTTTTGAAAAGAAAGAAAAAAAAAGGTTGTTTTTTAAGAAAACTCTTCGAAAGCTTTTTAGGGTTTTAAAAAGAGGAAGAAGACCTTTTGAAAACATTTTTTTTTAAATGAATAGTTGTTGAAAACAGTTTTTTTTTTTTTTTTTAGAAAAAAAAATTTAGAGATTTGTTTACCCAAGTTTTTTTATTTTATGGCATCGTTACACATGAGAAAGAATAGAGAGCAGCAAGAATAAATAAAAATGCTAAAAATTAAAAGGCAAGAAAGTAAAGGAAATTAAATACAAGACGTAAAAATAAATTGCTTGGAATTTAGAGGAATTTAAAGACAATAAAATAAATGCTTGGAATTTAAACAAACGTAAAGACAAAACAATAAAATAAATTGCTTGGAATTTAAAGGAATGTAAAGACAAGACAATAAAAGTAAAGTTTATTGGTTAATCATTTTTTTAGGAAATTTGTCCTAAATAAGTTCTAATCGTACCACATCAAGCCTTATGGTTTCTTTACGGCTAAGTTGATTTTAACACTAAACTAATCAATAGTCAAAGTGTAAGTGACTTAGCAAATTTCCAAACAAACTAACTACACTACACAAGCATGGCAATACAGAAAGCTAAAGGAAATAAAAGAGAAAAAAGCAAACCACACATAACACCAAATTGATATGGAAGAGGAAAACCCGAGCCCCGGGCGTAAAAACCTCTCCCCAGACCACTAGTCAGAAATCTCCACTGCACAAGATAGTTTCAATACATTATGACTCTATGGGTCCTCCAAGCTCCAGCTAGCAACTGACTTCTCCGAGTCCTTTCTCTTCCTAGCTTACCAGAAAACCTCCATTGAAGCAACAATGGAAACACCACCAACTACACTACACAAGCATGGCAATATAGAAAGCTAAAGGAAATAAAGAGAGAAACAAGCAAACCACACATAACACCAAAAGTGTTATGGAAGAGGAAAACCCAAGCCCTGGGCGTAAAAACCTCTCCCCAACTAGCAACTGACTTCTCTGAGTCCTTTCTCTTCCTAGCTTACTGGAGAACCTCCATTAAAGCACCAATGGAAACACCACGAATGAAGATTGGATTTTCAAATGTGGCTTCTCACATTTCCTTAGCCATTCTCTCACTCACAGGTATGTGTTTGTGGTTGAGGAATGTGTTTACAAAATCTCAATCAATGGAATGAAAGAGATGGAAAAGAAAGGTGGGAACTTGGTTTTTCTCTAAGGGAAAAAGATCTCTCTTATCATACAAATGATTGGCTTCACTCTCTCAACACCCTTAGGGTTTCTAAGGTTTGTTCAATACTTATCTGAAGCCTCTTGCCATGCCTCACAATTGTGTGTGTGTGTGTGTGTGCTAGCAAATTGGCAGTGGTAGGCGCAATTGTAGAGTACAGAGATCGTGCAACTCGTGACCTATGCGCCCCTAAGGTCGCAAGGTGCACAATTGCACTCTCGGACAAAGACCTTCCATGTGGACTTTGTGGGCAACTTAAATCACAAGATGGTCGCCTCCAGACCATGAAATCTCTAGCTAATACAGCTTTTAGTCTTCAAGTAGAGATTCAAGTACACTACCCCAATTTACATGAAAACCCAAAAAAAAATACGTCACCAATAAAGTGCATTACAAATAAAATTTTGTCATTGAATAAAGCCAACATAAAACATGACTTCTCAATCTCCCCTTTTGGCTATTCTATGACAAAACACACCTATACAGACTCTAAACTTAATGTAAGTAGGAAACCTGAGACCAACAAAGAACTCACTCTAAAGACTAAAATTAGAACCTTGAACTTAGAACCAATACCTGAAACACTTGTACTAGATAGGTTAGAACCTACTGTTTAAAACGAGTATAAAGGCAAGAATAAGAACAAGTATACTACGATCAAGTATGATATGAATGGTATGCATGAATGCAACTTTATCAAACACTAAACAACCATAGAAATTATGGCTACAATGATCAACAACATAAAGTTATGATCATCCGAACATGCAAGCAAGTAAGCACAACAAGCACAAGATAAATGCATGTCCAACAAACACAATACAATGTAATGGAAGCAAGTACACTAAATACCAACATAGATAATATAATAAATCCAAAGCACCATAAAATTACATGACCTAAACACGATCATACAGCACAATGCCAAAAGACATAAAGAGAAGAGTATCAAAGTTATACTTAAAGCATAAATGCATAAAGTATAGGAAAAGGTATAAAACCCATCTAGGGAAAACGCACATGCATATAGATATATAACAAGTAAATGAAACAACAAATATAATAAAGCATTATAACTAAAAAAAATAGGTAAAGAGCAATAAATAAATAGGGCAAGCAATATAAAAGATAGAACAAGGAATTAAAGTGCAAGAATATAAAGAGACAAATAAATAAAGATAGGCATTTTTATACATAGAATGTTATGATGTTACAAGGAAAAGAAAAATGGAAAAAAGGGTATAACTATAAAGAAGCTAACTCATTTCTTACAACTTACCCACTTACTAAATTTTTTATTATTATTATTATTATTATTATTATTTTTTATGAAAGGAGTGTGTGGCTGGAAATTTTGAGAGAGGTTTCCTAAGGAAAAATAGAGAGGAAGAGGGAGAGAGAAAGAATTCTAGTGTAGAGAAATTTTTGTAGGATTTTTATGTCTTTTTACACCAAAAAAAAAAAATGGAGAGTATTTATAGTAGTGGGGAGGCCATGTGGGAATGCTAATGCAGCACCTCCCACATAGCTGCATGGTGTCATGCGGCTATGTGGGGTGTGTTGCACAACACCCCACATGCTGTCTCATGATTTTTGCCCAAGCTGTCATATTTCGTCTTTTTCTCAGTTCTAGTTAGATTTTCGTGCTACTATTTGGAGGCATTTTCGAGCTTCAATTTCTTCAAATTTGATATCCCTGGAAAGCTCTGGATGTCTAGTTTTCATAGACTCGTGACTTTTGCTTGATTTGGAGTTATGATCTCCAAAACATCGCTTCTAGAAGAGAGGTGACACAATGCAAAAAATTCTACAACACTCTTCTTGAAAAAATATTTCTCTCAATCGTGGTAGATATCATTAAGCTCTTTTTAGGGGAGGTCAAACCCTTTTTAAGAGAGGTAGTCAAGGCATCATACTTCAATCTTGTTCAGATGGATTGCTCTAGTTGTTGCAAAGTTGGTACAGTTTTTTTTTTTTTTTTTTTTTTTTTTTTTTTTGGTGAGAAAACAGCCCAAAAACAACTCTTTTTTACCTAAAAACAGTGAAACATTTAATCAGGGTTTTGGTATTTTATCAATTTCTCATCCGTTTTAGCTCCGATTTTGGCCTATGAACTATCATTTTGAAGGGAAAAATATTACCTACAAAATGGTCCAAAAATTAGCCTAATAGGACGGAAAAAATTGGCCTTTGCCCTTTTTAAAAAAAACAATCTAGCATTTTGCCACATTTTTCAAACTAATTAGGAAAATACCCCTCTTTTGAAACTCGATTTATCATAAATCGAGCTAGGCCCTATAGCGGCGTTTTTAAGGAGCCTATAGTGACGTTTTCAAGACCTATAGTGGCGTTTTGTAACTTGACCTCTATGAAATCAAGTTATAGGTAAAAAAAAAATTAAAAAAATTGCCTATAACTCGATTTCATGAAGGTTGAATCACAAAACGCTACTATAGGTCCTTAAAACGTCACTATAGGTCCTTAAAAACGCCGCTATAGGGCTCTAGAAATTTTTTTTTTTTATAACTCTATTTATCAAAAATCGAGTTATAAAAGAGGGAAATTTCCCTAATTAGTTTGAAAAAGAAAGCAAAATGTTGGATTGTTTTTTTAAAAAGGGCAAAAGCCTATTTTGTCCCTAATAGGACAGTCGGATTAAAATGTCAACTTTTTGACCATCCGGAGGTAGGGTTTTTGGTATTAATTCTTGTCAAAAGTGACTAAAATGATTGCAACTTTTTTGCTTCACCGTCCAATCATGTTGCATTTATTTATTCTCCCCTTTTGACTTTAAAAATCATGATTTTTAAGCATTATTTTGGCGCATTAATCAAGGCTAGATGAAATATGGTATCAAAAAGTGGTCATGTTGGAAACAGTTGTTCCTAGAAGAGTTGTTCAATTTATTCAAGAATTGGATCTTCACAGCTCTACCTTTGAAGGAGACTAAAAGAATTTTATCAATGCTCTGTAGAGTGGGAAGCTACTTTAGTCATCCTTCAATCATCTGGTTAAAGACACACTATGTTCTACTAGCGTTTTATAGAGTTGCTCTTTCTTTCATACACCTCGGCAATGTAATGCGTTAGCTCATGCCTTAGCCAAGAAAGTGATATTTTCATTTCCTATTTTGGTCTTAATGGAGTCTGTTCTTCCAGATCATTTTAGTTGTCTTGTAACTTTTTTTTTTTTTTTTTTTTTTGGGAGAAAGATGGTCTCTGCAACTAAAATTGATAGTTGTCTTGTAACTGATTCTCAACCTCTTAAATAAGAATGCTATACTAGGTTGTTCCTCAAAAAAATGGTTGTGAATAGTAATATGTAGATAATATATGAAATTAATGATATTGTAAATATGGAGTCGGAATATTTTCGCACATTCCTTTTTCTTCAAAATTTCTATTTTAATCTAATGAAGACAATTATATATAGTATTTTTCCCAAATATATTACTTATTCTTTTAATATATTCTAAAAATGGGCATGATTTATCTAAGGGGCTTTACGCAATAAAATGAATTCACATTTTTCTTTAAAAAATGGAACATAAATAACTTAAAATAAAAGTAATTATATAATCCATATAATTTGACCATATAATTAGGTCAGGATTTGACATAAACACTAATTCTTTACAATATTATCCACTTATCAAAAATAAATAAAAATACAATAGGATCCAAGTTTTTCGAGATTAATTACTAAATATTGGATTGAGTGTCTGATGTATAAACATATGTATATACTAGTCGCTAACCCGTGCGATGCACGGGATAGTTAAATAAAAAGACAATCAACCAACATCACATTAAGGTAAAAGAATTAGTGAAAGACTGATTTACTCACCAAGAATTTAAAAGAAAAAAAGATTGATATAATAAAACCTAAGAAATTTAGAAATAGAAAATTGGGTTAATAATATGCATATTATAGACATTTTGCTAGTTAGCGTTTAAAAAAAAATGGATCTGTCATAATTAAATAAAATACAATGGGAATAAATATTTAATTTCTATGCTTTTCTATAGTTTAGAAGTGTTGTCTAACGTAGAATGTTATTGGGTTGTAAAAAAGATTTTTATAAAATGTTAATACCATATATATATGCTTATATTGTCAATATCTCACTGCAGGTACATATTTACTGAAACCTATAAAGTAATTTACAATTCTTAAATTAATAAAGTAAAATTCTCAAAAGTTATATATATACACACACTCAAAACTGATATAAACTACAAAGATAAAAACAAATCTTATTTAGTCGTATTAATAACAACATAAACAATTCAAAATACGGAACACTATCAAATTTATAACACATAATTCTATTATCTTTTACGTTGAATCCAAACAAATAATTAATTGAAATTAATCCAAACAAATAATTAATCAACCAAAAATCAAAACTTTAATTAAGAAAACAAAAAATCACATGAACCCAAAATAAAAATTCTCAATAAAGAAAAAACATATAAGGTTATAAAGAATTAAGATCAACCTACTAAGACGCAAATACCAAAAACCCCAAAACTTAAATCTTCCAAATTTTATAGAATCCCCAAATTCTACTTCAAAACCAAACAAAACCCTTCAAATTCAAAAAATTCATATATAATATACCAAATAAAAATTTACCACACCTTGGGTTGGAAGACATAGGTTGCAACTTTGATTTTTCTCTAAAAAATAGAGATGCTTCATCTGCCGTATACAATATAAAATAATTATTAGAAATTTCAACCCAAAAACCAAACCCACAAAAATACTATCAAAATATAGAGATTAACCCAAACACTTAGAAGAAAATAAATTCTAAACATAACAAAACAATAAGATAGAATAAAAATTTCAGGCACATATGAAAGCAAATAAAAAAGACAAAACTTACGTTTTTTTTTTTTTTTTAGTTGAGTCTCTCTCCTTCTTATTTTTTTAATTTTAAAGTGAAGTTAAGTTTAGGGTTTTGAGATGGTAATTGCTAGGATTTTAAGAAGAGAAGAGAGAGTCCTACCAGGAGTCTAAATAATATAAACAATTCAAAACATGGAACATTATCAAATTTATAACACCTAATTCCATTATCTTTTATGTTGAATCCAAACAAATAATTAATTGAAATTAATCCAAACAAATAATTAATTAACCAAAAATCAAAGTTTTAATAAAAAAACAAAAAATCACATGAACCTAAATAAAAATTCTCAATAAAGCAAGAACATATAAAAATTTACCACACCTTGGGCTGGAAGACATAGGTTGCAGCTTTGATTTTTCTCCAAAAAATAGAGATGTTTCATCTGCCATATACAACATAAAATAATTATTAGAATTTCAACCCAAAAACTAAACCCATAAAAACACTATCAAAATATAGAGATTAACTCAAATACTTAGAAGAGAATCAATTCTAAATATAATAAAACAATAAGATAGAATGAAAATTTTAGGCACATATGAAAGCAAATAAAAAAGACAAAACCTACGTTTTTTTTTTTTTTTTTTTTTAATCTTAAAGTGAAGTTGAGTTTAGGGTTTTGAGATGATAGTTGCTAGGGTTTTAAGGAGAGAAGAGAGAGTCCTACCAGGAGTCTCTCTCTTTTTTTCTTAATCCTAAAGTTTTTTTTTTTTTTTTGGTGAGTCCTTTTTTAAAAAAAAAAAAATTTCAAACCTAAAGTGAGTCATTTTTTTTTAAAATTATAATTAATTTTTAATCTTCAATTTTATATTATATATAGATAATAATAATGATGTGATAAGCCAACAAAATATATCTAATAGAATTTTACTTAAACTAAACTATTGTAACACTAATAAATATAAGAAGATATAAAATCTAGAATAAAAAGAATCTAAAATAAAAAGAAACTATTTGGTATTTTTGTGATAAGTTGATGTAGGATATTGTTATTTTGGTATTTTTATGCAAAAAACGTTATTTTAGATCTAGGTGATTTATTTCCTTGTTTTTAGGTTCTTTTAATGTTTTTTAGGTCAAATTTGGTTCCTATTATGGTTAGGTATTAATTAGGACTTATTTTAAAATATATTTTCTTGTCCATCAAGTTTTATGGAGCCCTTAAATAGGCCTCCAAGTTTGTATACGTTTTTAAATATTATTGTTATAAGAATCTAAAATAAAAAGAAAATAAAAATAGCGATGATGTGGAAAATTGTGAGAGCTTCAGAGGCTTCGGTTTTATATATATATATAGATAATTATAAAAATTAGAATCCTACTTTCTTGAAATGAGAATGGCAAAGAAACCAGTAATGGAACTTCAATAGCCAGTCGTAACACTTCCAACTTACCACATATTTAAGACAATTTAGCAAACATATGTAATATAAATAACAAATATATATTTTATTTATGTATGCCAAGGAACCCAAAACCACTGGATTACAAAGAGCAAGACACCTATTATCAATTTAGGGAAAAAATTAAAATAAATCTATTACTAACATGGAAAATGTTATGAAATAGTGTTTACCTCAAACAATATTGTTACTTATATGTTTATTAATATGTTTAGTATAAGGTAAAGTGAAAATTTTACTTTAAAGTTTAGGGATTAAGTTTTATGGAATCTATTCTTCTACATAATGCGTTACTGAATTTAATTTGATATCGAGTCGATTTGTAACAATATCACTATACCACTATCAATAGACCAACAATCAATATAAAAAAGTAGTTTTTTATGAAAAATATTTTAACCACTGTTATTGTTTGCAATCTTGTTCTTGTAGTAATGTAGTTATGTTTGAACATATATTTAATAGAATATTAGAATGAATCATATTCATATTTGGGGGAAAAATTATTATGCTCGAGACCATTTAATTTTGACCAAAGACCATATATAATGATTCAAATCTGGTTATTGGCATTTTTCTCTTATAATTTCAAAAATTAAAATGTATGCATGGCAGAAGATCGTGCATCGTGCAATGTAGGTTGCCCAATAGGACTAGAATGCTCAACTTTTTATTATAACATGTTTTGCTACCCTTAACTTTTGGATTTTAGTATCTAATGGAAAACAAACATTTTAAAGTAGTTAGGATTGCAATGATTGACTAACAGTGTGTTTTCAGTAGTTCTACACAACCAAAATTGCGAGTGCAATCACAGTTTGTGAAAACCACAAGTTGTCAATCATTACAACTATGCCAACCCTAGCTTTTGAATTAATAATTAAGTTTTGGAGTTGTTTCAAGCGCACACAAAAAAAAAAAAAAATAATAGTAGTTTTTGAATTTGAAAAAAAAAATTTGAATGAATATGGAAGAAAAATAAATAGGAAATGGTCTTATTTGTTATGCCATTTTTTTAATGAATTAACTATTATTACTAATGTAATATATGATTTTTTTTTTTTTTTCTTTTTCAATTTTGGGTAATCTTCTTTAATTAGGTAATATAAAATGTTGGAAAGCAATCAAACTCTTGGGCTCATAAACTTTTTAAAAGTGATTTGTAAAACTGCATACACATATGCAAAAATAACTGAGTACAAACATAACACATTTTATCTTATTCTTTGATAGGTATCAAACATCATAAAATTTCTTTTCAAATGAAAATATAATTCATTTAAATATTATGTCTAAATATATGTTTATGTTCGGAATTATGTTCTAAATTCAATAGAGATTTAAAAATAACAAAATGTGAGTAGCTACTTTTATTTATTTAAATTTATCTATATAAGTTTCCATTTATGAAGCATAATTTAAATTCAAACATTCGAGTGTTAGTTTAAATAGTTACTTGACTTTAATGCTAGATTTGCGTTTATTGGCATACTTAACATAACAAATGGTAACACAATAGTTGAGCCTAAAATTAAGAGTATGTACCCAAGCAAGATCATCTTCTTACAACCAAATTGGTCAATTAGGTAGGTGCCATATAATGCACTGAAAGTACCCCTACTTGTGGTGCATGCATTATGTGATCATAAGTGACATATGCATCACATGTTTAGGACACTTTAACGAATATATGTAACAACAAGTTAAAATTATAGTAATGGTATAATCTCCATAATTTGATCATCTAGTTAGGTTAGGACAAAGCCCACATCCTAATTCTAATCTACGGATGAGCAGTTCTTCTTAGATCAATTTTCTAGTTATGTTTATATAGCCAAAACACGAGTTTCATGCATCGATGGTCCTCCACCTTGTCTTCATCAAAAAGCTCTCTTTCAAAGCCTAAACCTGGCCGAGCAACAACCTTCCCTGAATCCATATTAGTACATCTATAATACTATGCATATCCATTATTACTACATTAACCGTGTATATTAACATGGTTATTGTAGCTTTCTATTTGATTTTTTTTCTCTCTCCTACATCCAATTCTCTCTCTTCCTCCTCTATCTTTTCTTTAATCCAACAACATGCTCTGCAAATCTATACAAATCATCAAATTCTTCAAACTCATTCTAAATCTAGATCCCAAACTCATCAAACCCATATAAATAATCAAACTCAAATTGTAGAAGAAGAAGAAGAAGAATAAATCAAGCCCAAATTGCAAAAGAAGAAGAAGATATCAAATCCAAATTGCAAAAGATGGCTTTCTTCACCCAAAATCACCGCCCATAATCAAACCCAAATTGCAAAAGAGGAAGAAGAAAGAAGAAGGACAAGGAGAAGAAGAAGAAGAAGAAGAAGAAGAAGAAGAAAGAGAGAGATAAAAGTGTTTCGAAAAAATAAATGACAAAGAAAGATAAGAGTGTTCAAAAAAAAAAAAAAAGTGACAGAGTGTATTTAGGTTGGGAAGCCAAAATAATTTTAAAAATTGAGAAAATAATCAATATATATATATATATATAAAAGTAAGAAACCTCACGTGGGACAGCATGAGGTCCTACCAAGTGGTGCCTTCTATGATTAACTCTTTTATTTAAGCTATTCAGCTTTTTTCTTTTTTTCTTTTTTTGGTTAAAATTTATTACACCTTATCTATTATTACTCCTCGGTCCTCTCTCTCAATTGACAATAAAAGATTAAAATCACGTTTAAAGTTTCTCAATTGATTATAAAATAACGTTTACACTTTCAAGTATGTCTCTTACGAAACCCAAACGTCTTAATTACACAAGCACAATTATTTTTACCTCTTGCTATTCTAAGTCCTAACCCTTTTCATTTCCATCTCAATCTCCTTTGTTTCCCATATATTTGGTCAGACAACCAAAAAACCAACCTTTCTTGAACTATGTGGTTGAATCTCAATCTAAAAGGATTTCGTGAATGACTTCAAAGGGCCTCAATTCAATAGGTTCCTAAATCTCTCACTCTGTTTCTCTAAAACTAAATTGTTATGCTCTTTCTCTTTCTCATCTCCTTTTTTTAGGGAAAAAAATGCTTATTACCTGTAGCATCTCAAAGATTTTTGCTGCAAATTTTCAAAATTAAATGAATTTGAATTTTGGGTTTCTATGTGGCCTTTTAACATTTGGAATGATTCTAGGAATATAGGTCCGACCCAGAAGATCAGCCTCAACCCAAACAGTCGACTTGTCAAGGTAATAAGAGAACCTACATTTGGGGTTTTTTATTTTATAAATTTTTTACTGTGTAGTTAAATTCTTTAAGAAAACAGTTTGGGTTTTTTGTTTTATAATTTTTTTATGGTGTAGTTAAATTCTTTAAAAAAGAAATCAGTAAGAAACTTTTTTTTTTTTTTTTTTTGGAAACAAAGAAACACAATTTCTGTTAATCCATATCCAGAATTTTGTAAATACAAATGGATCCCACAAATCGATGATTGAAGCCAAACGCATAATCTGCTCATGACATATAAAATTTGAGGAACAAATTCTTCAGTGTCAAGAAGAAAGTAAAGGCTCAAGGCTTTTTTTTTTTTTTTTTTTTTGGGTGCAGGTAGAGTTGTCCAAGGCTCTAGGTAATTGGCAGTGATCTTGGGTCCCTGACATTAGTCATGTAAGATAAGTGTAGTTACATAACTAGAAGTCTAAGGTAGTGTATTTAATACAACATATGTAGAGGCTTATGTGTTCATGACTTTTGTTGCATGTTGAAGAAGCCACAAGATTTTCTAATGGTGGTTAATCAAGGTAAATTTATATCTATTGGTTCAGCCAAATCCCAAAAATCAAATGAATGAGTTATGATACTTCTCAGCTTTTGAAAGTGGCTTTCCCTGATAGAATACGTTTATGGACCTAAAATGCATAGTTAGTAATCTCCAGACCAAGAAGAACTAGTTCCCAGAGTTGCAGGACTCTATAATCACTATGAATGGCAATGGAGTAAGAACTAATACTACAAAATCATATATAACTACACACCATAACTGCCAAAAAATCGCAAGCTAAATGTCAAGCTTCTATTATGTATGGCTACTCTAGGTGAGGTTAAGTAATGTATTAACAGTTGGTCATTATTTTGCAAGAAGTAGAAGCCAACATAAATAATGTTTTAGCTGGTCTTAAGTAAAAAAATTTCATCTCTTAGCCAAATTTCTGTAGCCCTTCACCATAAGGAAAAAATATTCCTTTTGTTTTATGCCTTTTATCTAATTTTTACTACCTATTCTCTTCCCTACTCAAAATTTTCATGTGTTTTACAATTGCCTTAGAAGTTTTCATAATTTTTTGTTCTAGGTATGTTAGAGCTTGCCAGATGCATATTATCAAGTTTGTTATTAATACTTACGCTCTTTAAATATTTTATAAACTAAAATGGTTAATCTTAGTTCTTATCCTTTCAATCTTTGAACTTTTTTATTTTTTATTTATTTTACCTTGGTTGGATCTTGGTCCCCAAAGACTCAAACAAATTTCCAAAGATTGAATTGTTTACTCCTATCTCATTGCAACCAGTTGTGCATCAAGTGTTGCTCAAGATGGAGGGTTGGCATGCCTATCCACAGAAGGTTATAAAATTAATTTTTTATCCTCTTGGCATGCCTATCTCACTTCAAATAGTTTTTTATCCTCTTAAGTTTTGTCAAGCAGCCTAAAAAATTAGTGTAACTACTGATTCTTTAATTTTTTTTTTTTAATTTATTATTGTAGTTCTAGACTATGAACTAGTTCCAATTAGAAGTTGCAACTTGGCATATGACATTCTTTGAGTATTTTTGAAAAAATTACTATCATATTTTGTCACTACCGCTGCTTTTCTTGACTATGTGAAATTCTTTATGAATCTATTAGTTCTCCAACTTGGATCATGATTGCAATAAAGTTGATCTATGAATGAAAATTCAGTGTCCTTTTTTAAATTTTCTTTCAGGCCTTAACTACGGTGTTTGATTACTACATAAGCAATGCTTTTATAATTGATGGCATATTTGCAACACTTGGATTGAAAATTCATGGTGGCAAAAAATGTCCCTTATGTGTGGGACATTTTTAGGGTATTAGTTATTGGTATGTATTCTATAAATTCTGGAGAAATACACAATGAAAGTTCCAAGTAGAAGATGTTAGGTTCTAAAGGTTTAGGAATTTATGTATTTAGAACTCTAATTTGTAATATTGGCAAACCATGATCAAAATAATATGTTTAGTCTTGTTAAAGTGTGCTCAAAGTTGTTTAATTATTGTAAAGTTGGAATCAAGAGACTGTAGATGCATTGGAGCATTTTGGTCTGGCTCGATCGATCGAAGAATAGATTCGATCGATCGAAAATCGATCAGATTGCATTTTTCTGCAGTTTTCCAACTCAGCCCTAACTCATTAAACGTTTAGGGTTTCATGCTTTTGCCCTAGGTATATAAGGCAAAACCCTAGCCACGTTTTTAGAGTTACTCCAGTTGTATTGTTGCTCATACATTGCTGTTTTGCGTAAATCTCTTGTGAAATCTAAAGGAGTTTTCCTTTACACAAAGCTTAGGGTTTTCAAGATTGAGATTACTTCAACATCTTGATGATGAACTTGGTTGCTACCATTGAAGCTTAAAGAATATCAAGCATGGGTGCTTGTAGCTGATTGAAGAATTCAAAAAAGAAGGAGTCCATGGATTCGGAGCTTGCACGGGGTCATATCAGTAAGTTCTACTAGTAGGTAGCATTAGAAAGTCGAGCGGGGAACTTGTAAGTCCTTTTGTATGAACTTCAATTCTTTCATAGTGAATTCAGTTTTGCCTTGAGGATCGGTGGATAAAATCCTTCCTAGGTTTTTTACCTGTTTGGTTTTCCTAGGTGATCATATCTTGTGTTATTGATTATTCCACTGCTATATATTCTTGATATGATTGTTTGATTGTTTTAACCTAGAATTGTTTAATTTGACTAAGTAACAACTTGGCTAATTAACTAGGCTACTCAATCTGGTTGTGTGTTAAGGGGTCTAAATAATCCATCAGAAGACTTGGTCTTGGTGCCAAAAGATAATTTCTTAGAGCATTTGGCCATAGATAATGTGTATTGGAAGCTTTAAGGATGCTAAAAATGTATTATAAATGAATCATTACACTACTATTAATAAGTTGAACAATGGTGAGATATCACTCTTTCATTTTCTTTATAAAGATGGTTGTGGTTAAACAAAAATATCTTCCTTCTGAACTCTATTCCATAATGATACAATGATTGAGAAATTATGCATTGGGCATAATTTGGTGGTTTACATACAAGACTTTACTACTCTTAGGAGTACTCTAGGGTATATTTGTTAAAAAAGCAATACCATGTAGCTCCTTGACAATTAGTATCTTTGTTGTAGCTAGCTGATAAAATTCAAGAAATACTTGGAGTAATTTACTTCAGAATGATTTGGCAATTTAAGGGTGTGTTTTTTGCCCCATGTTGATGAAATATGTAGTTTTGGTATCTATTTCTGAAACCATTCATTGCTAGATATGAGTTAGGTTTCTTCTCCCAAAAAAAAAAAAAAAAAAACAATAAGAGTTAGGTTAATACTCACAAACCAAACCAATTATTTGCTCTCTCTCTTTCAAAGGATGTGAAAACAATAATTGTGCGTGTAACTTAACATAAATAATTGAATAATCATGAATTCACTCACACAATACATACATATTCTTAATTATGTTGTGCTTAGTAATTTATGTTTCTTTTTTATTTTCCTCTTTTTTAATAAATAAGATAATTGAAGCTAACTATGTAAATATTATACCACAAGATTAGATATTTTATATGGGTCATAAAAATTAGTTCTAAATTATTTGAAAATGAAATTATAAAGTATCCGCGCATTGGGCGGGACATCATCTAGTTATTTAAATAAAAGAGGATGTATTATTAATAATAAGATATAGGTGTTTTTGCAAAATGCTTGTGTAAGAGTATTAGCATTGGAGGTGCTAAAAAGTCATATTGCTATTTTATGCACCACAAACAACAAAATAGAGCAACATTGGTGGAGCTATTGCTAAATTTTTTAGCAACAGAGCTATAGTAAACTATCAACAATGGCAATCCACTGTAGCTCAATTGCTAAAAAAATAATAATTTTTTATTATTTCTCTCTCTTACTTTTCCCTCTTTCTCTTCTCCCACTTTTTCTTTTTTCTCTCTTTCTTCTTTCTTTCTTTGGTTTGTCTTTGTCTAAATGTCTCCTATCTTCACCTCTTTTTTTTTTTTTCTTTCTTCTCTATTACTTCGCCTCTCTTTCTCCCTTTCTTTTTTTCTTTCTTCACCGTTCATCCCTTCTCTCTTTTCTTTTTCTTTCTTCACCAGTTCTTTCTTTCTCTCACTTCTCTTTCATATTTTCTCTATCTCTCCATCTCTGTGGGTTTGGTGGATTTTGGTTGTGATGGTGGTGGTGATTGATTTTGGTTGTGGCTATGAGTTTTGTGAGTTTGGCCATGGGTTTAGTGGTGGTGATTGATTTTGGGTGTGAGTTTCTTAGATTTTGGCTATGGTGGTGGTGGTGGTGGTTAAGTTTCATTTGAAATAGTAGTACATGGTGGTTGTGGTTTGTGTCATTGATCGGTTTGTGTGGTGATTTTCGGCAGTGGGTTGTACATGGTGGCTGTTGGGTGTGATTGGATTTTGGTTGTGGTGGTTGTTGGTAGTTTGAGTTTTGGGTGGCTAGTTGCAAGGTCGTCAAAATCAAGATCTTACATAGGATAATGGGAGGTAGGTGAGATCGTGGATCGTAAGATTGGATCGTGCATCGTAAGATCCTACATATTTTCATATTTAAAGCAAAAAAAACATATTGATAATGACTTTGTATGTTGAATAATCACATAAGTTACGAATTCATCCATAAAAAAAAATAAAAAATAAAAACAACTAAGATTTGCATCATATGATGTAATTTGCATGTCATACATCACTACATCTATACAAACAAAATAAATATATTTATGTTTTGACCTAATGTATCTAAAAAGTTCAATAAATGTCTAATTAGCAACCAAATACAAAAATATTTATCAACACAAACGGAAAATATTTTCCAAGTTTAAAACCTAAAATAAGTTAGCAAATGGAAACTAGTTAACTACAATATGAAATTTAAAAGCAATATGAATATTAAGGTGAAATGAACATTTAATTTTTCTCATTCTAAGACTCTTATAACCACCATCCTAAATCATTTATGTAGACATTGTATATTTGTATATTAGAGCTACATAAGACATCAAAATACAACTTCACACTCAACTATTCATTTAGACCACTCAGAAATAATTACAGAGCATGCTCAAAAAAATCAATCAATCAATATACAATTACAAGCATAATTGATAAAATTATATATAAAAATACATTTTAGTAATATTAGAACACAAATTAGTATATTGATCAAACAAATTTAACAACATTATAACTTAAAAGGCAACAAAACTAACATTAATTCTTCATTTAGAAATGATGAAGCATTCCTTCATTTTGAATACAAGTGAACTAGAAACTAGAAAAAATTTACTTAGGTTAACATAATTTTACAAAAAAATAAATAAAAAGCCATACCATCACAATATGGAAAAATAAAAACCCTTAAAAATTCATCAAAACCAAAAATTTATCCTATAAAAAAAATTATAAATTTATGTTTTGGTAGGATCGGGGAGATCCCATACAATTCTACGAACTTACACGATCTTACTTATGATCCTACCATTTTTACGATCCTAGTACAATCCTAAACATTTTGGTGAGGTGGGATCATAAAATCGTGCGATTCTACGATCCAAATCGTGATTTGGACAACCATGGCTAGTTGGTGTGGCAGTGGTAGATTTGGATTTCGTGGTTAGGTTGTGGTGGGTGGTGGCTAGCAAGAGATGTGTATGGCTAGTTGGTGTGGTGGTGGCTGAGGGTGTTTTGTGGGTTTGTTGGGTTGCTTGCTTTGTCTCTGTGAAGAGAGAGATGAAGAGGAAGAGAGAGAAAGAGATGACAAAGAATTAAAAAATAATATTTAGATGAAGTAGCTAAAAAAAATAGAACCATTGATGCTAGGTGTTTTATAAAATGAAGTGTTAAAATAAATTAAATAGCTTTGGTGAGGTGGAATCGTAAAATCATGCGATCCTACAATCCAAATCGTGATTTGGACAACCATGGCTAGCTGGTGTGGCAATGGCAGATTTGGGTTTCGTGGTTAGGTTGTGGTGGGTGGTCGCTAGCAAGAGATGTGTATGGCTAGTTGGTGTGGTGGTGGCTGAGGGTGTTTTGTGGGTTTGTTGGGTTGCTTGCTTTGTCCCTGTGAAGAGAGAGACGAAAAGGAAGAGAGAGAAAGAGATGATGAAGAATTAAAAAATGATATTTAAATGAAGTAGCTAAAAAAATAGAACCATTGATGTTAGGTCTGTTATAAAATGAAGTGTTAAAATAAAATAAATAGATTTTAAGATGCTAAATAGTTAAATTTTTGCCTCCACCATTGCGAATGCTCTAAAATGGAAAAAATAGGCTGTTATGCTAAAACAGATGAAAAATTTTAGGCAGATTGATGCAAATACTCTGGGATCTAGTAGCAATGGACAGAAGAAATGCGTAACTTACAAAGCTACAACAGCCAACAGGTAATTTGAATATATATATATATATATATATATGTATGTATATATATAAGTAGGGGGAAATTACACTTTGCCTACCTGTGGTTTAAAAATTGACACTTTACCCACCCGTGGTCCTATCTGTTAACATTTTGTTGCCCACCTATCCACTTGCCGTTACTCTAACACCTTTCAACTGAAAAACATATTACAAACTGAATCAAACACACTGAATTCAAGACCATCATGTGAAATCCATCCTCTTTACTCTGTGCACTGCACAAAATCCATCCTCTCTTACCCCTCTTTCTTTTTTCTTTTTTCTTTTTTCTTTTTTCTTTTTTTTTTCTCTTTTTTTTTTTTTTTGTATTCAGACTCTTTCGTTTCCTTATTGGGTTACTCTCCCATCTAAGATATTTCTCATTCCTTTAACCCAAAACATAATCTCTTTCTAGTTTTTCAATTTTGGGTTACCTTGTTTTATTAGAGGATTTTGCATCCTCTGCATTGTCAACATAGACAGAGACAGAGAGAAACCTCTGGGTTTTCTCTTCTTCTTTTTTAATTAAATTTTCACGATTTTTCAAAAAAGGATTTTTATTTTTTATGATTTTTTTTAATAGGGTTCTAGTGTGTTCCTCTATTTAACTTAAAATATAATTCTTGGCTTTTTCCTTGCTCCTTAATATGTCTTCATGTTTAACCGAAGCGGGTGGAAGAACCTATGCATTGGACATACAACGAAGCTACAACACTCCTCTCCATGGCCTATCCCAACATTTCCTACTTCAGCTTGTACAAATTCTTCAAATTATGAAAGAACCATATGATATGAACCACATTATCAATGCTTATTCTTAATTAAAAATTTGACGTGGGGATGGCATGGCAAAAAATATAATTAAGATCCAAGTGGTCAAGATCCAGAGAAAGTGCAAGTTGACATTGAAATTGTCAACTTTGCATGTTAATTAGATTACTTGTAAAATCTGTAGTGTCCAAAACTGAACGAAGTTTCCATAGAAAGAACCTTATGTTCTAAGCAAGGAAAATTTCTTCATTGTCTCAAATTCCCTCACTGCTGTTCTTACTTCTTACTCACTCTCACACTCTCTCTCTCTCACAAAGGTTTGTTTTTTACTCTCTAAACTGAAATCAAAGAGTTCAGAGAGAATAGAAAATGGGAAGCGGAGCTGATTAAGACTACCAAAGCCAAAGAGAGCAGGCACATCAACAACAACAGTCCCATGACAAAAAGTACAAGCTCAAGATGCTTTTGCTTGTTATAATCACCAATCTCCTTACCATATACATCTTCACTACTCCTTTCTACTTCAACTTATTTGTCGACTCCTGCACCGCTCTCTTGCACGACCTTAACTCCACCAAATCCCAGCTTGCTGCCAGTCACTCTCTAATTGCTGAGCTGCACCAAAAACTCATTTCCACTAACTTACTTAACCAAGCCCTACTCATCGAGCCTGCACACCAACATGACAAGTTATCTAGTACTAATTGAGCACATGCGTCCATCAAACTTGGTTATGATATTGATTCAAGCATTCACATAGCTGATGAGCATATGCTTGCAATTGGCCCTCACAAGCTTCCACAGGGGTACTCACCACAAATGGGGTCTGATGAGGTTTACCCACCAGTTGGAGCAAGCTACTTTAAGTTTCCAGAGGAGTTGGTGCAATATATGACATAGACATTGGAGACCAGTGGCCAGTAGATGATGTTTTAGTCCAAAGGCTCATGCTTAAAGGGTGTGAACCACTTCCACGCCGAAGCTGCCGTCCCAAGTCCCCTGCCAATTATGTAGAGCCAACACCATTGCCCGATAACCTCTGGCAACCCCACCTGACACCAGCATCATTTGGGATCCCTAGACTTGTAAAAGTTACTGGTGCCTCATAGAGCGCAAGAATGCACCAGGATACTTTGACTACAAAGATTGCTTCGACTTGAAGGGCAGAGAGACAAGTTAGTGGCTCTTCGACAATGGAGGGCTTGATTATGGGATTGATCATGTTCTCAACACAAAACCTCATGGGACAATCTATATTGGACTTGATATAGGAGGTCGGACTGCCACATTTGCTGCTAGAATGAGAGAACGAAATGTCACAGTCATCACTAGCACATTGAATTTGGATGGTCCATTCAACAACTTCATTGCCTCACAAGGATTGATCCCAGTCCATGTTAGTGTCTCCCAAAGGCTTCCTTTCTTTGAGAACACACTTGATATTGTGCATTCCATGCATATTCTAAGCAACTGGATTCTGAAAACCATGCTTGAGTTCACACTCTATGACATATACAGGGTGTTGAGGCCAGGGGGCTATTCTGGCTTAACCACTTCTTCTGCATAGGGTCACAACTCAAAACCACTTACATTCCAATGTTGGATCATATTGGATTCAAGAAACTAAGATGGAATGCTAGTAGGAAGCTTGATCGTGGAATTCATAAGAATGAGTGGTACATTTCAGCTCTGTTGGAGAAACCAATGAAGTGAGCCTGCACCTAAGGTACATGTATAATCTATTTGCTCCGCCAACACATTTTGTATGATAATCATGTTTTTTATTTATTTATTTATAATCCTGACGGGTTTGGCAAGTGAAAATCTAAATAGATTTAAAGTCTTACTTTAAGAGGTGAGAAATATAAATAGATTAATTGAACAAAAGAGTATAGAGAAGCACCATAGTACTTGACAATTGTTATGACTGAGGTTACAATTTGTGGCCTATTTTGTTGCTCTTGTAAATTATGCAGAGTTGTAATGAAGCAGGGATACAGATTTAGAAGATTGATGAATAAGTTTCAGGGAAAGTCAACTACAACCATGACCAAAGGATTACAAGGTTCAATCAATTTAGCAACCATGCTAAAGAGCAAAAAACAAAACAATAGTTTCAGTACATGACCTTCAAAGACTCCATCCACTACACAACCAAACAAAAAGGGCTAATAAAGATAGCCAAAAAAACTCTACAATTATCTCAACTGAAATAGGAAATTGTACATATTTTCTCTTTGCAAAAGTATTGTAGAATTGCATACATAGCATAGAAATCAAAAGTGCGGTATAAGATGACTAGCCTCACATGGAATTCTGCAAAATATTTTAAATTCTCGTCTTTTTTGCTCTTCCCTTCGAATATGTGCAAGGTTGACGACCTAAGATTCTATTTCAACCCCCCCACCCTCCACAAACAAATAAAAAAGTACCATCATAAACATGGTTCTGGTAACTTACTATATGAACACAAGCATTAGGATGTGCAATACTAACTAGATATTCTACACAAAGTAGATCAGAATATTTTATTCGAATAAATGAAAAAAATAAATCTTGCTTTTACGATGTTTGGAAAAACCCCATTTCATTTCTTTATATTAGCAGTTGTGGGTCATTTGATTGGAATGAAATTTGGAATATGGCTCTATCTTGGAAGGTATAATCCACTATAAAACAAGTGCCTTAACTATAAGGATAGCCTGGATAGGGGGGAATCCCCTTACTTGTCCCCTCGTAACTTACAGAAATGGATGTGGAATTAGCATCGAGATTTACACCAGCGAGCTCCATAATGTTTTCAATCTCTTTAACCACCTCAACCATTATAGGTCTGTCAAATCCAGGTTCTTTCACACACCTCATTGCCAGATTCACAAAATTTTTTAAACCTTTCAGGGTTATTCCCAAACCAATGGCTGGGTCAAGAAATTCATGAAGGTTGTATAAATCTTTTGTCTTATCCATTGTCTCCTAGACCTCTCTCACAATATATTTCCCATGCTTTATTGGCTTTCTTGCTGTTAACAGCTCCAACATTAGCACTCCAAAGCTAACACTTTTTTCAGTCAACTTATTGGTCATGTAATATTCTGGATCCACGTAGCCCTGCAATTGATCAAATCCATTCTTAGTGCTAGATTTTGATGTATTTTTGTGAAATTTAGATAATATTAAGACAAAAATTTTGAAACTTAAGCTTTTCTTCTTCAAGTAATTGGAAATCAAGAATGCCTAAACTACCACAAACTCATACTAGTACTCTTATGGTCCAACAGAAACCACCCCTACTCTGCAATGGCAGATTTTGGAATCATTAAATGAAAATCTCTTCCCCTCTAAATATATGGTGGTTCTGGCAGTAATAGTAGGTAGCAAGAAATGCTTGCCCTACCTATAACACTTATATAAATTTTTGTGCAGTATATAGTTGGTGTGGTGAACAGCTCCTACTAGCTGCTTTGTTTTCCTAATTAGTTTAAGGCCTCCAGGTACTAGTAGAAGTATGTGTGTGTGAGTTTGAAAAAAATCCCTTGCTAATAACTGGGCCTAAAAATTCAGTAAAAGAAGGAAAAAATAGGTAGCTATCTTTACATTTATCTACTTCATTCCTTTAAACATTCCCAAAAGCTCCACCTGGAATTTCAAAAAACTAAACTTGATCATTCCTGAAAAATCTTCAAAAATGTTCCTTTAACCATGTTTATCTTGCTATTACTTTTACTTTAGAAAAGATGCCTGACTAAAGTCGATTTTCATTTTATATTTTTGGGATCTCTTTTTTGTTGTTGTTGGGTTTGCAAAATTTGGGACTTTTAAGTCCAGCCAATAAAAGAAAAATTTTGGAGGTTTCCAAGTTGGTTTCAGAATCCTATGTTAGCTAGAAGAATAATAAGGAGGTGCAATAGTCCTTATAAATAGAGCTGTGCCGCAACCTTTTTTTTTTTTTTTTTTTTTTTTTTTTTTTTTTTTTTTTTTTTTTTGTGTGTGTGTAAGAGTTAATTAGAAGACAGTTTGCCTAGAGAGAGTTGGAAACTAAGTGTTGTCTAGTACATTAGTGTAAGAGAACCTTTAGGTGTATTGGGGATTTAGGTTAGTTTATATTTGTGAGGTTTATGAGAGTTTGGATTGTGGTTGTAACTATCATTGATAGTGGATATTTTTGGTTGGTGTTGCCTGTGGATGTAGACAAGGAGTTTGCCAAATCATGTCACATTTTATGTATTGCTTTGCTTACCTTTTATTATTTTATGTGTTTTTCACAAGGACAATCCATTGAACGTGAGCCATATACTATTAGAGCAAATGCATAGCTAAAGAATGAGAATCATTTCTAAATTTGATACAATCCAGTAATACTTTTATACAAGACTAGAGAGCATTGGGTTGAGTTTCTATCCAAATCTTGATCCAATAATTTCATTGTCAAATGCTTCTGGACTTACTAGATTCTTATTGCTTATATTATCAATTAAACAACAAAACAAATGCATTATTTTTGTTGAAGTTGAGGTAAAAAGATTCTGAACTAACCATTGTCCCTTTAACTTGAGTGATAACATAACTTCCTTCACTATCAACAATTGGCTTGGAGAGTCCAAAATCAAAAACTTTAGCATTTAATGACTCATCTAGGAGGATGTTATTTGATTTTATGTCCCTATGTATAATAGGTGGATTGGCAAATTCATGAAGATAGGCCAGACCACTGGCTGCACCAAGGGCCATTCTAAGTCTCCTCATCCAATCTAACTTGATCCCTGACTTCCCTGCAGACAATATGTTAGTTTTCAACTAAGAGAAAAAAATGAATTAGGATTCTGTATCTTTTGACTTCAAAAACTTTGTTCAAGGTTTCAGGATGGTTCATTATGTACTGACACACGAATGAGAATCTGACAAATACTTCATTGGTGATGTCAAGCTAGATGTCAGCATGTCAATCTTGTAATTGGACAATGAGGTACACTTAAAACATTTAAACCCTTATATTGACTAGCAAGTGGAATTCTGATGCATGGATATTGTTACCAAGGAAAAGGGTTTTGAGTGGCACAATTCCCAGCATATAGTCATTAAATCCTTTGGCACAGTTCCATCAGGATTGTTTACTAGAACTCATTTTATTCTCTACGAGAGAAGTGATCAGGGTCAGCCTAAAGACAAATTGCAATATTTGCTAAGTTATTTAATTCCTCTCATGCCATCTTTGGACGAGAGCATTACTGGTAGACTACAGAATTCTTATGGTTGTGCTACTATCAGGTTTTTCTATTGCTTTTGTAGGTAGATGCAAGGTGTATGGCCTAACAATTATTGACTTAATAATAATTACTACAAATGCCAGTGAATTGAATAATTCCATGTGATTATCAATTACGTGAGAAATTGAAGTGTCAACAAATACTGTAATTCTTATTGAGTGGAGGAGGAAAGTGGATGGAAGTACCTGAAAGACTATCCTTTAGACTACCATTTGAAACATACTCATACACTAGAATTTGTTCACCTTTCTCAAAACAAAACCCTATAAGGCTGACAAGATTCTTATGATGGACCCATGATAAAAGTTCAATCTCAGTTTTGAACTCAAGCCCTCCTTGCATAGATTCTTTTCTAGCCCGTTTAATGGCAATCAGTTGCCCATTAGGAAGAGAACCTTGATAAACCTGTATAAATGTTGACAAACAAGACATTTAGTGACAGCAATTGTTTGGAAAATTAGCAACAAGGTTCAAAAGTTGGTCTTAAATAAAATTTAAAATTTAAAAATAAAGGAAGTATTACAAGTGGCAAAAAGCAATACAAATTTGAAATTTGAAAACAATTTTCAAATTTTTACCCTTGGAATATAAAAGATTGGTCATGCATATCGATATACATTTATACGATATACTACTGATGGACAATCAAAACTGACCTTCCCATAACCGCCAGATCCAATCTCATTGGCTATTGAAAAATGATTGGTGTATTTCTCAAGCTCTTTAAGGGAAAACCATCCCACACCTTTTACCTTAATAACAGTAACACCCCTACTGCTCTGGTCCAATTGTCCTGCTTTATTTGACATGAATTAGAAAAATAAACCTACAAATCCCAAATGATTAGCCAAAAAGTGCAAAATATAAACAAAAATCCATCTTACAAAAGTGACTGGTGTGTTCAATTGCTCTTTCTACTCTTTTCTTTGTGTAAAGAACATAAACCCCTGCAAGGAGTATTACCAGCAGCAGAATGGAACCGCCAACTGCAACTTCAATCACAATACTACTTCTTGATGACTTTTTTGATTATTTTGGCATAAGGAGGGATGCATCAAGATAATTACTAAAAAAAAAAAATTTATCATTTAAACACAGAATTACCTGTATATTTCTCATACTTATCACCGAAAAAATTGAAGGTCCAAAAAGTTTTGGTGGCTTGAAAGTTTGGTTGCCAAGCATGAACCCAATACTAGAAATTCCCGTTCGATTGAAATTAACTGGACCAAAAGGAAAGACTTTTAGCTTCACTTCAAGGCACTCAAATGAAGCCTTAATGGGATTACTCAGAGTGAGAGAGACTGAATCCACAGGAAGTTGATGGGAGTAAAAAGAATCCATGAGAGATTCCTTAAGTATGTTGTAGTAAGTATTGTTCCCCAAGTCTAAGAAGGACAGAGTTTTGAAGATGAGGGTTCCTGTGTATGGATATGCACACCTACAATAAGGGGCTTGAAATATGATCTGAACTACAGGGAACAGGCTCGCAATTAACTTTTTGTGTCGAATATGAGGCATTGGAGAGGGAAACTATGCAGTAACTATTTAGATTTCCTATCACCCCACAGATTGGGTTGTCCTCCAGTTTGTAGAAGATAATACAGTGTTACCACAATAATGAGACATAACTATTATAGGCTATAAAACAATGAGTACATTTTCCTGGAAATTTAACTTCCAAAAAAACTAACTGGTCCTTTTAATACTATAAAATAGAATGGTCCAAAGTTACTAGGAAATTCATCTTACTTTAATGTACCATTGTATGCTTCCTTTCCTTCTAAGTGAGAAATAAAATTGAACTGCAAATCGATGAGTTTAAGGTGGTTGCTATGGATGGTGCCAATAACCAAGGAGCCATTGAGCTGGTTTTTCTTTAGTACCCTGTTACAACATGTCAGAATAATTGCCTTATAATCATCATCCATTGCAATGAGTGTAACTACCCTCCTTAGGCTTCATACAAAGGAATTACTAATTTATTCAATTTGGATTTCTCAACATCCATTGCAATGAGTGTAATGCTACTTTACACAAGCTGATAGCTTGATACTCACACAGTCTGTAGAAGGGGTAAGCTGAATAGGGCAACTGGAAATTGTCCTTGAAGTTGTGTGTTTTCCATTGTTCTGCCATGCAAGGTAGACAGGTTTTACATCAGTACTGAATAATTTAAACCTGAGTCCAAAAAGAAAAGCACATTTCTCCTCATATCCTGGAAAAATAAACACCTTTGCTTCACATAAATGCATGTTTGAACAGAGACACACACATTGAGAGAGAGAGAGAGAGAGAGAGAGAATACAATGTTGTCAAAGACCATAAGGTTGGGAACCGTGGAGGAGCATCTGATCCATCAAAGGAATTATTGCTGATATCCCTGCCAAAATCATCTCAATCAACAAATGAAACTCAAAACCAAGAGAACTAGATATTGTTCGGCGACTAAGCATCTTCTTTGGTGGGCTGTAAAGGCTTAAATGATCATTTTTGTGATAAGTCTAACAATCGATTTACTTAAGCCCACACTAACATTGATATTCATATGTTAGTAATGTCATTATTACTTACACATAGCTAAGGGAGGTCATGCCAATAAGGTTGGGTAGAGGACCAAACAGTTTATTGTTGGACAAGTACCTAAAAAAAACTATATATCATCAAAAAGCATGCCTTGTAAAGTTTCCACACTAGGTCATAATAACCTTTCTCAAGCAAATATATAGCTAAATTTGGCATGTCTCTTTCCTTCTTACATCTGATTAAGAGTTGTAAGATTGTTCAATTTTGAAGGCACAGGTCCACTTAATGCATTCCCATCAATGCGCCTATAGCAAAAACAAATATTCAACAACAATAACTTATCAAGAATCCATAGCCAATAGAAATTTCTGGTGAATTTTCTAGAGTGTGTGATAGATGCTCACAACACCTCCAAGGTTTGCACAAGTCCAAGGGTGGAAGGAATGTTGCCAATTAGTTGGTTGCCATCCAAAAGCCTGCCAGAAGAATCAATGAGTTGATAGAAAGTAACATAAAAATTCCAAGATATTTTTTGTTGAAAAGAAAAAGATGATGCAAAATATCTACTCTACATGCATGCGTGTGTGTGTTCTCTCCATCTAAGGGAGACTACTGCAAATAAAGAAAGTCATGCTTAACATTACCACAATATATCAAGATGCAATTTTAGGAGACAATACCTATTCACTAAAAAATTAAAAAAAAAAAAAAAAAAAAAAAGGTGTAAAATGTGAAAGAAGCTATTAATGAATAATGAATAAACATGACACAAAAAAATAATATAAGTTTAGAGGGGCTATTAGATATATATTATCTATATACATGTGCATTTTAACAATATTGAAGTAGCTGAATAATGCATTGATCTTCTTATGTAACTTGATTATACCAAGAGATTCCAAATATTAGAAGTATAACTAATCTTACACATGTATCAGGACCATTTTTGAGCTGAAAAGCCGAGGTGAAATCATTCCTGAAAGACTATTCTGTCCAAGATGACTAATGATAAGAGACAGAATCTTAGATGGTTGTCATAGTTGGAGAAAATAAAGTCATAGGATGAAAAAAAATCAAATCAAATCTAATAAATTATTTATTGTCCCCAAAGCTTAAAACCGTTATAAAATAGTGAATTTAATCATTTAACCATTATTCTAACACTCCCTACATGTGTGGGCCCTAACTTCCCTTTTATGAGTCGAGCCCCACGTGGGGATTTTAACTTTTTAAATGAGAGGTAGAGCAGAGATGGAGTTTGAATTGAATATCTTTTGCTCTCTACCATAATAAATTAATGATTCTCCCAAAAACTTAACCCATTAGGAAATGGTGAATTTAGTAACTTAATTGTTATTCTAACAAGCTCATTTCACAAAGAGAGTTGACATACAAGTGTCTGGCATTAAGTAGCATATCAAGACCAGGTGTGATCCCATCAGAGATTAGAATGGGTCCATTAAGCTGGTTGTCAGTTAGATCAAGCCAAAGAAGATTGGATAGATTACCAATGGAAGGCGGAATCTGTCCACTAAAGTGATTAGAATTCAGAGATCTGCAAGATGAAAGCAAAGTGTTTCAAATTTCACTGTATGTTGTCCCTTTCATTTTACTGCACTAAAAAATGAAACTCGGAGTGAATTATGTGTATATATGTACACAAACATACATTAGACATAGATAGTAAATTTTCAGGACTTATTAGTAGACCCTTCATCTAAAGTTGTGTCATTTATTACATGGAAGATAGCATTCATAAGGAATTTGATTCATATTGTCCTTTGCAATAAACATTTGAATTACTGAAGAATTTACAGAGTCAGAATCCTTACAGATAGAGTAGCTGCTGTAGAGATCCTATTGTGTCAGGAATAGGACCTGAGAAGCTGCAACCAACTAGGATTCTAATATGCAAATAAGAAAGAAACACAGTAAATTAGGAAGATCTTTACCATCCAACTTGAGTTCCAGCACAGACTGTTAATAACAATCAATATTTTCTTACAAGTTCAATAGTTTCTTCAAATTCCCAATTGATCGTGGGATTGGTCCTGTCAGGCCCTTGTTGTAAGATAGATCCCTATACGAAAGAAGCTAGTCAGGAAGTTGTAAGATAGATCCCTATATGAAAGAAGCTAATCAGGAATGCATTACTAAACTTACTGATCAAGTTACTACCAAATAAGCATGAGGAATTGAGATTTTCATTTGACTTAGTTAGGACATTTTAAAAGAAAGTAAAATCTCCAATCATTGTTTTTGTGATATAATCGCCTAAATCGGCCACAGTGAGATCCACATCTCAATGACCATGAGGCTGGAGGCATAAGTAATTCTCCCCATAACTTCCACAAACATTAAGTAGTGAATTTTTATATTTTTGAGCACTGCAGTTTCTTGTAGCTGAATGGTGGTACAGGGATATTAGCTGGAAATTGAATCTGAAGACTTAAAATAACAAAGTGAACGTAGAAAACATACAGAATCTGTAATTCAGATAACAATTGGAAATCTCCAGACAGCGGGCCTGTCAAACCAATGCTTGATAACATTCTGAAATGATAAAAAGTCAGCTTTATACCAAAATTTGGAATTGTCATGAACAAGCAAACGTGCCAACAAAACTAGAAAGCGAAAACCATGCAGAAAGCTTACATGGAGGTCACATGTGAATTTGTGCACCCAATTCCTTCCCATCCCTTGCCACAAGGATCCGGACCCACCCAACTAGGTGGTGTATTCTGCCATATATTCTTGAGAGAAAGCAAAGCAACATCTGCATACGGATATTAAAAACATCATAACTCAATCTCCAAATTATCAAACAAGACTATCTAATATATAGTTCAAAATAGATTGAAGATTCACGTAAATTGGAAGGACGTGTAACATTAGCTAAGGCCCTGTGATGGAATTATGGAAAAAAAAATATACATAACGTGGCAAAAAAATAAAAAAATTTGATACCAAAATTTATGTTACTTCAGCAATCCAAATAGCCAAAATAAAGAACCTCTTTATTGGTGATGCATCTTAGTGTTCACTAAGTATTTCCTAGAGTCAAGTGCTGCCGAATAATTAACCATACGATTTGTACTGCTCAGATTCCAGAAACTGACATGAATCTTGAGTAAAACAAATCGTTGTTCAAAGTACAAAAGCTTTGTCTCTCATATTCTAACCAAACTAATAATATAACAGTTTCACAAACTAACAAGAAGACAGAAATGAACTGAACTTACAGTCCTGATTTTCTGTCTCCGCTGCTATAGCTGAAAATATGATGAAAACAAGCAGTAGGAACAGCTGACTTCTTTGAACCATTACTAAACAAACCGTAGTTATTACTCTGAACACTTTATCATAATCCATATATATATATATATATATATATATACCATGAGCAGTTATAGTGCCACAACAAAAGGCATAATAACTTGTGCCACAGCTCGCCCATGTGGCGAGTTGTGGTTTGTGAAGGGGGTGATAGTGGACTATAACTCGCCACATAAGCGAGTTGTGGTACAAATTGTATTTTTTGTTGTGGCACCAGACTCAGGAATTTATAATAATAATAATAATGCAAGAGCTCTCTCTGGTCCCACTAGTGTTGGACAACCTTGAAACAACAAGCTAGGGATCTTCTCCAATTTTGTGTTGATGAATACATAGTACTAACTGTTAAAAATCAATACTGCCTCTCTCTAGAAACTCCTAGAATGTCTCACACAATCACTAGCTCTGCTAGTCAATTAATTATTAATTATAATGGCCCTACGTTGCATACCTTCATCATCTTAATTAATTAATTAATAATTTAGGCCTATATATATATATATATATATCGCTGCAGAAAAGATCTCTTGGAGAAATTATAAGGTCCTCATAGTGAACAAGTGACGTGGTCCACCATTTTACTAAAAGACTTTCACATGTTTAAAATTACTAAGTTATAAATTTTTTTTAAACAGAAACTAATTACTGACTCAGCAATTTTAAACAAATGAGATTCTTTTAGTGGAATGATGGACAAATAATGTGGTCCACCAAAATCTCTTTCATTTATCTCTATCTCTACTGGACTATTGGATTAGTCTATGTAATGTAACACAATATAATTATATTTATTAATGCAATATTGTTTTGTGTTGTGTTGTGTGGACTAGTAACAAACAAGTAGACTAGTTTGAGACTTTGCATATATGGTTTGGGATACAAGAAGTTGTCTTTGTCTTTGAAAACTAACTCCCAATTAATGGCATCCTACTTGAGCATCCTAGCCTAGCTAGCTATATATCTTATTAGGAGGAGGAGGGAGTATTAATTAATTCGTCACAGCCAGATAAACCCTTTAAATTTAATAACTAAATAAAAGTGCATATATAATTTTAAGTTGACGATCTACTTATTATTCCACACGCCAAAGTTACACATTCCCATAAAAACTCTAACTAAATTATATTTTGATACATGATTGGAGTTATAATTAATAACTTATATTTCTGAAATAATAAAATTGTTTTTTAATTTTAAAATGAGGTAATTACACTCGTCTTTCTAAAGATTTTGGAGAATAACACTACACTCCAAATTTGAAGAGAAAAGACACCCTCCTCTCTTAGAGTTTAAAGAAACTAACACTCTCTCCTTTTTATTATATTTTTTTGAAACCGGAACCAGATGATTTTCATTAAATTAAAGCATTAGCATCCAAGTACAAAGCATCCACTGCAGTTGGTGGATCTTCCTCTAACCAAACAATATCATCATCAATAAATCTAGCAAATCTAGCCAAGGCATGAGCTACCCCATTAGCAGTACGTCTAACACAATTAATTGAAATAGATCTAAAACCCGCAGCCAAGCACCAAATATCCTCATAAATTAATCCAAGCCTGGAAAGATTTGGTTGAGCCTGGGAAATCGTCTACATCACCAACGCACTATCACCTTCCAAAATAATTTCCATAAAGCCAGCATCTATTGCAAACTCAAGAGCTTTACGGCATGCAAGCACTTCCACCTCTTCACTATCCTAAACCGCACCACCCTTGGCAGCCAAAGCAGCCATTACTTCTCCCTTTTCATTTCTAATCACAGCCCCATAACCCGAAGCAGCACCCTCTTCAAAGCAAGCACCATCAAAATTCATTTTGAAGCAATTATCCATCGGAGGCTGCCATAACTGTTGCGGCTCAGACAGAACTGGAGCTGAAACACGCAGCTGGTCTTGTGCCTCTGTGAACTCTCTCAAATACTCCAATGCTCGCTGAGATGACCTTGAAGGATGCTGGAAAACGCCCCCATACAAGGTTGTGTTGCGCTGATTCCATATCTGCCAACAGGTGACCCAAAACAGATCCCATTCCTCCCCTGAAAGTCTTGGCAGTAAACTTGCAACCAACTGCAGAAAATCGGTCTGCACAGTACCTAATTTTTGAAGTCGAGGTAAGCTCCCAGCCCAAACATCTTGTGCTGCCCCACATCCCCACAACACATGTAGAACCGATTCTTCTTCTAGCTGACAAGTGCTACACCGTGCCCCCTCTACTATCCTTCTACGTGCCAAATTTGCTTGTGTGGGCAGAATATTCAGACATGCACGCCATGAAAAAATTTTGATCTTGTTAGGAACATTAGTTTGCCAAACACGTGACCAGAGTGCCCTGTTCTTTCCTTGCATCGAAGACTCCCCAAGGCTGCTCTCCTCCATCTGTAACTGTTTTGCCACATAGTATCCAGACTTCACTGTATAATTTCCCTTTTTTGAGGCAGACCACACCACCACATCTTCCACCACCCGCCTGCTCAAAGGCACTTGGATAATAGCATCTGCATCAAATGGATGGAACATGACCCGGATACGTTCTTTGTCCCATTGGTGATTCAGCCAGTCAATTAAATCCGAGACCCTCCACTCCCAAATCTCCTCCTCTGGTTGAAAAAGAATTTTTTTTGTTGGTTGGTTAGGCAGCCAACAATCCTTTAAAACCCGAATAGAAGCTCCATTACCCACTCTCCAATAGCATCCTTTCTTCAAAATTGGTTGAGCCGCTAACAAACTTCTCCACACATAGGAACTATTTTGGCAATCCTTCGCCTCAAGGAAATCACACCTTGGAAAATATTTTGTCTTGAAACAACTATACAGAAGAGAGTTTTTATCTTGCAATAATCGCCATCCCTGTTTCGCTAGCATGGCTAAATTAAATGATCGTAAATCTCTGAAACCCATTCCACCCTCTTTCTTTGACAGTGTTAAAAAACTCCAATTTTTCCAGTGTATTTTCCTCTCCTCCCCAATTTGTCCCCACCAAAATCTAGCACACATAGCATCCAACTCATCACATAATTTCCTAGGTAGCTGAAAAACACCCATGGAATATGTAGGAATGGATTGAGCCACAGCTTTGATGAGAACCTCCTTGCCAGCTCGAGAGAGCAACTTCCCCTTCCAACCTTGCATTTTTTTCCACACCCGCTCCTTAATGAAACCAAAAGAGTCATATTTTCGTCTTCCAATCAAAGTAGGCAACCCCAGATAAGTATCAAATTTCTCAACTTCCTTGACCTGTAATTTATCAATTATCCATGCTTTCTGTTCTCCAGACACATTACTACTGAAATAGGCAGAAGACTTCTCCAGATTTATGCATTGGCCCGAAGCTTCAGCATAAAGTTGTAAAGTATCAGAAACAACCTGCACTTCATTTTTATTAGCCTGACAAAAAATCAAAGAATCATCAACAAAAAGCAGATTAGTAACAAATGGGGCACGTCTGCAAACTGCCACTCCATGCATCCTCCCTTCAGATTCGGCCTTAGCAAGAAGTGAAGTAAACCCTTCAGCACATATCAAAAATAAGTAAGGGGACAAAGGATCACCTTGTCGTATACCCCTAGTAGGCACAATATTCCCATAGGCTTTGCCATTAATTCGGATTGAAAAAGAGGGTGTAGAGACACAACTCATAACCCTATCCACCCAAACCTCCAGAAACCCCAGTTTAAGCATCATGCCTTTAAGGAAACCCCACTCCACCCTATCATAGGCCTTACTGACATCCAATTTAAGAGCTAAAGCCCCCTTCTTCCCCTTTTTCTTAATATGCATGGCATGCAGAGTCTCATAGGCTACAAGTACATTATCAGTAATAAGACGTCCCGGTACAAAAGCACTTTGAGTAGGAGAAATAATCTGTGGCAATATCAACTTTAGCCTATTTGCCAAGACTTTTGCAATAATTTTATATATCACATTACATAGACTAATAGGTCTAAAGTCAGCTATTTGTTCCGGTTTCTTTACTTTAGGGATCAACACAATATGAGTATAATTAATATCAGATACCATATGACCAGTATGGAGAAAATCTAACACAGCCTCAGTCACATCATTACCAACAATGTGCCAAAATTTTTGATAAAAAAGTGCATTCATACCATCGGGTCTAGGAGCCTTTGTTGGTCCCATCTGGAACAACGCTGCTTTCATTTCTTCACTATTATATGGCCTGGACAGCACCTCCAGCATATCATCAGTTATTTTTCTGTCAACTGTATTAAGGCATTCCTCCATTCTGTCGCAAGTACCTGCTTTAAAGATATTCATGAAGTACTCTGATGCCACCTCCGCCACTCCATCCACCTCCTCCACCCACACCCCATTAGCATTCTTCATTCCCTCAATAAAATTCCGACGCCGTCGTTGGGACGCTTTGGAATGAAAAAATTTTGTGTTTCTATCTCCATATTTTAACCAAGACACTCGGGACCTTTGACGCCAAAAGATCTCTTGCTTAAGCATTAAATCATCCAATTGTTTACTCACCTCAAGAAATTCCCTTCTGCTCTCCTCAGTCATCTCCTCTGCATTCAACACTTCCAGTTTCTTTTGTAATCTTTTGATTTCTTCTGTTTCAGGTTTAGATTTTGATGAACCCCACGCATTCAAACCAACCCCACAGCCTTGGATTCGATCCATAACACCCCTCAAACCCGAACTGCCCTGCCCACCATTTGTCCATGCCTCATGCACAACTTCCTCACAATCATCCCACATCAACCAATTCTCCTCAAACCGAAAACCAATTGCCCCCCTCCCCCTAAGCCTTTTGTCATTCAAAGTTCTCAACAAAATAGGAATATGATCAGAAGCATGGCTAAACAAATGAGAGACCGAACTGGAAGGGAACTTTTCAATCCAATTATTGTCAGCTACAGCTCTATCTAATCGTTGCTTTGTATGGGCAGATCCTGGCCTCCGGTTTGTCCAGGTAAATTTATGCCCAGTAAAACCCAAATCAGTCAATTCACAACTCTCCAAAGCAGCCCGAAAATCCTCCATTTGATTATGATAAGGTGCATGGGCACTTTGTTTTTCCGATGCGTGAAGTATGGCATTGAAATCACCAATACAACACCATGAACCCTCAACAAAAGACTTTAAGTGAGTTAAAAGAGCCCACGACTTTCGCTTTTCAAATGCCTCAGGCCATCCATAAAATCCTGTGAGGTACCATACAAAACCATCTTTCTCAACCACCTTAGCCAATATATGGTTATCAGTAAAATTAATAACATCTAAAGTCACCTCCTCCTTCCAAAGTAAAGCTAATCCTCCACCTGAATTAGGCTTTTTCACTATTAATTTATTTCTAAAAGGTACATCACCACAATGCTTCTCAAAACCACTTCGATCCAACCTTGTTTCCATTAAGAAGCATACATCGGGAACTTGTTCCCTCACTAATTTGTGAAGGTTTTGAACTGTCCAAAGGTTCCCAAGCCCTTGGCAGTTCCAACTTAAAATTCTCATTGCTCTCGACAAGGGTGTTGCAACACCCCCGCCGCTTCAGTCATAAATAAATCCTCACAAACCTTCCCTTTTTTCCCAATATTTTTTTCTGCCTCTACCTCCCCATCAACTCCCATTATCAAACTATTTCTTTTCCCCAAAATGAATTTGGCTCCCTCTTTTATTACTCCCACAGGCCCAACCTCCATTCGAACTAATCTGGTCCATGTAGAAAGCTTGCTAGTGTTAGTCAGCCCAACCCCAGCCTTGCTAACCTGCACATGCTCAACAAAGGATTTTGGCGCCCCCTCAGACCTTCCATGTAAGCACGGTCCCTGCCCTCCTAATGAAGAAACAGAGTCACCACCTCCCTTCTCTACGCCTCCACTCCCTTTATTCTCGCAAGATTTTCACTGTTAGCCCAATCTTCTCCCATACTCCCAGACACACCCCTCTCTCCCTCTGTAACCGTTTTGGGGAGGTGTCTTCCTTCCCTACCACTGTTGGCACCCACCTCTGCCTTATTCTGTGGAACTGAATGGCCAGTACTGTCATCCTTCTTCCCCGTAGATAAATCATCCCCTGTTACTTCCCTCCGCTGTGGTGATCTCGTTCTGCCTCCCAATGCCTTCAACCAATCTCCATAGCCACATTCAACCTCAGCCCCAGATTTTGTTTTACTGAAATATTGAGCACAGAACCTGAGTTCATGCCCAAGTATTCCACAGTAGTGACAGAATATAGGCAACCGTTCATACTTGAAGTCCACCCAATATTTCTTCCCCTCTGAACCAGCCAAGAAAGCTCCTCGCCGTATTTCTTTTTCTAATGGAAGAGCCACCTTTTTATTATATTAGTAACAAAATACTATAAATTTATATAAAAATTTATTTACAAAATTTTAAGCATGGTTAGTAAAAAAATAACTAATAAGTTTAAAATAAAAAATGCAAAATTTATCAAGCACCAAAACACTTGCAACAACAAATCTTTCCATAAATCTATTGAAAAAAAAAAAGAAAAAATAATATGCAAAATTCATACTTAATATTTTAAAATGTAGTTTAATTAAAAATTTTAAATAATGAATTTTAATTCTAAAATATAAGATAAGTTTTGAAACATGCCTTTAAGCAAAAGGCACGTTAGTACACAATATTTTTAATATTAATTGAACAAATTTTAGTCAATCAAATGTTAAAGAGGAATGTGTTTTTCCCTTAAAATTTAGGATGAAGTGTCTTTTTCTCAAACTTCAAGAGAGGGGAGTATCGTTACTCATTTTAAAATTATAACTAAAATTGTATTTTAAAACACAATTTCAGTTTTGTGTCTTGTAAACAGTAAACAGTAGGTAACTATCACAACTCAACTTATAAGTTAATTATGGGTTCCCGTTAGCTTAACTGGTAAAGTCTTTGATAGTTAAATAAGAAATTTAGGGTTCAATCTTTGCCTACACCAAAAATCGATTGGTATATTGGTCTGATGATAAGGAATTGTCATCAGGAATGATCGCCATAAGTTGAAACTTTCTCAAAAAAAGTAAAAAAAAAGTAAAAACTCATAAGTTAATTAGTGAAAGAAGTAGCTAGCTCTCAACACCCACCTAATTAATGTCATTGTGGTGTGGAGTTACATATATGGGTGATTCCCATTTCCCAACAATTAATGGATAACACATAACCATAATTTTGTATGGTATAAAAAATTATAAAGGGAAATGTTAAAGAATGCCCCAGTGCATTGGTTTAGAAATATTTTATGGAAAAATGAGAAAATAATTAATTTTTTTATCAGCCTTTTATATTTTCCATAAAATAATGTCAAAACTTTCATAATTTAGTTTAGGCTAAAATGCAAAACACACCCTCTAAGTTTTACCATTTTTTATTTCAGTCCTATAAATTTTAGTTTTGTCATTTCAATCCTCTAAATTTCATTCCTTATCAATTAAGTCCCGTTAATGTTCTGTTAGTTTATGTAATTAACTTTTAATTTTTTTATTTATTTCTTAATTTTAGAAAAAATGTTAATTAAAAAAAAAAAAAAAAAAACCCACTCCACCCAATCTGTGAAACCAATACTAAGGAAGTTGATTTCGTACCGTACCGGCCGGTACAACCAATATTTACCGTTCCGATGCCTCTGCCAGTACAAAAACATGGTTGTTTCATTCTGATTTAAATACAGGCCATACCAGATCGTTTCGGCCACACCGGAAAAAATACTACATTTCGGTCGGTAAATGCATACCGAAAAAAAAAAAAAAAAAAAAAAAAAAAAAAAAAAAAAAAAAAAAAAAAAAAAAAAACAAACGTTCTCACTCTCTCATCTCTCCACTCACCAGCGTCACTTGCAGTTTCTCAAACACAGCGCATGGTCTTTCCTCCCTCAAATTCCAGATCTTCTTGACATGCAAAACCGGCTTCCTCTTTCTCTCTTTCAGATTTACTTTCTCTTTCCTCTTTCTTGGTTGCGTCCAACTTAAGCCCAATAGCCTGAATTTCAACTTCTTTAAACACCCAATAAATTTGACAGCTTGCAAAAGTTATGTATAAAGTCAAAAGCAACTTTCATATGTCAAATTTTTTTCATTTTTTTAATTATTTCCTAGCCCCTAAAAACTGTCAAAAGTCCTCTCAACTGTCAGTTGTTCCATTTTTTTTTTATAAAGCCCTCAGATATGGGTTTAAGATTACAAATTAGTCTAACCTATGAATTTATATATATGGGCTTTAAACACTATTTATATATATATATATATATATATAACGGTAAACCCAAAACGGTATACCGGTATTGAGCGGTATCCGAAATATATCGTACCGCTGGCCAAACCGATACAACCTTCGATACGGTATTGACTCCCTTGAGGGAAAAAAAAGGAGAAGAGCTGCCAAATCCGATGAAACCCAAGTTGTGGCTTTCTGTGTTGGTGTTGGTTTTGGTCTCAATATGTTGTTACATAGTTGAATCCAATTGTAGCACAGGATGTGATTTGGCTTTAGCTTCATACTATGTCTGGCCTGGGTCAAATCTCACATTCATAGCTCAAGTTTTTTAGTCTAACAAGCAAACGATATGCAAACCTAACCAAGTCTGAGTTGTTGCACAAGTATAATATCTATCTCCCAATAATTTACTTGATTCTAATTCCAATGCCAAGTTGAATGTAGCAGTCACATGTTCTTGTGGCAATCAAGGGCGTAGTAACTTGGGGGGCCAAATTACATGTTTGTACATTGGTCATAACTCATATATTTATGTGTACTTATGTGTGAGATAGATAGAGTTAAAAGAAATAAAGAAATGAAGTTTAATGACTAAGAATGCTACCAAAAAAATCACTAATTTAAGCAAAACAATAAACTTTTAGTGACTTTCACATTTGAACATGCGCAAACATAGTGCACTTTTGTTTACTTAAAATATATATATATATATATAGCATCTTGACAACTTTGTATCTTTTTTTTTCTTTTTTTTTGAGTAAACGTGTGTTTTGTTGGGTAAAGTCCACTTGAGAAACTAAAATATTGTAATTGTAAAAATGGTCATATTTCAAAAGGAATGCTATAAAAAAATTAACATAGTATGATGCATAAGACCCACAACAAAATAAAACATATGACAATTGCTTCAGTCACTTACTGAACCAAAGGCTAATGACTGAAGAGTAACTAATACTTTTACTTTGTTTTAGTCATTTTATATGCCATAATTTGCTAGACAACCCCACTTAGCTAATTATTTTCATTACTTCTATATACTTTCTTTAATCCTAATAGTTCCATGCTTTGGGTACATCCAATCATCAACCAATAAGATTGAGACATACTTATGGTATCAAATATTTTTTATCACTCATGCTAGTGCAGCATTCTATGTAGTTTTAAGAGATAATTGCCTTAGCCCTTTGATCAATCATACAACCACAACATATTTCAAACGGGAAACCACTAAAACTAACATTAGACTAGGTAAGTGAATTTTTTTGAAGGGGCCAATTAATACATATGCAGGGGCCAAGCTTGTTTTTATATAGTATTATATAGGGGTTTCAAAAGCTTTGGGGGGGCCATGGCCCCCCCAAGCTTATGTGTGCCTCCGCCCCTATTGGCAATAGCTCGGCTTCGGAGGATTATGATTTGTTTATTACTTACCCACTTCAGCCAGAGGACACTATGGAATTGATTGCCTCAATTGCGAATGTAAGTGTAGCGTTTCTGGAGAGTTAGAAACCGGGAGCGAATTTTACCCCACTCTAGGTGTACTCTCGTGAGATCAACTGCCGAATGCTCGACACCGTTAAGATTCACGAATTTTACCCCATTCCAGGTGTAGGGGCGGCACCACACTAAGACCACCCTTAAAAAATAATAATTTAAAAAATTTTATTTGTCTACCCCTTAAAAAAATTTTGGGAACACTCTCAGTTTTTTTTTTTATGCCAATAAAATTAAATTTTGCTTTATAATTTGTTCTACATTCAGTGGATGAATAATTTTTTGGTTGTGTACATTGAAAGAGATGTAACTTGTAACATTGATAATGAGACTATCATACACCAATTTCAAAATATAAAAACTCGTAGAAGGCAATTGTAAATTTTATATATTTGCATGTGTTTTTAGTGTTGTTGTTGTCAATATATGAATTTCTCTTTTTATTAAATTGTATAATTTATGCTTCTTAAGGAACACCCTAAGAAAAATTCCTAGAGCCGCCACTATCTAGGTGTACTCTCTTGGATTCTCAAACCATGAATCGGGTGGGGTGGGGTTTTCTCTTCTTCTTTTTTTAATTAAGAAATAAATAAATAAAATAAAGGTTATCGGTAGAAACTAACCGTATAACAACAGAGGACTTAATTGGAAAAGAATGAAACTTAGAGTACTGAAATGACAAAACTAAAACTATAAGGACTGAAATGAAAAATTGTAAAACTTAGAGGGTGTTTGTTACATTTTGGCCTTTAGTTTATTAACAATTGCCCTAAGGTCACCCGTTAACATGACCCAATTATAAATACTAGAATTAATTAAGTGCGGACCCGCAGTCTAGTCTGCCGATGAGTAGAAATTATATTTGTCCATTAATGGTTCTTTTTTTTTTCTTTTTTTTTGGAGAAATTAGTCCATTAATGGTTTGGCCTTTTCCTCTGGTGGGAAGGTCGACGACTACACGAACTCTATACCAAGTCATGAGCGATAGCAAAGCCAAGATGCCACCGCCTATAGGCGGATAGGCGAAAGCATGACAAAGGTGGTTTGGTTACAAGCAACGAGATCATTATACTATACATATCACTTTTATCTGAGAAAGAGGGAGAGAGAAAGAATTCTAGTGTAGAGAAATTTTTGTAGGATTTTTGTGTGTCTTTTTACACACACAAAAAAAAAAAAAAGAGGGGGGGGGGGGTATTTATAGTAATGGGGAGGCCATGTGGGGATGCTAATGCAGCACCTCCCACATAGCTGCATGGTGTCATGTGACTATGTGGGGTGTGTTGCACAACACCCCATATGCTGTCTCATGATTTTTGCCCAAGTTGTCATATTTTGTCTTTTTCTCGGTTCTAGTCTGATTTTCGTGCTGCTATTTAGAGGCATTTTCGAGCCTCGATTTCTTCAAATTTGATATCCCTGGAAAGCTCTAGATGTCTAGTTTCCAAAGCTTAAAAGGCAGCAAAGCCAACACTAAATTCTTCATTTAGAAATGATAAAGCATTCCTTCATTTTGAATACAAGTGAACTAGAAACTAGAAAAAATTTGCTTAGGTTAACATAATTTTACAAAAAAATAAATAAAAAGTCATATCATCACAATATGGAAACATAAAAACCCTTAAAGATTCATTTAAACCAAATATTTATCCCATAAAAAACTATAAATTTATGTTTTGGCAGGATCGGTGGGATCCCATACAATTCTACAATCCTGCACGATCTTACTTATGATCCTACCATTTTTACAATCCTAGTGCAATCCTAAACATTTTGTGAGGTAGGATCGTAAAATTATGTGATCCTACGATCCAGATCGCGATTTTGACAACTATGGCTAGCTAGTGTGGCAGTGGCAGATTTGGGTTTCGTGGTTAGGTTGTGGTGGGTGGTGGCTAGCAAGAGATGTGTATGGCTAGTTGGTGTGGTGGTGGCCGAGGGTGTTTTGTGGGTTTGCTAGGTTGCTTGCTTTGTCTCTGAGAAGAGAGAGATGAAGAGGAAAAGAGAGAAAGAGATGAGGAAGAATTAAAATATATATATATATATTTAAATGAAGTAGCTAAAAAAATAGAACCATTAATGCTAGGTGTGTTATAAAATGAAGTGTCAATATAAATTAAATAGTTTTTAAGATGCTAAATAGTTAAATTTTTGCCTCCACCGTTGCGAATGCTCTAAATAGAAAAAATAGGCTGTTATACTAAAATAGATGAAAATTTTTGGACAGACTAATGCAAATACTCTGAGATCTAGTAGCAATGGACAAAAGAAATGTGTAACTTACAAAGTTACAATAGCCAATGGGTAATTTGAATATATATATATATATATATAAGTAGGGGGAAATTACACTTTGCTCACTTGTGGTTTGCTCAAAAAACACTTTGTCTACCTGTGGTTTAAAGATTGGCACTTTACCCACCTATAGTCCTATTCATTAACATTCCGTTGCCCACCTATCCACTTGCCGTTACTCTAACACCTTTCAACTGAAAGACGTATTACAAACTGAATCAAACACACTGAATTCAAGATCATCATGTGAAATCCATCCTCTTTTCTCTGTGCACTACACAAAATCCATCCTCTCTTATCCCTCTTTCTTTTTTCTTTTTCTTTTTCTTTTTCATTATTATTATTATTATTATTATTATTATTATTATTATTATTATTATTATTATTATTATTTTGTATTCAGACTCTTTCGTTTCCTTATTGGGTTACTTTCCCATCTAAGATATTTCTCATTCCTTTAACCCAAAACACAATCTCTTTCTAGTTTTCAATTCTGGGTTACCTTGTTTTATTAGAGGATTTTGCATCCTCTGCTTTTTCAACATAGATAGAGACAGAGGTAGAGAGAAAACTTTGGGTTTTCTTGTGTTTTTTTTAAAGGCAAAAACCACATTTTCATCCCTACATTTTCATGTAATTCTCATTTTGGTCCCTATCTTTTATTTTCACCGCTTTTACTCCCTATCCTAAAAAACGAGTCTCGTTTTTTTCCCTGCCATTACATCAAAGATGGAAAATGCACACATGGCAAACGGCAGAATTAAAAAATATTAGAATATTTTATTTTATTCTAAAATAAAATAAAATTTTAGTTATCATTTAATTGTTTAAATAATAATTTATCTTCATGTTCTTCCCCCAGGAACATGGTTGCCCAGAAAATAAGAAATTCAAGATTTTCTTCTCTTTTCTTGCATTTTCTTAGCATCCAAACAAGCAAAAACATATACAAAACCATGAAGCAAAAACATATACAAAACCATGATTAAACTCAGATACTCTAACACAATCAATTAAAAAAACCCAAAACACTTAATCAAAAAAATAATAATAATAAAACAAACAAAACCCAAAACACGGTCAAATCAAAAACAAAATACCAAAACTCAAAGCCAATCCTCATCAATAAAATACACCAAAACACAATCATGAGCCAGTCAGATCAAACCACAGTGACCATCAAACCATGGTGACCATCTGGGTTTAGAGAGAGAAGATCATATCTCGGTCAAGGTGGGTTTCGGCCATGGATCTTCAACCATGGGGTTTTGGCCATGGGTCTTCAGCCATGGATTTAGAGAAGATGAACATAAAATTTAAAACCTAGAAAATTTGAATTCAAACCCAAATTGGCCAAAACACAAAACTCAAAACCATATTTCAAACCCCCACACCACCAACGCATCAAACACAAAAATCAAACCCATATTTTTGGCCCCCAAATACTAAATCCAAACCCAGATTTTCGACCCCCAAACACAAAACTCAAAACCCAAATTTTCTTATTTTCAGAGAATCCAAATAGAAACCTCAAATCCAAACCTTAGAGCCAAAACCAAACCACTTGCAACCTTAGATTCAAAGCTATCAAATCCAAATGGAATCAACCTCAGACCAACCAAAACGAAATCAACCTCAGATTCGCTGCTTTCTTCTTTCTCGTGTTTGCTTGGGGTGTGGATTTGAGAGGACCAGGGAGAGAGGAAAAGAGAGACAGAGAGGATGGGATTGTGTGGGTTTGGGATTGTGTGGGTTTTAATGAAAAGGAGAGGATGAAAGACTGAAAAGGAAAATGTTGTTAGGTTGGTTTTTTTTTTTTTTCTTTTGAGAAACATATGGGTTGATATTTTTGTTGTTCTTGTTCTAGATACACTAAGATCTTGATTCATGTGGTTTTTAGTTTTTAATTATGCTTTTAGTTTTTTTATTTAGTTTAAATTGATAAATTATTTTTTAAAATTTAGATGCTGATGTGGCATTTTTTTAATGCCAAATAACATTTTTTATTACTTTTTTAATGGCCACATCAGCTTTTAGTGTGCTAACAGTGCACTCCATTTGCCACTGTGCATTTCCCGTCTCTGATGTCACGATAGGGACAAAAACGAGACGCGTTTTACAAGATAGGGAGTAAAGGTGGTGAATATAAAAGATAGAAACCAAAGTGGGAATCGCGTAAAAATGTAGGAATGAAAATGTGGTTTTCGCCTTTTTTTAATTAAATTTTCACAAATTAATTTTTCAAAAAAGGATTTTTATTTTTTATGATTTTTAATAGGGTTCTAGTGTGATCCTCTATTTAACTTAAAATATAATTCTTGGCTTTTTCCTTGCTCCTTAATATGTCTTCATGTTTAACCGAAGGGGGTGGAAGAACCTATGCACTGGACATACAACGAAGCTACAACACTCCTCTCCACAGCCTATCCCAACATCTTCTCCATTGAAAACCTCACAGAACTAGAGAAACAAGCTGTGTATCTAACATTTCCTACCTCAGCTTGTATAAATTCCTCAAATTTCAATTCGTAATCTATCATCAATTACTATAATTTAAAATATAAATAAATAAAATAAAATCTAGGTTAGAGAAAGTACCTAGAATTTAGCTCCAGAGGGAACCTCAAAATCTATCATTAGGGTTTTGATTGAAATGGTAATCAAAAGTGATAATAGAAATTTCACGTGGTGATCTTAATGAAGTGTCTCAATCTAAGGGAGAGAGAGTGAAAGGGTGGCCTAAGGTTTGTTTCTCTAGGATTAAGTATTTTTGATCTAGTTTGTAATATATTTTTTAGCGTTAAAAGATGTTAGAGTAACGGCAAGCGGATAGGTGGGCAACCGAATTTTAACGGAGAGGGCTACAAGTGAGTAAAGTATCAATTTTGAAACCACAAGTAGGTAAAGTATTTTTCAAGCAAACCACTTGTAAGAAAAGTGTAATTTCTCCTAAAAATAAGATAATATTCCTTAAAAAAAAAAAAGTAATGATAAATCTAAAATTGTATACGGTTATGCATGAAATATTTTTGTTGGGACTAAATTAATTTAGGCCCATACTTATCCCAAGCAAACAATAGTAGGCCCACAGAGGCAGCCCATTATAGAGAAAATATAACCATTACTGAACCGATGTGTAAATAACAGTTTATAGTAGCAGCACCCACCCGCTAGCACTAGGCTCTCTCTCTCTCTCTCTCTCTCTTCGATCTGCAAAGAAAAAAGAAAATGGCAGCAGCACCAGACCATTTGTTCAACCTTCGAAACAACTTCTACCTGGGTGCTTTCCAGGCAGCCATCAACAACAGCGACGTCCCCAACCTCTCCCCAGACGACGCCGTCGAGCGCGACTCCCTCGTCTACCGCTCCTACATCGCCCTCGGCAGCTACCAGCTCGTCGTTCACGAGATCGACGCTTCTGCTCCCACTCCTCTTCAGGCCGTCAAATTGCTCGCGCTCTATCTCTCTTCCCCCGAAAACAAGGTTCCCCCCCCCCTCATCTCTCTTTGTTGCAATTTTCAGATCTCGTGGCTTAGGTTTGTGAATTTCGATATTTCAGGAGTCGACGATCTCGAGTTTGAAGGAGTGGTTGGCGGATCCGGCGATCGGGAGCAACCCGATTCTGAGGTTGATTGCTGGGATCGTGTTTACGCACGAGCAGGATTACAATGAGGCTCTTAAGCACACCAACGCTGGTGGCTCTATGGAACTGTAAGTCTTAAATTTCTCTTCTTCTTTTTTCTTTTTTTGTTTTTATTGGAATTAAGGTTGTTGTTTAGTATTAGATCAGGAGAGATATTGATGTAGTAATAAAAGACTAGAGTAGGAATAAATCAAAATTAGACCTTGGGATCGTGACCCACAAGTTGAAATACTTTTTTTCAATGGATGCACCAGCACAATAAGGATAGTGCTTCACATTATTGTTGTAAGATATTGCATTTAATAAAGTCAGGACCAGAATTTCGTTGATACAGGCGGGGTTGTATTATCAGATCAAGAGAATTATTGATGTAAAAAAGTCTATATCAAGTTTGGGTTTAACTGTAGAAAGATTTTAGACAGAGGTTAAACCATCCAAGAAGATTCTGAACTAGCACAGCACATGAGAGCAGAGCTTATTTTGTGGTTTGGAAAGAAGAGCTTACCTGAACATGTAGCGTACATTATTATATGTTTGTGTTGTTGATTTATGAAACAGAATTTGATTTGCATTGATGGGAACTTCTCTGGTTTCTCTATATAGTGAATCTGGTTTTTTAAATTGCATTTGGGTTGTTGACGGTTAGCTTTATCCTTTGGATCCCTTTTTTATTTTTGCTTTTAATTTCATAGATCGGAACATAAGTTTGGAATCTTTGGGCTAAGTGATTCTATAATTGGTAGTCTTGTAATCTGAGGGAAATCTATACTACAAATTGGTTTTGTTTTGTTTGTGGAAGGAAATTTGGATAGGGGGTGTTGATTTCATTGTGTTTTATTTTGAAAGGCTTAGAATACATAGGATCACTGGAAGGGTTACTTTGCTCGCAGTTTTTTGGTGTATCTAGAAATGAAGGTGTAGAAGACCTATTGAATACATTGAATAGATGGAAATGGATATGAAATGGCATTAGTCCTATTGTCGTGTTCTAGGCTTGTGCTTAGCAGGTTTTATATTTGTTGACATTTAAAAATTTTACTATTGATTGGGCCGCTCTTGACTAGGGCTTTAAACACACCAAGTCATTCATGAACGACTTGAAGCTCAGCTTGATAAGAGCTCTTTCGTGTTTATTTATTTATGTACTGAACAACCCTGAGCCTAATTTTTAAACTCATCTAATAATCAATCTGATCTTGAAAAACACTACCTCAATTTTATTATGACTCTTTTTAAGGGTTATAGATACTTATCATTAGAGCTGCAGATGATTGGAGCCTTTTTTAAAATCCTGAATTTTTTTGTCTAAAAGCTTATGAAACCATGGTTGATGTCGATGCTTGATTGTTTGTGTTTTCTCTTCTTTCTTTTTTCTTTTCCCTTTTCTTTTTAAAGGTTTGAATCTAGTGAAACATGGTGATGACTCTGTTTAAGATGCCTTTGTACACTGGCAAACTTGAATTTCATGACTGCCTGCCTAATTTTGTGTAACTTAAATTCTTATTCCAAGTTAATTGCTCTCTGGCTCTTTAACTTTAAGGGTCATGTCTTATATACTTCTCATATCCTTGGACTGCATCCTACATATTTTACTTATAGAAAATGTAAGTGAACATAATCTTTTTTTGCATGATGCACAATTTTAGTAGGTGGCTTATGTAATTTACTTTTGGGCTCCTGTTAATTAAAGGATTACTTTATCTTTTGTGAAAATAGACTATCATTAACAAAAAAAGGAAGAAGAAGATAAAAAGAAAATAGAGAAGAAGATAAAAAGAAAATAGAAAAGAAAATATGTTGTGGAGATGGCATTATGCAAATGATGGGTCATGTCACAAACATTTTACAAAAAAAAAAAAAGTCACACAAGTAGCTATAGAGTGGAGAAAAAATTGTGGAGGATGTTTCTTATCATTTTTCCAAGCCTGATATATATTATTATTCTTTTGCAGGCATGCCTTGAATGTCCAGATTTTCCTTAAAATGCATAGGTCAGATTATGCTGAGAGACAGCTTAGGGCCATGCAGCAGATTGAAGAGGACCACACACTAACTCAACTTGCTAATGCATGGTTAAATTTGGCAGTGGTATGTACATTTGTCTCTATTTCCTTGAGAATGAGAAACTGTCATTGTTTGTAATCTTACATTTTCCTCTGAATCAGGGTGGTTCCAAGATACAGGAAGCATATCTCATCTTCCAAGATTTCTCTGAGAAGTATCAGATGACAAGTTTGATCCTGAATGGGAAGGCTGTTTGCTGCATGCACATGGGAAACTTTGATGAAGCTGAAACTCTGCTGCTTGAAGCACTAAACAAGGCAAGTTTCTAACAAGTCAATGTTGGTTTTTTTGGGCTTCTTAATAAGAAAAGCAGAATTTATTTTTGGTCACTTGGAGAAATTGCAAATTTTATCAAATTCACGATATGTAAGTGATTTTAGCTGGTTTTATAGAAAACAAACAAACAAACCAAAAAAAAAAAAAAACACTGTTGAATTGATATTGTGTGTTTCTTCTACATGTATAGCTTCTCTTGTTACCTTTTTCTTGAATCTCTTCAAATCCCTTTACTTTTGAATTAAGTCATAAATTTTAATTAGTTGTGGTGCCAAATAATTTATTATATCACTCTTAAATACTTATTGTAGAGGCTGAGTTGTATTAGCATAGTTGCCTGTTCATTTTACTTTATAGAGGTGTCAAAGAGCTGTGTGATGATTTGACACAGGATGCAAAGGATCCTGAAACTCTAGCCAATCTGGTTGTATGCTGTCTTCATCTTGGTAAAGCTTCTTCCCGGTTTCTCAGGTAAACTATCACTTCATGCCCTCTGTTCTTTCTTATTGTCTCTTTCATTAAATGAGCATGTAATTAATGTAAAAAAACATGTCAAAATCCTATAAATACTGTTGCAAAAGCTGAAAGTAAGTGCAATTTGACAACTGGAGAAAAGAGACTAGACTGTTAGTGTATGCAAATTGGTGAGATTTGAGGAATATAATGCTACAGGGGGTGTTAAAGTGTCATACATAAAGGCTTCTATGCATGGTGAATAGAGGGTGAGGTTGAATTCAAACCCACTCAATGTGGGTGTGTAATGTACCAATGAAAAGAACAAAAAGTTTTTAAATTTCTTTTTCTAGCTTTTAAATCTAAGTTGAAGTAAACAATCTTGCTATGTGAATTACACAAGGGCTTGATGCTTGCTTCGGCATGGCCTGTTAAACGATCTTGTGTATGTCAGTGTGGTTTATGGCAATTATGCATCACTCATTATTACTGGCTTTTGGGCAGCTCTAATTTGAAATACATGGCTAGAATACAATAGCAGATGAAAAGTTTCAAGTTTGAAAAAACTCCAAGGGAGCACAATAATAATTTGGAGACCACATCTCATAAAATGGAGAACACTGGTTTGAATCTCCCTATCCCACTTCCTTGGACCAAACCTTACTGATAAAAAACTAGAAATCTAAAGTATCAGGTCTTGTCCTAAAGGAGTGGACAGACATTATCCTCAGATCACATGTCTGGTCATATTCAAGGATCAGTGCAGTTAGAGGCACTAAAATGACATAATTCTGCATCATGCACAGAGGATGGTTAATCTCTTTTTATCTTTTAGCTTCTCTTCCTTTTAACAATTAGATTGAATGATCTTTTAAGTGGATTGGATTCTTGAAGTTTGATGTTTTACTTTTTGCTTGGAAATGGTACACATCTAATTTTACTCCAACATTTGCAATGGTTGAATATAACAAATGTCTTTTGGTTCTCATTTGGATTGGATACTTCTTCTTAAAACCCCCCCGCGCCCTCCCACCCCCCCCCCCCCCCCCCTTCTCTTTTCAATTATCTGCTGACTGCTGTTGCACAAGGTTATTGTGCAAAGTTTGTAATAGTATGTATTTATAAATAAAATAATTTGATATATATGTATAGATTCTACCTCATTAGGCTTGTGTACAAATTCTAGGAAGTTAATTCTGTTTTTTTTTTATTTACATCACTATTTCAAATCTTAATTGAAGTGCTACAATTAATTAATTTTTTTAAAGAAAAACACACACACACAGAGGAGAGATGGGAGATGAGAATTCTGGTGTGCCTTTGTGTTAAATTTGTTATTAGTGACTTACTGCTTTGAGACACTGATTTTGCAGCCAGTTGAAACTTTCACACCCAGACCATGTGCTTGTCAAACGTGCGTCAACTGCAGAGGAGAGCTTTGACCGGGCTGTTCAATCAGTTGCTTGATGAATTCATTTTAGGCAGAGAGGTGAATTCTGTTTCTATATATATGGTCCTTTCAACATTCATGACGGCTATTCTATTGGTTTTGTAAGCGACAGGAACATATAAAATTGAATGGAACAGATTTATTTCGCGATTGAGTTTGAAATTCATAGTAATGTTTACTTTTCCTGTCTAATTGTGTCTTCACATATTACTTTTTTTAAGCAATTTAATTCATTTTGAGTTATGCATTTTGTATATTTCTTATTTGTACAACATATCCTTTTGATTTGTAGATTGATTTGACAATCAAGCCACCCTTAAAACATCCTGATCCAAAAAGCTCAGGATATTGTAGAATACTAAAACTGTATTTTAGTGCGAGTCCTGATACATTGAATTTATATTTGATCAAAATTAAATTTAAATTCACATATTAATTTTTTGAGCAATTTAATTCATTTTGAGTTATGCATTATCCTTTTGATTTATAGATTGATTTGACAATCAAGCCACCCTTAAAACAACCTGATCCCAAAAGCTCAGGATATTGTAGAATACTAAAAACTGTATTTTAGTGCGAGTCCTGATACATTGAATTTATATTTGATCAAAATTAAATAGAATTATTCTTAATAGTAATCTATATTTTGAATGTCATGTTTCTTTATATACGAATTAAAAAAAAAAAAAAAAAATAGAAGAAATCGGAGGTTTTAAATGGGAGGGACATGTGGGTCCTATATGTAAGTTCTACATAGTGTGCAAGGGTGGTCTCATAAATGGGAGAGGAGGATCCTTTCTTCATAGAAATAAGTTTATGCTTCAAATGTATTTGGCTATAAACATTGAATTATTCCAAACCCATAAAAGAATAACTTATGAATTAATGTTCCGTTTGTTTCGATGTAAAATATTTTAAAATGTAAAATTTTTTACATATAAAAAATTTTACTGTAAAATATTTGACAATAAAATATTTTCAAGGATCTTGAATGACAAAATGCGTGAAAATGCAAACTGCCAACAGCCAACCCAAATGAGCAAAAACCACCAACAGCCACCCCAAAATGAGCATAAACCATTCAACCACTCCAAAAACCACATTTGGAAGAGAGGAAAAAGATAGCTACCACCTAAAAATCTGACCATTAAACCACAAATCTGAGCACAAGCCACAAGCAATCCACAACATATGAGAATTAAGCTACAAATTCAACCAAACAACTCCATAACCACCCAAAAGAAAGCCAAAAAAAAAAAAAAAAAAACCACAAAATAAAAACCAATTTCAAATCACAGTTCCATTTTGTCTTTGCTTGACGTTGATGGTAGATCATGACTATAGCACCTTAGCACCTTCCTTTGATCTACCCATGAAATGGAACAGCGATCTACATTTTAGACAAATCAAAACCCACGAAGTCTTCCTTGGTCGCCGCTATCCACCGTAGCACTTCCTTTGAACGCGGCTATTCAGATCGTGCCGGAAAGCTTCCTTGACCACCACCGACATCACAGCTCCCCACCAAGAAGCGCTCCTCGTGACTTTCTTTTTCTCTGCAAGATGGGTATGAGAGAAGGGAGACAGATCCGACAATGGGAGGCGCTGACGGAAGCTAGAGTTGGCCGATGGTGTCTCAGACGTTGGAGCTGGTGATTGGTGGGAGAGGGGACCGGAGGTGGCTGGGTTTTTGGAGAGAAATATGATATGGAAGAGTTTGAGCTTCAAGTGACTGTAGGAGCGCTGTAGGGTGATGAGTATCGGTGTGTGAGGGAGTGAGCAAATGTAAAATATTTTACCAAAATTTTAAATGTAAAATATTTTACATAAATTTGCTTAGGTTGATTTAGTTGACTGAAAATATTTTACTCTTGACCAAATATTTGACTGCAAAACAAACACTGTAAAATTGGAAAATATTTTCTTGAAAATATTTTACATCGAAACAAACAGAGCGTAAATGACCTTGGTTGGAGCTTCTCCTAATGAGTGTCCCTTGGTTGCCCACTTCTCTGGATTTTGGGAATGGTTACTAGGTGATCATGCCCAATCACAAAGTCATTATAAGTCCAAAAAATAAAAGGAAGAAAAGCATAGATTTAGTTCGATTAACAATAACTGGAGGTTTTACACTATGAAAGTGAAAGATTAAAGCTCAAGCTTGAAGAATGAAGTGAGATATTTTGATAGGCTAACCATGATTTGATCCAAGGTTTTTTTCTTTGTTTAAATAAATGTTTGTCACAAGTGACTAAATTTTTCAAACTCAAATTACCAATAAGTAATATCTTAAAATTATTTAACCTCAAGCTTACATGGTAGGATCCTACCAATCTTAAAGTTATTAAGCCCAAAGCTTAAATCTTACCGATTTTGCTCAAATCTTACTCTTTAAACCCAAGCTTAGACGGTAGATCTTACCAATCTTGCTCAAATCCTACTCCATTGATCCTTACACAATTTGGATCATTTGGATAAAGTAGGATCCATTGATTCTCATACGATTTGGAGTTATGAGAATTTAGATTGTTTGGACTAAAATCGTACAAACCTATGTATTCCACTAATTCCAACCCCACGGTTTTGTTCTACTCGGTTAATAATTTGAAATTGACAATTCATTGATGGGGTCCTCTACAAAGGACAAAGTAACTTTAAAGATTAAAGGCGGCATATATAACAAAATTTGACCGCCATCACCCATCATTGGCGTCGGTGTGTGTGTGTCGGTGTGTGTGTGTATATATATATATATATATATAAAAGCTGTATCTATGATATTATTGAACAAAATTATCTACAAGAGACCATCTCATTTGATACTCTCAATGGGAGGGGATCCTTTTTCCCATGGAAATGAACTTATGTTTTTACACGTATTTGACTTTAAACATTGAGAGAAAATTATGAATTAAAAAATTTTGCTCATATCCAATGACAAAAGGTCATTATAAGCGTGAAAAATAAAATGAATTTATGTACTAATATAGAAGAAAAGCATAGCTATAATTCAATCAATTAAAACTAGAAGAGTTACACTACGGAAGTGAGACAGAAGCTAAAATTTGAAGAACGAATGTGAGATATTTTGCCTACATAATTAAAACCCAATAAGTAAAATCTAAAAATTAGCTTACACGCTAGGATCCTGCCAATCCTACTACTCTTTAGCCAGAGACTTTAGATATTAGGATTATAGGATCCTGCTAATCCTGCTCATTTGGCCAAAGTAAGAGTCATTCATCCTCGTACGATTTAGATTGTTTCAACCAAGTAAGATCATACAAACCTACCATCCACACTACAAATTTGATAGCCTTCCCACTATGTATTTCATTGATTCCAAACACTCGGTTTTGTTCTACTCGGTTATAAACAAGAGACTGACAATACATTGATGGGGTGCTCTACAATAGTAACATTCAGATTAGAGGGGAATCTGTAACAAGATATGACCACCATCACCCTTCATTGGCACAGGTATCCATTCTAATCAATGAGGGCAAAAAAAATATAAGAACAAAATAATCAATAAAAGCTATACCCGCGCCTAAGCATCATCATTATTGAACTATATTGTCTGTTTTAATACATGTAACAAATGAGCTTTGCTTGCATCCTACTACTACCCCATAATGATATATATATATAAAAAAAATTTGATCTCAATTTCAAACCCCTGTTCTAAAGAGAGCATTAGAACGCGGCCAAAATCAGCACTGCATGGGGTCTCTGCATAAATTCGGCTACGGAATGCTGTGATCCTTTCAGTAAGATGATGCTTAAATATTTTCATACCCACCACGGTGCGACTGCTGCCATCTCCATGCAGTCTGCAAACTCTCTTTAAGATCAGTATATCGTGCTGTCCAGTTCAGTTCACGCATGATCTTAGATGGGTCGCTATACACTTTAGCATAGTCACCAGGCCGGCGGGGTAGGTAATCAACCTTGATTGGCTTTCCTGTAGCCTGCTTACATGCCTCCACAAACTCTTTTACTGATCTACCTGATTAAAGCAAAACAAAAAGAAGTCTTAGATTTCTATCAGAGGTATTACATGATTTACATCCCTCACACACAAGACAAGGAAATGCTATAAATTAAAATTATTATACTCTGTTTATCCTACCTTTTCCAGTGCCAACATTGTAGATTCCAACCTTTTTGGGCACAGCCTTTTCAAGAGCTTTCACATGAGCATCGACCAGGTCAGTGACATCAATATAATCGCGTACGCAAGTGCCATCAGGTGTATCATAGTCTGTTCCTTTAACCTGCAAAGTGCAAAACAACACATTAGAACAAATCAGAGTAGACACAATTATTTTAAAACTGACGTGAAGAAGCTTTCCCATCATTTATAGCAAAGTATTATCAACTAAAACCACATGGTCGTAAACTTGAGAGTTAAAAGTTTAAATGCTAATCATTTATAGTCCTATCTCAGACAGATTTTTTTTTTTTTTTTTTTTTTTAATGTCTCTAGACAGCTGACTTTAAGGGCTTGTTTGGATTGAGGGGAGAGGGAGGGGGAGTGAAGGAAAGTAGAGTAGAGTTGGCTGAAAATAGGCTAATTTTGGGCCAATTCTTATCTACTCTACTCTACTCTACCCTACTCTCCCTCCCTCAATTCAAATGGACCATAAGACAACCTCTCCACCGATTCTATTCACCAGGTCCAGGTCTCACAGACTTCTCAAATTATTTATTTAAATTTGAGGATAACTTGCTTTTGAAGAAATAAACTGGCAACGTCAAAGCGGGACTTGTCATGTAATAACTAAGCTTACCTTCAGTCCAGGCATAGTACCACTAGCTGCATCAAAACAAGCACCAGAGATTCGTCCGTGTTCACGTAGTTCAGGTCTAGGAGCTTCACCTAATCTGCCCTCTGGATCTGACCCAATCACATTGAAGTATCTAACAATTTCAAAAAGGAAAAACAGATCCATGACAATCAGGATAATTGATTCTGGTCTATCAGAGTTCTTATTTTATAAGAAAAAAGAGAGCAGAGAGGGTGAAGTCTGGCCATCCATTATTGTTGTCACATGTCAAAAAAAGAGTTAAACTGATTTAAATAAAATAAGAGTACAGCTAAACCAAACCTTAGGATCATAACTGCCATGTCTGAATTTTTAGAAAAATCCAAGATGATATCTTCTGCCATTTTTTTAGCTTTTCCATATGGATTAATGGGGGCCTGAAATCATGCAACAAAGTTTGAGTCTTATAACAATAAGACCACTTACACATATAAAATAGCACTAGGCTACTAGCATGCCACCCCAAATTTTATTGCCTCACGAAAAAAAGGAAAACAAAACCAATAATCTTCTTTTTTTTTTTTTCCCCTGTTAAGTCCGACAATAAATAAAAATAATAATATTGATGTCAATATAACCAATCTTTATCCAATTAAAAATTCAAAAAAAAAAAAAAAAAAAAAAAAAAGGGTGTAGAACCCTCACCTGAGGAGTTACTTCCGTAATAGGCATCTTTTCAGGTTCCCCATATGTTGCACATGTACTAGAATATATCAATTTCTTCACACCATGTGCTGCCATGGACTCTAATACTACCAAAGTATTTGATGTAATATTATGATAATACCTGTTGCAACAAGTTCAAAGATATAATTAGTAACATAATTTACAAGTTTCCACAATATGAAGCACCAATTTACTTGCTGAAGGGGAATAAAGAAAATATAAAACAAAATAAGCTTGAGCCAACGAAAGTCACAAGATTAACTAGTTTCTCAAACATCACACGTGAAAGGATATCATCTACCCACTCTATACAGCAAACCCTCTCACAACACGTGGGCCCCACACACTGCTGGGGACCACATGTTGTGAGAGACCCACTGCATGCACCCAGCTCAAAATCACACTCAAATATCTTAGGCATAGCAAAACAAAGCGTATACACTAGAACAAATTCACATATGCAAAGCATGACTCATACAAAGTCAACCTTAATCCAAATCCAGCTTTAACTTGCTGCCAGACCTGATAAAATGAATCCCAAACGGGCCAAACCCATCGATAGAGATTTCAACATTAGCAAGCTATCATCTCTCCACACCTCATTCCACTGTGGATGGGCTTTAGCAATCAACTATGGTAAAGGAAAATTAATACATTTCAAACCATTATAGATTTAGTCACATTCCGTTTGGAAATTATTACAACACAACAAAAAAGGGTATAATCCATTAATCCCACTATGAAATTTCACATTCAAGTTAATTGGGCCAAAATTTCTTAGTTTTAAATTTGCTTGAATTTGATCCAAGCAAGCCTTACAATTTCATGCTATTGTTAGAAAGTTGCTGACATTGAGAAATCTAGTCATAGCAAGTATCCTCCCAATCAGAGTGACTAACAAACTTTACATGCATCATTTAGAATTTTTCTCAAGTAAAACATTTTAATGATAATCCCTGAGTTCCACATTCATGGTTTCCATAAAATTTAAACTTTTCAAGAAAGTTTGAATTCCTAAGATGCAAGAAATACAAGTCCCACAAGCGAGAACACTGTGTACTAGATATCAAAAGCAATACTTACTGAAGCGGGAAAAGGGTGCTTTCCCCAACATATGCTACAGCGGCAAAATGCATAACAGCATCAAACGCATTCTCTGAGAATATTTTATTAACCTGAAAAATCTGTTAAGGTAAACTCCAGGTGTGACTATTTATATTAAAGTAACAGGTCTTATATGAAGTTTATTTTATAAAGGGAACCTTCAATGTAAAAAAAAAAAAAATATATATATATATAGAAAGGGCACAATAAGGATACAGCTTTTGCATCACCCAAGTCAGCGTAAATAAACTGAAGTCTTCCAGGTTCTGGAAACAATTCTTGAAGAACCTTTACAGCACCCAGGTTTCCCCGCGAGAGGTTGTCCTGTCAAAAGGGAAAATCTCAAAGGTATGTAATTAACTTTGAAATTGCAAAATAATTTGAAAATACAATTTAGAGGTCCTGTCGAAAGAGAGAATCACACAGATATGGAATTAAAATTGAAAATGCAGAAAATAAAATTACATTTATAAGGAAAAAGGCATACCACTATAGTTACACGGTATTTGTCCTTTAGAAGTCGTAAGCTAGCATGTGAACCAATGTAGCCAGCACCTCCTGTTACTAGGACATGCGTTACCCCGTCTTCCTGATGGGAGAACTGGAAGAAAAACGAATGAAAAATGTTCAGATTTGGAAATGTTCAATTTCTTTCAATTGCAAAGAAGTCATACCCCCAACAAGTCATTCTTATCCAAGTTCCTTATCTAATGTCTTCACAGGAATAAAAGTGAGAATTGGATTGGGGGGAAAGAAAAAGGGGAAGGGGAGGAGGGGATCGTCCACACAAACAATCATTCTAATTAAGAAAAGGATCAAATAGGAGTCTCCAAACAGCATGACAACATTATTAAGATCTGTACCTCAATCAAAAGAAGCAAATAAATATTATAGAGTCATGCATAAATTTTAGTTCTGTATATAAATCTGATATGATCAAGTGAAAGGAAATTACAGATGTGCAAAACAATTTGATCAGACTTACAACTCTTTCACACAAAAGTTTTCCAACATTGACCTTTTGCATCAAGTAGGTTGTCAGCAACAATTAATTAGATACAAGTTGGTGTTGACCATATGAAAATGATTAAGTGGACAGCTAAGATAAACTCAATCAGTATTAATAACACCTAAATATTACTTCTTGGTGATCATGCTGTTGACCTTTTATATTATGTCTGCCATAAGGCAGCACCATTCATAGAAATGGGTACAACAGAATACTATACCAACAGTAAACTGGGTCTTCAATGACTGAATTTGATCAAGATATCTGGAAATCAAGAACACCACTTGAGGAAAACCCGGACAAAAAGAGTATGAATACATGTGTCTTTGTATCTAAAGATTTTTTTTTTATATATATATAAGTCTGTCTTTGTATCTAAAGATACTTTAAAATTACATTTGTGCCTCCATTGCGTGTAAAGAATAGCAGAGTTAACTTCCATGTTGTGGTCTAAATAATAAAGCCAAAATATAAACAGAAAAGTATCCTACATCAATGCATATGAAGGGCATTATGTAAGCATCCAAACCAGTGTATTTTACAGTTCAACAAAACATTACTTATAGACAGGGATGTCTTACTGCAAGGATTAAATACTAAATCTTTAACTCCGAAGTAAAGAGAAAAACATTATATGATTTTATTGTTATATGCCAGGTCTAGATATTCAAAGTGATTATATTGAACAAATATTACAGATATATAACAGAAAAACACAAAAATCATGGGCCCCACTTTGCAGTAGATTCCTTTAACAAATGATCTTCATTGGGGATGAGCCATAAGAGCCATAAGATTTTGTGTGTGTGTGTGTGAGTGTGTGTACAACTGAATAATTAAAATGAGAAGGTTATTTAAATATAAGACAAAGGAGTTACCGGACTTGGAGAATTAAAACTTGGAGATTGCTTGAGCATAAGAATGCATAATGCTGTGAGGGCAGCAGCCAAAAGAATTTTGCCAACAAAGCTGCTCTTCTTTTTCGGGTCTGGGTAATCCATGCCTACAAGTATAACAGGACCACAAAACATCAAACATAAATATATAAATCCACTAAAACTTTGAAAGGAGATTAAAGAGAGACATAAAGTATAATTCAAGCATGAACATAACAAAATACCATATCATAATCAGAAAGCATCCAAAATAGACTTGAAAAAATAATTTTACATTGTAATTATTCAAATGAATTCAGGCATAACAAGAAAGGAAATCCCACCTCCAAGTGACATAGATCGAGTGGACCTTGTTTGAGTTCTTCCCCTGCCAAAATTTAGCATTTGGCAACTACAAAAACAAAAACACCTTCAATCCTAAGTTTAAGTTATTGTATAAGCAGGGCTCTTATCCTTTGCCTCAATGATCAAAGCAGATGTATTGTGCTGCAAAGCCTGCAATAAAAAAAAAACATGAATCATTAATTTTTTTTTTTTTTTTAATATATATAAAACAACGGAATAGAAGCAATTATAACTGGGGCTGGGGCCCTAACAAAGAAGAAAAAGTTAAACAAAAAGCTATGATGATAACAAAGATATCAAAAAGTTTAATACAACGAATAGCCAGAAACATAAACCCAGGAAAGTTGAGCACCCAATTTCAAAACTCCATAGATGGAAAAAGAGAAAGCTATAGATTGATTCTAGATCCACAGACAGAGAGACCCAGAACCAGAAACTCATATGCTATTACAATTGAATTAGACCCCAAAAGTTTTCATCTTTCATATATTTTTTAAATTTTGGGTCTGAGAAAGAGGCCTATGATTGTTTGTTCTGTCAGAACATGTCTGGCAAATAAAAAAGAACCATTTTTTTAAAAACATGAAGGAAATCAAGCTAAACCCAGTAATTAACAGTTGAAAATAAAACATATAAGTAAGCAAACAATACAATACGATACAATACAATATAAGATCCAAAGGTCCCATCAATCCAACCAAGATCATTTTTTTTTTTTTAATAACCAAACAAGGCCTAAGAGAAAAAAAGAAAGAGCAGAGAAAACCATTACCAACCCAATTAATTTTGAGAAAAGGTAATGAATAAGGATCTCTCTCTCTCTCTCTATTTTAAGTCTCTCTCCTGAAAGAGAAAGAGAAACCCCCCATGAAATCAAAATTTAAAGACTTTGACTTGTTACCATCCATGCATTCCTTAATCCGCACAACAAAGTTAATTAATTTTTAATGAAAGAAAAGGCAAAAGGGTGTTACCTTAAAATCTAAATTGAGTAGAACCCAAGACGATCGAAAACGTAAGAGAAGGAAAGAAACTTAAATAAAAACCTCAAGAAACGTAAAAAGATGATCAGACAGACAAGGCCCTTTGAATGAGCAGAAAAAAAAAAATAAAAGGGTGTGTTTGTGTATGAAGAATGTGAATTCTCCAAAATTTGTGATTTTTGTTTGTATGTATGTATAATAGTACTAGCTTAGCTTTTCCTTTTCTATTTGTATTGTAATAGACGGAGAATTCTGTGCCAACATGTCGTTGTTTATATCAATGTGTTGTGACAACTCAAGTGGAGGGGACGATTCTTAATTTTTCTTTTTTTTTTTCTTTGTTTTTGTTTTTAATGTTTTTATTGGTTTTCTATGGTTTATATTCAATTTTTTGTTGTTAGTTTGAATTTGTGGGAATCTTTAGTTTTTAATTTAAGTTTATGGGGTCACTGTCCAATAATTAAATGCCATTTGTGTTTCAATTTTGGTAGCGAAGAATGCGGTGTTTGAGACTTTTGAGTCAGTCACGAATTGCATGCTCACCTCTCCATAACATAAAACAAAACACACCACATCACCGCACCAGCCACCCTTCATGACCAGACTTTGACAGCGTCAGATCAACGTTAAACTAGGACACCTCACCACAACACATTTGACTTTCGTTTCTTCTTTTTTTCCCTTGATTGGGTCTGTGGATTTCATTTCAGATTTTTTTTTTTTTCCTCCTTTTTAAGGGAAGGCTTTTCTTGTGCTTAGTTGCTAACTGCAAAGCTTATCTTCTTCAACATCTTTGAGAATAAGTCTTGTGTTACATAATGTGGCATAACAATTGTCACGCTTATATAATAAGTTGTGGTTGGTAAAGGGTTAGTGATGGATCCATGTGAGGACAACCCTCCACCAACTTTATGTAACACAAGACTTATTCTGTCTTCAATGTCATAAATGCATTTTTGTTAATAAATTAATTAGCTTAGTTATTAAACTCATACCGGACTATCAGGTGGTTGGACTTGTTTATTTGATTCTTTTATTTGAACATGCATACTCGACTAGTAAGCTACCGATTAAACAAGTAAATTGACTTTTAGACTAAATCACTGTTCGATTTACATTTAATAACTATGAAATCTATCCAAGATTCAAATTCCTATATTCCTAATTATAAGAATCGATGTTATGGCAAAAACTTTGGAAGTTTAGGGCCCGCTTGATACGTGTGTTTAAACAACAGTTTTCAGTTTTTTTTAGAAAAATGTGTGAATGAAAAAATGTATGAAAATACGTGTAATGTTATTTAAAAACTGAAAACATATGTTTAAACATATGTACCAAACGGGCTCTTAAATTTTGAAAATTCTCTCATACTCTTTCACAGATTAGGATTATAGAGATAGAGTATGGATTGTAATAATTTTTTTTAATATGATTTCTTTTAATTATAACTATCAATATTATCCCAAAAACTTTGGAAGTTTAAATTTTGAAAATTCTCCCATACTCTTTCACAGATTAGGATTATAGAGATAGAGTATGGATTGTAATAATTTTTTTAAAATATTATATCTTTTAATTATAATTCAGAGATTTTATTGGATTAATAAGTTAAATTAAAAAATTAATGGTCTCTCTCATCACTAAAATTATATTTTGGTAACAGATTTAATATAAACTAGCATATAACTCATGCATACGTATGGATACATTTAAAATTAAACACAATTTTTATCATAAAAATATAAATAATTATTAAAATTATTTTTTAAAATACACATAATTAATCACATATTAAAATTCTTACCAAAATTTAAAACTACTCATGATCATTTTTTTTTTCTAATTTTTAATAAGATAAAACATGTGGTGATCTTTGTTGTGTGGTGATTTTTATTGAGTATATATGATTGATTTTTATTACTTATATTTTTATAGTTTATTAATATTAAATCTTAGTATTTTGAACTTATTAACTCACTTGGCACAAAGATTAAAATACTTAAGTAGGCATATGACGCAAAATTAGCCCGCAATTGAATTTCAATTTAGAATCTAATTAAATTTTCTCTAAGTTTTAACTTTAATTTTGTACAACATTAGCTCACTTTGAACAAAATTTAAAATAAAATAAAAAAAACATGTGGCACAAAATCAAACAACAATTGGAATCCAATTTAGAATTCAATTGGATTTTCTCTCAACTTTGGCTTTAATTATATATATAATTTTTCTTTTACAATTTTTTTTTTTTTTATTGTTGAGTGTTGACTTTCACAATTATGATTTATGTAATCTGCCATTGAGCATATAACCTACAATTACAAATTCAAATTATTTTCTTTATAATTGCAACGTCCTACTAAAAGTGGATTATGATGATTAAAAAAAAAAAAAACTGTTTCTTTATCAAATTTTCCGCTTAAGAATAATTAGTAAGAGGGAAAAATAGTAAACTCATAAATATATAACCTTTTTTATAATAATAATAATAATATATATATATATATATAATATAAAATATCTATCTATAAAATACTATGTTTTTTTGTTGACTTCTTCTAATATTGTTATTTCTTGTAATGTTGTTATTGGAGGAACAACCTTTCTCCAAAACTTTTTTTGTTTTTGCTTTTGGTTGTAGAAAAGTTAAGGAAACCCACACTTCTAACTAAGTGACTCCGCAGGTAGCATTGTAGTTCAATTGGTTTTTTCTGGTATTTCTAACAGAGATTTTTAAGGTTCAAATCATCTCTCTCTATTGTAAATTATAAGTATCAAATTATAATTAACAAAAAAAATAAGTGACTCCTTATTCAAAAATTAGAGAATCACATAAAACTCACAACTTTTACTACGATTATCCACGTAACAAATTGTGAGCAGTGGATCCACATAAAAGTGAAACAAAATTTAAGCCACATAGAATAGTTGTGGCTTATTATGTGAACTAGAATTACTCCTCCTTATTATATAGTTTAAACTTTAAATTTTTCTTTCTATAAAAAATAAAAATAAAAAAACTTTAAAACTTTCGTATATAGTTTCAACTTTAAAGCTTCCCCTATATGGTCCAAAGACTCCAAATTGTAAAGCTTCCTTTAAAAAGAACAAATTAAATTAAAAAGTTTAAACACCCTCCCCCCCCCCCCCCCCCCCCCTCCTTAAAACATAGCCTCCGTTACCTTATAAACTGTAAACCTTCCTTATATGATTTAAACCTTTTTTTTTTTTTTTTTTAGATTGAATTCTAATTTGCACCTTAAAGTTCAGAGTAATTTTGATTTTTGCCTCCCAAAACTTCAAAATTTAGACCCATACACTTAACATCACATATCATTTGGATTGAAGACTTTTCGTCAATGCATGTGTTTGTTAAGTGGCAACTAAACTCATAACAACATCATTTTTTCATTCAAATCTATAATATTTTATCACAAGTTTTCAAACTTTTGATTCATAAAACACATCATTTTTATATGAGGTGGCACTTAACATACACCTAATCATGGCTTATGGACAAAAGAACTAAAATCCGATCAATATAATAACATTAGCGGTACAAATTCAAATTTTTAACTTTATAGGGAAAATCAAAAGTACACCAAACTTTAAGGTGCAATTTACCTAAAAATCTTTTATCAAATAACACTTTGCCAACTACGGCCAAGGGAAAAAATAATAATAATAATAATATTTCACATTGTATTTTCATTTAAAATAAGAATAGGTAATAGTAACATAAAACTTTTCATAATTCATTTCATAATTGCGAGGGTAGTATATAGTGATTGGTATTATTAAAAACAGTGTTAGTGATAGGCCTTAGGTAAATGATATTGCTCAAATTACAACTGTATTGTTGGGAATTATGAGGTGAACAATGAAAAAAAAAATGAGAAAACTTAATGGCACTTAGAGCCATGAATGAATTTGATATTTAAAAAACAATATTTATCATGATCCAAAAAAATAGATATCCCCACAGATGAGTTTGCTAAAGGGTTACTAGCAAATTTGTATCTATACAACTAAGTTAGAATTCTTTAAGTAACAATCTTGGAGAATTTTATGAATTTCTTTAATGGTGTAAAAAAAATTGGTAAAAACCGTCCTTTTCAAGATGGTGGTAACTGACCTATCTCCCACAACGGTAGCACTTCACATGAGTTAATGAAGGTTGCCAACTTGCCATTGCTATCAAATGACCTGAACAAAACGATTGTTCACCCTATGCTAGATTGCTGGTGGTAGTTATTGTTCGTAGACTAGCCTGACTAGGTACTACACAATAGTTATATCTCGACCAATTTTTTTTTTAAGGCTATATAATTACACAGTAGAGAAGTATAATTAATTAGAAATGTCTCTCCTATACATAATTATTACACACGTTGTACACATACATAACTTTTTGAACTAAAATCGTGACCTCATGATTTTTGTGTAAAAGTGGCGTAGCGTATGTGTTAGATATGTGTAATAGGTGTGCGTGTAATATACATTACCTCTAATTTATAAATAGTACCTTCCCAAAACAAAACATGCATTCTAATCTCCTCGTTCAACTCATATTTTTTTCCCTTGCATTTTTTTTTTTTTTTTGGGCAAAAATAGGAACAAAAATGAAGTGAAGTTTACAATAAAGAGAGAAGAGTAGAGGAGAATCTCCGCATACACAAAAAACCAATTAATATTTGAGTCTGATGTTAAAAAGCAATTATCATGAAGCCAATACGATAAATTTGAAGTACTATTGAATCTATAATAGAAATATATATATATATATATATATGAGAGAGAGAGAGAGAGAGAGAGAGAGAGAGAGAGAATGATAACTACCAAAAATAAGGACATTAAAAAAAACTAACAAAAATAAGAAAATTAAACCATGCCAAAAACAAAACTTATAATAACAAGGTATTATACATCTGTGCTTTTAAGGAGAATGAGGTAAAAGATTTTTAATTGGTTTTTTTTTTTTTTTTTTGACTTATTTCTCCTCATTTTTATGAAAATTAATGTTAAGCACATATAAAGACAATAAGACTGTTTTGGAGATGTTAAGCACATATAAAGACAATACGACTGTTTTGGAGAGTATACAAAAATGAATACCGGAGAGTTATATTCTTATTATAGATATAATTAGATATAAATTGTTAAATTATTAATTTGATCCTCCCATTTTTATAAGGCAGCATACCAAGACAGTGAGAACAAGAAGAAGGATCAAAACATCGTTAGCTGTAGTAAGCTTATGATGTAGTTGGGTAAATATATGAGCAAGCATAAAATGAAAGTTTAATACTTTCATAATTAGATGACAATCTAAACATTCACTAATATTGATTAATGTCACCAAGCATAGAGGAAGGTGGTTAATGATAAAGACCATGATGGAAAGGGCATGATCCATCGAATTAATTGTAACGACTTTGTCTCGCAAAAATTTATTAGATCAAATTAATTTCAATCTTTGGTCTCCTCTCAATTAAAACTTTTAATCAAATTGTCTAACTTTTACTTAGACAAATGAAGCACACATCACATATGATTTTATAACCACACTTGTCAATGTCAATACGTTAAAATTTTAATGGAAATGTAACCAAAGATGAAATTAACTTGATCTATAAAGTTGAGGGATGATATTGAGATAATTAATATTTAAGGATCAAATAGAACTTTGTCTAATAGTTGGAGGACTAAATTAGTAATTCAATTTTTTTTCCTTCCTGCAATTCCATGCACATATATTTTTTATTATTTTTACAAATTTTTAATGAGTATAATTAAAAAAACAAAACTACTTTATTTTGGGCAATTAAAGACAATTATTTAATAGGATTAACAAGGCGATTAAATTAAATAGAGTTAAGAGTTAGAGGACTAAATTAACCGAAATTTAAGTCATAGAATTGAATTCGTAAAATTAAAATGGTGTGATGTAGTTTAGCCTATAAAAAATTCTAATGCATATGTTTATGTGTATGTTAATGTTTATGTTGATAAAGTTTTTATTTAAATATTGTATTTAAAGCAAATGGTTCTTAATTTTCTACATTCGTAACCCTTTAGGATTTTTAAATGTCATATTTTATTTACTTTTGTCTTATGCAATGTTATCTTATTTTACATGTTTTGTCCTATTATAAAATTCACATGTTTTGACTGTTTAATAGGTGCCATATTCATGGCAATGGATATTCCTAATAGCAGTGGCTCCTTTTATAGAACAATTCTTCTTGTTTAAGAAGTTGTTTGATTATCCACTCTAGTTAATTCAATGTTACCTAAAACAAAATTAATATATTCGAATCCATAGTTGACATTAGTTTCTTCTATGCTAAATTTATAAATTGGGTACATTTCTGTGTTGTTATTGAGAACCAAACAAACTACAAAGATGCAAGGTAACAAAATGGCAAAGTGGTAAATCCTTAAATTTATATATATATTTTTTATTTAGGTGAGATAATTTTAGAAATGAATTTGTTTCATCTCTATTTGATTGAATAGGATACAATTTGCTTTTATAGGTCTAGAATGGGGACAAAACTAATAGGAAAACGAATATAGAATTGATTTGTTAGATCCTTGTTAGTGAGCATTCTTATCAAGAGTTCTAAAAATTTTGACATTTAGCACTTCAAAAACCTACTTTATTCATTATACCATCCCATTTTAAGATTCATCAAACATCAAACCTTCTATATTTTTTACCATTTCATTTAAATAATATAAACTACTCATTAAAATAATAATAAAACTACACAACAACAAACTAGAGCAACCAGCCAACCACCTCCTCCGCCAGCCCTACCACCATTGTAGCAACCACCATTGTAGCAACCACAACCCACCACAGCCACCACCACCACAAGTCACAGCACCACCGTGGCAACCACAACCCCCTGCAGGAAGAACAGAAAAAGAAAAAAACCAAAGTATAACCACCACCCAACCACCGCAAAAACAACCAACAAACCCACCAGCAGACCCATCACGCTGAACCAAAACCCACAAGAACCAAAAACCAGATCGGTGAACCAAAACCCATCACACACACACAAACCCAGGATTGGTGACCCACGACCCATGCCGAACCAAAACTACAACCACCAACCACAGTGAAAAAAAAAAAAAAAAAAAAAAAAAAAAAAAGAAGAAGAAACCTCCATCGTTAAACCTCCACCATGACCATTGGACCGTCGGACCCACGACCCATGCCAATTGGACCACAATCGCCGACCACGAATCATCACCGCCACCATACACAACCATCGAACCATCCAATCGGACTCAAACCCATTAGACCACGACCCAGACCATAGGACCACGCCGAACCACAGGACAGAGGAGAGAAGAGGGAAGAGAGAAGTGATAGGAAAGAAAGAGACGAATAAAAAGAAGAAAGAAAGTGGCCCCAATTGAATTAAAAAAATAATTTAAGTTTTACAATTGGTGAACAGTGCGGTCTCAAATTTGAGACCGCACTGTTCACCTATTGTAAAAATTATAACATTTAGAAGTCTTGATAAAGGTTGTTTTTTAGAGATTGGAGTGTCAAATGCCAAATATTTGGCATTTGACACTCTTAATGAGAATGCTCTTATTGTCATAGTTTTTACTGATCTCAAAGCTATCCATACTTTTATAAATTTAATTCTCTTTCTACTAATGTCATTAAGTCACGGATGTATAATTCAACTGCCCTCCATATCCCGCTACAATGTACCAGCAATACTATTTTAGGTTTGATTTAAAAATGAATTGGGATTAAAAACTTTTTTTTTCTTCATATTTTTCATTTTTTTAGAAAATATATTTTTAATTTTCTTATGAATTTAATCATTTAAATTTTCTATTTTTTCTCAAATTTTATTATTATTGATTTTATGAATTTTTTTAATGTAAGAAAATTTTAAAAAATGATGTATTTTTTTTTATTTATAAAAAAGTATATCATTTTAGGCGCTTAATGGTGATCATCTAACGTCATTGGAAAAAAGTTAAAAATTAAAAAAAATGAAATTAAAGTTATAGAACTTAATTGAATTTTAAGTAAACTTAGAGAGTGTAATTTTAATTTAGCACATAAGAAATGCAGTGTATATGTATATGTATATGCATATGCGTATATTTATGTTTATGAAGTTTTTATTAAATATTGTATTCAAAACAAATGCTTCTTAATTTTCTATATTGTAATCCTTAAATTTCTTATTTTTATAAAAGATAGAAATTATACTCTAACTTAATCTAAGTGTATATGTGTGTAAATCTTTTTTTTGGAGACTTAAACATCGGCTTTGCCCCCAGGCCTCAACATCCTTCAAACACTTATTCTTATGGAGTGACTATCGTGCCAAGGTACATGGTAGTAAAACATTTTAAATTGAATATGTTAATTAAGCATCTTATGAAAATATATATATATATATATATATATAATTTACATATTGACAAATAAAAAGTAAATTCTTGAATTAATTTATTATATTTTTAAATTACAAAAGTAAATAGCTTAGTTTAAATGTCCAAGAAAACATATGGGGTTTTATAGTTAAGATCCTTTATATTTCTTAAGATAATTTTATCATGGACTTCATACAATCCTATCCATTCATTTTAAATGAGTGAATTGGATATAACCATTTCATCAATAATTTAAACTAGTGGTTGACTCGTGCTTTGCACGATTTTTTTTTTTTTTTTTTTTTGGTATGTGTAAATATTAGAAATAAGGTATTATGTAATGTTTGAATTTCTTTGTTTAAAAAATGTTTACATTTGAACTAAATCAAATAATGACTAAGTTGACATTGTCTTTCTTTAGCAAGTCCGCCTTCAACTTCAATTAAATGTTCTTATTCCGTTGTTATTTATTCAAATAGTTAGTGAACACTTTTAAACACATAAACAAATATATGCTTACGCAATTTATATATAAATTATCAAACAAATATTTATGCCCATTATTTAAATCTAATGCATACAATCAGCATATGGTTGAACTATTTTAGTTACAAAATTCTTAGCTTCATTGATATCCTCCACAATATTTATTTTTGTTGGACCGTAAACTGTACCATTCCATCTCAAAATCAATTGGTGATGAAGAAGACACACTCAAATCTTTTATGGCATTCAACATCACACTCCACGGGCCTGTTTTTAAAGTGGTTGTAAGGAGTCAAATTGTGGTCTCCCAACACTTTTAATCCAAAAACTTAGATTTTTTCATGATTAAAATCTATTTGCCAATTAATTGATATGAACAAAAGAAAATCAAGGAAAGAGAGAGAGAGTTAAATATGAAAAGAAAAAAAGTAAAATAATTGGTTTTTTTCTTTTTACTTATTTCTCCTCATTTTTATGAAAAGTAATGTTAAGTACATGTTAAGACTATTTTTTTTTATAGAAAAATGATAAGAATGCTTTGGAGAGTTAAAGAAAATGGATACCGGAGAGTTAATTAGATTTAAATAGTTAAATTATTAATCTGATCCTCCCATTTTCATAAGGCAGCATACCAAGATAGCAAAAATAAAAAGATGGATCAAAACATCGTTAGGTGCAAGCTTATGATGTAGTTGAGCAAACATAAAATGAAAGTCTAAAACTTTCATAATTAGGTGACGATCTAAACATGCACTAATATTGATTATTGTCACCAAGCATAGAGGAAGGTGGTTGATGATAAAGACCATGATTTAAAGGGCATGATCCATCGAATATTAATTGTAACGATTTTGTCTCACAAAAATTTATTAGATCAAATTAATTTCATTCTTTGGTCTCCTCTCAATTAAACCATTAAATCAAACTGTCTAACTTTTACTTTCTCAAACAAAAAAAAAAAAACAAAAACAAAAAACAAAAAAAAAATTTTGTCTAACTTTTACTTAGACAAATGAAGCACACATCACATACAATTTTATAACCACACTTGTCAATGCCTTTGTCAATGTCAATACGTTAAAATTTTAATTGAGATGTAACCAAATATGAAATTGATTTGATTTATAAAGTTGAGGGATGATATTGAGATAATTAATATTTGAGGATCAAATTGAACTTTGTCAATAGTTGAAGGACTAAATTAGTAATTTTTTTTTTCCTTCCTGCAAGTCTATGCACATATATTTTTGCTGAGAAAGCCTCAAATTGGAATCTAAATTTTGATTCAATAATTTCTTCTGTTGAGTTTGTTTCCAGGAAGTGTGAAATTCTATTGTATTATCTTTTTAAAAAAAATTCGAATGTTTGAAGGACCCAATCTAAACCAATGTAGACTACTATATTAGACTAGATTCATTGCTCGCGCTTTACACATGCAATAATTCTCTATTTTATTTATTTGTTTTTTTGGTTTAGCGTTATAATATTTAAAAGTGATATATAAATAACTACGTATTTTTTATTTTTTAAAGAAAGAGTTAATGAAACATAGAATAATGTTTAAAAATGAGATAAAAATAATGTCTTAAGTTTTAGCCGAATAAAGAAAATAAAAGAAAAAGCCTAAAACTTAGAAACAATAAATTATTTTTTTAACCAATTTGCGTTTTTTAATTTGAATTATTTAACTAAAAAATAAGGGTATTTTAGAGAGTTTATGAATTTGTGTGAGGGTATTTTAGTACACAAAAAGTTGAAACCCAAACAAGAAATCTTGTTATTAATAGTATAGATATATCCTAAAGTTTTTCAACCCAATATGCCCAAAACTTTGAAGCCTATTCAAATTCACAATCTTAAAAATTCTATCTCAAGTGTTTTGATATATGGGTGATTTACACTCTTAACAACTTTAAGCTTTTACAAACTCTCACAATTTTTTCTTTTTTGTTCAAATATCTATATAGGCATTTATAAATAAATAAATATATATATATATATATATACACACACATACATTGATAGTTGGAAGAGGGAGAATTTGAACTATGGATCTCCTCGGAAGACCAAGAGATGCCAACCAATTGAGTTATAATTAATGATACTTTTTTTAATAATTATATTTAGTGACACTTAATTTGGTTTTTGAACAAGTTACAGTATTTCAAGATTTAAAACAAAATACTTTATAGCCATAAATAAAAGTGTAAAATCAAAAGAAAGTATGATTAGTTTATCAAAATAACAACGGATTGCTTGAATAAAATTGAGCAATTTGATATTTCTATTTGAAAATAATTTGCCAGTTTTTCATTGATGCGGGAAGCAAAAGCGTCAAAAAACAGAACACGCCTACTTATAGAAAACAAGAAACAAAACACGTTTATTTCTGAAAATAACCTCTAATTCATGAGAGTTCCTCAAATCCACGAGGGTCCTTTAATTCACAAGGAGAATGGGTTTGGAATAAAAAATGTTTACAGACTTAGGGACCTATTTAAAGAGGAAAAATTACATTATGTTTCGGGTGTATATGTCATCTCTCTCACAGCAACTGGGTCCCACACAGTTGTGGGACCCAACTGCTGTGAGAGAGATGGCATATACAAGAAGCATGATATACTATCTCTTATTTAAGAGCTCCGTAAAACTTGACAGACAAAAAAATATATTTTAAAATAACTAATAATTTTTTTTTTTTTTTTACGAAAGATAGATGTATATTAAAACTTCAAAATAAAGTGTACAATGGGCCCGGCCCACCAAAGACAGAAAAACAAAGAAAAAGTGTACAATAGGGGGACTGAATCCAAAGAGAGAAAAATAAAGAAAAGGTGTACAATTGGGCCTCCCAAAGAGCAGGCAGCCCATGCATGAGCTCAACAACGTGCCATGCTTCTAGCTAGGCGCTAGTAATCGTCCAGAAGCGAGACTACCCCCTTAAGAATAGCATGCGATAGAGTTTGAGTTGCTTTAAACAGGACCCGGTTTCATGCGTTCCAAATTGACCATGCCACCATTGCCCACATCTCGAGATCCTTCTTACTCAATTTCTCCACCAAGGTCCGGGCTAAGCTGAGGAAATCATGAGCTGAGGAAATACACTTTTGGAGCTTTCCACGAAGCAGTGCCCAGACATTTCGTGCTAAGGGCCACTGCCACAGGGTGTGGATAACAGTCTCGTCATGCTCACCGCACACCCCGCACTTTGGGTCCAAGTGAATCTTCCTTCGATGGAGGTTTGCTCGGGTTGGTAGGATGTCCGAGCAAGCCCTCCACACAAAGTTAAGCACCTTAGGAGGGATGGGTAGCTTCCACAACCTGTTCCATAACCTCTTGTCGTCCCCAGCTCCGGAGTGTTCCGCACTTGACCTCCTGTGAATCCGCAAGGCTACTTGGTACGCCGAACGCACTGAGAAGGACTGCGATTTATTCTCATTCCACATCAACTTGTCGCGGCTGTCCAAACTCCCCAGCCGTGTCCCCAGCACTTCGTCCTTTGATGGTGGCAAGAACCAGGCGTTGACCTTATCCCTATCCCATTGTTTGGTGTGTAAGTCAATGAAATCACCCACCTTTAGCAACGTGTCCACACCATCATGAAAAGACGGGGGGTTAGGAAGCCACCTATGGCTCTTAATGCCAGTCGTGCCTTCATCTCCAATGCTCCATTTTGACCCTTCCCTAAGCACGTCTCTTGCACTGAGAAGGCTGCGCCAGACAAAAGAGGGATTGTTTCCCAATACTGCCTCCATAAAGGAACACGAGGAGAAGTACCTAGCTTTGTACACCCTATAAAACAAGGAGTGAGTCTCCTGAGTCAGCCGCCATGCCTGCTTGGCCAGCATTGCGAGATTGAAAGCATGAATGTCTCGAAGCCCCACTCCTCCCCTATCCTTTGGAGTGCACAACCTACCCCAGTTGATCCAATGTATCTTCCATTCGTTCCGAGTCTGCCCCCACCAGTATTTAGCCAAAATTGAGTTCATACCATCACACACCACTCTAGGTATCTTGAAGATACTCATAGAGTAGGTCAGGATAGCTTGAGCCACCGATTTGATCAGGACCTCCCTCCCAGCTTTTGAGATATTTTTCTCCTTCCATCCCATCACCCTCTTAGAGACTTTTTCCTGAAGCTCCCTGAAAGTGCTTACCTTAGACCTCCCCCCCACCATGGGTAGGCCAAGGTACTTCTCACAATTTGTCAATATTTGTGCCCCAAACAAAGACCGTATGTCCTCTTGTACCTCACGCCAAGTGTTTGGGCTAAAGAACAAGGTGGTTTTCTGCCGATTGATAGCCTACCCAGAAACAGTTTCATATTGAGTGAGTAGGGCAAGTAGCCGGTGACCTTCATCTATCTTGTCTTCACAAAATAGTAGAGAGTTGTCGGCGAATAAAAGTGTGATATACGTACACCTCCATGACAAGATAGAAGTCCCTTCATGTGATTGTTTATGGTTGCCCTCTGTAGTAGGGACGAGAGTCCCTCAACGCAAATAAGAAGAGGTACGGTGACAATGGGTCGCCTTGCTTAATGCCCCTGGAGGGAGTAATATAACCGCACGGCTCACCATTAACGATGACTGAATATGAGGCTCAATGCACTGTCGACATTGCAAGGTCTACCCATTGCGCAGGGAAACCAAGGCTCAACATGATTTTTTCTAGGAAATTCCATTCCACCCTGTCATAGGTTTTGCTGATGTCAAGCTTGACTGCCATGTGCCCAACCTTACCCCGTCTTCTATTTCGCATCCTGTGTATCATTTCGAAAGCAACTGAAGTATTATTTGTGATCAGTCTACTCGGAACAAAAGCGTTATGGGAGTTAGAGATAACACAAGGTAGCATGGACTTCACACGATTTGCTAGGACCTTAGATATTAGCCTCGATACAACATTTCCCAAGCTAATGGGTTGGTACTCCGTGATATTCTGAGGGTTACTTTTTTTGGGAATAAGCACTATGTGTGTATAATTCATTTTGGGCAAATACCTCCCCGAATGCAAGAACGACAAAACTGCCTCTGTGACATCATGACCCATAATGTGCCAAAATCTTTGGAAGAAGAAAGGAGACATGCCATCCGGGCTTGGTGCCTTGGAGGGGTGCATTTGGAAAAGGGCTGTCTGAACTTCCTCTGGCGTGTATGGCCGAACTAGGTCCCTAACCATTTCTCTAGTGACAACCCAGTCCACGGAGGCCAGCACCTCGTCCATGTTGAGGTTGTCCAAGGCAGTGAACAAGCTCTTACAATAATCCTCAGCTATGCCTGCTATCTCCCCTATGTCCGAACACCACCTCCTACTATTATCATTTATGCCCTCAATAGTATTCTTACACCGCCTTTGGCTTACACACTGGTGGAAAAACTTTGTGTTCTTATCACCGGCCGGAAGCCAGATGGAGCGCGAGCGTTGATGCCAAAACACTTCTTCATGGTGCATTAGCTCGTTTATCTCTTTTCTGACTTCATGTATCCTGTCCAAGTTTTCCCCGTACCCTGCTGTTATCAGCTCCTCTAGCTCTCCCTGCTTAGTATTAAGATGGTATCGGGTGTTATCGAAAGTATTTCTGCTCCACTACCACTAAATCCATCCTACATCGTTTAATCTTCTTAAACAAGCGAAACATATGGCTACCAGTAGGCTGGGTATGAACCCAAGAGGACCTAACTCGATCCACGCACTCAGGATGAGCTACCCACTTTTCTTCAAACCGTTGTATCTTCTTACTTAGACGGTGTCATGTAAGAGTGGGCTCAGTGTTCAGCAGAATGGGGTCGTGGTCTGAGTAGGCTGCTGATGTGTGGAGCATTTTGGCCTGGGGGAAAAGCTCTCTCCATTCCTCCGATGCACAGGCCCTATTGAGCCGTTGCTCCACAAAAGCATCCCCCCGCCTCCCATTCCTCCAAGTATACATGTAGCCTTGAAAGCCCAAATCAACTAAACCACAATATAGAAGAGTACTTTGAAAGTCCTGCATGGGTTGGAGCAGCTTAGGGATTCGGCCGTTTCTCTCCTCTGAGCAAAGTATTTCATTGAAATCACCTAGGCACACCCATGGGAGTGAAGTCCTTGCCCGTAGGTACTTAAGCAATCTCCATGTCTCGGTCTTCATCCTCTCTTTAGGGTGGCCATACACACCAGTCATCCTCCATAATGCCTGCATGGGGGAGGAAACATGAACGTCAATGTGGTTGGGGGAGTATGTTTGAGTATCCACCACCACATCATTCTTCCAAAGCAGCGCCAGCCCACCACTTCGCCTCAAACTGGGAACCACCAACATAGAGGGAAAGTCTAGCTCTGCTTTTATGGGTTGCATCTCACTTACTGACAACTTAGTTTCCATTAGAAACAAAATTATGGGTCCTTTCTTTCTTGCCAAATCAGCAAGTACTTGGACTGCCAGGCAGTTCCCAAGCCCCCGGCAGTTCCAGATCATGATAATCATGGTGACTGGCGGGGCTAGGACACAGCCTTCGCCGTTGGGAGAGGTGGTTTAGTAGTTTCTGCCAACACCTTACGCCTTTTAGTTTTCTCCAAGTTTGTTTCGTGCTCATTTTCTTGGTGGTTCCGGCTTGCTCTTTTAGTTCCAACCCGATCCTGTGTGCCTAAAAGTTCTTTGCTTGAACTTGTACTTTGGGTCAGTGTATGACTTTTCCACATAGTTGCCATATTTGTGTTAATATCACTAGGTGCCATATCCCATGCAAAACTACGTGAGGTGTCTTGCGGATTAAGTCCAGTCACATGACCCTCTTTTAATGCGCTACTGTCCAGTCCATATGAGATAGGCACGCTTATCAGGTTCCCCGCCAGAAAAGGAAGCTCTTTTTCATGCTGATGCGGGTTGTCATGAGGTTGGCAGGGCTGTGTTGGTGTGTGTTCTATCACAGTGGGGTCGGGCTTCAAGGTGTTAATGCCCGTTGAGATCTTTACCGTGATTTGCGGCTGTCAGTTGACCATAGTAGGTCCTGTCTTGTCCGCTCTGCAAATTTCAGTAGTGGGGTCCACGTCAACACCAGTGGGGGGTAGGGTTCCTGGACATTGTGCTTAGGGTAGTGGTGTTAAGGTTCGACGCGGCGGGCTGTCCGTCCTCCCTAGTGAGCCGTTGGGTCGGTGTTTGGAACCTGCCAGTAGCCAATCGCCGTATGGTCTGCTATCTGTGGTGCCATCGACCGAGCTTGGGCATCTGATTGCTTTGTGGCCTACTCTACCACACTGGAAGCACAAGCCCACAAGTCTCTCATATTTGTACGCCACCTTAACCCGGTCTCCTTCCAGACTAATGATTTGACCGCCTCTCCGTAACAGTTTGTCAAGTGGGACTTTTACTCGGAAGCGCAGGAAGCGAGCTTGGTCTGAGGCAAGTGCTCTACCGTCCACCTCCACCACAGACCCGATCCCACGTCTGATGTCCAACCCTGCCTCTTCGTTGATAAGGTCAAACGATAAGCCCCACACCTGAACCCACATCGGCAAGCTCGTAAAACTTATCGTCCTAGCTATCAGGCCTTTCTCCCATCTCTGTGGGGCCAGGATATTGTTGTCAAAGCACCATGGGCCATTATCCCAAACCCATCGCAGTTGGCTCTCCAAAGAGAACTTAAACTGAAGCAGTCCGTCCCCCACGTCAACTATCTTTAGATCACTGCCAAGTTTCCACACCGACTGTAGGAGGTTCTTCGTGGCTTTCAGGTTCACAGGGCGTGTAGTTATGAACTTTCCAATGAGGCTGATGAAGTATTCCTCAAGGATCTTCTCTCTGTGTACTGCTCGAACTGTAATAGGTTGATCCTCCTCCGGTGTGAGAGTGATGCGTTGGATTCTTTCTATGAAGTCTGAATCCATTTATGATGATGTGTAGTCAAGAAAGTGAGTTGAACCAGCTACTTGGCTTCCCTGCAGTAACGCTAAACAGGGACGGAGAGGAATAAGCTCACCCTTGGTGAGAAGAAAAAGTAGCCAAGAGATTATTAATTGCTTTTAATAACTCATAATTAATACCTAACTATAATGGGGACCAAATTTGACTTAAAAAACATTAAAAGTACTTAAAAACAAGGAAATAAATGCCCTAAACCTAAAATAATGAAAATTAAATAAAAATACCAAATATAACAAATTACATAAATTAATTTGAAGATTCTGTCCTATCATTCACGATTTAATTATTTAATTATTTATTTTTTGCAAATATGGTATTTCATTCGTAACAATCCACAATTTTGTATGATTCTACCATCGATTTTGTACAGTTTTAATAACCAAGTCTATAGGTTAACATTCTTTTTAGGCCGAACTCTATAGGTAAATAAATGCAATAAGATAAATAAGATAGGAACAAAAATCGGGTAAGTGTGTGAGAGTTTTCAGTCCCCATCCCCACCCCTACTTGAAGTCTCTTCAAATTTCAAACCAACCCATACTTGAATGTTGAAACAATGCAATATATTTATCCTAAAACCTACCTATCTATATTAAGCTACCAATTTTGGCGGCCTCCCCCGCCTACCCCCATCAAGCCAATAATAAAAGCCAAGAAGAAACTAAACTAATAACTACCAAAGCCCAACAAATTCAAAAACAGAAAACTGATCATATATTACTTGAATATGAATTCATTGCTACCTCTTTCCTAACCTTGCATAAGTTTATGTCGTTCTCCATATTGCCACCTCAGAATTTTTTTTCGCAACTTGTTGATGTAGAAGATTATGATTAGTACAATATAACTTTCATTGGATCACCACTAACCTTATTTTTAGTATATATCAATCACAACCTTAATAAAATATATATATATATAGAGAGAGTTTTAATCTATGGCGTCTACTTCTGATGATTGAACTATTTATCATCATATCAAGACACCAATTGATTTTTGGTGTAAGCGAGGATTGAACCCTAAATCTCTTATTCAACAATTGTTAAAAAATATTGTAGCTTAAGATTTATCGAAAATGAAAACATTAATACTTGTTATATTCTTTTTCAACAAAAAAAAAATCATGATTATGTAGTTTATTTGGTTGGTGTATTTTAATAAAAATAAATTAATTTTGTGTTGACAATTTTATTGTTACAAAATTTAAATATGAAATATAATACCCCATTAGTGTTGAGGAGATAACATCTTGGAGAGAACCACTAAATTTTTTTTTTTTTATAGGAAAAAGACAGGAAGCTTTTATTAACATACAAGGACATCACTTAACCTAGATGCTTAAACTTATGAAAACTAACATATTGGGACATCACTTGACCTAAAAGTTTAAACTTATGAGTTTGAGATTAATTATGTTATATTAACCACTATTTCATCATTGTTATTTAATGCGGGACTTCATTCACACATGTATACATAACAATCTTTCTCTCACATGTGAGTCTTTACCTCTTGTGGGTTTCAAGACCTTTTTGTGGGCCTGTGGGCGTAAGCACCCATGACAGGTCATCCTCTCTTGAGTGAGTACGTCTTGGCCTAGGGTGGACCATGGCGAGGGTGTAAGTGGAGTCGCCACCTAGTTTAGGTCTAAGAACCATAAATATAGAGCTTTTCATGAAAGGACTAATCTTTATGTTCGGAATTTAGGTATGGAGATAGGAAGTTGTTAGGCACCCAAACCCACCCGACCCGTGGGTCGGCTTCTACTCATTGTGTTCCAAGTCTTAATCTCATTAAAGAAAAATTTAACATGTTATTTTAACTCACACACACATTAGCATGCATCTAAAGCAAGAAAACATGACATAATCATCCGTAAGCCATTCATCTATCATGGCATTTTAGCATGTATTACTAAGGGAAGAAACATCAAAGGAAGATTCAAGCAAGCATGTCAAGATACTTAGACATCAAAAACAAAGGGATTCAACCAAGCATATCATGTTTATCAATCAAAACAATTAAATGCATGTTTATATGATTATGTATGACTTACCCTACTTACCTCATTGCATCACTACACCTATGCATCAATGCATGGTCATGGCATATGCATGTTCATGGTATTCAAACAAAACAAAACCCTAATAATCATCAAAGGAATAGAGTAAACAAAACAAAACAAAGGAAAAGAAACTTAAAGATAGATAAAGTAGGTTAAACAAAGACTAAAACACGTAAAGAGAAACAAGGGAAAAACAAACAGAAAAGAATTTAAAGTTTCTGGGCACGACTGTGCGTGCGCATACATAGGGCATGCGTGTGTAGCCCAACAGTATGCGTACGCACATCACAAGTATGCATACATATGCACACAACTTGCGCACGCATACACGTAGTCCTACTAGCTCCCTATTGTTTATAGGAATTTCCTTCACCACCACTTCATCCATGGACCTCTCATATGCCATCTATGTGAAACACATCGATGGGCCTCTCGTATGCTATCCATGAGAACCACTCAACAATCCTAAAAGCTTTGGTTTTCAACAAACTTCAATATTCCTAATAGTAGTAGATTCCCCTATAGCACAATTCTTCGTGATTAAGAAGTTGTTTGATTATCCACTAGGTGATCCAATGTTACCCCCAAAAAAAAAACACATTTAAATTCATAGCCAACATTACTTTTTTCTATGATAAATTTATAAATTATTTAATTTCTATGTTAGTATTGAGAATCGGATAAACTACAAAGATGCAAGATAACAAAAAGAGAAAGGGGTAAATGCTCATATTTATATATATTTATTTAGGAGAGAGAATTTTATGAATGAATTTGCACTCTCTCTATTTGATTGAATATGATACAACTAGTTTTTATCTATTAAGAATTGGGACAAAATTAATAGAAAAATGAATGTGAAATAGATTTGGTATGTTGTAGGCTTGATGTTGTGTATGTACTTCAATTATATTGTTTTCACACAGGTATTTTCTCTTTTTCATTAATAGCATCTAACGTTATTTATAATATCTAACTAGACTTACACCCCTGTAATCCGATACAATGTACTAGCAATGCTATTTCAGGTATGGTCCAACAATGACTGAGGATTGAAAATATATATATATATATATATGTGTGTGTGTGTGTGTGGGGGGGAGTAAAAGCCTAACATGACGTATTGGGCCTAGGACCCTATCTGAATATTACTGTGTCCGGAAAAAAGAAAGTGGTTAGGAAGAAGTCTAGGTGGAAGATATATACCTGGAAACGAACGAGAAGTATAGTCCGAAGAGAGCCCAAGTGGTCCGAAGAGGTCATTCTCCTCGGATACCAAGGGGACTTGATCAAGCAAATATATGGAAGGTCCGAGTGATCTTTCTAACAACTTCAACAGTAAGGACAAGCTTTGGGCGTGCCTGGAAGTGATAAGAACGGAGAAATATCTAAAAGGAAAAGCTGCTACCACCGCATTTAATGCATTGCAGCAACTTTCTTGGCCGCATTTATGTGGAGAAGACCCCTGAACAGTGTAATCTCAGCTACCACCACTCACGAAAAATCAAAGCAGATATCTGATGTGATATATATTCAAGTGAATGCTTAGATGAAAAACAGGTGTACGGTGAAGATGAGGAAGAAGAAGAATATATAAATGTAATAGGCCTCTAAAGAATGAGAAAAAGGGGAAAATTTGGGGAGAAACTCTAAGAATTGTATTCACCTTTCAATCAATAACAAGCCTCTTCGGATTTGAGTTTATTTAGCTTTCAAGTGTGTTTTTACGTCAGTTCATCCTAGTACATCAGAGTTAACCGTTGCTAAATTCATAACCAGCCCAACTCTTTCACCCACTCTCTACAAATTCATTGTTCTGGGTTTGTTGGGCTCACAATCCAAACCTTTTGGGCTTAGGCTACAAAATTTGGACCCTACAATATATATATATATATCTGTATGTGTATATTTTTACATTTTTTATAAAATATTTTTAAATTTTCTTATGAATTTAATTATTTTATTTTAATTTTTTTTCAATTTTTTATTATTAATTTTATGAATTTTAAGAGTAATAAAATTTAAAAACAAAAAACAAAACAAAACAAAAATACATTATTTTAGGTGCTTAATGGTGATCATCTTAAAACATTGAATAATGTTAAAAGTTTAAGGACTAAATTGAACAAAATTTAAGTTACAAAACTTAATTGAATTTTGGGCAAAGTTGGAGGGTGTAATTTTAATATAGCCCACAACAAATCTAATGTATATGTATATCCATATGTTTATATTTACGTTTATGTAGTTTTTTTTTGTTAAATATTGTAATTAAAAGAAATGGTTCTTAATTTTCTAAATTATAACACTTTAGAATTTTTAAAATGGTATATGAAAGTAAACATGGTTTGTTATAATTAATTAAGCATCTTATGAAAAATATATAAATACAAAAAATTTAAAGGGCAATGTTTGTTGTAACCTTCTTCTCAAAAAAAAAAAAAAAATGGTTGTACTTTTAAGGTTACAACTTCTCTCAATATCTTTTTATTTTATGTGAGTTTAAATATCTACCATTCGATTACATTTTCTTCTTATATTCTCTATACTTGCGAAATTTTCAGAAATTTAAAGATCAACAGCTATGTCAACAATTCAATATTTAAAATTTAAGTTTTTGTAGTTTAAATTTATGCATAAAAAAATAAGTTTATAAACTAAATAGTAAATAACATCTGATTGACATGAAATTTGACATGTCTGTTAATAAACATATAGAAAATGCAATTCAACGGTTAAATTTTTAAAATATATAACCATGTTAATTTTTTAGTAGGAGTTATAATCTTAGACTACTACCAAGTTTGTAACCAAAATTTGTCCAAATATAAATAAAAATAAATAAAAAGTAAATTCTTGAATTAATTTTTTATATTTTCAAATTGCAAAAGTAATTAGCTTAGTTTAAATGTCCAAGAAAACACATAGAGTTTTTTAGTTAAGATCCTTTAGATTTCTTAAGATAACTTTGTCATGCAGTTCATACAATGATACAATCCTATTCTTATCTATCTATTTTGAAATGAGTGGAATGAATATAATCATAATACCAATAAGTTGATAGTCAACTTTATGTATCATTCACGATGTGGTAAATTTCAATTCACTAAATTCAAAATGGATGGCTCAGTCATGAGCTCAATAAGGGCCGAGCTTTGAGGGTTGAGCTCTAGTGTCAATGATAGTTTGGCCGTTTGCCCGTGCATTTTTCTCATAATGTACACTCTTGATTTTGAACTTGCTAAACTTACCTTAAACCTTTTGAACTTCTCCATGTATTACTTCAATCATTCAGTCCTCCTTAGCCTCATAGCTCACTTGTTCTTGCCCTTTGGCCAACTACTAGTCATTATTGATAACGACCCGGTTAATCCCTACTACCTTCATGAGTTCTAGTCCAAATGTTAAGGCTTCCTATTTAGTCTCGTTGCTGGTAGTTGGGAACTCCAAACGTATTGCTTAATTCGGTTTTGCCCCTCTAAGGGAAGTCAGCACCAACTATGATATGCCTACAAAGTAAAGACCAATATTAGGTCATTGATGTATACATCAATGACCTAATATTGGTCTTCACTTTGTTCTCTGTATTGGGAGTCTTTTGTACACTCTTGCTTTGTGTCCTCATGAAGTGTGAATTCTACCACAAAGTTTGCTATGGCCTACATAATGTCAAAAGTCACTCAATTCAACAGACCACTGAATGAGTCCTCTAGTCTACATTCGGTCTGTGTAGGGATTTATTGAGGGGATAGAAAATCAATACAACAATGGTATGAGCTTAAAAGTAGTACCTGCATTTTCTTGTGATTTTCACTAATGAAAAGTACTGAATTTCTCGAAATGCACGTTTGCACTCCCCATGCATTCAAATACATTTCTAAGCACTTTGAAAAATGGGAAATATTTTTCAGTTGCTCAAAATGCGATCTTGTTCAAATTTACTACTCATGCTATAAGGTTTTATGTTTTGATTAATTGCTAATTGCCTGATTCAAGTTCACCCCCCAAAAGAGAGCCAATGACTAAAAAGCAAACTCATCTATTCAGGGAGTAAACACCACCAAATCAAGAAACTTTCAGCATGTTATAAAATAATCAAAATTAAAAATTAAAAAAAAAAAAAAAAAAAAAAACCGCATGACGTACTGCAATTGTTAGAGCATAGGGCATAAAATAGAATAAAAGACAAATGAGATGATTTATATTGGGTTTTGTTACTTATATAAATATTATCTAGAACTGGAAACACTTATAATATCCAACATTCCTATCAACCATACACGTTCAGTTTAAATGTCAAACAGAAAACACCACATGACTACATAAGGAGCTCCCCAATCATTGTCAAGAACGTGTTACTTACTGGTTGTATACCCCAAAGTAAAGCTGCATTCTCTACCAGCCTGGCTACATGCATTATATATATATTTTTAAAAAGAACATTGGCATATGCATAGTGGACCATTGACCCATAAGTTTCTACAGCTGCGGGGCCAGTGATGTAACAATTAATTAATCAAACATAAAACCCAATGAAATAAGCAAGTAGCAAATAATCAAAACATAAAACCCAATGCACTCTCAATTAATCAATCAAACACAAAACCCAAATGAAGCTGCAGTAGTCATGACCTAATATTACTTATCCATATGTCAGACTATTCCCATCAATTTGTGCAATTTTTTTTTATTTTAGCATAATAAACTTTATTTATTTATTATTTTTACATACTCATTTTTTAAAACACCTTAAATTAAATTATTTATTTTACACATTCCATTAAAATATCAATTTTTTTTTTGAATTTTTGAATTATTTATTTTTCTTCACACACACCTACTACTATCTATTTTCTTCATTCATCATCAAGATACGTAAAAATGAATAATATCAATATAAATTTACACAATTACTATAATAATCACGTATTTTTATATAATTTTGCATAGCCTATGAATGAATTTTAAACTTAATTGGCTAAAATGTTATATATATATATATATATATATTACAAGCACAGTGATCCTCTTTTTATTTACAAGGTATATTATTACCTATTATGTATTTTCATGCATACTTTATGCTTACAAAGAAAAACATTATTTCATACACAATTTTTTTTTTCTTTGAGGAAATATTTCATGCACAATTTAAATATTCGAAATATTCTCTATAAGACAATAGAGGGCTAGTTGTGTAAGTCTGCAGTAAAGCCGTCGGGATTCGGCAATTCGTAAAGTTCAGCTTTGAATTTGATTCATTCAATTCAATGCTCGCCAAACTTGGAATTGACTTGTAATTTGCAGCCAATAAGCAGGATTACTTAGGCAGAATTAAAGAGAAATTGACATTGCCGTCACACTCAAAAAATTAGTTTCAAGTGTCAAATCAAAGCATAAAAGACAAAACCCAATGCATTTTCAATTTTCTTTTCTTTTCCTTTCCCTTTTTCTGAGCAAGTAAGGTGCCGACTCTATCGTTCTAATTATCCTAGGGGGACCGTCTCTAATAAGGTTATTCCAAAAGAGCTAACCCAGCTGCTGGAGATGGAATAGATAGTACGTAGTGGGCCCCCAGAAATTTCAAATGGAAGCCCAGGTTGTTAAAGTATGGACTATGGATTTAAGAGTTAGGCAAGTCAAGAAACATTCCAAAAATCTCACCCAATAAAAGAAAAGATCCTATGCTTTATTTGAGAAACAATATGGGAAATTTCCCAATTAATGTGTAAGAGGGGAGAGGATGGCTAAACAATGACATGACATGTACCCAAAACAAAAAATTTGTGAATTACCTTTAAAGGTGACCTAACAAATAAGTCAAGTATCATAAAGCTCAAGTAATATCTTTTTGTGTTTTTAACACATACTATCAAAGTTCGAATCCCTCCATCTCATTATAATTATCCATTAAAAAAAAGGACATATTTAAGGCCTACCATATTCAGGGAAAAAAAAAGGCCTCCCAATTATTCTCTTGAATAGAGAAAATTAAAAGATTTGGCTAAGAGGATAACCAGAAACAAAGCCCCAATGTAATTAGTGCAAGGAGCTTATTGAAGTTTGTAAAAGTAGGTTTTACCGAAAAATAAATAAATAAATAAATAAAATTAAAGAGATTTGAATTTTTTTTTTTTTTTTAATAATCGTGCTAATAAAAAATAAAATAAAAAACTTGTTGTGAACAATTAGAAGGGTTTTTCTTTGTATAAAAAAAATAATAAAAAAAGAAGAAGAGTTTTTCTTTAAAAAAAATTTTTAAAAAGCTATATGTAATTTTAAAAACCTATGGGAAAGTGAAATAAAAAGGAAATTAATTCCCCCCTCCAAGCTCGTTCAAAGTACAAGCCTAAAGGAAAGGGAATGTCTCTAAAGTATAATTTACTCCATTAAAAAAAATTTCCCAACAAGCAACGCAAGAAAGACGTATAAAGTAGGGAAGACAAATGCATAGGTTTTAATACAAAAGTATTGATTATTCATTATTACAAACACCTTAATGCAAAAGAAAAAAAAAAAAAGCAGTCCCCACTTAATTGGGCTTTCATTTATTCAAACTTGAAAATGCTAGTGAGCTATATAGCCTCCATAACTCACTCCCTAGGACTAACAGTGAGACAATTACTTGCCAAATGACCAAGCTGGCCACAGAAATGGCACCAAGCAACGCCAATCCATGTTTTCTGTCCAAAACCTGGCCATGCAGCAGCAATGTCATTCTTTCTACCAAGGAAGCAGTACTTTGCTATATGACCCATCTCGCCGCACCTATAGCATGGCCCAAAACAAGGACGAGTTTCAGCATTGCTACCAGTACTACTCCCGCTGCCACTGCCAGTTGCAATATTAATGGCTCTTCTCCTACTGTCTTGAAGCAAAGTTCCACCAGGACCAGTCACGTTGATTGCTTTCAGTCTTTTTTCACGCCAATGCCTGCCCACAACATCGAATTCGACCATTGTGCCAGCCCTTATACGTATGTAGCCATCAGACTTCAGAGAAGAGTAGTGCACAAATATGTCTTCACCACCACTGATTGGCCTTATGAAACCATAGCTCCTTTCATTGCTAAACCATTTTATAGTTCCACTCCATCTTCTGTATGGTTGTGGCATTACTGGACCAACTGAAGGGAGACCTAACCACCAAAGAGAGTGTTCATAAAAAAAATCTAACACACACATTCAGAGAAAAATCTATGTGCCGCATCTAAAGAAATTATGTTCATCCAGAATATTAAGCTGATAGGCAAGAGACTCAGAAAGTAGTGAAGCATGGCAAAATAATAATAATAATAACAACAAATGCATGAATATTGAAATTAGGCTATATAGCATATAGGTAAGCTCATAGAATGATTAACTAGAAAATAATATATACTTCAAATTCTACCATTGGAATAAATTGACATTAAGCAATGCACTTGTTTGGTTTACTCACTTTCGACGCTGGTGAAGCCTAGGCTTGGTTCGCAAATCCTGTTTAGCTGTAACAAACAAGTGAAATGAAGGTGCATTATTGAAAAACAATTAGAAATTCAAAAGTTTTATGTTCAATATAATAATGAAAACATCTAGTGTGTGTTTTTATATAAAATTACATAAATTCATCTTATAGATAAATTGAGGTTTGAGTGATATTAGAGATATTATAAATTTCACTACATATCATTTACAAACTGATATGTTACTAATTATAAAAAAAATAAAATAAAAAACAGGTAATTCTAGCATTCATTTATTATAATTTAAAGTTTACTAATAAGATCCATTGTTATATCAACATGTAAAGATTATATAGTAAAATGTGTAGTATTTTAGCATTTTCCTATGAGTTTCTATCTACTTTGTGGCCTATTTATCCCTTTGGACTCCACATTAGTTGTCATTTATTACTTCCATTCTTTCAAGCTCAAGGGACACACACACACATATATATATATAATAAGGGCGGAACTAAAATTTCATGATTGAAGGGGCCAACTAAAAATAAATATAAAAAGTAAGAAGGGGAATTTGGAAGAGCATTCATATATATTTTTTCGGTTGAAAATTTTAACAAAGTATGTAGGTGAATATTGAATTTTTGAGAATTTGAAGGGCCATGGCCCCCAAGCCACTATGTAGTTTCATCTCTACATCCATGTAGAGTCATAAGAAAAGACTTTTTGTTTGATGCCAATAAGTAAACAATGGAGAATCAACATTAAATTCAACAAAATCCAAGTGAAGCAAGTGGCTAGTAAAATTTAACAAACCAAGCCCTAGGAGCTTATTTGAGATCATAGATCAACTTGTGGAGACGACAAACATAACCTAAAAATTCCGAATGAACATAACTAAGGGTTGAAACATATACACCTCACCTCACTAGAGATCATAGATCAACTTGTGCTTCGTTTTTTGCCATGAAACCATCACTGTACATGCTTCAATTTATAGACGCACTTGCATCACACAACATTTTTATCTGTTGGTGGTGAGACAAGGGACCAAGTGCCTTGTCGTTGGAGACCAAATAATTAATTTATCATCCTTTACTAAACACCATTGTGAAAACTGAGAAATGTTTTTATAAATAGGTGGTTTAGTAATTGTATGGTCAATATAAGCTTTTTAGCACAAGTTAGGCTTAGAAACGCCACTTACGGATAGTGTTTGTTGGGGTGTTTATTAGTGGAAGAGGTAAGATAGGTGGAGGTAGTGGTGGTGGAATAGATTCTAGTGAAGAAAGAGCTGTTAGTGCTGGTACTTGAGACGAGAAGGCAGCTGGTTTTTGGGATAAGATAGCAGCTGCTGTTTGGGATGAGGTAGTAGCTGGTGAAAGAGAGCTACTGATAGGTGAATTAAGGTCAGGTGCATATGAAGGTGGGTTAGGAATAGAAGGAGGTGCAAGAATAGATGGTATAGGACAAGAATGAAGATACGTAAGTGATGATAACCAAGAAGAGTAATCAATGGAGGAAGATGAGTCATGAGAATGTGTTGAAGAAGAAGAAAGAGTGTGAGTTGTAGAAAAGGAAAAGACAAGACTCTTCGAACAAACATGTCTCAAAATATATGTAAACTTGATTTGTTGTTTTATCAAAAAAATTTAGCATTCTGAAACTGAAAAATAGCCCAAGAAAATGAATTATGTTGTAGTTTATGCTTATTATAAGGACGTAGGAAAGGATAGAAAGTACATCCAAAAGTCATAAGTTGAGAAAGACCTGGTTTGGCTTGAAACATATTTTCTCATGGAGATATGAAATTATGCACTAAAGAGGGAGGTCAATTAATCAAGAAAACAAATGTGGATACTGAGGGTAGCAACTTGGTATGAGATATCATCGTTAAGGCTGCTCGACTCTTAATTATATGTCTATGTTTTCTTTCCACGACCTTTTTTTGTGTGGAGTATGTGAATATGAAAGCTCATGAAGAATATTATTTAAAGAGTAGAATCGTTGAAACTCATTTTTTAGTATATTTTCCACCACAATCTATGTGAAGGACTTGCATTTTGGTGGAAAGCCAGTTTTTATTTTTTATTTTTTTATATAGTAATTTCGAAGTGCATAAATGTAGTCAGGATATTATATTTGTGTTTTATCAAGAAAACCCAAGCAAAAGTAAAATTATCCACAAACTGTAAATAATATTTGAATCCATTATATGAGGTGGGACAGGAGTCATCATAATGCAAGTTTATGCATCTTGTCACTGAGGCAAAGGCAATGCTTACAGTGTAAGAAAGAACTTTGAGACAGGAGTCATCAGTATGCAAGTTTATGCATCTTGTCACTGAGGCGCAATGCTTACAGGGTAAGAACGAACTTTGTGATTTATTTTGTAAGACCTAGAGGATTCACAAGTTCTAGTGATGAAACCACTCTACGTATCTTTGTGAATTGGTGCCTCCAGAGAATATAGCTTTTATAGTACAATGTTACCAACATAGAATGGACATGTTAGAAAGAAGCTACAGTGGGGCTTGTGAAGAAAGATTGTTAGGTATATTTGGGCAAGATGTGGTGTTCGAAGAAGAAGAAAGCTTGGATCTGAATAGAAAATATATAGAACAAGAAATACAAAGAAGAAAGAAAGGGAAAAGCATGTTGCACACACTGTCTGTAAAACACAACCAATTATTACCGAAAATGTGATTTTAAGTCATGATTTCAAATTTTAAAAAGTCAATGAGCAGTGTGTGTAACATACATGGCCTAGAAAAACATGATCTGTATTCTATTCTCTATTCTCTCCACTAGCTTCGTCAACCTCGAGTATTTATTTACAAAAACAGTCCATGTTAATTCTCTTCTATCTCTCTCTTTCTCTCTCATATTTTTTAATATATGAAGTCAAGGATATCTTTACTAGTAAGTAATATACGAAATTCTAACAACATATGCAAGAAAGCTGACCTTTGTAAAAGCAGTTGCGAGATCATCAACTTTGTATGAACACTCACCTTTACCCTACAAACATGAAGAAAAAGGCAAAAAAAATGTTCAATTCTCAACCACACATATAATACCAGCATTCTTAGATACTTTGTATTTCAATGATATTGTAGGTGTGGAAAGATGAAAAAAGTTAAATAAAAAACTTCTATACATTCACTACGAAAGTAAAGGCTGCAGATTTTTATTGTATACTTCAGGAGTATGCTTCCTCCCTCTCACATAGAGATGAGTCCCATAATGAGTGGAACTCACCCCTCTGTGTAAGGAAAGAAGTATATTCTCGAATAGCATAATAATTTTCTTGAGACTGTAAATGTAAAAGTCAAATCAATAATATTTACACCAACCAAACAATGTCCATACCGTTATTCATACTATTTCCGCGTAACAATAATACAATATTTTTTTGTAAAAATAATAATATAAGATGGGTACATGTCATGTCACATCTAGATATTTCATAGACTAGCTTTATTTTGGACTTAATCATCCCTTGCTCTATATAATTTATCATCACACTAGAATATATAATAAACATTAAACAACAGTTCGGCTAAAAAAAAAAAAAACAATTAACAGAAATTATTCAAGCTAATATAAGTTTGCATGCATATCAGAAGATGAAGATCTAACCTTGTGTTTTTCAGATGATGGGAATGTCTCATATTGAGACCCCTCAAATGGAGCATCATCCATTTCATCCTCTGAGTCTTTCAGTTCGCCCTCTATTACACTCTTTCCAAAAAACTCATACTGTATTGCATCAAATGATAAATCTTCTGCTGCTTCTGCATAACAACAGTTGAAAACATGTCAAAAATTCAGAATATAGTGTTAAGTTGAACCATACACAACATATCAACTTCCCATTCACTATGTTGTCATAAGTACGTATATATACTAAATTTTAGCATATTCCGGCCACCCTTTATTCTCCACTCCTCTTCCTCTTTCCTCCATTCCAAACTTACTAAAACCCTCGGTATTGTTCTAGATTATTCATATTCCATGTTAATCTGACTAAATTGAGTAAGTAAAAAGCAGACTCTACACCTATCGGTGATCTAATTAAGCGGGGGATTAGGACTTATAATCATCACAAGAAGCAAAAATATAAAAGATGTTATCGCGGTAGCTAGTGTTTACAGTAAAAAGTAGATCTATGTATATAATTATAATTATAATTTGAAAGTCGAAGCTAACTTGAGTCATCCTCATGACCAGCATCCGAAGCAGATGAACCACCAATATTTCCAGCTCTGAAGTCTTCCATATTAGGAAAGGAAGTTGGAGAAATAACTAGAGGAAATCGTCGAGATTGAAACTTAGAGGGTTCCCTTAAGAAAGAAATCTGGAGCACTGTTTAGGAATGGAAGAATTGCAAGAAAAGAATCTAAGAGTTCATATAGGGAGAGCTTTTGAAGCAGCTGACAGTTAGTCAAAGAGTAATGAAATTGTATTTGCCATTTTGGTAAGAAAATCTGTATTCCATTATTACATTTTATCATCCAGCAGCTTCATATGCATGCATATGTTGTAGCCTTTTACGGCCACGTGTTCATATATAAAACGATGAAAAATGAAAAATCTAATAGAGATTCAAGTTATTGTTGTGGAAACAACTAGTTCTTTCAGTGTATTGCTTGAATTCATTAATGGCCTTCTTATCCATGAATAATCAACGGTTATTTTGCCTTTAAGAAAAAGAGATTTGGCTTATCTTTTTTACGTAGGACACAATCACTAGGCAACCTATGATACTCCAAATTGGATTGTTTGAGTGTATGTTATGTGAGTGTATAATGAGTCTTACTATGAGTGTTAATTAGTTAGATCTTAGGTTTATAAGTGGTTGCGAAATATCCCCAAGTCAACTTGCTAGTACGCACATGTGTGTCTAGTAATTTTCTAGAGAATTTACAAAAATTTGATTGTTCATTTAATATTAAAAAAAATTAATATAATTGTCATATTATTAATTCAAAAATCTCTATAATTGTTAGGTTATTAATTCTTTAGTTTTGACTCTGAAATAAACAAAAAGGTGAGTGCAGCATTCCCAATAAGCGTTTTGGCTTTGTAACAAACAAAAAGGTGAGTGCAGCATTCTCGAGGAGCTATTAGTGATATTTTGGAGGAAGGTGCAGCATTTCCGAGAATCTTTTGGAGGAAGGTGCGGCATTTTCGGGGGGTTGTTGATGATATTTAATTTGGAGAGATGGGGGATGATGCTAAGTTTGCAAGGCCATTATGAGCTGGGCCATCAAAATTATTTTATGAGACAGTCTCATAAGACTTCTCTCTCACAATATGTGAGAACCAAATGTGATACTTCTTCAAGGCCACACACATGTTACAATGGCAAGTATAATGAAAAACAAAGTTGTAAAGTGAAGCAAATCTAAAACAATTGCTTCAAATTTGGATTAATTTTTTGCAACATCCCACCTAATACTTCTTTTTTTCCTTAAAACTAGCTAAACAAAGTTGATGTTAAAAAAAAAAAAAATTATTTTCCTTCCAAATAAGATGTTTATTAATGTTTACCATTATTTTTTTTTCATTTGAAAAAAAAAAATTCTCCATAATCATCAAATTATTAGATCTTTAGTTTTGACTCCAAAACAAATAAAAAGGTACATGCAGCACTCACAAGAAGTTGTTAGTAATATTTTGGAGGAAGGTGAGGATGATGCTAAGTTTGCATGGCCGTTATGGGTTGGGCCACTGAAAATTATCTTATGAGATGGTCTCAAAAGGCCTCTCTTCACAATATGTGGGACCCACATGAGGTACCTCTTCCTGAATCACACACGGGTTACAATGACAATTACAATGGAAAGTAAGGTTGTAAGGCACTGGTGGCAGCTCCACATGCAAGCTAGGGTGGCAACTCCACTTGCAAAAAATAATTATATGCTAAACTAACCTTTTATGATCACCTTAATAAAAATATTGGACACCCTGACTTGAGAATTACAAAAATTTGGATTCAATAAAAAAAAAAAAGTAATGCTACATTCACAAAACTTTTCACAATAATTTCACAATAAATCTAATGTGGTAAGCTATTATTGATTCTGATTTGGTTCTAATACTAATATTATTTTTTTATCCCACCAATAATAGCCTTTTGCATAAAATTTATTCTAAAAATATTATGGATGTAGCATTACTCCAAAATTAATTATGCCCCCTAAAACATAATCCTTAATCATTTTTTTTAAAGGCTTAAATAACAATAATAAATATTAACCCAAATAACAACAAACATAAATCAAACAAATACAAGACAAGACAAGACCAAACAAGTGAAAAAATTATTCAACAAAAAGATAAAAATCGCTTATTTTTTAAATTTGTAAATCATTCAACCTATTCAATAATTAAAATAGTTCATAATTTCATTTTTCCTTAAAAAATTATATTAAGAAAAATATTGTGGTTGTGAGTTCTCTTTGATGGTGACAATAGTTATACTTTTTTTTAGCTTTGCAATCGCAACAATTTTGCTCTCTTTACTCCTTGGTGACTCGACTCACAGTTGTAGCAAATACTCTCTCTCTCTCTCTCTCTCTCTCTCTCTCTCTCTCTCTCTCTCTCTCTCTCTCTCTCTCTCTCTCTCTTAATTTATTACTCTCATCTCAGCATTATCAATTCCCACTTTATCTATTGTCAAACCTTTTTTCTTTTCCTTTTTCTTTTTCTTTTTGTTAGTAGAAAGAAATTGTAATACTTTGTGTATTTATGTGTTTTTTTTGTGACACTGATATATTCAAGTTATTAATTTGTTAGATTTTATATAATTAAAATTTTTTGGTGACCACCCTTAAAAAAATTCGTAAAGCCGCCACTGTTGTAAGTCCAAGCAAATCCAAGAAGATTGCCTCAAATTTGGATTGTCCTCTACAACATTTCACATCTTGCTTCTTTTTTCCTTAAAACTATCAAAAAAAAGTTAATTTTATAACAAAAATATTTATTTTCCATCCAAATAATATGTTATTAATGTTTGCCGTTACTTTTTCATTTTTTTTTAAATCTATAATTGTTAAATTATTAAATCTTTAGTTTTGGCTCTGAAATAGACAAAAAGGTGTGTGTGGAACTCATGAGGAACTGTCAATGATATTTTGGAGGAAGGTGGAGATTACGTTACGTTTGCATAGTCATTATAGGCCGAGACACACACGTGTTACAATGACAATTGCAATTGTAAGGCAAAGTGAATCCATGAAGGTTGCCTTTATTTGGATTGTTCTATGCAGCATCGAACCTCTTACTTCATTTTTCCTTAAAACTAACTAAATAATTCTAATTTTATAACAAAAATTTTATTTTCCATGAAAATAAGATTTTTATTAAAGGTTAGCAATATTTTTGTCACTAAAGAGATCTCTATAATTGTCAAATTATTAATTATTTAGTTTTGGCTTCGATACAAACAAAAAGGTGCGTGTGAAGGCTGGCACTCACAAGGAGCACTCGGTGATATTGTGAAGGTTGGATGACATTAATTTAGCAGAGTCATTATAGGCTAGGCCACGAATGTTTCACAATGAAAATTATAATGGAAAGCAAGTTTGTAAGGGAAGATCGCCTCAATTTGGATTGTTCTGTGCAACATCCCACCTCTTTCTTCTTCTTTCCTTATAACTAACTAAACAAATTCAACTTTATAACAAAAATATTTATTCTCTATCCAAATAAGCTCTTTATTAATGTTTAGCGTTATTTTTGTTATTTAAAAAAATCTCCATAATTGTCAAATTACTACTTCTTTAGTTTTGGCTCCAAATAAATAAATAAAAAGTGTGTGACACTCACGAAGAGTTGTCAATGATATTTTGGAGGATGGTGGGGATGACGTTAAGTTTGCATGGCCGTTACGAGTTGAGTCATGCACGTGTTACAATGACAATTTTAATAGAAAGCAAGGTTGTAAGATGAAGTGAATCCAAGAAGATTGTCTCAATTTGGATTGTTCTCTGCAACTTTGGATCAAGAAGTTGGAATTGCTAGTAATCATAGATCCGCATGTCCAAGTCTAATAGCTTGCTATCGTTCGACCTTAAAAAAACTATATTTAGTAGATAGAGAGAGAGATTTTTGCCAAAAGCTATCAACACATATGTATATGGATATAGTGCATGTGAGTGCAGGACATAGGCATACCACTTATGAGAAAGAACCCCAAGTCAATGAAATAGTCAACCAACCACCACTAAGTAGTTCGCTAGTCATTGAATAATATATATATATATACACACACACAAATGACAAGAACTGTCAAGAATTTTTTTTCATACAATTTTGATCGATCAAAATTTACAGCTCTTTAAATTTATAAGGGTAAACAATAGATACAACTCTTGTGATCTACCCTTAGAACATGAATCTATGTTTATTTTGTGACCTCCCATGTTTTGCATTATAGGGTATTTCCATTAACTTCAATGAAATTTGATGGTGTGGCAAGTTCTAATAAGTAATAACACTCATTTAATTTTTTTTTTTTTTTTGGGGGGGTGGGGGGGGGGGGGGGGGGGGGGGGTGGTGGTGTTGAGGAATAAATCTCTCTTGGGCTAAGCAAATGAATTGTAATTCACAACTAAAAAAGAATGAGTATCTGGGCCCCATGAAAATCGATGATGGGAACAAGCCTCAATGGGTAATAAAAGGCTTATTAACTGGACTGAAGTATGCAAGTAAAAGATTTTAGAAGGAAGTGTATATCCCTAAATTATAGGCAATTAGACACTATTCGCCAATTTAGAACTTAATTCCTACAAACAAAAGGAAATATTACTGAGAGTGCATCATCCCCCTCAAGAATTAAGTTTGTAACACCCATAAGAGTATGAGAAGCCTCAGAAATGACCATGAGCACCACTTTCTTCACCCCAATAGCTTTATCGCCTGGTGGTAGCTTATTAACTTGCACTAATAATTTTTCTCAACTAATCTCTCCCAATGAACTCATCCAATTTGGATGGAGGGAGAGTAGAGTAAAGTTGGCTGGAAATTAGTTCTACTCCATCCAAACTGACCATAAAACAAATCAACTTCATTAAATAGGCAAATCCATTTCACAGCATTAGACTGATTTTTATTTTTGGCTTGATACCAGACTTAGAAGTGCATTCTATAAACGTTGTTTGCATGTCAAGCAAGGTAGTCCATATCAGCAATCAGTCATTTTAGGATTCCAAAAGACTTCCATTTACTGATTTAAGGGCCTTTGAGTTAGAGAAGCACTCCATTTGGTCATGCAAATGGGCTTGAGTGTCCAAATAAGTTTGTTTTGGGACGGAGATGGAGGGATTTGAATACACAAGGTAGTCCATATCAGTTTTGTTTTTCTTTTCTATATAAATAAGTTTGTGCGTGTGTGTGTTTGTTTTTTTTTTTTTAGATTTACATAAATCACCATAAGAAGTAGGAATAAAGGCCGGGCCTTAGTGGGATAGCAAGTGTCTTTTACAAAAAATAAGTTGTAAATGGGTCTTTCTTTGCCTCTGAAATGATTAGTATGCAGTCTGATGTCTCTATTGGATTCAAGTCCAAGAATAAGCCTCTTCAAAAACTATCAGGGTAAGAATATCTCCAAATCACCTCTCTTATACCCCACAAGAGTGGGAGTTTTAAGCACCAGGTACTCTAAGAAGTAGAAAATGCTTGTTTCTGTTATATAATGGTAAAGATGAACACAAATAATAGTTAATCAGGATTTAAAAGCTAATTCAGTTTGAGCACTACAGACAGTTTCGATTTCTTTAATCTCAGCTAATGTCATATGAGTCCTACAAAATTCTTTACAAGCTGATACGAGATTCTGGACAGCTAGGTTTGACCATTCAGTTCTGTTAGTATGGATACTAACCTCTTGTATCAACCAAAAAGGAGCATCCTTACGAAACCTGTGAGCATTTTCCTCAAGCAAATTCAACCATGCCGAATTAGAGAATGCCTGCAACTCAGGCATGGAATGACTAGTTATACAGGCGAGGGCAGCCATATAGTCATCATTCTCTAGCTTCATGCAAAACTTTTCTTTGACAAGGGCAGGTGGTGGAGTCCTATCTGCCTTGGTCAAGTGATTCCAAGTTGTTTCCAGTAACACTCCCTGGCAATTATGCATAGCTCCCACCAATGAATAAAAATAGAACTGAAGATTAAATTAAACTCCAAACAAGGAGATTTTCTTTTCCTAGTATTCTACAAAGGGGAAACACCAAGTGACATGCAGTGCGAGAGACATTTTGGAGATTCTAGTTATGTCAGACCCATTTGGGAGATTCTGGTTGATGATTAAACATCTCATTCTGGAACTCACATCTGTGTGTAAGCATGCATGCATGTGCACAAAAATAAGAACAAAATAAATAGAAAGGCCACGAGAGACACCCAAGTACATATGTAAAACTCCATAAACACTCTTGAATGATATAGGTTTTTTTTTTTTTGAAAAACATATAGATAAAATATTTTAGAGTTAGTATATATATGAAGAGTATATAATCAGAGATCTCTTTTTCCTGGTATGATATCACTAAAAGATTATCTTTCAAAAACACTGAATTCCTTGGGATGTCACTAAGATGAGTATGGATTGTCAATGTTTTAGACAATGGGTGACAAAGCAGGGTGGATGATCTCACGATGCTCAGAGGAGAAAAATTATAAACAAAAACAAACAACCAAACATGCATGTTCGTGCATGGGTGTGCAAGATTTTTTGTAGGGAATATCTTTGATAATAAATTTCCAACATAAACCAAAACCAAAGTTTAGACCCTTGCATTACCATACTATCAGTTTCACTTTTTCTGTTCTTTCAGTGTTGAAGTCCAAAATTATAGTTTCTTTGTTCTTTTCATTTTAATTGGCAGCATATCTAGATATCCCTGAAAGTTTAATTACTCCCTGTTACTTTCATAGCACTTAATGAACATACACTCTGCTTACAATAGAAATTGAACTAAATCTAATATCTTGGACATAGAGGATCAGATTTGGGTTTTTTAAAAATATTATTTGTTTGTTTTTACTATTATATTTATATATGGAAAATGTTCCATTCGCTCCAATGGATAAACACCATAACACAAGTATTATGCCCCATCAAAAACAACAGCAGTAACCATGCCTTACTCTCAAAATTTCAGGGTGGGCTATGGATCCTCAATCAACTACTCAGAGTCAGCCACAGATTATTTCCACCATTATATTCTATCCTAAGCAATAACCTTATGCCATGAAATGAAATAAAGGGAGGAAGGGAAGATACCTTTACAGCTCCAGAAGCATTTAATATCATCCGAAGATGACGTTTTGCATTGAAGTGAAAACCATGGTGCAGCATCCCTCTGTAAATATTCTCAAAATCATCCCACCTTTTTTCTGCAATGCATGCATCCAACATGGTGTTGAATGTGTAGATATCTGGTATCACACGAGCCCTATAATCAGATTTCCTGCTGATATGGTTCCTATCCTCTGACATCACATTGAACAGCATTTTTGCTTCTTCAAACATCCCATGTTCTAGGTAAGCTTTCAACATTATATTACAACTAACAAGATTTGGGGAGCAAAAGTTCTGCATTTCTTTGAAAATGTAAGCTCCATCTTCAATGTTTCCCGAGTCAATACAAGCTTGAATTAAGCCAGTGTAAGTCACTACTAGAGGCTTATTTGCGACCTTACATATTTTCTCCATCTGTCAAAATAATGAACGTGAAAAATGTGATCAAACTCTCAGCTGCAACCATGAATGAATACACAAACACATTCTAGGAAAATAGCTCAGCCAGATGTTAATACTGTAATCATCCATACACTTCTTGTAGATGACTGAATAAAATTATCAGCTTAGTGCACACATGTGACTTTTGTTAATATGTGGAACAGCAAATCCCAAGAAAAGCGTCAAGGGTACTGTAGGAATGTTGTACTGGGTCGGACAAAAAACAAAGGTCCCACATTATATGCCATATTGCATTCCATTTAGTTTGCAGATCAAAGAAGCAGAAAGAAACCTGTATATTTTGACCAGCACACCCACCCCACCCCCCCCCCCCCCAAAAAAAAAAAAAAAAGACTTAAGTGGCTTGATCCAGAGGTAATGCTGCTCATCCACCTTGCATATATTATACTTTATTATGTGATAGGGAAAGCACGCTATGTGAAAATAAACTATAAGTGAAAGTGTATGATATGCTAAAAAAAAAAAAAAAAAGTAGTAAGGAACCACTATGAAAGGTAGACAAGGGAGAACAATAGTTCAAACATTATATAGATTAGCCAATGATTCATCAACACTCAAGATAATGAAATCCTATAATATTAATTAAGATAGCTCACACTCAACTCAACTCAATTCAATTAAACTTAAATACGGCTTAATCCCAATAAATTGAAATTGGCCATGGATTCTCATTAACCAATGGGGGGATTGGTTATATGTAATCTTTCCCCCTCTCATCATATGAATCACGCCCACCTCAATCTCTTTATCCCTGTAGATTATTAATCCAAAATATCGGTTTTCTACTTTTACTAAAATTGCAATCTACATACTCGGTTCTACTCCCACTCAACCTAAGGCCCTCTAGATTCCGAAGTCTCCAAACTTCCAACTTGAAATTAATTCCTACCCTAGTGTCATCAACTAACACGAAATCATCCACAAAAATACATATACAAAGGAATCTCATCCTGAATCGATCTACTAAAATCATCTATAACTAGTGCAAAGAGATAAGGACTCACTATTATTATCATTCCCTATCCTCACCTAATGGTCTATCCTTCCTATGAAAGATGGTGTGGTGTTCGAAGGTCCCATCTAGGGCTCCCTACTTTTCTTCAATTGCTGCGCTAGGGAAAAAAAAAATTTTTATATATATATAAGTAATAAAATATATTAAAAAGAAGAAGGATTTCACCTGAAGTATACATCAGGGACAAAAACAAATCAAGTGCATAAATTACAAAAGTCCATGAAACCATGGACTGAAGAAAAAGAACGAAAGCCTAACACTACAACCCAATCCAGAAGAGTCTTAAGGAAGAAGAGTTTAAGATTTGAAATTGATCTCTCTAAATCCTCAAAATGCCGGTTATTCCTCTCCCGCCAAATGAACCACATCAAACAATGGGACACAGCCATCCAAATAGCAGCATTCCAATGGCTCCCAAACTTTCCTTGCCAACAAGCCACAGCTCCACCACCGTTTTCAACATAATCCAATGAATGTCAAACAAAGTAAACACCATAGACCACAAATCAAAAGCAAGAGGGCAATGGATAAGGAGCTGGTCTACTAATTCCTCATTTCTTTTACACATACAACACCAATCCAAAATCAAAATCTTCCGTTTCCTAAGATTGTCTAGGGAAGATCTTATCTATTGACAATCTCCAGAAGAGAGATATTTTGATCTTGGGTTGGTGCAACATGTGCAAAAAATGGGGGGAGTTCATGGATCACCTACTCCTTCATTGTCCTATAGCTTTGGAGCTATGGACTGTGGCATTCTGTTTATTTGGCCTTCATTGGGCAATGCCAAAAAGAGTCATTGATATGTTTGTAGCTTGGCAGGGGTCCCTCGGCAAGCATAGAACATAGGCTTTTGGAGAATTGTGCCACATTGAATTATGTGGTGTCTCTAGAAAGAATGGAATTCTAGAAGTTTTTAGGGATGTGAATGGAATATCCTTGAAATTAAGGCCTTCTTCCATCGTACTTTGTAGGATTGGAGTGCTACTTTTATTTCTCCTTTGATCATTGTATTTTGACATGACTGTACTTCTCTCTTAGTACACCACTGGTATACTAGGGTTATTCTCTTTCTAATACATTTTACATAACTTATCAAAAACAAAATATAAGGACTTAATGTTAATACTTGATGTATACCTATTTTGACAAGATAGGAAACTCATTCGTGATTTCTCTACTAGTTCACACACTAATTGTCACTCTAACATAAAAATATTCACATTAATCGCCTTGTGATAAGATTAGCTCAAATCTGAGTCAATAATTTTAGGACACTTAGTTCTGTCTTGATTATAACCATTGTAATGTTCTAGTGGTTTACACTATTAAGTAGCATTTTATTATTTATTTAATTGACTATATTTGGTGTGAATTTCATTTTGATTTTATTTCTGAATTTAATGTAATTGATTATATTGTTTTTTTCCTTATTTGTTGTAACCTTTTTTTGGGATAAATAACAAAATTGTATTAATCAAGGATCTAAGTACACCGGGGGTGTACATGGGCTGTACATCAAACTCTTACATTACAAAGATCAAGCATTTCTGAAAAATTAGAACATGGAAAAAGTTATAAAACCGAACTCTAATCCAGCAAGGTGTGGAGAAGGAAAGATTTAATTTTCCGGATGCGGGAAGCGCTACTTTAAGGTCACCGGATAACATTATCAGACATATTGAATTTGATGGAATGATATGGAATTAAGATTTTTCTCTCCAGGTTGGGGGTGATTTCAAGCTATAAAGCCTAGGGTTTTAGGCAGCTCTAGGTGGTGAAACCTAGAGTTGTTAGGTTTTTCCCTTTTTTCATAGTCTTGCAATCTCCATGTTGCATCAACTTGGCATTAAAGAATAAATTGACCTTAATTCAAGAAGCATCATTAGAAACCATCAAAATTTAGCAACCATCACAATCACCACAACCACCACCTTCCACAATAGACTAGCCCTTAAACAGCAACCTACCATATGAATGAGAACCCACCACCACTAAGCCGTTGTGAACCAACCTTCAAAGCACACAATCGGATTACAACAAGTCAAACCGCCACAATAACAAAATCCAAACACTCAAAGCTTCAAAACCTAGCCACCACTGAACCCCAACCAAGCTGCCAGCCCTGAACCAGAACACTGCCAGAATGCCAACTTACCCACTATTGCAATTGACCGGAAACCCCAACCAACACATTGACATCATGACCAAAGACCCTCACCAAGAACCAAACAGGAAGAGAGAAAGAAACGTTAAGCAGACACCCATAACCCAATTCGGGCACCAATCAACTCCATGAGCTTTCAATTATCACTACAAACCAGTGATCCAACTTTCTCAACCCCTGCTCAATACAATTGGAATCTCCCAGCTGGACCATGAGCTCATTGTAGGAGACACTTATTTTCATTTAGCGACACGTTGTGGGAGACACACTTAATTGTCCTGTGGTCTTCGCAAGTTATGCCAAACCTTATACACTGCAGGTTCACAACCTGCGTAAGAGCAGATACTCACCCAGCCTAGTCCAGATCAACAAGCCGATTCTTATTACAATTGTTGAAGCTTATTATTTTAGTGCACAGTGTTATATTAGAAGAACCTACTCCTGATGTTCGTCAAGTGAGATGAACCAATTCTTTGAACAGATAGGTTTATTAGAAGAACAGAAGGCCAGGTTTGCCAAAATCAAGCTCATAGGTAGAGCTAGGGAATACTAGCATGGTAGTAAGAACCTTCTCCTTAGAAGTAACAACGATGCGGATACTAGATTAGCGTTGATTGATTCCATTGGTCTAGATTATGGATTCATTTAGTTTTAATTGATTTGAGGGGTTAAAAGATTTGATTGTTATTTTGTTGTAAGTAGGGAACTTATTTATAGGCCCCAAAGGAAACATTATCGATATGTTGAATTTAAAGAATAAAATGGAATTGAGTTTTCTCTCTATCTTGGTGATGATTCATGCACCCTTAGGTGGCTAAGATATTAGGCAGCTCTAGATGGTGAAGCCAGGGTTTGCAACCCATGCTGCATCAACTTGGTATTAAAGCATAGCTCAATCCAATTTTCATCAAAACCCATACCTAAAACCCGTCTAACCTGAAATCCACTGATGTAGCCACAGAACATAAATTTGTTACTATTTCACCAATTTGCCTATTCAAGATTTATTCTATGGGACCCACATGTAATGTCCAATTGAAGTAAAAATCGTGTAGTTTTAAAGGTCTAGCTATGTGTCTTAGGGTTAAAAGGAAAGTTTTTAATTTGAGTTTTATTTAACAAGTTACAGTCAAAATTGTAAATACTGCAAGTCAGGCTAAGTAAGGGTATTTTGGTAGTTAGTTGAGTAAAGGTCGAGCATTGTTGTGGTGGCAAGTGCCTTCCAACCATTGTAGTATAGTTAAGTGTATACTTTCTAGGAGATCCTAAGTATCTTTAAATTTTTTTTTTTTTTTTATTAAGTCCAACTTAATATTTTCTTAGGTTTTTAGTTTACTAGTTAAACTAGGGATTTCTAATACTACTTCCTTTTTTTGGGGGATAAGTAAGAAAAAAATTTATTAAAAAAGATTACTTTATGTGAAAAGATCACAAAGCAGCCAGGGATTACTAATACTACTATAAAACAAAGTCTTTATATATTATTTGTTCTCAATGTACTAAGAGATAAATGGAATTAAAAATGTATGTTTTGTGCATTGAGGTATGTTGACCTTCAAGGTTATTGTTCACAGATTGTTGGCAGATTCAATCTTAGTTTTTTCTCACTTCTTTTGCAACCCTAAATCAGATATTTTCCCTTATTTACTACAACCCTCGTCATTCTTGAAGCCTAACCCTTCTTTCTAAAAGTTCTAACCCTAACTCCACAAATTTTCTGACCACAAGAACAAATAGACAAATCCCCTGGTTTGTCCTACATTAGTTTTGTAATTGAAAACCAAGCAAAGAAGTGTTAGTTTTGGTTGTAAACTAAATACAGCAATGAAGAGAGAGAGAGCACTAACTACTTCCTAAGTAGCATTATCTTCTTGAATTACCAACTTTTCTAGTCATACAACTCCCAGAGCATTAAGAGAAGTTTTGTCCAAGCTTTTTAGCACTTAATAGCTACATTGTCACTAAAGCAAGATGAAGTGCCAGCCTACCAAAGCTCAAATGCATAAAAGGAACGTCCACATAAAAAATGTAAATGTAAGATAAAGCTTAACAAAAGTACCAGCTTCAATGCTTCTTGGCACCTTCCAGCAGTACAAAGACAGCGAGCCAGGTCATAATAAAGAGCTGCAGAACCTACTATTCCTCGCCTTTCCATGTGTTGAACAGCCAAAAGAGCTTCATCTGTTTTTCCTTCTTTCCAAAGTGTATTCACAACCACTGTTTACAACAGAAGTTATTGTCATAATGTAACCAAACATGATAGCATGAAAAAGAAAAGAAGCTAAGTAAAATACCTTTATATGTTAAAGCATTTGGAATAGAAAATTTCTGCAATTTTCTGAAAAACTCATGAACTAAGTTGTACTTGCCACATGCAAACATCACCTGCTCAAGCAAAAACGCTTCAGGTATAGAATTTTCCAGGTTAACACTAACAATTAAAAGGGATATTCAGCATAAAGCTGCAAAATATCTTCATATATATTATGAATTTATTAAAGAAGAGAATCTACCTCATGTGCTCAGGAAACATACATAAAGTGCTCCTAGAGAACAGCAATAATTGAGAGTTGCAATCCAAAAGAAAGAGAATCAATGGAATCTAAAATAGAATGTATCTCACCAGGGCCCAAAACACGGAAACATTCTAACAATGTTCTTATAAAAGAGGATTTCAGCTAGTTTCATAAACCCAGAATAATATTTTTATTTCTCAAGCAGAAGTGGCAGTTCAGTCACATATTTTATGAACCCAAACTATCGTTTTGTCAAATTATGTTTGAGCTCCCAAATAAGATATCAAATGGAGCACATAACAATATAAGTCAAATAAGATTGTATTGGATGTGAAAATGGTCACTTTCATTGGGATGGAAGGAAAAGCTAGTTCAACAACGTTTATATAGTTTTGGGCCAATAGCAAGCAATTCCACACATTTCTTTTGTATAATAACTAAACACTACAAGAAAAAAATATCCCACATGGCAACTTCAGAAATTGCATGGTGGAAGGCTACATATTCATGCAAATCAGGAAATCAATTGAAAAACCACAATCATCTTAGTATTTTAATAAACAATTTTCACAAGAAAGAAGTAAACTGAGTACCATGCCATTAAAGTGTTAGTTTAATAGTGAAAGAACGGACCACAAGAAAGCAACTAATGGCAGCTATTACCTCCATGACAAGTCCATATGTTGTAGAAGAGGGCTTTTGGCCTTGTTGCTTTAACTGCTGCAAAACCCAGAATGCTCCTTCCCATTTTCCCTGCTGGACACAGGCATTTAGGACCTGTAATGAAGAGACATATAAATCATATAAATGAGATATTTTGGTAAAACTATTTTATAACTAAAGAAATTCGTTTAGGCAATGCTAAGGGATTGATCCATGAGTATGAAGAGAGGACCACCTTAGACTGGAAATTTCAAAAATCAAGGGATCGTTAAACTCAAGAAAAGAGAAAAGATAAATATAGGCAGATTTTATCATCCGTGCAATCAAAAGAACGCAAATATGTTGTCTTAACCTTGACCAAGGATATCCCCACCCCTTCAAAATAAAAGCTTTTCCTCCCTAACATAAGAAGAGCAAATCAAACAATACCAAAAGTCTTTTCAAATAAAGCTCTTTATCGCAAAACTCTACTTAATCTCTACTTCCTACGACAATACCAAAAGATGTTAAGAGTACCAAAATCCAAATTCATAAAACCAACCGTCAAAACCCTAGTGCCTATGACAAGCTACATGTACTAGCTTGAGATGTAACTAAACCATACATTAAAAATTACAAAAATAATAATAACAAATAAAAAAAGCCCTGCCTTTATTACAAAACCTAAAATCACTTGGTTTGAAGCTGTTTCTAGTTTGAAGGTTAATCTAGGCAAGTCAAAGTTGGAACAAAGACAAACAGGATGGAAGTGATTGTATCTCTTGAAAGGGGGTAGAGATACTTTAATAAAAAACACTTTTTCAAATCAACCCACTTACTTCTTGTCTCTGTTTCCTATTCCAGCTGGTGTGACTCATCATATTGAAAAATATGGCGCAATTTTTCATGAAGTGGGTTGGGTAATGAACCCAAACTTCAGCAGAATTTCTTAGGGGAGGTATGGGGGATGAACACAAATTTCATTCAATTAAATGGGCTACTATTTATGCTCCACTTTCTTCTAGTGGTTTGGGGATAAAAATCTGAGACTTTTTAATGAAGATTTGCTTGGGAAGTGGTTGTGGAGATTTGGGTTTGAAAGGGATGCTCTTTGGCGGCAAGTGATAGAGGCAAAGTATGGATGTGTGTGGGGTGGCTGGTGTACTGGTGCAGTATCTGGTCCTTATGGTGTAAGTTTGTGGAAAAATATTAGTCAAGGTTGTCCTTTGTCTCATTTTATTCTGTAAGAAATTGGTGATGGGTTGAGGGTGAAGTTTTGGCAAGACCAATGGTGTGGGGAGACCTCTTGCAATAGTTATCCCAAATTATTTAGAATCTACAAAGAAAAGAACGAAAGTGTGGCTAAGTTTATGAAGTTCACTAATGGTTTCCTTCATTGGGATGTAAGTTTTTTCAGGGTTGTCAATGATTGGAAATTGGAGGCAAGGTCGGTTTGGTCATCATCAAACTAGACATATATGGCTAACTATTCCCCATTGTTTACATTGGCGTCTTTGGTGGGAAAGAAATAGAAGGTACTTTGAAGATAATGAGAGATCTATGTCAGACCTCAAGTTATTTTTCTTTAAAATCTTATTGGATTGGTTGTCAGCATTGCGAAACCAATCATTTTCTTCTCTTCTTGATTTACTTGAATCATGTAATTTTGTACTTGATCTGTTAACCCCTGTACACTAACTCTGTACTAGGGTGTCCCCTTTTTTATATCAATAAATCTTTCTACTTATCAAAATGCATCAGTAGTGAAGCAATGAAGCGATGACATTATTTACTGGGATTGGAACTTTATTAGAATTGTTCAAGATTGGGAGTTGGAGTCAGTATAGCCTTTCTTGGACAATATTTACTCTATTTAAGTGAGAGGCTGAGAAGAGGATAAATTGTGTTGAACCCCTTCTAAACAAAGGAGGTCTGAGTTTAAATCTTATTTCAAAGCTCTAGCCCCACATGGCAGGGTGTGTTTCCCTTGGAGAAGTATTTGGAGGCCTAAGGTTCCATCAAGAGTGGCATTCTTTTTGTGTACTGCAGCTTTGGTGCAGATTTTAACTGTAGACAATATGAGGAAAAGGCATGTTCTTGTGATAAATTGGTGTTGTGTGTAAGAGGAGTGCCGAGATGGTAGATCATTTAGTGTTACATTGCTCTAGTGCTAGAGAGTTGTGGTCTATGGTATTTAGCCTCTTCGGAATTTAGTGGGCAATGCCTAAAGGAGTAACAGAGCTGCTAGCTTGTTGGTAGGTTGGGTTGGGGCAGTATCAGTGCATAGAAATTTGGAAGGCAATTCTTCACCATTTGATGTGGTGTCTTTGGCGGGAGACGAATTCCAAATGTTTTGAGCGCTGCGAATGGAATCTATTGGATCTGAAGTTGATGTTTCTTCAAACTTTATTTGAATGGATGGTTGCATACAGCTGGTTGTCTTTTTCTACTCTCTTAGATCAGATTGATCATTGCACTTTTAGAATTCAATTGTGGGTATAACTTTACTATACTCCCTATAAACTAGGGCTATGCCTCAATATATTATCATTTACTCTATCTATCTAAAAAAAAAACTTGGGCTAAGCCTATGCCTTTATATTATTGATTTAACAAAGTCGATTACATATCCCAAAAAAAAAAATCACTTACACTTTAGAAAGTGTAGAATCAGTGAAAGAAAATTACCATCTGACAATTTCAAGAATTCTGTCATACTTTAGTTGCAGTTCACAGATTTAACAATTTCTAAAATAATTATGATTTTTAATTTCTATCTTCAAAAGTATGTCATGTAACAGGTATAGAAACTATCCAATCATGCAGGTATGCACCAGTGAAGCAAATACAGACCATTATCTTTTGTGGATTGAGCTCAATCAAGTATTACTCACCGCATTGTAAACCATGATATCTGGTTCCAACTCTGGGTCCCACTTCCCAATTACCCCAGTTTTGAACTTCTTCTTGGGAGGAGATCGCATACTATCAATTACATCAAAAAGTTCCTTCAAATACCCCGCTTTTCCAAGAGTGACAGCAATACATTGATAAGCGACTAAATCAGGATATGTAGACACTTGTTGCTGGAGAGAAATTAAACAAAAACAAATAAATAAATTGTATTTTCTCTCAAAGCTTTCTCTTTCCTCTTAGCAAGGTGTATTGCACAAGCAGAAAGCATGCTATATGCAAAAAAATAAACGTATAATACCTGCATTGAATGAAAGACATTGAGTGCCTCCACAGGTCTATTCGCCTTTCCAAGTACATCAAGTGCAGTCGTGTATATAAATCTACAAAATGAAGAGGAAACATAGTCAAAAGACCCTTTCTGTACAACGACCATTATCTTAATTCACTAGAGCCAAATAGTATTTCCAGAACCACTTGCTTGCTAGATTTTTTTTATATATATACAAGTACCACCTGGTTACTTGAAAATGTTAAAAGATCCCAATAGAAAGGTTCCAAGAAAGGTACTTCAAGATATTACAATCCCAGGCACTTTCAACTCACCATTATTCTTAAACAGAAAATTCTTAAAATAGGGAAGTAGTTAATGCAAATGCCTTCCATACAAGTTTGGCCCTGACAAGGTTTGTTAGAAGCTAGCAATAAGTAGCGGTTTTGAGGTTAGAGGTTTCTATCTTTCTTTCTACCCTCCTATTATTTGCTTCCCATGGAGGTTGGTGTGGCAATCGAAGGTTCCTCCAAGGGTGGCTTTCTTTTTATGGTCAGCTTCTTTAGGTAAGATTCTTACAACTGATAACCTTCGCAAACGGCGTATTATTGTTCTTGATTGGTGTTACATGTGTAAGAGGTGTAGGGAGGCGGTAGATCATCTTCTGCTTCATTGCCTTATAGCTTTTGAGCTGTGGTCTTTGGTGTTTTGATTGTTTGGTCTTCATTGGGTTATGCCACAAAAGTTAATTAAATTACTGAGTCTTGGCAAGGTAAATTCGGGAGACACCGCAATATTGATTTTTGGAGACTTGTGTCGCATTGCTAGATGTAGTGTATTTGGAGTGAAAGAAATGCAAGATGCTTTGATGGCTGTGAGCGGTCCTTGTTAGAGATTAAGTCTTTTTTCTTACATACTCTCCTTGTATGGAGTGTGGCTCTATCGCATTTTTCTTGTTTTTTCCTTCTTGTTTTACTTGATTATTGTAATTTTGGTTCTTGATTTTTGCCCCCACAATACATCCCCAATGTACTCGGGTTGGCTATTTTTTTCTTAATAAAATTTTCCATTACCTATAAAAATAAAATAAAATAAAATAAAAAATGCCTTCCATACAAGTATTGTTAACATAGATCACACCACTAATAGAAATAAAATAAATAAAACAAAATTATACTTAAAACACCAATCTATCACAAGAACATATGACAATCTAGTACTTACTAACAATAGTAACAATAATCACGTATATTATTTTGTTTGTTGAGCATTGAAACTTATTGCCTTGCCTTATCAACCTTGTTTGAAATATTTTTGGGGTCTTAATTCTTACATAAGCTCCTTAACTGAATATAACAGGCTCTTATTTTTTTTTATATAGAGTGAACTTCAATATACTTACCAATTAGGGGTTTTTATTTTGATATTCCTTGCAACATAAAAATAAATCCGAGCCAGTACAACTATATAGATAAAAAGATAAAGATACTGGCACAAAATAACAATATGAGAAACATTCTTGCATGAGTACATGAGTAAATGCACTTCAGAAAATCATTTAAGGGCTGTTTGGCATTACAATCAAGAAGTATTGTAATAACCTTTTCCTTAAAAGTTCACCAAAAAGACCAAAAGAAAAAGATATATGTACTAGACATATATGTATGTATGTAAATACACATACATACATACATTACACTTTTCTACCCTAAACTATTACCCCAATTACACCTAACTCCCTGAACTATCTAAGTACATGCTTGACCCCACAAAGTTATAAATTTGTTTCAATTTCCGCCCTGCAGTCTATTTTTGTGTTATGTCTGATGGATTTTAACATTGAAAGACCTATTTACCCCTCTATCCAAAACAAACAACTAGGGGGTAAATTGGTATTTCAATGCTGAATTTTGTTAGAGTTAACATTAAAACAGACAGCAGAGAATTAAGTGTAACGTATTTTTTAAATTGGGGGGTTGATCGTGTGTTTCAATAGTTCAAGGGTTAGGTATAATCGAGATGATAGTTTAGGGTGGAAAAGTATAATTTGCCCATCTATATGGGCAAACATATTATGTATGTATATGGATAAACTATTTTGAAATATGTATTGTTTGATCAACAACTTTAGACTACTCTAAAGTCGTTGATCAAACAATACATGCTTCAACCAATTGGATAAACTGTTTTGATCAAACAATACATATTTCCTCAAAATAGATTCCTCAGATTTTCCTCAAAAATTGGATAAACTGTTTTGAAATATGTATGGATAAACTATTTTGAAATATGTATTGTTTGAAATATTGATAAACTACTTTGAAATTATAACTACTCAAACAAGCCAAAAATTGGTTGAAGCAAGTTCAAAACAGATTTTCCTCATAAATATGTAAGGACCTCCATCAGGACCTTTATTTTATTGGTACCTCTATACTTTTATAAGTAATAAAGATTTTTATTAATAAAAGGGAATCTCTACAGGAATGGCTTTCAAAAGATGGCACCTATCCCCAAAAAAAAAAAAAAAAAAAATGAAAAGAAAAGAGAGAAGTAGCTTCCTAAAGATGATTGCTGAAGATTCAAGTTTTGATTGGTAACTCCATGAGGACCATTACCACCAAAGCCACTACCACCTTCGCCATCAATATTGCAACTTCTATGCAACAGTAACATCATCAACCAGGGCTAGTGTTAGTAAATCCTAACACCACGACAACAATTACCATGGCCTGCTCTGATGCAGTTGACAGAACGACAAAAAGTGCAACTAACTACACAAGATCATCAATCCCACCCTGATCAGATCCATTTTAATCCATTCTACCAACTCTAAACCCATTAGAACATACTCTGTAATCAAACGCGTCATCCAAATACGTAGTTCAAAACTTTGTATTAATGTCCTGTGATGCATTGAATACAAGGCTTGACTCTTTTCTCTAAGAGAGCTAGAGCTAAATCATCCAATTGTAACAGTTTCTCTAGAAATTCTGTCATGACATTTATGTACAACCTGTAAAATGATTTGAAACAATGTAGTTCTTTTTTTAATATAAGTAATTTGAAACAATATAGTTTGATTGTTTAAAGGAAGTTTTGCGCTCAATGTAATTGTGGTGCCATTTCAAAACACATGTAACCTTCAACAAAATTCATTACTCAAATGCTTAATATTCATAATACTAATTACAGAAAAGAAGAGTCTCAAAAAAAATTACAGAAAAGAAAAGAAAATGCTCTTTTAAAACATGTTTAATGTTCATCAGAGAGACAAAAAAAAAGGGAAAAAGATACCTGGGCCTGTGGGATTTGAAGCGCTCACGCATCTGAAGCCACTCAATGACTTGTAGCACCCGCCTCCAATTTCCTAGTTTTCCCAATAACTGGATAACCCTCAATATAGAATGATCACAGAATCGGATCCTTGCACTTCGCATTGTCTTTGTAAACATCCATTCAGGCATGCCTACATCTGCACCATTCAACCTGTTAAAATAAACTACTTTAACATTAACCAAATCATGAGAATTAATATTTAAGATAAGTTAGAATTAGATAATGAGATATTTAGATTGGTCATAAAACAAAGAAAGATAAGACTTATCCAAGACATGACAAGCACAGCAGCAAATGTCATCAATATGCATTTGGAGGGGTACAAACTGCAGAGAATACTGTTTAAAAATTACAATTATTTCTTTCTAAAAAATCAAGCTTCATAGCTGTAAATTTTCTCCACACAAGTATTAAATCTTAACAAATACCCAAAAAGTTCATTTTCTTGTTTTATCATTTCAGATTAAGGATCACATTATCAAACAAAATTATATACTAACTCCTCATAACACCTAAATTTTGTTTGCCAAAATTAGTGAGATAATATCAATATCACAAAAGTTCCCATGACCAGTCCACTATAATTAGTATTCATAACTGGTCCTTTAAACATGCCATCATAATATTGTTGACAAAAATTCCAATTCACGACGCAAAGAACTCATAGATAATTTGTAAATCAGTCTAAATATGGAAGCTCATGGATTCACATGATACAAGTGACATTAACCTATCAAGACTTTATAAAGATATACGACCAGTCCACTATAATTAGTATTCATAACTGGTCCTTTAAACATGCCATCATAATATTGTTGACAAAAATTCCAATTCACAACGCAAAGAACTCATAGATAATTTGTAAATCAGTCTAAATATGGACGCTCATGGATTCACATGATACAAGTGACATTAACCTATCAAGACTTTATAAAGATATACATGATGGACCTCATTATCTAACAAAAGACCAAACTATATTCCCATTACAATATTTTGGAGCACGCAGGTCTACATCTAACTAGAGGGAACTAAAACCAAACTGCAAAACATAACAAAAGTTGTTAATATTACGTCTAATTATGAGTTAAACATTACATTGAAAACAAAACAAAATAGAAATAAATTCATCCAAAACTAGGGACACTACGAGGAAAAAAAAGGAGAGCAACAGACTGCTTTGCTAGCTTCTGGATTCTCTCTTCCATCTCCATCCGTGAAACTCGTGGCTTGTCCACAACGTCACTGAATTCATCAAAATTCTTGAAGGCAGCTCTTTCCTCCTCTACGCCATTACCACCAATTCTTTCAGAGAAAGAGTGACCTCTTCTGGTTAGTGTTCCTTTTTCACGCAAAAAATCATTATTAGCAACTTCTTCAACTTGCAAGTACTTCCTCTCTCGTCTGCCATGCGTATCAATTCCAGCACCAATTTTCTCTCCCTTCAAGGTTTTATTGATTGATTTGTCATCCCACTGGCTATTATCAGTCCCCTTCTGTCTCAACATGCTCCAGGAACTTGCATCACTAACAATTTCCCCTTCTAGTTTGATACTATGGCGCTGTCTTTGAACAGGAACTAATGCCTTTGACACTTTTTGCACCCTCCAAGCCTTTGTACTTTTACCCAAGTTGGAGTCCTCCAATTTCTGTTGTATACTACTAGTCTGATGTTGCTTCATTAATTTTCCACTTATATGGCCTTCATTAGTATCAATTTCATCAACAAATTCTTTACTTGCTTTCCCCTTGTAACCAAGCTTACCCCTTCTAACCTGACTTTCCTTGCTCGCGATCCCATAATCCTTCTTAGATAACCCTTCATGTTTTACAACTTTTAACACCTTTTCTTGATCCAAAATACTTTTCTTTTTCTCAAATTCCTTCAATTCTACAGTTCCTTTATCTCCTTCCATTGTTGGTGTCCTAAAAAGACCCTTTTCTGTATCATTGGGCTTCTGTTTTTTCAACTTATTATTATTATTATCAGCTTGCTTCCTTTCCCTACGAACTCTAACAGACTCCATAGCCTTCAAATACTCATTGAAGGACGGCTTAAACTGAAGCTCCTTCTCCAGAATCCCACCACCCACCAACCTATTATCGTTATCAGACTCTCCCTTCAACAAAGCATTAATTGCTCTATTGTTTTGTACTTTAACACCAAAAACATGGACCTTCTTCACAGTTAGACCAATAGGGAAGACGGGTCTCCGAGGAATCAGAACCCCATTGAAAGAAAACGAACTCCAGGTACAATTTGAAGCAAAAATACCGTTTCTTTCAAAATAAGAGACACCCATTTGCGCATTCGTTAAAATACCATTGCAAAAAGCATAAACAACAACAAAAACAAAAGGAGGCCGATGAGAATTCAAGTTTTAAGAAACTCAAACAAGCTTTTGAACTTACAGGAACAATTTGGCTACAAGGAAAACTGTATGTCTCAGTTTCACTTCCACTCCCACGCACAGCCTGCTAGTGCCACCGAAAGATAACATATTTAAGGTTGCTCTGTCTGACTCGGGCTGTTCTGGTTGTTTTTTTGGGCCAGAATGGGTTATGAACTTTTGATTGGGCTCAATAACTTGGCCCAGAAAATTGAAATTTTGATGGGCTACGGGCGACCCAATTGCAAGGTAGGTTTCATTGTCGATATGAGCCTAAGTTTGACCACGGTGACAGTGAGTCTGGTTCTTGACTCTTGTCTTTTCTTCCTTTTTTTTTTTTTTTCCTTTCTTTTTTTTTTTTTTTTAATTCCTTTCTTTTGTGTTCGTATTACACCCTTTTATTTTTCAATTGTTGTTTTTTTTTTTTTTAAGTTTTGCGTTCTTTGAACTTTTTATCCTCTTTTTATTTTTTTTAATGAAAAAATCATTCATATATATATTTTTAATAAAAATATAATATATTATTTTTTGTTTTACTTAAGTTGGACATAACGGTAAATTCATACATATTTTATTTTTTATCTTCTCAATTTTTTTCTTAACCAAAAAAGAGAGTTTTCATGCCTTTACTTTTCTACCTTTCACTTTCTAAATTTCCAATTAATCACATATGAGAAAAAATATTTTCTATCCCTTCACTTTTTATTCTTCCACTTTTCTACTCCCAACCTCAATAACTTAGCCCAACAAATTGAAATTTTGATGTGCTATTTAAGGTGACAGGCGACCCAATTGCAAGGTTGGTTTCATATTCACACATCAAAACTCACTTCTCACAAGACAAAACCCAAAAGCTCAACTTTACAATTTCAAGATATAACTGAAATAGTGTCTTGACAATTTCAATTAGACTATATAGTGTTTACTGCATTATAATGGAAAAAATTTAGTTACAAAATTAGTTGTTGTCTTAGGCTACAACTTTACTCAATATATTTTTATTGAGAGGTGAATTTTGATAAATCCACTATTAAATTACATCTTCTTCTTAAATCTTTCATGTTTGCAAAATTTCTAGAAAATTAAAGATCAATAGCTATGTCATTAATAAATTGTTTAAATTACAAATTTTTGTAGTTTAAAATTATGCATAAAATATAAGTTTATAGATTATATATTAAATAATATCCAATTAATAAAAAATTTGACATGTGTATTAAAAACTTAAAGAACATACAATTCAATGGTTAGATATTCAATATATGTAGTAATGTTTATTATATTGAGTAAAGTTTAGTCTTAAGTTACAACCAATTTTGTAGCTAAATTTTGTCCTTATATAATTTAAAGTGTGCACTAATAATTGGTAATTATTAAATATATGACATATTGAATTAGAAAAAATAATCATTGTAATTTGTTTTGTAGCCAATGAAATCCATTTCATGTTGAAGATTTATAAATTAATTTTTATTGACTCTATTGACCTTCTAATTTTTTTATCTATCATATGAGAAATTGAGAAAATTTAAAAATTAAATTTTAGAATAGAAATAATGTTCACCTTCAACAAATATTGTTAATGATATGTTTATGTCTATTAACATGTTTAGTAGCTAGTAGGTGAAATTTTTCACTTCAACATTTAGGGATTGGGTTTGATGACATCTCTACCTCTACATTATGAGTTGTTTAGATTATTTTGATTCTGTATATATAAAAATTGCAATTAAAACTGAAGAGACCAAAAATATGATTAATTTTCTCCCCGTATATCTTGTTATCATAAAAATTCACATAAGTGGTGTGCATAAATAAACATGAGATTATTCATAGGGAAAATTTAAAAAACCTACCATACACTTGAGTTATTCTATTCTTAAAACATAAATTTTTATCCCTATCAAAATTGTTAAATAAACTATGTAGGGACAGGGTTTTGATAACCTTGGCCCACTTCATACTAGGCTCAAGGCCCACGCTGAGGATGAAGAAATGTCCGAGGACGAATCGAAGAAGATTCACCAAGAAGCACTGCCGAGGACAAGAGGACAATCTTGTCCTCGGCCAACCGAGACCATGGAGAGGAAGAACAAAGCACCATCAGAGGTGGCCCTTCAGAGTGTCTCCAAAGAAAAGACAAGTACAACGGGTCAGCCACGGAAGTATGGTGGAGGAGCAATTCCAGGAGGAGCTGTCACCTCCACATTAAATGCCCACAACTAACGTTCTGGCCGCATTAATATAGAAGTAACCCCTGAGTAGTGCTGCCATAGTTGCTGCAATCCACAGAAAGAAGGGGAATGTGACTGATGGGACAAGCACTCAAGTGGTGACCTGTATGACCAACAAATGGAAGGCCAAAATTAACCAAAAGGGGGATATATAATGTAAGAAATCCCCCAGAAAGGGAGACGGAATTTTTAGAAACAGAAAATATTATAGCACTTGTATCAACCCTGTAACCAAGCATTGAAGAAGAAATAAGAACTTCCTGCCTTTAAAAAGAAGGGTCGAGGAACCATATCTTACTCTTTAGCTCATGTTCTTGTCGTCCCACCCATTCACTACCATGTTTAGTTGTTGCAATCCTTATTAGGGCCCAATTCTTGAACTCATACTCTACAAATTTATTGTATTGGGCTAGCTGAGTTTAGGTCCACTTCCTCTAAGGAAAGGTGCTCAAACTCGGTCCCTACAGACTACATTAACCAAGGTTGTTACCCCAAAAGATTTTAAAAAGAAATTAAAATATCCCCACGATTAATGTAGTGCATACCTTTAAATATTTTCTAATAGATAACACCATAAAACTGCACAATATTTTGGTATTTAATATTAACCTAGAGGTCAAACTATCCCAAGCAAACTTCGTAAGAAGCCTTTTTCAAAGCCAGTGAACAAATTCAATGATGGATAATCTTTCTACTAAAGTTAAGAAGCAGACAAACAACAAATTCTTGACGCAGAAATATTCAACATTGTTCACCATCATAACTTTAAACTTTCCGTAAGGAATCATTGCTTCAAACATGAGTTTCATCTGTGAAGTAGATGTAGCATGCATCATTTTGATATAAAATTCAGTCATTAGTTCAAATTTAGTAATTAATACTTGCTACCCATACAATGCCATTATGGAAAAATCATGGTTGCGTTGAATGAAGACCATCACTTCTTGCTAACCATCTTGTGGTGGTGCATTGCAATGCTTATAGTTATGTTTGTTTGTAATTTTCTTGTTGTTTTAATGTTTATGCACAAAAATATGTTCAACTTATATATATATATATATATAAATTACATTCCACCAAATATCATTCAATTGACTACGTGAAAATGAAACTGTAGCATTTGTGTTCTTAATCATTCTCAAGTTATTTCAAATGCAAGTAACTTAATAAAGAGAAAATAAAGCAAGCCAAAATATTTAAAATTGTTGTGAGAGTCACAACCCAAGAGAACCAATATATTTGACATTCCTCTATAGTGAGTCTTACAACGAAGGTTTTACTATGGATATCATCCGTCATTAACTTAGAGTTCACAATGAAGTCATAATTTATTTTATTTTACATAAGTTAGTAAAAATTAATAAAAACCTTGAATTTTATTAAATCATATAATGGTGCATTAATTTTGTGAAAATATTACAAACCTTTCATTCAATAGAAAATTCTAGTAAAAAACATTACACGACCTATTGACCTAATTATAATCTAAATAAAATAAAAATAAAAACACTTTAATCTACATCCTCAAATCTTTGGAGGTTAAGGTACAAGGTAACTTGATGGTTTAATTTCTGAACATGGTTTAAATTATGCATGAACATGATTTTTATGCATGACAATCTAACTTGATAGTTTAATTTTTACTACATAATGAAAACCTAATGTCCCATGTATATGTAATGTCATCATTCATGCATCACATCTCTTAACAATGCAAGATGGTCATAATGGCACATAATCATGTTGATGGAAACATGATATTGCTTAAAAAAAAAAATTAGATCATGAAATAATCATTTGACTAACACTATAAGAGATCAACCATTTATAAATGTGATGAATCCTGATTTATAGACAAAGAGGGAAAAAATATATTTTGTTTAAATTTATCAACTGTGTTTTGTGATGAAGTAAAAAAAAAAATCATTTTACACTGATCATAATGGGTAATAGAAATTTAAATAAAGAATTAGATATATGCATTGCATTTGAGTCAAGTGCCCATAAGGGCACAATCCAACTCAATATAGCTAGCATGAAAGGATCTCTTAAGCTAATCCCCTAGTTTATTTGTTTCCTGCGCATGTATGACCTTCTCTTTAATGGTTTAAATGTTGTAATTATTACAACTTTGATGTAGAATAAAATAAGACTCACTTAGTCATTATTTTTTTTTTTTTTTAGCACACACTTAGTCATTTTTTGACAATTGTGGAAGAGCTTATTGAAGTTAGAAACTCTCTCATATTCTATGAGTATTTGTGGCCATTTAGCTAGTGGACATAGTGTGTTTTGTTCTTATAACAAACACCTATTGTTGAGTGTTTGTCTGTGGTTTAAGAAACTTAGAATTGTAGCCCTAGAGCTGCTAGAATCATAAAGGCTTTGTAGAACAACCAAATCGATTTATATAATATGCTATAGGCTTGATTTGGTATATCTAAAAACCTTGATTTTACATTCATTTTAACAATGCACAAAAGGCTTTTAAAATGGATAATTAGACAATTGTAGGGACTCAATTTGTAATGGACCCTAAACAATAAAATTTTGTAGAGATGTAGGTATAAGGATTTGGCATCACCGAAGTAGACAACGGTTGATATGGTGTTTATCACAAATAATGGGTGACATGGAGTTTATATGAATCTCCTTAAAGAAATTTGGCTAAGTGCTTTTATATGGAATGACCATCACTTTGGTTGTGTATTTACAAGGCATATTTGTCCTCAGCCCAGGCCGAGGATCTAGTTTTTTTAGAGTTGATAGATATTCTGTTCTTTTTCTTTTGACTGATTCATCTTCCCCATCCCCCTTTTTGTTGGGAGTCCTCTTGGTTATATAGCATCGTTCTAATTAATCTCAGCCATCCATCTGTCAATTATTCGGTCACTGTGGATAAGAGTTTGTCCCATCATCTGATTTTATAGGCTTTATGTTAGTTCTCAGCCGTCTTTGCAGGCTTCCTATTAGTTGGAGTAACCAAGGCGACTGGGTTCGTTGGTCACATCACCATTAAAGCGGTCAGAATGTTGGTGAGATATTTTCAACGAATGAGGGATATTTTCCTTTTGGCGAAATCGGTGTGCCGAGGATGTGTCATCCTCGGCGAGGCCTTTGGGTGCCTTGAGCTATTTTCGTTATCCTCGGCCTTCACAATATCCTTGGTGTGGGCCTTGGGCCGGGTATAGAGTGGGCCGGGGTGGTTTAAACATGTGAGGCCCCACAATAGCCCCTCAAAATTCTGCTGCACGACCTCTAGGGAGGGGAGTAGGATTTTGACTTTTCTCGGCCTGTTGGGCTCTACCTCATCGTCAGTGTTATCGCTATTTCAGCTATTTTTGTAGCTTCCTTTTTGCACAAAGGGTCGCCCGAGGATGGATAGGTTTGGGTCCGGAGACCATGCAGGACCTTGGTTTTTCTTAACGCTTAGTTTTTATGAGGAAATGTTCTTCCTGCTGGCCTGAGGCTTTGTACCATGCAATGCCTTAATTCTGTCCAGTACCTAGTTTTCTCATTTTATTCATCTGAAGTATCTGGTTTTCCCTTGAGGCTTGGGTCCGAGGACCATGCAATGCCTTGGTTCTGTCCAGTACCTAGTTTTCTCATTTTATTCATCTGAAGTATCTGGTTTCCCCTTGAGGCTTGGGTCCGAGGACCATGCAATGCCTTGGTTCTGTCCAGTACCTAGTTTTCTCATTTTATTCATCTGAAGTATCTGGTTTCCCCTTGATGCCTGGTTTCCCCTTGAGGCTTGGGTCCGAAGACCATGCAATGCCTTGGTTCTGTCCAGTACCTAGTTTTCTCATTTTATCCGTCTGAAGTATTTGGTTTCCCCTTGAGGCTTGGGTCCGAGGACCATGCAATGCCTTGGTTCTGTCCAGTACCTAGTTTTCTCATTTTATTCATCTGAAGTATCTGGTTTCCCCTTGAGGCTTGGGTCCGAGGACCATGCAATGCCTTGGTTCTGTCCAGTACCTAGTTTTCTCATTTTATTCATCTGAAGTATCTGGTTTCCTCTTGAGGCTTGGGTCCGAGGACCATGCAATGCCTTGGTTCTGTCCAGTACCTAGTTTTCTCATTTTATTCATCTGAAGTATCTGGTTTCCCCTTGAGGCTTGGGTCCGAGGACCATGCAATGCCTTGGTTCTGTCCAGTACCTAGTTTTCTCATTTTATCATTTATTTTATCTATTTATCCGTAGTCGTTTAATTCTACGTTGCTATAATTTACAATAAGCATTTAAATAATTACACTTTTCAAGCAGAATAATAATAATAATAAATGCGGGCTGGAGTTAGTGGAGGATAAGACCTTGCCGTGTTTTGCCTCTTCGTTTGATGGGACTTTTCTGACTACGAGGCATCTCGTGGGTTGTCCGAGTAACGTGTGGTGACGTTTCGGTTCCTTTTCCTTAATGAGGCGCCTCCTCATTAATGCCAGCCATGGATCCACGAAGATCTAATGGTTGACAGGCCCTTTGGAACTTAGGGCAGAATTATTGCCTCCGGAAATCTCTCCCTGGGATTTATTATGGATTGGCCCTCATCAATATTCCGCCTTCTATATAAGACGTTTCTAAGGCATTCTTCTCCTTCCCACTTTGACAAACATCCATCTTAAACTTCTCCAAAAATATCACCCAAGAAAGGTCCTGCCCAACAAAGCCGTTCGAGCCCCTTCGAATGAGTTGGCCCTTAAAAAGGGCAATCTCGGGGATGCACAGCCCCTACCAGGAGCCGAGGATGGCACTCCGACCCTGGACGTCACATCGGGGTTGGATTAGGGGAAACCCAAAGGTTCTCCTTCTTTTCAACCTAACCAGAGGAGGAACCCTCCTCGACGCCTGGAGGAGGATCCAGGGAGGACGTAACTACCTTCCCTTGGGTATGGGTCATTGAACCTCCAAGCCGGCTGCATTGGGGGTGGGAGGGAAACTAGGCGGAACCCAGAAGTGGAGCCGTCCTGTGCCACGATCTCTTCCGCCTCCTATGTAGCTCTTCTTCCCTCTTTTCTCTTTTTTCTCTTCTTCTTTTGCTCCTCAACTAGCCTTCTTTTCTATCTTTTGTTCCTCTGCCAACTTTCTTTGTTTCTTTTCCTCTTCTCTTCCTTCACTTCTTTTCTATCTTTTGTTCTTCAGTCCGCTTTGCTTTCTACCATTTGTTCTTCATCTCTTCTTTCGCTTCTTTTCTATCTCTTGTTCTTCGGTCAGCTTTGCTTCCTACCATTTGTTCTTCATCCGGCTTCGTCAAGCGTCTGCCTTTGTAGTTAGCTTTAGAACAAGCCCCACGGGCTTCACTTGTAAAAGATGTAATTTTTCTTCATGTATGAATAAAAGAAGTAGACTTGTTTTGTATTATTCATTTTTTTTTTTTTTTTGTGATTATAGACCTCTGAACGAATGTTGTTACTATAAACTGTGTTGTTCTTGACTGACGATTTTTTTTTTTTTTTTTACACCAACCGTCGCACTTGCTAGCGCACAACTCCGCCCCACGGTGGGCGCCAATTGTAGGGACTCAATTTGTAATGGACCCTAAACAATAAAATTTTGTAGAGATGTGGGTATAAGGATTTGGCATCACCGAAGTAGACAACGGTTGATATGGTGTTTATCACAAATAATGGGTGACATGGAGTTTATATGAATCTCCTTAAAGAAATTTGGCTAAGTGCTTTTATATGGAATGACCATCACTGTGGTTGTGTATTTACAAGGCATATTTGTCCTCAGCCCAGGCCGAGGATCTAGTTTTTTTAGAGTTGATAGATATTCTGTTCTTTTTCTTTTGACTGATTCATCTTCCCCATCCCCCTTTTTGTTGGGAGTCCTCTTGGTTATATAGCATCGTTCTAATTAATCTCAGCTGTCCATCTGTCAGTTATTCGGTCACTGTGGATAAGAGTTTGTCCCATCATCTGATTTTATAGGCTTTATGTTAGTTCTCAGCCGTCTTTGCAGGCTTCCTATTAGTTGGAGTAACCAAGGCGACTGGGTTCGTTGGTCACATCACCATTAAAACGGTCAGAATGTTGGTGAGATATTTTCAACGAATGAGGGATATTTTCCTTTTGGCGAAATCGGTGTGCCGAGGATGTGTCATCCTCGGCGAGGCCTTTGGGTGCCTTGAGCTATTTTCGTTATCCTCGGCCTTCACAATATCCTCGGTGTGGGCCTTGAGCCGGGAATAGAGTGGGCCGGGGTGGTTTAAACATGTGAGGCCCCACAACAATAATTAAGGGTTTTTTTTTAATACAAGATAGAAATTCTACTCTAGTCTAATCTAAGCGAATATGTGTGTGAAACTCTCTCTCTCTCTCTCTCTCTCTCTAAAGAGCACAACTGATCAAATATCCACCCACCACCACAACCTAGCACCTCCCCACCACCACCATTACAACACATAATAATCCAACCAAAAAATCAATGGAAAATTAAACCAAAAATCAACAAAAAATCGAACCCAAAATCAATAGAAAATCAAACCAAAATCCACGTAGAAGCTTCTACCACTACTGCTATGGAAGCTTGGGTGGAGTGTTCGCCACTACCATGAGAGAGATTGAAGATTTGGACCACTGAAGAGAGAGTATTGTTCTGAAAAACGAGAAAAATAGAGACAAAGATGATCTGATGGATATAGTTAGAGAGACCGTGTGGTGGATATAATGGGTAGTGGGTAGGTGGGTAAGTTAAATAATAAAATAATAATAATAAATGATTATTTAAAGAAAAAATAGTGTATAATAGATGATTTGATGTGGGTGTTTTTGCAAATTTCTTGTGGAAAATAGAAAAAGTAAGTTCTTAGTGTAAAATAAACAGAAAAGTTTAGACAGACTGATGTGGATGCTCTAAAGCACCTTACTTACATAGAGCTCAAGATGGAAAAAAAAAAGGGGGGGGTCATTGTGCATCCAGTCTTCCTAATCTCATATTGTGACTAAGTATTTCATTGCCTCTTTTTTAAGCCCCATTTGGTTGGGGTGATTTTAGAAAGGACAGAAAAAAGGGAGAGAAAAGTGGAAAGAAAATGGTATTTTGGTGTGTTTGGTAAGAGAAGAAAATGAGAAAGAAAACTGATAGGGTCTGCACCTAGACCCACTAGAATGCAATATATCAAATTTAGGAAGAAAACTTGAGAGAAAACTAAAGGACAAAAAGTCCCAGCTATAGAGACCATTTTGACATTCACTTTCATTTTGCCATTTTATTTTTCTTCTTCTTCTTCTTCCTTTTTTTGTTTGTTTGTTTGTTTGTTTGTTGTTGTTGTTGTTGTTGTTGTTGACCACGTGTCTTTCTTCCTTCCTTTTGTCTTTATATGTTACTTTTTTTTTTTTTTAACTTGTTATTTTCCTCATTTCATTTGGATTTTTGTACTCTTTTTTTATTTTTTTTAATGAAGTGCACATCCATACACTATTGTTTAATAAAAATACAATTTCTTTTACTATTTTTATCTAATAAAGGCTTGAAAGTAAATTTATATAGACTACATTCTCTACCATTTTATATTTTTTTTCTCAACCAAACAATTTTTTTTTTCATCCTTCACTTTTCCACTCCCAACCAAACACATAGGGGGAACTAAAATCTCTCATATCCTCCCACTTTTCCACCCCCTAATCAAACTAGAGAACTTTCTCCCTTATGTCGTTTGTTTGATTTTTATACAAATTAGTATACTTATGTTTTAGTATTATTATGCTTGAATAAACATGCTTTGTGGAAATAATAATATGGTATTTAGGATCCAGGCATGGTAATGCTTGCATTTTCTTTTCTTGTTCATGAAATAATCAAATGCTAGATCTTAGTTTATCAAATGCTTATGGAAGGAAGACTTAAACTGAAGCTCCTTCTCCAAAATCCCACCACCCACCAACCTATTATCGTTATCAGACTCTCCCTTCAACAAAACATTAATTGCTCTAAAGTTTTGTATTTTGACAACAAAAACATGGACCTTCTTCACAGTTAGACCAATAGTGAAGATGGGTTTCCGAGGAATCAAAACCCCTAGAAGAAAACAAATTCTAGGTACAATTTGAAGCAAAAGTACCATTTCTTTCAAAATAAGAGACACCCATTTGCGCATTCGTTAAAATACTATTGCAAAAAGCATAAACAATAATAGAAGGAGGCTGATGATAATTCAAGTTTTAAGAAATTAAATCAAGCTTTTGAACTTATAGAAACAATTTGGCTCAAGGAAAACTATCTCAGTTTCACTTCCACTCCCACACACAGCCTGCCAGTGCTGCCAAAAGATAAAATATTTAAGGTTGCTCTGTCTGATTCACAGTGCTCACTGACTCGTGCTATTCTTCTCTCTCTCTCTCTCTCTCTTTTCTTTTTTGGTAGAATAGGTTATGAACTTTTGATTGGGCTTAATTATTTGGCCTAAAAAATTGAAATTTTGATGATCTATTGGAGGCTATGGGCAACCCAATTGCAAGGTAGGTTTCATAGTCACGCCTCACAGGACATGACCCAAAAGCTCAACTTTACAATTATAAGTTATAACTGAAATAGTGATGTAGGACACAATTTACTATTTAATTATTGTAATTTATTATATTTTTGGTGTTTTTATGTAAAAACGTTATAAAAGGTTTAGGTGATTTATTTCCTTTTTTTTAGGTGCATTTAATGCTTTTTAGGTCAAATTTGATTCCTATTATGGTTAGGTATCAATTAGGAGTTATTTTAGATTATATTTTCTTGTCAGTCAAGTTTTAATGAGCCCTTAAATAGGCCCTTAAGTCTGTAAACGTTTTTCATAGTTGATTATCAATAAAAATTCAGACTTTTGTCAAATTTTCTTCTGGTGGATTCCAGTTCTATCTCTTTGTGGATTCAAGGAAACCCCTCGTGGATTCGAGGTTTACTACCAGAAACTAATAGTTTAGTTTCTATCCCATCAAGAGAGCATCGTGTGTGCTTTTCTCTTCAGGCTTCCGCGACATCAAAACTGAAGATCAACGGATATCCAGATTTGTACACGGGTTACGAGTTTCCATCCGAGATCAGGTATCCTTACAAACCCTATATACTTTGAATAAGGCTGTAACCTTATCCAAGAAAATAGAATATCAGCATCTCAGGGCAGGTTCGAAGTTTTCCAATCGCAATTCGGAGTCCTCTAGTTCCACTGCCAACAAAGGTAAACAGCCCATGTTTACACCACGATCACAACCCGTGGTTAGGGAAAACAGTGGTGTCAACCAATCCACAGTGGCAGTAGCAGGTTCCGCAGCCCAGCCGATAGCGAATGCCAACCCTTATGCTAGGCCAACTGGGAATAAGTGCTACAGATGCGGAGAACCAGGACATCGATCTAGTACTTGCCCTAAGCGAGCTGCAGTGAATCTGGTGGTGGCAGAAGAGGGCGAGATAGAAGGTGAACAAGAGGGTGAAGAGGTGTATAATGATGCAGATCCGTATGCCTATGATCCCAATGAGGTCTAAGAGGACGAGGAAGGCATGCCACTAGGGCGGTCTTTGGTGATTCAGAGGTTGTTGCTCACACCAAGGGTGGAATACGGTGATCAGCGGAATGAGATCTTCCGAGCAAGATGCACCATCAGTAAGAGGGTCTGTGATTTGATCATTGACAGCGGCAGTGTAGAGAACATTGCGTCGAAGAGTCTGGTTACCAAGCTAGGACTGAAAACAGAAAAGCATCCCTCTCCGTACAAGATAGGTTGGATCAAGAAAGGTACGGAAACTCTTGTTACTCAACAATGTCATGTTACTTTTTCTATGGGTAAATGTTATGTAAATGAAGTAGTTTGTGATGTTGTTGAAATGGATGCATGTCATTTAATACTGGGTAGACCTTGGTAGTATGATGTAGATGCTACTCATAGGTGTTAGGATAATGTGTATGTGTTTTTTAAGAATGGCAGAAAAATTGTCCTTGGTCCTATTAAGGAAGGCAGTATACCCAAAGCTTCTAAAGTGAAGGGGAAGCCAGCACTCCTCATAGTGAACAATGAAGATGAGTTTGACAGAGAGTGTAAGGAGTTGAAACAGGTATGCGCTGTAGTGGTGACAGATGGTGAGCCAAAGAAGGTCACTGAGATACTTGAGGCAATTCAACCATTGATCAAGGAGTTTGAAAAGCTTTTTCCAGAAGAGCTGCCTGTAGGTTTACCACCAATTCGTGACATCCAGCATTGCATTGATTTAGTTCCTGGAGCTAGTCTACCTAATCTGCCACATTATAGGATGAATCCTCAAGAGGGTCAAATTCTACAGGGGCAGGTGGATGAGCTTTTGAGCAAGGGGCAGATCAGGGAAAGTATGAGTCCATGTGCAATATCGGCACTGCTAACACCAAAGAAGGATGGGAGCTGGCGTATGTGTGTGGATAGTCGAGCCATCAACAAGATCATAGTCAGGTATCGATTTCCTATTTCCCGACTAGATGACATGTTTGATATGCTGAGTGGGTCCAAGTGTTACACCAAGCTGGATCTCAAGAGTGGGTATCACCAGATTTGGATCCGACCTGGAGATGAGTGGAAGACAGCTTTTAAGACAAAGGAGGGGTTGTATGAGTGGATGGTTATGCCTTTCGGATTATCTAATGCTCCCAGCACTTTCATGAGACTTATGAATCAGGTATTAAAACCATTTATTGGAAGGTTTGTGGTAGTTTATTTTGACGATATCCTGATTTATAGTAAGATAGACGCAGCCCACTATAATCATGTGCGAGAAGTATTGGCGGTGTTGCAGGCCAATGAGTTATACATCAACTTGAAGAAGTGCAGCTTCTTGACTGATAAGTTGCTGTTTTTAGGGTATGTGGTTAGTGCAGATGGGATTCATGTTGATGAGGACAAGGTCTGTGCAATTAGAGAATGGCCAACCCCAAAGACAGTGAGTGATGTGCGAAGCTTCCATGGGTTAGCAACCTTCTATCGAAGGTTTGTTCGAGATTTCAGTAGCATAGTAGCCCCTATCACTGAGTGTCTGAAGAAAGGGAGGTTCTCATGAGGAAAGGAGGCAGAACTGAGCTTTGCCTTGATCAAGGAGAAGTTGAGCACAGCCCCGGTTTTGGCATTGCCCAACTTTGATAAGGTGTTTCAGGTGGAGTGTGATGCATCTGTGGTCGGGATAGGCGCTGTTCTTTCACAAGACAATAGACCAATAGCATTCTTCAGTGAGAAAGTTTGTGAAGCTCGAAGTAAATGGTTAGCCTATGAGCTGGAGTTCTTTGCTGTAGTACAGACTCTTAAGCATTGGGAGCACTACCTAATTCAGAGGGAGTTTGTATTATATACAGATCATCAAGCATTGAAGCACATCAACAGTCAAGTTAGCATTAACAGGATGCATGCTCGGTGGGTAGCTTATATTCAGCGCTTCCATTTCACATTGAAGCACAAGTCTGGTGTCACTAATAAGGTGGCTGACGCACTTAGCAGGCGAGCATCTTTGTTGACCACCCTACGTACTGAAGTTGTAGGGTTTGATTGCCTCAAGGAGCTGTACGAGAATGATGAGGATTTTGGTGATATTTGGGGTAAGTGTCAACAAACTCATACTACTATCAATAGTATGTACATCCAGGATGGTTTCCTCTTTCGGGATAACCAATTATGCATCCCTAAAAGTTCATTAAGGGAGCAGATTATTAGGGAGCTGCATGGTGGAGGTTTAGGTGGGCATATGGGCAGAGATAAGACTATAGCACTGGTGGAAGAGAGGTATTATTGGCCACAACTCAAGAGGGATGTTGGCAATCATGTGAGGAAGTGTCCAATCTGCCAAACTGCTAAGGGTCAATCTCAGAATACTGGTTTATACATGCTTCTGCCAGTTCCACAAGCACCATGGGAGGATCTGTCTATGGACTTTATATTGGGTCTTCCTCGAACCCAGCGAGGTATGGATTCTGTTTTTGTTGTGGTTGACAGGTACTCGAAGATGTCCCATTTCATAGCATGCAAGAAGACTTCAGATGCTACTCGAGTGGCCAATTTGTTCTTTAAAGAAGTTGTGCATTTGCATGGAGTGCCAAAGTCCATCACCTCTGACCGGGATACCAAGTTCATTAGTCACTTCTGGCGGACTTTGTGGAAGCATTTTGACACTTCCTTGAATTACAGCAGCACTAGTCATCCACAGACTGATGGCCAGACAGAGGTGGTTAATCGCACTTTGGGGAATCTGATCCGGTGTATCTCAAGCGAGAAGCCCAAGCAGTGGGATCTTGCATTGTCCCAAGCAGAGTTTGCATACAATAGCTCAGTCAATAGAAGCACTGGTAAGTCTCCATTTGCTATCGTCTACTGTGTGCCCCCAAAACACGCTTTGGACTTGGTACCTTTACCTGAGCTTCCAGGAGTGAGTCAAGCAGTAGAGAATATGGCTGACCGTATTCAGGCTATACAAGAGGAGGTGAGGTAGAAGCTTGAAGCTACAAATGCCAAGTACAAGGAAGTTGCTAATAAGAAGAGGCATGAGAAGATCTTCAATGTTGGGGATTTAGTGCTGGTCTATCTTAGAAAGGAAAGATTTCCTGTTGGTACCTACAACAAATTGAAGGACAAGAAGTATGGGCCATTTCAGATTACTAAGAAGATCAACAACAATGCTTATGTGGTTGCTCTTCCTCTAGACATGAACATTTCTTCTACCTTCAATGTTGCTGCCTTGTATGATTATCATCCTCCTGATGAACCAGATAGTGGGAACTCGGGGTCGAGTTCTTTTCAAGTGGGGGGGACTGATGTAGAATAGATAGCACATGCCTTCCTAGAGCAGCAGGGGCGTAGGAAGTCACAACGCAGGATCAAAGGGGGGTGCCAGTAGGGGGCTATCGGGGTAACAGTGTCGGAATTGCATGAAATTTGGCAGGTTGAAGGGAAACGGCGTTCTGATCCAGATTCATACAAATGCCATGAACATCGCCAAAATTTAGGCGAATTCCTTCATTAAGGCCCCGAAAACAATGTTTTTGCTATTTATAGTATTATTCGTTTTTCCTTAATAACTTTTAGTTTAAAAGTCAGAATAAGGTCCCGTCTGTTTTGGGACGACCCTTAAGGTCAGTAGGTTATGATTCTGCATTTAACTCAATTTTGCCATTTTTGGTAAAATTCGGTAATTTTGTCCCCTAATCGCGTAATTAGTGCGAATTAGGGTTTTAGACATTTTCCTTAGTATTTATATGTTTTGTAGCCGTCAGAAGCAAGATAGTTTTATTATCAATAAAAAAAACAGACATTTTGTCAAATTTTCTTCTGGTAGATTCCAGTTTTATCTCCTTGTGGATTCAGGGAAACCCCTCGTGGATTCGAGGTTTACTACCAGAAACTAACAGTTTAGTTTCTGTTCCATCAAGAGAGCATCGTGTGTGCTTTCTTTAGGCTTCCACGACATCAAATAGTGTTTTGACAAATTTCAATTAAAGTGTACACCGCAGTGTATAATTTAGAGTGTACAATAATAATTAGTAATTATTAAATATATGGCATATTGAATTAGGAAAAATAATCATTGTAATTTGCTTTGTAGCCAATGAAATCCATTTCATGTTGAAGATTTGTAAATTAATTTTTCTCAACTTTGCTGACCTTATAATTTTTAATTTATCATATAAGAAAGGAAGAAATTTAATGTTAAGTTATAATTTTTCTCATAACATTTATGTTGGCTTATTCCATGACAAAAAGGTGTTGTAATTTCATTAATTTATTTCCTTGTATTTTTGTGGGATTTATTTGTATTGGGTTTAGTATTAAGTGGTGGAGATTTGATCAAGACAACTAAAAGTCATATGGGGAGCACATGCCAAAACTTGAAGAGTCAAGTGCCAGCTGTGGAAGTTGAAGAGTCATGTGCTAGCTATGCCAGCTATATCTCGCGACTCAGGTGACCCATGAAGTTAACCTGCGAATTATCCCTATTAGCAGAAATGTGACTTTTCGTATTCCCTCTCCACTCATACTATATATATCCTTATTACCCACAGAAATGAGAGGAGCCTATTGAGAGAAAAACCCTAAGAGAGGTTTTTACAACACACCCACCTTATTAGAGAGAGAGATCTACTCATTCTTAGAGAGAAGTCTTTGTAGTCTCTTTTCCTTCCCTCCCTCATTGTTATACCCATTGAGAGGATATTTGTGCCCAAACACTATCCACACCCATTCAAAGTGTTGAGAGTGTTTTTGGAGCTTTAGGAAGCATTGGAAGATGCCAAGGATGGTGGATGCAATATGGAGCTTATTGCGGGATTCGAAAAGCTAGAAAAGACACGGTTCTGAAAAGCCTTGTTAGAGTAGAAGCTTGGAGGGCTTAGGTGCATCAGGTAGATTAGGCTTGGAGGGTCTCTTGCTATTTATGTATCCCAACTAATTGTCTAATAGATCATTTTTCCGCTTGGAGGGCGGTGAAAAAAATTTTTGCCGAATTCTTCGGTTTCCTCTTCGATAATACGTGCCGGAGTTATCTTGTATTTGCATCTTTCTATCCCTTACTCTTTACTTTAAATTACTGCTGAGTTGTGATTAAAATATGCCTTAGAGTAGTTTGCTGATTTGGGTATTGCTTATATTTCATATTCTGCACATTTATTGTTTGAATACAAGCTTGTATTGGAAAATTTGACTTTAGGGGTCTAAACAATCACTTGTGTTTATACACTAAGTGAGTTTTCATTTAAGAATCAAATTTGGTATATAGAAATAATGTTTTACATTCAACAAATATTGTTACTGATATGTTTATGTTTATTACCATGTTTATTAACTAGTAGGTGAAAATTTTCACTTCATCTTTAAGGATTGGGTTTGATGACATCTCTACTTTTGTATTATGAAATGTTTAGATTATTTTGATTATGTATATATGAAAATTGCAATTAAAATTTAAAATTTAAGAGACCAAAAATATGATTAATTTCTCCCCGTATATCTTGTTACCATAAAAATTCACATGAAATGGCATGCATAAATAAACATGAGATTATTCATAGAGAAAATTTAAAAAACCTACTATACACTTGAATTATTCTATTCTTAAAACATACAATTTTGTCCATATCAAAATTGTTAAATAGATTACATTAACCCAGGTTGTTACATCAAAAGATGAAAAATAAAATAAAATATTTCCACGATTTGACGTTGTGCATACCATTACATCTTTTCTAATAAATAAGGCCATAAAATTGCACACTCATTTGGTGTTTAATATGAACCTAAGAGTCAAACTGTCCTAGATAGACTTCATAAATGTTTTTAAATTTTGCATAAGATACATCAGGAGGTAGGCAAACAAAAGACTCTCGGAGCAAATATATTATACATTATTCACCATCGTAACTTTAAGCCTTCCGTAAGGAATCTTAGCTTCAAAAATGAGTGTCATCTGCGAAGTAGATGCAGCATGCTTCATTTTGATATAAAATTCATTCATAAGTTCAAATTTAGTAATTGATACTTACTACCCATACATTGCCATTATAGAAAGATCATGGTTGCATTGAATTAAGACCGTCATTTCTTACTAATTATCTTGTGGTGGTGCATTGCAGTGATTATAGTCATGTTTGTAATTTTATTGTTGTGTTAATGTTTATACATAAAAATATGTCAACTTTTATCTATATGTGTGTGTGTGTGTGCGCGTGTACACACATTCCTCCAAATATTATCAATTGATTACATGAAATTGTGGCATTTGTGTTCTTCATCATTCTCAAGTTATTTCAAATGCAAGCATCTCAATAGAGAGAAAAATAAAGCAAGTCAAAACAATTAAAATTGTTGAGAGAGTCACAACTTAAGAGAACCAATATATTTAGCATCCCTCTATAGTGAGTCTTACAATGAAGCATTCACTAAAGATATCATCCATCACTAACTTAGAGTTTACAATGAAGTCATAATTTAATTTATTTTATATTTGTTAGTTAAAATTAATAAAAAAACTAGAATTTTATTAATCGCATTAATTTAGAGAAAACAATATTACAAACCTTTCATTCTATAGAAAAATCTAGTAAAAAACATTACACGACCTATTGACCAAGTTATAATCTAAATAAAATTAAAAAAAATAAAAACACTTTAATCTACATCCTCAAATCTTTGGTGGTTAAGGTACAAAGTAAATTGATGATTTAATTTTTGAACATAGTTTATGCATGAGAATTTAACTTAATGGTTTAATTTTTGATTACATGATGAAAACCTAATATCTCATGTATTTGTTAATGTCATCATTCATGCATCACATCTCTAATTTAACAATGCAACATTGATTTCTTTTAATGATGCATAGGCATGTTAAGATGGTCATAATGACACATGATCATGTTGATGGAAGCATGATATTGCATAAAAAACAAAGATTAGCTCACGAAATAATCATTTGACTAACACTATAAGAGATCAACAATTTATAAATGTGAAGAATCATGATTTATAGACTAAGAGGAAAAAATATGTATTTTGTTTCAATTTATCAACCATGTTTTGTGATGAGTAAGAAAAAAAATTCATTTTACATTGATTATAATGGGTAATTGAAATTTAAATGAAGAATTAGGTGTATGCGTCATATTTTAGTCAAGTGCCCACAAGAGCACAATCCAACTTCTTTTTTTTTTTTTTTTTTTTTTTTTTTTTTTTTTTTTTTTTAGAATCGAAACAATCCAACTTAATATGGCTAGCATGAGAGTATCTCTTAAGCTAACCCCCTAGTTGTTTCCTGCACATTCATGACATTCTCTTTAATGATTTAAATGTTGTAATTATTACTGATAGTTCCTCGAAAATCAGTGGACTGAAAGCTCCGGACGTTGGTAATTTGGTGAATAAACTCTGAAAAAACAAACAAGAATCAAAAGGGACCGGTGGTGGGCCGGTCAAGAACCCTCCGATGACAAAGTCAGAAAATCTGGAATTTCAGAATGTAGAGAGAGTTTTTATTATTATTATTATTATTTTTTTGTCTCAGAACCCTTACCTTCACGTAGTATGACCCTTATATAGTGTCCATCTGAAGCGGTTATTTCTCCAACCATCGTGAGGTTTTAGAGGATTCAGAGATAACCTCCATAACCACCGCGGAAGTTATCTTATTTGCATCGGTGTATCGTAATGGTTGATCTAGGAGGCATCGTTCCATTGTTCTAATGAATACGATGTGATAGGGTCGTCCCATGGACGAACTAGCTTCGTCCATCCTTAATGAGGGTGGACGGAGCTAACTACAAGTTTAAGGACGAGTAGGCTTTAGTACTCGTCCATCCTTAATAGGGAATGGACGAGTGAGCTTCGTCCATTCCTTTATTCCTCACGAACGGCTGAACTTCGTCTCTCCCTTTATTACTCACGAACAGCCCATACGGACGAGCTAAGACTTGGTGCTTCAACTGCACTATCAATTACAACTTTGGTGTAAAATAAAATAAGACTCACTTAGTTATTTTTTGACGAGTGGAAGAACTTATAAAAGTTAGAAACTCTATCATATTCTATGAGTATTTGTGGCTATTTAAGTGATGGACATAGTGTGCTTTGTTCTTATAACAAAAACCCACCATGTTTCTCAAAAAAAAAAAAAAAAAAAAAAACCCACCATTTAGTGTTTGTTTGTGGCTTGAGAAACTTAGAATTGGAGCTCTAGACTTACTAGAATCATAGAGGCTTTTGTAGAACAACCAAATCGATTTATATAATGTGTTACAAGCTTGATTCGGTATTTCTATAAACCTTGATTTTACAATCGGTTCAACAATGCACAATGGCTTTTAAAATGAATAATTGGACAATAATTAAGGGTTATTAATACCAAAGTAAAAATAATTTGGTACGAAATTGGCAAGAATCCAAAGTTTACATTATTTTGCAATAAAAAAAATTTTAAAAAAATAAAAACAACAATGTACGTTGGCATTGGGTCAAGTGCCAATTGACACTGGAACTGCCTCTCTATCTTCCGAATGACAGACATAAGGGAAATCCAAGAAACTCAAAATTTCAAAATTAGATTATTTTTCCCCTCTAACTTCAAATTTTAAATTTATATCCAAGCGAGCTCACCTACCCCTTTTCTAGAGCCTTCTTCCCATCTATAAATACAAGGGAAATTCATAATCTAAAGCACCTTACTTCCATAGAGTTCAAGAGGAAACAAAAAAAAAAGGTCATTGTGCATCCGGTCTTCCTAATCTCAGATTCAGATTGTGACTAAGTATTTGATTGTCTTTTTTTAGGCCTCGTTTAGTTGGTGTGAGTTTAGAAAGGATGGACAAGGGGGGAGAGAAAAGTGGAAAGAAAATGGCATGTTGATGTGTTTGGTAAGAGAAGAAAATGGGAAGGAAAACTAGTGGGATATGCACCGAGATCCACTAGAATGCAATCTCCCAATTTTGGGAAGAAAACTTGAGAGAAAACTGAAGGAAAAAAAAATCCCACCTAGAGAGACCATTTTACCCCGTGCAACACTCACTTTCATTTTGTTGTTTTCTTCTTCTTCTTTTGTTGACCACACATCTTTCTTCCTTCCTTTTGTCCTTTTATGTTACTTTTTGTTCTTTTTTTTTATCCCTTTTTTTAAATTTGTTTTTTTTCCTCATTTCTTTTGAATTTTTATACTCTTTTGTTTTTTAACAAAGTGCACATCCATACACTATTTTTGAATAAAAATATAATTTTTTTACAATTTTTATCTAATAAGGGCATGAAAGTAAATTTATACAAACCACATTCTCTACCCTCTTATTTTTTCTTAACCAAACAATTTTTTTCCATCTTCCGCTTTTCCACCCTCAACCAAACACAAATGAGGGGAACTAAAATCTCTTCTATCTTCCTACTTTTTAATTCCCTTCTCATTTCATGTTCTCCCACTTTTCCATCTCTCAATCAAACTAGAGAACTTTCTCTCTTGTGTTATTTGTTTGATTTTTATACAAATAAGTGTAGTTATGTTTTAGTATTATAATGCTTGAATAAACATGCCTTGTGGTGATATTGATATGGTATTTAGGATCTAAGCATGGTAATGCTTGCATGTTCTTTTCTTGTTCATGAAATAATCAAATGCTAGATCTTAGATTATTGTCAATGTCAAGCAAAACTATATTTTTTTTCCTTGCCATTCCTCAAGTATGCAATTACACATTTTAATTCTCTCAACATGTTCATAGGTTATATCCATGATCATCACTAATCACACACAATCACATGCTTTTCTTTTAAATTTCAAATCATATTCATCATCTCCATCTTTTCATTTTTAACGTGTTCTTGTTTGTTTATAGCATATTTTGTTTAAGTGATGTGAAGTGTCAATTGGTTGCTAGAGTCTAGAAAACTAGTTTATCAAACAAGAAGGGTGTCTAAAACCTTCCCCCATCTTGTAATTTAGCCTCTGAACTTAAATTCAGGGTTCATAGATTGGTTGCTTATCCAATGTAATTTTACATTTTGTAGAATGTAACCAGGACTTAAGCTATGTACTTCTTAGATTGTATCTAAGATCAATGCCTTGTAAAGTTATTTTAGTTTGATGTAGAAAATATAGTCAGCCAAATCACCACCTTAAGAGGCACTAACATGATCTCTACCCATTTGCATGGGTTTGACCCAAACAAAGTAAAGGCGAGTGAGGTCGTGGTCTCTCATAGATATATCAAAGATGTGACTCTAGTAAGCAAAATTTATGAAATTGGGGCCACTTTGATGACATGGAGTTTATAATGTGGGATAAATGTTGTTTGTGACATCAACATTTTTCATCAATCAAATGATGACAAGGACATTTTAAAAATAATTTTGAGAGTATAAGGACTAAAGTGATATCTTTTAAAGTATACAATTTTGAAACAAATTTCAAAAATTAATGATAAAATATGCAATTTAACTGTGTGGGAGAGAGAGAGAGAGAGATGGCACTTTGTATTTGGCATCAGCTTATAAGCTCAGTTTTTAGTTTTTAGCTTTTAGCTTTCAGCTTTTTTTAGCTTTTATGTACGACTTTTATAACCTTACTTTTTCCCACCTTTTCTCACATTTTCAAAAAAAAAAAAAAAAAAATTCAAGAATTGGAGATCAGAAAAGCAATCAAACTCCAAGAACTTGGTGATCACTTCCTCATGCTCCTCGTTAGTCTTTAGAAGGGTAGCTTGAATTTCCTTGTCCTTCTGAACGACAAGCATCTTTTCCACCTTCTCCTTGGCCTTTGTAGCCTGATACATTGCCTCGATCAAGTCCTTCCTCAACTTCGAACTTTCAGCCTCAACAGAGTCGACCTTAAAGTTGGCAACCACCACCTTCTCCTCACTACTCAAGTAATCTATCGTCAAACACAGGGATTCTCCAAGAACTTGAAGGCGAAAGTAGAATCAAAATTTTTAACAAGTGTGAAAATCTTAATAACAACAAAAGTAATTGAGCAAAATACATGCACAAGCTTGTGAATGTGATGGCTAACTAGTTCATGAGATGGGATAGACGAAAGGCCCTGAAGCTCATCATTAGTGACGACGTTGTGGGCTCGTCCAAGGGTCATGGTAGGGTCTTCCCAAATGCTCTTCCCAACTTTACTTTTTCCCTTGGAACAAGTAGTTGGAGGAGTGAAAGTCATCATCTCAAGAAAATGTGTGGGAGAAGGCGGAGTACCAAAAATGGACAAGGAGGCAATTGTTTCATCTTTTCCTTTGTCCAACTTGCGTTTCTTCGATCCTAAGGTAAGGTGGGACATGCGCTCATTTTTTAGACTCTTCACACATGGGCATACTTGTCCTTGCTGTACCTAGTAGCCATTTCTACAAATAGAAGATCAAAGAGAAAGACAAGCTTTTCTAAAAAGAAAAAGAAGAAGGGAAGACAAGCCAAAAATACTTTTCTCTTCTTGAAGGATCTTCTTTAATATGTATGCAAAGGGTTTAGGGCCAAGGCAACAGTCGTATAAATGACGAGGATCCACCAAGTTGTCAAAATCCTCAATGGTGAGAGCAAACTCTAGAGCAGCTTGAATTCGACTTTGATAACGATCTTCCAACTCAGGACGCTTGGAGACTGCAAAACAAATAGAGAAAGGAGAATCAGAAAAGGAGAAACAGAATTAGCTTAGTAGAAAGGTAAAAGAACACACCAAAAGATGGAATTTCCTATTTCCGTAGCCACCACAAGACCTCACCCCACAAGTCGTCAGTCATGGTTTCTCATCCAGATCCAAAAACAAAAAGTATCATGATTTCCAGTTAGAAAAAGATGTAGGAAAACTATGGACGATCCTAGATTCCCTACTCCAAGGCAAGAGCTTAAAATACCCATAGTGGGTAGAAGGCTTCAAATGATATATATGTAGAAACTCATTCAAAGTTATCATGTCCCCATTATGGATGGACACCCAAATTGACATGTAGCTTATAATTGTCCTCCAAGCATTAGGGACGAGCTACCCAAGGGTGATATTAAAAGTAGAAAGAAGCTTCATGATAAAAGGATGGACAAGGAAACAAAGACCACACGAAAAAGCGGCCTCATAGAAGCTCACCTCGCCATGGGCAAAGGCGTAAGCTTTCTCGTTGGAATCGGGTAATCTAGTGACAACCCCACTAGGAAACTAAAATCTCTTCCTTATAGATTTTAGATGTTTCTTCTCTAAAGAACAAGATTCGGAGAGAGCATGAAAAGTGATTGAAGACGAGGATGAAGAGGGTTTTTAAGATGATAAAAGCCTTGACATTACAATCTCAAAATCTTTATCTATAGACTCGTTACTTGAAGATAGACATGTTTCAAGGTCACTAGACCTAACTTCAGTGTCCCTATCCTCTATGGTGGTCCTCTCTAAGTGGTATGAAATCAAAGAATGGTGAATCAAAGGGTAGAGGAAAGCAAAACAAGCCTAAAGGCCCCACACCTTCGAGGTAAAAATAAAACTACTTAGGGATGTTGCCCACCAGAATGCTCAAGAAACACCCCTAGTCTAGTGAAGAAGAAAGAGATCGAAGGAGTTTCCTGTCTAATGAAAGCAAAATTAACCATTAATGGAGCTTTAAGAAGAGGAGTCTTACCAGACTGAATGTGTAGGAGTTTTTGAAAACTTCAGACCTCAAATACAGTAAACAGTAAAGAAAAAGAAGGATATGAGCAGTTTTTTCTAAAAAGGAAAACAAAAATCAAGGCGCAGGAAGCTCGAGAAATCTTCACACACGTGACCAATACAGAGAAGGCACATGTCAATCACTTGATGAGAAATTCGCCATACATTAAATGTGATGGGGCGAGAATCTCGAGACACGTAGAGAAGATTGAATCACCAAAAAATCTTTTCATATTCCTATGCTTATCCAAACAAAGGACGACAAGGGAATAAAGGGGGCAGCTGACGGATAGCGATAAAATGCTCATCCATATTGCAAACCATCCAAGTTAATGACGAGTAAAAGTATGGACTAGCGTAAACACATTAATTCCAAACAGCATTTAATGACCAAATGATGAATGAACACAGAGTTGTTACCGCCGTCCAATTATGTGCATTTAATGGCCGTTACAAACGTTAAAAGGCTAAGATTAAGTAGTCATTATTGAGTCATAAATCCTCCAGCTCAGGTACAACGTAAGGAGAGGCCAACATATTGAATATTTACTCACACAAAAGCTATATAAAGCCAGGAGAGACAAGTGATTCATATTGAACACACACAAATTGCTCTACAAATTATTGATTTCTAAAAAGTTTAAGCTAATTTAAGTATCAAAGGGTTCTTGGTAGGCCCCAAACCGGTGTCATTATCTACTTAGCATTTTCTATCATATAGGATCCCAAGGTCGTCCATCACATTGACGAGGAACATATTGACAAGGCGAAATTAGGTTTTATCATTGTGTAAGAAGTGTTAGAAGATAGACAAACAAAAGACTCTCGGAGCAAATATATTAAACATTATTCACTATCGTAACTTTGAGCCTTCCATAAGAAATCTTAGCTTCAAAAATGAGTGTTATCTGCAAAGTAGATGCAGCATACTTCATTTTGATATAAAATTCAATCATAACTTCAAATTCAGTAATTGATACTTACTACCTATACACTACCATTATAGAAAGATCATGGTTGCGCTGAATGAAGACCGTCACTTCTTGCTAACCATCTTGGGATAGTGCATTGCAATGCTTATGGTTATGTTTGTAATTTTATTGTTGTGTTAACGTTCATACATAAAAATATGTTCGACTCTTTTATCTATATATATATATATGTACGTATGTATGTATGTATGTATGTATGTATGCACACATTCCACCAAATATCATCAATTGATTACATGAAATTGTGGCATTTGTGTTTTTCATCATTCTCAAGTTATTTCAAATGCAAGTAGCTCAATAGAGAGAAAAATAATGCAAGTCAAAATAATTAAAATTGTTGAGAGAGTCACAATTCAAGATAACCGATATATTTAACATTCCTCTATAGTGAGTCTTACAATGAAGCCTTCACTACAAATATCATCCACCATTAACTTAGAGTTCACAATGAAGTCATAATATAATTTATTTTATTTTATATAAGTTAGTAAAAATTAATAAAAACCTTGAATTTTATTAAATCATACAATGGTGCATTAATTTAGAGAAAACAATACTACAAACCTTTCATTTTATAGAAAATTCTAGTAAAAAAATTACATGACCTATTGACCTAGTTATAATCTAAATAAAATTAAGAAAACATAAAAACACTTTAATCTACATCCTCAAATCTTTGGTGGTTAAGGTACAAAGTAACTTGATGATTTAATTTTTGAACATGGTTTACGCATGAACATGATTTTATGCATGAGAATTTAACTTGATGGTTTAATTTTTGACTACATGATGAAAACCTAATATCCCATGTATATGTTAATGTCATCATTCATGCATCACATCTCTAATTTAACAATGCAACATTGATTTCCTTTAAAGATGCATAGGCATGTTAAGATGGTCATAATGATGCATGATCATGTTGATGGAACATGATATTGCATAAAAAACAAAGATTAGCTCATGAAATAATCATTTGACTAACACTATAAGAGATCAACCATTATAAATGTGAAGAATCATGATTTATAGACAAAGAGGAAAAAATATATATTTTGTTTCAATTTATCAAACATGTTTTGTGATAAAGTAAGAAAAAAAAAACTCATTTTACACTAATCATTTTAAATGAAGAATTAGGTGTATACATCGCATTTGAGTTGAGTGCCCGCAAAGGCACAATCCAACTTTTTTTTTAGAATAAAAAAAATCCAACCTAATATGGCTAGCATGAGAGTATCTCTTAAGCTAACCCCCTAGATGTTTCCTACACATTCATGACCTTCTCTTTAATGGTTTGAATGTTGTAATTATTACAACTTTGATGTAAAATAAAATAAAATTCACTTAGTCATTTTTTGACATGTGTGGAAGAATTTATAAAAGTCAGAAACTCTATCATATTCTATGAGTACTTGTGGCCATTTAGGTGGTGGGCATAGTGTGTTTTGTTCTTAGAACAAAAACCCACCGTGTGTCTCAAAAAACAAAAAAAAAAAACAAAAACTCATCGTTGAGTGTTTGTTTGTGGCTTGAGAAACTTAGAATTGGGGCTCTAGACTTACTAGAATCATAGAGGCTTTTGTAGAACAACCAAATCGATTTATATAATGTGCTACAAGCTTGATTCGGTATTTCTATAAACCTTGATTTTACATTTGGTTCAACAATGCACAATGGCTTTTAAAAGGAATAATTAGACAATAATTAAGGGTTATTAATACCAAAGTAAACGTAATTTGGTATGAAATTGGCAAGAATCCAAATTTTACCTTATTTTGCAATCTAAAAAAAAAAAATGTACGTTGGCGTTGAGTCAATTGCTAATTAACATTTGAACTGCCTCTCCATCTATTGAATGACAGACAAGGGGGAAATCCAAGTGACTCAAAATTTCAAAATTAGATCATTTTTCCCTTCTAACTTGAAATTTTAAATCCAAATCCAAGCTAGCTCACCTACCCCTTTTCTAGGGCCTTTTTCCCATCTATAAATACAAGGGAAATTCATAATCTAAGGCTGTGTTTGGTTCATGTAAAATATTTTTCAGAAAATAAATATTTTCCAAAAATGCTATTTTCGAGAAAGGAAAATGTATTCAGGCTGTTTGGTTGCATTTCAAAAAATGCTTTGAAAAATATTTTCTGGTATTTGGTTATGTTGCTGAAAATGCTCTAGAAAGCCCATTTTTATCATGTTTCTCACATTTTCTCATGATCCAAACAAATATTATTACAAAGAATCAAAATATATAAACAACACAAGAAACAAAAATCAAAACAAAAAAAAAATCAAAATCACAAGACCAGGCCCAATGGATGATTGGTGATGAGGGAGGGGTGGATTGGTGATGAGGGAGAGGCCTGATCGGTGATGTGGGAGGGGTGGATCAGTGACGGCTAGATTGCCCAGATCGGGAGAAGAAGCGTTGAGGAAAAAGAGAGAGAGAGAGAGAGAAAAAAAAAAAAAAAAAAAAAAGCTTGGCCGGTGCGTGATTTGGGCAGTGAGGCAGCGATGGGGCGGCACAATCTGGGCTGGCCGGAGGGGTGTGCTTTCTCTTCTTTCTCTCTCCCTCTCTCTCTCTCTTTGTCTGTGAGAATTGGAATCCATTTGAAGGTAAAATAGAAACTAAAATTGATTTCCGGCTTGAGAGGGGTAATTTGCAGTCAAAGCTGAAATTAATTTCCGTTGACCCTATTTTCCTATGCTTACCAAACACATATTTACGGAAAACCATTTCCAGAAATGGTTTGAAGCCAAAACAAACGCAGCCTAAAGCACCTTACTTCCATAGAGATCAAGAGGACACAAAAAAGAAAGGTCGTTGTGCATTCGATCTTCTTAATCTTAGATTGTGACTAAGTATTTCATTGAATTTTTTTTGGGCCTCTTTTAGTTGGTGTGAGTTTAGAAAGGATGGACAAGGGGGGAGAGAAAAGTGGAGAGAAAATGGCATGTTGGTGTGTTTGGTAAGAGAAGAAAATGGGAAGGAAAACTAGTGGGGTATGCACCCAGACCCACTAGAATGTAATCTCCCAAATTTGGGAAGAAAATTTGAGAGAAAATTGAAGGAAAAAAAAAAAAAAAAATCTCGCCTAAAGAGACCATTTTACCCCATGCAACACTCACTTTCATTTTGTTGTTTTCTTATTCTTTTTTTGTTGACTACACATCTTTCTTCCTTCCTTTTGTCTTTTTCTATTACTTTTTATTCTTTTTTTTTATCTATTTTTTTAATTCATTTTTTCCTCATTTCTTTTGAATTTTTTACTCTTTTTTTTTTTTTTTTTTTTTAATGAAGTGCATATCCACACACTATTTTTGAATAAAAATATAATTTTTTTTACAATTTTTATCTAATAAGGGCATGAAAGTAAATTTATACAAACCATGTTCTCTACCTTCTTCTTTGTACAAACCACATTCTCTATACTCCTACTTTTCAATCCCCTCTTCATTTTCTATTCTCCCACTTTTCCATCCCCCAATCAAACTAGAGAACTTTCTCTCTTGTGTTGTTTGTTTGATTTTTACACAAATAAGTGTAGTTATGTTTTAGTATTATAATGCTTGAATAAACATGCTTTGTGGTGATATTGATATGGTATTTAGGATCTAAGCATGGTAATGCTTGCATGTTCTTTTCTTGTTCATGAAATAATCAAATACTAGATCTTAGATTATCATCAATGTCAAGCAAAACTATATTTTTTTTCTTTGCCATTCCTCAAGTATGTAATTACACATTTCAATTCTCTCAACATGTTCATAGGTTATATCCATGATCATCACTAATCACGCACAATCACATGCTTTTCTTTTAAATTCCAAATCGTATTCATCATCTCCATCTTTTCATTTTTAACATGTTCTTGTTTGTCTATAGCATATTTTGTTTAAGTGATGTGAAGTGTCAATTGGTTGCTAGAGTCTAGAAAACTAGTTTATCAAGCAAGGCGGGTGTCTAACACCTTCCCCCATCTTGTAATTTAGCCTCTGAACTTAAATTCAGGGTTCATAGATTGGTTGCTTATCCAATGTAATTTTACATTTTGTAGAATGTAACCAGGACTTAAGCTATGTAATTCTTAGATTGTATCTAAGACCAGTGCCTTGTAAAGTTATTTTAATTTGATGTAGAAAATATAGTTAGCCAAATCACCACCTTGAGAGGCACTAACATGATCTCTACCCATTTGCATGGGTTTGACCCAAGCAAAGTAAAGTCGAGTGAGGTCGTGGTCTCTCATAGATATATCAAAGATGTGACTCTAGAAGCAAAATTTATGAAATTGGGGCCACTTTGATGACATGGAGTTTATAATGTGAGATAAATGTTGTTTGTGACATCAACATTTTTCATCAATCAAATGATGATAAGGACATTTTAAAAATAATTTTGAGAGTATAAGGACTAAAGCGATATCTTTTAAAGTATACAATTTTGAAACAAATTTCAAAAATTAATGATAAAATATGCAATTTAACTCAGAGAGAGAGAGAGAGAGAGAGAGAGAGAGAGAGAGAGAAAGAACAACATCAACATTTTTCATCAATCAAATGATGATAAGGACATTTTAAAAATAATTTTGAGGGTATAAGGACTAATGTGATATCTTTTAAAGTATACAATTTTGAAACAAATTTCAAAATTTAATGATAAAATATGCAATTTAACTCAGAGAGAGAGAGAGAGAGAGAGAGAGAGAGAGAGAGAGAGAGAGAGAGAGAGAGAGAGTTTGAGGGCACTTTGTATTTGGCATCAGCTTATAAGTTCAGTTTTTAGTTTTTATGTACAACTTTTTATAACCTTACTTTTCCCACATTTTCTCACATTTTCAAATTTTTTTTTAGGCATAAATGTACTTTTAATCCCTACATTTTGACCTGATTTCTATTTTGGTCCCTGCATTTTATTTTTACCACTTTTAGTCCCTAAACCAATTAACGCGTGACATTTAAGTCCTTACCGTCACCCAACTAACAGAAAATGTTGACGTGGCTAACGGCACAGTAAAATAATAATTAAAAAAAATCTATTTTAGCATTAAAAAATTGCCATGTCAGAATTTAAATTAAAAAAAAATTTAATTTATTAATTTTAACTAAATGAAAAATTTTTAAAAAAAAAAAAAAAAAACTCGGGAAGAACATGATGAAAACAAGAAGTCCAACCCAGATCCAACCCAGATCAAAGAACTCAAGAACACAAACCTAAACACAAAATTTTCTTTCCTGACCCGTGACTGCCCTCAAATCACAACCACAAATCCACTGGAATCTGCCGCAAAACCATCAACTATCCACCACAAATCCAAAAAAAATAAACCCATCCACTACCCACACAAACCCATCGGAGCAAACTACCCTACCCAAATCTAATTAAGGAAAAAAAAAAAAAAAAACTCAGCTAGTTCAAGTGCCATTCCTCTTCGATCTGAGAACAAAACCCATCACCAAACTCCAATCTGTGAACAAATCCCACCACCAAACTCCGATTTGTGCCATCACCGAAACCCACCACCAAACTTCCATCCAGCCATTGAAACCCACCACCAAACTTCAATCCAGCCACCAACCATTACCGATCCAGCCACCAAACAATCACCAAAACTCCACCACAGACGCCGATCACCACAAACCACACCCTCCACCATGCCGATCCACAAACTCAGACCTCCACCACGCTGATTCCCACAAACCCACGCCCTCCACCTCACCATGGCAAGTCAGCAACACCATATGCACAGAAACCCACAAAAAAAAAATGCCAAAGAGAGAGACCCATTGATTTGAGAGAGGAGCTTAAGGCATATGGGTTTGGGTTTGAGCAAAATCAAGAGATAAAGAGAGTTCAAGAAGGCTAAGCACCAAGATAGAGGGAGAAAGAAGAAAAAGAAGAAGAAAGACAGAAGAAAAGGAAAGAATGGAGGCGGAGAAACTGAGAGAGAGACCGCTCTGGGGAAGAAGAAAAAGAAAGAAGACAACAAAAAATAAAAAGAAACCACAAGCATTGTTGAGATAGGATTGTGATGTATTGATTTGTATCGGGGTTGATTTTTTGTTTTTAATTTTTTTCATTTAGTTAAAATTAATAAATTAATTTTTTTTTAATTTAAATTCTGACGTGGCAATTTTTTAATGTTAAAATAGATTTTTTAATTATTATTTTACTGGGCCGTCAGCCATGTCAGCATTTTTTGTTAGTTGGGTGATGGTAAAGACTTAAATGTCACGCGTTAATTGGTTTAAGGACTAAAAATGGTAAAAATAAAATGTAGGGATCAAAATAGAAATCAAGTCAAAATGTAGGGACTAAAAGTGCATTTACGCCTTTTTTTTAATGTACAAGCATACTTTAGTATACTTTCAGCAAAAAACTTTCAGCAAAAAAAGAAAAGCTATTCCCAAGTAGACACAAATGTGTTTGACTAACTAATTTGTTGAGTTTCTCAAAAAAAAAAAAAAAAAAAAAAACTTATTTGTTGATTTTTTGTTATTAATAATTTGATAGTTAGAGGATTAGGGCCTATTTAGTAAGCCATTTCAAACATAAAACTACACATTTTAAACAACATTACACATATTTCCATAGATTTTTTCACTCACATGTATATCAAAAATATTTAAACAACATAACTCAAACTATTCTTCCAAACACCCTTAGACTTTTAAAACTTTAGATGTCTCATTTGACTTAAATACCAAAAGCTTTGTAGCTTATTTGACTTTATTTTTTAATTCTTATTTTCAGTAAAAAGTTTTTAGCAAAAAAAGAAAAACTATTCCCAAATAGACACAAATGTGTTTGACTAACTTATTTGTTAAGTTTCTAAAAAAAAAAAAAAACTTATTTGTTGATTTTTTTTTTATAAAAAATTTGATAGTTAGAGGATTTATTAAAGTTTTAACACTTTAGATGTCTCATTTGACTTAAATACCAAAAACTTTGTAACTTATTTGACTTTATTTTTTAATTCTTATTTTTAGGGGTGTTAATGTTCGACACAAATAAGTTATTTTAAGGAGAAACAATATGTTCACAACATTTTTACAACAAATCCTAAGTGGTAGGTTGTTACTGATTGTTATTGTTGGGATAAAAATGTAATCTTAGTGTTAGGTTCAAATTTGAACAATTAACAACTAACTATCTATAATTTATTGTGAAAATATTATAAAAATGTTGTAGACGTAGCACATTTCTATTTTAAGAGGACTCATTTAAGCATTTGACATTTCTTCCATTTCAAATAGAGACGTTACATTATATACTTTCAAAGGTTAAAATCCCCCTATCCCAAATTATCAAAAACAAAAACATTTAAACAAATACTATTATTGTTTTCAAATAAGCCAAATTTGTTTGTTTTTTTTATCCCACATCTAGCAAACGACAACACAGCACAAAAACTTGTTAATTGCACACATATATTTTATATATATATATATATATATTCGCCTTTAGTTAACTCCACACGTGGAAGTGGTGGGGCCCTCCGGGGCACACTAAACGACCGTTGCACATCCACCTTCGATACACTCCCTTCTCTTGCACATTCAAATTTCAAAAATTCAAAATGGGTGCAATAAAGGTAAAAGCTGCCATTTTTTAAGGCACACAACACTACACAGCAGATTTCAAGTATAAAATCTTGGAATTGGAGCTTTCTTTCTTTTCATCACACAATCCGCACACTTTTCCATATTTTTATATCATCTTTTGGCACCATTCACCAGCTCCACCTCACACTCCAAAACTCTTGCCAAAACTCACAAGCCCAGATTTGTTTGTTTTATTTAAGCTCAAATACTTCATTTGTACAGTTCCAGAAAAGGAAAATTAGGAAAGGGCTCTCTTTGAATTTGGAACAATCAAAGAAAAATTTATATGGGTTTTGAATCTTTTGATAGATAGATAGATAGATAGATTCTTAGATAGATTTTGTGGATTTAACGGAAAACAATGAGAGAAGAAAACCCATCAGAGAAGAAGGTGAAAGCTTCCAAATTTGCCGATCAAAATCAGATACCAAAGCCTCAATCTCAAAACTCAAAAGGCAATAACAATGGCAGCAACCCTTCAAAGCTGAGGTCTGCTTCTTCATGGGGTTCCCAAATAGTAAAAGGCTTCTCATCTGCAACAGACAGGAAAACCAAGGCTTCTCAACAGCCCACACTCACTGTCACAGTCCACACCAAGAAACCACAGCCACTTCTCTCGAGCTCAGATTCATCCACCAACCAAAACCAGAAGAATCCTTTTGTGCCTTCCCATTCTAGAGTCAAGCGATCGTTGATCGGAGACTTGTCGTGCTCGGTTTCCGTCAATGCGGCTCAAGTCCATGTCCATCCTCACCGGAGACAGTCTTCTCGAGATTTGTTTACCGAGCTTGAGAATTTGAGAAGCCTGCTGCAACAATCTAAGGACAGGGAATTCAAGCTACAAGCTGAATTGTCAGAATGTAAGAGAAATCCTAAGGTTCTGGACCTCGAAAGAGAACTAGATGTCAAGAGGGCTGAACTGGATGATCTTGTTCGCAAAATCGGATTGTTAGATTTTGAAAAAGCTGAGAAAACAAGCCTCTCAGACCACTTATTGGAGGTTTCAAGTTCAAGGGGTGAAGAAGATAATGAGAATTCTTCTGTAACATTGTTGTCTTCGTCTTCTTCGACAAGTCTTGAAATGGAGGTTGTGGAGTTGAGGCGGCTCAATAAGGAGCTACAGCTTGAAAAGAGGAATCTTGCTTGCAGGCTTGCTTCTATGGACTCTCAGTTGGCTTCTCTAGCTAAGGCTTCCGAGGAGGTAATTGTTCTTTCTGATTGATATATGTCTTGGCCTATTTGCTATTTTTTTGTTTGATTAATCTGAGACAAACCAAAGAAAGAATGAAAGATACATATTTGTTGGTGTTTAGATATTTATCCTAGTTTCCAAGAGAACTATAATGTCGAATCTATTAAGTGTAACTTAGCTATGTGTCTCCAAGTTTGTATGAGTAGGGACTAGGGACACTAAAGAAAAAATTTTGTAGTCAATAATCAATTCTGATGATGTCTCTCGGTACAGTTTAAGTTCAGCCTTTTTAAAATGGGGTTGTTTGAAAAAGCTTTACTGAGGAAGCGAGGTTTGAAACCACCTTAGCAATCAGGCACTTTGTCTGTTTGATTACTCAGAGGCAAACCAAAGAAAGAAATAAGATACTCTTTTTAAGCCTTTAGTGCAATCAGTTTAGTGTGGTTTAGCTATTTATTCTAGTTTAGATGGTGAAGGGCCCAAACAATAATATGTAATTGATTAAGTGTAACTTAAACTTAGCTATGTCTTTGAGTTTGTATGAGTAAGGACAGGAGTGAGAAAAACTTTGTTGTTAATTTAGTGTTATTTATCCTTGTTTAGAGGAGTTGCTCATTTTTCATAAATGGAACAACATCAAACATAGAATATGAACATTCTATGTAGCTTTTCTTCCTCTGTTTTGTTGGCAACAACATAGGGTTATTATTAGACGTGTTCTTTGGACAGGCCAAGCTTTAATTCATTTTCCTCCTAAGAGTCCAAGTTTTTAATTCATTAAATTGGTTTGCTTTTTTCCTAATTGTACTAAATCTTCTTGCTGATTACCAGAGTGACATTGTTGCAAAAATTAAAGCTGAAGCATCTTTGCTGAGACACACAAATGAAGATCTATGCAAACAAGTTGAAGGACTACAGATGAGCAGATTAAATGAAGTTGAGGAGCTTGCATACTTGAGGTGGGTGAATTCGTGTTTAAGAAATGAGTTGCGCAATTCATGCTCAACAATGAATTCAGATAAGCCATCTAGCCCACATTCAATGGAGAGGAGTGCTGAATCTGTTGGTTCATTCTCTTCTCGAAGCAATGAGTACTTAGAATGTAGTAGTGCAAAGAGATTAAACCTTATAAAGAAGTTAAAGAAATGGCCTATTTCTGAAGAGGATTTACCAAATTTAGAATCGCCAGATATCCTTCTAGATAAAAGTTGGGTTGATTTGGAGGAACTGAGAAGTCCTAGGAGAAGACACTCTATAAGTGGATCAAAATGCTGTGCAGAAGAGTTGGTACCAAACAAGAGAAGGCAATCTGATTGTTTTGTATGTACAAAAGACATGGAAAAGGAAGTAGAACCGTTAACTCCTCAAACATATGAGTTGGGTATCATTCAAAGAGCCCAAGTCTTTGGAAATGGGCAAGAAGCTAATAAAATTTCAGTTTCTTTTGATGTTGAGAAAAGGGCATTGCGTATTCCGAATCCTCCTCCAAGGCCTACATGTTTTATTTCTAGTGGACCTAAGGAGGAATATAAAACTCAAATTCCACCACCACCACCGCCTCCTCCTCCCCCACCACCTCCAAAGTTTGCAGTGAGGAGCACTGCAGGAATGGTCAAGCGAGCCCCACAAGTAGTTGAGTTTTACCATTCACTCATGAAGAGAGATTCTAGAAAGGATTCTTCAAATGGAGGAATTTGTGATGTCCCAGATGTTGCAAATGTTCGTAGTAGCATGATCGGAGAAATTGAGAACCGATCCTCACATTTGCTTGCTGTAAGCGTTTTGCTCATTTATTTTCTTTTTTCTTTTTGAAATTACTCATTCTTTTCTTTTTCCAGTTAGAAGAGATTTATTTGTGTCAGAAGAGATTTCTTTCTTTTTCTAGTTTAAGCTCTTGAGACAATTGGTAATTTATCAACCTGGAAGTGCAGGATCTTGATTAAATACATGATAAAAAGTCCAAAATTTTTGTTTTGTTTTGTTTTGTTTTTTTTTTTTTTTTTTTATATATATAAATTAAATGTCCTGCTAAACTGCTGAGAACAAGGAGAAAAGTAATAAAACTTGTCTTCTAGCATGATGGAAGTTTCTAATCTAAGAACTGGAAATTCCTTTTCTCATGCCTTCTTGCCTAAATGAAATGTACACTTTCGGTGTTTTAAGTTCCATTTGTTACTCTGTTACTTTGTTAAGTACATCAACTAGTTTAGATATCCTTAACTCAAGGTGTGAGTATCATTTGTTATGCAGATAAAGGCAGATGTTGAGACTCAAGGAGAATTTGTAAATTCATTGATAAGAGAGGTGAATAATGCAGTTTTTCAAAAGATTGAAGATGTTGTGGCATTTGTGAAGTGGCTTGACGATGAACTTTGCTTTCTTGTAAGTAGATTGCTGTCACTGTTAGAGTAACTATTTTGATTTCATAAAATTTTGGTTCCAAATATCTAGAATTTTAATCTCTTTGGTCGTTTCTCTATTCATTCATTTGTTTTCAAATGGGATGTGAATATATAATAACAGTCCCAAATGTATGCAAGTGATAAAGAAATTTAAAGACAAGGATATCAGATTTATGCAACAATTGTATTATAGCTTTTGATACTGTTTACAAGAAAATCTCTTTAATCATGCTCTCTGAAGTTACAAGTTCTTAGTTTTTAATATTTTTCTTGCAATCAATTGAAGATACTTGTAGTCATTACTTTTTTAGATGTAAGGAAGCAGTTAAAAGGATTCCATGTTGTCTTTTGCATCCTTTTTAAAGGTGGATGAGAGGGCAGTCCTAAAGCACTTTCATTGGCCAGAGAAGAAAGCTGACACATTGCGAGAAGCAGCTTTTGGGTATAGAGATCTCAAGAAATTGGAGACTGAAGTGTCTTCTTACAAGGATGATCCCCGACTGCCTTGTGACATTGCACTGAAGAAAATGGTTGCATTGTCTGAGAAGTAAGAACCTGAGATTTTATTTTTCTCTACATTTGTATTGCTTTTCCTAAATTTGTTCTTTTACTCTAGGAATGCTATATATCATACTTGAAAACTTGTAAACATCTTCTTTCTACCATCAGGATGGAGCGTACAGTCTACAACCTTCTACGAACAAGGGATTCATTGATGCGTAATTGCAAGGAATTTAACATTCCCACAGACTGGATACTTGATAATGGTATCATAAGCAAGGTAAACTTTATTGTTTGTCATTTTCATAATCATTAATCTAGTTTTCATGTGGTCTTATAATATAAAATATAAAAATTGTTCAAAAGAGAAACATATCTTAAATCAAAATCCATCAAACCATTGAAAAATCTTTATGTTAGTTTTCTGATCTGCCTTCTTCCAATAAGAGAGGTATATGAAGATGGTAGAAAAGGGGCTATTACATTTTAGATCATTACACATAAAAAGTGGTGTGCGGATCAAATCTAAAGCATCTAAAGCTCCATTTGTTTTGGCGTAAAATGTTTTTTCTACAAATAACATTTTCAGTGGAAAATGACCAATGAACTCTAGCTCAACTACCACCTCTTCTTCCCCTTAGATATTCTAGAGGGAGGGCTAGATTGTGGGTTCAAGACCCATTAGGTTTTTTTAACTTACCAATAATTAAAAAAAATCTAAGGAATATAATTTCGTTTCTATTGTTTTATTGCAACCTGGAAAAATATTTTTTAATGCTTGGTTGTATTGAAAATTCACAACAGTGGTGGTTAGGGTGAGGAAAGTGCTGGTGGTGGTGATGGTAGTCGCTTTGGCAAGGTAGAGGGTGGGCTGAATGGTAGCCAGTGGCCACCAGTTGGTGGCTGGAGATTGGTGATCAATGGGCGGTCGGCAGTGGTGGCTGTAGGTGATATGAGGGAGGTGGTAGTGGTGGAACAGAGGAGTTGAAATGGATAAGGCCATAAGGGTAGGGCGATGAAGCCAAGGCCCTTTGCCTTTATCTTTTTCTCTCTTTGTATCACAGTCTCACTCAATGTGCACATGCCTGTATGCATATTTTATTATATTAACATAAGCTTACCAAAAACTAAAATTAACACATTGATTTTGGAATAACATAAACCTCTAAATGGTTCTTTAAGGTGGAACAAAATTGACAATTAATATGGATTGTGTCAGTCTTTATTCATCTAATAAGATTGTATGCCATATGGTGTCCAGAGATCTGTATATAAGGTCCAGGGCGCCTGTACAATCTTACATAGTTCCATTTATTGCTGACCTCCACCAATATGTGTTCTGTTGTGGGATTTATGGTTTAAGTATGCAATTTCCATTTGCCCCTCTATTAGCCTGCGTTTTGCATTTTATAGAATACTGAGGCTTAGCAAAATAATTGAACCATTGGATGTTTCAGATAAAGTTTGGCTCTGTCAAGTTGGCAAAGATATACATGAAAAGAGTAGCTATGGAACTTCAATCAAAGACAGCTCTGGAAAAAGATCCTGCAATGGACTATATGTTGCTTCAAGGAGTCCGATTTGCTTTTAGAATTCATCAGGTTCGTAGCATAACAATAATAATGTTTCCTTTTACTTTAATGAAACAAAATAGAGCATCTAAAATGTAACCATATAGTGCCAAAAAAAAAAAAAGTTACAAAAAGACAAAAGAAAAAGAAGAAATCTTGTTATTTGGAAAGGTTTCTCATTATATCTTGTGATGCTTCTTGACCATAAGCAGGAGTTGAAAATTGATAGACTTCTACTCTTTCACGGGGTCAATGATGAGCCCAGATGGTGTTGTATTTCAGTTGAACTACTTACATATTGATTCATTTTTGTTTATTCTTGATGCAGTTTGCTGGAGGATTTGACGCAGAAACAATGCATGCATTTGAGGAACTTCGCAACCTTGCTCACCTTCTTAACAAAAAGTAAAGAGGACAAAAGGAGGATAGGGAAGAATCTTGGCTTACCATCTCAGTGAGCTTCATACTGAAAAAGTACATACATTTTACTGTGTGCAGTCTGGTTGGGCAGTGTGATTTTGTGTGGCTTGCCTTAATTTTTGGCTGTAGAAGTTTGGCTTGCAATATAGAAACGAATTTTGTGTTTTGAGTTTATACTCATTTTAAGATAATGATATCTAAAATCTTGATGAATGCAATGCACCATGATTATGTGACATACCAAATAGAACTAATGCTAAGCTCTAATTCAAATTCTTATACTCATTTTAAGATAATAATATCTAAAATCTCGATGAATGCAATTCACATGAAAAAAATGACAGAAAAAAGAACTAATGCTAAGCTTTAATTTATATAATATCTAAAAATTGAAGTATGACATTTATTGTTATTACTTATTATGCTCTTGTTGAGCCTCATAAACTTAGCATTTCGTCCCTTTTGGTTCATTTTGATCTATTTCAATTGTAAAATCTATTAGTAAATAATTATATGAAGTCATTTACACTTTTTAAAATTAATATATATCAAACAATAAGATTTTTTAAATAATGCATCTTATGAATGTTTTCATTTAGTGTTTTGATAGTAAAAGGAACATTTAAATGAAATAGTTTACCAACTAAAAAATTTACATAGTGACATGATTGATTAGTCTCACATCAACAATGTAATAAACAAATTCTTAATTATTTTTTAGTAATAATGTAGTTAGTACAAATTTTACTACATATTAGTCTTACAAATCTTTATAACATTTAAAAGTTGAAATGTAGTATTTATTATTGGTATACTTCTTTTGAGTCACATCACATCAACTTAGCATTTTAGTCTACTTAGGCCCATTCAGTCCATTCCTTCAACATTGGTCCACCTTAGTCCTTTTGCTCTATTTCAGTTTACTTTAGTCCATATGGTCTCTTCAGTCCACTTGAGTTCCTTTTAGTCTATTTCAGTCCACTTTTATCCATTCCGTCCATTTCAGTCCTTTTTTTATCCACTTTGGCCCATTCAGTCCATTTTGGACTAATTGGGCCTTAAATAGATTTTATTTTTTATTTTTTTAGGTTTTCTTTTTGTAGTTTTGGGCTCAAAATCATTATTTTTTTCTAAAATTATATAATAATTTAAACTTAATGTAACATGTTACATGTATTCCATGGAATAAGAGTGTATATTTTTTAAATAAATATTCTTGGATATGTTCAAATTAGTCAAGCAATTATAATATATTTTTAAAAATTCCTATTAATAATTTTATCCATTTATTAAAAACAATATTGTAATATTAATTTAAATCTTTTTTTTTTATTAAAAAACGTTTTTCATATATATATATATAGACACAAAATACATCATATGTTCCATGAAATAGTACATATTTGTGCATCCTTTATGGCTAGACAATTGTTGAGGGTCATTTTCGAGAATCCAAGTAGAAAGAAGGAAGCCCAGCAACAAGGGCAGCAAAGGACTGGCAAACAGATGGCAAGACCATTAGGCCCAAGCGGTAGGAATAATGGATCACAGACCCATGAAACAAATAAATGGGCCTTGAGAAGGCAAATGGGCTTTTAAAAGTCCGGAAATAGAGAAAAAGCATACCCATGGGCAGTACATGATATAGAAAAGTGAGAATGAGCCACTGCAAATAGATTTTATTTTTTATTTTTTTAGGTTTTCTTTTTGTAGTTTTGGGCTCAAAATCATTATTTTTTTCTAAAATTATATAATAATTTAAACTTAATGTAACATGTTACATGTATTCCATGGAATAAGAGTGTATATTTTTTAAATAAATATTCTTGGATATGTTCAAATTAGTCAAGCAATTATAATATATTTTTAAAAATTCCTATTAATAATTTTATCCATTTATTAAAAACAATATTGTAATATTAATTTAAATCTTTTTTTTTATTAAAAAACGTTTTTCATATATATATATATATAGACACAAAATACATCATATGTTCCATGAAATAGTACATATTTGTGCATCCTTTATGGCTAGACAATTGTTGAGGGTCATTTTCGAGAATCCAAGTAGAAAGAAGGAAGCCCAGCAACAAGGGCAGCAAAGGACTGGCAAACAGATGGCAAGACCATTAGGCCCAAGCGGTAGGAATAATGGATCACAGACCCATGAAACAAATAAATGGGCCTTGAGAAGGCAAATGGGCTTTTAAAAGCCCGGAAATAGAGAAAAAGCATACCCATGGGCAGTACATGATATAGAAAAGTGAGAATGAGCCACTGCAGGCCCAAAGTAATGCAAACAAAGAAAGTAAGGGGTTAATGGTAAGCTCATGATCCCTAAGGATGAGAATAAAGTAATTGGGTCAGGGAAGCCCAATGAAGTTAGTATAAATCCATGAGAATGTAGAGTTAGTAAAAGGGCCAAGGAAGCCCAAAGAAAAGCAAATGGGCCAAGGATACCCAAGAGAAAATAAAAGGGACACAGGAGCCCATGAGTAGGAACACCAGTGGCTATGCTAAGCTACTGGGAGAAAGAATAAATGGTAGGCCTAAAAAGGCCTAGTAGGAGTAAGTCATTACAGTAAGAATGACAAGTGATATGGTAAGAAATCAGGGCAACCAAGAAATGGGCTAAAAGAAATGTAAAGCCCAGTATCAAATAAAGCTCAGTCCCTAAGGGAGCAGGAAATCAAAATACAGCTCACATAAAAGGTCAAGAACGGATGGTAGACTGTGTAGGCAAAGTCTCTAGACCACGGTGGACGTGTGAGCAGCAGACAGATTTTGGAAACAGAAAGGAGGCACGCGTAAGGCCTAGACACCACCAGCCTATACCCAGCCAATATGGGACATGGTGAGGTCATGTGTCAAAGGTAAGAGGGCATGGTTTGGCGGTGGGAAAAGTGGAAAACTTATTTTGGAGTTTCTACTCAAGCTCTTTTGGGGGGTACGTCTTGCTGGGATGACATACCTCTCAAAAAAAGTAAGGCTGAGTTGGAACCACTAGGTGCATGCCATGAGGGATAGAGAGAGAGAGAGCACCCATATTGTAGCAGGAAAGGGTGTCACAGCAGACTAACAAATAAAATAGTCCTATTTGTCTGCTGATGGAGGTGGCACATAGACGGTTCAGTGGTGGTCGGTAAGTACACCAAGACCAAACAAAGGTTGTTAAGGGCTAAAACAGTAAAATCTGGTCACGGCAGGCGTTATAAAAGGAGGCCTTTACCGTGTGCAAAAGGAGACGGAGGAATCACTGTAACAACCATTTGAAAGAAAAATCACGAAATAGAAAACAAGAACAAAAGAAAAGAAAGATAAGAGGAAAACGAAGGTTGTTTCTCTCTCTCCCTCTCAAAATCCTACTCTCTGCCAAAAGCAAAAGGATTTCTTCATGGTATCAACCATTCAGGTCCGCTCCCTTCAAGGTAATTAATTTCCACGACAGGATTTTTCTTGGGAGATTAGTTGCGTTGAGAAGGAGTGTTCTTCCCTCTCTGGTTTTCAGTCCTGCAGGCTGAACTCACTTTAATTTCTTTCCTCTTTTGATTGACCCATATGCTGATTATTTATTCTCTTACTTTATTTATAAAAGTAATTGTTGTTATTATGATTATTTCACTTAATTAAGGACTAATTAATTATATTAATCAAGAAATAGAAGTACTCTCTTTTGTCTTATTATTATCATGTCTGTCTGCCACAATTCACCTAGAATGGCTCTGCTTACCGTAAGCATGTTCTTGGCAAACGAGGCATAGTTTTGCGCACAAGCCGGACCGAGTTGAGTTAAGTTAGGTTGGTCTCAACTCCTTTACTCAGAACATTCGGGTTTAGCACAGCAGGAGGCAGCCTAACCTAGTGCAACAATAGTACCGCAGGAGGCAGCCCAGCATAACACACAAAAAGCCCACCTACAACAATTAGTACATATTAATGCGGTTAAAAGTGTGTTTGTTCCTAGATTACAACCCCTCTACTTCTAGAGTGTGCAACTCTTCATCAAATGGTACATGTGCTCTATAAATAAACCCAAAGCCATTTCTATCATTATCCTTGTAATTTTTAAAGAAACTCTTGCATGTGATGTCTACTCCCACGGACTTACATCTTCTTTAGCGCGAACATATATCGTACCAAAGCGTAAGGTTTTAGATATGGTACTGTCTTTGTTATAAAAGAAAAAAAATTCTTTAATGAAAATAAGAGAGTAGCTGGTGGAGGTTCGGCCTATTGAATGAACCCTTAGGCCCAGGGAATGGCCCATCTCTCGAGCCTACCAGGGCTAGTTCTATAGTTCCCTTTTCCTGAAGTATATGTTAGCTCAAGCTCTAGGGTAGGCTCTTGATCCGCACAATATGGATACTTAGGCCTTTGGGCTTGTGACAATCAACCCATCCTTGGCTGACAAGGTTGTACTCTTATCGGTATCTCTCATATGTCTAATTGACTAATAAAATCTTCTTCGTAATAAGTGTCGGTCAAATGTCAACATTTATTATGTCTCATCAATCGACAATCACATTAAATACGATTGAACTTATTCTATAGGCTTATAGTTTTGGAGCTATTACCCTAACACCCATCCTCTCAATAGACCATACAGTCCTAAAAGCCGGATTTGGGAGAGTAATTCCTGCCAAATTCAAGTCCCCCTTGTCTTATAAATATAACCATCATTGCACTAACCAAGATATGCAATTTTTAGCTATTGTTACTTTGTCACTTCTCACTCTCAAAGTCTCAACTTGTTTTTTGGCTAACTGAACCTTCAAAGCCTCTTTTTCCAATCTCAATTGGTTGGCCATGGTTATAGGAAGGTCTTCTTTCTTAGCAAGACACCGACATATTAGCAGAAGATCACCTATACTTGATCTCATTAGAAATCCTTCTTATGGTTCCACTCTTTTTGATCCACACACCCATAAGGCTGGTTTCTTTTGTAGGCCCAAAAGATACACCGATAGCCTTTAGTTTTCTTGGCAATTTCCTGCTTGATTCTAAAACATAGACCCGGATTTAATAAGGCCGACTTCCGGTGATTGACACATGGGCCTCACACAAAAAAGCCTTAATATTTTATTACTTTGTAAATAAATAGCAGGAAATTCCCAACAACCTTGCTAAATGTGGCTTACAAAATATTCTAAAAAGCAAAAGAAAATTTCAGTTATTTATTTATTTTTTTAAAAGGAAAGGAATTATATATGGTCAACAATTTTTATGATTTTCAGAACTAAAAAGAGATCAAAACTTCAAATAATACAAATTATAACCAAAAAAGAAAAACAATAGAATAAATAATGGCTTTTAAAGGACAAAGTTCTTATAGCCTGATGATGGCTTGCCTCTATTTGTGGCGCTTGTTTCGGTTGGGATCCTCACATCTTCACTAAGCTTAAAAAGAGTGGGTTTATGCATTAAGAACAAATATTTTCAATAATCTATTGAAGAAAAAGAAAGGAAAAGAAAAGTAAAGTGCGCGACATTAATGTTGAAAAATTCACATCCTCTCACATGATACATCACATGAGTCCACCACAACAAAAAATATATAGAGTTATTTTTGTACCAAAACTTTTATCACAATTTTATATGATCAACTCACATGGATACATCAATTTTTTTTTCTTCACTATTAATAGTTGACTATGGTAGAGTTGTGGTACAAAAAACTATCTATTCTACAAACTTTCTCAAAAAAGAAAAGAAAATCTGATTTTAAAATAATTCTATGACTGAGACTTGTTTTTAGAAGCAAAGATATTCCGTAATTCTGAGATATTTTCAGCATCCTCCGTCTTGGGCCGACCTTTTTGTAAGAGTCAGAACGCAACTTTGGAACTATCTAATAATTAATTTTTTTTTTACCTTCCTCTTAGCTAGCAATAAAAAGAATAATTACAATTTGGAGCTAAAATCTGGGCAATCCTTATCATATGGGCCATATGCAAAAGCAACTGCAAAAATCTGGCAAGAGTATAATATGAGCAGGCATTTAACCTTTTTACTATTGATATGATATTAAATGAAATCTCAACCACTGGAACCAAGAAAGAAAAGAAAGGGACTATGCGATTTGACATCTTGACAAGATGTAACATTGCCATGACTCGGTGCCAAACTTTAATAAAGGCGAAAACAGGCATCAAAAGTCTTCACATTGTCAATCAAATGATCTGTGATGTACTCGATCTCACTCAGTCCTTACTTCCAGCCCAAAAGCAAACAAATCCATATCTCATTTTTTCTTCCCTTTTGGTGCGTGTGATATTGTTTTACACTTTACCATTCTGTTTTCACTCTTCACAGATTTGCACAGTCCATGCAAATAAACTAACTCAAAAAAAGAAAAAAAAAAACCATGCAAAAAAAGAAAAAAAAAACTATATCTGTCTTGACTATGTTAGAACATTCCCATCAAGATAAGTAAAATTTTTAGTATATACCACCTCAAAACCTAAAATTTTAGCATATAACAACTCATTTTACAATACACTCAATATCAAACCTTCTATATTTTTTACCATTTCATTTAAATATTCTTTTTTTATTATTTCTTTATTTTTCAATTATATATCTCTCTCTCTCTCTTCCTCTTTGTCACTCTCAACCTCAACGCAGCAAACCCATACCCACCCCATCCACCACCACCGGAAAAAAACACCAACCACCCATACCCAACTAACATCTATCCAACAAACTCACACTCTTCCATCTCAACCCAGCAAACCCATATCCATCCCAACCACCACCACTGAAAAAAAAAAAAAAAAAAAAAACGGCCCAGCCACTACCTTCCTCTTCCAAATCACAAATCAACCACCATCACAATCACAAAACCCAGATCGGCGAGAAGAAAGAAGAAAGACAGAGAGGCAAACCCATCACGTCGGCGAGCAAAACACAAACACACACACAAACCCACCGTGGCAAACCTCCACAAAAGCAAATCCATCACGCCGATCCACTGCACCACGACCCACTACGACCCAGACCCACAACCCAGAGACCCACGCCGATCACAATCCGAAGTCATAAACTCACAACCCAGAGACCTACGCCCATGCCGATCACAATCCGAAATCACAAATCCACACCCAGACCCACGCCGATCACAATTCGAAATCACAAATTTACAACCCACAAAATCAAACCACCTCGCCGTCAAGCTCTACCTCCATATCGACGGCAACACTCCGAAGGCGTTTGGGCTTTGAAGTTCCTGACTGACGAACCTTGGAGGGGAGGAGCTCAAACCGTGAACCCAAGAGAAACAGAGAAGCTACGGGAAAGAGGAAGAGGAAAGTGAGAGTGGAGAGAGAAGAAAGAAGGGAAAAATAAAAAACAAACGCAAAGTAATTGTTGGAATAAAAAAATAATTTTTGGTTTAGGATTTGAGCTACAGTGAGGTTGTATTAATACAATCTTACTGTAACAATATCTCAAAATTTTTGAGATTTGAGAGGTTTGATGGAGATGGTTTTTTGGGGTTTAGATGCTAAAAAATAGCATTTATAGCATATGAGAGCTTTGATAAGAATGCTCTTAGTGTTTGCGGCGAGAAACAAATGGATGCCATTAATCTCAACTATGTTCCACAGAAGAAAGTGAACTAAACCTTGGATTTGTTGGGAAATATGGTTATGAAATAACTTATATATATATATATATATATGTTGTGGCCCTTTTGGGTGCAGTGATATATTGCTATTATTGTAGCGGTAATAGTGATTGTATGGGTTAAAAGAAGAAGAAGAAGAAGAAGAGCAAATTAGATTCTTTCCCCTTTTATCTATTGGATTATTCACAGTTTCTCCCTAAAGTATAAAATCAACCAATATGCATCCTTAAATATTGTAAATAGGTAAAGATTTCACAACAGTTTGTTTTGCTATTAACATATAATGGAATTGTTAGAAAAAAGAAAAAGAAAATGTATACGATAATCTTTTGATTCCTTTAATATTTCATACCAAAATTACAAAAATACCCTCTTCAAGTTAGCAAGCATTCCAAAATAACCTTGGTTACTAAATCATTAATCTAAACTCTAATAACTATATATAATTTAGGGTTTGACTTACCTTTAGTACTTTTTTAATTGGACATTTTCGGTTGTTTTAAATATACAATGACAAGTGATAGTGGTTTTTAATCTCCACATCTTATTTAGTTAGTGGGTGATGTGATAGTTTCTCATTGAAATAAAATGAGATTCCAGTTAAAAAAGTAATGGAGGTAAGCCAAATCATTTAATTTATTAGTGTCATGATTATAAAATAACCATAATTCTTATTTGCATTTAATATACTCTCATATATGCCAATGGCATAACCTGTGCTATTTTATTAGGAGAATTAAGGTTTAAATATTCATTTTCCATTAACTATCTAATAATAAAAAATAAAAATAAAAAACTGGCTAATATTTCAGGTTTCTACTAGTAAGTAGTAACATAATCCTGTGTGATAATTTGTGAATTCATGTATAATTTATGTTTGAATGGGCTAGGCTTGGTTTGCTTGTTGAGGCTGTGACAGGTGCTTGAGTGGTTTTAGGTGCTTATTCATAAAAATGAATTAGCTTATTCATAAATAAAAAAAAGAGGGAAAAAAGCATAGGAGGAGGGGGCTTAATGATGGTGTTGTATACACGATGGTAATGCTAATAGCAATTCTATTGGTGATGGTAACAACAATAATGTTGATATGATATAATGGCAGTGTTATTGACGTAGAAATTACGGTATTGAGGACAGCAGTGGCCATAATAAAATTATTAATAGCAGATAAAAAAATTAGCATGAGAATATTTGCATATTATATATATATATATATATATATTTTTTTTTTTTGTTTATTGTAGGAAGAATTTAATCTCTCATCCCATAATTTAACAAAAAACAAAATAACCTTTATCAGTTATGACTATATGTAGTTTGCTTTGAAGAAAATTTTACTTACTAAAAAGGAAAAAGCACAAATCTCTCTTATATAACATTTTCACATGTTCCTAAAAAGAAAGAACACACATTTTCACATGACATATGATTATCATTCAAAAAGATAAAATTACGAAATTTTTCTTAACATGTCATTTATTTTATATTAAATTTTTAAAAAAATAAAGATATGAATTATAGAATGATTTTTTTAAAAAAATATTATAAATGAAATTAAAGTCTAATTTTTTTTATGCATTTAGAAGCATCCCAAAAGAGCAAATTCGGTTATTTATGCTGCCATTATGGGAAGATCATGGTTGCATTGAATGAAGGTCATCCGTCCCCCAAGACCATCTCGTGATCATGCACTATGATATTTATAGTTATGTTTGTAATTTTATTTGTATTTATGTTTACACATAAACAAATGTTTAAAACCAAATTAATTTTTCTCAACTCTACTTATAATTTTTAATCTATCATATGAGAAAAGGGGAAAGTTTAAGAATTAAACTTTTTAATGGAAACAGTATTTACCTTGAACAAATATTGTTACTTATATTGTTGTTAACATGTTTAGTACAAGTAAGTGAAAAATTTTACTCTAAAGTTTCAAGATTATTACTTATATGTTTTTTTAGCTTCTACAAACATTATTACATAAATAGTTTTAGAACAAACCTTAGTTAGCAAGCTATTAATGGTAAATAAAAAATGTACCTTACCAAAGGCATTTGCCCGGTTAGAAAATATGAAAAAGTCTATCCTAAATTGAATATTAAGCTAGAGAGGGTTACCAAAGCGCTACGTTGCCTTGTGGACGCTTTCGCCTAAGAGAACTGAACCAAATTTTGTAATTGAATCACTTGTGAATCCTATACAGCCACAAACGACGTATATATAGACAAAATAATTTTCATAGGTAATCAACAATGTATTACACCCTAAATATAGCTGATGTTACCCATAATGTACGGTAGTTTTTCTTTAGCCAATTTTCTAAATGTAGCTTATTGTACCGTTTAGGGGTTTGACTGAATATTCTAATATGAGGTTCCAAACGATGTCTTAGTTTATGGGGAACTCAGAGTGTAAATACATGAAAGAACCAGAAAACTTTCCTAATTTAAAAAACAAAGATTACATAAGTATCATGAAATTGCAATTTGTGAAGTAAAATAATAAGAGAGAGAGACCTGAATCTAAATAAAAAATTAAACCCCCAATAATAAATTTTATAGCTATTGAAAGTAATTGCATAAGTGTGAGAGTCTTCATCTTTTTTTTTTTCTTTAATTTTTTTTGAGGAAATTTTAAAAATGAAGACATTAATAGATTGCATCTTTTATTACGTAGGGTTCCTTTTTTTTTTTTTTTTTTTTTTTCAGGATTCCTGAGCATTTTAATGACAAAACAACCAAATCATTTGATTCAGATGGTGTTATCAACTTCATCTTCAATAATAGGGGCTTTGTTGAGCCCTTTGTCAAATTTCAAATAGGGGAGAAAAAATAGCGTGTTATTGGTAGACATTGGTCTTATTGTCTTAATCTCAATTTTTAAAAATATTTTGTTCTATACTATGTTACTCAAATTGATGCTTTATAATTAATATATGTTAACATTTTTTTTTTGTTGAAAAAACGATTGTAGGACTAAATTAAGGGGTCAGCCCATTCCATTGTAGCACTCATAGTTATGTTTATCGTTTTATTGTTTTTATTGTTGTATTTGTGTTCAAACATATATTTAAACATATCCTATCATATGAGAAAGGAGAAAGCTTAAGAATTGAAATTTTCTATGGGAATAATGTTTACCTTAATCAAATGTTTTTACTGATATGCATATTGATATACTTAGTGCTTTATACCTTGTTCTATAATACGCGAAAATCATAATCCTTGGAAAGGTTCCTAGGCTAGGTGAATGTACTAACATCAACATGTACAAAAGTATGATGTTCAACAATCTAACTTGTATAGACATCCTGAGTTATACCATATCTTTCCTCCATCCACGCGAAAAACACTTTCATTATTTGAATATTCTAAGTGGAAGCCTGAAAAATGATATTGCACATAAAAGATAAACAAATAGATATATATGGTGTTAAAGTATTTACTTGCACCCTCCAATACTAGTGTAACACATCATATTTTCACAAATTAACAAATAGATGCTACCGCACACAATCGCACCCTCATTAAACTTTAATTATGTTCAATAACTAAGGTTGATGAATCCTTGAAAATCAGTGGACTGAAAGTCTTCGGGCTTTGGTGATTTTGAAGGTTGAGTCGTGAAAAACCAAATACAATCAGAGAAGACCAATGGAGGCCGGTCCAGGGTCCTCTGATGGTAAAGTTAGTGGGTTGCAATAGAGAGAAAATACTTCTAGAACTTTAATATTTTTTTTTAGAAAAAATCTCTTTTTGGTCTTTACCTTTTCATAAAAAAATGTTTTTATAGTGCACATGGAACGGTTATTTACTCTAATAACCGTTCCTATTGTCGAGGAATTCAGTAAAGTCAGAGGTAACTTCCATAACTTCCATAGAAGTTACTTTGTCTGGACCGGTGCTTCATTGCGGTTAGTGGAGGCCTCGATTCACAGGTAAGAATTATATCTAAGTTCAAAATGCTTGTCAGGTAAGAACTATATCTAAGTTCAGAATGCTTGTCCGTCCATTATTAGGGACGGACGTGGCCTCATCCGTCCATTATTAGGGATGGACGAGGTAAGCTGGGGATGACTCTTTGTCGCCCTATCACTCTATTCTTTTTCTTTGGACGACCCATAAGGACGGAATAAGGCTTCATTTTTATTACACCATCAAAGGTAAAACCTAAAAAGCTATTTTAAATAACCTCTTATATGTATTTATTCATTTTGCATAATACCATCTTATTCTACCAAAGAAAAATATGGCTTGACCCTTTAAGAACTTGCAAAATAGTAAAATTGATATATTCAAAGTTTTATATCACTGTCATTATATTTGGGAAGAGATCAATGAATGGAATGAAAGAATTATCTTAGAATGTTCCTTTCATCCTTTTTATTTAGGGTTTTTAATAAATTATTCCCTTTTTGAGAGTTTAAGTCTAAAATAATAAAATGAATAAAATGGAACATTTATTCTTTTCTATTTTCTCAAAATTTCAAATTTTCGTTTTCTCAAAAATGGTGAGAAATCAAAGAAATGAAGTTAATTTTAATGAAAATTTCACAAAAATACCCTCTAAATTCAATCATATATTTTAAAATGTGAGTATAATAGTAATGTTGTTACATTCCATTATTTTAAAATATTCAAACAAAATTACTTAATTTTGTTCCATTATTTTATTTTATTTTTCTTTTCATTACTTAAATATTTTTTATTTCCATTCTTCTATTATTTATTTTATTTTAATTATCAAATCCCAAAATGATGATCCAAAATATAGAATTCCAATAGGTGGGTTTTTTTATATATAAAAAAAGGTATTACTAGGAATTCCAATAAGGTTACAAATGAGTTATCTCTTATGTCCAATCTACATGCTAAAATTGTCAAGTTAACTCATAAATCATAACCGTCTAACATAAGATGCCAAAAGAGTTATTCATCCAAAAACAAGAGATGCCAAAAGAGTTAGACGGACTCATAATAGCAGAAAGAGATAAGCAGGTGAAATTTTTGATATGACGTTTTGGAGTGATATTATTCAAAGAATCATCACTCACCCGATGTGGCCTCTCACATTCATGGGTCCCTCTTTTGTCACCTTCCTATCTATCTCTTTTCACCACCACGCTACACTCCTACACCCTCCATTCCTGCTAAGTCCTACCCAATTCCCCTTCTCTTCCTTCAATTCCTTCTTTATATATATCTTCTTTCACCTCTCTCCTACACCATACATCTCTCTCTCTCTCTCTCATATCTTTGTTTCTCTCATCACTGTTTTCCTTTCTCAAGCTACCTCTTCGTACAACCACTGCAAGCACAGTAAATCAAACATTCCACAAAGAGCATATATAACACTAACATATACACATAAACCACAAAACCAAAAACAATCACCTAACATTATGGCAGCAGCTGTGGCGGCAGCAGCAGCCGCAGCCTCTCTGAGCCGCTACAACAACAACAACAACAACAACAACAACAACAGTTCAACCTCTACGACCCAAAACCACCAAAACCACCATCAATTAGGCTTAGAGGTACCTCCAGTAATGAGTCGCTATGAGTCCCAGAAGCGGCGAGACTGGAACACCTTTGGTCAGTACCTAAAGAACCACCGTCCACCACTGACTCTCTCACGGTGCAGTGGTGCCCATGTCCTCGAATTCCTACGCTACCTCGACCAGTTCGGCAAGACCAAAGTCCACACTGAGAGCTGCCCTTTTTTTGGGCACACAAACCCACCAGCACCATGTCCATGTCCATTGAAACAAGCTTGGGGTAGCCTTGATGCTCTCATAGGTCGCCTTCGTGCTGCCTTTGAAGAGAACGGTGGGCAGCCTGAGACTAACCCCTTTGGTGTAAGAGCTGTGAGGTTGTACCTTCGGGAAGTCAGGGATGCTCAGGCTAAGGCTAGAGGGATTGGCTATGACAAAAAGAAGCGCACCAGGAAACCACACGTCACTACCGATTCGGAAGCCTATGGTTCTATCTAGTTAATTCCAGTTATATGGCAGTTATTTTGGTCATGCACAACACAATATTTGTCTTGTGGTTGTGGTTGTATTGTCTTTTTTCTTTGGATAAAGAAATTATGTACTAATATTTGGTCAGATTATTTTGCTTCTAGTTTGACATATCTCATAATTTCAGGTACTCATAATATGATAAATAAAATTTTATGACCTTTTTATGACACTTTCTGTAATTTTTTTTTTTTTTTTTTGAGAATGATCTTTAATTTTATTGAACTTATCACTCGAGTTGATGAATGATTGACGGTGTAATTAATTTAGGGTTATATATGATTTGGCTCGTGTATCAGTTACCTTGCAAGTAGTAGGGAAAATTAATTTGGACCCTTATGCACTTGGTTTAAAGGAATTCTTCCTATGCTGTAGCTGTTTCTAGTTTCTACTCCTATATAGTTTATTTTGCATTCAACGACTGTTACTATGTCTCAATCATTTTACACTTCTCTGAAAACAAATAAAAATGTTAAAAACGTTACCACGGAAGCCATGGAAATTAGAAAGAAACGCTCCAAAAAGAGAAAGGGGTTGGTTATCACTTATCGTGGGATATGATGATAAATGAATGCTAACGTTGCTTTGAATGGTCGCATCAAATCATTTAAACCTCCACTCGGATTAGATGAGCGAAGCAAAGCTAACGTGGGGATGAGCAGGATCCAAATTAATCATCATTATTCCAATATTATTTATTTTATTTTATTTATAATTACCACGTAAACTAAGAAACTAATAGAAAATACAACCCTGTTTAGCATAGTAGTTTAACAATATGTTTATAATTTTTAAATAATATTATACATATTTTTACATATTTTTTCGCTCATATGTATTTCAAAAATATATAAACAACGTTACAAGAACAACGTTACCAAATCATCTGCAATTTTTGAACTTCTTGTTACTTTGTGGCATGTTCAATACTATTTAAATTTAATGTTCGTTTTCAAAGGTTGCTTATTGATTTTATTTCTACCATCTCAAGTGTCAAAAATTAGTGATACTGAAAATACCTACACACAAAATATGTGTAACATAATTAAAAAATAAAGTTATTTTCTTACATATAACAAAGTATATTATTTAACATTAATAAAAGCTAAAATATTTTTAACTCCTAACCATAAAATCTACATTTATTGTTTCATTTAAAAGGGAAAACAAAATGCCCATGTCCCTAATTTTCTAAATGAAAAATGAAAAATGAAAAATAAATAAATAAAATTTTTAATTTTTATAAAAGATTTACTTATATATTTCTATGATATGCTATTATGGTATAAGAATAATTAGAGCAAAATAATATGCTTGTGGAGAATAATCCCGGCCCAAAATATTATGGCAACCCCGGCCCACTCCACATCAAGCCCAAGGTCCAAACCAAGGAAAGGGCATAATCCGAGGAGGAATAAGCGATGCCCAAGTCGCCTAGGGACATTAAGCCCAAGGTCCAAACCGAGGAAATGGCATAATTCGAGGATGATCTGTCACTCACTCATTAAATACACTCCACCTACATTCTGATCGCATCAATGGTGAAGTGACCAGCCAGCAGTGATGCCTTGGTTGCTTCAACTAACAGAAAGCCTGCAAAGGCGGCTGATGGGATAGGCACTCAAGTATAGGTTTGGATGATTAATAAGTGGACGGCAGAGATCAACTAAAAAAAAGACTATATAATAGATCGCACCCTCATCAAGAAAGGGGGGGAGGGGAGAGAAAAAGAGAAAAGAATTGATTAGGACAAGGACTGAAAAAGGGATCTTCAGGGTGTTAAAAAGGATAACCCTTACATGTGTCTGTTCTGAGCAAAGAAGTCCTCGGACTAGATCCTCGGACTAGGCCGAGAACGAAATTTCTTCATAAACCTTTAGCCGAAGTCATTGTTATTATCCTCATAAACACTTAGTCAAATTCCTTGATTATCACTTCTATAGATTACACACACACCGATCGTTGTTTGCTTTGCTAATACCAAGACCTTCTACCCACACTCTACAAATTTTATTGTTTAGGGTCCATTATTAGTTGAGTCCCTACAATTGACGCCATCTGTGGGGAGAACTTGTGCACTAGCAAGTACGGTGGTCGGTGTGAAAAGATTAAGGGCAGCACTTTTTAAAAAAAAAACACCAAAAGAATACAGTATATAGCAACCACATTCATTCAGAATGCAACAATCACAAGAAACATGATATATGCGAAAAATAAAAGAGATGAAACAGGTCTACTTCTTTATTAATATATGAAGAAAAAGTTACATCTTACAATTGATGCCCATGAGGCTTGTTCTAAAGCTAACTACATAGAGAAGCGCTTAACAAAGCTGGTTGTGAAGCAAGAGAAGAGGAAATGAAGGAAGGAGGGCTGGTTGAGGAGCAAAAGAAGAAGAGGGAAAGGGAAAAGAAGGAAGGAAGGCAACGTTGAGGGGAAGGGGCCGCGGCACAGGACGGTTACCCCTCTCAGTTTTGCTTGGTTTCCCTCCCAAACCCATCACTGCCAACTTGAAGGGGCTGACAGATCTAGGCTTAGGGGAAGGAGGTTACATTCTTTCGGAATCCTCCTCCAAACGGCGAGGAAGGGTCCACCTCCGGTTAGGTTGAAAAGAAGAAAGACCTTCAGCCTTCTCCTACCCCAACCCCAGCATGACGTCCAGGGTCGGGGTGCCATCCTTGGCTCCTGAAAGGGGCTAGGCTTCCTTGTGACCGTCCTTTCCAAGGGCCAATTCATTTGGTGGGGCTCAAACTGCTATTTTTTGCAGAACCCCTGAGCAATGTCTTTGGGAGAGTTTGAGACGAATGTTTGTCGAGTGTGAAGAAAAAGGTTGTCCCAAAAACGCCTTATATAGAAGGCGAAGAATTGGTGAGAGCAAATTCGCATTAAATCCTAGGGAGAGATTTCCGAAGGCAATAATTCCACCCAAATTCCAAGGGGCTTATCCGCTGTTAGATCCTCGTAAATCCACAACTGACATTAATGAGGAGGTGCCTCATTAACGAGGAGGCACCGAAGCGTCAAAACGCGTTACTCGAACAACCCAAGAGACGCCTCGTAATCAGAAGAGTCACGCCAAACGAAGAGTTGGACAGAACCAAGGCATTGAATGGTCCTCGGACCCAAGCCTCTGGGGAAACTAACTACTTAAAGAAAGTTAATAAAAAATCAAAGAACTAGGTACTGGACAGAACCAAGGCATTGCATGGTCCTCGGACTCAAGCCTCTGGGGAAACCAGCTACTTCAGACTATGAACGAAGAGTTAGACAGAACCAAGGCATTGCATGGTCCTCGGACTCAAGCCTCTGGGGAAACCAGCTACTTTAGATTATGAACGAAGAGTTAGACAGAACCAAGGCATTGTATGGTCCTCGGACCCAAACCTTTGGGGAAACTAACTACTTAAAGAAAGTTACTAAAAAATCAAAGAACTAGGTACTGCACAAAACCAAGGCATTGCATGGTCCTTGGACTCAAGCCTCTGGGGAAACCAGCTACTTCAGACTATGAACGAAGAGTTAGACAGAACCTAGGTATTGTATGGTCCTCGGATACCAGCCTATGGGGAAACTAACCACTTGAAATGAGAAAACTAGGTACTGGGCAGAACCTAGGTATTGTATGGTCCTCGGACTCAAGCCTCTGGGGAAACCAGATACTTCAGATGAGGAAACTAAGTGTTAGACAGAACCTAGGCATTGTATGGTCCTCGGACACCAGCCTATGGGGAAACTAACCACTTGAAATGAGAAAACTAGGTACTGGACAGAACCTGGGTATTGTATGGTTCTCGGACTCAAGCCTCTGGGGAAACTAGATACTTCAGATGAGAAAACTAGGTACTAGACAGAACCAAGGCATTGCATGGTCCTCGGACTCAAGCCTCTGGGAAAACCAGCTACTTCAGACTGAAAACTAAGTGTTAGACAGAACCTAGGCATTGTATGGACCTCGAACCCGAGCCTCTGGGGAAACTAACTACCTAAAGAAAGTCACTAAAAAATCAAAGAACTAGGTACTGGACAGAACCTAGGCATTGTATGGTCCTCGGACTCAAGCCTCTGGGGAAACCAGATACTTCAGATGAGAAAACTAGGTACTGGACAGAATCAAGGCATTGTATGGTCCTCGGACTCAAGCCTCTAGGGAAACCAGATACTTTAGATGAGGAAACTATGTGTTAGACAGAACCTAGGCATTGTATTGTCCTCGGACCCAAGCCTCTAGGGAAACTTACTACCTAAAGAAAGTCACTAAAAAATCAAAGAACTAGGTACTGGACAGAACCAAGGCATTGCATGGTCTTCGGACTCAAGCCTCTGGGGAAAGCAGCTACTTCAGATTGAAAACTAAGAGTTAGACAGAAACAAGGCATTGTTGGTCCTCGGACCCTAGCCTTTGGAGAAATTAGTCATTATAGGACGATCCGTGCGCCGAGCATAACCAAGGTTTTGTACTAACCGTAGGTCCAAACCTACGGTAGAGCCAAACCCTTTTGTGATAAGTAATGAGCCCTTCTAGGAACGAAAACCAAGTAGAGCTGAACGCTAAAACACGGCAACTTAAACCTATTCATCCTAGAAGTAATAGCAAGGAACTCAGGTTAAAAGAGTATAGACTAGAAAGAGCTGAAGACTTACAGAAGTAAGGAAAAATTCCTCGGGCGGGCCCTTCGTGCTAAAGAAATTTACAGGGGCAGTTGAAAAGATTATGACACTGATAGAAAAACAGGGTCCGACAGGTCAGTACAGTAGGCTTGGGAACGTCAAAATCCTCCTCCCCTCCCAAAGGGTCGGATAGCAGAATTTTGAGGGGTTATTGTGGGGCCCCAAAATATTATGGCAACCCCGACCCACTCCACATCAAGCTCAAGGTCCAAACCAAGGAAATGGCATAATCCGATGAGGAATAAGCGATGCCCAAGTCACCTAAGGACATCAAGCCCAAGGTCCAAACCGAGGAAAGGGCACAATCCGAGGATGATCTGTCACTCACTCATTAAATACACTCCACCTACATTCTGATCGCATGAATGGTGAGGTGACCAGCCAGCAGTGATGCCTTGGTTGCTTCAACTAACAGAAAGCCTGCAAAGGCGGCTGATGGGATAGGCACTCAAGTATAGGTTTGGATGATTAATAAGTGGACGACAGAGATCAACTAAAAAAAAGACTATATAATAGATCACACCCCCATCAAGAAAGGGGGGGGGGGGAGAGAAAAAGAGAAAAGAACCGATTAGGACAAGGACCGAAAAAGGGATCTTCAGGGTGTTAAAAAGGATAACCCTTACATGTGTTTGTTCTGAGCAAAGAAGTCCTCAGACTAGATCCTCGGACTAGGTCGAGAACGAAATTTCTTCATAAACCTTTAGCCGAAGTCATTGTTATTATCCTCATAAACATTTAGTCAAATTCCTTGATTATCACTTCTATGGATTACACACACACCGATCGTTGTTTGCTTTGCTAATACCAAGCCTTTCTATCCACACTCTACAAATTTTATTGTTTAGGGTCCATTACCAGTTGAGTCCCTACAATAAGAATATAAGAATAATATGCTATTATGGTATAAGTATAAATGCTTGTAGAGTGTGGGGGGCAAGGGTCGAAGTTTAAGTCTTTAAGAGGGAGTTTCACACACATATACATGTAGGTTAAGTTAGAGTAGATTTTTTATCTTGTATAAAAAAAAATGTATAAAATTTTCTATTTTTATGAAATGTATTAAATACACTTTGAATTAATGAGTTATTTATGGTATACAAGTAGGTAGAGGTAAAAAATGATACATTAGTCATCTAAATAAATGTGTTACATGTATTTAATAAAAATCTAGGGGGTCATTATTTAAATTGATGTATTTTGTTTTTTGAGAAACAAACATACATATACACACATGGCAGAGGAAGAGAAATTAATTCTAAAGTTTTAAAATAAAAGCACACCACAAAGTCCACTAAAAATTATGGTAAATTTATATCTAAAGTTACTTTAAATTATATATATAAGAGGGATGATGGATTTTGAAAAGTTAACGAAGGCCATCCCCTTCCTCCACCCCTAACCTTTCTAATATTGTTGGTGGATAAATTACCAAATTTCTCATAATTTATAATATATCATGATAAATTATCAATTCTCCTAAGATTTAAATTATTAGAAAAATATATATTTAATATTTGATAATTATTCCAGTATTGATAATTAACTGCATGTGGTTGATTACCACCACCGTCATCTTCTCATCTCTACTGGAAATCTAACCAATGCATGCGCTAATGCACTAGCAAGAACGGTCTTTCACTAATCTGTTCATCATCTTATCGTTAATGATCCTTCTCCTAAACTAATTTGTTCCTATTGTAAACAAATATTTTACTCATATCGCCCCACATGCCTATCTAATAATTCAAAGTATGTAATTAATTGTGTTTCGTTCTGTTCCGAATTATTAAAAAAATTCTGTTCCAGTTAGATAATCGAAACGAATCACCTCTCGATTCAATCTCATCTGAAATTCCAGTTCATTTCAGACCATTCCATTAAATTATGGTCGAAATGTAAATAAATAAATCATTATTTTGTTTCCTAATTAACCCATTCTTTCCATTATTTACTTACTTATGGAATTTTATTATTATTTTCATTAAGAATGTGTGTGTGGTTCTTTTTCATTTACTAAAATCACATATGATTTTTTTTAATTAATAAGACTTTTTTTTATTTACTCATAATCTCATATATGAGATGTTATGTAAGATGATATATATATTTGATAAATATGTAAGATGATATTAAGAATGCATATCAAATGATTTTGAATTAATAATGTGGGGCCCTAGTACATTAACCACACTGGCCCACTACATACGGCCCAAAGCCCGCGCCGAGGATAATGCAACGACCGAGGATAATGGGAAAAAGCCCAAGTTATCCAAAGGCCTCGCCGAGGATGACTACCATCCTCGGCACACCGACTTCGACAAAGGGAAAAATATCCCACATCCACCGAAAATATCCCACCGAAAATATCCCACCAACATTCTGACCGCTTTAAATGATGATGCGACCAACGAACCCAGTTGCCTCGATTACTCCGACTAATAGAAAAGCCTGCAAAGACGGCTGAGAACTAACGTAAAGTCTACAAAAACAGATGATGGGACAATCTCTCATCTAGAGTAACCGAATAAGCAACAAATGGACGACTGAGATTAACTAGAGTAACACTATATAACCAAGAGGATCCCCGCTAAATAAAGGGGGGAAGAAAAATTATAAGAAAAATAGACCCTCGGCCTAGTCCGAGGACAAACAGGCACTTTAGTTACACAGCTAAAGTGGTGATCATTCCCTTCAAAAAATACTTAACCAATTTCATTTGATGAGAGTCTTATCAATTTCTTGTCATCTATTATTTATCAAAAATACCAAATTAATCGTTGTTCACTTCGGTGATGCCAAGTCCGTGTACCCACTTCTCTACAAGTTTCATTGTTTAGGGTCCATTACAAATTATGCCCCTACAATTGGCGCCCACCGTGGGGCGGAGTTGTGCGCTAGCAAGTGCAGTGGTTAGTGTAAATGAAAAATCATCAGTCAAGACTAATACGGTCTGTAGTGGCAACATTCATTCGAAGATATATAACTACCATAAACGAAAATATAAAAAGAAAACAAGGAAATAAATAATACAAAATAGATCTACTTCTTTTATTCATACTTGAAGAAAAATTACATCTTTTACAAGCAAAGCCCAAGGGGCTTGTTCCAAAAGCTAGCTATAAAGGTAGACGCTTGGTAAAGCCGGCAGGGGAGCGAAGGGTAGAAAGCAAAGCTGGTTGAGGAGCAAAAGAAAAGAAAGAAAAAGAAACGGAAGAAGAGATGAAGAACAGATAAGTAGAAAGCAAAGCTGGCTGGAGATCAGAAGATGGAAAAGAAGTGAAGCAAGAGAAGAGGAAAGAGAAGAGAGAAGAAGGATAAGAAGGAAGAAAGGCAACCTTTAAGGCGGAAGAGGCCGAGGCACAGGACGGTTCCGCTTTTAGGTTTCGCCTGGTTCCCCTCCCGCCCTCTAGGCAGCCGGCTTGGGGGGTCAAGAACCCAGACCCAAGAGAGGGAGGTTACGTTCTCTCCGGATACTCCTCCTGGTGGTGAGGAGGGCTCTGTCTCCGGTTAGGTTGAAAAGAAAGAGAATCTTCAGATCTCCACTACACCCACCCCAGCATGGCGCCAAGGGTTGAGGTGACATCCTCGGCTCCTGATAGGGGCTGTGCATTCTTAGGAGTGCCCTTTTCCAGGGCCAACTCATTCGAAGAGGCTCAGATGATTGTGTCTTGACGGTGTGTTTTTAGGAGAAGTTTAGAACGAACGATTATCAGGTGTGAAGGGGAAGGATGCCCTAGGAGCGCCTTTTATAGAGGGTGGAACATTAATGAGGGCCAAATCCACAATAAATACCAGGGAGCGATTTCCGGAGACCTTTATTTCGCCCCAAATTCCGAAGGGTCTAACAGCCGTTAGATCCTCGTAGATCCACGGCTAGCATTAATGAGGAGGCGCCCCATTAAACGAGAAAGCACCGAAGCGTCAGCACATGTTACCTGGACAACCCAAGAGACGCCTCGTAATCAGAAGAGTTCCATCAAAACGAAGAGGCAGAACACGGCAGGGTCTTATCCTCCACCAACTCCAACTTGTATTTATTATTATTATTATTTCTGCTTAAAAAGTGTAATTATCTATGGCTTATTGTAAACTATAGCAATAAAGAACCAAACGGCTACGGATAAATAGCTAAAATAAACGAATAAAATGAGAAAACTAGGTATTGGACAGAACCAAGGCCTTGCATGGTCCTCGGACCCAAGCCTCAAGGTGAAACCAGATACTTCAGATGATCAAAAATGAGAAAACTAGGTACTGGACAGAACCAAGGCCTTGCATGGTCCTCGGACCCAAGCCTCAAGGTGAAACCAGATACTTCAGATGATCAAAAATGAGAAAACTAGGTACTGGACAGAACCAAGGCCTTGCATGGTCCTCGGACCCAAGCCTCAAGGTGAAACCAGATACTTCAGATGATCAAAAATGAGAAAACTAGGTATGATTCAAAAATGAGAGTACGAGTGCTGAAACGAGACCGAGGCTCCTATATGGATCACGAGTTCAAAACTAAGGCAAAGCCAACTCCCTTTCAGGCACTAAGTGAACGAGCCCCATCAGGGACAAAAACCATGAGAAATTGAATGTTATAGCACAAACAACTCAAGCCTAACCATCCTCGGACGGCACTTTGCGCAAAAAGAAAGCTAAAAAAACAACCGAAGTAAAGATAAACACTGACGATAAGATAGAATCCACCAGGCCGAGAAAACATGCCGAGGTAGTCAAAATCCTCCTCCCCGCCCAAGGGGACGTGCAGCAGAATTTTGAGGGGCTATTGTGGGGCCCTAGTACATTAACCACACTGGCCCACTACATACGGCCCAAGGCCCGCGCCGAAGATAATGCAACGACCGAGGATAATGGGAAAAAGCCCAAGTTATCCAAAGGCCTCGCCGAGGATGACTACCATCCTCGGCACACCGACTTCGACAAAGGGAAAAATATCCCACATCTACCGAAAATATCCCACCAACATTCTGACCGCTTTAAATGATGATGCGACCAACGAACCCAGTTGCCTCGATTACTCCGACTAATAGAAAAGCCTGCAAAGACGGCTGAGAACTAACGTAAAGTTTACAAAAACAGATGATGGGATAATCTCTCATCTAGAGTAACCGAATAAGCAACAAATGGACGACTGAGATTAACTAGAGCAACACTATATAACCAAGAGGATCCCCGCTAAATAAAGGGGGGAAGAAAAATTATAAGAAAAATAGACCCTCGGCCTAGTCTGAGGACAAACAGGCACTTTAGTTACACAGCCAAAGTGGTGATCATTCCCTTCAAAAAATACTTAACCAATTTCATTTGATGAGAGTCTTATCAATTTCTTGTCATCTATTATTTATCAAAAATACCAAATTAATCGTTGTTCACTTCGGTGATGCCAAGTCCGTGTACCCACTTCTCTACAAGTTTCATTGTTTAGGGTCCATTACAAATTATGCCCCTACAAATAATATGATATTCTATAATACTATGTGATGAATAATAATAATAATAATAATTTTTTAGTTATAATTCCTAAATGGTATATCGCAATAGACTGATACTGAAATTTTTGTTCTAATAGACGAACCGAAGAATGGAATTAACAACTTTACCTCGAAAGCATGAAGACCCATATATTGTTATTATTATTTTTTTTTCAGCTTCTATTTATATAGAGAAATTTTGAAAACGAGAACTTTGTGTAGTTGCTTGATGCTCTGTTTGTTGCGGTGGCTAGTATTTCTTCTGGGTCTGATGAATAAATTTTCCCATTCATTAAATTATAAAAATAATAATAAAGAAAAGAAAATCATTGAGAACTTGTAATCCCCCTCTCTCTCGTATATGTTTCTCTTTCATTATTTAATAATTATTTTAACGAGGTACTTTTCTTTTCTCATTATTGTTGATTGTTTAAAAGAAAATATGAATTTGGGATAAGAAATGTTTGTTCTAAGAAGGTCACTTATCACTTATCAGTGTGACAACTTTTCACATCACAATTGCTTTACGGAAGACCATGACGTTATTATAAACAAAGTAGCGGTGTAGAAATCTCTACTTTATTAGGAATAATCATATCTACTTTAATTCATCTCAAACTTTAATCATTTCTCACTAGTGCTATCTTGTCCTACAAACAGGAAAAAAAATGGCGGCATGTACTTCATAATTATTTGGTTCCATTTATTGTTTTTCCCTTGTAGCATAAATAGCATACACATGCATAGCATACAGACATTTACATAAATGACTACAAATTAAAAAAATCATATTCAAGAATATTTTAGAGATGAATCTTTTGAACATAATAATTCAGACATGTATGACAATTGTCAACAAGTTTTGAATTTTTTAGCCATACAACACTAAAGTCTAACTAGATGACTAAGAAATAGTATATACCTAATTTAGACAGCCTTTTCTCTTTCTATTTTCCGTCTTTTGAAATTGATAAGATGTGAAATAATTTTAAGTACAGCTTAAATTCCAGAGAGACTACTACATATATAGAGAAAAAAAACATAACCTGTTGATGTATATGACATCATTGATCCTTAAAACTTCCAAATTAGAACATTCTAATTTGCCATGAATCCTACAAGGAATGGATTGGTTAGAGTCCATAACTTTAAGCAAAAGCCACATATTTGATTATCTCATTATCAAATGGTTGTGTGGGCATACACATGCCAAGCAGGCCAGCACCATTTAATATTGTTACAGCTTAAAGACAGCTGGTTGATGAAAAATTAAAGAAAAAAAAATACCCCAAATCTGATTCACATTTGGATGGAAAGGCAAATTGATTCTGGTAAGATTTTGGATTAGGTTAACCAATGATTGGCTCTGGTCCTCTCTTTAGGCAACAGGGCATAGTGGGATTAGAATTTTAAAATTTGTAATTATTGATCACATAGAACACTACTTTGGTGAGACTAGATCTAGCCTTCACAATTATAATTATTAATTAGGAATCAAGACAGTATTCACTAAATAGAATTTTTTAAATATGCATCACAGAAAGAACTATGCTTGTATTGCATCCCCAAAGTGTTAAGAGTAGTGGGTTTAAGCTTTTGCTAAGTACTAACTTTTTTTTAGGATCTTTTAAGGCAGAATATTGTCACTTTATTTTTATACATGTAAATATTGTCGCTTTTGTTGATGGATAAGCATAGGGTAAAAAAAGAAAGGGGTGTTGATCTTTACTCATTTTAATCTGGTTTCATATTAGTTTGCCTTACTCTAGTTTGGCAAACTAAGATTGTTGCATGCATAAGACTGGTTAGCAAATTAAATAGAAATCTCTTTGGAACATCATTCTAGAGTCTTCTTGAGTAGTAAGTTAGTAACAAGAGATCAATCAAATCTCCACTGCACAGGCCAAACTGTAAAACCTATCAATTGCATTAGAAATTAAACACCCACCAGCTAAAGGAACCTAAATTCAACAATTCAAACAAATCCATGGTTGAAACCGTTTTAAAAGGAAAAACATGCAATCCAGTCAGATTCTCTCAAACCTTTTTCAATTATCAAGTTTATGGAGCTATGTAACATGTTCTACTGGCTACTGCTCACCAGTCTTCTACAACAGTTTAGCATGTGGGACAGGTTGTTAACATCAAGACACAACCTACCTCTCTAGAGTTTTCCAATAGGATGCCTAACCTAGTGATGTAACTTACCAATAGGAGATTATCAGAATGCTTTTAGGGTTCAACATTTTCTACCCTCCAGGCTAACATGTGCATGAAACAAAAAATCATTAGCTGAGCTACCTAGGTTCAAATATCTTCTCACTTTAAGATTTCAACAAGTCTAGTTACCCAAAAATTTCCGGAGTCTACCCAAAAATTTCCAGAGTCTTTTACTTTAAGATTTCCACAAGTCTAATAACCCAAAAATTTCCACAATCTTTTTTAATTTCTGAGGTAGTATTTTGTATTCAATGCACAATAAAAGTGATATAAGTAATGGAGACCTTGTGAAAGTGATTTTGCATCACTCATAACCTGACACATCAACAAGTTGTGGAAAGATATTGTGTCTGCTAGTTCCTAATGCGGATGGCAGTCCCGTTACAGTGGTGATCACAAAAGCAGAACAATATGTTTGCAAAGAGAATAATATGTCTTGAAACAAATGAGGTTCCATCTATTTATAGACTCTCTCATGGTTCTTGGTGATAGACATGTATTTTCATGAAGAGATATATTTTATCCAAAATATATAGTTGTTCAATAAAACATTAGTTTAAGAAATCATACTAATATTTTTGTGAAGAAACACATCCACCAAGTGGAATTATTGCATATGTGAGATTGCTCCATATTGGTGCCCATTATCACCACCACACAATTAACAGTGTCCTTAGCATGCTCGAAAGATTTTTCATATGTGCTTCTAACATCACATCAACAATCAAGCATCACCCACTCTCTAAAGATGATGAGTAATAATACCACTGATGTTGAGTAATTTCTAAAGATGATAATTTCTCTTATTTTATATAATTCAAGAATGCATATTAAAGAAATAACTAGTACTGTTTGTTTATTTGATAACCATATTTTTTTTTTTTCACATTTTTTTTTTCACACTGAAATGCTTTGTGCCAGAGTGAAGCAATTCCCAAAAAGTAAGAACCCTAACTACAAGTGTAAAACTGAATTTTTACAATGTCCTCATATTAATTTTGAGCAAGAAGAAGTCCTTATGTTGATAATTTTCATGAATTACATTAGACATTATTAATGATTTGACTCTCAGCTTTTGAAAGCCATTTATCCTCACCGAAAAGTTAACACGTAAGATCGACAAGTTTTGTTAACACTTGACAACTTTGTCTATGCTGGTTTAATCCATGGCTCAGATTTTCAATAAGCAAATAATAACTGAATAAGGGTTTGGAAGTGTCAGGGATAGAAGAAGGTATGTTTTCCACAAACCTAAAATCAGTTTTGGACCTGTCAGAGGTCTACTTGTTACATTTACATGTCTTGAAAAATCCATTCCTAATGAGTTCCACAGTAAAGACAAACTTGTAAACAAATTACATAAAGTTGAATAGAATTCTTATTTTCTACTCTTCCTTAAAATTTACTCCTAGGAATTGTATAACCAATGGTCAACAAAATTTTAATGAACTTCAAAACTGTAGAAGAGAAGGATCAAAAGTTTCCAAGTTCTAACTGAAACTCAATATAAATTCAACAACAACTCTGTAAAACTAATTAAAACACTAATACTTTCAACAAATTTCCACATTTTTTCGGTAGAAAGTATGCCTAATTTCAGAAGCCAATGGTAGCTCATGTGTGAACGAGACTCAAAACAAAAAGAACCAAAGCCCCAGCATGGACAAAGCCCAATTACCAAAATGAAGCATGTTTGATCATATGCAATCCATAATGATCCACAAATACATTATATGCAGTCCTCTGAACTCCACCATCAAAATAAGGAATAACTTAAGTCGATTTTTGCGGAAAATTTGTCAACAATGGGAAATTGCTGAAGGCTAAGAGGCTATGGACATTCATAAAGTTATAAGCAACCTACAGTATTTTAAGAACTGATGAGACTGATTAGGCAATGAAAATTTAAGGAAAATGTGTTAGAAGGAAGTCAATCTCTATAAGGTTATCCCAGTTTGACTTTTAAGACATTATAATTTATATACTACACTTCTGAATGAAGTGACACGTATGGAAACTTCCAATGTGGTGGTAATATATATAGCACACTAAATTGCATATGCACATAACTGAGATACAATATGTATAGCTTCTTATTCTATTTGGTGGGGGGGGGGGGGGGGGGGGTTGGCGACAAAAATCGGTGGTGAAAATGCCCACCGGTAATATCACCAGTCTAATTAACAATTGCATAGCACTATAGTAACCACAAAGATAATGGATGCTTTGCAAGACATAAGCCCATTGAATGAAAAATTGGGTGGGTTTTTTAGAAAGTAGCATTTGACTATAAAGCTTCTAGGCGAAGCATCAAATAAAGTTGTACAAGATTATAAGGACAATGTATTACTGCTGAAAAATCAGAGAGCATCAAAGAGCCAGGAATGAAGTTAAATCAAACCTCTAGAAGCAGATGATGTTGAAGGAAGTCAAGGGCTTTTGTCCCAACTTCACAGTAGGATCTTGCTTGAGATCTTGAGTAGAAGTTAAATTTGCTCTCTATAAAATTTGAGCCTCTTCAACAATAAGCAGGAGTTGAAAGTAGAGTGTCAATATCTTTGGGCCATGTTGCATCATAGAGTAACACAAGTGGGTGTACCTTGAGATAAGAAATGTGGAGAACAAAAGCAATCACAAGCCACGAGATGGTAAAATTAATATTCCCAACAACTTGTCAGAGGGAGTAGCATTGCAAATTAGCTCACTGTAATTTGGCTTTCCAATTGAAACTTTGAAGCAAGCTCCATAAGAGTAAAGCCAAAGCTCATTAAGCCCATGGCCAACCCTATTAATTTGATGAAAAATTTGGAATGAATTCTGGCCCTACCATTTCTTCCACTTATGTCATCATCTATGTAACTGAACTTAAAGTAGTGACTAAACACAGCATCGTTGATCTCAAAGAGGACCCTAAATGTTCACTAAGGAGCCACATCATAGATTGGTATACTCTTAAGTTTTGCAAACATTCTTTTTTGTTTAGTCATTATCTTATGGTTTCAACCATTAACAATCACCATGCCAAGTTGAATCTAATATTCATAAATGAGAAAAGGAAACGAAAGAAACAAGAAAGAACCATCTCACCATCTTTAGGGGACAATCTCAGGTCTTAAAAAGACAAATGACTATGCTGTATAAATTATTTAGGTCACAAAGTTCATAATGAATTTCATTTTCCATATTATTCAAAAGTACAGTGTTTTTCCTGAATTTCAATGTGATGTTTCCACCTTCTTGGGCAACCAAAGTCTTACATTGGAACACTTTATTAAGAGAATCTGAACATAAGCCATCATAACAACTCACCATCAATAGAAAAAAACAGAAAATTCACAAAATGCATAGAAACAGCAGACTAATTCAATGGATCAAGATAAATTGTTTCATGTGTTCAGATAAGCATAAAATTCTTATTGGATATACTAAAAGTAATATGTTATTTGTTTTCCATTAAATTGAGAACACAATATCATTTCAATGTATATATAATTAAGATCAATTTTTGTGTTTAAAAAATAATTATATACTAGATTGACAAATACAGTGTAGATAACAAAATTTGAATTTCTTGTATCACAATCACAGGCTTCTTTTAATCATAGAAGCTCAAATATATCTCCGCCGATAAGATAACAAGGTAGAAGAGCATAATACAAAAAACAGCAATGCCCTCACTTACCTTGGCAAGACACCAAACCGCCGTTAGATATTAGTTACTGTTGACACTCTGATAATAAAAAATTGGTATATTTTCTGGTAATCACAATCCCATGGTTTGTGGGTGCATTGGAAGGTAAAGCTGAGGAACGTAGCCCTCTTTCCTCAGCTCTAGAAGAAGATTATTCAGTAGTGAATAGATCTCAGCAGATTGTGGATGACTTCCATCTGCGGCAGAAAAAATATGGGTGATGTTATTGATGTCAATCCAGCTGTACCCAGGTACCTTCTGAACTTGTCTTTCTTTCATCAAACTCCGTATCTTATGCACGCTCCCCCACTGTCCAGCATCAGCATGTATGTTTGAAAGCAACACATAGTAGCCAGAATTTTGTGGGTCTAAATCAAAAAGATGTCTAGAAGCTACTTCAGCAAGTTCAACATTGCCATGGACTCGACAGGCACCAAGCAATGTCCCCCAAACACCAGCATCTGGAGCAAATGGCATACTCTTTATAGTTTCAAATGCTTTATTCAACCGACCAGCGCGTCCAAACAAATCTACCATACATGCATAATGCTCCATCTGTGCTGGAATTCCATATTCCTCAGTCATGCAATGGAAGTAATGAGCTCCGTTGTCAACTTGGCCAGCATGAGCACAAGCAGAAATTATTGCAAGAAAGGTGACATGATCAGGCTGAATTCCATTTTCCAACATTTCATGGAATAGAGTGAGAGAGTCCTTGAGATGACCGTGGTTCCCATAAGCAGAAATTATGCTATTCCAAGAAACTTCATTCTTCCCTCGCATCATGTCAAACACAGAGCGAGCAGAATCCAAGTTTCCACATTTAGCGTACATGTCTATCAGTGCGCTCTCAGCAAAAAGATCAGAGCTGAATGCACCTTTAATCATGAAACCATGGATCTCTTTCCCATAATGGAGTGATGATAAGGCTGCACAAGCAGATAGTGCAGCTGAAATGCTCACACAATCATACTTGGTTCCTCCCTTCCCCATTTGACGAAAAAGATCAATGGCCTCTTCTGGTTTACCATTCTGGGAATAGCTTGTGATCATTGAATTCCAACACACACTATCCCTTTCTGACATCCTTTCAAAAGTATGATGAGCAAGATCCAACCTTCCACATTTAGCATACATATATGTAATCGCGCTTCCAACATGACACCTCCCATCAAGCCCATTCTTGAGTATGTTACAATGCAATTCCTTCCCCAAGTTCAGGGCAGCCAAACCAGCACAAGCAGGCAGAACACTTGCCAGTGTTACAGAATTCGGTCTCATCTTCTCCTTCAGTAACCACCTGAAAATGTCTAAAGCGTCACTGTTCATTGCGTTAAGTGCAAGCCCTGAAATCATAGTCGTGCAGACAACAACATCAGCTGTGCTGCTTTGGCTAAAAAGTTTACATGCCATCTCCACTTTCCTGCACTTTAAGTATATATCAATAAGTGCACTCTTCAAGAATACATCCAAAGGCACACCATGTCTTACTATGTAACCATGAATTTCCTTACCTTGTTTGAGACATGCGGATTCAGTCACTGATGGAAGGAAACTTGCAAAGGTGATCGAGTCTGGTTTGACACCAATAGATATCATCTCACGAAACAAATGTGAGGCCTCGCCCATACACCCATTTTGTACAAATCCGGAAATCATTCCATTCCAAGTTACCAAATCAGTTTGCGGCATCCTATCAAATAGCATACATGCATCAAACAGTTTCTGGCATTTCGAATACATAGCTAATAATGTGTTAGCCACAGGAGAATCCAACTCCAACCCACACCTAATAATAAGTCCATGAAGCTGGGTCCCCAAAACAACCATTGCTTCTGAGGCACAAACAGACAATATACAAGCAAATGTCACTGAATTGGGCCTAATGTCACTATATCTCATTCCCAAAAACATTTGCAGAGCACTACTACTATCTGCATTTTTTACATAACCATTAAGCATAATATTCCACATTACACAATCTTTATGAGGCATTTTATCGAACAAACACCGCGCATCGCCGATACAATCATTCTCTGCATACAATTTGATCAAAGAACTACCCACAAACACATCAAACTCAAAACCCGTCAACCGAATTGCATGGTGAACTAACTTACCCAACCTTACATTATTCAAACCACCACAAGCCTTTATCACACAAGGAAAAGTATACTTATCGGGAGAAATACCACAACCCAACATCTTAAAGTAAAACAACAAGGCAAAATCAAACCAACCCATCATTGTAAACCCTCTAATCATCCAATTCCAAGACCAAGCCGAAGACCTGAGTTCAAGCTTATAGAACACGTTCTTAGCATCCACAAAACTGCCACAAAGAACGTACATGCCCAAAAGCTTTGCACCCAGAAGACCATTGTTGTTGCTATAAGTATATCCACTGACAATGACCTGGGCATGAACCTGTCTACCTTGTTGAAGAACAGAAGGGCCAGAACAAGCTTGCAAGAATGATTGTAACTGGGTTGGCGAAGCCTGTTGTTCAGCATTCGAGTAAAGCACACGTGAATGTTCAATGTGGTTACAGTTGGTAATGGTGTGTATGAAGTTGGGTAAGCGTTTAGACATAGCTGAAAATAGGAGTTTGTGGGAAAAAGACATGTTCAGTGGAACATTAAAGCATCTTTGTCTGTGGGCTGTCTACTCTTCTTGTTCTTCTGTCCAACTACCCAGAAAACATAAGCAAATGCGTAAATGGAAATGCATGTAATCACTAGCAACTAGCAAGTACCAATTATTCTTGTCATATTATAATTTTAAGTGGAGTAATTATCAATTGAAAAGAAAATCTATATATAGGTAAAATTGTAAGAAATTTCAATTAGAATTTGAAATTAAAATCTAATTTTGCATCATGTGTGTCTAAATTTAAGTTTGTGCCATGTGTTTAATAAATGCAAATACTAAGAATCTAATATTAATGAATTATATATAAAAAAAAAAAATCAATCACATATACTAAATAAAAACCACCTTACGTTCTATTTTATTAAAAATTAGAAAAAAAATGATTATAAATAGTATTAAATTTAGGTAAGAATTTTAATATGTGACTAATTACGTTTACTTAAAAAAATAATTTGACTAATTATTTATATTTTTATGATAAAAATTGTATTTAAGTTTAAATCTATTATATGTATGCATGTGTTACATGCTATTTTTTTTAATAATTTGACAAATTATTTATATTTTTATAATAAAAATTATGTTTAATTTTAAATGCATACATGCATTTGCATGGGTTACATGATAGTGTTAATAAAATAAGGACAAAATTTAGTTACAAAATTCGTTGTAGTCTAAGACTACAACTTTACTCAATAAAATAAACATCTTTACATATTTTGAAAATCTAATTTTGAATTGCATGTTCTTTATACTCTTAATACACATATCAAATTTTGTGTCAATCGGATATTATTTATTATATGATCTATAAGCTTATATTTTATGCATAATTTTAAACTATAAAATTTGTAATTTAAACAATTTATTGATGATATAGCTATTGATATTTAATTTTCTAGATTGCAAGCATGGAGGATATAAGAAGAAAATGTAATCTAATGGTAGATTTGTCAAAATTTACCTCCAATAAAAAGATATTGAGTAAGGTTGTAACTTTAGGCTATAACTAATTTTGTAGCTAAGCTTTTTCCAAACCTAAATACATACTAGAAATTAGTAATATTGCATATAAAAAAAAAAAAAAAAAAAGACATGATTTTTGGACAAAAAAAATTTATAATATTTAAAGAAATAATTAATATCTAAATTTTAAAAGAAACTCCACTAAAATTTATTGCTTTTTTTTTGGTTGCTGAATCACTAAAATTTATCACGTTGGGCTCTAAAATGTCCTAACATAAATAAAAGCCTAATACGGTGAAAACCTTTTCTTCAAAATTTGGACGAGCATAAGTTATGAATTATGATCCAAGTTGCAATGCTACATAGCACGCTAGCAAAAAAGAAAAAGAAAAAAAAGAAGACATTTTTAAATGGGTGATCTAGATCGGCCAAATTAAAAAATTTAAAGAGTTATCATAAGGAGGAGACGTTATAGGTTGAAACTTTGTCTAAAAAAAAAAAAAAATTTAAAAACTTAAAAACTAGCTAATATTTTGAAAAAAAAAAAAGAGATAATGAATCTAATTGATGGATTTTAACAATATAATAAAATAGTAAAAAAAAAAATATATATAATAAATAAATTTTAAAGGGTGGATCTGTGAAATGTTATAATCTGATTTATTAAATACATTATTTTATCTTATGTAATAAAATTAGGAACCTTTTTTATTTATGTAATAGGAGGCCTTAATTCACACCCCCACCCCCCCCCCCCCCCCCCAAAAAAAAAACCAAAAAAAAAAAAAGGCCTTGGCCATGAGTATACCTTAGAAAAATCAGACAACCTGAGCTCAAATTTTTTGACTCAGAGTAAAAATAGGTCGATAATTTAGCTTTATTTATATGTGTAATATTTGTATGTTGTAATACCTCTAATTTAATTTGAAACTCCCGACCCAAATGAGTGAGATTTTCTTGTACTCAATTCATTAGCATTTGGCATGAGTAAACTGGTGCCATGTCCAATGTACGTTTTTTTTAACATGCTAGTCTTGCCTTTTTGTTTTGTTTTTTTTTTCTTCATGTTTTTTGCATGTGAACCCGTCTTCCCTAAGGGGTGTTTGCTAAATCGTACAATTGTTTTAATTTCATTTAGGACCATACTAAATTAATAAGTAGTTTTTTCAATTTCACATATTAATCTAGTTTCGATTCTGTCTCATTATCGAGCATTTTAGTTGTTTGTGCTAGAGGGGTATGTGAAGACTTTGATCAGGATGATCTCAATGCCGTGCTTTCCTATAATGTACATGGAAGTTCATGGCCTCACGATTAAACTTGGATTCGAGCGAGATCTTCATTTAAATAATTCATTGCTTGATATGCATATTGATAAGCTCGATGGAATCGTTCGTCCTGGCACAGCTAAGGACGAGGAATGACCCATAAATGCCACCATTATTAGTAGAACCATTACGGCTCGAACGAAGCAAAGCGACAGCTTAGAAGGTTCTATATCCGCGCATTAAGTATTAGGGGATTCCATTTCCCCACATTGAATGCCAAGAACGTTACCCAGGAAGAGAATTAAACCACCATTAATGGTGGTTCCAACGGCTAGTAGAAGGAAGACCTATAAATACCATGCTCCACCAAAAGTAAAGGGTACAAATACAAAATTATTCTTACCAACTAGAAACCTTCCAATTCTCTCTCTCTTATTCTGACTTTATCATCGGAGGCTCGCCGGTAGGCACCACACCGGTGACCCATTTTTTTGTTACCCTCTCTTGTGTTCTTGCAGGTTGCATCAGGACTATCGGCCCAACTTCAACGACTGACAATTTTAGCATCATCAATTTGGTGCCGTCTATGGGAACAGCTTTCTTTTTCCTAATCCTAAGGACAGAAACGTTACTCTATCCCTATTGTCATCCAGATGGAGTCCAGTGCATAACTAGAGTCAGCCGCTCTAGCATTGCAAGTCCAAGCTCTCATGGCCAGTGTGGAAGAGCTAACAAAACAAAACTAGGAGATGAGGCAGCGATTGCAACAGGAAGAAAACCGCTCACCAAGGAGGATTGAAAACAACAAGAATGAAGATGAAGTGTAAGATCCAGAAGAGAGCCAAGGGAGAGATGGCTCGAGGAGGACAAAGTGGTTTGACGAGGCAAGCAACGACCTACTAAGGAGTATGAGGAAAGAGATTGACAAGCTCAAGAATGCAACGAAGGGAAAAACAACAAAGAACTTGGACGGGATGGTGAGAAGGACAAATTCTCCGTGTGACCCCCTCTCGCCAATATTTCGGCTCCTGCAGCTAGAGTCGTATGATAGGTTGAAAGACCCACTGGATCACATCACCACCTTTAAGATGACCTTGAGCCTGCAGCAAACCCCAGATAAAATAGTGTGTTGGTCCTTTCCGACCACCCTCAAAGGAGCAGCCCGAGTGTGGTTCAGTAAGTTGGCACAATCTTCCATTGACGATTTTGATCAGCTTAGTAGCCTGTTTGTGAGTCATTTTGTAGGAGGGCAGCGTCAGAAAAGACTAGCAGACCATTTACTGACGATCAGACAAGGAGAAGGAGAGTCCTTAAGATCCTACGTGAAGCGATTTAACAGGGAAGTGCTGGAAGTAGACAAAGCAGAAGATCAAGTGCAGCTAACCACGTTCAAAGCGAGATTGAGGTCCAAAGATTTTGTAGTGGCACTCACTAAGAGTCCCCCAATGTCGATGATAGATTTGCTCATGAAGGCTGAGAAATACATGAATGCGGAGGACACTTTGGTGGTAATAGAGGTAGGTGGACCTAGAACATCAAAGATGGGCCCTGAAGATGACCAGAATGGGCAAAAGAGGGAAAAGAGATACCACCCACCTAGCAATGACAGAGGCAAGCGAAAGGACGACAAGGCTTGAAAAATGGTAAATTTCACACCCTTGGTAATGCCCATTGACCATATCTTAATGCAGATTAAGGACGACCATCAGCTGAAATGGCCGAAGCCATTGAGTGGCCTACCCAATGCCCGGAACAAGAAAAAGTATTGCCGCTTCCATCGAGACCACAGACATTATACTAACAAGTGTCGAGACCTTAAGGAGCAGATAGAAGAGCCGATCCAAAAAGGGAAATTGCAGAAGTTCGTCAAGAAAAACACATACGGATGGCCAAAGTAAGAAGACCGAACCAGATTAGAAGAAAAGTCTAAAGACAATGATAAACCACGAGAGGGACCAAAGAGTGTAATAGGTGAGATAAGAATGATTAACGGTGGTGCAACGACGATAGGCTCTTTCAAATTCCTTAAGAAGTCGCCCAGCAAAGACAGGTCAATAGTGTCCATATGATACCACCAACAAAACACCAGAGAAGAGAAGCAACAGACATGGTCTTCTCGAAAGAGGATGCCAGAGGAGTAAAGCAGCCACATGACGACCCTCTGGTCATCATGCTAATGATAGAAGGGTTTAACACTAGAAGAATCTTAGTAGACAATGGGAGCTACGCTAACATCATTTACCTTTCCTCTTTATAGCAATTGAAGGTAGACCCGAGCAGGCTTAGTCCATTCGAATCCCTCATTGTCAGTTTCAGTGGGGATAAGGTGTACCTAAAGGGAATAGTGACCTTGACGGTAATAGCAGGCACATACCCCTAGCAAATAATGAAGCAACTTAATTTCCTGGTGGTAAACTTTCCTTCGTCCTACAATGTCATCATTGAACGACCCACACTGAATCGTTGGAAAGCTGCAACCTCGACATACTACTTAAAGGTAAATTTCCCTATAGAAAATGGAGTGGGAGTAATCAAGGGGGACCAGGTTCTGGCCCGTGAGTGTTATTAGGTGGTATTGGCATCAAAAGAAAACCACACTTGGATCATCGAAGAAAAGAGTCTTGAAACGATGGAAACATTAGAGATGGTGGAATTGGTAGAAGGGGAACCTGCGAAGGTGATGAATATTGGAGCAAATCTTGGTCTAGATATGAAAAGAGGGATAGTGGAATTCTTGAAAAGAAACCTGGACGTATTTGAGTGGACCCATGAGGACATGATGGGCATCTCAAAGAATGTCATTCAGCACTAGCTAAATGTGGATCTAGGGAAAAAGCCCATCCAACAAAGAAGAATAGTCTTTGCACTCGAGAGGACCAAGGCCATTATGGACGAAGTTAACAAGCTCCTGGCCGCCAAGTTCATCCGTGAAGTGTACTATCTGGAGTGGTTGGCTAATGTTGTCATGGTGAAGAAAGCAAACGGGAAATTGAGGATGTGTGTGGATTTCATGGATCTGAATTAAGCTTGCCCAAAAGATAGTTTCCTTTTGCCTTGAATTGACCAGCTCATTGATTCCACAGCGGGGCACAAGTTCTTAACGTTTATGGATGCGTTCTCAAGGTACAACCAGATCCAAATGTTGGAAGAAGATCAAGAGAAGATGGCCTTCATTACTAGTCAAGGGCTCTATTGTTATAGGTCATGCCATTTAGGTTGAAGAACACAGGAGCTACCTACCAAAGATTAGTAAACCAGATGTTTAGTAAACAAATCAGGAGAAATATGGAGATCTACGTGGATGATATGCTCTTCAAGAGCAAAAAGTAGAAAGCCATTTAGATGACCTTGAGGAAACCTTTGAAACCTTGAGACGATACCAGATGAAGTTGAACCCGGCGAAGTTGGCATTCGGAGTCTCTTCGGGAAAGTTCCTTTGCTTTATGGTGTCACAATGAGGCATAAAAGCCAATTCAGAGAAAGTAAAAGCTATACTAAAGATGACCTCACCAAGGAACGTCAATGAGGTATAAAGGTTGATGAGAAGAGTAGCAGCGTTGAATCGCTTTGTCTTGAGGGCAATGGACAAATGTCTCCCGTTCTTCAAAACCCTCAAACAAGTCTTCACATGGATTGACGAATGCGAAGCAGCGTTCTAGGAGCTAAAGCGCTATTTGAGCAACTTGCCATTATTGAGTCCATCAAAAGAGGGCGAAGACTTGTTCCTGTACTTAGTTGTCTCTGTCACGACGGTAAGTGTAGCCTTCATTTGAGAAGAATCAAGGATCCAGCGCCCTATATATTATGTAAGCCAAGCCTTTCAAGGAGCAGAGGTGAAATACCTAGGCATCGAAAAGATCCCTTTTACTCTGATCGTTACTTCCTGGAAGCTGCGTCCATACTTCCAAGCAAACTAGATCCTCATCATGACAGACCAACTAATTAAGAAAGCAATGAATAAGCCAGATGCCATAGGATGAATGGTGCAATGGGCAGTTGAGCTGAGCCAATTCGACATTGAATATAGGCCATAAACAACAATAAAGGAAGGGGCGACTTCATCGCCGAATTCACCATGCTTGAAGATAGCTTGACTGATGTAGCAGAATCATGGACGATGCAAACTGATGGATCATCAACCAAAGGAAGGGGTGGAGTCGGAGTCGTCATAACCTCACCCGAAAGGGACGCCTTGAAGTATGGGGTCCGGCTCCAGTTCCTAGCCACCAACAACGAGGCTGAATACGAAGCGATATTAACGGAGCTAAGGTTAGCCAAGTCCATGGAAGCCAAGAAGGTACTCTTAAAAAGTGACTCTAGGCTAGTAATCGGGCAGATCAAAAGGGACTATGAAGCAAAAGAGCAGAGGATGCACAAGTACTTGAAGTTGACGAACCAGCTTGCTAGAGAATTAGAACAAGTAGAATTTATGCAAGTTCCATGAAGTTTGAATATGGAAGCAGATGAAGTAGCAAGACAAGCATCTTCAGAAGTTGTGGACGACTCACTGGGAATCAGGATGGAGGTACAGAAGTTCCCCAGTATGGAAGAGTTTCATACGTTTGCAATACAAGGGAGAACAAGCTGGATAACACCCATCATCTCCTACCTGAAGGATGGCTACCTACCATCAGAACTAGATGAAGCAAGAAAAATAAAGAAGCGAGCTACTAGATTCACACTCCTAAATGATGTACTCTACAATAGGGGATTTTCTCTTCCCTACTTAAAGTGTGTCAAAGAGGACAAAGCGAGATATATCCTAGAAGAAGTTCATGAAGGCATTTGCGGAGATCACTTGGGACCAAGATTCCTGATATCCAAGATCACCAGAGCGGGCTACTTCTGGCCAACGATGCGTAAAGAAGCAAAGGAGTTTGTTAAGAAGTGTGACAAGTGTCAAAAGTATGGGAACATCCAAAGAATCCCAAGAGAGAAGATCATGATCATAACCTCTCCATGGCCATTTGCGCAATGGGGGATCGACATAGTGGGCCCCCTGCCTCAAGGTAAGAAACAAGTAAAATTATTACTTATGGCAATTGATTATTTTACGAAGTGGGTGGAAGTAGAGGCTCTGGCAACAATCACGGAGGCAAAAGTACAAAGCTTTGTATGGAAGAACATTGTTTGCAGGTTCGACATACCAAGGACGATTATATTGGATAATGGCAGGTAGTTTGACAACCAGGTGTTTCTATCTTTCTGCTCAGGACTCTGAATCAAGAACCATTTCTCATCATTAGGACACCCACAGGCTAATGGACAGATAGAAGTGACTAATTGAACCTTGCTGAAGGCCATCAAAGTTCGACTGGAAGGGGCAAAGTGTGCATGGCCTGAAGAACTGTTAAGTATCCTTTAGGCCTACAGAACCACGACCAGAACCCCAACGGGAGAGACGCTGTTCAAACTTACGTACGACACAGAAGCTGTAATCCCGTTGAAATGGGGGTCACTAGTATAAGGAGGGAATTTTTCAACGAACAACTAAGGACGAACCTAGATTGCCTAGATGAGATAAGAGATGACGCGTCTAGAAGAATGGCAAGGTACCAACAGAAGATGTCGGGATACGACAACCAGAGACTAAAGCTCAGAAGAATTCAACATAGGATACCTCATCCTAAGGAAAGTTATGCCTACAACAAAGAACCCAGCTCATGGAAAATTAGGGCCAACTTGGGAGGGCCCTTACAAAGTCACCCATTACTCAAGACAAGGAAGCTACCACCTGGAATCCTTGGACAACTGCAAATTACCTCGTCATTGAAATGTCGAACACTTGAAGAGGTATCACCAGTAGGAATATAATCACTTGTTATTGTTGATTGAATTTTTATTTTACTCTAAAGAAACTCAATAAAGGGATCATTCAGAAGTTATTCAACCAATAAAGTCTCCTCAAAAGCACTAACAACTAACAGTGACATAAATCCTTCAAAGAATATAAGTCAAATGATGAGGCCAATGACATAAATCCTTCAAAGGATATAAGTCAAATGATGAGGCTAAATGACATAAATCCTTCAAAAGATACAAGTCCAAGGACAAAGACAATAACATAAGTCCTTCAAAGGATTTATGTCTAGTGACAACATCAAAGATGTAAATCCTTCAAAGAAAATTGCAAGGTCAAGGTTAGTACAACAAGACAGAATCTCTGTGAAAGAAAAAATAAAATGTGCAAGACCAAATAGAGACAAAATAACTTGAATAAGATAGAATGCAATGTTCAACAGCATAATATGCAGAAGTAAAAGCCCAAAAAAAAAAAAAAACAACAACAACAACAGGGCACCCAAAATCTTAAAGTGTTCAAGAATAAAGGTAAAAGGCCCCAAAATAGATGGGGCAACCAACCAAAAAAAAAAAAAAAAAAAGAGATAAAAAGAGAGAATAAACTTTTTCTGGAAGAACTCAAGCAGCATGATTGTCACCACCATCACCAGTCCGCTTGTCAGCAGTATCTTCAGCAGCGTTGGCTTCCTCAGCTTCCATTTCTTTATCCATAGCCTTGAAGTCCAAGTTCTCTAGGTCCACTCTAGGGTTGTGCTTTGCTAAGTACCTCTTTAGCAACTCAAAGCCCTTGAAGTACCAGCTAAGGAGAACGCTGTTGAACTTGTTTGTTAGCTGAAATGCCTGCACCGCCTCATCCCTGGCCGTAGAAGCTTCACACTTAGCTGCTTGGAGTTATTCATCCTTTTGTTCCGTCAGTAACTTCTCCGCCTTCATCTTGTTAGTCAGGGTTTTGATATGTTCCTTCATCCAGTTCTCGCCATCCATTGTCGCTATTAGCTCCTTCCTTAGGGTGGAACCTTCAGCTTCAAGAACATCAACCTTGGAGTTAGCCATGACGACCTTCTCCTCGTTAGTCAGGTACTCAGTGGTAAGATGGATTGCCTCTTCTAGGACCTTAAACAAAAAATGTAGCTACAATGAGGAACAGAGCAGGAATCATTTCAGAAAAAAACTCTTAGAACAAAGTTCAAGCAAGAATGTACCTGGACGAGCTTATGGATGTGACGACTCACAAGATCGTGAGAAGGAACGACGCTCAGACTCTTCAACTCCTCAGCGGTAATAACGTTGTGAGCCCTTCCCATAGCAGTGGCAGCATCGTCTTATACGTCGGAGTCAATCTTGCTCTTTCCTTTATCTCCAACATGGGCCTTCTTTGGACGAGGAGTAATCTCCTCGACAGAGGTAGCAGGAGAAGCAGCCTTGGGATCAGACGCAATGGGAGTGGACGTAGTGGTCTCCAAAACCTCCTTCGCCACCCTGGGACGCTTTTGGCCGAGGCTGGACAAGAGTTCGTTCTTCTTGGCCCTTAACTTAGCATATAACTCCTGGTTAAATTTGGTCGTCATCTCTACAAGAGATCACCAAGAACAAGATGTTAAGAATGAAGTCAAAAGGAGAACGACGAGGATGCTAAATGACAAAAACTTTTCTCTTCTCTGGCTATTGTGCGCAAGACGTAAGGGGAAGGTTCGGGACCCAAGAAATGACGAGCCAACGTCCTAGGGTCAATCAATTCGTCAAAGTCTTTAATAGTCTTCGCGTAATTTGTAGCACTCTTAACACGGTTCCTGTACCTGTTCTTCAGCTTTGGACGAGCCTTGGCTGCAAGAAATAAACCAATGTGAGGTGTTAGAGTCAGACGAACCAAAGGCATATACTTTCACAAAATAAAAAAAGAAAAAAGAAAAGAGAAATGAAAGAAGACGCACCAAGCTTGGGTGTCCTCCACCTACGCAACAACCTAGGGACGTCTCCCCAAAGATTGTCCGAGAGGGTTTCCTAGCCATCTCTAGAAACGAAGAAGTACCTAGACTTCCAATAGTGAAGCAACGAGGGAAGACTCACGATAAGACGAGCCTTTCTATCCCAGGGCAACAGCTCATAGTACCCAAACTCCTTTGACTCTTTTAGATGGTACAAATACAAGAGTTCGTTAATCCTAATCTTATCTCCTTCTGTCACAATCATCCATATCTCCATGCAACTAATGACAATCCTCTAGGAATTTGGCATAAGTTGCCCTAGTGCTATGCATAAATGGTGGAGGAGCTCCATGAAGAAAGGGTGGATAGGGAATCTAAGGCCGCTTAGGAGGGTAGCCTCATAAAAGCATACCATCCCAGGATTGAAAGCACAAGCCTTCTCACCTGAATGAGGGAGACGAATCTTGGTCTCGTTAGGAATCTAAAACCTATCCCTAAATCTGAAAAGGGTGTCCTTGTCTAGAGAACACACCTCCTTAAAAGCATGGAAAGCCCTCAACACAGTGGGAGAAGAAGACAAAGGGTTTAAAGACGGGGGTGCCGAAACAACGGTGTCAACTTCTACAGCTTTATCGCTAGATGACAAACCTGTGTCCAACTCACTTGATCTCACCTCCGCAGACATCGCCCTTATAGACCTAAACCAATCATTGATGCAACAAAGGACTAAGGTCAGCCAAGACCGAACCTAGAGCACTACCTTTAGGAACAAAGGACCTAACCTCTGAACAGCCACTGTCGGACCCAAGAAGCGCCCCTAAACGAGCGAAAAGAAAAGAAACAGAAGGGCAGTGGCACCTAACCTTAGAATATTCATACTTCAAAAAGAAAGGAAAGAAAATGTAGAGGAAGAAACTCCTATTTGAGACGAAACCAAGTGAAATCAAGAAAGGAAGAGTACCGTACCTTAAAAAGAAAGAACACGGTGGTCGGAGCTCGGAGAAAGTAGGAGTCATAGAATCGCTAGAAAATGGAGGTAATTCAAAGGTGAGAGAGACAACCAAAGTGAAGAAAGGAAAAAGCCTTTAACTTCCTCCCCAAAAAACTGAGACGCGGGAAAACCAAACGCCTCGTGGAGGAATGTTCCCACATCTAAGCAACCAAAGCGTGATGCGTGGCCACCAAGCGTGCCATTCCGTTACGTTGCCATAAATGCGATGGAAACGAAATCAATAGGGGTACATGAAACATTGGGCGACCCTCTAGATTCCTAGGTTCATCAATCAGATTGATGACCAAGGAATAGGGGGCAACTGATAAGCCCGATGGAATCAATTGTCTAGGCACAGCTAAGGACGAGGAGAGAGCCATAAATGCCACCATTATTAGCAAAACCGTTATAGTTCGGACGAAGCAAAGCGACAGCTCACAAGGTTCTATATCTGCGCATTAAGTGTTAGGGGATTCCATTTCCCCACATTGAATGCCAAGAACATTACCTAGAAAGAGAATTAAACCACCATTAATGGTGGTTCCAACGGCTAGTAGAAGGAAGACCTATAAATACCACGCTCCACCAAAGGTAAAGGGTACAAACACATAATTATTCTTACCAACTAGAAACCTTCCAATTATCTCTCTCTTATTCTGACTTTATCATCGGAGGCTCATCGGCAGGCAGGGACAGCTCAATTGGTGATGCAATTGATGCAATCGCCTAAGGCCCCAAAATAAAAGAAGGCCCCATTTGTAAAAAAATTTTTTTTTATATATATATAGTATATTTATTTATATTTTTTATTAAAAAAAAATTTAAGCACTTTTATTGGTGAATAAAATGCATTAAAAAAACCCCATTGTATCCTAAAATGCAAAAGATTAAAACGGAAAAAATAAAAATAGTCAAACTTTAGCTAACAAAATTAAATTTTAGGAGGCAAATTTATTAACTCATTCTTGAAATATGCTAAAATCAAAATTAATAGCAGACAAATTCATTAATAATACAACGTAATTGTCTTGAAATATGCTAAAAATAGAGATTATAAAAGTCAAAAACAAAAGAAAAACCTCTCATCTCTCTGTCTCTCTGCCTCTACATCTATATTCTTACGGTCTCACCTTTCTTTTCTTCATCTTCATCTTGATTCTTGATCTTTTTCCATAAACTCAGTTAATCGGTCTAGCTTGAAATTTTTCTTCGTTGATTCCAGCATACCCGTCTACCATTCGGCAGTCACTAGAGGTATTCTTCTTCTTCCCCTCTTTCTCTTTGTCTTTCCGAAAACAAAGACTCTTGTCTTCTATTTATTTAATTTGTTTCACACTTTCACTGCACTGCACAATTGTTTGATGGGATGGGACACGTTTTTCAATTTTTTGCTATGATGATAATTGATAGAATGATAGGACACATTTTTTCTTTAAAACTTAGCCATAGGATGATAGAAGTAGTGGAGTACAGGCTGGCCGGTTACTCACTTTTTTTTTTTTTTTTTAATATGACACAGTGACACTTTATCTATTATTATAAATTATTATACCAATTAATAATTTGATGTGTATCATATCAACTCATTTGTATTATAGTGATACTAATTTATTAAATCATGTATTAAATTAATTTTTATTTGTGCAGGTTTAAACTTTAAAGTGGTCATGGATTTAGAAAAAATTGTAATAACCAGGTTCTATTGTTCTATACTTTAAATTTTATTTTTAGTTAAATTATCATTTTTAATTATAAAATTGTGTTTTATTTATCTATAAATATTTTCTTATTATAAATGTCTACTAGAAAATATTTATCAAGATATGAAAAACTTCTAAAAAAGAGAAAAATTGAAAAACAAATTGAATCTCAAAAAGGATCTATGGATAAATTTGTAAGATTTTAAATAAAAAAAAATTCAATATATATATATTATTTGATTAATATTTAATTATAAAAAGACCCCATTTAAAATTTTCGTCTAAGGTCCCGAAAGTTGTTGAGCCGGCCCTGCTGGCAGGCACCACACCAGTGACCCATTTTTTGTTACCCTCTCTTGTGTTCTTACAGGTTGCATCGAGACTACCGAGATGACTACAACGACTGACGATTTTAGCATCATCACATATGTAGGCTAAGAATGGGGACATGGATAGTGCCGAGAAGGTGTTTGCTAATTTGTCGAAAGTCAATGTTGTTTCTTGCTAATTTCTTGTATTGACTAATTCTAAAACGCTTTCAATAAGGTCACATTGTTCTATATGTGACTCCAGTTTGTTCGAAATAAAATTAAGCGTCAACAGAAATCAAATTTATGACCAACAAACGCCATTATAGGACAATGACATACTGTGGCCACTCATGGTATGTATATTGGTCCCACGATTTATCTAACAGACAGCTTATCACCGTCACCTTCTGTTTTCTCCAGGCGCATCACAGTTCATTAGCAAACCAATTTGGTCTAGTTTGACATGCCCCTTGGGGGATCTTTTAGGTCTTTTGAAATGTCCATTTATTTGATGAGCAAAGCCTATGCGCCTTACAAAATTTAGAATTGAATTCTTGAACATTTGCTTGCTTTAAAATCTTCCTCTAGTAATTTTTTTTATAATGATTCCAATGAGTTGATCTTCACAATATAGCCTCTTAGCATGAAGGATAGCATATTTTTTATTCCACAGGATATATAGTTATATAGTTGCCCACCAACCTAATATTAAATAACCATAATAATCATGAAATTCAAGTTATAACAGACACTTCGTGGAACCCATAAAGGACATGCAAGGAATTAAGACCTACTCATTGTACCAAAGATAAAAGGACATGCAACGAATTAAGACCTACTCACTCTACTCACTATACGAAAGACCAACCAATGGGGTAAAATGGATATACTACTCTAACAATCAATTTATACTGATAAGGGTTGAATAAAGATTTTTACTGAGTTTTTATTGGAAAGCTCATGCCTGAGTCTAAGCCTGCTGTTGGTATTTATGTAGGCACTCCTATAAGTGTGTGTGTATTTATAGAATTTTCCATCCCTTACAGACGTAAAGGAGGTGTTGGTATGATATTTGCGTTGCAAAGTAGTCCCTCTGTAATAGCATTTGATGTAATTGATAGTAGGTGTTAATAGTGGGGACTTACTTGGTAAGAAAATCTACATTAGCTGTTAAATGGAAAAAGGAAGGGTAGTGGCTTGCTTTATGTCCCTAAGACTTAAGGATTATGAGAGGGAATGAAAAAAATTGACATGATTTACACAATTTTTCACAAGGTTATATTGAACAATTGTATTTAAAAAAAAAAAAAATGAAGTTACTGTGATGGTTTAAAATATGCTACCCCATAAATCATTACAATAGTTACATTTACGCTCAAACCTAGACATGGCAAAACGGGTCAGAATTTCCTGACCCGACCCGTTTGGCTCGTAACCCGTTTGACCTGTTTAAAAATGACCCATTTTGACATGTGACTCATTTTGACCTGCAACCCGATTAATCCGACCCACCCGTTTTGCCACGTCTACCAATGTTGAGTAGATTGAGATTGAGGTGTAATTCTTATAAGATATTTACTTATTCTTCTTCACTTAATATGTTATGTACTCAATTATAGTTTGTCATTCTTTACTTGCCACCTTTATTTTATCTTCCTACTTTAAACAGATCAAAGATTATACCAAGATTAGCTTCTAGAAACCTGGAACAAGAGTTGCACCAAATTTAGGTATCAAGTGTTTAGTGGTAATTAGTAAGTGATAACAGTATTACCAATGAGAATCTAATTACAGTTTAGGAACTCAAAAATAATTGACAGATTGCATCTATTTCAAAAAAAAAAAAAACTTGTTTGAAAAATACGGGTCAACTTGACCCGTCCCGCGACCCGACTTGACCCGCAACCCATTTGACCCGTTTAAAAATGACCCGTGACTTGATTGACCCGACCCGAACCTGACCCCACTCGACCGTTTTGCCATGTCTACTCAAACCACCACAACAAAGTCAAACCTGTATAGCTTTATTTGGCGATGAATTTCCCCCAAAGTATAGTACTTATCCAGCGATTATTTGGACATTAAAAAAAATTCCATTAAGTGCCAAAAACGGATTGATATAGGAAAGCTTGCTTAGATTAAAGTTGAGCTCTTACTAAAACAAGGAATGATACTTAATTGATGAGATTTGAGTGAAGGTGGACATTTGTTAGAAATTGTCTATAATCCCTATTGAGATTTTTATTTTTATTTTTATTTATTTATTTATTTTTTATAATAAAGACGGAAAATATATTTCTTGTCATAAAAGTAATTAGTTTATGTTAAGCATCAGAAGGGATTGAATGGTAGATCACTTCGAGGGGATCTATGGCCTCCAAGAATAGAGCATATGAAGAAATGTAATGAATTAGGGAGAGAGAGAGAGAGAGAGAGAGAGAGAGAGAGAGAGAGAGATTATTATTCAGTGAATCCTTCTATAACAATCAGTGTACAACTTATACATCAAATCTCTAACTAACTAACCAACTATTCCCAACTGACATTAAGTAACTAACTACCTCTAGGTAACTAGTGTAGCCATACACGCACACCTCATCATCAGTACACGCACACCCCCTGAATCAGTACATGCATTCCCCTGCACTGGCACACACACACACGCTTGTACCCAATTACAACTATACAAGAGAGATGCTTAACATTACCCCCTCCTATTTAAAACACCTTGCCCACAAGGTGAGGGAAGGACAAGTGACGCTGATGCAAGGACTCCCACGTGGCATCCTCTGATAAACAGGCAAACCATTGAACCAGGACTTCAGTAATCTCCCTAGACCTTAGTGATTTGGACTTGGTTTGCAACACCTTGATTGGTTCAACACACACTTGATCATTAACATCTACTAGAGGCAAAGTAGGAATAGGATGAACCTTCTGGCCAAGCTTCAACTTCAAACATGATACATGAAAAACTGGATGGATCTTGGCTTTAGGAGGTAAATCCAACTTGTAAGAAACTGCCCCCACCTTCTGCAGCACCTAGAAAGGACCAAAGAACCTAGGTGACAGCTTCCACTTACCTTTATAAGCCAAAGTTCTTTGTCTATAGGGCTGCAACCTCAAATAGACCCAATCCCCAACCTCAAATTATCTGTCTTATCCATGCTTATCAGCTTGGATCTTCATTCTCTCTTAGGTAGTAGCTAAATTAGCTCTAAGGGTAACTATGACAGCTTCCCTTTGACACAATAGGTCATCCAAAACAGCCACTCTAGTAGTTCCTGGCACATAGGACTGCAAGGTCGGAGGTGGGAAACCATATAGAGCTTCAAAGGGAGAGAGCTTCAAGCTAGTATGAAAGTTGGAATTAAACCAAAATTTAGCTAAGGGCAACCATTTAGCCCATTTGTGTGGACTATCACTAGTTAAGGCTCTTAGGTATTGCTCCAAACTCCTATTCACAATTTCTGTTTGACCATCACTTTGAGGATGGTAAGCAGTGGACATGGCCGAATTAGTCCTTTGCAGTCTAAAGAGTTCAGACCAAAATAGTGAAGTGAATGTGGCATCCCTATCACTCATAATGGATGCTGGCAGACCATGTAACTTGAAAACATAATGCATGTATAGAGAAGCTACCTTGGCTACAGAATAAGGATGAGAGAGAGGTATAAAATGGGAATATTTAGTCAGCCTATCAACCACAATCAAAATTACCTCATAACCTTGGGACTTAGGTAGACCCTTAACAAAATTGAAGCTTACATCTGTCCAAGGAGTGGTAGGAATCTCCAAGGGTTGAAGCAAACCTGCTGGAACAGAAGTCTCAGATTTGATTCTTTGGCACACATCACACTCCCTCGCAAAAGCTTTAATGTCTGCCTTCATCCCATGCCAAAAAAACTCCTTTTTAGCCTTTTGATAAGACTTGAGGAACCCTAAATGACCAGCCATAAGGCTGCTATGAACCAGCTACAACACTTTGAGGTTTCAAAAACTAGCTTGAATGGATGTAATGAGTTGTTGCATAAACTGATCTTGAGAATAACTATCTCTAAGAATATGTAACCAAGTAGGATCAGGCATTGAAAAAAGTAGTAGATAGCTAGCTTTAGGAAATTCCTCATGCTGACCAGACATAGGGATGTAGTCAGACCTCCTTGAGAGGGCATCTGCCACTTTGTTTTCCACCCATTTCTTGTATTCAACTATGAAGGCATACCCCAGCAATTTAGCCAACCACTTTTGCTGAGCTGGTGTGGCAATTCTCTGCTTTAATAAGAACTTTAGGGGGTGTTTGAATTTCTAATTTCCATAACTCATAACTCTATTTTCATAACTCATAACTCAATAATGGTGGGACCCATTACTCAAAAGCTTTTTGGATTTCAATAACTCTGTTTTCAGTTTTTGTTTCCATAACTCAATTCTTTGATTTTTGAGTGATGAGTTATGGAAACTGAAAATACATTTTAGCTGTTTTTAGTTTCCATAACTCTGTTTTCAATGACATTTTTGTAATTAAACACACATGGAGGGACCCACTATTAGGGTCAACCGCAACTTTCGACCATTTTTTTTTCTTTCTTCTCCATTGTCTCCGTTGGCTGGGTTCTTTCTTTCTTTTTTTTTTCTTCTTCTTTCACTGGTCTCCGTTAGCTGGTTTTTTTTTTTTTTTTTTTTTTTTTTTTTTTTTTTTTTTTTTTTTTTTTTTTTTTCCACTGGGTTCGATGAGTTTGGGTACTGGGGGTTGATGGAAAAAAAGAAAAAGAAAGTAAAAGTTGCACCAAGTTACAGGTATGGGATCCACAAATAGTTGAAAAATATTGAGTGATGACAAGTGAGTGATGATGCCAAACGGGGTGGGGTGTTTTAAGTGATGAGTGATGAGTAATAAGTGATGAGTGATAAATGATGAGTGATGGAAATTGAGTGAAGAGTGATGAGTGATAAAAAAAAAAAAAAATCCAAACAAGGCCTTAAACTCTGATGATCAGTTCTCACAATAAATGGCTTGCCCAACAAATAAGGCCTCCATTTTTTTACTGTAGTGGCCAAAGCAAGCAATTCAGTCTCATAAGTAGACAGATGCAGATGTTTTCCCTTCAAGGCCTGGCTGTGATAAGTAATGGGCCTATGCTCTTGCATCAAAACAGCCCCTAACCCAAACCCTGAGGCATCACACTCAATGATGAAGGACTTTGAAAAATCTGGAAGAGCTAACACTAGAGGCTGAGCTACTGTAGCCTTGAACTCATTGAAAGCAAGAAGGGCTTTGTCTGTATAATGGAAACCATCCTTCTTGAGCAAATCAGTTAAAGGCTGAGCAATAGCCCCATAATTTTAGATAAATTTTCTGTAGTAACCTGTAAGGCCTAGAAACCCTCTCAAAGCCTTAGCAGTTCGAGGAATTGGCCATTGTTGCATGGCTAAAGTCTTCTTGGGATCAGCTTTCACCCCATTGCCAGAGATGGTATGGCCCAAGTACTCAACCTCAACACACCCAAACACACATTTAGATTGCTTAGCATATAATTGATGAGATTGCAAGACCTCTAACACAATCTTCAAATGAGAAAGGTGATCAGCAAAATTAGAACTGAAAACCAAAATATCATCAAAGAAAACCAGAACAAATTTCCTCAAATAAGGCCTAAAAACAGCATTCATAAGAGCCTGAAATGTTGAGGGAGCATTTGTTAGTCCAAATGGCATTACAAGGAACACATAGTTACCCTCATGAGTTCTAAAAGTTGTTTTTGGCACATCCTCAAGTTTCATATGGATTTGGTGATACCCTTACCTCAAATCCAATTTAGAAAAGATGGTAGAACCTGCAAGTTCATCTAGCAACTCATCCACCACAGGAATTGGAAATTTATCCTTAATGGTGGCCTTATTGAGTGCTCTATAATTAATGCACATCCTCCAACTACCATCAGCCTTTCTAACAAATAAAACAGGTGAGGAAAAAGGACTTTGGCTAGGTTGTATTGACCCAAGTTCTAACAATTCATTTACAATTTTTTCAATTTTAGACTTTTGGAAGTAGGGGTACCTGTAGGGTCTTTCATAGACTAGTAGGGTGCCATCCTTTAACACAATCTGATGCTTATGGCCTTGGATTGGAGGTAATCCTGTTGGAACTTCAAACACCTTGGGAAATTAAGCCAAAAGGTCTGACAAAGCATCAGGTAGCAAGGTCTTGTCCTCAGAACCAGAACTGGTGATAGCAGCAATGTGGAGAACCAAGCCCTTCTTTTCAACATGACAAAACAAGTTGTTTGCCTCTGAAAAGCTTGAAGGTGACAGATGCAGACCTTGCAAGAACACCTCATTACCCAAATAGCAAAACCTCGTGGTCAAAAGCTTAAAATCCCATACAATAGCACCCAAAGTACTCAGCCACTGAGTTCCAAGGACCACTGCACACCCCCTAAATGCAACACATTGAAATCCACCACAAATGTAAACCCTTGGATAATAATAGTCATTCCATGACAAACCCCTAAAGTCTTGATAATATTGCCATTAGCCACCTTAACTTCTAAAATCTTGGAAGTATCTAATGGTAAATTCAGATTAAGCAACTCAGCAGCATCCAAAAAATTGTGTGTGCTCCCAAAATCAATGAGAGACACAACCTCATGATTCTTGATTCTACTTTTCACCCTCATGGTCTGAGCAGATGGATTACCCACTAAAGCATACAAAGTAATCTCAGCAGGTACCTTGTCAGTTACTTGCACCTGCTCTTGATGTCCCAACACCACCCTATCTTCCTCCAGCTCTACTAATTGAGCACTAGAATAATGCTCAACATTCACATCTCATCCCTCCAACAAAAATAGCTTTGCCCCTTTACACTTATGACCTAAATGCCACTTCTCATCACAATTATAACATAAGCCCTGTTTCCTTATCTCCTCCATCTGGGCATTAGTTAACTTATGCAAAGGAAGCTTAACCTTAGAATCATTCCTGCTCTCCAACCTAGGCAACCCTAAGATAGAAGGTTTACTAACATCTGTTACAGGTTTGAAAAACTTCCTATTACTGATTAAGAATTCTTCTTGAATCTTAGCTAGCCTAAATGCATCATTAAGGGACTTAGGGACTAACATCCTCACAGGCAATCTAATCTCATCTGTTAGACCACTAAAAAAACAACTAACTTTATGAGATTTAGACAACCCTTTAATTCTATTAGAAAGAACTTCAAAGTTACCTTTATAGGAAACCACAGTGGTAGTTTGCTTCAGCCTGGTGAGTGCTTCCATTGGATCATCATAGGCTGAGGTACCAAAACGGGTTTGCAAGGCTCTGATAAAAACCTCCCAACTAGCAAAGCCACTTGCTTGTTCAGCATCTTGAAACCATATGAGAGCTTCTCCCTCAAGATGATAAGAAGCCATGAGTACTTTCTGATGCTTTGGAGTACCATGGAATGAAAAGAACTTATTGGTTTTATAAATCCAACAAGTTGGATCATCACCATGAAACCAAGGGAAGTCCAGGTTTAAGTTCTTGATGGTACCCACTGAAGATGATTCTGGGTTGGTGGCATTCCCAATCTGAAGAGCTCGTGATCCATTGATGGGAGAATTAAGACGCTTTTCTTCATTCTCAACTATTCTCTGCATAAACGAATTGAGGGTTTGCAATTGCTTCTGGATTTCTTGTAAGGTTTGTTCATGGCAGTCCAAAACCTTAGACATCATGGTGATTTTCTTAGTGTTTTGGGAATTGGAATGTGTTTCAATCATGGTGGTGAATTGGGATCAAGAAAGCTTTGATACCAATGTTAAGAATCAGAATGAGGGATTGAATGTTAGATCACTTTGAGGGGATCTATGGCCTCCAAGAACAGAGCATATGAAGAAATGTAAAGAATTAGGGAAAGGGAAAGAGAGAAAGAGAGTGATATCTAATATGATATTATTATTCAATGAATCCTTCTGTAACAATCCATGTACAACTTATACATCAAATTTCTAACTAACTAACCAACTATTCCCAACTGACATCAAGTAACTAACTACCTCCAGGTAACTAGTGCAGCCACACACGTACACCTCATCATCAGTACATGCATTCCCCTGCACTGGCACACACACACACGCTTGTACCCAATTACAACTATACAAGAGAGATGCCTAACAGTTTTTCTCATAATTTTTTTATATTCCTATTGATATGTTTAAATATATGTTCAATCCAAAGTAATTATTCTCAAATCTACTCCTTATAATTTTTCTAATCTATCATGTGAGAAATGAGGAAGTTTAAGAATCAAAATTTAGCATAGAAATAATGTTTACATTCAACAATTATTGTTACTTATATGTTATGTTTATTAACATGTTTAGTACATGGTAGGTAAAAACTTTCACTCCAATGTTTGAGGATAGGTTCAATGGCATCTCTTCTTATAAATTAATAGCTATTTAGATTATTTTGATACTGCGTATATGAAAATTACAATTAAAATTGAAGAGGCCGAACATATGAGTAACTGTTTCCCCACATATTTTGTTAACATAAAACATTCACATTCAGTGGATGCAAGAGAAATGACCCAAAATATATATCCACCTTAAGGCCATGTAGATAGGCATGAGACAATCAAAATTATGTAGATTGAAATTCCATAAAATAAAATATGCAATAACAGACCTAGCGTTGTCACTTCTTCTATAATTATTGCACATATTATACTCATTAAGTTCTTTTGAAAGAACTCTATGGATCCTAGTGAAGATGGGCAAATAACATTATAACTTACATATGTTAAATTAATTTTTTATACATCGAAATAATACAAAAAATAATTATTATAGTGTTTAGTATAAACCTTTTGAAAAATTGATACTTACCAAAATTTAACCGACAACTGCTGGTTGTCGTAGTATTCTGTGACTTAACCATCGAATTAGTCCATACCACATCTATATCAATGTCTCTTTGTTAAGTTAATGCATCCCCCACATGTGCAACACTAACTTTGTAGCTACTAAAGAAAGTATTAAATGTAATTGACTAAATTAATCTAGGTTTATGTTATATTATAACTAGTGTTATTTTCATAATAATAATAATAATAATAATAATAATAATAATAATAATAATAATAATAATAAATTCTTAAAATGTTAGAATAAAGTTAAGCTCTTACTAAAATTGATGAGATTTGAGTCAGGGTGGACATTTGTTAGAAATTGTCTATAATTCCTATATATATATATATATATATGTATATATTTATACAAGACAAAATTTCTATTTTAACCTAATCTAAATGTATATGTGAGTGAAGTGCCCTCTTGGAGACTTGAACCCGGCCTGACCCTTACCCCTCTCACCTCACTAGCATTTATAATTGTGAAGTGACTATCGCACCAAGGGTGCGTAGTGGTCTATTGATATTTTTTGGTAAAGAAAGAAAGTATATTTCTAGTCAAAGAAGTAATTAGTTATGTTTGTGAAATTGTCTTTAATTCTCATTGATATCTTTAAACATATTTACAATATCAAATTAATTTTTCTCAACTCTACTGGCCTTATAATTTTTTATCTAAAGTATGAGAAATGAGGAAGTTTAAGATTTGAAATTTAGTATAGAAATAATGTTTACCTTCAACAAATATTGTTACTGATATGTTTATGTTTATTAACATATTGAGTTTATGGTAGGTGAAAATTTTCAATCCAATATTTATGTATTGGGTTTAATGGAATCTATTCCTTTGCATTTTGAGCTATTTGGATTGTTTTGATACTGTATATATGACAATTGCAATTAGAACTGAAGAGACCTAAAATATGAGTAATTTTTTCGTTGCATATCTTATTACCATAAAACATTTGCATGAAGTGGCATGCATAAATAAATATGAGATTATTCATAGGGAAATTAAAAAAAACCTACCATACACTTGAGTTATTCGAAGATAACTTCTTCTATAAATGTCACATAATTATGAGAAGAGAAAAAAAAAATATATATATATATATATTATATAAAACCGAAGTCTTTGCCTTTTTATAGACTTCATTAGAGCTTGCCACATCATTATCATCATTTTTTAAAAATAAATTATTTTTATTTAGTCTAAACTTAACAAGGAGTGAAACTATGGGTCCGTTTGGATACAACTAAAACTTGAAAATTGAAAACTAAAAATACTGTAACAAAATAATTCTTAAATATGTGAATAGTACCGTGGGACCCATTTTTAATGAAAAATTCGCTAAAAAGTGAAATTTGTAGGTCCCGTGAACAGTGCACAGGACCCACTAGTGTGCACTGTTCACGGCAAAAGTTAACAATTAGGGCTTAAAAAAAAGAAAAAAAGAAAAAAGAAAACGCAGACATTGGAAACGCGAGAAATGCATTATCCAAACGCTGCTTATATCTCTCTAACAAGTCCAACTTAAATTCAAACTCATCATTATCATTTTTTTAAAATGAAATTATTTTTGTTTAGTCCAAACTTAATAAGGAGTGAAACCATATCTCTCTAACAAGTCCAACTTAAACTCAAAGTCATCATTATCATTTTTTTAACAAAATTATTTTTGTTTAGTCCAAACTTAACAAGGAGTGAAATTTTATCTCTCTAACAAATCTAACTTAAACTCAAATACTGATAATTTATCTCTAAATTTGTGAGGTTAATCATGAATACTATAAAAGCAGTGCAAACCCAAATATATATTTCTTTAAAGCCGAGTAAAGGTATAAGTACTTCTTTTGTTATTTTCTTCTCCTCTACTTTGTTAAAAAAAATAAAAAAAAAATTTATTTTATAGTTTTTCATGCATTTTTTTAAAAGTAATTTTTGTACATGAATCACCAAACTCTCTTTAGCCGTTTTTTACAAGATAAAAAAGGCTTGCAATAATTGAAATTTAAGGTTGTTGTTACTGCATATGTCTTTGCTTCACTTCATGATATGAAAGTATGTTAATTTCTTAGGTAGAAAGCTTATATACGATGTACATAACACCACTAAGGCATGGAGAATGCATAAATGGTTGAATCTGGATTTTACACGTGGAGTGGTTGTGAGCAAGGGGAGATGAAGCATTGGCTAAGGGATTTGTCTTGGTTCGTGCTAAAGGCGTGACTGCCTTGGGAATGAAGTAAGATTTGCACTTGACATGGTATTCAAGCATTCATAAAAAGGGAGATAGTGACTTTCTAAGGTCAGAGGCTATGAGGACACCCCTTATTGGTTGAATGCATAATGAGTCACCTCAGAGACATGTGTACCAATCACAGTACTCCTGATGTCCCTTTCAATGTCCAAGACTTGTCTTTCAAGCAGTGACAAAGCTACCTACCTACAAGTCCTAGTACCACATTGATGCAGTTCTTATCCCCTAGTCAGCAGATAATATCACAGCTGTGAAAAAGTCCAAAAGAAAAAATGATGACTTGACACCTGTCCTTGTACTTAGCCATATTCCTTAAAGTATAATGGGAACATGTAGCTGTACTATTTGGGCAAGAACCCAAAGAGATATTTTGAGATGAAAGTGGAGAGTTGGTAGGAAAGAAAGTCAACCTGATTGTAAAATGATCTCTTTTCACACATAATGCAAGCTGAGCAAAGCAATAATGTTGGTTCTTGCTCAAACCATGGTTTTTTTATCCCTTCTTTAGGGTTTTCCATGTATATCTGGTGTTTCTTTAGCAATCAATTTTTTCTTCTTTAAATGTGTGTCTTTTTCATGTCCTATCATCACTTTCTTTTTCTTGTTTGAGTGTCATGTCAAAGCTTGCATCTTATCGAGCTTTCTCATGTAGATGTACTGTTAAATAACTTATTTCACTTCTCTATATAAGCTCAAATCTAACTTGCACGTACATACAATTTATTAAGAGGAAGTATGGCTTTCATTGTTTCAATGTGGGCTCCTACTCAACATTTTTTAGCGTGGGCCACATGCTGATAAGGTTCGTTTAAAGTTTAGACTCGTTAAAATTTAAAACTTATTGCTTTATGGATTCGTGTACTTTTTTCTTTGTCTTATATCTCTTTTGAATTGTCATACATTTTTTGAATTGTTTGAACTTATTCTTTAATTATATATATTTTTTTGGCATTTTGGAAGTTTTAACATTTGAATTTGTGTAGTTACACACACACACACACACACACACACACACACACACACACACACACATATTATCTATAATTTGTAGTCTCTGAATCTTTTGATTTCTTTCAATAGTTACAGCCATGGATTATTCTTTTGGATGTAATCCGTCTTTCACTTATATTTCTCTATTGTTTAGTCATATATATTTTGTTTTGTTTCAATAATTTCTAAGCGGTGAATCATCTGATTTTTTAATATTTTTTGGTCTTTCAGAAGTTTTAATATTTAAATTTTTTAGTTATTTTTTTGCAGTATCTGAAACTATTTGATAAACTTTTTGTAAGTCATTGCATGATCAAGCAATGGCTTCTTTATCAAAATGTAACACAAATTGAAATCACACAAGAGCAAATTATGCAATGGTGTAATTTTTTAATCAATTTAAGATTTTATAAAATTATTTTAGTTTACCTCACAAATAGGTAGATTCCCATGTATAGCATGGGTTAGTGACTAGTTATTATTAATTAGAGAGCTTAACTCTTTAAAATTTGCTTATATATTACTAATATAGATGAGCTTAATGGGATTATGTATATATCCTAAGAAAGTAGTGTAATTTCTTACAATTAAATAAATATTTTTTTGAGAATCAATTAAATAAATATCAATTACATGAGGTTTTGTGAAACCACACTTCCTTTCTCCCCTGTTTGAATTAAATATTGACCTTTAAAATACAACTGTAGGGACTCAATTTGTAGTGGACCCTTCACAATAAAAATTTGTAGAGTGTGGGTAAAAGGGCTTGGCAATATCGAAGTAACAAACGGTTGATATGAAGTTTATAACAAATAATAGATAGCATGAAATTCATAGGAATCTTATCAAAGAAATTTGGCTAAGTGTTTTTGTAGAGAATGATCATCACTTTGGTTATGTGTTTACGAAGCATATTTGTCCTCAGCTCAGGCCGAGGATCTATTTTTCTTAGAGTTGATATATCTTCTGTCCTTTTTCCCAAGACTGATTCATATCCAGCCCTCCCCCCCCCCCCCCTTTTTATGTTGGGAATACTCTTGGTTATATAGTATTGCTTTAGTTAATCTCAGCCGTCCATCTGTCGGTTATCCGGACACTGTGAATAAGGGTTTGTTCCATCATCTGCTTTTGCAGGCTTTATGTTAGTTCCTAGCCGCCTTTGCAGACTTTCTATTAGTCGGAGTGACCAAGGCACCTGGGTTTGCTAGTCACTTCACCATTAAAGTGGCCAGAAGGTTGGTGGCGTAAGTTTTAAGGGATGAGAGATATTTTCCTTCTATCAATGTCGGTTGGCCGAGGAGGTGGGCATCCTCGACGAAGCCCTTTGAGGACTTAGGCTTTTCTCTTCTACCCCCTCAGCCTCTATATCCTCCTCGGCGCGGGCCTTGGGCCAACTATGGAGTGGGCCGAGGTTGTTTTAATATTCAGGGCCCCACAACAACAATTTTAATTGAAAATTTTAGATTATTTTTCCACAAATCCTTTGCTTCTCATTCAGTTATGAAGTTTTTATTTGATTTTTTCATTTTTAATTAAAATTATATTTTTTAAAGCATTTGGCATTTTGCATCTTGTGATTTTTATTTTTGAAATTAGGAGAAAAATTGGAAAACTAAAATCGAGGTTCCAATAATAATGTTTTAGGGAAGCAAGTCTTTTTCCTTTGTTTTTGGTATGTAAGTCAACAAAATAATTCTAAAATATATAAATATATATATATATATATATTTGAGAAGAATGGTGTAAAATATTTTCCTGTTCAAAGGATATCAACTTTTTTTTGAGCAGACAAATTAAGGATATCAACTTATCTTTTTTTTGAAAGGGATATTAACTTATCTTTCAAATAAGAGGAATATATTATACTTTTCACGAAATAACTTGCTCAAAGACTCAGAGGTCAATAAATTTTTTCCAAAATATTTTACGACTATATGAGAATGTGAGATCATGATTGTGATAAGTTACTATTAAAATAAGGCATTTTTTTTTTGGTTTGCTAAATACTGATAAAATAAGACTTAGAACACCCCAGGAGGGGTGGCCTAGCGGTAAGGATCCCGTGCACATGCGCAATGATTCCTTGTTCGAACCTTAGTGAGTACCGGGGATGGGAGGTGGGAGCACTCATGCATTGCGCCTTACTGTTAGCTCTCTTGGGGTGCTAGAGTGAAGTCTGTGGCACCCCAGTTACGGTAACTATGGCTCAATCTAATATTCCCTAACGGGGGTGCCCTTATGGTCATGCCCAAGCTTCATTCATAAAAAAAGTAAGACTTAGAACGTATTGGTCTACTTTTCTTTTCTTTTCTTTTTTTAAAGAATTTTTACTCAATTATGTCAAAATGCATATATTGTGTTTTTTTTTGTGTGGGGGGGGGGGGGGGGGAAGGGAATAATTTTACTTTCACTATATATATATATATATATATATATGAGTCTTAGGTAAAATGGACAACAGATAAATTAAATGAAATGTTTGGCTGCAAACTTAGTTATAGCCTCAGTCCCATTCAATATCTATTTATTAGATGTGAATTTTAATAAATCCACATTTAAAATATATTTTCTTCTTATATCCTCTATGATTGCAAAATTTTTTAGAAAATCAAAGATCAATAGCTATGTCATCAATTAAATATTTTAATTTCAAGTTTTTGAAGATTAAAATTATGCATAAAAAATAAGTTTATAAATCGAATAATAAATTACATCCGATTAACATGAAATTTGATATGTATGTTAAGAACATAAAGAACATGTAATCTAATGATTAGTTTTCAAAATATGTTGTAATGTTAATTTTTTAGTATAAATTGTATTGTTGTAGTCTAAAGTTACAACTAAATTTGTAGCCAAATTTTGTTCCAAACTAATTAAATAAGTAAATATATAGTAAGTTGGAAAAGTTTTATTTTTATAGGAAAATGGAAACGGATTCCCAAAATGATATAAGAAGTAATGACATTGGGCATATAACTAATTATATGACCAAACATATATAAGAACAAATGATGTTTCATGTACATATGATTTTTAGGATTTGAGATAAGAAAGCTCACCGAACGCGCAGAAAGGAAGTATATGTATGTGTTTGGGTTCAATGTTTCCTGCGTTGGCGTTTCACGTTTTGTCTTTTTTTTTCTTTTTTTTTTTCCCTGTGCATGAACAGTAACATCACATGGGTTCACTGTGCAGGGGACAAAAATCACTGTTCACTAATTGTTCACGCATTAAAAAATATTAAAAATAGGTCCCACGGTACTATTCATACATTTAAAAATTATTTTGCTACAGTATTTTCAGTTTTCAACAACTTTCAGTAACAATAAATTATATCCAAATGGACTCATATCATCAAAAGTTTCAAAAAAGGGTAAACGGTCATGGAGCTTTTTGTTTGTCATTCTTTCTTTTCAAAATCATTACAACAGTCACTCCCATAAACCCAATTGCACCTAAATTCCTTCAAATGCATAATGACTCTTGTTCCAATCAATCAAGAATGAGGAAAACCCCATTTGAGAACTATGAACTCTTCCTTTCCTCCGTTGAAGTGACTTCAAATTGAAAGGGTGTGAAATTTTCATTAAAGTTGATCGATTTGACAGAACTTTGGGTCACTATTTTCCATTAAATTGAGTTAATTATTAATGTTCCTTCAATTACCAAGGGAGGCATAGGGCTCCAATGTTACAAGTGCGAAATTTGGACAAGTGTGGAAAGGAAAACCATGTTACCCTACTTTAGCATTATCAATATTTAATTTTATTTTTTGATAGCTAATATTTAATAGTTGAAACTTGAAGAATTAGTCATGCTTTCTGGGAGGCCAACCGCTGTGTGGATTCACTTGCTAAGGGTGGATGCTACCTCTTAGAGGATTTTGTTGTTTTAGAGTTTCCCCCTAATGATAGTTTTTATGTAATGCTTAATTTGGATGCTTCTGGTCTGTACTCTCTAAGGCTTTCAGCCAATACTTCGCCTTTTTTGGCAAGCTAATGTTTTAATATATTCCACTTTTAACCAAAAAAAAAAAAACTTGAAGAATGAATTTATATATAAATAAAATATATACAATAATATATATTTTATAAGATGCCACTTGACAATATTTACATGGAAAATATTTTAATTTTTTTTATCCATACTTAAAAAATCCAAATTGAAATGAAATATAGATTAAAAAAATCTTTATTTTTTAATTTATGTTTTGATTTATTTTTAAACAAAAATATATTTTCAACCGTGAATTATTAAAAATAATATCAGCGGGAAAAAAGTAATCCCCAAGGTCAAAGTATATTTTTTCATGTATAATTTCTTCTTTTTAACATTTTCTTTTTCTATCAATTTAAATTGCAACTTTTTTCCTTGATTAAATTCTCATTTCCATGGCCATAGTTTTTTTTTTTTTTTTTTGAGAACATTGTACCATTCATATTCATGTTCACATAAATTATAAATACTACATTGTAACTCCATGCATATGCATGGATAAATTAAAAAATATACATTAAAATGCATAGTATAATTCTTATATATATAATTTAAATATTATTGTTAGTCATTCTTATATATATATTTTTAGCTCTTTAAAAAGATTTGTAAGAATATTATTTGGTAGAAACTGTAAATTGTCCATTTTTTATAAAAAAAAATTTATGTTTATTAATTCTAGACTCTTTGGTTTTTGTAAGTAATAACTCACTTGGATGGATATTTATGATGCGGTCTTACATTCAACTCCAAAATTAAGAAATAAAACTCCCTGTAAAAATAAATAGTTTAGAACACATGACCCAAAATTGGATTCAATTGTAGAATCTAATTGGATTTTCTCTAAGTTTTGCCTATTAATATATATACATATATATATATATATATATATTTCTCATATTCACAATATATTTTAATTACTTTTATAACCAAATTTAATAAGAAAATAAAATTTCATTCGAGTTATTAAGAAAACCAAAAGCTTTCATTATCTTAATCCTCTATCTATTTTATAATGAAAAACGCATTACAAACATGCATTATATCAAATAGCTTAGTAAAATCACTTGAAGTAAAGGCTTAACTCGAAATTTTTTTTTTTTTTGAGAAACAAACACATACACACATAAGGAAAAGGGAAAGGGGTTCTAACATAAAGGCACACCACAACTCCACTAAAAAACTATGGTAACTACACATTAATCTATCCCTTGATGAATAAAAAAGTAGTTCGATCCCTGCACATGGACGCGGGCATGCCTTGGCCTTGGCTACATGTCTTGGCCTTGGTTGCCTGCCCATGAGGGCTACTTTGGCCTTGGTTGCTGCTTGCCCACATATTTGGAGTGATTTCCTAAAAATGAGGGATTTTTTTTGGAAAAAGGAGGTTATTTTTTCCAATGAGGCAGGCAGGCGGTGGGCATTCTAGGAGTGCCTAGGGGCATGCCCGTGTGTACGCTGCCTTGCATCATCCCGCATTCCAGCAAAATTGACTCATGCTTTTTTCCATTTTTTGTTCTTAAATTCATTCCATGATTTTAGAGGAGGTTTCTAGCAAGCAATTCGGTGTTCTGAGCATTTTTGAATTTTTATGAATGCAAAACGCCAAAAACCTTGTAACATAATAGTTGAGCAAAATGCAATAAAAGAAAATTACTTACATGAAAAGAGCTAGACACTGAAAATATATATGTTTAAACAGTAAATAAACAGGGTATAGTGAATCTCATTGCAGCTTGCTGTTAGGGACAGTGTACTCTGAAAATTCAATACACCCGTGAATTATCAATTATTAAGTCATTAGGTAGGGAAATCTAGTTCACAGTTCTTCTAGTAATGAAAAATCTCTTCCATAAATATATATATATATAGTTTTGATTCTTAACATAACTGTGCAGCTAATAGCAAAGCCAACCTGAATATATTATCTACGTACACGTACATAATATTAGTAATAAGAGGATGATCATATGCATTAGTAATAAGAGGATGGTTGGCAAAGTAAATAGAAATCTCTTTGGAACATCATTCTAGAGTCTTTTTAATAAGTTAGTAACAAGAGATCAATCAATCTCCACTGCTGAGGCCAACTGTAAAACCTATCAATTGCATCAGAAATTACACACCTACCAGCTAAAGGAACCTAAACCCAACAATTCAAACCAATCCATGGTTGAAACCGTTTTAGAAGGAAAAAAAAAACATGCAATCCAGTCAGATTCTCTTAAACTTCTTCAATTATAGGAAGTTTATGGATCTATGTAGCACATGTTCTACACTTCTACTGCTCACCAGTCTTCTACAACAGTTTAGCATGTGGGACAGGAAGTTAACATCAAGACACAACCTACCTCTATAGGTTTCCAATAGGATGCCTAACCTAGTGATGTAACTTACCAATAGGAGATTATCAGAATGCTTTTAGGGTTCAACATTTTCTACCCTCCAGGCTAACATGTGCATGAAACACAAAATCATTAGCTGAGCTACCCAGGTTCAAATATCTTCTCACTTTAAGATTTCAACAAGTCTAGTTACCCAAAAATTTCCACAATCTTTCACTTTAAGATTTCAACAAGTCTAATAACCCAAAAATTTCCACAATCTTTTTCTTAATTTCTGAGGTAGTATTTTTTATTCAGTGCATAATAAAAGTGATATCAGTAATGGAGACCTTGTGAAAGTGATGTTGCACCACTCATAACTTGACATATCAACAAGTTGTGGAAAAATGTTGTGTTTGCTAGTTCCTAATGTGGATGGCTGTCCCGTTATGGTGGTGATCATAACAGCAGAACAATATGTCTGCAAAGAGAATAATATATATATATATATATATATTTTGTGATAAGTAAGAAAAAATTATATTAAAAAAGCTACTTTATGCAAAAAGGCATTAGGTAGACCATAGATTACAAAAAGAGGGAAACAAAATAACAAAGAGGCAATTAATTACAAAGGAAAGAGCTAAGGAACAAAGGGAGAGAATCACTAGATGTGAGTCTCCAAACCCTAAACCAACCAAAAAGAGAACCACAAAAAGAAGCAAGTATCTGGTCCTTGAAACTTTCCACATCTTCAAAAGTCTGCAGATTACGCTCATTCCAAATACACCACATTAAACACAATGGAACGACATTCCAAAATGCTAGATGAGTGCTTTCCCAACCAATTCCACCAACCAAAAAGAGTGTCTACAACTGATCTTGGTAAGACCCATGAAATCCCAAAAGATCTAAACACCAAACTCCACAACCGATGAGCCTTTTCACAATGAAGTAACAAATGATCCACTATCTCCCCACTACAACAACACATAAGGCACTAGTCAACAAAATCAAAACCTCTACCTCGCAAATTGTCACTTGTAAAAATCTTAGCCAAATTGCGGTCCAGATAAAGAAAGAAACATGTCGAGGAGCTTTAACCTTCTAAATGCCTTTCCAAGGAAAAACAGTGGACGAGGAACCTCGTAACTCATTGTAAAACGAACGGATGTCAAAATTCCCATTCTTCGTCAACTTCCATCGCATACGGTCTCCATTCTCAGTTTGACGTATATTGGATCCTAAGGTACGAAGAAATACCTCCACTACACCTGCCTCCCAATCATTTGGTTCTTGAATGAAACGAACATTCCAGTTTCTCCGATCTCCTACCCCAAGCCATTCCAAAGAAGAGTCTATAAAGGCATCTCTATTAGTAGCAAACTCAAACAAAACCGAGAAGGTTAGGTGGAAAGGTAGATCCCCACATCACCAATCTTGAAACAAATGAGGGTCCATCTATTTATAGACTCTTTCATGGTTCTTGGTGATAGACATGTATTTTCATGAAGAGATATTTTATCCAAAAGATATAATTGTTCAATAAAACATCAGTTTGATAATCATACTAATATTTTTGTGAAGAAACACATCCACTAAGTGGGATTATTGCATATGCGAGATTGCTCCATACTATGGTGCCCACTATCACAACCACACACTAACAATGTCCTTAGCATGCTCGAAAGATTTTTCAAATGTGCTTCTAACATCACATCAACAATCAAGCATCACCCACTCTCTAAAGATGATGAATAACAATACCACTGATCTTGAGTAAGATGATAATTTCTCTTATCATATACTATATATAATAGCAAAAGCTTTTTCTTGCAATTAAGGCGGTTGTGACATGTAGGAAAAGTGCCCACTTAAAACTTTGACACGTTGACAGTAAAAAAGTTACAAAAGTGATTGTTATACCATTTGAGTACTGAATTACAGTTTCACTAAAACACCATATATCTCAAACCCAAACACTACACTGGTTTAGTATCCTTTAATCTATACTACCAATTCACTAAAGACAAGATATAAAAAGATCAAAAACGATTTGCAAACCCATACCTAGACAACCCGTTAAACAAAGAAGGCACAGAAGATGGAGAGAGCAAAAAATTGAGAAATTTGTACGCCAATTGTGTCTAGATGTAAGACAATCCAAGCTTCTGCCACCATCGACAATACAGCACGCCCTTAAGTTCAGCCAGGTACCAATTTCGAATCGTTCAGATTCTAGATCGCTCAGATCTACTTTGATTATATATATAAATATATATATATAACAGCAGAGGCCTCATGTTGAAGAGTATGAGGTTGTGACATGTGGCGTATTTCTTGAAGTTCTCTTTATTTAGGTTCTAAATCAACAAAATTTGCATTTAGATCAAAGTGTTAGTTCATTAAATTAGCCAACAGAGTAAATGTATATATTAATTATCTATAGTTGTACATTAATTATTTATATCAAATGTATTTATATGATTATTTTTATAAACTAATATAAGATAATTTTTAGTTGGAATAATAATAAATTTAGAATATGGCATTCTTACTTATGTTTAGTTGCTTTGACAACAATTGACACAAAAGCTATAAAAAAATTAAATATTTGTGAATTCACTAAAATAAATCTTAGTTCTTTAAATTTCCTAACTCCTTCCAATCACACATAACACACACACACACACATGTGTGTGTGTGTGTAACGTCCCAGTTAGCAATAAAAAAAAATTAAAAACAAAAAAAGAGTCAAGATAAGATTTTTTGAGTTCTCACGTGCCCCACCTAACCCCACTACCCACCACACAATTCACTCCATTTTATCTCCTCTTTGACTGGCTCCTTACATCTCTTTTCTTCCTTTCATTTTCTTTCTTTTCTCTTTACTCAAACACACTCACTTCCACACTCACCCACCGGACTCCACTCCAAACCACACCATCTCACCATCATTTTTCCGGCAAGATCACCGGAAAAATCCTTAAGAACCCCTAAGCATCTTCATTCTTTTTTTTGAGGTAAAATTTTCTAACCTTTTTGGTGGGTTTTATATATTGCTTGAGGTTATATTTTATCCAAGCTTTAATAATGTTACCCATGTGATTTTGAGCATTAGAAGTGATATTTATGTGTTTTTATGTATGGGTTTTGGATTGGTGGAATTATTTGATGAGTGGGTATATGGTTTGTGCTAATGATGACTACCTAAGGTTTATTTATGGTGGAAAATTTAGGGGTTTTGAGTTATAACATGTGATGGTTGGTAAATCTAATTTTTCCATTGCCATTGGATTTATTTGGAGTGAGTTGAAGTTCTAAATTTCTTTTCTTGGAGGATATTTTGATTTTGCTTTCATGGGTCTCTTAATGATGTAGTGTAAATTTTATGGAAACTAGTCCTAATGTTGGAGATGATATTAAATGGGTTAATTTTATGAATTGGAGTTTATGTCTTGTGAATTAATTTGTTGAGGAACTTTGGAAGAGGAATATGTTATTGATGAGGTTAAATATTAGGCTTGCCTAATTAAGTGCTTATTTGGCAATTTCTAAATTGTAGCTAGATACAATTTTAAGCTTTATAATTATTGTGTTAGGTTTGCTTAATATTGTTGAGGTTCTAGCTAATCTCCTTTGGAGCTTGGAGAATTAGGCTTTTTGCGGGTTGCAAGGTAAGTAGTTTTTTTAATGGGATTTTTGGAAAATAACAATGTTTCATAAATATTATTTTTGCGTCAAACACATTTTGGAAAATTATATATGGATATGTGTTTTCTTAAAAATGTGGTGTTGTGACCCTATTATATATGATTATATATGAAAATGCATTATATTTGGTATTGCATTTGGGAAAATGTATGAATTGTTGATATGGAAAAATGAGCATCTTTTATTTAATCTTTGATAAGGAATTCATGGATTTTATGGTATATTAGAAAATTTAAAGATGCTTATCTTGTCTTGCTATGTGGGAAATTGTTAGAAAATCTTTTGACAAGAATGAAGTTGAAAACCTTACAAACTTTGTGGAAGTTAAATTATTTAAGATTTTTCTGAAACTACCTGGTTATAAACTATGTATTTGAAAGGAAATGTATACCTGTGAGCTTTATGTGGTTTTAACACCATGCCATGTATGAGTTCCCGGTGATCACCCGATTTGGTTTCCATAGTCTTTGTGACAATGGAACCAAATTTAGGTCAGTGCCCTTTCACTTTGGATGACGCGTTCTTCCCTGCTGCCCATGGAGGGAAGAGATTCCTTGATTGTATGTGGGTGAGGCTGTTGCCTATGGGGCCAAGAGACCACATGCAAGAGAGGTCCTATTTGACGTGCTCTTTCTGCTACCCATGGGGGGAGAGAAAAACCTTGAGGGTATGAGTTAGGCTGCTGCCCATGGGGCCAAGAGTCTGCATACCAAAGAGGACAATATCATGCTAGCTGTGAATGGGTGGATCCCCTGATCGGTCTATGTGGTAGTGTGGTATATTTGTAATAATTTACCTTATGTTAGATATTATGGCTTGGGAAATTATATTGTTGGTGCTCACAGATTATAGTATATAGTTTCAAGATATTTACTTTGGGAAACTTGTATTTCATTATTAAATCATTCTTGTCATATTATTATTATTGAAGATGAAGCTTGCATTTTCCCCACCCCTATTAATTATGCTACTTACTGGGCATTAGCTCATCCCACTCTCTAACAGTTTTTCAGATTTATTAACTAACTTTGGGTATGGAGCTTACATCATTTGTGGTGATTGGAGTGCTATGTTAAATTTGGAGACTTTCGCTGTAAATGGTTGATAACTTAATCTTGCTAAGTTTAATGATGCTTTAATTAATTGTATTGGAGGTTAGTCGCTTAAAGTTTGTTAGCCTTTGGCGTGGTAGACCTAGACTCGATGTTAAGGTCCTTATTCTTGATAAGATTGTGACTTTGTGTAATCCAAGAGTTTTGTAATATATATTCATGTATTATGTGAAAGCACATGATTTTTAGTTATTGTTCGTAAATGTTTTATAGAGCTCTGACTTGTGATGTGGAAATTTATGGTTATATATTCTTATCATGTGGAAAAAATGAAAGGAAAATAAAGATCTCCTATAGTTGGTTGTTCAAAAAGGAAAAATCTACAGGTACCTATGGGATGTATTTCTCATGCTTTCGACCCCTTTGGGGTTTGGGGCGTGAGAGTGTGGGTGTGTGTGTGTGTATAATAGAATAAATATATTTATTTTGTTATAGCATAATGAAATTAAATATAATTTTTCTAAGATTTATATGAAAAACAATTTTTTTTTTGTATGTGAGAAACAATTGAAATACTATATCATGCAACAATTAAAGCAGTGTCCAACAGAAAGGGGAAAAATTAGTAACACGTAATTAAGAATGTAAAAAATAATAATTGAAGGATGCATGCATTTTTTTTAGTAGGCATTAAACAAGCTTATCTATATTAACTATTATATCATGCAATTTTCAATTTATGAACACACACACATACACACACATATATGTGTGTGTGTGTGTGTGTGTGTGTATAGAACAATTTCTATTCTATCTATAAAATAACTTAATACTACAACTTTTTACAACAAAATTTATTCAAAATTTTTTTTATACATTGATAATTAGGGGATCTGAATCATGAATGTCTCTGTGTGTGTGTGTGTATAGAGCAATTTCTATTCTATCTATACAATAACTTAATACTACAACTTTTTACAACAAAATTTATTCAAATTTTTTTTATACATTGATAATTGGGGGATCTAAATCATGAATATCTCTATGGGAAATTGAGGTGCCAACCAAATAAAATAGAAGATTCTTGATAAACTTATTGAAATATTGGAAGAAATTAGTAATAAATTGCACCGCACATCATGCAAGAATTTAGTTAATTAAGAAGTAAAAGCAATGTACCCGTCTTATTGTAATTGAAACCATAGAAAAAATGTATCAAGGTGCTTCCACCTGCCTCTACTCTTAAAATAATAATAATAAAAATAAATAAATAAATAAAACCTCTCTATTTTGGGTGTGCCACCTTTTTCTTAGAGTACTTAGTCGCTTCATCTCCCTGCCAAAATTTCAGAATTTTCAACTTAAACGCCTCCCAGACTACATTTAACAAGATTAAGTTTGAAGAAAAAAGAAAAAAAGAACAGCAAATCAATTCTTAGATATATATATATATATACACACGTATTTTTTGAAGTTATCTTTATTTAGAATTCTAATCAACAAAGTTTGTATTTATATTAAAGTAGAGAGATGCTACGTCTACAATAATTTTACAATATTTTTACAACAAATCGCATGTGGTTAGTTATTATTGGTTTAAATTTGAAATTAACACTAAGATTACTTTTTTGCCCCAACAATAACAACCAGTAACAACCTACCACTTAAGATTTGTTATAAAAATGTTGTAAAATTGTTATAGACATATCATTTCTCATTAAAGTATTAGTTCATTAAATTAGGTAATTATTGAGTACTCTTGTAGTACCATAAATGCGAACTCTCCCCTTTCACATAACTGTGGATCCTACTAATTAAATTTATAGTGGGACTTACAATTCATGTGAAAGGGAAGAGTACGCATTTATGGTACTCCCAAAATATTCAATAATTTTTCCATTAAATTAGCCAATAGAGTAAATGCATATATTAATTATCTATAGTTGTGCATTAATTATTTATATGAAATGAATTTATATGATTATTTTTATAAACACTATATAAGATAATTTTTAGCTGGAATAATAATAATAAATTTAGAATTTGACATTCTTACTCATGTTTAGTTGGTTTGACAACAATTGACACAAAAGCCACAAAAAATTAAGAGAGATGCTACGTCCACAACATTTTTACAACAAATCATAAGTGGTTAGTTGTTATTAGTTCAAATTTAAACCTAACACTAAGATTACTTTTTTACTCCAACAATAATAACCAGTAACAACCTATCACTTAAGATTTGTTGTAAAAATATTGTGGATATATCATTATATTTGTGAATTGAATAAAATAAATCTTAGATCTTTAAATTTCCTAAATCCTTTCAGTCACAAATGCAAACAATTTAAGAATCCATCTTCAACTTAATAAAGAAATTTTATTAAAAATAGTAATAAAAAAAAACTTTTTTAAAGAAATGCTCAATTAACGAGTGCGCTTAAGGCAGTTGTTAATAAACAATTTTAGGAAAGTTTATGGGTCATATTAGCAGTGGCCTTAAGACAATTGTTAACAAACCATTTTAAAATTATGAAAGTTTTGACACAATTTTTATGAAAAATACAAAAATTGTCAACACATTAGTTTTTTTCCCCATAAAATTTTTCCTAAAATGATTTACTAATAAATACCTTTGGGCATCTATTTACATTTTCCTTTGTTTATTTCATGGTAAAATTTGATAAAATTTGAAAACGTTTTATGTTAATTTTAAAATCTTTGGAAAATTATAGAAAAACATTTGATTTTAAAAAGAATTGGTGAAACATTTTATAAAAACATACAAGTCTTGTGACTCAACTACCAATTTTGATGGTTTGTATTTAAAAAACAAATTACATGCCACAACAAACACCTAAAAATATTTTACTAAAAATGTTTTACATGTAAGATTTTTATATGTAAAACATTTTTCATTTGACAGCAAACAAACCGAGTTCCTAAAATAGTGGGTAAACGAATGTATGCATGACTTTCAAGAAAACAAGCCTACCATAGAGGTTTTTTTTGAGAGAGTAGTAATACAGCACAAATTCTATTACATCCCAGACTAATAAGGTCATATATCAACACAAAGTTAGCTTCTCTAAAGCAATGGTTGATATACTACTGGGATTTGGTTTAGCAGGTCTTACAATCATCAACAATAGGTGCATATTTAGCATTTGAGGAATCCTTATTGGTGAGCAAGCTAACAACGGATCTAGCATCAATTTATATTTCAAAAAAATTGAATTTGGAGTAGAATGCATAGGCCAAGGCCATCCTTTACTACCCATATATAGTTCAGCTTCTAAACTATTAGCACAACCAATAGATCTAATAGGAACACCTCCCCCAGCAAGCCCATATCCATCTTACCTCTGGGATTTGAGCCTTTTGTAAACTACCTGCCATTCTAGTCTCACACTCAAACCGACCCGGACCCGATCTCAGTAATAGAACGGTGATGTTTTGCTCCTAGCCGTTAATACCGTGAGTCTATTAGAGGATTACAAGATATTATTGTTAGTTACAGAATCACATATTAGATACAAAATATATTTATATAATCAGAGTTTGTTATGCTAGAATGAAGTTATATAAATGTGATTAGTGTAATGATTCATCATTAAGCAAGTAACATCTCTCTCATTTCAGCGGTGTACATTTGATGAATATTGTTCTTTGATAAAGGCTAAATGAAGAACATGGTTTGGTACAATGCTGCTCCTTACAAAGAATTTAGATGCAAAAGTTTTACTGTATTGCCCATGTGAAATGCTACTTTTCAATAAAGTAGTTTCACCTTAGGCCATAAATTTTGTTCATTTTGGATTTTCTCTCAATTCATATTGAGTTCCACTTACACTTTCCAATAAAATAGTTTCACCTTGGGCCATAAATTTTGTTCCTTCTGGATTCTCTCTCATTTCATAGTGAGTTCCACTTGCACTTTTCAATAAAATGGTTTCACCGTGGGTCATAAATTTTGTTCCTTCTGGATTCTCTCTCATTTCATAGTGAGTTCCACTTACACATTTCTTGTTTTATATAATTCAAGAATACATATTAAAGAAATAACTAGTACTGTTTGTTTATTTGATAACCGAATCATTCTCTAACACATGCCCAAAAAATAGGGGGTGCGCAAGGCATATGTGGGTATCCTTATAAGCATAATCAATTCATTAGTTTTTTTTTTTTTTTTTTTAACATTTTTTTTTTCACACTGAAATACTTTGTGCCAGAGTGAAGCTTTTCACAAAAAGTAGGAACCCTAACTACAAGTGTAGAATTGAAGTTTTACAATGTCCTCGTATTAATTTTGAGAAAGAAAAAAAAAAGTCCTTGTGTTGATTAATTTCTGCAAATGTTTAAATGAAACTAAAAACACAGTGGATTGATTGCATGAGCCAAATACAATTTTCATGAATTACATTAGACATTATTAATGATTTGATTCACAGTTTTTGAAAGCCATTTGTCCTCACTGAAAAGTTAACACAGTAAACATCGACAAATTTTGTTAACACTTCACAACTTTGTCTATGCTGGCTTTATGACTTTTATCCATGGCTCAGGTTTTCAATCAGTAAATAATAACTGAATAAGGGTTTGGAAGTGTCAGGGATAGAAGAAGGTATGTTTTCCACAAACCTAAAATCAGTTTTGGACCTGTCAGCGGTCTACTTGTTACCTTAACATTTCTTTAAAAATCCATTCCTAAACTCACAATGAATTCCTCCGTAAAGACCAAATTGTAAACGAATTACATAAAATTGAATAGGATTTTTATTTTCTACATTTCCTTAAAATCTACTCCTAGGAATTGTATAACCAATGGTCAACAAAATTTTAATGAACTTCAAAACTGTAGAAGAAAAGGATTAAAAGTTTCCAAGTTCTAACTGAAACTCAATATAAATTCAACACCTCAACGGACCCTAAAACTAATTAGAACACTAATACTTTCAACAAATTTCCATATTTTGTACGTAGAAAGTTTGCCTAATTTCAGAAGCCAATGGTGGCTCATGTGCGAATGAGACGCAAAACAAATAGAACCAAAGCCCCAGCATGGACAAAGCCCAATTACCAAAATGAAGCATGTTTGACCATATGCAATCCATAAACATAATGATCCACAAATACATCATTTGCGGTCCTCTGAACTCCACCATCATAATTGATGAGGCAATGAAAATTTACGGAAAATGTGTTACTAGGAAGTCGATCTCTATAAGGTTATCCCAGTTTCACTTTTAAGACATTATAATTTATATACTACACCTCTGAATTGAGCGACAAGTATGGTGTAGAATAGTTATATACTTTACTAGAGGTCATATAGATACATACCTTTGGTGGAACAGATTACCAAATTGCTGGATCTTGTTCTTTGCTTGCTTTATGAACTCCTCACAATCTCCTTTGTGAAACACCTCCAAGTCGTAGGAGAGGCTACCAGAGTCTCTTAATTTCCACACTCTAAATTTTAGGGAACAGTAGATGGTGTTCCAGAGAGATGACTTATCTTGAGAGAGCACTCAAAAACTATACGTATGTTCACTCACTGTATCTCTTATTAATCTAACGGATGTAAGAGTATTTTAAATACTAGTAGAAATTCACTTACTATCAGAAATATGTGATCCCTAAAGATCTCACATGTTAAGTTTAAATTACTCCACTACTGATACTGATAACTCATATCAATATCTGTTAAGTTTAAATTACTCCCTTATTGATATTGATAACTCATACCAATATCAGTTAGTTTAAATTTAAACTTACTTATCAGATAACCCATGTGGACAATCCATGGGCCATGGTTTATGGGTTGGGTCAAAACTAGCCTAATTTCTAACATCTCCCACTCGTCCACACTGTGTACTATAGTCAAAACTGGCTCCTCTCAATCTCTTGTCCAATCCTCTCTTTATACAGAAAAATGGAGAGTGTGACCTGACGAGAAGGTGTAAGGTAGGAGTACTACATTAAGTCACCATCTAAACTAACATAGTACATCACTCATAATATCTCGTCTATGCCCTAGATTATTTGATCACACCCGGTCAAGTTTCTTTAATCCCTCATGAGTTCAAAACTCAAAGCAACACTTGATCCTATACCATATAATATGCTCAGGATTATGTTGAAAAACAAATTCCTCATAATCGCCCAGGCTATGAGCCATAAAATAAATGGTGTGTTCTAAATAATCTTCCTTAGACATTCATGTCAATTCATTCACACTTGACCACTTTCCTAAACATGCTTCGCGAGACCGTATATATCATGGCCCTAAGATGACATGCTAAAGTAGTGATATCAAACATTCACTTCATGACATAGTTCTAGGTTGAAAAAAGGGCATAGAATGGACTATATAATGGTCGACTAGGGTTCGCATAGTGACGGAGTAGGGATCTATCCAATCACTCCCTTAATTGGTCGGCTATAGCACATACAGTATAATTTGTATGCTACAGTGGAGCTCCCACTCAATTGGTCTTGTCACACTCAAACACCGTATCTTAGTCCAATTGCCACAAAGGCAACCAACCTGAGTTTCTCAGCACATTTACACATCAAGTTCCTGTCCAATATCTCACATTTGGCTTTATTTAGGCTTTATGAAGTTGTGGATACACTTCAAATGCGACTCACATAAGTCTCATCTTAGCCTAGCTAAGGCGACATTCATTATATTATTGCACGCCTCCCTAAGCATCAAGATGATCACTTGATTTACAGAAAAACAAAGTGATCACTATGTCTTATCCTACTCGCTACTCAAGCACTAAGGAAATTTTCTATGTGAGTAGATTGATCTAAGCCTAGTGACATATTCTCAAATAATGTGTGCTTAGTATGCAATATCAATCACATCAAAAGATGAATCAAAATGAATAGCATCATTATTGCATAAAGTATGAATAAACATAAATGTCCATAAGGTATCCAAAAATATATCAAATCCTACAAAGTCCCAAACTCCTAATATAAGCTTAAAAGGAATCTCTAGCAATAGCTTTAGTAAGTGGATCAGCCACCATTCTGCTAGTGGAGATATGTTAGAGGATCACCTTTCCTTGTGTAATAGCAAGACGAATGTAGTTATAACGAGTCTGTGTGTGTTTGCTTTTGCTATGATACTTAGGATCTTTAGCATGAGCCAAGGCTGCCATACTATCACAATACATCTTTACAGCTTCATCTGCAAGAGATGTCACCTTTAGACTTTGGAAAAATCTCTTTAACCAAACAGCTTCTTGTGTTGTTGCTGAACAAGCAACATACTCAGACTTTATTGTTGATAAAGTAATGAAAGACTGTTTCTTACTACACCAAGAGATAGCTGCACCACTAAGTTGAAATGCATAACCTGTAGTGGACTTGCGCTCATCTCTATCACTGGCCCAGTCAGCATTAGAATAATCTCTCAATCTCAAATCTCCACCTTGATAGCAAAGAGTGAGATCCGATGTCCCACGAAGGTATCGAAAAATCCTCTTAACTGCTTGCCAATGAACAAGTCCTGGATTACTTTGATAATGACTAACCATACCAACTGTAAAATAGATGTCTGGTTGAGTACACAACATAGCATACATCAGACTTCCAACTGCACTTGCATAGGGAACTCTTGCCATTTTTCTCTTTTCCTTTTCTGATTTAGGGCAATCTTCAAGGCTTAATGTATGTCCCTTCTCAATTGGAGTGTCTATGGGTTTGGAATTATGCATACAGAATCGATCTAAGATCATCTTTATGTAAGTTTCTCAAGACAAACCAAGAAGCTTCTTTGAGCAATCCCTGACAATCTTAACTCCAAGCACAAAATTAGACTTTCCCATGTCCTTCATTTCAAAGATAGAGGACAACCACCTTTTGGTGGTGACAATTATCTCCATATCAATTCCAGCCAACAAAATGTCGTCCACATACAAAGATAAGATAAGTGAACTCTTTCCTGATCGTTTGACATACACACAATGGTCTTCTTCCATCATTTCGAAACCAATCAAAATAATAGTCTTATGAAATTTGAAATACCATTGTCTAGATGCTTGCTTTAGACCATAAATGAAATGTTTAAGGTGGCACACTTTGCTCCGTTGTTCCTTGACCTTAAAGGCAATAGGTTGATCCATATAAATCTCCTCGTCTAGTTCTCCATTGAGAAATGTAATCTTTACATTCATTTGGAAGAGTTCCAAATCCAAATGTGCAACAATAGCTAGAATAAGGCAAATAAGAAAAATCTCACTACTGGGGAGAGAGTCTCTTCATAGACTATCCCTTCTCTTTGGGTATAGCCTTTTGCCACAAGACGAGCCTTATATTTGTCAATTGATCTATCTGCCTTACACTTTATTTTTAAAACCCACTTGTTTTCAATGGTCTTGCGCCCAGGTGGAAGGTCAACCAACTCCCAAACTTGATTCTTTGCCATAGAATCCATCTCATCCCTCATAGCAACTATCCATTCATGTGAAGCAGGTGAAGCTAATGCTTCCTTATAAGAAGCAGGCTCATCAAGGTCTAGTGAATTACATATAAAAGATTCCCCCTCAATCTCAAAATGACGACAGAGAATAGTTCCACGTTCATTTCTACGTGCCTTGGATCCTTGTGTGTCACTATCTAGTGGTTTGCTCCCATTAAGAGCCAAATCACTCCCATTATCTTTGGCAATTTTAGGATAAAGTTGTGATTCTCTACCCTCACCCAAAGATGGTATGACACTGTTAGGACATATGTGTTTACATGTTAGGAACATATGTCACATTTTATGTAAATTGGCTAATCCTTTGATAAAACGCACTCTACTTGTAATTGGGTAGTTCTAGGTGTATTTAATACTTCAAGAAACTATGTTTCAAGATCAAGTGTTGAAGTCATCAAGTCTGTCCAAGAAAAAGCAAGTTGAAGTGCAGAATTTTTAAATCTCGACACCTTCTCGACACCTACCTCGACACCTGCTAGCTGTCGAGATTTACAAAAGTCAGATTTCTGTTCTGATTTTCTTGGGATCCGTGAATGTGTTTTTGGGCCTTCTTTTCTTCTAACCCTAAACATATTTAAGGAGTATTTTAAGAGCCGTCAATATAGACACAAGTTGCATAAGCATTGAGCAATCCTTGTTCAAGCAAATTGTGCTCTAAAGACGAAGTTCTTAACCTAGGATCATCTTCTTCAAGAAGTTGCTGTGTATTGTGCACCTTAGGGTTTTGTGACCAAGCATCTTCCTGATCTTCATGCATAGGATGATCTGAAGAACTCTGCAGCCAACCTCTCATTCTAAAGTTGGTGATTGAAGTCGCGTACTGGGATCCGCGCATCTGGTTAGTCACGTACTTGGGAGCCGTGCATCAAAAGGGGGAACTGTCGCTACAGATCAAGTCCAATTGGGTATTGGGGTAAGGGTTCAACTGTAGGTTGATAAGGTACTTGGGATTCCTTATTTGTAATTGCTTGATTTGATAATAGTGGAGTTTCGGGAGTGGTGACCTGAAAATCACCCGGTGGGGTTTTTGCCGTTAGGGTTTTTCCCCATTCGTGAACAAATCACCGTGTCTTTTATTTTCCGCTGCATATTTTGTTATTCGGTGATTTGTTTGTGCTTCCACGTATTTGCATGTTAAATTGATTAATTAATAACTTGACTTAATTAATTAATTAATTTAAATCACAAGGGGTCATTCAGTTTGTGGCCTATCAAGTGGTATCAGAGCAGGCACACTCTGATTAGTTATTAATCTTTGCTGTGATTGATCCATTGACCCCTGTTTGTCATGGACATGACTAGCTTCAAGAGATCTATGTTTTCAAATACATCTTGTTTTTTTAATCACTATTTGTTTGAGTGTCTCAGAAAACACAAGTCTAAAAGTTATTTGAATTCACATGTAATGACTATGGTAAAAGATCTCAGTTTGGCTAAGAAGAAACTAGACTGTCTCAGAATGAAAATGTGCAGAGGAGTTTGTCTGAGAAGAGTAAAAGTTAAAGGCTTAGCTAGTAGAAGGCAGTTGAGAGAAAGAACCATTCCCTCTGATTTGTCATCCAAGCATGAAGTGTGTTTCATGATGAAGTCTGCATTCAAAGTGATGGATACATGCCTTTGGTATCTTGACAGTGGTTGCTCAAGACACATGACCGGAGATCGATCTCTCTTCAAGATCTTTGAGCCTAAGAAAGGTGGTAATGTGACCTTTGGTGATGGAAGCAAGTCACAGATTAAAGGGAAAGGAATCATATCTCTGCCAGGACTGCCGGACATTGCAAATGTTCTCTATGTAGAAGGATTAAGGGTGAATCTACTAAGCATAAGTCAGATATGTGATCAAGACTTCATGGTGCTGTTCTCAAAAGGAAAGTGTCTTGTCATGGATGAGTCCGGAAAGAAGCTCATCAGTGGGGTCCGTACTTTGGACAATTGTTATGGATTGGTTCCTGATGCTGATATAGTGTGCAATAGCATTCGTCTACCAAATGAAGATCTATGGCATCAACGAATGGGACATGCTAGTTATAAGCATCTATCCATTGTCTCTAGGCATGAATCTGTCTTGGGGATACCAAAGCTTAGTAGAATGAGCAATGTGGTATATGGACCATGTCAACTTGGGAAACAGACAAAAGCTAAGCATCCAAGCACTCAGGCATCCGCTACCTCCAGACCATTGGAACTGTTACATTTAGATCTTATGGGTCCAACCAGAACTGAGTCTCTTGGTGGTAAGAGATATATCATGGTAGTGGTAGATGATTTCACCAGATACACTTGGGTCATCCTACTTAGATCCAAGTCTGATGCTCCCGAGCACATTGAGGCCTTGTGCACAAGACTGCAGAATGAAAAGAGTTTGAAGATTGATCGAATTCGAAGTGATCATGGTAAAGAATTTAAGAACTCATACATGGAATCCTTCTGTTTGAAATCAGGTATATCTCAAGAATTCTCTGCACCTATTACACCTCAACAGAATGGTGTGGTAGAAAGAAAGAATAGAGTTATTCAAGAGATGGCCAGAGCCATGTTACATAACAAAGATGTGGCTCGAAACCTATGGGGAGAAGCCATAAACACTGCATGTCATACAGTGAATAGGGTGTACTTTAGACCCGGTACCAAAAGGACTCCCTATGAGTTGTGGAAAGGAAGAAAGCCAAATGTAAAGTATTTCAGAATCTTTGAAAGTACTTGCTTCATCCTCAAGGATAGAGAGAATGTGGGAAAGTTTGACTCTAGGAGTGATGAAGGCATATTTCTGGGCTACTCTTCTACCAGCAAGGCCTATCGGGTATACAACAAAAGGACTATGAAGGTTATGGAGACTGTAAATGTAGTCATTGATGAGTCTTCAGAGTCAAATTCTGAGAAAGGCAGTAATGAACTTCCCAAGGAAATTCTTCCCCCTGAACCTACGGAAGTTCAAGACATTGTTGACCGAGAACCCGCATCTCCTATTGCTCCTGGTACTCCCAGTGTTGTGGAAGAGTCTGTAGAAATCCCGACTTCACCTGAGTCTGAATCTCTTCAGGAAAAAGGACCTTCCTCCAGAATTAAACTGAATCATCCTTCAGAAGTTATTGTGGGAAATTTGAATGAACTCACATTAAGGAAACGAACAGTAGATAAATGTGTTGCTAACTTTGTGTCTTATTCTTGCTACTTGTCACAGGTTGAACCCAAGAAAGTGGAGGAAGCACTACAAGATGAAAGTTGGGTTGAAGCAATGCATGATGAACTGCTCCAGTTTCAGAGGAATGATGTTTGGACTCTTGTACCTAGACCAGAGGGCGAGCATATCATTGGTACAAAGTGGATTTTCCGCAACAAGACCGATGAAGAAGGCAATGTGATTCGAAACAAGGCTCGACTTGTGGCTCAAGGATACTCTCAAATGGAAGGAGTAGACTATGATGAAACATTTGCCCCGGTTGCTCGTATGGAGTCCATTAGAATTCTGCTTGCCTTAGCATGCCAACTGAACTTCAAGCTTTATCAAATGGATGTGAAGACCGCCTTTTTGAATGGGCTACTTAAAGAGGATGTGTATGTGGCTCAACCAAAAGGATTCGTTGATCCACACTTTCCTGATCATGTGTTATATCTCAAAAAGGCACTTTATGGGTTGAAGCAAGCCCCTAGAGCTTGGTATGACAGACTCACACAATATCTGGTGTCGCATGGGTTCACAAGAGGAAAAGCTGACCAAACTCTCTTCATCAAAAAGGAAGATGGCGAGTTGACAGTTGCACAAGTGTATGTTGATGACATCATCTTTGGATCAACTAAGGATGCACTTGCTCATGACTTCTCAAAGCTCATGCAAGCCGAGTTCGAGATGAGCATGATTGGAGAGCTGACTCACTTCCTTGGATTGCAGATTCGTCAGCAAGATTCAGGTATATTTCTATCTCAATCTAAGTATGCTAAGAATCTTGTGAAAAAATTTGGTTTGGATTCTGCTAGTTCTGTTCGTACCCCTATGAGCCCTAATGTTAAACTCACTGTAGATGTGTTAGGCAAGAGTGTTGATCCCTCTCTTTATAGAAGCATGATAGGTAGTCTTCTTTACCTTACTGCTAGTAGGCCTGACATTAGCTATAGTGTTGGAGTGTGTGCTAGATATCAAGCTAATCCCAAAGAATCACATATGACTGCTTTAAAAAGAATTATAAAGTATGTCAAAACTACCGCTGAGTTCGGTGTGTGGTACAGCAAGGACACTAATAATGTCTTAGCTGGATATTCCGATGCGGATTGGGCTGGGAATGCTGATGATAGGAAAAGTACCTCTGGGGGTTGTTTTTATGTAGGCAACAATCTTGTCTCTTGGATGAGCAAAAAGCAGAACTCCATCTCTTTATCAACTGCTGAAGCTGAGTACATTGCTGCTGGTAGCTGTTGCACACAACTCCTCTGGATGCAAAAACTCCTTCATGATTATGGTATTTGTCAAGATCATCTTACTATCTATTGTGACAATACCAGTGCCATAAATATCTCTAAGAATCCGGTTCAACATTCTCGAACCAAACACATAGAGATTCGACATCACTTCATTAGGGAGCTTGTCGAAGATGGTACTCTCACTCTTGAGTTTATTAACACCGATGATCAGAAGGCTGATTTGTTTACCAAACCTCTTGACAGTAAACGTTTTGAATTCCTTCGTCAAAACATTGGTGTTATCTCCATGGATTGATTTTCCTCTCTTCCTTCTCATCCTCATGCAATTGCATCTAGTTTTATGCATTGTTTTGTTTTTCTTAACATGTCTTTGTGTGTTTACTTTCAGTTTTGTTTATTTTGTTTTTCATATAAAAAAAAAAAAAAAAAATTGAAAAATTGAAAAATACAAAAACAGTGTGTGTTTTGTGTACTTTGGTACTTGTGTACCTTAGATGGCCAATGAAACAAAGTTTTCTAAACTTTGTATCTCTTGTAGCTTAGATGAGCATTCCTATGCACAACTAAGCAAGTGAGCTTTGTGGCTCGTGTTTGTGATGAGTAAGATTAGGTTATTTCTTAGACTTAACACTCATATCACTCTTTTTGACGGGTAGGACTAGAAAATCCTAAGAGAAAGGCATAAATAACCATCTCACCACTGTTGCCCGCCAATCATTAATGACATCTGTATGCTCCGGCATAGCAAAAGTGTGATGTCAATGACATTTGTGTGCCTAGGCATAGCAAAATTGAAATGTCAAAATATCAATGGGTATTTCTTTTCTTTCTCGTAAGCCCATGTATGATATGCTTAAAAAGAAAATATGCAAAGAAATAAAAAGCAAAAAGATTAAAAATGCTTTAAAATGGTTGCAAGCGTGTATTCTAGGAGATGTGGGAGTTATAGGATGTACCTCGAAGGTGATAGTCCCCATCAAACAGTTACGATTGTGTGTGAGTTAAAAGTTATTTTCTCATATCTCAGATCATCATAACATGTATACACATATGCAATCTTGCGGTGTTTTTCACACACAACACGCAATATTCTTTGCTACTCTTGATACATGTGCAGGTACAATGTGATTTGGCCATCACCAGGTTTACATGTGCTTTTGTATGCTCACTAAACTGTCATGACTTATTTTTGAAATATAAAATTTGTTAGACTTGTTTAGTGTGTGTGTGTGTTCTTGGGAGATCCATGTGCTTAAATTTTCATTGAGAGATGATTTTTGAGAGTTTTATATGTTGGTTGGATCATGTTTGAGATGCATGTCTTGATTGCATTCATGTTTGTGTTTTTCAATTCTCGAAAAACTGCATTTCATAGCTGGCTCGACACCTTCTCGATACCTCCTCGATACCTGGTCAGCTGTCGAGCCTCTAAGCATTTTTCTTATCGCAATCTCGACACTTCCTCGACACCTGGTGGATCGATCGAGAAAATCTCTGTCTCCTCGATACCTCCTCGACACCACGTCGATCGATCGAGCTTCTGATGTTGGATGAGCTGTTTGGTACCTCGACACCTCCTCGATACCTTAGCTGTCGAAGGCATTTTCTCTCGATACCTGTCTCGACACCATCTCGATACCTCTCGACACCTTTGCTGTCGAGATTTACTGGAGATCCTATTTAAGCCTCTGTCGCGATTTTCTTCGCATTTCTCTCGATCTCTCTTCGATCTGTCAGAGGCGGTTCGTGTTCCTGAGCAGTTTTCTTCTCTCCAATCTTCATCCAACGTGATTTCTGGCACTTCCTTGCTTCGAATCACCTGGTATGATCTTGTTTTCCTTCATTCTTCATGCATTTCATGATTTGAAACTTAGGTTTTGGGATTTTCTTTGAAAACTTTGGGTTTTTCAAAATTATTAAGTTTTTATTGAAATTTTGGGTTGGGTTTTCAATAAACAGTGTTTAAAATGTCATGCATTGCATTCCATAAGCATTAGAATGATATTTTCATGCATTTAGTTGTGTGATTCTTGCTTGTGTGCTGCTAGGATTGGATTGGGCTGAGCCCATGATGCTTTTTATGTTAGCATGTCACATGATCATGCATTCCCATGCATACGTCCATTTTTGTTCAAGATATTGTTATATTTGAACTGTTTGGGACTTTTCTGATTGTCTCCCTCTCTATTTCTTTTCTCATTCTTTTACGTTAGTTGCATCTATGGCACCTAAACGTAAATCCACTCCTGCTCGGAACCCTCTGCGTTCTGGAGCTTCTTCATCTTCTGATACTGCTCCTCATAATCTTCGGTTCCGTGATGGAGATGCCTACAAGGCATTTACTGAGAACTTTTCTAAACGAGGTGTTCATTCGGAACGCCACGTCGTACTGGCAGACTTTGCCGACACTGACCTTCCCTCTGTCATTCACAGTAGGGGATGGGAGTCACTGTGTGACGTCCCGGTCACTTGTCCTTTCGTACTCATTCAGGAGTTTTACTCCAACATGTACGGGATAGATCGTTCAGTACCTCTCTTTCATACTCGCGTTCGAGGTACGCGCATTTCTGTCACACCGCAGCTGGTTGCGGATGTGCTTCATGTCCCTAGGATAGAGTTTCCTGACTATCCTACATGTGAGCGACTGAGGACTGTGTCCAGGGATGAGCTCATTTCTGCTTTTTGTGAGCGCCCTTCTGAGTGGGGTGAGCATATGTACACATCATGTAGACCTTTTGCTAAAGGTCCTAGATTCCTTAACATGGTGATGACTTGTGTACTTCATCCTCTTTCCCATTATAACTCTATCACCGAGCCTCGTGCTCGTTTCTTGCTTTCTCTACTTGAGCATCTCACGATAGATTTTCCTTCCCACTTCATTTTCTCTATCATAGATGTTCATTTAGATGCGGCGTCCCGTGATAAGCTCATCTTTCCTTCCGCTATCACGAGGATTCTACGCCATTTTTCCATCCCTTTTCCCTCGTCCGACCACTTCACACACATCTCTGCCATAGATGCCGCTACCGTAAAACGTAGTGAGGCACAGTTCAGGGCGAGACAGCCGGATTCCACTCCTCCCTCCCGTTCGGCTCCATCCAGATCTGCTCCATCTACATCGACTCCTCTTCCTTCCTCCAGCGATGTATCTCTTGGAGACATTATGGCGCAGCTGCAGCGCATGGATGCTCGCCTCGATACACTCACCACTGAGTTGTATCAGGTGAATGTTCGTGTTGGTCGTATTGCACGACGGCAGGCGACCATGGGTGGTTTTGCTTCTGAGGCTTCTCCTCCACCACCTCCTCCAGTGGATTCAGATTCTGACTCTGAGGATGATGATGATGATGGTGATGACGATGATGCTTTAGATGATGATGGAGATGCTAGCTCTACTGATGAGATGTCTACATGACACTCTACCCTTTGTCATTCGTGACAAAAAGGGGGAGTAGTTTTGGATTATGAGAGTAGTCATCCTAGGGGGAGAGTTAGTATAGGACATTTTTGATAGGGGGAGTGTTCATACTTTTTGAGGGATGTAGTGAGGCTTTTGATGTATCTTTTTCTTTTCTAGTCTTATTAGATACATTGGTCTTGTATATCAGTTTACATACATTGTACTTATCTTCTATATATGTGGATGTATGTTTCTTTTTCACCTACCTCTTCATGTGTTGTTTCTTTTCTATCTTTATACACATGTTCTTTATATTTGTATGCAATCTAATTATTTCTGTTTCACACAAGATGCCTTGATGAGTTTTGTTTATAAGTGTTTCAGAAATACAGGTTGTCAAAGTCTACTTGCCATAAACTCTCTTTTTGCAAAGTTCTTCAAGAGTTTGTGTTAGGATAGATTTTATTGTATGTAACAAGTGAATATGAGTTGAGTGATTCATGACTTCTCTCATATGTTCATTTGTTGGTTGTGGTTTTGTCACGGATTGCCAAAGGAGGAGATTGTTAGGACATATGTGTTTACATGTTAGGAACATATGTCACATTTTATGTAAATTGGCTAATCCTTTGATAAAACGCACTCTACTTGTAATTGGGTAGTTCTAGGTGTATTTAATACTTCAAGAAACTATGTTTCAAGATCAAGTGTTGAAGTCATCAAGTCTGTCCAAGAAAAAGCAAGTTGAAGTGCAGAATTTTTAAATCTCGACACCTTCTCGACACCTACCTCGACACCTGCTAGCTGTCGAGATTTACAAAAGTCAGATTTCTGTTCTGATTTTCTTGGGATCCGTGAATGTGTTTTTGGGCCTTCTTTTCTTCTAACCCTAAACATATTTAAGGAGTATTTTAAGAGCCGTCAATATAGACACAAGTTGCATAAGCATTGAGCAATCCTTGTTCAAGCAAATTGTGCTCTAAAGACGAAGTTCTTAACCTAGGATCATCTTCTTCAAGAAGTTGCTGTGTATTGTGCACCTTAGGGTTTTGTGACCAAGCATCTTCCTGATCTTCATGCATAGGATGATCTGAAGAACTCTGCAGCCAACCTCTCATTCTAAAGTTGGTGATTGAAGTCGCGTACTGGGATCCGCGCATCTGGTTAGTCACGTACTTGGGAGCCGTGCATCAAAAGGGGGAACTGTCGCTACAGATCAAGTCCAATTGGGTATTGGGGTAAGGGTTCAACTGTAGGTTGATAAGGTACTTGGGATTCCTTATTTGTAACTGCTTGATTTGATAATAGTGGAGTTTCGGGAGTGGTGACCTGAAAATCACCCGGTGGGGTTTTTGCCGTTAGGGTTTTTCCCCATTCGTGAACAAATCACCGTGTCTTTTATTTTCCGCTGCATATTTTGTTATTCGGTGATTTTTTTGTGCTTCCACGTATTTGCATGTTAAATTGATTAATTAATAACTTGACTTAATTAATTAATTAGTTTAAATCACAAGGGGTCATTCAGTTTGTGGCCTATCAAGACACCTTTAAGTTCTTGTAGTTCATAAAGCTGAAGATCTTGTTTTGCTTCACTGATGCTTGGAAAATCATCTTCAATGAAGTTGACATCACGAGACTCTATCTCAGTCATTATACCATCAGAATGTTCACCATACATTACATACCCCTTTGAGCTTTCTGAATATCTTATAAAGATTTTTTTACTTGCTCTAGGGCCCAATTTTCCATACTTATGGGAAGTACTGTGAACAAAACTTGCACAACCCCCAGGTTGCAAATTCTCCAAATTGGGTTTTGCACCAGTCCATAACTCATATGGTGTTGCGGGAACTGACTTAGAAGGCACATGGTTAAGGATGTAGGCAGTAGTCAACAATGCATCCCCCCAAAACAAAATTGGAAGGTTAGCTTGCGTCATCATCAATCTAACCACCTCTAATAGAGTACGATTCCTTCTCTCTGCAACACAATTTTGTTGTGGAGTACCAATAATCGTCAATTGCCTGCGTATCCCTTTTTCCTCACACAATTCCTGAAACTGTTTAGACAAATATTCACAACCCTTATTAGTTTGAAAAACCTTTAGGTTCCTTTTTTTTCTAATTCTTAACCTCTGCCACAAAGCGCTTAAAGCAATCTAATGCTTCAAAGCGATGAGAGATTAGATAGACATAACTGAAATGTGAATAGTCATCTATAAATGTGAGAAAATAAGAGGCGCCATGGCGTGCCTTAACATTCATAGGTCCACATATGTCCGAATGGACTAGTTCCAAAGGATGAGTTGCCCTTGGAGCCTTACCAAAAGGCTTCCTATGGGCCTTTCCAACTAGATAAGGTTCACACATAGGTAGGCTTACATTAGTGATAGACCCCAATAGGCCTTCTCTAGCTAGCCTAGTCAATCTATCTTTTCCTATGTGTCCAAGTCTAGTATGCCACGTTACAGAATTAGAAACATCATCATTATGACCAATAAAAGAAAAAAGAGGAATGATTCGAATCTAACATAAAGAAATCATTAGATAAATAACCATGTCCATACAAGGTTTTATTCAAATAAAAATCCAACTGAGGACCATCAAAACGGAAACTAAATCCAAGTCTAAGCATAGTAAGTATTAAAAATAGATTACATTGGACACCAGGTGCATGAAGCACATCATGTAGAAGTAACGTACGTCCCAATCGCAATTTGAGTTGGTAGGTTCCAACTCCTATGACTTCTTCTTAAGCTCTGTTACCCAAAATAACGTACTGTGTGCATGTTGGTATCTTTTTGTAATCCACACACCCAAGTCTATCTTTGGCTATATGTTTGGTTGCTCTTGAATCTACAATCCATAAGAATGGATACCTTCTTCGGCTCAGTGCACTCACAAGCAAAGTGACCATTCTTACCACAGTTGTAGCACTTGATCTTTGCCTTGTCCTTCTTAGCACGCTTGTACTTTTGGCGCTTTGCTATCTTGCCTTCTTTAGGCCCAAGTTTACCAGCTCCTTTGGAATTCCTCCCTTGTCCTTTGCGTTCAAGCCTGAATGCCTTCCATTGCCCAGATTGGGCGATAAGGAGGGCATTTTGGTGTGCCTCTATGCGCTCTGCCTCAAACTCGAGATGATGAGAAATATCAGCAAAAGTCTTGATATTCTCACTATATGTCAAAACAAGCTTCATTTGCCCCCAAGTAGGTTCAAGTAGTGAACATATCACCGCTGTGACCTGTTGTTCATCAGAGAGATTATTGCCAGCAGCCTTTAGGTCACGGATCAATGCAGACATTGTCCTTAGAAGTTCAGCCATGCTATGCTTTGAATCCATAACATATTGCTTAAACTTCAAAGTAAGAGCTCACAACTTAGTTGTTGAAGTCCCTCCATAGACAATCTTAAGCTGGTTCCACATCTTTTGGGCATTTGGGTAGTCCTCAAACTCCCTAATAAGATCATTGTGCATGCTACTCAGCATAGTGAAACGTGCACACCGATCTTTCTTAACCCAAGACTCATAGGCCTCTAAGTCATGGCAATGTTGGGCAGTATTCTCATTTTTAGGTCGCATCATCACATTGGTTAGGGTTTCAAGGACCTTTTGTTCATTATGCAGATATTGAATTTTTCTATGCCACATATCATAGTTGGTTCCATCTAGTTTCTCTCCCTTTAGTTAGATCGGCAACTACATTCTTAGTGGCTATGTTCACTACATTCATTACACAAGTTGACATTAGCACATACATTTTTAAATTTTATTTCCATAAATCCAACTAGACTATGATATTCCTTTCTACATAGTGAGATCGAAAATTTCGCTAAGCTCATAATCATCTCTCACTATGTAAATTGGAATAACACATCTAATTGATTTTAAATAAAATTTTGCGAAGAATAAAACATCACATCATCCACATATTAAATCATACATATAACATGTGTCCATACATCTTTGTGCACAACACATTGTGCATGGGCTCCACTATAAGCCCTATTGGTAATTTCATACAACATGCTAAGACAAAATTTGAAAATTATAGGTAACCGTGAAACACATCCCCTTACATGACTTCCAAAATTAAATTACATAGCCTTAAATTACATTGCCAAAAACAATGGCCCCAAAAAAAAATTGCTAAAAACATTGGCCCAAAAAATTACATATTCAAGTACCCTACTACAAAGATTCTATTTGTAATTAAAAAAATTGTGGATGCCACGTTACCAAATAATTTCAAAAATTGTCTTATCCATCCACAATAACAATAAATAAAAATATACATGTTGCATAAATTACCAATACAATCTCTAACTATAGAGATTAGCCAAAGAGTCTCATAAAACCTTTGGACACATATTCATCAATGCATTCATATAATATCAATTCAATCATATCACAATATGTTAAAAAGACATCATAAATTAATTCAAAAATTAAATAAATTCCATGCATAATTATACAGAAAATTAGAAAACTAATTTCACAATTTTTTCATATTTTCACAATTTTATTTTAACATCACAGTTAAAAAAAAAAAAAAAAATTGCCATCACAATTACATGTATTAAATATATGTCATACTAAAAAAAGAGGTCTAATAAACAAGAACATTTATAATATAACAAGAAAACCCACTATGCATGTTATAACATTTGATTTTCATATAATTTTATGTATTGTTATAACTTATAAGTTATTGCTACGTAAGCAATAACTACAAAATCCATATTTTGTAGAGTTATCCTTAGACATGGCAAAACGGGCGGGTCGGGTCGGGTTCGGGTCGGGTCAATCGGGTCACGGGTCAAAACGGGTCATTTTTAAACGGGTCAAACAGGTTGCGGGTCAAACGGGTCGCGGGTCAAGTCGGGTCGCAGGAGGGGTCGAGTTGACCCGTATTTTTCAAACAAGTTTTTTTTTTTTTTTTTTGGAAATAGATGCAATTTGTCAATTGTTTTTGAGTTCTTTAACTGTGATTAGATTCTCATTGGTGATACTGTTACCATTTACCAATTACTACTAAACACTTGATACCTAAATTTGGTGCAACTCTTGTTCCAGCTTTCTAGAAGCTAATCTTAGTATAATTTTCGATCTGTTTAAAGTAGGAAGAAAAAATGAAGGTGGCAAGCAAAGAATGACAATCTATAATAAAGTACATAACATATTAAGTGAAGAAGAATAAGTAAATATCTTATAAGAATTACACCTCAATCTCAATTTACTCAACGTTGGTAGACGTGGCAAAACGGTCGGGTCGGGTCGGGTTCGGGTCGGGTCAATCGGGTTGCGGGTCAAAACGGGTCACGGGTCAAAACGGGTCATTTTTAAATAGGTTAAACGGGTTACGGGTCAAACGGGTTGCGGGTCAAACGGGTCTGACCTGTTTTGCCATGTCTAGTTATCCTTTGTAAACTATTGTAAACAAATCCACATAGCATTTGTAAACAATAGTGTCAGACCCACATAACCACTCAACGTATGGCTTTTTTCATTGCACAATTTCCTTGTTGAGGGAAACAAGTATAAGAATTTGTGTGTAACTAATACACCAAGTCACCAACGTGGGGCTCATCGCTTTAATTTATGGATAACTAGTCAAGCACTAAGCAGAGTGGTACACGCATGGTAAACTACTACAAGACAATTTTAAATAAGTGAAAAACATATTTTCTTTTATTGTATATCACAACAGTTTTTCAGATTACATTTAAACATTCAAAAAATTACAGCTTTTTATTTCTCTCTTTACATGCTATAACATGCTTCTAAAAATTACAGATTTGAAAATTAAAAATTAGTTAAACTTTTAATTTTAGCATGCATATCGGATTACATATATCAGAGATCATGGCATCATTTGAGAGTGAAAACAGACATAAAATGGCTCTGATACCAATGTTGAATAGTTATATACTTTACTAGAGGTCATATAAACACATACCTTTGGTGGAATAGATCACCAAATTGCCGGATCTTGTTCTTTGCTTGCTTTACGAACTCTTCACAATCTCCTTTGTAGAACACCTCCAAGTTGCAGGAGAGGCTACTAGAGTCTCTCCTAATTTCCACGCTCCAAATTCTAGGGAACAGTAGATGGTGTCCTAGAGAGATGGCTTATTTTGAGAGAGCACTAAAACACTATACGCATGTTCACTCACTGTATCTCTTATTAATCTAACTGATGTAGGAGTATTTTAAATACTAGTAGAGATTCATTTACTATCAGATATATGTGATCCCTAAAAGATCTCATTTGTTAAGTTTAAATAACTCCATTACTGATACTGATAACTCATATTAATATCTGTTAAGTTTAAATTACTCCCCTACTGATATTGATAACTCATACCAATATTAGTTAATTTAAATTTAAACTTACTTATCAGATAATCCATGTGGACAATCCATGGGCCATAGTTTATGGATTGGGTCAAAACCATCCCAATTTCTAACATATGGAAACTACCAATGTGGTGGTAATATATAGCACACTAAATTGCATATGCACATAATTAAGATACAATATGTATATCTTCTTATTCTATTTGAAAAAAATAAAACAAAAAACAAAAGAACACTAAAATAAGTCCATAAGATGGACAAATATCAGTGGTGAAAATGCCCCCCGGTAATATCACCAGCCTAATTAACTACTGCATTGCACTGTAGTAACCAGAAAGATAGTGGATGCTTTGCAAGACATCCGCCCATTGAATGAAAAATTGGGTGGTCTTTGAGAAAGTAGCATTTGACTCCAAGCTTCTAGGCAAAGCATCAAATAAAGTTGTACAAGATTATGAGGACAATATATTACTGCTGAAAACTCAGAGAGCATCAAAGAGCCATGAATGAATGTTAAATCAAACCTCTAGAAGCAGATGATGTTGAAGGGAATCAAGGGCTTTTGTCCCAACTTCACAGTAGGACCTTGCTTGAGATCTTGAGTAGAAGTTAAATTTGCTCTCTATAAAATTTGAGTCTCTCCAACAATAGCAGGAGTCGAAAGTAGAGTGTCAGTATCTTTGGCCCATGTCGCATCATAGAGCAACACAAGTGGGTGTACCTTGAGAAGAAATGTGGAGAACAAACGCAATCACAAGCCAAGAGATAGTAAAATTGATATTCCCAACAAATTGCAAAGTAGCTCACTGTAATTTGGCTTTCCAATTGAAACTTTGAAGCAAGCTCCGTAAGAGTAAAGCCAAAGCTCATTGAGCCCATGGCCAACCCTGTTAATTTGATGAAAATTTTGGAATGAATTATGGCCCTACCATTTCTTCCACATATGTCATCATCTATGTAACTGAACTTAAGGTAGAGACTAAACACGGCACCCTTGATCTCAAAGAGTACCCAAAACGTTCACTAAGGAGCCACATCATAAATTGGTATACTCTTTAAGTTTTGCAAACATTCTTTTTTGTTTAGTCATTATCTTATGGTTTCAACCACTAACAATCACCATGCCAAGTTGAATCTAAAATTCATAAATGAGAAAAGGAAACGAAAGAAATGAAAAAGAACCATCTCACCATCTTTAGGGGATAATCTCAGGTCTTAAAGGTTAAAATAACAAATGACTATGCTGTAAAAATTACTTAGGTCACAAAGTTCATAATTAATTTCATTTTCCATATTATTCAAAAGTGTGTCTTTCTTGAATTTCTATGTCATGTTTCCACCTTCTTAGGTGACCAAAGTCTCGCCTTGGAACACTTTATTAAGAGAATCTGAACATAAGCCATCATAATAACTCACCATCAAAATAGAAAAACAGAAAATTCACAAAATGCATAGAAACAGCAGACTAATTCAATGGATCAAGATAAATTGTTTTGTGTGTTCAGATAAGCATAAAATTCTTATTGGATATATTAAAAGTAACATCTTATTTGTTTTCCATTAAATTGAGAAAAGAATATCATTTAATTAAGATCATTTTTTGTGTTTCTGAAATAATTATATTCTACATTGACAAATACAGTGTAGATAACAAAATTTGAATTTCTTGTATCATAATTACAGGCTTCTTTTAATCATAGAAGCTCAAATATATCTCCATTAATAAGATAACAAGGTAGAAGAGCATAATACAAAAAACAGCAATGCCCTCACTTACCTTGGCAAGACATCAAACCGACGTTAGATATTAGTTACAGTTGACACTCAGATAATAAAAAATTGATATTATTTTCTGCTAATCACAATCCCATGGTTTGTGGGTGCATTGGAAGGTAAAGCTGAGGAACATAGCCCTCTTTTCTTAGCTCTTGAAGAAGATTATTCAGTAGTGAATAGATCTCAGAAGATTGTGGATGACTTCCATCTGCAGCAGAAAACATATGGGTGATGTTATTGATGTCAATCCAGCTGTACCCAGGTACCTTCTGAACATGCCTTTCTTTCATCAAACTCCGTATCTTAAGCACACTCCCCCACTGTCCAGCATCAGCATGTATGTTTGAAAGCAACACATAGTAGCCAGAATTTTGTGGGTCTAAATCAAAAAGATGTCTAGAAGCAACTTCAGCAAGTTCAACATTGCCATGGACTCGACAGGCACCAAGCAATGTCCCCCAAACACCAGCATCTGGAGCGAATGGCATACTTTTTATAGTTTCAAATGCTTTATTCAACCGACCAGCACGTCCAAACAAATCTACCATGCATGCATAATGCTCCATCTGTGCCGGAATTCCATATTCCTCAGTCATGCAACAGAAGTAATGAGCTCCGTTGACAACTTGGCCTGCATGAGCACAAGCAGAAATTATTGCAAGAAAGGTGACATGATCAGGCTGAATTCCGTTTTCCAACATTTCATGGAATAGAGTGAGAGAGTCCTTGAGGTGACCGTGGTTCCCATAAGCAGAAATTATGTTAGTCCAAGAAACTTCATTCTTCCCTTGCATCATGTCAAACACACAGCGAGCAGAATCCAAGTTTCCACATTTAGCGTACATTTCTATCAGTGCACTCTCAGCAAAACTATCAGAGCTGAATGCACCTTTAATTATGAAACCATGGATCTCTTTCCCATAATGGAGTGATGATAAGGCAGCACAAGCAGATAGTGCAGCTGAAATGCTCACACAATCATACTTGGTTCCTCGTTTCCCCATTTGACGAAAAAGATCAATGGCCTCTTCTGATTTACCATTCTGGGAACAACTTGTGATCATTGAGTTCCAACACACACTATCCCTTTCTGACATCCTTTCAAAAGTGTGATGAGCAAGATCCAACCTTCCACATTTAGCATACATGTCTGTAATTGAACTTCCAACACGACACCTCCCATCAAGCCCATTCTTGAGTATGTTACAATGCAATTCCTTCCCCAAGTTCAGGGCAGCCAAACCAGCACAAGCCTGCAGAACACTTGCCAGTGTTACAGAATTCGGTCTCATCTTCTCCTTCAGTAACCACCTGAAAATGTCTAAAGCGTCACTATTCATCGCGTTAAGTGCAAGCCCTGAAATCATAGTCGTGCACACTACGACATCACTTGTGCTGCTTTGGCTAAAAATTTTGCATGCCATCTCCACATTACTGCACTTTAAATATATATCAAGAAGTGCACTCTTCAAGAATACATCCAAAGGCACAACATTTCTCACTAGGTAACCATGAATTTCCTTACCTTGTTTGAGACATGCGGATTCAGTAACTGATGGAAGGAAACTTGCAAAGGTGACTGAGTCTGGTTTGACACCAACAGATATCATCTCCCGAAACAAATGTGAGGCCTCGCCCATACGCCCGTTTTGTACAAATCCAGAAATCATTCCATTCCAAGTTACCAAATCAGTTTTTGGCATCCTATCAAATAGCTCACATGCATCAAACAGTTTCTGGCATTTCGAATACATAGCTAACAATGTGTTAGCCACAGGAGGATCCAACTCCAACCCACACCTAATGACAAGTCCATGAAGCTGGGACCCCAAAACAACCATTGCTTCTGAGGCACAAACAGACAATATACAAGCCAATGTCACTGAATTGGGCCTAATGTCACTATATCTCATTCCCAAAAACATTTGCAGAGCACTACTACTATCTGCATTTTTTACATAACCATTAAGCATAGAAGTCCACATTACACAATCTTTATGAGGCATTTTATCGAACAAATACCGCGCATCACCGATACAACCATTCTCTGCATACAATTTGATCAAAGAACTACCCACAAACACATCAAACTCAAAACCCGTCAACCGAATTGTTTGGTGAACTATCTTACCCAATCTTACATTATTCAAACCACCACAAGCCTTTATCACACAAGGAAAAGTATACTTATCGGGAGAAATACCACAACCCAACATCTTAAAGTAAAACAACAAGGCAAAATCAAACCAACCCATCATTGTAAACGCTCTAATCATCCAATTCCAAGGCCAAGCAGAAGACCTGAGTTCAAGCTTATAGAACAGGGTCTTAGCATCCACAAAACTGCCACAAAGAACATACATGCCCAAAAGCTTTGCACCCAGAAGACCATTGTTGCTGCTGTAAGTATATCCACTGACAATGACCTGGGCATGAACCTGTCTACCTTGTTGAAGAACAGAAGGGTCAGAACAAGTTTGCAAGATTGATTGTAACTGGGTTGGCGAAGCCTGTTGTTCAGCATTCGAGTAAAGCACTCGTGAATGTTCAATGTGGTTACAGTTGGTAATGGTGTGCATGAAGTTGGGTGATGAGATTCGTGTAAAGCGTTTAGACATTATTGAAAATCGGAGTTTAGACATTATTAAGATTCGTGTAACCCATCTTGATTTAGTTCTGTTTGGCATTTGCTTAAAAAAGACTTTTTTTTTTTTTTTTTCCTTATTTAGCTTATTTTTACTACTACTTATAGGTTATATTGTATTTTTTAGTACTATTTATGAGTCTTACTATATACTATTTTAACTTCCTTTTAACTTTATTTACAATATTTTCAATAAAAAATTTTTAGTTTCAGTTAAATAAATTATTCTCAAATTCTCTTAATAGTTTTCGTTTTCAATTCTCTAAAAGTTGAATTTGAATAAAAAAAGAAAAAAAAATGAAAACAACTTTTTAGCATTTTTATTTTCTTTGAATATAAATACAGTGACATATTTGTAAATATTGTGAAAACACAAAGTTTTTTTTTTTTTGTGATGTAAGTGTGTGTAAGTGAGATAAGTTACTTTTTTTTTTAATAAATAAATAAATAATAATTACCAAACTTGGGTATAATATATTTATATTTAAATTATGTATTCAAAATATCCTACCAAATACTACCAAATGTGAAAATATTTTTTTTTCTTTTATATTCAAATTCAGGATTTGAAAAACCAAACAGTCCCTTAAATTTTACCAGCCCACAATAATAGTACATGCTTAAACCATGCCCAGTAGTGGGTAAACCATGCCCAGTAGTGGGTCCAATCGAATTCATCGAATTCAGCCCATTGCCAAAGATTTATGTCTATTGTCAAAGAGTTGCATATTTTAGCTTTGTACTTGTACCTTTAATTATTTATATAGTTTGAAAATAAATCTTTAAACTTCTTTTATAACTTTTTTATTAAGCGTGAATTTTGAAATATAATTGTTAAATTGTATTTTATTTATATTTTTAATATGCATATCAAATTTTGTTCACTTAATAAATAAACTTATTTTTTTATGCATAAATTTAGATTATAAAAATTTTAAATTTAATAGATAATATAAAACATTGGTTTTCTTAAAATTTTACGAAGATATAATAGATGAGTTGGGATTTTTTTTTTATTGACATGACTAGTTTTAATTGTGCCAACTCTTGCCCCTTGTTTGTAGGTTAACACATTGCAGGGGATATCTTTCTTTTTTGAAAACTCTACCACCTGCGCCAGGCTAAGCAAAATATTGATGTAACAGTAGGCATGGAAAGCAAAACCACCACTTACTTAGCAAACCTCTTGCAGTCTTGCATTGACAAGAAATCCCACCTTGCCGGAAAACTCATCCACGCATTTATCCTTCGCATCGGCCTCGCTTCCGACTCCTTCCTCTCCAACCGCCTCATCGAGCTCTACTCCAAATGCGGGAACATCCATTCTGCCCACCAAGTATTCGACCAAATTCCTCACAAAGGCGTCTATTCTTGGAATGCCATCCTAGGAGCTCATTGTAAAGCTGGAAATATACATGATGCCTATACCTTGTTTGTTAAAATGCCTGAAAGAAACACCGTGTCTTGGAACACTTTGATTAGTGCATTCGCTCGAAGCGGGTTTGAAAAAAAGGCATTGGATGCGTATGATTCAATGATTGCAGAAGGATTTTTGCCGACCCATTTCACGTTGGCGAGTGTATTTAGTGCATGTGGTGCATTGGAGGATTCTAAGTGTGGTAGGAGATGTCATGGTCTTGTTATTAAGGTTGGCCTTGACGTGAATATGTACGTGGCTAATGCTTTGTTGTGCATGTATGCAAAGTGTGGGCTGCTTAGGGATGCAATTCGAGTTTTTGAGGACATGCCTGAGCATAATGAGGTCACATTTACTGCGATGATGGGTGGTTTAGTGCAGACGGATCGAGTCCTGGAAGCTTTGGAAATGTTTAGATTGATGTGTAGAAAAGGAATTGGTATTGATTCTGTCTCATTGTCGAGCATTTTAGGTGTTTGTGCTAGAGGGGTATGTGGAGACTTTGGTCAGGATGATCTCAATGCCGTGCTTTCGTATAATGTACATGGACAACAAGTTCATGGCCTCACGATTAAACTTGGATTCAAGCGAGATCTTCATTTAAATAATTCATTGCTTGATATGTACGCTAAGAATGGGGACATGGATAGTGCCGAGAAGGTTTTTGCTAATTTGTCAGAAGTCAGTGTTGTTTCTTGGAATGTTATGATAGCTGGGTATGGCCAGAAGTACCAAAGTGAGAAAGCTGTGGAGTACCTGCAAAGAATGCAGTGTAGCGGTTTTGAACCGGATGAAGTCACCTATATTAATATGCTTGCAGCATGCATCAAGTCTGGGGATATTGAAACCGGGCGTCAAATGTTTGATAGCATGCCATGCCCAAGTGTGAGTTCATGGAATGCCATGCTCTCTGGCTATGCCCAGAGTGGGAATCACAAAGAGGCAATAAAACTGTTCAGGGAAATGCAGTTTCAAAGTGTGCATTCTGATCGGACTACATTGGCCATTATCCTCAGCTCATGTGCAGCAACAGGGCTTCTGGAGTCTGGAAAGCAGGTCCATGCCGCCTCACAAAAGGCGTTATTTCATACTGACATATATGTTGCCAGTGGACTAGTTGGCATGTATGCTAAGTGTGGGAAGACAGAGATGGCAACTCGTATATTTTCTAACATGTCTGAATTAGATATTGTTTGTTGGAATTCAATGATAGCTGGTTTTTCGTTCAATTCTCTGGACATGGAAGCTTTCACGCTCTTCAAGCAGATGAGACAAAATGGAATGTGTCCCACCCAATTTTCTTATGCTACTGTTCTGAGTTGCTGTGCTAAAGTATCTTCTTCATTTCAAGGGAGGCAGGTTCACGCTCAAATAGCAAAAGATGGATATATGAATGATATCTTTGTGGGGAGTGCTCTTATTGATATGTATTCGAAATGTGGTGATGTAGATGGGGCCCGATGTTTCTTTGATATGATGCCTGGCAAAAATACTGTCACTTGGAATGAAATGATACATGGGTATGCACAGAATGGACATGGATATGAGGCTGTTTGTCTCTACAATGACATGATCAGTTCAGGTGAGAAACCTGATGGTATAACATTTGTTGCCGTCTTAACTGCTTGTAGCCATTCTGGATTGGTGGATGTTGGCATAGAAATATTTGATTCAATGCATCAAGAACATGGAGTCGAGCCTTTCTTGGACCATTACACTTGCATTTTTGATTCTCTGGGCCGAGCTGGTCGATTCCATGAAGCAGAAATGCTTATAGATAAGATGCCATATAAAGATGACCCAGTTATATGGGAGGTGTTGCTTAGTTCTTGTCGTGTTCATGCTAATGTGAACTTAGCAAAAAGAGCAGCAGATGAACTTTTCCACTTGGACCCACAGAATTCTGCCCCTTATGTGCTTTTGGCCAATATCTATTCTTCTTTGGGAAGATGGGATGATGTGAAGGCTGTTAGAGAGCTGATGAGTGAGAAACAAGTTATTAAGGAACCAGGTTATAGTTGGATTGATTATAGGAATGAGATGCAAACCTATAAGTTGGACAAGGATCTTAGAATGGTTAATGTTGAAGCTCAAGCAGTAAGTGATGGAAGTTCTTGCTATAATGGATAGTACAAAGTCAAAGTTCCTACAGTGGGCCTAGTGTTTGCCAAGAAGGATTCATCAGCATTTAAAGTGAAGACTGTAATTAAGGTAGCAAGCATAGCTGATGAGGATTTTTTTTAACATTTTTATGTTGACAGATGATTGGTTCTCACAATGGAACTATGAAGTTGAAGCTTCATTAGTGCTTGAGTAAGGAATTCAGGAACTCAAAGCATTCTCCCTCCTCAGACTTTGAAAATAAAAGTTTTTCCTGGTAAAAGAACAAAAAGATAAAATAAGATAATAAACACTGAAAGAAGACAACAGATATTCCCTCCGGCTTGAAGGATCGTAAGGAGGAGATTCAATCACCAAAGAATTGATTTGTGATTCTTTTTTGTTATAAGATTTATTTTATTGCCTGTCTTTGAGTTATTTCACTAACACTTAGAGTTTTATGACTTGCAGCTGCAGGTCATGATTTTCTTCACTGCTACTGCTACAGACAATTCTAAAGGCAGAGAGCAGCCACTATATGTGAGAAAAGCTCATGGTTTGGACCATATTCATATCTCCACTCTGATGCCAAGACCAAGACTTGGTAATGGCCTTTGAAAATCAAGGCAAGAAGATCCCTCAGGTTCGTGCCAACATTTTATATCAAGCACACAACCTTTTGCTGCCGGAAATATAAATGAATTCTGGACATTATAATGGACAAAGGCAGAATCCTTAGACAAGGCCTGATGGCATGGGTTTCAGCAGGTGACACCATCTCTCTCTCTCTCTCTCTCTCTCTCTCTTTCTCTCTCACACACACACACACACACAATATGTGTGTGTGAATATATAATGTATTAATCTATTGCAAGATAATGTACTGGAATAGATGAAATGAAATATGGATCTGTGTTGATGTATAGTGAAGGTGTTCAACATAACCTCTGTCACTAGTTTTGACAAAAATGGTATCATTGTTGAGTGTTCAATCAGATTATTCTGTTACCTCCTTCAAACAAAGCCATGATCCTTGAGTAGTGCTCCTCCTTATGCTGAAACTTTGCCGAAATGGGCAGAAATTTTGGCTGGGAATACCTGCACCTCCTATATTGACACCTCTATGCTAGAAGGGAGAATTGCCAAAAAATTGCCAGCAGGTAGAATTGAGGGGAAGGAAGAGAGAAATTTCTTTTCTTCTTTTTTTTTTTGGGGGGGGTGGTGTTGGGGTGGGTGGTGTTTGTAAAAAATCAATTTCAGGAGTTAACAATACTTAACATTCACCAATTTTCCATCTAATTTGGAAGAAATGTATGAGAAGCCACTGAAGAAAGTACTAAGGATTCTTCAAAAGGTAGTACCTCTGCTTTTGTGAACTCGCATGCAAGATCCAATTTCCCAGCTACTACTTGGTAATCCTCCTTCACAGCTCAGCTTTATGTTGATTCTTACGCCATATATTCATTTACTCAATCTCTGAGAATGTCACTAGCAACTTAAAGCTTGAATGATTCAAACTTTCCCTTGTGTAGTTCAAATTTTTTGCTAATTGCAACTTTTACTAGATTGAATTAGTGCATGATTCTTTTGGTTTATAGTTTGTTAAACTGCTTGCAAGTGTGAAGAAACTATTCTTGAAATTCATTTTTTTGCTGTCAAGTGTTATTCCGACTGATCTGTGTTAATGGTAACAGTGATCAAATTCTATGATCATAAGTGTCGTGCTCACAAATCCCAATTCAATATTTGTAATGCTATAGATGGACAAAGATGTAATATTTCATGCTTTTGTGATTGTATAATTTCTGAAGTATAAAGGCAATGATTGTGGATTGACGGCCAACGTTATAGGAGTAGACCATATTAGGACAAGCTGGCAATTGGTGGACAAGTATCTGTACCTGAAAAGTCAATGGATTTGGAATTGAATAACACTAGATCCGAAGATTTAGTTCAAATTGTTGTGCTTGCTAAGCTTAATGCAGAGGATTCAGTTTGCTCATATGTCAACTTGCAATGCTATTAATAGAGATCCCAACTCCTAGCAAAGAGTATGTTTTAAATCGAACCCCAACAGAATGCTTATCACCAAAACTTTGATAGTTTATTCGGACATATTAGATTTTTTTTTTTCTTTTTCTTATTTAACGAATCAAGTAATTTCATTAACAAACACCAATTCAACAAGCAACAGTTAATCAATTGCGATGACTATGTAGAAGCTCCAAGACAGCTGCAGCCACTATATGCATTACAGCAGCTACAGCACAACTGAACACACACACACACACACACACACAACCCCAAAATAGCAAGGAGTTTGTTTGGGAAATTTAGACTCCGGTGGATAGAATTAACAAATTTTAAATCCAAGTTGTTAATTAAATTTATTATGAATAAAACTTGTTAAAACAAACAAACATCAATATAATGTCAAAATCATGCAGCGGAAAAATAAATAAGACAAGATATGATGACCCAAGAAAACTATTGAAACAAACTAGTTTCATAGTAAAAAACCCGTGGGGAAAACTTCTCGAAAAACAATTCACTATAGTAAAAAAAAGCTTCAGATTTAGTACAAAACTTTTGTCCCTAGATTTTACAATCCTCGTAGATGAACTTACAGTAGAAACCTTCTACTGCTTCAGAACCTCTGAACTCTTCAATATATGAATGCCACTCTTTTTGCACGATTCCCAGTACGTGACTAACCAAAGATGCATGGCTCCCAATACGTGACTAACACACCAACTCAAAGAAGTTGTTGGTTGCAAAGTTTTTTACCTCATCAACAATGAAGATCAAGAAACACTTGGCTACAAAACCTTAAGGCGCAAAGACGCAGTAGCTTCCTTCAGAGAGAATAAGGCATCGGTCACTTTTTACATGTGTTCTCCTTGTATTCTCTTATATAACGGCCTTTAAAATAAGTATTTTATATGTCTAAGATTGTGAGAAAAGAAACCCTACACAAATACATAAGCATGAGCCGAAAATCAGACCTAAAAAATTAATTTTTGTAATTCTCGATAGATACCTCGATAGATAATATCTGTCAAGCCTCATTAAACCTCGATAGATAGCTATCTGTCGAGAAACTATTGAGCTTTAATGAATCAGCACTTCTTCACTTGTTTCTTTGACAAATTTGTATGGCTTCAATACTAGACTTGAACTCTTATTTTTTGAAGTATAAAATACATCCTAGATCTACCTAATAACAAGTAAAGTGCGTTTTGTCAAAAGATTAGTCAATTACACAAAATAGTGACATATGTTCCTAACATGAATCGCATATGTCCTAACAATCTCCATTTTTGGCAATCTGTGACAAAACCACAACAAGCAAATGAGATATGAGAGAAGTTATAAATTACTCAACTCATATTTACTTGTTGAGTACAATAAAATCTATCCTAACACAAACTCTTAAAAAATTTTGCAAGAAAAGAGTTTATAGTAAGTAGACTTTGACAACCTATATTTCTGAAACACTTTAAACAAAACTCATCAAGGCATTTTAATGTGAAACAGAAATAATAGATTACATACATTAAATAAGAAACATGTGTATAAAGAAATAAAAGAAATAACACATGTAGAGATAGGTGAAGAAGACATACAACATTATCATATATATATATATATATATCAAAGATAATCATAATGTATATAAACGTGGTCACAAGACTGGTGTACAAGAAGAAGGAGGTAAGCACTCCCTCTAACAAGATAAAACACATCTCCCCTTTACAAAGACATGTATTTCTCCCCTTAACATGTAGAATCTTAAAAAAAAAAAAAAAAAAAAAAAAAAAAAAAAAAAAACAACAACAACAACAACAAATTCTCCCCCTTTTTGTCATGATTAACAAAGGATACAAAAAGTTAGAAAGCTTCACCCGAGAACTATAAAGATGATCAAGAGGTACAAAGAATCTATATAAATGCAAGAATGTGATGAAACAAGATGCTATGTATGACAAGATAAAAGAAACATGCAAAACATGTGAAAAATAATGCATGCAAGAGAATCTCGATGGATCGAGAGGTGTCGAGCAGTTATGGAGCAAAAGCCAACTTTGATGGATCGAACAACTATTGAGAATCTATCAAAGAGATAGAAACTTTCTCGATAGATCGAGGAGTTATCGAGATAGCGATAAAAAGAAGTTGAAAAGCTCGATAGATAACCTAGTTGTCAAGAGGTGTCCAGTAGCTGTCGAGATTGCTCAAAAACAGTTTTTCAAAAAAGAAAAAAACACAAATATGAATGCAATTAGACACGCTACTTAACCAAGGATCCAATAAACATTTTAAGCTCTCAAAAACATCTTTCAACAAGAAAAATGTCAAGCATATAGATCCAAAACACACACACACACACACTAAACAAGTCTAACCAATTTTATATTTCAAAAACAAGTTAAGACAGTTTAGTGAGCATACATTAACACATGTATTTCTTGTGATGGCCAAATCACATTGTATCACATGTATTAAGAGTAGCAAAGAATATTGAATGTTGTATGTGAAAAACATCGCAAGATTGCATAAGTGTATTCATGTTATGATGATTTGAGATATGAGAAAATCACTTTAATTTACACACAATCATAACTGTTTGATGGGGACTATCACCTTCGAGATACATTCTATAACTCCCACATCTCCTAAAATACACGCTTGCAATCATATAAAGCATTTTGATCTTTTTTCTTTTTATTTTTCTTTGCATATTTTTCTTTTAATAAGCATATCATGCATGGACATATAAGAGAAACACCCAATGATGTTAAGCATTTGACATTACACTTTTGCTATGCCGAAGTATACGGATGTCATTTCATGATTGGTGGGCAACAATGGTGAGATGGTTATTTATGCATTTCTCTTAGGATTTTCTAGTCATTTCCGTGAAAAAGAGTGATACGAGTGTTAAGTACAAGATATTACTTAATCTTACTCATCACAAACACGAGCCATAAAGCTCACTTACTTAGTTGTGCATAGAGATGCTCATCTAAGCTACAAGAGATACAAAGTTTAGAAAATTTTGTTTCAATGGCCATTCAAGGTACACAAGTACCAATGTATATAAACACACACTGTTTTTGTATTTTTCTGATTTTTTTTCTTTTATTTTGAAAACCAACAAAATAAAGACTAAACAACCAAACAAAAACAGACAAACAATCATGAAGGTATGAAGAAAGATGCATATGTATGAAAGCATGATTCCAAAAACAAATAAGAAATTAAGCAAAGAGAGTCTTACTTTAGATAGAAAGAATTAAAGCAGAGGATAGATAGAAAAGACAATTAAGTCTTAGGCTCATTTCTCACCTACACAGCATGAGTATTTGGCTGTGAAGATGAAAAGACACGTGTCTTAGTATGTCTACTAAAGGACATAGAAGAATTAGAATTCTCCTGAAATTGAATTAAAAAGCTTAAAACTTTTAATAACTCTCCAAACAAAGGTGTAGGTCCTTGGGAGGAAACCTGTGACCATTTGGACATTTGCTTTTGAGGATACAACTTAAAGTAATTAGGACGGATGTGTCCAAAAACACTACAATGGTGACAAACATGAGGTCTAACAAAGGATTTAGAATTAGACAAATGAGTTATAGATTTCATACCTTTATCACCTTTCTCAGATTGGGGTACAAAGACAATCCTTGATCTAGAAGCCGTGGAAGAGGAGGGGCTGGAGGAAATAGCACATCCTAAGCCAGTCTTATCAGAACTAGGCTTTTGAGCACTTAATACCTCGTCAAGCTTATTTGAGTTCTAGCTTGACTAAGCTCATCCTCAAGATTCTTGACCTTCTCTTCTAATGAGGTATTCTCCACAACAAGAGTCTCAACTAACGTTGTAGTCTTATCCAGTTTGACTAACAGATCAGCTTTTTCAATTTTTACCTCATTAAACTCTTTTCTACAAAGATAAGAAGTCTTTTCAGATTTTATAAATTCAATGTATAGCTTATCATAAGCTTCCTGAAGAGTCATCTTCTTGGGTATTTCATCATCAGAAAAATCCTCACTGTCACTAACACTCTCTACAGTCACCTTATCGGCTGTGGCAGCAAAAGCTATAAGTGACCACATTCATCCATATACTCATCGAAAGAGTCATCCTCAGTATCACTCCAAGTAGCAACCAACCCTTTATATTTTGACTTCTTAGTCTTTTCCTTTATAAGGTAGTTTGGACACTCTATCCTCATATGACCAAAATCTTTGCACTTATGGCATTGGATGATGGGTTTCTCATTCTTGCCATTCCTTAAGGATTTAGATTTCCTAGGAGGTTTACCCTTATCCTTTTTCTTAAATTGAAGAAGCTTGATAATCTCATCAGTTATGAAAGTTAGATTCTCATCCTCATCTTCATCTTCATCTTCACTTTCATCTTCATCTTCAGAGTCCTCGATCTCTTCCTTTATACCTTTAAGAGCCAAGTTTTTACTCTTTCCACCTTTTGCTATTGAGCCTAATCCCATCTCATAGGTTTGAAGGTTCCCTACAAGCTCAGTCAAAGGAAGCTGATCAATGTCCTTCACTTCTTCAATGACAGTGATCTTGGCATGGAATCTTTCAGGTAAGGACCTAAAGATTTTTCTAACAATCTTGGATTCTACTATAGATTCTCCAAGGTTGAAGGCATAATTCACAATATCCTTGAGTTTAGCATAGAACTCATCAAATGTCTTATCCTCCTCCATCCTTATTTCTTCAAAACTACTAGTGAGTCATTGAAACTTCACAGTCTTTATTGCTTTGGTACTTTCATATGTGGTCTCAAGAATAGTCCATGCTTTCATGGCAACTTCCGTGGATGATATTTTCTTGAATTTCTCATTGGTCACTCCACAAAACAAAGCATTTAAGGCCCTACTGTTAAAATTTGCCGCTATGATTCATTGATTCATCCCAATCCAACAGTGCTTCCTTTGGCTTAATCCAGCCAACTTCAATAGCTTGCCATACCTACTCATCTAGAGCTTGAAAAAAACTTTCATACGAACTTTCCAGTACGTATAATTAGTGCCATCAAATAAAGGAGGAATCAAAAGAGATTGTTCACGATCCATAACAACAGGGGTCAAGGATCACATTTAGGAAATTAATCCAATCAGAGTGAACCCGCTCTGATACCACTTGTTTGGGAAATTTAGACTCCGGTTAATAGAATTAACAAGTTTTAAACCCAAGTTGTTAATTAGATTTATTATGAATAAAAATTGTTAAAACAAACAAGCATTAATATCATGTCAAAATCATGCAGCGGAAAAATAAATAAAACAAGATATGATGACCTAGGAAAACTAATGAAACAAACTAGTTTCACAGTAAAAAATCTGAGGGAAAACCTTTCTGAAAAGCAATTCACTATAGTAAAGAGAAGTTTCAGATCTAGTACAAAACCTTTGTCCTTAGACTCTACAATCCCCGTAGATGAACTTATAGCAGAAACCTTCTATCGTTTCAGAACCTCTGAACTCTTCAATATATGAACGCCACCCTTTTTGCACGGATCCTAGTACGTGACTAACCAAAGATGCACAGTTCCCAGTACATGACTAACACACCAACTTGAAGAAGTTATTGGCTACAAAGTTCTTTACTTCATCAACAATGAAGATCAAGAAACACTTGGTTACAAAACCCTAAGGCGTAAAGACGCAGTAGCTTCTTTCAGAGAGAATAAGGTATTGGTCACTTTTTGCATATATTCTCCTTGTATTCTCTTATGTGACAACATTTAAAATAAGCCTTATATATGTCTAGGGTTGTGAGAAAAGAAATCTTACACAAATACATAAGTATGGGCTGAAAATCAGATCTGAAAAACTGATTTTCGTAATTCTTGATAGATACCTCGATAGATAGTATTTGTTGAGCCTCATTAAACTTCGATAAATAGCTACCTGTTGAGAAGCTGTCGAGCTTTAATAAATCATCATTTCTTTACTTGTTTCTTGGACAAGTTTTCATGGCTTCAATACTAGACTTGAACTCTTATTCTTTAAAGTATTAAACACATCTTAGATCTATCCAATTACAAGTAAAATGCGTTTTGTCAAAGGATTAGCCAATTACACAAAATAGTGACATATGTTCCTAACATGAATCACATATGTCCTAACAGAATCAAATGTTACAATTTATAAGCAGAGACAACCCAATCCCAGCCTATATAGAATTCAGCTGAGGCCATCAAACACTACCATAAAGACACCAATCAGCCAGAGTTTACAAACTCTAAGCAGACAAGCTCTAGAACTCTTACATTAAAACAAGGTAAATGCTTCATAAGTTGATAAGTTTGAGTACCAACTTACTGATACGACCCCACCTCTTTTCCCATGTGAGGCTATGGTGACAAAAGAGAGAAATATGAAAATTAAGCAAGTTAATGTCAAACAAATTTTGTGGCTATGCTTCAAGGGATAACTAAGACCTCCTAATAAGCAAAGGCTTGATTTTTCTCATATATATATATATATATATATATATTCTGATATCTCTTTATTATTATTGATCACAGGCCTTATAAAGGCTTACAAACGTAAATGCAACAACCCTTAAATGACAAAGGAAATAACTGATAAGGATAGAATAAACTAGTATATTGGATAATAACCAAAACAAAGTTATTGATAAAAGCAAATACTAACAGATATTAGATAACTAATATTACTCCTAAACAATTGAAATAACAGAGCAATTCTTATATCCTTAAGTCATGTAGCTTCAATCTTCATTGTACTGCTTGTTGTCTGAATAGCAGTCAGTTTGTAACACTTACCTTTGCTGGGTTCCTTCTATCTGTTTAAGCCCCACCCACACCATTGGGCTTTCTTTAACAAAAATGAGAATGAGAGTTTGAAGGAGAATCATATGTGAGGCGAACTGATAAGTAGGCACAAATGGGTGGTACAACCTCCCCCCCCCCCCCCCTTCTTTCTTTTTTCTCACTTTGGGAGTAACGCAACCAAATTGAACTCGCCAAAACAAGAGCCAACGCTTTTATTACAAGACGCTCTGTCTCTAGCAAAAACAAAGGGTCTTCAAGCCAAGCCTAGGGAGCACCTTCACCTTCTATCTTCTCCAGGCTCATCGCAATTCATTACCAAACCAATTTGGTCTAGTTTAACATGCCCCATGGGGGATCTTTTTGGTCTCATAAAATGTGCATTTGTTTGATGAGCGCCCTACAAAACTTAGAACTGAATATTCTTGAACATTTGATTGCATTCAACTCTTCCTCTAACATGCTTTTTTTATGATTCTAGTGAGTTGATCATTATAATATAGCCTCTTAGCATGAAGGATAGCATTTCTTGACTTTACAAAAGCTAAAGCGTAGTATTTATTGTTTCTACGCTCTTGTTGAGTCACATCAACGGCCATATCATCCACCCATTTTCAACATTCTCTCTCTTATTTTTAATTCTTTTTTTTTTCTTATTAAATTCCCAACTTATTGTTATACTTTTCTAACTTTTCCCCTCTCTTTATCATTTTCATCTCCCTACTATTGTTTACCTTAATATCACTTTTCTTTTATCCCTTTATCTTTTTTTTTTTTTTTTTTTTGCTTTTCTTATTTCCCTTGTCTTACTATAAGTGTGCATTTGAATTCTACTTATTTTGCTGAAAACAATAAAAAATGATTTTCTGGTTACTGTTCATAAATGAAATTATTGTGCATTTGCCTATTTGCACGGTTCATGTCCCATGAATAGTGCAAGAGGTGTTAGTCCAGGGGGGGAAAAAAAAAACACAAAACGCAGCCTCCATTTCAGCTATCCAAACGCAGCCGAAATTTACAATTCTCTTTTCCATTCTATTCATAATTTTTTTACACACAAAATGTTATTTCTCTCTCTCTCTCCCTCTCTCATTTTCCACACACAAAAGGTTATTTATCTCTCTTTCTCTTTGTAATTTTTTTTTTCATTTTTGGTGGATTTTTTTAAAATATTTTTCTTGCATCTCTACTTTAAGTTGATAAACTTTTGTATTATTTGGAACTCTACTTTGGGTTGATGTGATGATTAAGTTTTGTGTTTTCAAGTTGTTATCTTTTTTAGTTTATTTGATTTCATAGACGTTATCATATTGCATTACATAACATGACTTGGATAATTTGGTGTTTATTACTATACTTTTTTTTTTTTTACCTTTTTTTTTTCTCATATTATTTTCTATAAATTTCTTATTATTCTCTCACATTCTCTCTTGAAAAAGTGGTTATTCTTTTTCTCTTAATTTTTTAATCTTTCTTCCAACTCTACTTTCTTTTGATGAATCATTGTGATTTTTAAAACTCTATTTTGGGTTCATACGATTTGGTGTTGTATTTTTTAGTTTCTCATCACAAGTAGTCTCTCTCTCTCTCTCTCTCTCTCTCTCTCTCTCTCTCCAATAAATTTAGGGAATAAATTATACATATTCAGTATTAGTTTGATATGAGTTTTGATTAACATGAAAATCTCTTTTAAGAAAATGAATAATTTGAATATTTTATTTAAATAAAAATCATAAAACATACATACATATATGTATATATTTATTTATTTTACTTAAATGTATAATTAACCTCATACAATTCATATAAAATTAACAATGTTAAAAAAATTGAATAAATTTTCTAAAGATTACATTTGTATATTCACAGCCTTTATGTTCAGAAAGACTTTCACTTAAATTTAGCCGTACTGAAATGGGCTGAAATGCTACATTAATGTAGCTCAACAAAAGCGTATTAATAAATGCTTAAGATTTTAGATATTATGAGTTTAACATATATATATATATATATATATTAATAAATTTGGCTTTAGATTAGATGTTTTCAACCCAAACATGTCTTTTCCTATTCGTAAGTGCACAAAAATATATGTTTATGTTTCTTAACATGTTTAGTACATGGTTGTTGAAAATTTAATGTAGCACAACAAAAGCATAGCAATTAATGCTTAAGATTTTATATATTTTGAGTTTGAGATATATATATATATATATATATATTTGGCTTTAGATTAGGTGTTTTCAACCCAAACATGTCTTTTCCCATTATGTTAGTGCACAAAAATATATGTTTATGTTTCTTAACATGTTTAGTACATGGTAGTTGAAAATTTTTACTCCAACATTTAAGTATTAGGTTTAATGGCATCTCTTCTTCTGCATTACGAGTTATTTGGATTATTTTGATACTGCATACAGAACAATTGCAACTAAAACTAAAGAGGTCGAAAATATGAGTAACTGTTTCCCCGCATATCTTGTTACCATAAAACATTCACATTCAATGGATGCAAGGGCAATGACCCAAAATATATAACCACCTTAAGGCCATGTAGATACGCATAGCACAATCAGAAATATGTAGATTGAAATGCATTCAAAGAACATATGCTACAATTGACCTAGAGTTGTCACTTCTTCTATAATTATTTCTCATATTATACTCATTAATTTCTTTTGGAAGAACTCCATGAATCCTAGCCAAGATGGGCCAAGTAACACTATAACCTACATATATTAAATTAATTTTTTATATGTTAAAAAAACACAAAAATAATTATTATATCGATAAGTATAGACATTCTAAAAATAAATAAATAAATAACACCAAAATTTGATCAACAACTTCTAGTTGTCATACTGATCTGAAGTATAGTTATTAAAGTCTTTTTCATAGAGAATGGTTAGTGTAGAATCTGTGATTTTTAACTAACAGGTTGAAATTATTGCTAAAAACTTGATTGTACCATCCCTATGATAGTAAATATATTTCCCCATCTTGTGTAACACTTACTTTGTAGATACTAAAAAGGGTATTAAACGTAATTGACTAAATTAATTTTGGTCTATGTCATATTATAACTAGTGTTCTTTCCACCCACACACACACACACACACACACACACACACACACACACACACACACATATATATATATATATATATATATGTATAACTCTAAAAATTTTAGATTAAAGTTGAACTCTTACTAAAATTGATGGGATTCGGGTGACGGTGGATATTTGTTAGAAATTGTCTATAATTCCTATTGATATTTTTTTTTTATAAAGAACTAAATTATATTTCTTGTCAAAGAAGTAAGTATTTGGTTATGTTCTTGAAATTGTCTTTAATTCCCTTTGATATGTTTAAACATATGTACAATATCTTTCTCGGCTCTATTATCCTTATAATTTTTTACCTGTTATATTAGAAAGGTGAAAATTTAAGAATTAAAATTTAGTATTGTATAATGTTTACCTTCAACAAATATTGTTACTGATATGTTTATGTTTATTAATTTATTTAGTATATGGTTAGGTGAAAATTTTCACTCCAATATTTAGGGATCAGGTTTAATGGCATCTCTTCCTTTGCATTATGAGCTATTAAGATTATTTTGATACTGTATATATGACAATTACAATTAGATCTAAAGAGAACAAAAGTATGAATAATTGTTTCCCAACATATGTTGTTAACATGAAACATTCCCATGAAGTGGCATGCATAAATAAATATGAGATTATTCATAGGGAGAATTTTAAAAACCTACCATACACTTAAATTATTCTATTCTTAAAACTTACAATTTTGTTCTTATTAAAATTGTCTAATAGATAGTGTTAACCAAGATTTTAACTCCAAAAGATAAAAATATAAAATATCTCCACGATTTCTTGTAGTGCATACCTTTAAGGGGGTGTTTGGTTCATTGTAATGTGACCTTAATGTAATGCACATTATTGTAATATCACATTATAGTTTTTGGTTAATTTAATTTTTTTAAGATTACAATAATCTAAAATTACAAAATATATTATATCACCATAATCTCATTTAGGGATGACAATTTTGTCCTACCCCTCCTTGTTTCACCCCTTGCAGATTTTCCCCTCCCCGCAAAGGTAGTGGGATGCGATGGGGCGAGATTTTCGCCTCACATCATGGGGTGGGGCGGGGATGGGTTAAGACTTTTTAGACCCACTCCACCCCGCATTGAAAAATGTTATAATTGTAAATTTTTCATACCCTAAAACCCTCCTATTTAAACAAACATATCAATATTAGTTTATTTTATTATACTCAACGTGACTCTTTGCCTCTATTATGTTATTTGTTATACTATGAGATTTTTATTTTTGTTGTGATATTTTCTTGTTAAAACTTTGATAATATTATTTAGTTTCTGCTAAAATTAGTTTGATTTGAAGGAATGAATTTAGTTGTAATTTTAAGAATATTTTTTTTAATGAAACAAGTTTTATTAAAAAAAAAATTATAATAATTGTAGGGCAAATTAACAAAAAGTAGAGTTTTAAGGGGGGTAAAGTGAGGCTTCATGCAGTCTTAAGGGTCAGGGATGGGGTAAGAAAATTTTTCCTATCATGCGAGGCGGGGCGAGAATGGGTTAAGACAAAATTATGAGGGTCAAGGGCACCATCCTTCGGCCCCGCCCCATTGCCATTCCTAATCTCATTACTTGCACCTCCTCCACTGACACCTCTATTCTAGAAGGGAGAATTGCCAAAAATCTCAGGAGTTAGACATTCTTCAATTTTCCATCTAATTCGGAAGAAATATATAAGAAGCCACTGAAGAAAGTACTTTGGATTCTTCCTTGAAAAGGTAGTACCTCTGCTTTATGAACTCTTATGCAAGATCCAATTGCCCAGCTACTACTTGGTAATCCTCCCTCACAGCTCAGCTTTATGTTGATTCTTACGGCATATATTCATTAACTAAACTCTGAGCACATCACCATCAGCCAGCAGCTTGAAGCTTGAATGATTCAAACATTCCCCCGCAAGTTCAAGGTTTTTCCTAATAATAGCAACTTTTACAAGATTGAATTAGTGCATGATTCTTTTGGTTTATACTTTGTTAAACTGCTTGCAAGTGTGAAGAAACTATTCCTGAATTTCATTTTTTTGCTGACAAGTGCTATTCCGACTGATCTCTGTTAATGGTAACAGTGATCAAATTCTTTGATAATCAGATAGATGTAATATTTCATGCTTTTGTGATTGTTTAAATTCTGAATTGTAAGGACAATGATCGTGGATTAACTGCCCACATTATAGGAGTAGACCATATTAGGACAAGCAGGCAGTTGGTGGACAAGAATTTGTACCTGAAAAGTCAATGGGTTTGGAATTGAATAACACTAAATCAGAAGATTTAGTTCAAATTCAAAGTTAGTCTACTGTTGCACCTGCTAAGCTTAATGTAGTGGGTGCAGTTTGTTTGCTCATGTGTCAACTTGCAATGCTATTAGAAATAGAGATCCCAACTCCATCAAAGAGTATGCTTTTCCCAATTTGGCTGATTCTACTTTCCATTTATTATTATTTATATATCTTTCACAATTAATTTTAATGGTAGTATCTGTAGTTGGACATCAGTGTTACAAGACATGTATACACTTTTTAGTTATTCACTTATATTAACTCTGTTTTCATTTATTCTCAAAAAAAAAAAAAAACTCTGTTTTCATTTGCCGAAAGACATGAAAATGCCTCCTTCCAAGTAAGCTCAAGCTCTATGAGTGAAATGGAAGAGGTATTCTGATTCAAAAGAGGAAAGGAAATCTCACAAATTCAAGCCCAATTCCTCTGGAGTCTGGAAGCTCTCTGCACCATGGAATCCGAAAGTGGAAACCCCACCTTCCCATATCAAAACTCAAAGCAGAACTGACAAGGAAAAGTGTCATTCCCGGCTTCCCATTACAAGGTCAAACTACAAACCTTGTCTGAATATATCAATAGGTACGGACACAAATTGTGGTGGATGTGTACGGACCATTGAGGCTGTTGGGCCTGTACAATGGAAAAATATTCTTTCTATTTGAATATATATGAAGTTTACAACGTATTTTCAACGACGTGATATCGTGTGTGTGTGTGTATATATATATATATATATATATAATTAGATTCGTTTTTTTAAATAGTTTATGACCAAAAAAATAGTATTGACTAGTTCTAAAATGCCTTCAGTAAGGTCACATTGTTCTTATGTGACTCTAGTTTGTTCGACATAAAATTAAGCGTCAAGAGAAATCAAATTTATGACCAACTAACGCCACAATAGGACATTGACATACTGTGGCCACTCATGGTATGTATATCAGTATATTGGTCCCACGATTATATCTAACAGACAGCTTATCACCAAAACTTTGAAAGGTTATTAGCACATATGAGATATTTTTTTTGGTGGGGGAAAGAATCAGTAATTTCATTAACAAATAATAGAGTACAAACACCAATTCGACAAACAACAGCTAATTAATTGCGAAGACTATGTAGAAACTCCGAGACATCTGCAGCCACTATATGCATAACAACAGCTACAGCCCAAAAAAAAAAAAAGAAAAAAAAAAAGAAACCCAAAATAGCAAAGATTACAAGCAGAAACAACCCAATCCCAGCCTATATAGAATTCAGCTGAGGCCATCCAACAAAATTATACATCAAACAGTACCAAAAGGACACCAATCAGCTCCAATTTAGGGACTCTAACCATACAAGCTCTAGAACTCTTACATGAAAGAAAGGTATATGCTTCATAAGTTGATAAATTTGAGTACCAGCTTATTGATACGACCCCGGCGGCCGCGAGCTGCACCTCTTCTCCCATGTGGGGCTCTGGTGACAAAAGAGAGAAATATGAAAAGCAAGTTAATGTCAAAGAAATTTTGTAGCTATGCTTCACGGGATAACTACGACCTACTGACAAGCAATGGCTTGGTTTTTCTCATATATATATAAATATATATATATATATATATATATATATATTCTGATATCTCTTTATTATTATTGATCATAGGCCTTCTAAAGGCTTACAACTGAACGTAAATGCAACAACTCCTTAATGATAAAGGAAACAACTGATAAGGATAGAATAAACTAGTGTATTGAATAATAACCAAAACTAAGTTTTTTTTTATGAACAATAACCAAAACTAAGTTAATGATAAAAACAAATACTAAGAGATATTAGACAACTTAGATTACTCCTAAACAATTGAAATAACAGAGCAATTCTTTTATCCTCGTATAGATCGTCAAGTCATGCAACTTCAATCTTCACTGTACTGCTTGCTATCTTCATAGTAGTCAGTATGTAATACTTACTTTCGCTGGGCTCCTTCTGTTGGGTTAAGATAAATTGGCTTCGGTTAATTAATTTAATTATCCAAGTTGATTAATTAGGTCTAATTACATGCAAACCGTTGAGTCACCAACAAATCACCAAATAAATTAAATGCAGCAAAAATTAAATTGACACGGTAATTTGTTGATAAATAAAAAAAACCTCTTGCAAGGCAAAAACCCCACCAGGTGAATTTAAGGCCACAACTCCCAAGAATTTACTAATCAATAATCAAGCGATTACAAGTATAATGAATCTTACTACTACCTGGTATATCCCAAAATATGAACTTACAGTAGTTGAACCTTCGCTTCAATACCCAATTGAACTTGATATTGTAGTAGCTTTCTTTCCTTTGTTGCACAAATCTCCAATCTGTGACTAACTCCTTTGCACAGATCCCAGTACATAATTAAATCTAGCAACTTGATTGATTGTTGTTGGTTGCTGGTTGCTGTCGTAGGTAACCAAAAATAAAACTTATACTCTTAAAAATATATATAGTGGTGTGAGTAAAGATCGTTTCCACGGAGAGTATCTAGCCTAGTTTTATGCTACGTGAACAAGGAGAGGGGGGGGGGTTTGAGTATAACTAAAACAAGTTTAAGATAAACAACTAAGGAACAATTCAAACTAAAGTTTCAAAATCAATCAAAAGAACAAACCTTGGTCTAAGTCAACATCAACCATCGGAATTTTACAACTGATCATCGATGCAAGCATATATCGATTCATACTTTGAATATTCACTATTGAAACTATTTTCCTATTTCTTCTTAGTCGCAGTTAATTAGAAAACAAGCGGTCTAATAAACTTTAACTACTAAACAATCCAAGACAAGCGCTAAAGGTTTAATCTAGTATCAGTCTTAAGAATTAAAGAGATCGATGAAACTAAACAATACAAGCACAAGCGGTTGCATTTAATTTAGTTGAGCGTTCTTCCTAAGATCTAATAATTTCTGGTGCAGCAAATCATTAAATCTTGGTTACTTCACAAATTAGAGAGATCAAACAATTACGGATTTGATATCTAACCTAGCAATAGATTGCAACGAATAATAAATTAGTAGGCCTCCTAGTAATTAAACGAGACAATCATGAAAATAGGCACAGAAGAACATATGATATTCAAAGCATAAATTGAATAATAAAAACAAATTAGATCTCATAGTTTTATTGATTCCGAGGCTTCAGTTTCCTTCAACCAAGTATAAAAGTTTAGCCAACTAGGGCCAAGATGAAAACTCAAAGGAGAAGTTAGAGAAGAGGGGAGAAAGAGGCGTGTCTCCAATCTCATTTCTCCTCCCCTCTTTTACACGTTAATTCTCAATTTCCCAAGCCTACAAAATCTCCTAAAAAAATTCTAAATAATAATATCAAAATTTGACTAATTAAGGAAAATATTAAAAATAAAACGAAGCCCTAATATAACTAGGAAAGTGGTTTTTTTTCAGCTGGAATTTTCGTGCACCAAATCTGGAACCTTCTGAAAATAAACAGCATCAAGTATTAAAATTTCAGGCAAAGGAACATTCCAGAACGTTAGCAGTGCAGGTGCAGTAACTTCAAGCCCGATTTCAACCTTGATGCATCCAGTATCTCAAAACTCAAAACATGAAAGTTGTAGATCTTTTTCTTGGCATTCCATAGCATCTTGAATCATCTCAATCGGAGCTCTGATGAGAGAATTATGCCCAGATTACAAAGCAATGTCGAAACTATCCAAAATTGCCCAATTAGCTATGTTTTGCACTTAATGCCTCCATTTGCATCCTAAATCAAAATATAAGAATAATGAGTACATTTAGGCACCAAATAAGTATAAAATACTAAACATTAAGGGAGAAAAATATGACATTTTGCATTTTCATCAACTGCAAAGTTCTTCACTTCATAGACAATGAAAATCAGGAAGTATTTAGTTACAAAACCCTAAGATGCACAAAATGTAATAGCTTCACATAGAGTGTGTGAGTTCTAGATATTTGTTTCTGTTACTTGATGACTTTTAAAATAAGCCTTATATATGACTAGGGTTGTGAGAAAAGAAACCTTAATCAAATAATTCATCATAGGTCGAATTTCAAATCTAGAAATTCTAAAATCGTAGATCTCGATAGATCGAGCTTGTGTCGAGCTTCTCCATTAATCCTCGATAGTAGCATTTTTCGAGCTTGTGTTAAGACTTAATGAAACAACTGTTCATCACTTGTTTCTTGGATCAATCTTCATGTCTTTATAGATATCACTTGATATGTTTGAACAACATACTTCATGATATATTAAACCCAACTTAGATCTACTCAATTACAAGTAAATTTGTTTTATCAAACGATTAGCCAATTACATAGAAAATATGACCTTAACACCTTCTATCTGATTAAGCACAACCCAAACCATTGGGCTTTCTTTTACCCCTGAATCCACAAGTATCATCGCGAACCAAGATTCATAATATTAAAACAAAAATAATGATCCACAATATGAAAACAAAAAATGAGAACGAGAGTTTAAAGGAGAATCATATGTGAGGCAAATTGATAAATAGGCACAATTGGATGGTATCCCACTCATTTTGGGAGTAACACAACCAATCTAAACTCACCAAAACAAGGGCCAATGCTTTTATTACAAGAGGTTGTCTCTAGCAAAAACAAAGGGTCCTTAAGCCAAGCCTAGGGAGCACCTTCACCTTCTATCTTCTCTAGGCGATCACAATTCATTACCAACCCAATTTGGTCTAGTTTAACATGCACTGTGAAGGATCTTTTAGGTTTTTTAAAATGTGTATTTGTTTGATGAGCTAAGCCTAAGTGCCCTACATGACTTAGAATTGAATTCTTAAACATTTGATTGCTCTCAACTCTTCCTTTAACATCCCTTTTTATGATTCTAATGAGTTGATCTTCATAATAGTTGAGTTAAGATAGATTGACTCCGGTTAATTAATTCAATTATCCAAGTTGATTAATTAAGTCAAATTGCATGCAAATTGTGGAGGCACCAACAAATCATCAAATAACTACTATGCAGTGAAAATTAAATTGACTCAGTAATTTGTTGACAAATGGGAAAAAACTTTTGCAAAGCAAAAATTCCATCGGGTGAATTTAAGGCCATCACTCCCAAGAATTTACTAATCAATAATCAAGTAGTTTCAAGTACAAAACATCTTACCACTACCCTAGCTTATCAAAAAATACCAACCTACAGTTGAACATTCGCTTCAATACCTAATTGAACTTAATATTGTAGTAGCATTCTTTCATTTGTTGCACAAATCTCTAATCTGTGACTAACTCCTTTTCACGGATCTTAGTACATGACTAACTCTAGCAACTTGATTGATTATTGTTGACTGCAAAATTCTTCACTTCATAAATGATAAAGATTAGGAAGCACTTGATTACAAAACCTTAAAGTGCATAAACGCAGTAGTTTCTCACAGAGTGTATGAGTTCCAGGTCTTTGTTTCCGTGTATGATGACTTTTAAAATAAGCCTTATAGATGACTAGGTTTGTAAGGAGAGAAACCCTAATCATCCAAGTCATTATGGGTGGAATTTCAGATCTGGAATTTTCGATCGAAATCGTAGATTTCGATAGATTGAGCTTGTGACAAGCTTCTCCATTAATCTTCGATAGCAACATTAGTTGAGCTTGTGCCAAGACTTAATGAAGCAGCTTATCTTCACTTGTTTCTTGGATCAACCTTCATGTCTTTATTGATACCACTTGATATGTTTGAATAACATATTTCTTTATACATTAAACCCAATTTAGATTAACCTTCATGTCTTTATTGATACCACTTGATATGTTTGAATAACATATTTCTTTATACATTAAACCCAATTTAGATTAACCTAATTACAAGTAAAGTGAGTTTTGTTAAAGGATTAGTCAATTACATATAAAATATGACCCTAACAATAATATAGCCTCTTAGCATGAAGGATAACATTTCTTGACTTCACAAGTGATATATAATTGCCCACCAACCTAATATTTAATAATCAAATTAATGATTCAGATACTAGGGTTAGAAGCTAAGAAAGTAAAACAAATACAAACAATAATCATCTTCAAGTAATAATAAACCTTATGGGCCATGCCCAATGGTCGTGGAACCCATAATAAGACATGCAAGGAATTAAGACCGACTAAATATACCAAGGCCCAACCAATGGGGTCGAATGGATATACTCTGATAATCAATTTATATCGATAAGTGCTGAGTAAAGGTTTTTACTGAGTTTGTATCGAAAAACTTATGCCCGAGTCTAACTTGGTGTTGGTATTTATCTAGGCACTCCTAGAAGGGGGGTTTGTGGGTGTGTGTGTATATATGGGATTTTTCAATCCCAAGTGGAACCCATAAAAGGACATGCAAGGAATTAAGACCTACTCACTATACCTAAGACCAACCAATGGGGTCAAATGGATATACTCTGATAATAAATTTATATTGATAAGTGTTGAGTAAAGGTTTATATTGAGTTCTTATCAATAAATTCATGCCCGAGTCTAGCCTGGTATTGGTATATTTATGTAGGCACTCCTATAAGGGTGTGTGTGTCTATATATATGGGATTCGTCCATCCCAAAATCCAAGTGTTAAGTCTGACACCATACACCCCTTGGAGAGGTAAAGGAAGAGTTGGAATGAGATTTGTATTGCAAAGTAGTCCATCTCCAATAGCATTTGATGCGATTGATAGAGGGTATTAACATTAAATGCTGAGGTGAGTAGGGATGTACATGGTACGAAAACCTAAATTAGCTATTAAATTGAAAAAGGAAGGCTTGTAGCTTGTTTTATATCCCTAGGCCTAGAGGCGTATGAGAGGGAAGTCGAATATCCAAGAATAATTTTATTGAGAAACAGAGGAATGAAAAAATTGAAATGATTTGCACAAGTTTTCACGTGGTTATTTTGACTGCTTTTGTAATTTTAAATTTTTTTTAAAAATAAAATGAAGTTATTGTGATGGGATAAATACCGCCACCACTAATCATTACAATAGTTATATTTATGCTTAAACCACTACAACAAAGCGTTTAGCAAAAAAAAAAAAAAAACCACTACAACAAAGTCAAATACCTGTATAGCTTTATTAATTTGGTGATTAATTTCCCCCAAAATATAGTACTTATACGGCTATTTTTTGGACATCCAAAAAAATAAAAATTCATTAAGTGCCAAATGAGGATTTCTTCTAGGAAAACTTGCTTAGATTAAAGTTGAGCTCTTATTAAAACAAGGAATGGTACTTAATTGATGGAATTTGAGTGAAGGTGGACATTTGTTAGAAATTGTTTTTAATTCCTATTGATATTATTTTTGGCAAACAATGAAAGTATATTTCTTGTCAAAGAAGTAATTAGTTTTGTTTGTGAAATTATCTTTAATTTCTATTGATGTGATTACACATATATTCAATTCCAAATTAATTTGAGTGAAGTTAACCAAAATTTAGTATAGAAATAATGTTTACCTTCAACAACTATTTTTACTTATATGTTTATGTTTATTAATATATTTAGTACATGGTAGTTGAAAATTTTCACTCCAATGTTCAAGGACTGGGTTTAATGGTATCTCTTCTTCTGCATTACAAGCTATTTGGATTATTTTAATACTGCATATATTACAATTGCAATTAGAACTAAAGAGACTGAAAATATGAGTCATTGTTTCCCTGCATATCTTGTTATCAAAAAACACTCACATTTAGTAGATGCAAGGGCAATGACCCAAAGTATATAACCACCTTGAGGCCATGTAGATAAGCATTGGACAATTAGAACTATGTAGATTGAAATGCCTTTAAAGAACATATGCAACAACAGTACTAACGTTGTCACTTCTTCTATGATTATTGCTCATATTATACTCATTAAGTTCTTTTGGAAAAACTTCAAAGATCCTAGCCAAGATGGGCCAAGTAACACTAACCTATGTATATTAAACTAATTTTTTATACGTTAAAATAATACCAAAAAACAATTACTATACCGATTAGAACAGACATTCTGAAAAGATGGTACTTGCCATAATTTAACTAACAAATAGAGGTTGCTGTAATGGTCAGAATTTTACCAATGTTGAAATTTGTACTAGATTACGCTTCCCCCACTTGTGCAACACTTACTTTGTAGCTACTAAAGATAATATTAAACGTAATTAAACTAAATTAATTTTGGCCTACCTTTTTTTATAACTAGAATTCTTTCCATATATAAAAACAACTTTAAAAATGTTTGTTTAAAGTTGAGCTCTTACTAAATTTGATGGGATTTGGGTGAGGGTGGATATTTGTTAGAAATTGTCTATAATTCCTATTGATATTTGTTTTTTGGTAAAGAAGAAAATTGTATTTCTTTTCAAAGAAGTACTTAGTTGTGTTCTTGAAATTGTCTTTAATTCCCATTGATATGTTTAAACATATGTACAATATCAAATTAATTTTTCTTAGCTCCACTAGCCTTATAATATATATATATATATATATATATTTTTTTTATCTAATGTGAGAAAGGAGGAAGTTTAAGAATTAAAATTTATTATAGAAATAATTTGACCTTCAACAAATATTGTTATTGATATGTTTATGTTATTAACATATTTAGTATATGGTAGGTAAAAAATTTCACTCCAACGTTTAGGGATTGGGTTTAATGGCATCTCTTCCTTTGTATTTTTTGTTGGTGTGGGTTTGTGTTCCAAATACTTTTTATTATTCTTTATCTTCTAGTCATTGAAAATTTATGAGTAAACTGGCCGTTGGACAATAATGGGTAAAATAATTGTTTGGCAATTATGAGAAAAATAGCTATGTCATGAGTTATTAATTATTAGTAACCAATAACTATATATCATTATTATCATGAGTAGCCTATATAATACCCATCGCAACACCCGTCCTTATTGAAAGCTCAAATAGTGTAAAACACTATTCCTTGTTTAGACCCCCAATTTTAAACCTACAATTAGATTGCTTTTACCATACTTAATTAGGTGCAGAATAAGGGTAAATGTAACGCAATGAGGCCGGAACTACTCTAAAACATATGCATATACAATAGACAATAAGTATAAAGCATAAAGAGTAACAGAAGAGAGATGTAAATACAAGATAACACCAAGATGTGTTATCAAAGAGGAAAACCAAAGAACTCGACATAAAAACCTCTTCGTGGCCCTCAAAGCCAAAATGATCCACTAGTGAATAAGTTGGAGTACAAGGGTACCAAAAAGACCCTCTAAGCCTAATTTATCCAAAGTACTTGAGTCCTCCAAGCTCTAGCTACCAACAGACTTCTTGAAATCTTGTCTTCACTAGCTTCCTGGATTGCGTAATACCACCCGATTGCATTTGCCAAGCCTCACTGGCTTATTATGGCAAATACTCAATGCTTCCTAAGCTCCAAAACACTCTCTACACTCTGAATATGTATAAGTTGTGTTTTGGTACAAATTTTCTCTCAAGGTATAACAATGAGAGAGGGGAAGAGAAGAAAATACAAGAGAATACAAGGATTTATCTCTTGAGGATGAGTACCACTCTCTAACAAGGTGGGTGTTGTAGAAACCTATCTAGGGTTTTCTTTTGAATAATCTCTTTACAATTTTGCGGGTAATGAGGGTATATATAGTATGGGTGAAGGGTATAAAAATCATACTTAAAATCCTAACTGTCAGTGCATCTTGCAAGTCATCTCGCGACTTGGCCAACTCACGAGATGAGTCGCATAACACACTGAATCTTCAGCTTTCGGCATGTGCTCCTCATGTGACCTTTATCTGTTTTAATCAAATCTTTACCACTTAAGATTAAAACCATTATAATTAAATCCCACAAAAATACAAGGAAATAAATTAATGCAATTACAAAACTTTTTGTCATTGAATAAAGCCAATATAAATATTATGTGGAAAACCATAACTTAACACTTATAAATTATTTTTTACACTATTATTTTGATGATGTTGAAGTCAAAAAGACAAAACATAGCTTTGATATTATAATAAAGTGTAAATAAGAAATTATGGAGAGAGAGAGAGAGAGAGAGAGAGAGAGAGAGAGAGAGAGAGAGAGAGAGAGAGAGAGAGAGAGAGAATGTGGTTTAGCCTTAGAAGCCTATGTTCACATTGGAAACCCTTGATGACTACATTTTTACTAAGTAGGATTAAGAAAATTTTGGTATCACAACACATAAGTTTAAGTTCATTGAACATAGACTAAGATAGTTAGTAACCTTGGCCCTTAACTTCTTCAAAGAGTCTTGGAATAATAGCTAAAATATAAATTTTACCATTTTGTTAATAACTTAAACTTTTGGAACAATGATAGTTTACAACCTTTTCTCTATTTTACTTCCTCTTTGTTTGGAACCCAATTGTTGAGAGAGAAAAGGGGGTGGGGGAGAGGACTCTAACAACATAATTATGAGAAGAGAAAAAACTTTATTATTATTAATAGGACAGCTTAACTCTTTAAGATTTGCTTTAGGCCTTATATATCACTAATGCAGATAAGCTTAATGGGATTATGTATATATCCTAAGAAAGTAGTGTAATTTCTTGCAACCAAATAAATATTTTTTTAGAACTAATTAAATAAATATTAAGCAAAGTATATTAACCTTACATAATGCTTTGTGAAATCACACTTCGTTTCTCCCTTGCTGAATTAAATATTGGCCTTCTCTAAATTTGAAAATATTATAAATTAGATATTGATTATCCATAAGATACTAAGATTAACTAAATGGACTTACTTGGTGTAAAAATAGAAGTAGAAATTAGTCATAATATATAAAATACTGCCTTTTCCTTTAAAATACAACAATTTTATTAAAAATTTTAGGTTATTTATCCACATATCCATTGCTTCTCATTCAGTTTTGAAGTTTTTATTTGATTTTTTATTTTTTTTAATTAGAATTATATTTTCTAAAGCATTTTGCATTTTGCATCTTGTGATTTTTATTTTTTAAATTAGGATAACAATTGGAAAACTAAAATCAAGGTTGCAATAATAATCTTTTAAGGAAGCAAGCCTTTTTCCTTTGTTTTTGGTATGTATATCAACAAAATAATTTTAAAATGGTATTTTTTTTTACACTTTGAGGATGAAATATGAATGGTCTAAAATATTTTCCTGTTCAAAGGATACCCATTTATCTTTCAAAACAACAAGACTATATATTATACTTTCACCAAATAACTTGGTCAGAGGTCAATAAAAATTTTCCAAAATATTTTATGCCTATATGAGAATGTGAGATCAAGATTGTGATAACTTACTAATAAAATAAGGCTTTTTTATTTATTGTGCTAAATACTGATAAAATAAGACTTAGAACATATCTTTGTTTACTTCTCTTTTTTGTTAAAGATTTTTACTCATTTATATCAAGCTGTAGTGTGTTCGGGGGAAAAAAATATATATTTTCCTTTCCGTATAATATTGGTAAGAACTCTTTAAAAAAAAATATTGACAAGCGCACATGGGTCTTAGGTAAAATAGAAAATAGGTAAACTGATAAAATTTAGTCAAAAACTTGATTGTAGCTTAAAACTACAACTTTATTCAATATCTTTTTATTTGATGTGAATTTAACAAATCCACCGCTGGATTAATTGCATTTTCTTTTTATATCTTCTATGTTTGCAAAATTCTTAGAAGATCAAAGATCAATAACTATATCATCAATCAAATGTTTAAATTTTAAGTTTTTGTAACCCAAAATGATGCATAAAAAATAAGTTTATAAATTGAACATTAAATAACATCTGAATAACACGAAATTCGATATGTATGTTAAGAACATGCAATCACTAGAACGGTTAGATTTTTAAAATATGTAGATATGTTAATTTTTTTAGTGGGAGTTAAGTTACAACTAAGTTTGTAGCTAAACTTTATCCAAAACTAATTAAATAAGTAAATAGATAATAACTAGGAAAATTTTTATTTTTATCTTGGGAAAATGGAAACGGAGAGTACTGATTCCCAACATGAAGTAATAACTAATGATATTAGGCTTATAACTAATTATTTGACCAAACATATATAAGAACAAATGATGTTTCATGTGCATATGATTTTTAGGATTTGAGATAAGAAAGCTCACTGAATGCGCAGAAAGTAAGTATATATCACCAAAAGTTTCAAAAAAGAGTAAATGGTCGTGAAGCTTTATGTTTGTCATCAATTATAACTCCCATTCTTTCTTTTCAAAATCATTACAACAGTCACTCCCATAAACGCAATTGCACCTAAATTCCTTCAAATGCATAATGACTCTTATTCCAATCAATCAAGAATGAGGAAAACCCCATTTGAGAACTATGAACTGTTCCTTTCCTCCGTTGAAGTGACTTCAATTGAAAGGGTATGAAATTTTCATTAAAGTTGATCGATTTGACAGAACTTTGAGTCACTATTTCCCATTAAATTGAGTTAATTATTAATGTTCCTTCAATTACCAAGGGAGGCATAGGGCTCCAATGTTACAAGTGCAAAATTTGGACAAGTGTGGAAAGGAAAACCTTATTACCCTACTTTAGCATTATTAATATTCAATAGTTGAAACTTGAAGCTTCACAGGAATTTTTTTTATATTTTTTTATTATTTTAAAATCTTCTTGCTCATTTTTACATATGATGTTAATGTTGAAGAATGAATTTATATATACAATAATATATTTTTTATATGATGCCACTTGACAATATTTACATGCAAAATATTTTAATTTTTTTATCCATACATAAAAAATCCAAATTGAAATAAAATATGGATAAAAAGATATTTATTTTTTTAATTTATGTTTTGATTTACTTTTAAACCAAAAAAAATTCAACCGTGAATTATTAAAAATAATATCAGCGGGAAAAAAAAAATCCCCAAGGTCAAAGTACATTTTTCATGGATAATTTCTTCTTTTCAACATTTTCTCCTTCTATCATTTTAAATTGTAACTTTTTTCCTTGATTAAATTCTCATTGCCATGGCCGTAGTGTTTTTTTTTTTTTTTTTGTTGAGAACATTGGACCATTCATATTCATGTTCACATAAATCATAAATATTTCTTATGTTCATAATATATTTTTATTATTTTTATCACAAAATATAATAAGAAAATAAAATTTCATTCGAGTTATTAAGAAAACCAAAAGCTTTCATTAACTTAATCCTCTAGCTATTTTATAATGAAAAATGCATTATAGACATGCATAATATCAAATAGCTTAGTAAAATCACTTGTAGTAAAGACTTAATGGAAACTTGTTGATATGCTTATTTGTTGAAAGTCGGTTAAATTATAGTTATATTGTTTTAGAAAAAAATTAAAGAAACTTAGCATCAAAAAATAAACTAAAAGGCTAAAAATAATAAATTGTTACCAAACAGACACATAAACCTATCCCTTCATGAATAAAAAGTAGTTCAATCCATGGTATGAATGCAAAACGCCAAAATCTTTGTAACATAATAGTGGACATTATGCAAAGATAAGAGATTTAATTCTCACTGTTGAGCAACATGCAATAAAGAAAATTACTTACATGAAAAGAGCTAGACACTGAAAATATGTTTAAACAGTATATAAACAGGGTATAGTCAATCTCATTGCAGCTTGCTGTTAAGGACAGTGTACTCTGAAAATTCAATACACCCGTGAATTTTCAATTATTAATTTATTAGTCTGGGAAATTCTAGTTCACAGTTCTTCAAGTAATGAAAATCTCTTCCATAAATATATATAGTTTTGATTCTTAACATAACTGTGCAGCTAATGGCAAAGCCAGCCTGAATATTATTATCTACGTACATAATATTATACATGCACAGTTAACCATCCACATGCAGAGTTATTAAATGATAACCTCGTTTAGCTGGAATATAGTACTAAAAAATAGAGAGAGAGAGAGAGAGAGAGAGAGAGAGAAACTAGAAATGATCATGAACATAGAAAATAAGTGTGATTAGTAATTTTCATTTCTCATAAACAATCACCTTTATAAAAATTTAAAAAATAAATAACTACTAGTACACTTGAAGTAGAAATAAAAAAGAAGCACAAGTTGGATGGATAATATAAGAAACAGAAAGCTGAGGAACCCAAAGCATGTATTTTTTTTTTTTTTTTTTTCTCTTTGCACATCCCTAGAGAAGGCTGAAAAGAAAAGTCAAGCTTTCCTAATAATTTTTTTCTTTTCCCTATAATATTCTTTTGTCATCTTTCATTTATTTTCCCCCCTCAAAGCAAGCCATAAAAGCATTATTATTATTATTTTTTTTTTTTTTTTTTCTTTTTCGACTACCCACCCACATGACTAGAGGGGTTGGATTGCATAATTTTTCCCACTTAAAAAGATGAAAGCCGAGTCCCATCTCTGTATCAATCTCCACACTGAGCTTTCCAGTCATGTCTCTGATGGATGTACTTGTTTTAACTGTAGAAACCTTCTGTTCCTCAGCTTTCTGTCCCATCCACCAATATTCCAAAAGGAATGTGGGACTCATGGGTCTGCTTCCAGTGAACCAGCACTGTCTTTTACTCTTTTTCCTAACCCCTGACACTGTTTCGGTAAATAACAAGAAAAAGAAAGATGGTGTAGAGTAGAATTTTGATTCTCACTCCACATGAAATGTTACAACAAATTTTACATTATTTTCACAATTGCTGAAGGGGAAAGTTATGATTGAAGTATAACGAAAATGATATCAGCGGTCTTCCCAATGAAAGTAATGTGCTGCATTGATCATAATCCTCAGTTCAACAAATTGTGAAAAAAATTGTAAAATTTGTTGCAGTGTTGAGTATTCAAACCAAAGGTTAAGGTTTATAGCGGGACCTGAAATGCAGAATTGCACTGTATGAAGTACTAAATGACTATATTAGTGGGGGAATTGGTTGTTTCAAGGTCTTGTTATAACCCCCTCTTAGCTTCTCCAAATGAGTTTGTGGTATTGCTGTTGTTGTTGTCCCCCGAAGGCCAATCAAACAGCCTGAATGGATCCATGGCCTTGCTTTCTTTCTGTTCATGATCTCCTGTAAACCCTTGATTGAACAAGAGGTCTAAAGGGTCAGTCTCAATTTCTCCTAATTCAGCAAAGAAATCCTGATCAGACTGGTTTGATCCTACTATCATTGCTGGCCTGTAAGCAAACCCTTGATCATTACTGAATTCTTCATCATTGTCCATCTCCAATTGCTTATCAATATCCTCAATCTCTTCCTTAACAAATGCACTTGTTGTTGAGCTTCCAGCAACAACAGAAGATACATTGTTGTCATTGCTGCTCGCCCTTTGTTCTTCCTTTGGACTAGTTGGCTTCTGAGCTAGCTGAGCACCTTGTGAGTTCTTTGTAATAACATTGGTCTTTGATGGCTGAGACCTGGTTGAGCCAGCAAGAGCATTTCTCTGAGTTGGCCATGGATGGTTATGCTCAGATGTGTATGTAATTACCAACATGTTTGGATCAGTCCTGCTTCTCTCCACTTGTTTCCTAGCTGAACATCCCTTTGAGCTGCTACATCTATAATAGCCCCTACATATAGTATCCAAACATTTATCCACAAAAATTAGTGTAATACTTAAATCATGCCATGCCAATAGAAAAATAGTTGTTGATAATAAGTTTATGAGCAAAAAGTCTATATTCTAATCATCATCATTATATTTATTTTCTTTTGCTGAAATAATCATCATCATCATCATAATAATAACAACAACAATAGTATACTTATTGTGTTTGCTTTGCTCAAACACCATTAGTAATAGTCAATTTATGATACTAAAAGAAATTTATTTGAGGTCTCTGTTTTAGGAAACTTTGTGGGTTGTACTGTTTAGAAGGATCTTTTCAGTCTTAGTTAGTTGCATCAGTTTAATATATTTAATGTTGATTAAGCACGAACCAATTAAAAGTAAAAACGTCTGTCAGTTAGAGATACAAATTGCAGCCTTGGCAGAACTTATTATGTTAAAGAACTTGGACCCTTTATCGAGAATGAATATCTGAAACTTTCTTTGTGTTTTATTTTGGTCCGAGAATATCTGGAACTTGCTCTCACCTTGGATAAGGAGAACCTTTAATGGGTTTCTGACCGTACTTTCTCCAAGCCCACAGATCAGAAGGAACTACTTCTCCGCTTGGCCTGCTATTTGCAGCTGCTGGCGCTGGAATACAAACCACCTTCTTTGCCTGGCTCTTCCTGCATATATAGTTATATATAAAACATTTTCAAAATTTAATATTTTATTGCCAACAGTTTTGTACTTAAACAAAAGAAGAGAACAAGACCATAACTAATGAAGCATATATAATTTTGATTGTTATATAAGCAACATGATTCTCTTAATTTCTTGGTGAATTAATGTTTCTAATCAACAGCTTCTTAGCAGAAATTCGATGTTTTGGATAATTATCTTAAAGAAAGCTGAAAAGGACGGTACATTCTAAAGGCACAGGCCTATACCAATCAAGGCATAGCTATCCTTTCAGGTGTGTTAGCTAGGGAAGAAAAGTAGTTTGAGAAAACTACATGAAAGCTAAGTCTGTGAAGATTATTGTGACACCAGTTAGCCCACCTTTTCAGACTGATTAATACCCATCAAAGATACATGTATCATGTTCTTAGTATTGATGTTAACAGTGAGAAATCTCACCTGAAAATCATAGAGCTCCTCAAACCTCAATCAAGACTACAAACAAAATCAGTCTAAAAATGACAACATGGACACTTAGAACATATATTAAACCCTATTCCTTAGATCTTTGCCATGATTTTATGACAATCCAAGTTCCCAAAAAACATAAAGAAAATAAAATCTTACATGAATCCATTCTTTGTGAATTCTTGTAACTCTGGTTTTTTTAATAAAGACATCTAAAATTCAAATCATTATCCCTCACTTAAAGACGTTTTAAAATATAAAGATCACAAAATTGAATAAGACTGATTTAAACAACTTCAAAATAAATTGTTTAGAGTTAATTCATGAAAGAAGGCGTCCTAACTAACTAGCTATAGATAAGATAAAATTAAATACACTCACCTTCTTTTAATACCTGGATTCCGGGGAGATGAGATCTGCACCGCGGTGTTGTCGATGAAGCAAGGCTTGGAGCTATTAGGAACACCAAGAATGTCACTTGGAAGCATAGCAGGAGCCTTAATTCCCCTAGGGGAATTAGCAGCCATCACCGGTGAACCACATGGGGACACAGACAACTTTGCATTATTAGGAGAGATCTGAAGCATCCTTGAAAATATATTACAAGGCCTTTTCATCTCATCGTAGTCAAGAACATTAGTACTTGTAGAGCTACTACTAGAACCAACACCAACATCAACGTGTAAACCAGTAAAACCACTCGTGTGACTTTCCTCAACACTTGAAGTAGCAGTACCAATAAAATCAGCAGATTTGGAGCTGCCAAAGAAGCTAGAACTGGATGATAAATGGAGCTCATTGAGAAGCGGATCTCGCATATTAGAGAATGGATCGCCAAAATTATCTCTAGGCTGCTCTTGTATGGAAGAAAAAATCATGGGATCCGAAGGAAACTGCCACTCAGAAATGGGTTGTGAAGAATTGCCTGTAATACAACCATATGGCCCTCCACTAGCTCGAACTATGTCAGTTAAATCACCTTGATAATTGTCCATCCTTGACATAAACAAACTGATGCTCATACTTTTAATGCAAAAGCAAAAGCAAGAACAAGCATGAGAGAAAGCGTGCCATTTGGAATTAAAGGGTAGTCAGAGATTTTCTTTTTCTTTTGTACCCAATAGACGTAAAGAGCATGCAACTCTTGGGTTTGTTATTTGGGTGTGTGTTGTTGTTGTTGTTGTTGTTGTTTGATTAAGCTATGAAGAACAAAAAAACAAAAAACAAAAATATATACTTTGTTCTGGGGAAATGGGTTTTGGTTATTTGCTAGGAAGCAGATAAATAAGCAAGCAAACAAAGAAACAAACAAGTTTTTTTGAAGGTTGAAACTGATTGTTCTTCTCAAAAACAAAGAGAGAATGGTTTTGAAGAAAGAGAGTCGCTGACTTTTCACACATACCAGCTCTTCTTCATACGCAACAGAGAGAGAGAGAGAGAGAGAGAGAGAGAGAGTATGTGTTTTAAAAATGATAGTTATAATAAATTAATAGGTGATAGGTCTTGAGGTGGGTGTTTATGATATAAAGTGCTTTTTTCATTAAATATGTTAATTTTCATTTTAATCTCTCTCTCTCTTAAAACTAAAACAACTACTAGTACTTTGCAAAAAGTCCTTCTTCGAAAACAAGTGATGGGAAAGTAAAGAGGCGGCAAGTAGCCGCATTTCTCGGAAACGTTTCGAGTATTTTGATTCAAAGCTATTCCCGTTTCTTTTCATTGCCCGTTTCTTTTTTTTTTTTGGAAGCCTATTTTGAAAGAAGCAGCTAGGAGTCTAGGACCTTTTTTTTTTTTTTGAGAAAAGCTAGGAGTCTAGGACTTAGAAAGCACAATCACACATTGATGAGTGATGACCACCACTTTCTGTGATACCCTTTGTCCTTTATTTAACTAGCTAGCACCAAAAACATTCTACTCTCTCCTTATTAGTCACAACTCATATTATAACTCCTACATACATTATAGAGTCCAAAAATAATAATTCAATCGGTAAATTTTTTTCTTTTTGGTATTGCATGCTAGTAGTTTGAATCTCACCTTCTTCACTCTTACAATTTACTTATTATAAAAAAACGTTATGCAAACATTTTTCCATTCCCATCAAATTGGAAAATAAGTGACAAATTTAGAACCTATTTGGTAATGTTGTTCTCGTAATATTATTTGTATTTTTTGAAAATACGTGTGAGTAAAAAAATATGTGAAAATACATGTAAATGTTGTATAAACACTAAAAATTATTATTTAAACAATAGTAATAAACTAGCCCTTAATATCCAACATCCAAAAATGTATGCATAGGTTTTATTTTTTTGTTTTTCTCTATATTATTTTTTTTTTTCAGCCAAACTTTCAACCGAATTGCATAGCATTCACGAATTTGTAAAATAATCAACCACATGTCAAATTAAGGCACGTGTTAGCTAGAATCACCTATTGGGAAAAAAAATCAGAGAAAAGAGAAAAAAGAGAGGAAGATATTTTTAAGTGCTATATAACTTACACGTAAATGAAAAGTTAGGCAAAAATTCCATCATTTTTAAAGTTGGTCCAGGAAAGTTATTGTTTTGATTTTTGTCAAGATAAATGCCTTTCGTTTAGCCACTATCTCTATACAGATCATGACATCATCCTATGATAATAAATTGTCAAAATGATTAAAAAAGAGAAAGAACTGTTTGAGGGAAATGAAACAATAGCAAATAATACTTTTTTTATGCAAAAAAAAAAAAAAAATTTATTAATAGATTATCTTTTTTTTTTTTTTTTTTCAAAATAATTGTTCAAACTACGCCATCTGTTTCTGCCCCCTTTTTTAAATTTTAAAAAAAAAATTTGACAGAATATTCAGTCATTGCTTACCCTAAATCATCTTTCTGCGTCATATTTCAACAGCATCCAGTAATATATATATATATATATATAGCATAGCACATAATTTAATTAGTAGATATAGCAAATAATAATAAAAATATAAAATCAATATGATACTTGTTTGAATTGGATACTAAAATCTTTAAATATATATATATATATATAATTAAACTTCCTTCACAATCACCTTCCCAATTAATGCACTTGTAATTGGACATAGGCACCCACTTATTACCAATAGTTTCACCCAATTGTCATGATTATCTTCTCTTCTTTTTTTTCCATTTTTTTTTTTTTTTCATATATCTGATTTCTGAAAAGGTTCTGTAGATGAACTTACATTTGATAGTACTTGATATTACAATTTTTTTTTTTTTTTTTTTTTTTAAGTTTTGGTTGCAAAGTGGATCTGTATATGAGATAAGCTTACATTATTCTACCTTATTATAAATGGGTTTTTTTTTTTTTTTGGTTCCTTTTATATATATATATATATATTTTTTTTTTTCTTAAAACAAGACAAGTAGAGGGATTTGAAACCAAAATCTGTACATGACACAAGGCTCTTAACATGTTTATAACAAATGCTTGGATTAAGACCAAAGCATCTTTCTGATCTACAAAACATTCTCTCTTTTTTTTCCCCATCTGTATCCATTTTGCTCTCTACAAATATAATTTGAGTCAAAGCTAAGGGTCAAACTAATCCTAATTAAATAAACCTCATATTTCACAGATTACGAGCACTCATTAGAGCATTTGATTTCCAGAAAAAGACAATGAGAAAACCTCATTATAACTTAATTTAATTTAAATTAGAATAAAAAAAATTTACTCCTAAGTAATTTTTTTTTTATAATTTGATAATTAAAATAATAGGAAGGGGGACTCAAATCCTAGTTCTTCTTATAAATAAGAGCAAATCAATGGTACTGAGTTACACAGCTTTTAGTGAATACAAATTTTTTTATACTACTTTTTGTGTTCCTTGAATCACAACTTGCCATGTCCTTGATTTTTTTTTTTTCCATTTTAAACTTTGATTTTTTTTTTATAAGGAAAATCAAATAAACACATGACAGATTATGATTAGTAGAACAAAAAGTGGAACACAATGAAAGAAGCATGACATCAACATATGCTTAGAGGTATAGTGAATTGTTTTCTTTAAAATGATATTTTCCCCTACTCAAAGAATTCTATAGGGTCATAGGAAAATAATCTTATAGATATAACTAATTCAGCTACAAATTCTATGATTTTCCTTTAAATGTGTGTACTTGTAAAAATTGAACATGATTGAGTAGATATAATCAATGAAGGGTCAGACTTAGGTCCAGTATTCAGTAATACTGAACGCATTGAGATAATGACGTGTATCCACTTTTAGACACGTATCACCATCTAATCGGATCCAGTGCACTAGTTGCACTGAACCTAAGCCAAATCCATCAATGAAAAGATACCAATGAAAAGGCACCATTGAAATGTTACTAATCAAGAGACATAACTTTCAAAACTCTTTTAAGTTATTTAATAGTCATTAAGAACAATCAACCCTCATTTTGTCATTTTGTCTTTTTTGCTGTTGTTGTTGTGGTGGTGGTGGTGGTGGTGGTGTGTGTGCGTAATTCTATAAAATTTTATTAACCTATTTGCAATGTTTCTTGAGCATCTTGCTCTAGCAAATTAAAAAGTGAACTTGAAAAAATTCAAATAGAAAGTTCATTTGTCATTTCATTTGAAATTTTACTTGAGCGATCATTTCACTTAAGTGATCTCATTCAAGTAAAATTCTCAAAAAATTAAGAGTATATTTTTAATGATGAAAATGTTTTTCTACCAAAAAATAAATAAAAATGAGACTATTGATATAAATTTTACTAATTAAGCAAACTCTATAAAATTTTAAATCTCCAAATTTACAAAAGATAACATTCCTAAAATACTCTTGTCCTTTCGCTACTCTTTTATACAATTACTTATTTTAAGAAAAGGTAAAATTGGTCCTTTTTGTAAGGTTGTTGTAAACAATCAATCCACTTTTCCAGTCACCTCCACACTAATTTGCAAGGGGAGAAATAATTAAAGAGAAACAAAGAAATGTAAATAACTAAGAAAAAGGCAATCTATATGTATTATTAAATTCAAAATTTAGAAGAAATTGAATTAGATTCTAAATTAGAATTCAATTGTGGACTAATTTTGTGTCATATGTCCACTTAAGTTTTTTAATCTTTGTGTAAACTACTAAGTGAGTTAATAAGTGTAAAATACAAATAGTCTAATAGTAATGAAAAAAAAAATCAATCACATATACTCAATAAAAATGACCACATAACAAAAATCATCACACATTCTATCTTATTAAAAACTATGCATATGCACGGGTGCAATTAAATACAATCACAATTAAACAGTTCAAATTATATATATATTTTTGAGAAGATGTTCACATTATACATAGTATTAACTTACACTTTTTTTTATACCATACATTTATATATATATATATATATATAATTTAGAATTTAATTGAATTTAGACACTTCGATTTTTGCACTCAATAAATTTAGTTGCCACAAAATTTTTTTTTTTAAATAGATGGACGCGTGGTAGAAAATTAGATTCCAATTGAAATCCAATTTAGAATATAATTGAATTTGGACTCTTTAATTTTTACACTCAATAATACATTTGGTATAAAATTAAAAATTAAATGGGACACATGACACAAAATTGAGAATCCAATTAAAAATTTAATTGAATTTTCTCTGAGTTTTGGCTATCAATATATATGTACATTAGGAAAAAAATAATCACAAATAGTATTAAATTTAGGTAAGAATTTTAACATGTGACTACTTACGTTTAATTTTTTTTTAAATAATTTAACTAATTATTTATATTTTTATAATAGAAATTGTGTTTAATTTTAAATGTACCCATGCGTATGCATGGGTTACACGCTTGTTAATTATAAAAGAAAGTTATTTTTATGGTTAAAATGCATATTTAATTATTAATTGTTTACCTTTATTTCAAAACTAGTTATAACCCGTGCATATGCACGATACAATTAAAAACAATAAAATTACAAATATATGGATTCAAATTATACCTTGTTTAAGTCATAGATATATACATGAGTTTTTCTCTTTCTTTCTTCTTTATTATTTTATTTTATTTTATTGTTTTGTTTATACACATGAGTTTATTCTTTTTTATTGGGTTTTATTTTATTTTATTTTATTTTTATGGTTTATTAATATTAGACTCTTCATCTTTTGTACAACAATAACTCACCTAGAAATTATATATATATATATATATATAGATAGATAGGACATGTAGTGCAAAATTAGACAACAATTAGAATCTAATTTAAAATATAATTGGATTTTCTCTCAGCTTTACCTATTAATATATATATATATATATATATATATATATTATTCTTATACTTTAAAATATTTTTAAAATGTCATTATAATCATCTAATAGATTGAAAATACTAATCTAACTAACGAAAATTCATGAAATCGAGGTCACTAATAATGAACTTTCTAAAATAATTAAAGTGAAACCTTTTGACTTATAAATTTAAACAAAAGTAAAAAGTTAAGGACCAAATATGCAATTTAACCTAACATAAATGCTTAAATTTCCTTTACTTTATAGTAGTATTTCCTCATTTTATTATATTTTATTTGTTTTTCATGACAAAATTATCAATTGAAAAATATTTGAAAATACATTTTATTAATGCTAAAGATAATGAGGGCAATATGCAATAATTTAAGTTATTTAATTGACCAAGGACTACTTATGAGTATTTACAAAAATGGGTCAGTATGCAATAGTTATTTGATAGACTGTGCACTATTGATATGATGGTCATTTTACAATTACAAGTTCTTTTGGGGTGTACATGAAGGGTAAGGACTAGAGTTTAAGTTTTCAGAAGAGAGATTCACACACGTATACCTTTAAATTAAATTAGAGTAAAATTTTTATCTAAGATTAAAAGAAAAAACAAAACAAAATTTAGTATAAATTGGAGGCCTCTCTTTTTTCTTTTCCTTTTTAGTAAAAGATAGGAAAATTCTTCTTAATAAAAAGAAACATATATCATTTTTTGGTTCATAGATGCAATATTCTTATTCATTGTACAAATATTATTAAAGATACAAATTATTTTGTATCACTTTATTTATAATCAATAATTTTTTTTAATTACTTTTTTTTAATAGAATTTCAATCTATAGCATCCATTTCTGATAATTATATTATTTATCACCAGACTAAGATATCAATTGGTTTTTGGTGTAGGTGAGGATTGAACACCAAATACTACTTGGCTCATATTAATAATCTCATTGTTAAATGTGACAGCTGATGAAGCAGCATATTCTTCCTATCACAAATTATTCTATGTTTTAGTTGGTAATATATTGGATTTGCCTTTTTGGTCTAGCATATAACAATGACCTTTTTTATTTTATGAACATATAACAATATGCATGACTTAAAAGTTAAAAAAACAGGAAAGGCAACAAAGGAAATATTTTGGTAACTCAAAAGATAACAACTTTTGTTTTAAAAAAATATTTATGCAATTTGAAAAATATATAATAATAATGCATTAATGCTTACGCGCTATAATGGTAGGACATCCAGTTTGATGGACAATCTTATATTCTAGTTTGGGATTTACTAGAAAATGAGTATTGATATTGAAATATGCAGAATTACATGTATGTATTAAATTCCTAATATGACTTGATTTAGATTTTTTTGGTATGAAAGGAAAGTAAATTTCCTGTTCATAAAGAAAATTTTAATCTAGTGTGAAAGTTATTCATTCTCCACCAAAATGTAGGTATTAAAGTCTTAGAAATATAAAATAGTATTAAGGATTTGATGGCTTTGTCCAAGGGTCCTCCCACGTGGGGAGATACTTTGAATTAGTTTAAGAGAGATTTAGACAAATTTTGTTATTTGTGAGCGCTTTTTTAGTATTGAAACAGTTTGTAATCTTTTATTTTTATATACTAAATTCATTTGCTGCCACCTGTAAACAAAGGCCATTGCCAAACTACGTGATATCCTGATATTTGTGATTGTGTCTATTTTTCTTTCAAGTTTTCTTTTTTTCTTATTATTTATTTTGGATTCTTAAACCTATAAATAATCTTCACAATCAAGGTTGGGTGATGTTATCCGGAAGTCCTTTCTTGTGACAATCTTGGTATTTGAAAATTTGCTTTTATAACAATATATTATGCTAATTTTAGGGACAGATTTAGGATTTTAAGCTAGTGAGGGCCTGAGTTAAAAATAATAATAATAACTATAAATAAGCATTCATATAGTATTAAAAAATTATAAATATACAAAATCTTTGTTTCTAAATACATTAAAATGCAATCATTTATCAACAAAGACAAAAACAAAAATAAAATAATGTTTTTTAATACGTACTAAGCTGGCTAGGATTTTTTATTATTATTTAATTTAGAGCATTTACAATGATGATGTTAAAATTTTAGCTTTTAGCACCTTAAAAGCTACTTTATTTAATTCACTAGAAAATAATTAATAATTTAATATAGCACCGGTTGGTTCAATATTTTTGTAGTACATAAGAAACAATAAAAATTTAGATCACATATAAGAGATCTATGGTTTAATCTCTACCTACACCAAAAATTGATTAGTGTCTTGATCTGATAATAGAGCTATTATCAAGAGCAGCCGCCATAAATTGAAACTCTCTCTCAAAAATAAAAATTAAGATCCATATAGTAATGAAAACTAGATTTAACGAAAAGAAAAAAAAAAAAATACAAATATAAGTTCCATACGTGATTGATAAAAATACAAATTTTCTACGTTGTCAACGCAGGTATTACTTTGACACTTTTTTTTTTTTTTTTTGATAGTCACTTAGACACTCTTACTCTTGAGTCTTGAGCTTTATAAAACTAACTATCTTAGCCTTTCAAACTTGTTTTGGTTGCAGACACTAGTGAAGTTGATGTTGCCAGTTCAAATTTGAATTGACATAAAACGCACTACATTCTATGCTACGTTTTATATATGCTAACGAATCTAAATAATATAGTATATAAATGTAAATAAATTATAGGTATATCCTCAATAATAATTTAGATTCCAATAAAAAAAATTAGATTTTGGACATTATAAAGCCAGTGCTGACAATTAATCAACACTTGGAAAAGCCTCTTAAGCAAGTGGCCGTATGATATTGAGTTGCTAGGAGTGGCAATTCGTGTTAGTGTCTTGTATCCGTGTTGTGTTGAGATAAAAGTATTTGAATGTATAGTTCAAATCTAACTTAACTCATTTAATAATTGTGTCAAAACACTTATACCCTAACACAGCCCATTAATTTATTACTAGGATTAACATAACACAACTCATTTCAACCCATTTAATACACAATCTACAAAAAATAAAGCGAAAATACAAATTTCTTTTCCTTTTTTGGGGGCAAAAGGGTTGGGACTTTAGAGTTTCAATGAAAAATTTATCGATATAACCATGAAATTCTTTTAATAATCCAATTCTTTTTAGAATTGGAATTTATGTTAGATCAAAATGACATTTATTTATATGAATCTGGTCATTTCGAGTTGAATGAAGGTTAATCAAGTCAACTCACAATTAACCCATTTCTTAATCATGTTAAAGCATGTCGACCTACTTTGGCACGAATCCATTTAAATTAAACACTAACCCACATAAAACCAAGAACCTTATAGCATTTTAAGGGTTCTTAAATTTCTTTAGTAGATTGGTAAATTTTGAAGAACTTTAAGGGCTACGTAAAGGCTGAAAGCATAATTATACTAAACTTGAAATTTAAAATTTTAGTGTTAAAGCTCTTTAGTGGATTGTTCCAACTTTTAATAAAAATAATAAATTAAAATACCCATTAAAAAATTAATTAAAATAAACGAACATGATTATTTTTCAAAATTAGCACTGATCCCCCCAATTTTGAGAAAGATAGAGTAAATAATCATTAGTCCTTAATTGGACTAATTGGGTTCAAGTATTAAATATAAAACACCATTATCATGTCCTCTTTAATTAGTTCTCATTTCTGATTTTTTTTTTTTTTTATCAATTTACTTACAAAAGGAGGATAAACAGCTTCAAAGCATTTTATCAATGTAGTTTACCAAATGCCCTAAACACTAAAGTTTTTTTATCCCAAAAATTCTACAGTTAAATCTCTACTTCTTGTTATAATACCAGGACCCTAAAACAACACCAACAACAGAAAATGAAAAAAACAAAAGGGCAACCACTCACTTCCTGCAACATTGAAAGGCTATAACTAACTTAAAGGTCCCTATTGCAATAATGAAGAAAAAAATAGTATACTAGTTAAAAGGGAAGGGGAAATATAAATAGTACTAGTTAAACTTAAATGCAATATTCAGAGACACAGACAAGACAAGAGCACAGATATATATATATATATATTTGATATACGATAGAAATTCTGTTTTATCATAATCTAAGTGTATATGTGTGTGAAACTCTCTCCTAGAAGTTTACATCACCCACTGACTAAATAAAAGATAAAGATTAAAACACACTTTCACTTACTATTATATATTTAAAACAAAATAAAATTTTCAATTAAAAAAGTATTGAACGTAAGTCAAACTCACTTTTACCTTACTAATTTTTTTTAAAGTAAACTAATAAAAATAAGCTGATCAACACACACAATACAGTCAATATATTTCTTCCTCAAATGGGTTCGTAAAGCCAATCTCCCCAAGTGCAACAAAGGGGAAGGACTGCATTAATATAGTTGTTTTTGTCTTATCTATGCATTTGTGTGTCCGTTTGTATTCAGCATATTGGTTTATTTTTTGTCTTCTATAGGCAATTAGCATCCTCACTTTGCCGGCCTGTTTAGCAACAGAGCTGCTCATATTCTTTTGGGTCACTGATGGGGATATACATTATGTTTAATATAATTAATTACTAATACAAGAAAATTTTATATGATATCAACTTTTCATGTGTATAAATAGGGCACTAACATATACTTATTATTGGACACACATTGAGAATGCAAATTAAAGTACCACCAATAACTTGCTTTGTATGTGATTACAGAGAGGCAAACATGGTAATTATTATACTTATACTTTCACTTCTTATTAATTGACAAGACTTCAAAGTTTTTATCTTTCTTCCTTGCTATCAAATTTGACTAAACAACAACCACCAATAAAAGATTTGGTGACGCATAGATGAATATGTATAAATGGATTACTAAGTACTTCAAGTCTTGCTACCTATACTGAAGCAGACCTATAGCAATGTTGATTTTCTAATCTCTATGTTATATACTAGAGATCTAGAAGTTTCCTAGTGGCACAAAATCCAGTCAAAGTCAACATGGGTTGACTTTTTTTGGGCCATTGCACTGACTTGCTATTGGTGGTACAAACTTCAAAGTCCATCTCTGCATTTTTCATCCATTTCAGAATCCACTTTGATTAGTAGTTTCCACTAAGTTCTTAGCCATGGAACCACTTTTCATGATGTAAAAAAAGTTAAGCTTCTATATGAACCTCCTTTGGTTGGTGGTGATCTATAGAATATTGCAAACATAAAGTTTTTGAGGTCCCAAAATGGCATGTAGGTGTGTATATACAAACAAAATAAATAGCACATATATTTATTAAAGACTGTTAAGGATAATTAATCTTTAAAAAGGTGATTATGATTAGATTGATGCACGTAATCTAGGGTCTAAAAAAAGCGTCATGTCGGCATGATGAATGACAAAAAAAAAAAATTTGAGGGGTTAGAAGAGTAAAACTAAGATTATTATTATAAGCTATTAGGTCTAGTAAGTATAGGTTGTTGTTGCAAAAGGTCACAGATAAATGTGCCTTTTGTTTTGGTCCAAAAGTTGGATTTCTTTATGGACCTAATGCGACTTGTTCAAACAACTGAAACAAGGTGCTCAAGAGTGCAAGATTACAGTGATTAATATCACTTTGATTAGACAGTTTGAGGTTATAATATGCACCGGGTTTCTTTAGCATAAAGTAGTTTCGAAACGTCTCTCTCTCTCTCTCTCTCTCTCTCTCTCTCAATGTGTGTGTGTGTGTATACGTGTCTGAGATAACTTGTGGGGCTGGTCTTAAGACTTGCATTGAGTTTTTGAAGGATTTCTATGTTTCAATGGGCCAATGATCAGTGATGGAATCACCGACCTTGTGCTTGATGAGACATTTTGGGAATCTGGCATAGTAAACAACCACTTTCTTCTTATTTGAAATTCTTCAATTCGTACTGTTGACAAATTCTTCTTACTTTTCTTTTCTTTTCTTTTATTTTTCTTTTGTTTAGTATCCGACTAAAAGAAAAGTTATTACTATTAAAGTAACACTTATCTAGTGCACATTGAAACAATCTCAGTTTTTATCCTATTGTGCAGGGAAAATGTAGTGTCATTTGAGATACAAACACAACCCCAAAATAAATAACAATTTTACTCATTGTTAATCGTTAAAAATTGTCTCTTTCTCAATCTTAGTATATGTTAATGATTTGTTGTCGTATTAGGCCATTACTATTGTAGATGCATAATGAGCACTTAACTGTATTTTTTTTAGTGTCTAAAAAACTGCATTTTTAAAGTATAAGTTCCAAACTCACTAAAAAAAATATTTTGACTCCTAGGATGGCTCAAGTATTTATAAAGTTAACTTCCAACTCTTGCCCTGTTTTTTTAAGGGCTAATTAGCACCCAACTTCCTGTTAACTAGGGCCTAATTTATGATGCGTTATTACAAATACCACCCTTTAACTTGAGTGTTAATTTAGTACTTTGTACTTTTGATTTAACTTGAGTGCTAATAATTGAACTTTTGATTTGAATGGTTAATGTACTGGACTTTAGCTTTGTAATAATAATTTTGAAATGTCATTATTATTATGGGTCCGGTTAACATGTGTCATTTGGACATTTTTTAATAGACCATCTTAAACCTAGATATGAAAAACACAATCGGGTGGTTTAAAGACAACCGCCAAATTTGAAGAATTCGCCATGTAAGATTGAGGTTACAAGTAAAATTAAAATACACGATCCCAGAGTACCTACCTACAATAAAAACCTACTGATGCTATCCGAGCATAGTTCCAACCCAATTGGACTACTCTGACACATGATCTCTTCAGTGCACGAATATCCAATCTGTCTAACACACCATAGCAACAACTTGATTGCAGTAGGTTAACTTTGTAGCAACTTCACTTGGAACACCTCAATGATCTTCAATACAATGTTGAAGATAATGCTTGGTACAGATTCATTAATTGGTGCACAAGGCAAAATCTCCTTAATTTCTTTCTAAACTCACATATTCAACAAGTGCAGGCTAGGGTTTGCTTTCTGAGTCCCTTAAGGTTTTTTCCTCTCAAATCTTATTTAAAGTGGGGTTTAGTGGGCCATTATATAGGCTCTCTATTAGGGTTACAAAAACTCATTTATACAGCAAACTGAAATAAGATTGGTGTCAAGATTTAATGAAGCTTGATCAATCGAGATGCTGTTGAGGTAGCAAATTCAACAATTCTTGAGAAGATTCTTGAGCAATTCCTTGTGTCTTCAAATTTAACTTCAAACAAACTCATAGGCACTAAGAACTTATAACTCAAACTACAAGTGAATAAGGTTTTGGATATAGGTTTCAAACACCTTATAATTTTAGACCTAACAACTTTTAAACTAATGTGGCAATGAATTTAATTGGTGGGCTTCCACCACCTAATAAATAAATATTTGAATCTTTATTTTTTGGGTAATTGGTGGCAAATCAATTTGTAAACTCTGTGTGCATTTGGGAACTGAGTTTGTGTCCAGCGTTTTTGCGTTTCACATTTTCCTTTTTTTTTTTTTTTTTTTTTTTTTTGATGCACGCGTTTCACTATTTCAGAAGACAAAAGCACTGTTCATGTATTGTTTACGCACTGTTCACGGGACCCACAATTACTTTATTCACACAAAAAATATTAAAAATAGGTCACACGGCACTATTCACACATTAAAAATTATTTTGTTACAGTATTTTCAGTTTTCAGCAAAATAAGCTGTATCCAAACGGACCATCCATCCAATAAAATCTGTAGTATTTCTAGCCTTACTATATATATTATGTGTCTGTATACATTATCAAAGTCCATTGCCTTGTGAAAATTAGGGATGTAAATGAGCCGATCAAGTAGTGAATGTTCAAGCTCGGTTCATCAATAAAAAATAAAATGTTCAACCTCAATTTGAGCTTGAACCAAGCCTAGGAATAATATTTGAACTCGAGCTCGTAAAAAAAGTACAAAAGATTGAACTCGGCTTGATTTATTAGTTAAGCCAAGCTTGAGTTAAATATTGAGCCTATTATCAAGCTTATATCAACTTGTCACCAAGTTCATCTAGTTTAGATGAGTGACCCCAACTCTCAATCAAGTAAAGGCTTAACAAGATATGGGTTTATTTGTCGAACCCATACCAAGCTTATAACCAAGTCCATAAATGAACGTAGGATTATAGTTTGTTTTTTAATTTTTTTTTTTTTTTTTTACCAAACTTTATTGTTCACAAGCACATTCATAAACAATATTTTTTTGCTTAGACCCGACTTGTTTATTAAATAAGCTTAAAACTAATGCTTAAGCTTAAAACTAATGCTCAATCTTAACTTGTTTATAAACAAATAAATTTCAATTGTTTTTTTATTGAGTCAAATTTAAGCTGTTTATAAACAATTTAGGGCATTTATAATCCCAGTGAAAATTTTCATCTCAAAGTCAAGTTGAGAATTTGACTTGGGCGCAGCTACTGGCCTAAGGATCGATGTAGTCTTATAGATGCTATATATGTTAATTGAAATAACAACTAATAAGGACCTGTATAAACTAAACAAATTGGTCCCTCACAGTCACTGGAGTATTTATAATTGATGTTGGGAATCTGAGAAATGATACTGAGGCTACCGGCCGAAAAATGTACAAGTTATGGTAATTGAGAAACAGCTAAGAACCTAATAAATTATTTCTCCTGCTTGTGTTTTTGCAATATTTTACAGATTCTCTACACGGTATTGGCAGATGAACAAAGGGAGTTTCCTACCATATATCAAGCCTAATAAATTCTCCACATGAAGTTTGGAATTTGGGAATGGTGCAAAAAGGCTAGCTAGTAGTCTGAGTAGATATCTTCTTTCTTCTTCCAACTTTCTTTTTATCCAGTAAATATAAAGAATAATACTACACACACAGTAATGTGTCACAATTGATGAAACGACAAGTAATAAAAATAAATAATAAAATTGTCTCAGTGACAAACTCAACCGAAAACTAATATTAATTTATCATCTCAATGAATTAATGTGTACTATAATATTATTCAAATATAAACCTAACAAGTCCATTAAAATAGCAAGGATTACAAAAAAATAATAATAATAAAACAAGCTAACCAAGTTGGTCATTTTGGAATTTTTCTATCAAGTGAGATTTCCATAAAGAATGACTCCACTAACAGTGCTTCTTTAAAATTAAATAGGACCAAAGGGTTTTGGTGGTCCATATCCATCTCTTAAAATATAAGAAGAAAAAGAAAAACCCTAGTTTAAATGCTTGGATCATTATTGAATTTTGCTTCAGACAAACAGTTGCCCCACGTTGCTGCATGACAACCCTATCACACTTCCCAGAAGAGAACAAAATTAAACTGGGATTCTCCGAGCAATACTCTACAGGGTTTTTTGTCTTCCCGCAACCAAAAAAAAAAAAAAAGAGAGAGAATCCCTACCATCCTGCCATGTGAACCAGAAACTAAATTAAAATAATTTCTACCATATTATATACAGTACTACTATATGTATTATAATTAAAATCATAAATCATATAGGATGGATATACCATATATTAATAAGGCTCTCTCTTTCTCTCTCATTGATTTGCCGACCCTTCGTCGATGATGACGATTATCCATCTCATTAAATTAAACTAAACTAAAACAGAGTATCCACAGTCGTGTTTTTTTATAGTAATATATATATATATATATATATTTGGTTAAACCTAAGAAAAATATTAATAAAACTTTGCTTTCCTTACTGTCACATTTGCTTGTTGTTGTTGTTGGTCTGCACGCGGGACACTTGCCTTAACTAAGATTATGATCTCTCTCACTACGTCACCGGCAAGCTAACCGGCTACTCTCATCATGCCCCATCTAATTTTCTCCACTTGGACGGCTATGATTACCATTCCACCTGTCTCTTGTACCTAAATTGTGAATTTTCTAGTGCCTCTAAATATACAAGGTCAAAGTAGGGGACCACATCAATATTCTAAGTTTCAAAGTTTCAAAGTTTCATTTTAGTTCGTTTGATTTTGGTTTAGCTTATTAACACCGTTTTCAATTAGTTTAACTGGTGAAAATTTTAGTCACTGTACAAGGGTTTTAAGTTTGAATTTTGATTATATCAAAAAGAAACTAATTAGTATCTTAATTTGGTAAAAGATTAATTATTTTATAGCGGATGTCATGTGTTTAAAATTTTATGTAATTTTTTTAAAAAATGACTTATTAACTTGCTTATATATCAAAGATTTATTTGTTCTAAATACAATTGTATTTTAATTTGTATATTTGAAACAAATCAGCAAATCAAAACCAACACTCATGCTTCCCTCCTTGAGTTGGCCAATTTTTCAAGGTTTGGTGCTTAATTTGGTCCGATCGAATTACTATAAACAGTTAAAATAAAAGCTAAAGAACCAGTCAAAGATGGACAGTTTGATTTCCACAGGCTAATTTCAAAGGTTTTCCTTGGAATTTTTTTTTTGGGGGGGCCCTATAATGCATGATGAGGTGGGGCTTATGCTTCTCAACACCAACCACAGTGCCTAATGTCTAGGCTTCGGAGTAGGAATTTTAGTAGGGCCTGAACCACCATTTGCATAATAAACATTAATTTGCATAATATATAGTGTATCAAACAAGGGAGCTTCTTCCCAAGGTAGTCCAGCCCATTTTTGGAGGGGAAATTATGTGAAAATGATCACTTTGAGAACATGGATAGCATAATATTGTATAGTGCATGTGTACATTGGAAACTCTGTAACTATCATCCTTAAATGTGATTAAATTAATAAGGATTTGGATATTATAGCCCCTCGGATTGTGTGTCACGTGGCCCTTTCCCATGTGACGTAAAAGACTTTGCTTCTAATGATCGAGAAGCTTTAATTAGTTATAATAGTTAAAAGGCGATTTTGCCATTTTTTTGGGGATCATTTTAGAGATCCCAATGCTCCTTTAAGTGTATTTCTAGATCAAGAAAACCATAGTCTTGCGTACGTATCTCTCTTGTGCTTCTAAGTTGTAATCTTCTTTTGTCACTTAGGATATTCGATTGAACTTTCCACTTAATAGTATATTTGCCCTTTGAATTGTAGGGACACATTTTAAAAATAAAAATAATAATAATAAGAAAGAAGAAGAAGAAAGACCATAATTTATAGCACAACATAAGTGTGTAGGTTGATAGAAAGGAAAAACGAATTTACATGTTTGCAACTATCATCACTAAGAAAAAAAAAACATTTGATGCATAAACACTGATATATAGCTTACTTTTCTTTTTTTGACAAAAATAGTTTTTTTTTTTTTTTCTATTCAATATTATTATTATAATTCTTCTTTTGATGTAGTTAAACTATTTAATAATTATAATAATTAAGAAAGAATGTTTGAGAAACCAACTTTATCCATATCGGGTTATTTATATTTTTACTAACCATAATTAATATTTTTCAATTTTTTTGTAATACTATATTTTGTTAGAACAAAAAATTATACTTATTTTTAAAATAAAGAATAAGGTCAATAGTCTAATTATAAGTGGTCTAGATAATTTTTTTTTTCAAGAGCCTATTGCTCCTTTTCATAGACTTTTCTCAATGCGACAAACATCTTCAAGAGGATAATTTTTTTGAAGAGCTTACGTGTGCTGATTTGGATCTTTTTTATTTGTTTAAAGTGAGCAAAATTGTAATTCATATAGAAAAAAAATGAGGTTTTTAAAAATAACACGTAAATAATTCACATATACTATATATACTATACTATATAATAAAAGTTAGGTCTTAAAAATCTTAATTATGCCAAGTGGATACCTTACTCAATTGCCACAATTACTTATTTTTATATTAATTTTTACCATTGATTACCTAGAGAGCTTTCGTTCAATCTATAAAAAATAAAAATAAAAGATATTCCTTCTCAATAAAATTAAATATATTTTATAACTTCATGACTAAAGCCTTACAAAGGGCAGGCCTTGAACTAGTATGATGGATAAAATCCACAAATAATCCAATGACTAAGGAAACTTTGACAAGTACTTAAATAGTCATTTATACATAAAAGAATTAAAAAACCATACAAATGCTTGTCGATCTAATTAAAAACGAAGAAACCATTAATTCACCCAATATCATCACGTAAAAATTAATTAGGTCGAGAGGATGCAGTGAATGATGATGATTCACATGTAAAAATATGACTTTATTGCTCAAGTTTACAAATTACAAAGAAAGTAAAGGTATGCCAAAGCGAAAACAAAATTCATCTTTATTTTATATATGTAGAAAGATATCATATACATAATCCATGATTCATGTTTTTATTTTTTTTAATTGCTCCATGATTCATGTCACAATACCAAATTCCTAATTGTGTATTCTCCAAACAACATTAGATGTCATACGTACTTCTAGAATAAAAGAAAACTCGGCATGCTTCTAGCAATCTAGCGTAAAGAGAATGAGAATAAAACATTATTAATGCTTGCTAGTTGGAAGATGCGAGAGATTTTTTTTTTTTTTTTTTTTTTTTGAGAGAAAAGATGCGAGAGAATTTAAACTAATTGATTAAGACCATTTCATATAATTATCATTTGCACTTAACAATTAACAATTAATGATTTTACAACAAACAATTCCAAAGTTGGGCCGTTTAAAGTAGGGCCCAATAATGCTTCAACTTTGCCCAATTAACAAATTAATCACAAGCTCAAAGCCATTTTAATCCTACCAATTAACAAATCACATGCTCAAAGACTTCTTTTTTTCCCTCTCAAAAAAAAAAAAAAAAAATGCTCAAAGACATTTTAATCCTATGGTACGATACTACCAAGATCATAATATATATTATAATAAAAGTTGTGCTCACCCAATTTAATTGCGTCAAAGTGTCCTTTCCTTATGCACGGTAATAAATTGTCATTTTGTTCCTTTGGCCTTCTATTATATTACCAAAGTTTAAAATCTAAAAGCATTTACATCAGTTCATATAAAAAAAAATTGTCTATTTTTAGCATAGGAACCTACTTTTCTTATTTTACATACTCAATTTTCAAAATACCACACATCAGATTATCTATTTACATTATATTTAATTAAAATATTATTTTTTTTTCTTTTTCGTTTTTATTAATTGTTTCTAATTCTTTGTACACAATAACTATTATTCACACTCTTTCTTTATCCTCAAGATAGGTAAAGAAGAAATAAAAAACTAAATTTAAAATAAATAGTGTCAATGTAATTTTTTTTAAAAAAATAATCAGTATCAGCGTAAGTTTATATAGTTACTATAGCAATTACGCATGTATTTTTACACAATTTTACATAATCATATGTGGGTGAATTTGAGACTTCATTAGTTAAAATATAGTCTTTTTTTTACTATACAAAGTTTACAAACACTAATACGAGTGCTCCAATACTATTGAAATCAACTTTTGGGTGGAGGCAACTTTTTAGGCGCCTAAATTTCAAAAATATAATACGTACAAGACGCAAACTATTAAAGTTGTAGAAGACAATCGTACGTCTCACTTTTTTGTCTTTAAGTAGGAAGACACAATTACACAGTACATGCATGTAAGATGATGCACCCTGGCTGTAACTTCTTTATCTTCACATTCAACCAAGCACACTCTTTAGCTGAAATATTAATCTTACGTATCAAGCCCATCTCAACATGAAACTAAATCAAGTATTTGACTAGGAAAAATAACTATTTAGTATTTACTTATATAATTATAACTACCCTAAAATGTAATAAACTTTTAAAAATTCAAATTCAAAATTCTTGAAAAGCTTACGTAATCATTTACGTCCAAAATGTTTTTGCCATTTATGATATTAAAATTTTTTTCTTTTTAGTTTTTATAATTCGATAGTAATAATAAGGAAGGGAAGGAAAATTTAAATCTTGAATATTTTTATTGAAATTATCAGAAAATACCAATCGATTAAGCTACAAAAGACTTAGATTAGCCTAATCGAATGAATTGACTAATGAGATTTGAACCAATCTAGTCACCTCACCATATCAATATTGGATCTTGCAAAAAGAGGATTGTTCATTGATGTATTCATAAATATTTTAGTATAATACCTCTAATGATCTTTTTATTATTATTAGTCACCTCACCGTAACAATATTGGATATGCACAAAGAGAATTGTTCTAAGATGTATTCATAAATATTGTAGTATAATACCTCTAATGATATTATTATTATTATATACACACTAGAATTTAAAAACTCTTGTTGTCCGCTTCATAATAATATATTGCTTATTATCATTAGATTAAGACATCATTAAAGCTTTTTTTTTTTTTTTTTCTCTCTCTCTCGCCTTTTTTGGTGTGGGTGGATTCAAACCTAATTTCCTTCTTCAAGAAAGGAGATTTAATTAGTTGAGTTAAGTAAAACCCACAATATCTCTAATGAGCTCATGATTCATTTTCAGTTATTTTAATTTCAACCATTCATATTTTGCTATGATGGCAGTCTGAATTTTAAAAAGACAATATGAGATATAATCATTAGAATTATGTTAGTATGATAAACCCTAAAAATATTAGAGGTTCCAAAGAAAGAGCCCATTAGAGAAGTGTGTGTTTGGGGGGGGGGGGGGGGGGGGGGGTGTTGTTGAGTACCCCCAAAATTGTCCAAAAAAATAGTAGGTAATCAGTCAGGAAAGCATTTTTCCCTCTTCTATGATTGTTAGATTGAAAAAGAAGGGCACTTTATGAGAGACTTTTCAATTAATTACCAGGTTTTCATCACAATTCAATCTCTCTCCTCCAAAGAACAAAGAAATTAAAACTAGGTAAGAAGTATGAGTAGCGTACGTACCAGCAGGGAAATCAAAAGGAAATACATATAAAGCAAAATCCAGAACTTCATAATAGATCTAAATACAATCGTGGACATGGCTCTACACATGAATTTGCCTCCCAATAATTGTGCCTGATGCATAATAAATATAAATGTGAACATTGATGTGTTATTATGCATTAAGGTATTGAAGACTAATCACCCGAGATATTTAGAAAACCAAGTGTAAACATGTACAGTTTCTCAAAAAAAAAGTGAAAGCATGTACAACAGGACAATCGGGAACCAGATATCGCAACTTCGAGTCCCTAGGCAATGTATTGGTGATTCCAATTGGGATTTAGAATTTAAATAGCTTTGTCATCTTTTTCTGTGTAGATTTTACGTAGTTTGTTGGAACCAAGTATAATTTACCTTCTATGTAATTAAAGACCAAATTAAAACATTAATTACTAGAAAAAATTATGAAATTAGTTAATAAATCAATGGATTGATTGTTAGAGAAAATGGTATTGAAGCAATTATTATGTGATTTTTTTTTTTTTTTTTTTGAGATAGAATTATTATGTAATTTAAATTCAAATTATCATTGATTTTTGTGCCTAATCCCCATTATAAATATGGATTCCATTGAACTTCTTCAGTTCTAAATTTTTGGTCATTAATTTCATTTTGAGATTCATGTCCTAAAATATAGTTCTCTTTAAAAAGTTAATCAATAAATTTCCCAACATATCATTTACATTATTTTTTACTAGAATTTAAATTAACAAAGACATTTTAATTAAAAAAAACAATGCATCAAAAGATGTTCTCTTAAAATTTTGAATTTTTTAAGCATGACCAACAAACGAGTAAGTCTAGTGCCATAAACTTTTCCACAACTTTGCTACAACTTTACTATATAACAAGTTGTAAGTGCTAGAGATAAAATAATAGGTCCATGATTTCACTACTCACGAGTCACCACATAGCAAAGTTGTGGCAAAACTGTGGAAAAGTCCGTGTCACTAACTTACTCACAACAATTTGAGACGGGTTAGTAATGTGTTATCAACCACAAGGCCAAACCACATAAAATCATGTGTCTTCTCTCCTCTCTTTTTTCTCTATCTTTGTATCGAAAATTTATGCACAATATCAAAGCGGGTTGATTGGACGTTATTGAATCTCTTCACTCACATGATTTTCCTATTTCTGGTGATTTCTAATCCAATTACCTAGTTAACTATTTTTTATCATCTATCTCCTTAATTTTCTTCGTATTTTCACTTCTAATACCTTGTTTCATAGTAAATAATTTCATCACATCAACATTGTAGCGATATCTTCATAGCATGATTTCTTGTGGATTTCTCATTAAGGGTCTGTTTGGAATCCGCTTATTTTGCTGAAACTGAAAACTTTATATTAAAAATATTGTAGATAAAAGTAAAAGTTAGCTGAAATAATATAATGGGACCCATGAATAGTACCAAAAATTGCAGTAGGACCCATGAATAATAGTAAAAATAAGCTAAATAGTAAAATAAGTTGACAAAATTAATCATGCCAAATAGACACTAAGTGAGAGTGGCCATTTTAATGGCGTTGTTATCTTCATGTGCAATTAATTGAAGCACCTACATTGGTTTATACTAAGTTTCACTTTTGTCAGCTAATTTTCTTGTACCAAAAAAAGAATACAAAACTTTGAAAGACAAATTAAACTTTTGGTTCAATTTTTGCAAGTTGTGCATTTCATCAAAGACGAATGCACAATTTGATAGCTAGGGTGTGTTGGAAAGTATGATTTACATTCCATGTATTGAAGACAAAATTTAGACATTGATTACCAAAGAAAATCAAGAAATTTTTTATTAAATCAAGGGAGTGATTGTTAGAGAAAATTATGGGATGGAAGCAGTCAATATGCAGTTCAAATAATCATTGATTTTTGTGTAAAATTCTTTATTTAAAAAAAAAAAAAAAGTGAATAAGAAATCGTAGCCCTTCTGATTTTTGTCCCGTGAATGTAGGTTACAAGACGAAATCACGTAAACTCTCACATATTCTCCATCTCTCTATCACAAATTTCTACATAACTAAACCCAAAATTTAGCTATAGTAGCAACTATCATCTCTGAATAGTCGGTGTAGGTCTCCAAATCAATTATTTATTTATTTAACAAACAATTTCTCTTGTCAACCATTGTAGTCTATGCCCAGCACGATGTAAAGGTTGTTGGGATTTTAGAGCACAGTGGTCGGTTGGGGATTTGCTTGATGGCGGAAGTGACTGGAGCTAATTAAGGTCCAATCGGTGGCTCGTGATGTGAAGGTTATTGGGTTTTTATTAGAGTTTGATTGAGGATTCAGTCAAATTTTTTATAGATTGATGATTGTTGATCGTTGATCGTTGATCGTTGATGTGACTAGTTTATTCGTTGAGGATGAGTACCATTTTTGGTTGATTCGACCATTGATTTTGAAGGTTGAGTAGTCAGTGGTTAGATTTGGAAAGAATCGAAAGATATGACTAGTAGAGTCATGTAGTCAGTGATTAATTTTCGAAAAACAAAATCAAATGTGATGGAGAGAAGTAACAGAGTTTGTTGAGAGGATATAACTAGTTAAAATAGAAAAATGGATTTTTAATTGAAGTTCATGTGAAAGTTCAGAAAAAAAGGGTTAAAGATGTTCTAAACAATCGTGGCAAAAAAATATTTTAAAAAAAGAAAATTATTGTTGAATACAGTTAGTTAACATACAGTCATATATAGTTTGTGAAATCTGAATTATAATTGTGAAATGGAAAAATTGTGTTTTCAAAAACACAATTTTACAATTTTAACTAAAATTATGTTTTGAAAACATGAGTTCAATTTATGTGTGTATACACAATCTTCTTCGTGATCATCATTAAAAGTGAACCAATTATACAAGTGCACATAAAGGAATATTTTTAGTGACAAAAAAAATTGAAGTGAAATCAGAAACCATGATGAAATGAAATAAAAAGTTTTTGGATAGAGATGAAAGATTTTTTTTGCTCAATTGGTGAAGGTCAAAAGCAGGGATGGTAGTTGGTAACAGAAAAGACAGGCATTATATTCGTAACCAGAAGAAACTGCAAAAGCAAAAAAAGCCAATATGGAGCAAAACCCCACCCACCATTATATGACACTAGAAGCATAGGGATTCTCTATGGGTCTCTTTCAATTCTGAGGAGATTAGAATGATGAGGAAGATAAGTTTGCCTTTCATTGTGCATTCCATTCCATGCAAATTTGAAAAGGAAAAACATTACCATGCAATTTTTTTGTTTTGTTTTGTTTCGAAAGAGCCACTTGTGAAAGGGAAAGGCAAAGGCTGGGGTGTCCAAAGCCTCAGAAAAATAAAAAAGCTCTAATTGTAAGTGACTATTCAAAGTGCTCATTGACATCATTGTCCATTCATTTTTCTCATCTCTCAGTTGCTCAATGTGTGGTCAGTGCTTGTTGGTCCTTTTCCCCACCATTTAAGCTGCACCTTCACACATGATTAAAACTGAGGGAGAGTAGAGACCATTAGAGGACGATGTCTCGTCATACTTAATGGGGCCGCATTATTATTTCTCTGTATAATATTGAATTTCTGTGGTAATTTAGACTACTCATAGGATGGATTTTTTACAAGAAAATATAATTTTATTTTGTTACTCATATGTTCAATTTTATTCTTTCATATATATATGCAATGCTATTCACCATATAAATATAAATTAAGATATAGATAGGTTTACTTTATTAATTTAAAATGAATTTTGGAAAGTTATCTATTCTCATGCTTATAGATATAGATAGGCCGTGTCACATGAATTTGGATTCTCATGCTTAAATTTGTTTGTCACATGAAATTTGGCACGTGATTATATAAAAAAAATAAAAATAAAAATAAAATACATGTAATCTAATGGTAGGATATTTAAACTATAAATATGATAAGAGGCTATTAAAGTGTGAAACATTGACAAAGAGGGTATCAAATGTAATTTAATCTTAACTTATATAAACATATGTGTGTGTATGTCAGGGGCGGAGCCAAGGGGGGGGCGAGAGGGGGCAAGTGCCCCCCCTAACTTCTCCTAAAATATTCCATATGTACTACTATTAGGAATTTTTTTAAATGCTTTACCCTCTTTGATGCAGAAATTAAACACAAATTAGGAAAAAAAAACTTCCTGGCCCTACTAAAATAAAGGGAAAATGACAAGCTTACCTAATGCCCAATAAGTCGATGACACCGTGTAAGGGAAAAAGAACAGAAAATAAGGAAAAAGTTTCCTGACACAAGCAAAAATAAATGGAAGAATTTCCCTTAGGCACAATAACACACCAAGAGCTTTGACTTGTCAGCTGTTAGCTTTTAATTATCATGCACTTAAGCTCAGCATAATAATAATAATAATAATCATGCATTTTAGTGTCTTTCTTATGACATTTCAATTGATAGTCCTACATTTTACACAAATTTTTTTTTGTCGTCAATTTCTTGACATTTCAGTTTTAAATTGTGGGTTTATGTTATGAACAAAAATTTTAATTATTTTGAAAAATAAATAGAAAGTCAAATTTTACCTATAGTTCCAAAAACAATCTAGAAAAGATGGTGAGATGTGTATACAACTTTGCAAGTAAATTGCTATACTTTTAATATTTTTCAAATTAATTTATTTCTGCAATTTATTTTATAGTATTAACATAAATGTCTAAATATAGTTTACGTTTAATTAGTTTTTGTATGACACTTATAGTTGTTATTGCTTTTTTTTTTGTTCATATAGATTTTTTTTCTTTTTTTTAAATATTGACTTCTAATCTTGCTCCCACTGAATTGAAATCCTGGCTCCGCCACTGGTGTATGTTACTGTTCTTTTGATTGCCATTGTCAATATAAAAACAAAAGTAAATTACATTCCACATATAAAGTAAAATCTTCAATGAAAAGTAGAATGGACAAAGTGTTTTCTCCAAACCAAGTTAAAGGTCATAAAACCATACATATGCATTAAATCAGATGATACATTTAATTATTTAAATAAGTTACATTACTATTAGGTATATCATATGACTAAAAGTACATATGTGACATGTATATTCATTTGACTTGCCATATAGTATAGGTTGAAAAAACTTTTTTAAGTGGGTCATGTAACTAAAATACATGTGTATGCTCATTTGACTTGCCACATGGTAAGTTAAATAAACTTTCTTCTAAACCGAGTTGAAGGAAAATTCCATCCAAGTCAATTTGAATCAAGGTCTTAATTTGCTCCAGTCAATCCATATTATTAGTAGTGCTGCATAAAGCAATTGTAAGACGAGGATATATAAAACACATTGGAAGATTAAAAAAAAAAATCGATTGTGGAGGTTCTAGAATGGATCGCCCTCCAATTTCTGTTTTGAGCAAAGAGAGCTCAACTGCTCAAGTCAACTTGCCTTTCTCAAGTCGAAGCTGGTAGAGGCAATGCATGCAGGTATGGAGTCCATTTAGCTGGTCAACTTTAGTGGGAAATCTTCCAGTCTTCAAACTACTCCAAATCTCAGTGACTATGAAGCAAAGTCACTTTCTTCTGTGTGAACTCAATTCAGAGGACATTGGGATTTCGAAACATGCGGTGATTTTTTAGTAGGGAGTGTATTAGTGGGCAATCTTCTTAAGGATTTGGGTCGGAAAGAGAAAATCAATGGACATAATTTTTGTGCAACAATTTTTGCTACAATTTTGATGTGGTCAACTATAAGTAGAGAGTCCATATGAAAGTGATTGTCTACCACTCATAGTTGACTCTATAAAAAATGTGACAAAAGTTGTGATCATAGAAGAATTGAGCTGAAAATTGAGGTAATTGAAGAAGACCCTCTAGCTCTTTAGTGATTATATTCTTTCTTCCTTTTTAGATATGAATATTGTTGTTTGGAGCTGTCGGGGCAATGAAATCTTCTTCTATGGTAGAGTTGACTAATAATCACAAAGTCGATCTAATGATTACTTTTGAAACTCGGATAGGGGGTCCTAGGGAAGGTGACCTTATCATAAAATCCTAGTTATTACAGGTGATATTTGTTGATGCAAACCACCTAAGATGGTTATGTGTGTAGTTGTGTCCCTTATGTGTGCTCCCTGCATGTGCAAGGGGTAAAGGTGTGTGGAATGTGCATGAAAAGAATAGTCTCCATTAATCTCTATGATGTTAATCTTGAACTTAGGTCATGAGGGTCGTGCGGAAAGAAATAAGTATAACCTTGTTTTGAACTAAAAACATAGATTTAGGGATTTGATTTTGTGGAGAAGGTGTTAAGTAACCTAAAACACCAATATTCAATGGCAAATAAATTAAAACCAGTGCACTTGGATGTAGGTTTTTTTTTTTTTTTTTTTTTTTGAGGCCGTGTAATCTTTTGTTGAAAATTTATTTATTGAATGTTAGTTAAAGTATATTTATAACTAAAAAAAAACCAGTGAGATTTTAAAAGTTGTACATGGTAAATAGACTAAAAATTTAGAAGGAAAATTCAGTACCAAACACATATAAATCATTTAAGCTATATGGCATGATGTTTGTGGAGGCTGCGCTGCGGTCAGGTGTTATGACTGAGTTTTGTTCGCAGGGAGTTGGTGATTTGAAATATTCTTAGAAACAACGATTACTTAAGCAACTGCAATATAATTGCATTTTAATTATTTGTTTAATTTTATATTGATCTAACTAATATGAAATATCATACATACAATTAGTGTGGATCTTATTTCAAGAACAATAACTAGCCATTAAAACGATTATTGATACGGTATAGGGTTTAATGAAAGGTCATGCATTGAATTGTGTATAACAGATTTTATGATTACAGCATCAGCCATAAGCGCAAACTACATAATAATTTACTGATAAACTTTGTTGCAAAAATTACCGTATCATACACCATAAACATAGAGGCCATGAACTTAACCCAAACAGATTGACATAATTTTACATATAAAAAGTTCTAGCATAAAATTTTCTTCAATTGCTATCCATACAGGTGATTATACAGGAAATGATCTCCACTATTAGTGCATAATTCTGTAATCCTTTCTCAACATTTCGGCTACAAAGTATGTAATCCTTGCTATATTTGCATTGCTTCTCATAAAAAAGAAAAAAAAAATTATATATATATATATCCTATATCTTTGCTTTGGCTATGGACAATTGTGAACTGCCACTGATTATCATCTCATGGGCTTGTGTTGATGTTGTGCAGATCTAGCAGAATGAGGCAGTGGCTCAGGGCTTTCAGAGATCTCTGATATTGTACTTGAAATATTGAGAAAGCTTCCCATAACAGGTGGATCGGGTGTGTCTATGGGAGAAAAACCATGGAAATAAGAGGTATGAGAGTGCAGATACATATTGAAATATACAGATAAAGTCAGGCAATTCTAGTTAAAGAAGAGTGTACCAAATAATGACTGAATAGAAGGTCTCTTGGGCTTGTTGGTCTTTTTCTTCAATTGAGCTGCATTGAGGTTAGCCTCTAACAGTAAGTGAAAGCTAAGAAACAAAGTCTCAAAACAATTAGATACATCAGGCTATAATGGCCATTAAATAATGTCAGTTTTTTTATTACAGTTAGAATGGTATGATCTACACCTCCACCCCCTTTTTTGGCATACATAGTAAGGGTCAAGGTTGTCAAAATCGAGATCCTACGTTGGATCATAGGAGGCAAGTAGAATCGTGGATCGTAAGATCGGATCGTAAATCGTGAAATCCTACCTATTTTCAAATTTAAAGCAAAAAACACATTGATAGTGACTCTGTATATTGAATAATCACATAAATTATGAATCTTCCATAAAAAAATAAAGATTTTGATCATATGATGTAATTTGCATGTCCTATATCGTTACGTCTATACTAATTAAACAAATATATTTAAGTTTTAAAGCAATGTATTTAAAAAGTTTAGTGAATGTTTAATTAGAAACCAACCAAATACCAAAATACTAGCACACTTTTTCCTTTAGCAGTAGCTCTTGAACCCTCATCATCACCTAACATTGATAACCAAATGATACAACAGTGATCACACATTCACACTATACACATGTAACTTATTTATTTTTTTTTAATCTATAAAGGAAGGCATTAAAATTATTACTTCATTATCTTCAACAAAATCTGTACCATCATCTTCTGGTCGACACCCTTTGCTAACCACTCATCATCCGAAGACAAGTTCTTCAAATCAATTTCTTCTTTTGCACTTGATGGTTTAGGTATTTTCTCTTTTATCTTCAAGTTTTACATAACAAATACCAACTCATTCATTTTTTTTTTTTTTTTTTGGTCTAAACAATTTTCTCCTTTTTGAGTGTACTTAAAATTATACCAATTTTAATAGAGAATTCTCAACTGGGGGATAATATACCAAAGTCATTTGGTCTTACTATTCCAAATATACTCCAATTACTTTCACAACTTGAAGAGCTATATGTTAAGCTCAATATTCTAATAGCAAAAATTTTCAAATCAAGAAAGTCATCTCTATGAGTCCCACCACTTAGTTGATACATTTATGAAGTAAAATGTCTTAGTCTTGAGATTACAAATTACAACTTATAAAGATGAACTTAAAAATAAAAAAATAAAAAAACTGCTTTTTACGTTTTGGTAGGATCGGTAGGATCCCTTATGATCTTACATGCGATCCTACAATTTTTACGATCCTTGTGCGATTCTAAACATTTTGATGAGGTAGGATCATAAAATCATGTAATCCTACGATACAGATCGCGATTTTGACAACCATGGTAAGGGCTGCTATAAAGAATATTTTCAGCAACTATAAACAATATATTCATTTAAGAAAAAAAAAACTATAAATGATATATCCCAGCATCATAACTAAAGAATTTATAAAGGTTGATACAAACCAATGCCAGGTATATGATCCTCGCTCACGATCTCAAAATTCTTGTACGTATAACCAACGAAATTCGCATCCTTGGATGGAAGCATCTGTAATCAAATGAAGTGATAATCAGTCACTACAAACAGACTCACTAAAACTTGGTAGTGCAGACATGCGAAGCAGGGAACCTTTAGCTGCATCAGATTTGTCAAACATAAGCACATCTTAGACACATTTGGCATGTTGAATTCTTTTAGAGAAAACATTTTAACTTACAAAGTTGAAAAGAAAATAATTATGAAGGAATATTATGAAATATTATTGCAATCATGGACAAACCCCTTATGAAGCTTATCATACAAGTTACATCTCTGGAGAGGGGAGAAATGGAAGAGGGAATATAAGCTTAAGAAAGAAAATACTGTTCTTTAGTTTTCGTTGTTTATATATAAGAAAGCCATGTAACCCACTAACCCAATACACACTTGGATACCACCCCAAACAATGCCATTAATAATCCCAAGGACTTCTTGAATTTCTGACCACGTTGAGAAGAGATCTCTCTCTCATATCCTACACTTTACTGCTAGACAATTGGTATATTAGAGTTAAATTGGAAAAGAGAAAGTTCCACAACAGGTGAATTTATAATGACATCAACAGATGCTGCATTGATATTAAAATTCCTCTGCCACAAAATTATGGGGAAACTGCAAACCATTTCTGTTCCAAAATCATATTCTTGTAATATAAACAAGGCAGTTTAGCTTAAAGCCATAGTAGATATAGATACTTTTAGAATAGCGATTAAATGATTAAATTTGTCATTTTTTAATAACTTTAGCTTTTAGGAACAAGTGGTACTTTATCATGATATCAAAACATGTGGTTCTGAATTCGAACCTTGTATCAGCTCTATCTCCCATTTAAAAAAAGTAAAAATTCCACGTGTTGGGCCTCACACATTGAGGAGTTTGGGCCCACAAGTGAGAGATAGTATTATTAAAATAATGGTTAAATGATTAAATTTATTATTTCCTAACAGCTGCTTTTGGAAAAGTGGAAATTTATCAAATACCATCTTGAACTTGACAAACTTAACTAGATGCACCAGGTGAGAGGAAAAATGAGAGGGTCCATTTAAAAAAAAATTTATATAAGTAATGAAAATTTTTATTAAAAACTCAAAAAAAGAGTCACTCAAGTGTACAATAGGGATAGTAGCAATCAAAAACACAAAAATGGAATGGCTGCCTACTACAGAACCAATCCGATAAAGTTTTGAGGAAAAAATGAGAGGGTCCATTTCGTGATTAAGATTTAATTTTCAAGAATATGGGGATGTACATGATTCCATTTCAGTTAACATCAATTATCATTCCTTATATGGCAGAATAGAATTTCAAATGACGTGGCATCATGTATACCCTTAGATCCCTGGAAGCTAAGTCTTGACCATAAAACATTTCCTTTGAAAGCCTTTGAAACATTTCCTCATGGAAGTAAAATAATACAGCCAGATACTTATCCTGAATTCTTGGCACATACATCCACTAGTGGTGAAAGCCTTCATACATCCCAGACACATACACTATTCTTGTAGAAGTGAATTAATATAGAAAACACTTGTCTGACAAGGAGGTAATGGAACTAGAGTTGCTGTCATAGCATACTTGAGCCAGATGGAGGAAAGGATTTGATTAAGGGACAAGGGACTCTAAGCAGGAAAATTATCTTCATAAGTTTTTAATATTTATTACTATAACAGATGTATGCAGACGACTTATGGCTGTAAAGGGGGTTGGGCGTTGGGGAGGTGTGGGGGAGACGAAAGAAACTAATTTTTGGGTCATTCAATAGAAGTACCCAATTTTGGGCTTCTAGGATCTGACAATGTTCTTATGGGTTTTATAGATGGAAAACTTCTTTGAGGGGCTTAATGGTATAACCTTCCCCCCCACCACCACCACACCAAAAAAAAATTAAAAAAAATATCCCCGGGAATCACACAGATGCCCATGGAAGACAGACTCCAATAAGTCCAATGCAACAATTTTCAACACACAGTACCCACTAGTTTGAGTTGGGAGAACCTCATCTCCTTGAATTGCTCGAACATGTTTGAAAGAGTTAAGTATACATCTAACTTTGAGCCATATGTTATATATAGATTGACTAACTCTATGAAACATATAGAAGGATCATTTGGACTTTTCAGAAAAATACATAAACATCCTAAGTGACCTTTTCATAATAAGAATTACTAATGGCAGTAATAATATAGAAGTAAAGGGAATTCCCGGGAGATCTTCACTATAACAGTATTTTATCATTTAATTTTTCTCTAATTGTGTCCTCTATGTAAAGACAGTGCAGCAATTGCCAACCAAAATAATGATAAGAAGAAGAGCCCAATCCCATCCCAAAAGCCCTTTAAAAGTTGAGAGGGACTTGAGCTTCCATCAACTCAAATCTCTCACAACCATAAATTCTAAATAAAGGTGGTCTGAGACTCAGAGGTATGTGGTTAACACAGGACAAGTGTGTATTGACTCTTGGTCAGTCCACTTAGGTGAGAAATCATTCTTTCAGCAAGCCCCTAGCCCTGGAATTAAAGAGCTTCCTAATTGGTTGGTAGCCAAAAGAAAAGAAACCAAAGGGGGAAAAATACTGAAAGGAATTTGCATTCTTTCCTTTCTGCATCGTCCTAATTGCATTTCATTTTCCCCAGCATCTTTATCTACCTTTTCTCAAATACTATTAAAAGGATCCTCTGAATTGTTTTATTAAGATAATAATGATTACAAACTTCAGAGTTAAACAAACTATGTACTGAAAATAAATTTTAAAAAACATATTAACAAATCAGATAAATAGTAAGATCGGGTCAATAGAAATTAAAAGTTCCCAAGACAACAAAATATAAAACTAATGCAAATTATAAAACTTGCCTTTCTCCATGGACCCGATTTTGATGAAGGTTGTTCCATGGCCGCTGACTGCAGACACAGTGAAATGAATAAATATTACCAATAAAATTGCAAAATGAATTCATCACCCAGAAAGGGGAAAGAATAATTTAAACATGTGTCTTTCAAAGGTCCTTTAGCTCAAGCAGATGAAAAACAAAACATAGCCAATACAATTAATACTTCTAGAAGTCCATTGCCAGGAAACTTCACATGAAATGCACTTCTAGAAGTCCATTGCCAGGAAACTTCACATGAAATGCACTTCTAGAAGTCCATTGACAGTAAAATTCACATGACAACAATTTCAGTCAATGAAGATACAAGTAAACTAGGGGATAAAATTACTATATATACCAGCAAACATGTCATCAAAGCAAACTGCCATACTATAGAAGCGCTTTAATAACATGTTGGAATGCTAATATGACAATTACTTGTCTAGATTTTTGACATATAAAAACCAAATTATGGAATGTAGGCATGAGTACTCAAGTGTGCATGTGAGAGAAAAGAAACAGCGGTGAAGAGTATCACTTTTTTAGAGAAACAAAATGTAAAGAAACCATTACTCTCACCTCTTCAAACTTCTCAAAGTTCTGAGTATCTAACTCATCGTTAACCTCTGGAATGAAAGCAGCTTCCATCTCATATAATCTATCCCACTGTAATCCTTTAAACCATGTGTGTGCCTAATATGAGTGGAAACTTTTGAGTTATAGTAGAAAATAAATTACCCATGTACACAATAAATCAAAAGAGAGTCTAAAAATCCCAACTTTTATTTCAAAAGCTCCTTTTGTCCCAAGCCTTTGCTCAACATTGCAGAGAAGCTTGTAAATGAGATCTTTGGCCTCTGCAGACAGCTTAGCTTCTTCAGGAAATTTCAAATGAGTTCTCCAGTTTACGATCTGCAATGCATGAACTGACCATTTGTTTGATAAGAATATACATTTCAGATGTTAGCAGAGATGTCTTCATGTACAATACATAAAGGCAAGATTAATGTCCACACTTCAGGAAAAACAACTATATGGTTATTGCAAATTGCTCAGACGAGACATGAATGTAACATTAACTAATATTATTGCATAAGTCTGAAAATCTGAGACAAGAAATCAATATTTTAACACACAAGGTTCCCCTAAATTATTGTTAGTTGTTAGTGGGAGAAAAGCGTTGTTTATCATTTTAAAGCAAACACAATATCTTTTAAATTTCATAAAATGATTTCAGAATTAGTCTAGTTTCCATTAAATTTATCTCTCATTGCCTGATATGTAAATGATATGGGAGGTTGTGCGACATAGAGACATGGTAGCAATATTAAGGACTTTCCCATTAGGCAACGACGGTTCCTAAGTGATCATGAGCAAAGACAAGGATTCACACTAGTAAGGAAAGGACCCCTGTAGGACCCTTCAAAAGAGTGGCCAACACCACAATTACCTTTCTGCATGTTGACATTGGTTCTTCAGAATAGAATGGTGGATAACCCACAAGCATCTCATACATGATTGCTCCAAGAGACCACCTGATGCAGATATCTTGTCACCAAATGAAAACAAATTACCTGTCTAGACTGTGATGTGTACTAAAGAATCAACTAACCAGTCACACTCCATTCCATATCCTTTCTTCAGTAGTACTTCTGGGGCAATGTAGTCTGGTGTTCCCACTGTTGAATAAGCCTGTATGGCACATGGCAGATCTATTTATATGGAAACATTTACAGTGAACATTTTCCAACAACCAATATAGCAGATCTATTAATATCCTTTCTAGTTTCCTTTAGTAAAATTTTCAACAATAGGAAACAATTCCCAACAATGAAAATTTGAGTTTAAAAAAAAATAGGTCAAGGGGTGGCAGAAGACATAAATTGTCTGGCAACCCGCCAAAAGCTCGCTGGCTAACATAATAGTCAGTGGTAACCACCAAAATCACTGCAGACCAAATGAGGGTGACTGGTAGAAGAGGGGCCATTGAGAGCAATAGGGGTGCCAGGAAAGGCCACAAATGGTTGGATGGAGGTTGCTGGTAGTAGTACAAGGCTTGAGTCTACTTCTCAAAAATTTAAGTCATTTTGCAGAATTTAGGCTCAGTTTCTCTTAATTTTACTGGAGTCCCTCAAAGACAAGAAAGTACAAAGATATTTTCTGGAAGTTATTTTCTTCAATGGTACCTTCAGATTATGAATATTAGCATAGACCTTCAATATCCCATATTCTACGTTGTCGGGACTATTGACATCATTACTCTTATCAACCAAAAATAGGAAATTGACATTTAAATTTCAAAAATGCCATCTTAAGCTGAAATTCAGATCAAATTCCCTCATCCAACCAAAGCCTTAGCATTCCAGTCATGTATATTCTCTTTCCTTTTCCAAAGTTTGATAGAAAAATTCAAATGGAACAATCTAATATGCCATCAAAATATGCAAAGCAGAATTCAAAATTAATTTCTGTAAACAGGAAAAGTTTTTCACCAGTCTAAGCAGGTACTGTAAGTTTGATGACACCTAATTTAGAGAATCTGCAAAAGTAGCTAAACAAGTGCTTTCTAATGCAATTGAAAAGCAAGCTAAGTGTGAGTGATAAAGGCAATTTTACCAACTTCACAACCAATAATCTACAGTTGCACTTTGTATCCAAAATATGCGTTTCATGAGAAACAGAGAATAAAATTTCACCCAGGAAACTAAGCCCTACAAATGGTGTCAATTCTAGGATAATAGAGAGCATACCAACATTCGCCTGTTTTTTTGCCAGTGCAATAACTGTTCCTGTTGGGTCCGCTTTGGTGCAGAATGCAAATTAGAATGGCTGCTACTCTCCAATGAAGATTTGAAATTCCTTCCCACTCCATGGTCATTCTCACTAAGATTCGGAAAACTACTACAGTCCAAGGGCTTACACAACCCAAAATCCGAAAGCTTAATGTGGCCATTACGGTCAAGCAGCAAATTATCAGGCTTGATATCCCTATAACAGAAAGGAAAACTCACTTCCACAGTGGTCTAAGTAGACTTATCAAATGCATGAGGTACATTATAAAGGACCCAAAAGAAAATGTAGCAAATGAAATATTAAACTGGGTACAATATAAAAATTAAAATTAAAAAAATAAATGTATGCCACAAGGATCCTTGACATCAAACATTTTATGACCCAAAATCTCATAAAATGGTTATAAACAGATATGAATGCCTTTCTTCATCATTCTTCCTGCAGATAAGGCTACTTTCTTGAGTTATTAGTGTTATTAGAAAGAACTTGTTTGAAAACGTATATAGAAATATCACGGTTTGAGAAATAATATGAAGTGACAGAAGCAGACTCAGAGCAGATGGCAAGTTTAGGCATAGAATATCAAGTAAATACCACCACAAGGTTTTGGATTACTATTAAATGACTTATGCTGTGACCTGTGAGGATATCACCATTGTACCCTATGTCTAACAAATGGATATTATTATAGATACTGTGGAACAATGGCATAGATCAGTTATATAAACCTGTGTATGTAGTTGTGCTTGTGAATAGATTCGATGGCAAGGACCGTCTCCCCAACATAAAACCTGGCCTCATCCTCACTCAAGGTATCTTTGCGCATTAGTAACGTCATCATGTCACCACCAGGAAGATATTCCATTATAAGATACAAAAAATCATCATCTTGAAAGGAGCAGTAGAGCTTGACAATGTAAGGACTATCAACTTCCGCAAGAAGATTTCTTTCAGCTTTAACATGTTCCACCTTCAAAATATAAAAGGATTATTAAATAATAAAAAATGTTATACATACAATAAGCAAATCCCTTTTTCACAAAAAAATACAATCAGCAAGGAAACATGAATTGAAATTCCAGGGGCAAAGCCAGGATTTATACTAGGAGGGGCAAGAATAAAAGAGAAGGTTGAAATCAAAGTTAATTTGAAATTTTTAATCAATATGAATTGTAAAAGAAATTAACGATTAAATTTTCATTGTAAACAATAATTTATTTTTCATGCTTAGGGTCAATTTTTTTCTGAATTTTCATTAATGATTTTTCATATCTTCCAATCATTGCATGATTATTGATTTCTTTATTGTTGTATATCTCGAATATTTCTTTCTCAATATACTAAACTTATTAAAAGATAAGTGTTATACAAAATATTTTTTTTTTTTGATAAGTAAAAAGATGTATATTCAAAGAGCTACCTCATGAAAAACAAAAGGTAGAGCAAGGAGTACAAAGAAGGAAACAAACAACAAGAAAAAACAACAAAACAAACAAAAGCCAACATAAGAACTAAGTACAAAGCAGAGAATTAAGGAACAAAGGGAGAGAGTCACTAGAGGTGATTCTCCAAGCCCTAGTCCAATCAAAAAGAGAACCACTAAAGAAAGCGAGTAACTGATTATCGGATTTGTCCGTATCCTCAAAAGTTCTCCAATTCCGCTCCCTCCAGATACACCACATAAGGCACAAAGGAGCTAAATTCCAAATGCTAGAAGAATGCTTTCCAAACCAATTTCACCAACCAAAAAGCGTATCTGCAACCGATCTTGGCAGAACCCAAAAGATCCCAAAAGTTCTAAAAACCAAGCTCCACAGCAGATAAGCTTTTTCACAATGAAGAAGTAGATGATTCACCGTCTCCCCATTACTACGACACATAATGCACCGGTCAACAAAAGCCACTCCTCTACGCCTCAGAATGTCTCCTGTAAGAATCTTCTCCCAAGTTGCAGTCCAAACAAAGAAAGAGACGCGCGGAGGAGCCTTAACCTTCCAAATACCTTTCCAAGGAAAGATAATAGGCAAAGGACAACGAAACTTGTTGTAGAAAGAGCGGATGTCAAAATCCCCCTTCTTTGTCAACATCCACCTCATACGGTCTCCAAGCTCAGAACGAGGCAAATTAGAACCCAAGGTACGGAGGAATTCATCCACCTCACCCATCTCCCAATCATTAGGATCCCTTAACAAGCGAACATTCCAGCTTCTCTGAGCCTCCATCCCCAACCTTTCGAGAGACAAGGCCACCGATGCCTCTCTATTAGAAGCAATCCCATACACTGATGGGAAGGATCGATGGAGTGAGATCTATAATGTCAAAGAAAAATTGTTTTTCTTAAAGTTTTTTTGGCCTTTAACAAGACAAATTTTGATCCTAAAAAACCAAGAGCATGATCCCAGTCTGTTTGAGGAAATTATGTGCAAATAATTGACATGTTTAATGCAAAAAAATTGATTAATTTTTTAACATAAATACAACAAAAACAACAAGCCTTAGACAGGTTGGCGGTTGGCCACATGTATCCTATCCAAAATCATACTCTCTATCAAGAGCATGATCCTAGTCAGTTTGAAGAAATTATATGCAAATAATTGACATGTTTAATGCTAAAAATTGATTAAATTTTTAACATAAATACAACAAAAACAACAAGCCTTTGTCAGATTGGCGGTTGGCCACATGTATCCTATCCAAAATCATACTCTCTATCACCTCCTTAATTGACATGTCCTTTTTTACTATTTCTACTAATGTTATTTTTTGTCTTCCTTTATATTTTCTCATTCCCATGACTTGAATCAACTCACTTTTCCTCAAAGGTGCATTAATCGCTCTCCTTTTACACAACCAAACCATCTTGAAAAGGGCTGAAATAATATCGGATCAATATTTCGATGTGCCAAAAAGTACTGTCGCCTAGAAGTTTAAGAGGAGGCTGGTCCCCTAGTCCATTCTATGACCGTGCAACGTACGTGTTGCCTAAAATGATGGTTCCTGTTATTGATTTTGTCATTCCAGAAAATTTAAATGCACCAATTGGAAAGAAGGATGTTATGCTGTCATCATGTATACCTCCAAGATAGAAGATGAAAGGGTGTCAAGGCCAAACCTTTTATCTTTTACTAAGGTTACAATGGATCTTATTTATGGTTCTATTATGTTATGGGGTTTCTATTTGTGTGTTTTACCATTTCTAAGGTTTGTGTTTAGGGTTTGTTTGGCTAAGCTTATTTTGTTTAGTAGGCTAGGCAGCTTGTTAGAGATTCAATGTTTACTACAGAAAATTGTACTCTATGCTGGGTCCCACTCTTGTCACTATTATTTAATGTGGGACCTCACTCACATGTGTACACCCAACACTTTTAACCCCACTTCACTTATCAAAAATAAATAAAAAAACACTTTAACCCCACTAATGTTTTAAACAAAATAAGCTCATCCAAACAAACTCATAGTGATTAAAACTTAGTACTAAACTTTTTGACAAGTCCCGTACAGTAAAAATATTATTAAGGTAGGTTTTGTGGTGCCATGCTCAAAATTAGTGCTAATTTGAGTTTTGAATTTAGAATTTCCATTGATGTAAGTTTATAGTGATTGAGGATTATGTGGGATTATGTTTTGATTATGGTTTTATTATTTTCCTTCTTATTGATGTACCCTTGAAAGCCTACTTAAAAAGAATCCAGTAAACATAAATGACAGATTGTTGAGAAATAAAATTTCATGTTGGATTTTTTTTTTTCAACTGCTAGAAGCTAATTCAGTTTTCCTGCTTGGTGCTAATTCCAAGCAAACCCTAAATGTTAATTCCTAGGGCCTATCTTTATTATTGGTTTGATTATTTATCCCTAAATTCTTATTCTATCTCCATTTCCCATCCCCTTTTGAAACTGTCCGGCATCATTTTGTTTTCTATATATATTGATGCAACACTCTCAATTCAAAAAAAGCTTTGGGTTTTTTGTGAATTTTGCAGCAATGAGGTTGTTGAGAATTGTGTGTTCAATCCTTATCTTCCTTAGTGTGATGCAAAGAAAAAAATAGTTGCAATGCCTTTTGTTTCATCTTCTTTTTTGTTTTTCAGAAACTCAATCTCCTCCCTAACCCTAAAATCCAATTCTTAAAAATCCTAAACCATCAATCCACAAAATAGCTCCCAAACAACCCCCAAAATACTAAAACACTAAGCACTATTTACAGCCCAGAAAGCAACCCAGAAATTTGAGTTCACTTCCTTGTTTAGCCCCCTAACCGAATTCCTTTCTGATGCAGGGCATTTCCAGCAACTACATCCTAATTAGTTAGTTAGTTAGATAATTGCTTAAGCATTGGCCAATAGGATTTAGACACTTGACAACCATCAAGAGACTGCCAACCAAACAACTAGTATAAATAGCAAAATGTAGGCACTTTGTAGATAAGTTTTGATATATGATTGAAAATAATCCCTAAGAGCTTTTATTTGAGAACTGTGTGTTCTATGCAGAGGTGCCTAACCACCTAATAATGTGTTCTAAGCAACTCACTTTCTATCTAATCTAAATCATATCACAGCACATCATCTTTCCTGCATCACTTTCCTTACCCTCTTAGAAACCCTTAATTCCCTAGTACTTTCCAGCTATGTTGCACAGACACAGGGATACGGCAATTTTTGAAAAATAAGGACACGACACGGCGGGGACACGGCGGGGACACGGCGGTTAAATAATTAATTATATTTTATATTTAGGCATATTTTATATATATATATATATATATATATATTTTTTTTTTTTTTTTTTGGTAAACATTTTATATATATTACCTTTTTTTTTTTTTGAGAAATTTATATATATTACCTTGTGTGTGTGTATATATATATATATATATATATTTTTTGGTAAACATTTTATACATATTACCTTGTGTGTATATATATATATACACACTTTTTTATATTAGAAAAAAAAAAACTCAAATAAAATAAGCAGATGATTTTTCCTATAAAATAAAGTAAGTAGATTATTCTAATTGTTATTAAAATATAATTAGTAATGGTCTTTTTGTAAATAAAAGAAACAAGTTGGGCAATTAAAAGGAACTTCCAAGAAATTTCTTCCACTAACTTTTCCCATTTCCCAACCCACTCACGTGACATAGACTATTTACTTCTCATCTCACCTCCACTCTTAATTTTTTCTTCACGTTTCCAAAGTTCCCACTTCCCACGTCTCTTCAAGCTTCAGTGGCTCAGGTGCAGTCTCTTTTCTCCTCTTTTTCCTCTTCTTCTTCTTTTGTATTTGCTCTCTCACACCGGCTCTGCTTCATGCCTTCATCTCATTCCTTTTTTTCTTTGTTTTTTTTCCTTTCTTTTTCATCTCCTCTACAGAAGATCCAGTGGCAGTGATTTTTCTTTTTATTTTTTAAGAGGGAAAGAAGCCCAAAATGCGTGCCGGCCGAATCTTTGATTTCGGCCGGAATTTTTCTCTTCAATCTGTGATTTTCTTTTCTTTTTTTCTTCACTGCTGGCGTGTCGGATGCCTTGGAGCCGCTTTGGAGCCGTGTCGGAGCTGTGTCGGCGCGTGTCGGAGAAACGAAAAAAAAAAAAAAAAAAAGAGGACACTCGCCGGACACCGGAATCCGGCGAGTCGTACCCGTTCCAGTGTCCGACACCGACACGACGCCAAAAATGACGTGTCCGTGCAACCTAGCTTTCCAGCCTTTACCCAGAAAAATTTTAGCTCTAGATATCCCAAACCCTACAAAAATTTTCTGCCAAGCAAGCCCTAGCCTAAAGGTCACTCTTTGCCACAGGTCCACATCACAGATGGGCTTGGCTTTTCAGGGAAAGTAGCAGAAATCTCTAGGTTGGGAGTTTAAGGGGCTGGTAAAGGGCGTCCCCAAGGGGTGGGGTTAGTTTTGCATAAGCAGGTGGGCTTGGCTGGCTGGCCACAGAGCAATTGGAACCCCCCTAACTCTGCCTTGGAAATTTCCATTCTTTTAACAGAAGTTCATGACTACTAAGAAAGCATCAAGTAAGGAAAATGATATTAGAGTTTTTAATGCCCAGAAGGATATTTGCATCACTGCATCAGGTGTATGGGCTGTTAGTTATTTATTCAGACTTCATTTCAGTAAAGTACTACTGCTTCAAAAAGTACCTGGCCTCTGCGGAGCATCTCAGATTTCTTCAGTTTCTTCATTGCATAAACATGCCTAGTAGCTTTCTCTCTGCAAAGTCTCACCTGCACATTTACAGCAACTATGTTAGCAATACAGTCACCATACTTAAATATCTAAAACTGTTATACTTAACACCCTTTTTTCAATACAGTTTTTTTGCTTATAAAAAAATAAATAATTATAATTACTTACGAAAAAAAAGGTTAGTTAGAGAAAAATGGTAAAAGATCTTTTGGGAAGAAAGAGACCAGCACTTTGACATTACAATACTAGAAGGCAAAGTAAGAATAGAACCTCCCCAAATGCACCCCTTCCTATAATGGTCAAAAGTTCAAAATCATCAACACCCATCTTATGTCTTTGAAGGCGCATATATTCTGTCTCCTGTTGCTCTAAATATTTCAGAATATCCATTTGCTCTTCCTTCGAAACTTCAGCATCAGCAAGCTTTCTCTCCACTATCCAGCGCCTATTTTAGGAGGAACACTAAGTAAGTACAACTTGGAATTACTTGATGAGACCAATATGTTTACAAGCATATGGAAAATTTTATTGCATTCAATAGAAGCAAGAACTAACAGGCAGGAAATAAAGACAATACAACAATACTAATCAACACATGCACAATGGAGTACAAAATGAAGGGAAATTTGCAAAATTAGACTTTGTTGTTTTGGCATATAACAATTTCACGGAGAAAATGTCTTCAGTGGAAAATATTTTCAATGGATTTTCTGTTATATGGTTGAGACTGAAATTAAATTTTCAGTGTTTGGCTGTATTGAAAATAACTACAGTAAAATAAAAAATTAAAAACTCACAAGAAAAAGGTAGTAATGGCTGTACAGCACTGGTGATGGAGAAGTTAGAGGGAAGAGGGAGAGGAAGATGGTGGTGATGGCAAGAAAGAGGGAGTAAAGGAAGGAGGAAATGATGGTAGCAACAACGTAGGTGGCAAGGCGTACTTATACATTAATTCACTGCATTAATATTTATACTTCAATTTAATTGGAATAAGCTTAATGTTAAAAAGAAGAGCCGCTCTTTTTTTCATACTTCTGAAACTTTTCAAACCACTGGAAATAATTGTTCCTTTTTGTGTGTTAAATGCCTGGATTTCACACTTTAATCACAGATTAAAGGTTGGACTACAAGAAAAATGGTATTGCTTCTTGAAGATTTATATAAGTACACAAAAGTTAAGCATTATAGCTGCAATTCGAATCATGCAAAATTTAGAAAGAATAAAAAAATTCATGGAAGAAATCCAAACAACAAAATGACCGAACTCGAAGATAAAATCAATAGAAGTATTCCAAGTCATGACTCAGGAAGTAAACACAAGCCAAGAATGGTCAAAAGTCCAAAATTATGCCACCACATTGCAGAAGAAACTACATCATAACAATGTCAAAATAAATAAAAAGAAAAAGAAAAAGCACAAACATTTCTACAACACATAGAACAGTCCCTCACAGCATCAGGTCATATAAGTGTTGACAAAATTACCTCTCCTTCCTATCTTGCAAACACTTCATTTGGGACTTGTAATGGTTCTCAATATACTGCTTGGCTGCTGCTGCCTTCTGTTGTGCTGCATCTGAAGGTACTTCATCATTCACAGACTTATGTGCATCCTTCCCACTTTCCATTTCCTTCTTGGAGGGTTCAGTTTTCACTCTAGGTTGGAATTTCTTAAACCAACTCCTTGCAGAATCCATCACTCTTGCATTCAATCACAACGTTGCATTCTTCTTCCAATTCTATAAAGAATAACTTTAAAAAAGAAAAATCATCAAATTTGTGTTCCAAAAATCAGATTATGATCAGCAAGATGATTCAAGAGTAATACTAAAAACAGAAATATCATCACAATTTAAACAATTAATTCAAAAAACGAAAATTTACATGGAAATAAGGTTTAAATACACTGTTAGTCCCTAAAATTTAGCACATAAGTGACTTTCATCCCTAAAGTTTAAAGTGCTCGCTTTTAGTCCCTTAGATGACATGGAAAAACTTAAAACTGACACGTCATCACTCCTTAGGGGCTCCCTAAAATTCAGCACATGACTTTGATTCTTGAAGTTTAAAGTGCTCACTTTTAGTCCCTTAGATGACGTGGAAAAACTTAAACTTGACACGTCGTCATCACTCCTTAAGGACTCCCTAAAATTTAGCACTTGAGTGACTAGGGGCTGTTTGGTATGGTAGTTTAAGCAACACTTTTCAATTTTTAAACAACATTACACGTATTTCCAAAAAATACAAACAACGTTACTAGAACAATGTTACCAAACGGCCCCTTTGATTCTTGAAGTTTAAAGTGCTCACTTTTAGTCCCTTAGATGACGTGGAAAAACTTAAAACTAACACGTCATCACTCCTTAGGGACTCCCTAAAATTTAGCACTTGAGCGACTTTGATTCTTGAAGTTTGAAGTGCTCACTTTTAGTCCCTTAGATGACGTGGCAAAACTTAAAACTGACACGTCATCACTCCTTAGGGACTCCCTAAAATTTAGCACATGAGCGACTTTGATTCTTGAAGTTTGAAGTGCTCACTTTTAGTCCCTTATATGACGTGAAAAAACTTAAAACTAACACGTCATCACTCCTTAGGGACTCCCTAAATTTTAGGACATGAGCGACTTTAATCCCTAAAGTTTAAATTTGCTCACTTTTAGTCCCTTATATGACATGGCAAAACTTAAAACTGACACATCATCACTCCTTAGGGACTCCTTAAAATTTAGGACATGAGCATGTTTAATCCCTAAAGTTTAAATTTGCTCACTTTTAATCCTTCATATGACATGGCAAAACTTAAAACTGACACGTCATCACTCCTTAGGGACTCCCAAAAATTTAGTATGAGCAACTTTAATCCCTAAAGTTTAAATTTGCTCGCTTTTAGTCCCTTAGATGACGTGGCAAAACTAAAAACTGACACGTCATCACTCCTTAGGGACTCCCTAAAATTTAGGATATGAGAGTCTTTAATCCCTAAAGTTTAAATTTGCTCGCTTTTAGAACCTTATATGACATGGAAAAACTTAAAACTGATACGTCATCACTCCTTAAGGACTCCCTAAAATGTTAAGGAGCTAGCTACATCAGGTTGTATAGCTGAGTGTAGTGTATAGGTACATTGGATCAGATCATGACATGTGCTGAGATTGTATTTAGACATGTGATCTTGATTGTATTAAGCATGTGCTAATTGTATGAAGCATGTGCTGATGTATTGGCAGTTAGCTGGGTAGTTAGGTAGTTAGTTAGTTACTTGGCAGTTAGAGATTGGCATGAGGGTATAAGAGAGGATTGTACAGTGAGGCAGAGGAATATGTGAATGTAATGCAATTTTGTTCTTAACCATTTCCAATCTTTTCCCTTTTCTTGTGGAGGCCCGGTTGTCCTTGAAATCAACCAAAAAAATATCTTCAATTGTCCAAAGTCGATTGATAGATTGAAGAGACTTAATAATTGGTATCAGAGCAGTAACTGATCCATGGCAGAAACAACAGCTACAACAAATAGTGAGAAAATTGTAGCTTTAGCTGCTAGCAGAAACAAGAGCTACGACAAATAGTGAGAAAATTGCAGCTTTAGCTGCCAAGTTCGAAGGGCATGATGTTACCTTGTTGGAGATGAAGCAACAATTGGGCATAATTGCTCAATTTATGCAAAAGGTGGATCAAAGATTGAGTAATACAGAGGTACAGGCTCAAGAAGAAAATCAGAGAAGAATTCAAAATGTGGAAAACTCCATTGTTTTATCCGGTGCCAAGTCTTTGAGATTGGAGTTCCCTCATTTCTCAGGGGTAGATTCAGCTTCATGGATTTACAAGTCTAATCAATTCTTTGCTTACTACAACACCCCTGAACATCAAAAGGTTCTAATGGCATCTTATCACACGAAAGGGGAAGCCTTCATTTGGTTTCAAGATGCTGAGAATTCTGGTTTGTTCAGTGATTGGGGGGCATTTGTTAAGGCAGTGCATGTAAGGTTTGGTCCTACTTCTTATGATGATCCAATGGAGTCACTCACAAGATTGAAGCAGACCTCTTCTGTTATTGCTTATAAAGGGCAATTTTTGAGGCTATTTCTAATAGGGTTCGAAGCTTGTCTAAGCCTCATAAACTAAGTTGTTTTCTCAGTGGGCTTAAGGATGAAGTAAGACTTCCTGTGAGGATGTTAGGTCCCAAGAACCTTAATAAAGCTTTTGGCCTTGCTAAGATGCAAGAGGAGTATCTCTGGAGTTGTAGAAGGTCTAGCAAGATTCCCCATGATGGTTCAAGACCATCCATTCTTGGAATTCCTAAGCCTGAGAACAACATCTCTACATCAGAATCAAGAACCAAGGTGCCTCTGCAAAGACTAACAGTTGCTCAAATGGAAGAAGGAGGAACAAGGGTCTATGTTATCATTGTGATGAGAAGTGGTAGAATGGACATCAGTGTAAGGAAGCAAGGATTTTTCTCTTAGAAGGATTTTCTTTTTCTCAAGAATTGCCTTCCTCTGGTCCACAACTTGTGGAGTTGAGGCAAATGGGTCTGTGGTCTTGTCAGAAGGTCAGGATGTGCTGCAAGATTCACCTGAGATTACACTATATGCATTAGTGGGCAGTCCTTCTCCAGGCACAATGAGAATTGAAGGGAAAATTCAAGGGCACTGCTTGGTGATTCTTATTGACACTGGCAATACCCACAATTTTCTGGATGCTAGGTTGTGTTCAAGCTTGAAGTTGGCCATTGATCCAGCTCTAGCTTTTGATGTGAAGATAGCCAATGGGGCTACAGTGAAGACACTTGGTGCTTGCCAAGATTTGCAAGTTAAAGTGCAAGGTCATCACTTTTGTATGGATCTTAATGTGCTTCCTTTAGGAGGGTGTGATTTAGTCTTGGGTACTCAGTGGCTCAGAACATTGGGGTTAATACAGTGGGATTTCAATCTGCTTACTATGGCATTTCAGTGGCTTGGCAAGACAGTGGTTCTAAAGGGATTGAGGCCATCTCATTCCTCCCTTCAAGATGCAAGCCATTTCTTCAGGAAACCTGCTAGGAAGGGCCTTTTGTTGCAGATCACAGCGCAACTTTTCACTGCTGAACCTACCTTGCCTGTACCTGAACTGGAGTCTTTATTGGAAGAATTTGCAGCTGTGTTTGAGGTTCCTCAAGGCTTGCCTCCTTCTCGAGGGTCATAAGCATAGCATTCCACTCAAGGAGGGCACACAAGCAGTGCGAGGAAGGCCTTACAGGTATCACTATTTTCAGAAAACTGAAATTGAGAAAATTGTTAAAGAACTTTTAGAAGTTGGCTCTATTAGACCAAGCCAAAGCCCATTTTCATCACCTGTTCTGTTAGTTAGGAAAGCTTATGGATCTTAGAGAATGTGTATAGATTATAGAGCTCTAAATCAAGTCACTATTAAAGATAAGTTTCCTATACCAGCAATGGATGAACTGCTTGATGAATTATGTGGTTCAATGATCTTTTCTAAGCTTGATTTAAGGTTTGGTTACCATCAGATTAGAATGAAAGCTGAGGATGTGCCTAAAACTGCATTTAGGACTCATGAGGGTCACTATGAATTCTTGGTGATGCCTTTTGGTCTCACAAATGTTCCTTCCACTTTCCAAGCTCTTATGAAGGATATCTTTAAACCATTTTTGAGGAAGTTTGTTCTGGTTTTTTTTTATGATATCTTGGTCTATAGTCAGTCCTTAGCAGACCACTTGAATCACTTTAAGGGCTATGCTTAGTGTTTTGCTTCAAAATCAGCTTTATGCTAAGAAAAGCAAGTGTTCCTTTGGCTGCTCTGAAGTGGAGTATTTGGGGCACATTGTGTCAAGTGAGGGTGTCAAAACTGATCCTAAGAAAGTTATGGCTATGTAGCAATGGCCAACTCCTACTTGTGTGAAAGCTTTGATAGGTTTTTTGGGGCTCACGGGTTATTACAAGAAGTTTGTCAAAAATTATGGTCTCATAGCTGCACCCTTGACTAATTTGCTCAGAAAGGATGCTTTTAAATGGACTATTGAGGCTGATTCTACCTTTCAACACCTCAAGGCTGCTGTCATGAATCCCCCTGTCTTAGCTTTACCTGATTTCTCTAAGCCATTTATTATTGAGTGTGATACCTCAAGAGTGGGAATAGGTGCTGTTTTGATGCAAGGACAGAGGCCTATAGCCTTCCACAGCCAAGCTTTAAGGGCAGAAGTTTGCACCTTTCTACTTATGAAAACAAGTTCTTGGCCTTGGTTACAGTTGTCAAAAGGTGGAGACCTTATCTTCTTGGCAAGCCATTCATCATTAAAACTGATCACCAAAGCTTGAAATTCTTGTTAGAGCAGAAAATAGGCACCCTAGCACAGTAAAAATGGATTTCTAAGCTTTTGGGTTATGCTTTGGTGGTGGAGTACAAGAGGGGTCAAGATAACAAGGTTGTTGATGCCTTGTCCAGACTGGGATGCTCTTTTGATGAGGTGGCAGACCCTAATGCACACCTATTTCTCATTTCCTTTCCAAGCATTACTTGGATTGAGGAATTACAACAAAGTTATCTCAATGATGAGGTGTCACAACAACTCTTGACTGTTCTTAAGCAAGGCACTGCTCCTAAGCATTACACTTTGCATAATGGTCTGATTCTATATAAAGGAAGGATATTTTTGGGGCCATCCTGTTGTTTAATACCTAAGGTGTTGTCTCATGTTCATGACAGTCCCCTGGGTGTCCATTCTGGGTACTTGAAATCTTTTCATAGGTTGAAGCAAGACTTTTGGTGGCAGGGTATGAAGTCTAACTTGAAGACTTATATCAAGGAATGTATTGTATGTCAACAGATGAAGCATGACACTTGTAGGCCAGCTGGGTTGTTGCAGCCACTTCCCATTCCTTCTAAGCCTTGGTCTGATATTAGCATGGACTTTGTGGAAGGTCTTCCAAAATCTCATAGAATGGATGTTGTCTTTGTGGTAGTGGATCGGCTTACTAAGTATGTCCACTTTATTGCCTTATCTCATCCTTATTCAGCCTCCAATGTTGCTGCCTTATTTGTTCAACATGTGTTCAAACTACATGGGATGCCTAGTTCAATTGTTAGTGGTAGGGATCCTGCCTTTACTTCCCTTTTCTAATCTGAGCTGATGAGGTTGCAGGGTGTTCAATTGGCCATGTCTTCTTCTTATCACCCTCAGACTGATGGCCAAACTCAAGTGGTGAATAGGAGTCTTGAGCAGTACCTTAGGTCCTTCACTAGTGACAGACCAGCTGAATTGGTTAAGTGGTTACCTTTGTGTGAGTATTGATTCAATACTAACCTCCATGTTTCAACTAAATGAACTCCCTTTGAAGCTTTATATGGTACCCCTAAACTCCTTGATTATATTCCTAGTACCACTAAGGTTGAGGCTGTGGATAGGCAGCTGCATTCTAGGCAAGAGTTTATTGCTGTTTTGAGGCATAATTTGGTGCAAGCTCTGAATGCCATGAAACTACAAGCAGACAAGCATAGATCAAATAGAGTTTTTGAAGTTGGTGACTGGGTTTACTTGAGGTTGCAGCCATTTAAGCAGCAATCCCTGGCTCACAGGGCTTCTCACAAGCTCTCTCTGAGGTTCTATGGACCCTTCCAGGTTCTTCAGAGGATTGGAGCCGCTGCTTACAAGTTGCAATTACCTCCTGAATCCAGAATTCATCCAGTTTTCCATGTTTCTTGCCTTAAGAAGCAATTGGGGCAACATGTTCTTCCAATTCCTACCCTACCAACTGTGGATGATGTGGGAGTTCTCAATCCTGAACCAGTGGCTATTTTGGCCAGCAGGGAGCTCAATCTATGCTCAAGGGTCATCACTGAGTTGTTGGTTCAATGGCAAGGGGGTTCTGCAGAAGATGCCACTTGGGAACCCCTGCATTCTCTTTCAAGGCAGTTCCCTCACCTTGTGGGCAGGGTGTTTTAAGGAGGGGGTATTGTTAAGGAGCTAGCTGCATCAGGTTGGATAGCTGAGTGTAGTGTATAGGTACATTGAATTAGATCATGACATATGCTGAGATTGTATTTAGACATGTGATCTTGATTGTATTAAGCATGTGTTGATTGTATGAAGCATGTGCTGATGTATTGGCAGTTAGCAAGGTAGTTAGGCAGTTAGTTAGTTACTTGGCAGTTAGAGATTGGCATGAGGGTATAAGAGAGGATTGTAGGGTGAGGCAGAGGGGTATGTGAATGTAATGCAATTTTGTTCTTAACCATTTCCAATCTTTACCCTTTTCTTGTGGAGGCCCGGTTGTCCTTGAAATCAACCAGAAAAATATCTTCAATTGTCCAAAGTCAATTGACAGATTGAAGAGACTTAATATAAAATTTAGTATGAGCAACTTTAATCCCTAAAGTTTAAATTTACTCGCTTTTAGTCCCTTAGATGACGTCTCAAAACTTAAAACTGATACGTCATCACTACTTAGGGACTCCCTAAAATTTAGCACATGAGTGACTTTAATCCCTGAATTTTAAATTTTGCTCGCTTTTACCCTGAGATGACTTGGCAAGACTTGAAACTGACACGTCATCACTCCGTACTCCGTAGGGACTAAAAGAGAACACATTCAGTTTGTAAGGAACTAAAATCTATCACTTCAAGTTTCTCATGGACTAAAAATCTATCAGTTCAAGTTTACTAGGGACTAAAATGGATCACCTCAAGTTTTGTAAGGACTAAAACCGACCACTTTAAATTCGTTAGGGACTATAAGCAATCAGTTTAAACTACTTCAGGGACTAAAATTGCTCATAGTCTAAAGTTTAGGGAAAATCAGCACACATAACCCACTACGATGAAGAAAACACATTCACAGTTCACTATACTTGACTCTATTAACAAGCTTGAAAATTTCTACTATCAGCTTTGTTTGGCTAACGAGAAACCAAAAGGACGCTAAACAACAAGAAAATCATATCCTCGTGTACATAGCAAAACTGTAAAAATACAAATTAAACACTCAATCAACTATTTTACAGCTACACAAAACTGACCAAAAGTCAATCTAATATCAATTAGGGTTTGCTCTTCACACTCTTTCATTTTCAAAAAAAAAAAAAAAATTGTTTTTCTCTGGAATTCAGGTTCAGAAAACAAATCACCAGAAAAAGAAAATTAAATAAATAGAGAGAGTGGAATTAAAAAGAGTACCTAATCGCAGGAATTGCAGAGAAAGAGCAAGGAATTGAAATTCATGGAAAACTCATTCACATGCAAACTAAAACTTTAACTGTCACAACAAACCAACCCCACTTTGTGACTTTTTGTGTACTCTTATCCTTGCTAACAAGGAAATTTTTTTTTTTTTTTAAATTAAAAAAAGTTACTGGATTTTGAAAGTTCTGCCTAGTACCCGTGATGACTGACACGTGGCAGTTTGGGGACGGTGAGGCCGGCGCGATTTGAACAACGTGAAAGCAAGATCAAATGCTTTATTGCCACGTCGGATGGGCATAAATGCGCGCGAAATTGGGCTTTACGCGTTTTTTTTAAGGGTGGGGTAATCTTGGCCGTACACGTGTTATGGGTGTTGTGTAAGCAGGTGATGTGGTTGGTCATAGGTGAACCCAGGGTTTGATTGTGAGGGTCTGGAAAGGGAAAAACCGTGTGGATAACTGAACCATGGTTAAGCTTACGCAGTTCAGGTTTAAACTTTAAAGGGCAATGCGGCCCAGGCTATTGCTTATCGCCCAAAACAAGAATAAAAATTAATTCATATTTTATTTATTTTATCATTTGTGTAGTATAAATTATGATAAATATTATTATTGCTGGGTAAAGAAGTAATTTCATATATGAGTACAGAGTAAAACGTGAATAATTGTGAAAACTAGTGAAAGTCACGTGCATTGCATGGTTTTAATCAAGAATTTTCTTTATATTTTTTTTTTTTTGAGAAATAATAACTAAATGAGTTATTATTACATAATTTTAAAACTTGTTTCTAACTAAATGAATGATTATTATTATATAAAATGCATAATTTTGTATATTTGTCCTTATATATAATATCTGCAATTAAAATTATCAATAAAAACTTTTTTTAATTTTTTTTTAATTCCTTATTTATTAATGGAGAGGATGGTTTGAAATCAATTAGTTAAATCTTTTCTAATACTTGCATATTATGATATTATTGTTAATCTCATATGTGTAAGTTGCAACTCAAAAAAGACAAAAAACAAAAAACAAAAAAAAATTAAATAAACAAAAACATGGGGTGCAAGACAGATTTTATGGAAAGATTATTGGTGAATATATATAAGTTTTAAAATTTTGATAATAGATTTTTAGTTGGAGTGGGATTTAAATTTCTAAAACTTAAATGCATGTTCCATGTTTGGTAAAACATTTATTGTTACTTTATTTAAAAATAATAATAATAACAAATAAGTTGTTGTCTTCTTTCTCAAATAAATATAAATAAAAAATAAAAAAAATAAAAGTTGTTGTCTTAATCAACTGAAACTTAGATGTATTTTGCATGTTTTGTTAAAACATTTATTGTTACTTTATCTAAAAAAATTGATAAGAACAAATAAGTTGTTATCTTTATCAACAGAAACTTAGATGTATTTTGCATATTTTGTTAAAACACTTATTGTTACTTTATTTTTAAAAAAAATTGGTAAGAACAAATAATTAAGTTGTTGTCTCTATCAACTGAAACTTAGATACACGTTTTGTTAAACACTAATTCTTATTTTATCTAAAAAATGCATGTTGCATGTTTTGTTAAAACACTTATTGCTACTTTATCTAAAGAAATTGATAAGAACAAATAAATTGTTACATCTATCAACTGAAATTTAGATGCATATTGCATATTTTATTATAACGCTTATTGTTATTTTATCTAAAGAAATTAATAAAACCAAGTAAGTTGTTCTCTCTATCTAAAAAATTATTTTTATCCAAAATATTGTTGTAATTTGGTGAAGCCAACAGTATAACATTACTCATAAATTATTATGATTCTAAATACAATAACATTACTCATAAATTATTGCTATTATGATATGATGTGATATTGAAGAACTAGAAAACATAACAGTATAATATTACTCATAAATTATTATATTTTACCATTTTATAGGATAAAAAATAAATGTTAAAATACAATCAGCACCCTTTCGATTTGGTCCTCGAACCATATGCTAAATACAATAATTTCATTTCTAAGAGCATATAGTTTAAGGACCAAATTGGTTTTTTTTTTTTTCTTAAATATCATAGACATGTGTGGGGCCCAAAATTTGGCAACCCCGGCCCACTTTATATCGGGCTCAAGGCCCATGCCGAGGACAGTGCAATGTCCGAGGATGAGCGGGGAAGGCCCAAACTATCAGGAGCATCGCCGAGGACGACAATGTCCTTGGCCTGCCGAAAATTAGAGAAATGAGCTGTTATCGCCACATTAAAAGCACGTAACTGACACTCTGGCCGCATTAATGAAGAATTGACCATTGAACAGTAATGCCTTAGTTACTTCAACTAACAGGAGGTCTAGAAAGGCGGCTGATGAGACAAGCCCTCAGACACAAGCTCAAATGATTAACAAGTGGAGGGTAAGGATTAGCTGAGTAGGACTATATAATGGAATGAACCCCAGAGGGTTCGAGGTTGGGAGTTCAGAGGGATCTGGGACAACTCCTATACTCATTAGTAATCAGAAAAGGGCTCATCAGACTATGCCGAGGACAAACCTCCCCTTAAAACACTTAGCTAAAATCCTACCCGATCCAACCGTTGTAACACTCGCTAGTGCCTAGTCCTTCTACCCACTCTCTACAAATTTATTGTATCAGGGCACTTCTCTTGCCAACGTGGGATTAAGGTGTCAAGCCTTACACTACAAGGCCAGCCCTTGGTGGGGTGAAAATCCTGAACCCCCACGTCGCGTGGGAAAAAGGTCGGTCTCTACAATTGGCGCCGTCTGTGAAAAGGACTTAAGGATTAGCGAGTGCGACAATTGGTGTACAACATTTCTTTCAGGTTCAAAAAAAAAAAAAAAAAAAAAACAAACAAACAAACACAAACAACAGCAACGCACTTATTCAAAGGGCAATTATCATAAAGAAATGAAAGATGCGAGAAGTAAAGTAAACGAAACGAAATGTGGCTACTTCTTTATTAATCAAAGAAAAGTTACATTGTACAACAAATGCTCAGGCAGGCTTGTTCTAAAGCTAACTACAAAGGTAAATGCTTAGGCAGGCTTGTTCTAAAGCTAACTATAAAGGTAAATGCCTAGGCAAGCTTGTGCTGAAGCTAAAAAGAGAAAAAAGAAGAAAATGGCCTAGGTAAACTTGTTTTAAAGCCAAGCCATGCATGGAAGGAGAGGTGGAGACAGACCTATGCTAAGGTCGTCCACATCTCCCCAACCAACATGGGCGGCGCTTTGAAGGAGAAGGAAGAGAAAGCCGCGGCGCCTGACGGTCCAACCTTAGGGTTCCCCCTAGATTCCCTCCTAGTCCCACGACGACTAGGCACTGGCGAATCACTACCAGCTTGGAAGGCCGGTGGACCCGCGCGCGGAGGAGGGATGTTATGTTCCTTTCGGATCCCCCTCCTAATCGCAAGAGGAGTCCTCTCTCCGGCTAAGTTGAAAAGAAGGAGGATCTTTGGCCTCCACTTATACCGCCCCCACTGTGTTGTCCAGGATCGGGATGGCATCCTCGGCTCATGAAGGGGGGCTCAACTTCCTTGTCCTTGCCCTTTTTAAAGGCCACTCCACCTCCTCAAGCAAAATGCACTATTTTGGCAAACGGAGAGCTTTAAACCCCTATTGAACCCAAAGTGTTTGTGAAATTTGAAGAAAAGATTACCTCGAAATGCCTTATATAGAAGGCAAGAGTTGGTGAAAACCAAACTGCGTAGAATCCTAAGGAGGAGTTACTGGAGGTATAAAATTCCCCAAATTTCCAAAGAGTCTATCAGCCGCTAGATCCTCGTAAATTCGTAAGGATATTAATGAGGACGTGCCTCGCGCACCAAAGCATCAAACGTGTTACTCGAATAGCCCAAAAGACGCCTCGTAATTGAAAGCGGCGCGTCGGGCCAAGGGGCCAGGCCGAAGAAGGGTCCCCCCTCGGCAGAGCAAGCTTAAGGTCGTTATCACTCTAAAGGCAGACTCCCTAACGAGAAGGACAAGCTCCCCCACTCCAGGCACTAAAGGAAGAATCAAGTGTTAGACAGAACTAAGACCTTGCATGGTCCTTGGACTCAAGCCTATGGGGAAACTAACTACTTCAAGAACTAGGTCCTAAACAGAACCAAGGTATTGCATGGTCCTCAGACTCAAATCTGTGGGGAAACTAGGTACCTTAGAAAAACTAAGTACTAGACAGAACCAATGTATTGCATGGTCCTCGGACCTAAACCTATGGGGAAACTAGTTACTTTAAAAACTAAGTACTAGATAGAACCAAGGTATTGCATGGTCCTTGGACTCAAGCCTATAAGGAAACTAGTTACTTCAGAAAAATCAAATGTTAGACAGAATCAAGGCCTTGCATGGTCCTCGGACTTAAGCCTATGGGGAAACTAACTACTTCAAAATTAAGTACTAGACAGAACCAAGGTATTGCATGGTCCTCGGACTCAAACCTATGGGGAAACTAGTTACTTCAGAAAAATCAAGTGTTAGACAGAACTAAGGCCTTGCATGGTCCTCAGACTCAAATCTATGGGGAAACTAACTACTTCAAAAACTAAGTACTAGACAGAACCAAGATATTGCATGGTCCTCAGATTCAAACCTGTGGAGAAACCAGGTGCCTCAGAAAAACTAAGTACTAGACAGAACCAATGTATTGCATGGTCCTCGGACTCAAACCTATGGGGAAACTAGTTACTTTAGAAAAATCAAATGTTAGACAGAACCAAGACCTTGCAAGGTCCTCGGACTCAAGCCTATGAGAAAATTAACTACTTCAAGAACTAGGTCCTAGACAGAACCAAGGTATTGCATGGTACTCGGACTCAAACCTGTGGGGAAACTAGGTACCTCAGAAAAACTAAATACTAAACAAAACCAAGGTATTGCATGGTCCTCGGACCCAAACCTATGGGGAAACTAGTTACTTCAAAAAAACTAAGTACTGGACAGAACCAAGGTATTCCATGGTTCTCGGATCCAAACCTATGGGGAAACTAGTTACTTCAGAAGAACTAAGTACTAGACAGAACCATAGACCCAAACCTATGGGGAAACTAGATACTTCAGAAGATAAGTATGTGATCAGCTGGAGTGCAATTAAAGCTAGGATTGTGCAAGTAAAAAAAAAGGGATAATACAAATAGGATAAATAAGAGAAAACAAAATACGCACTTCATTGAGTCTTTAAGAGTTATACAAGGCAAAAGTGCCATTACAATGCTTTAAAAAAAAAAAAAAGAAAGAAAAAACAAACAAATAAAGTGAAGGCACCATAGAGGATCATTCCTTCAACTTCGTCTCAATCCCTCCCTCGAGGGGCTAGGCAGAAGAGGTCTCAGGGCCCTTGCCACCCTCGCTTGGGACCACAACCTGGGAAAGGTCAGTTGAAGGAGATACCTCCTCAACGTGAGGGGCCTGGACATTAGCTGAAGGGTCCATAGCCTCTCAGGGCGCATCCGTAGTAGGGTTCTTGCTCGTCTCAACGGCCCCAAGAGGATCAACTTCCTTTGCAGGCTCATCCAAAGTGGTAGCAGCTGGGGAGTCTTCATCAGGAGCAATCCCAACTCCCTCAAGAGTCACCTCGGCCTCAGAGCTGGGAAGAGCAGCCTCACGAATGGCAGGAGGGTAGTACACATTCTCTACTTTCCACAGGTCAGATGAAACCTCCACACTTGCTTGTTTCAAGGCTTCATTCCACACCTGGGAACAGTAAAGCCTGCATACTCTAGGCACTTGGGCTTTAAAGGTGGCTTCTGTATCAGCCACCCCTGACTCGTAGGCCTCTTGCACGGCCTCACCTTTGGAAGCCTCAGCCTCGGTCCTGGCAGACTCAGCCTCTTCCTTGGCTTTCAAGGCCTCATTCCTGGCGGACTCAGCAACGCCTCTGGCCCCCTCTGCCTCGAGCACCCTCTTTTCCAGGGTCGTGATCTCCTCTTTGGCGACCCTCAGCTGATCCTCTGCCTAGAATAGGCACTCCGTTTGATCATGGGCCTGCTTTTGGGCGCTAACTAGACCTGACTCGGGGGATGTCGCCTTCTTCATTTCCTTCAACTGCTCCCTAGCCTTGGAGAGATCGGCCTTGGAGACTTTGAGGGTCCGAGCAGCGTCTAGCATCTTTTCATACTCCAGGCCTGCGGCCCTGCTTTGATTACTGGCAACATCCTCCAACCTAAAGGTAGCTTGGTTGGCCTACCAATTAAAACTAATGCACGATGAATAAAAAGCCAAAAGACAGGAAGTCGTGGGAATTACAGGTGATCAGAAAACTTACCATGCCCAAACATTGCTTGAGGCCGAGGAAGACCTCCTTGCTCCTCTGAACCTCCAGCTGGGCCATATCCACAGGGAGCAACAAGGGCTTCCCCAATGCGTCAGCCACCTGCACACCCTCATCCCCTCGAGGATTTCTAAAAGAGGCATCGTCCATCAAAGCCTTCCCATGGAGCATGGGGCAAGGAGCCAAGCTTTGGCCCTAGGCTGGACAGTTACCTGTTTCTCCTGACCTCGGCGCCCAGCCCTCAACTGCTTCAATGGCTGCCGAGCATCATCGTCGCCTTGGGAAGGATCAGATTCTTCACCCCCCTAGGCCTCTTTCCTTTGTCCCTTTTCTGCCAAGGACTGGTGAGCTTGGACCTAGATGGCGAACTCTGTTAGGGTGGGTAAGGAGGAAGCTTAGGAGGAGACTTCCCCGGCGCATCCTTCCCCAGTGCATTCTTCCCCGGCTGCCCCTCAATCAAAGCCAACAGGCTTGTTTGGGGTCGTTTCTTAAAACTCATCTTCGACCGAGGAGAGACTTCTTTGGACAAAAGGTCCGCTTCAACTAAGCTGGGGTCGCCTAAATAGCTGGGAGGGTCCTCGGGCGAATGGAATTGGTCAAACACGTTAAACTCGTCCTCGGACGGACCAAAGTCAGCGACTTCCTCTTCTCCTGGCTCTTCCTTTTCAGCCTCGGCAACTTGAGGTGACGAAGAAGTACCCTCCAACAGTACGCCCTTAGGAACGGGAGATCTTTCGGGGATAAAAAATCTGTGCTCAACCACGGTGATCTTATGCAACTGAGGATCTTCAGCTCGGATCACGTATTTTGGAGTCGAGAACGATTTTTGAATCGGGTCGTATCCTAGGATCTCAAGAGCGGTTCTAACTTGATTGTTGGCTTTATTCACAAAAATCTCCAACCTCAGTACGGTTTGTAAATCCTCATTGTTAACCAAGCTAAAGTTACGCTCAAAAGCGTGCAGATCTGCATAAGAGAAAATAAGTTCCTGTTAAAAACCAAGAAAAGCAGAGTGCGAAGGCACGAGAAACTAGACCCTCTCCTAGTCTGAGTGCCCCACCTGGTGTACCCTCCACTGTTGGACAATGAAGGCCATCGTGCCACTCTCCGGACACAATGAGGAAGTCTTTGTTCAACCCCTTGCTGGACTCAGGAAGGCATTGAATGAGCCGGACCCTATCGTCCCTCATCTTCAGGTAATAAGACTTCCCCTTAAGGCGCTGGAGGTTGTAGCACCAGTTTACATCGTGGTGGGTTAAGCCCAGCCCCATCTTCTCATTCAGGGCATCCACACAGCCTAAAATCCTAAACACATTGATGGCACACTAGGTGGAAGATAAGCCGAAGTGCCTAAGATAATCCCTCATCACTAGCCTCATGGGGATCCTCATGCCACCCTTCAAAAAGACGATTATAGGAATCGCCACCTCACCCTCTTTTCTCCTAGCGCTTCACTCCCCTTCCCCACAATACCTTAAACCCACTGTATCAGAGATCTTATAATCAGCGACAAACTTTTCCATCACCTCCTCAGACTCAACTAACTTCTTAAACCTACCCATCCTAAAGGGCTACCAAGGGGCTCAGGGAAAACAAAGGAAAGAGAAAAAGGAATAAGAGGGCAAGGAACTTAGGCGGGAAAGTACGAACAGGAAAGAGAAGAGAACTTACATAAATGAGAAAAAGCTCATCGGACAGGCCTTTTATGTTGAAAGGAGACGTAAGGTCGATTGGAGGCTTGACCAAGTTCAGCATATGCGCGTAGGAGCTCTTGAATGTAAAAGTGAAAGGGCAAATCGATTCAATTGGGTATTTATATCCCCAATAAAAAGTAACCGCAGGAGCTTTCCCACCCATTAAGTCAGGAGCATCCCTACCGTCCATTCATCATCATACCGTTGAACATGGAAGACACATGGCCGCCAAAATTTAATGAAGGTGCGTTCCAAGTATCGAAACGTCAGGAGCGTTCCTAGAGCAGTTAGAAGGATTTTGGTACTAATAGGAAGACAAGATTCGTCAGGCCAGGACAAGGACCCGAGGACATCAAAATCCTCCTCCCCGCTCGAGGAGCCGGGCAGCAGAATTTTGAGGGGCCCAAAGATTTAGCAACCCCGGCCCACTCCATATCGGGCCCAAGGCCTATGCCGAGGACAGTGTAGTATTCGAGGATGAGTGGGGAAGGTCTAAACTGTCAAGAGCATCGCCGAGGATGACAATGTCCTCGGCCTACCGAAAATTAGAGAAATGAGCTGTCATCGCCACATTAAAAGCACGCAACTGACACTCTAGCCGCATTAATGAATAATTGACCATTGAATAGTAATGCCTTAGTTACTTCAACTAACAAGAGGTCTAGAAAGGCGGCTGATTAGACAAGCCCTCAGACATAAGCTTAGATGATCAACAAGTGAAGGGTAAGAATCAGCTGAGTAGGACTATATAATGGAATGAACCCCCAGAGGGTTCGAGGTTAGGAGTTCAGAGGGATCTAGGACAACTCCTATACTCATTAGTAATCAGAAAAGGGCTCCTCGGACTATGCTGAGGACAAACCTCCCCTTAGAACACTTTGCTAAAATCCCACCCGATCCAACCATTGTAACACTCGCTAATGCCTAATCCTTCTACCTACTCTCTACAAATTTATTGTATCGAGGTGCTTCTCTCGCCGACGTGGGATTAAGGTGTCAAGCCTTACACTACAAAGTTAGCCCTTGGTGGGGTGAAAATCCTGAACCCCCGCGTCCTGTGGGAAAAAGGCCGGTCCCTACAATAGTTATTTATAAACATTTATTATGATTATGATTTTGTATATAATCATCTTATATTTCAACAATTGGACATCAATATTCATTCAATATATTATATATATAAAAGTAGAAACCTCATACGAGAGTACATGAACTCTTACCATGTGGCGCTCTAATATTTCATTTAGCAATTTTAAGCTCTTTTCATTAAGTTTTTTTTTATTGTTATTGTAGGGACCGGCCTTTTTCCCACGCGGCGTGAGTGTTCAGGATTTTCACCCCACCAAGGACTGGCTTTGTAGTGTAAGGGTTGACACCTTAATCCCATGTCGGCGAGAGAAGCACCCCGATACAATAAATTTGTAGAGAGTGGGTAGAAGGACTAAGCACTAGCGAGTGTTACAACGGTTGGATCGGGTGAGATTTTAGCTAAATGTTCTAAGGGGAGGTTTGTCCTCGGCATAGTTCGAAGAGCCCTTTTCTAATTACTAATGAGTATAGGAATTGTCTCAAATCCCTCTGAACTCCCAACCTCGAACCCTCTGGGGGTTCATTCCATTATATAGTCCTACTCAGCTGATCATTGCCTTCCACTTGTTGATCATCTGAGCTTGTGTCTAAGGGCTTGTCCCATCAGCCGCCTTTCTAGACCTCCTGTTAGTTGAAGTAACCAAGGCATTACTATTCAATGGTCAATTCTTCATTAATGCGGCCAGAGTATCAGTTGCGTGCTTTTAATGTGGCGATGACAGCTCCTTTCTCTAATTTTCAGCAGGCCGAGGACATTGTCATCCTTGGCAATACTCTTGACAGTTTGGACCTTCCCCACTCATCCTCGGACACTGCACTGTCCTCGACATGGGCCATGGGCCCGATATGGAGTGGGCCGGGGTTGCCAAATCTTTAGGTCCCACAATAGTCCCTCAAAATTCTGCTGCCCGACTCCTCGAGTGAGGAGGAGGATTTTGATGTCGTTGGGTCCTTGTCCTGGCCTGGCGAATCTTGTCTTCCTGTTAGTACCAAAATCCTTCTAACTGCTCTAGGAACACTCCTGACGTTTCGATACTTGGACCGCACTTTCATTAAATTTTGGCAGCCCTGTATCCTCCACATTCAACGGTATGATGATGAATGGACGGTAGGGATGCTCCTGACTTAATGGGAGGGAAAGCTCTTGCGGTTACTTTTTATTGGGGATATAAATACCCAATTGAATCGATTTGCCCCTTCACTTTTACATTCAAGAGCTCCTGCGCGCATACGCTGAACTTGGTCAAGCCTCTAATCGACCTTACGTCTCATTTCAACATAAAAGGCCTGTCCGAGGAGCTTTTTCTCATTTCTGTAAGTTCTCTTCTCTTTCCTGTTCGTACTTTCCCGCCTAAGTTCCTTGCCCTCTTATTCCTTTTTCTCTTTCCTTTGTTTTCCCTAAGCCCCTTATTAGCCCTTTAGGATGGGTAGGTTTAAGAAGTTAGTTGAGTCTGAGGAGGTGATAGAAAAGTTTGTCGCTGATTATAAGATCCCTGATACAATGGGTTTGAGGTATTGTAGGGAAAGGGAGTGAAGCGTTAGGAGAAAAGAGGGTGAGGTGGCGATTCCTATAATCGCCTTTCTAGAGGGTGGCATGAGGATCCCCATGGGGCCAATGATGAGGGATTATCTTAGGCACTTCGGCTTATCTCCCACCCGGTATGCCATCAATGTGTTTAGGATTTTAGGCTGTGTGGATGCCCTGAATGAGAAGATGGGGCTGGGCTTAACCCACCACAATGTAAACTGGTGCTACAACCTCCAGCGCCTTAGGGGGAAGTCTTATTACCTGAAGATGAGGGACGATAGGGTCCGGCTCATTTAGTGCCTTCCTGAGTCCAGCAAGGGGTTTAACAAAGACTTCCTCATTGTGTCCGGAAAGTGGCACGATGGCCTTCATTGTCCAACAGTGGAGGGTACACCAAGTAGGGCACTCAGACTAAGAGAGGGTCTAGTTTCTCGTGCCTTCGCACTTTGCTTTGCTTGGTTTTTAATAGGAACTTGTTTTCTCTTATGCAGATCCGCACACCTATGAGCGTAACTTTAGCTTGGTTAACAAGGAGGATTTACAATCTGTACTGAGGTTGGAGATTTTTGTGAATAAAGCTGACAACCAAGTTAGAGCCGCTCCTGAGATCCTAGGATACGACCCGATTCAAAAATCGTTCTCGGCTCCAAAATACGTGATCTGAGCTGAAGATCCTCAATTGCATAAGATCACCATGGTCGAGCACGGATTTTTGATCCCCGAAGGATCTCCCGTTCCTAAGGACGTACCGTTGGTGGGTACTTCTTCATCGCCTCAAGTTGCCGAGGCTGAAGAAGAAGAGCCAGGAGAAGAGGAAGTCGCTGACTTTGGTCCGTCCGAGGACGAGTTTGACGTGTTCAACCAATTCCATTCTCCCGAGGACCCTCCCGGCGATTTGGGCGACCCTAGCTTGACTGAAGCGGACCTTTTGTCCAAGGAAGCCTCTCCTCGGTTAAAGATGAGTTTCAAGAAACGACCCCAGACAAGCCTGCTAGCTTTGATTGAGGGGCAGCCGGTGAAGGATGCGCCGGGGAAGTCTCCTCCCAAGCTTCCTCCTCCCCTACCCCAGCAAAGTTTGCCATCTGGGTCCAAGCCCATCAGTCCTCGGCAGAAGAGGGACAAAGGAAAGAGGCCTAGGGGGGGCGAAGAATCTGATCCTTCCCAGGGCGACGACGATGCTCGGCAGCCATCGAAGCAGTTAAAAGCTGGGCATTGAGGTCAGGAGAAACAGGTCACCGTCTAACTCGGGGCCTAGGCTTGGCTCCCTGCCCCCATGCTCCATGGGAAGCCTTTGATGGACAATGCCTCTCTCAGGAATTCTCGAGGGGACGATGGTGCGTAGGTGGCTAACGCATTAGGGAGGTCCTTGCTGCTCCCTGTGGATATGGCCCAGTTGGAGGTTCAAAGGAGCAAGGAGGTCTTCCTCGGCCTCAAGCAATGTTTGGGCATGGTAAGTTTTCTGATCACCTGTGATTCCTATGACTTCTTGTCTTTTGGCTTCTTATTCATCGTGCATTGGTTTTAATTGGCAGGCCATCCAAGTTACCTTTAGGTTGGAGGATGTTACCAGTAGTCAAAGTAGGGCCGCGGGCCTAGAGCATAAAAAGATGTTAGACGCTGCCTGGACCCTCAAAGTCTCAAAGGCCGATCTCTCCAAGGCGAGGGAGCAATTGGAGGAAATGAAGAAGGCTCGAGACATCGCCGAGTCAGGTCTAGCTAGCGCCCAAAAGCAGGCCCATGATCAAATGGAGTGCCTACTCCAGGCAAAGGATCAGCTGAAGGTCACCAAAGAGGAGATTGCGACCCTGGAAAAGAGGGTGCTCGAGGCAGAGGGGGCCAGAGGCGTTGCTGAGTCTGCCAGGGATGAAGCCTTGAAAGCCAAGGAAAAGGCTGAGTCTGCTAGGGCCGAGGCTGAGGCTTCTAAAGGTAAGGCCGTGCAGGAGGCCTACGAGTCAGGGGTGGCTGATACAGAAGCCACCCTTAGAGCCCAAGTGCCTGGGGTATACAGGCTTTACTGTTCCCAAGTGTGGAATAAAGCCTTGAAACAAGCAAGTGTGGAGGCTTCATCTGACCTGTGGAAGGTAGAGAATGTGTACTACCCTCTTGCCATTCGTGAGGCTGCTCTTCCCAACTCCGAGGCCGAGGTGACTCTTGAGGGAGTTGGGACTACTCCTAATGAAGACGCCCCGGCTGCTACCACTTTGGATAAGCCCGCAAAGGAAGCTGATCCTCCTAGGACCATTGAGACGAGCAAGAGCCTTACTACGGATGCGCCCTGGGAGGCTGTGGACCCCTCAGCTGATGTCCAGGCCCCTCACATTGAGGAGGTATCTCCTTCAGCTGACCTTTCCCAAGCTGTAGTCCCAAGCGAGGGTGGCAAGGGCCCTGAGATCTCTTCTGCCCAGCCCCTTGAGGGAGGGATTGAGACGGAGTTAAAGGAATGATCCTTCATGGTACCTTCGCTTTGTTTGTTTGTTTGTTTGTTTGTTTTTTTTTTTAAAGCATTGTAATGGCACTTTTGCCTTGTATAACTCTTAAAGACTCAATGAAGTGCGTATTTTGTTTTCTCTTATTCGTCCTGTTTGTATTATCTTTTTTTTTTTTTTACTTGCACAATCCTAGCTTTAATTGCACTCCAGCTGATCACATACTTATCTTCTTAAGTATCTAGTTTCCTCATAGGTTTGGGTCCAAAGACCATGCAATACATTGGTTCTGTCTAGTACTTAGTTCTTCTGAAGTAACTTGTTTCCCTATAGGTTTGGGTCCGAAGACCATGCAATACCTTGGTTTTGTCTAGTACTTAGTTTCTCTGAGGTACCTAGTTTCTCCACAGGTTTGAGTCTGAGGACCATGCAATACCTTGGTTCTGTCTAGGACCTAATTCTTGAAGTAGTTAGTTTCCCTATAGGCTAGAGTCCGAGGACCATGCAAGGCCTTGGTTTTGTTTAACACTTGATTTTTCTGAAGTAACTAGTTTCCCCATAGGTTTGAGTCCAAGGACCTTGCAATACCTTGGTTCTGTCTAGTACTTAGTTTTTCTGAGGTACCTAGTTTCCCTACAGGTTTGAGTTCGAGGACCATGCAATACCTTGGTTTTGTCTGGTACTTAGTTTTTGAAATAGTTAGTTTCCCCATAGGCTTGAGTCCGAGGATCATGCAAGGCCTTGGTTCTGTCTAACACTTGATTTTTCTGAAGTAACTAGTTTCCCCATAGGTCTGAGTCCGAAGACCATGCAATACCTTGGTTCTGTCTAGTACTTAGTTTTTCTGAAGCACCTAGTTTCCCCACAGGTTTGAGTCTGAGGACCATTCAATATCTTGGTTCTGTCTAGTACTTAGTTTTTCTAAAGTAACTAGTTTTCCCATAAGTTTGGGTCCGAGGACCTTGCAATACCTTGGTTCTGTCTAGTACTTAGTTTTTCTGAGATACCTAGTTTCCCCACAGGTTTGAGTCTGAGGACCATGCAATACCTTGGTTCTGTCTAGAACTTAGTTCTTGAAGTAGTTAGTTTCCCCATAGGCTTGAGTTCGAGGACCATGCAAGGCCTTAGTTCTGTCTAACACTTGATTTTTTTGAAGTAACTAGTTTCCCCATAGGTTTGAGTCCGAAGACCATGTAATACCTTGGTTCTGTCTAGTACTTAGTTTTTCTGAGGCACCTAGTTTCCCCATAGGTTTGAGTCCGAGGATCATGCAATACCTTGGTTCTGTCTAGTACTTAGTTTTTGAAGTAGTTAGTTTCCCCATAGGCTTGAGTCCGAGGACCATGCAAGTCCTTGGTTCTGTCTAACACTTGATTTTTCTGAAGTAACTAGTTTCCTCATAGGTTTGAGTTCGAGGATCATGCAATACCTTAGTTCTGTCTAGTACTTAGTTTTTCTGAGCCAAATAGTTTTCCCATAGGTTTGAGTCCGAGGACCATGCAATACCTTGGTTCTATCTAGTACTTAGTTTTTGAAGTAGTTAGTTTCCCCATAGGCTTGAGTCCGAGGACCATGCAAGGCCTTGGTTTTGTCTAACACTTGATTTTTCTGAAGTAACTAGTTTCCCCATAGGCTTGAGTCCGAAGACCATGCAATACCTTGGTTCTGTCTAGTAGTTAGTTTTTGAAGTAACTAGTTTCCCCATAGGTTTGGGTCCGAGGACCATGCAATACCTTGGTTCTGTCTAGTACTTAGTTTTTTTGAGGTACGTAGTTTCCCCACAGGTTTGAGTCTGAGGACCATACAATACCTTGGTTCTGTCTAGGACCTAGTTCTTGAAATAGTTAGTTTCCCTATAGGCTTGAGTCCAAGGACCATGCAAGGCATTGGTTCTGTCTAACACTTGATTTTTCTGAAGTAACTAGTTTCCTCATAGGTTTGAGTCCGAGGACCATGCAATACCTTGGTTCTGTCTAGTACTTAGTTTTTCTGAGGCACCTAGTTTCCCCACAGGTTTGAGTCCGAGGACCATGCAATACCTTGGTTCTGTCTAGTACTTAGTTTTTGAAGTAGTTAATTTCCCCATAGGCTTGAGTCTGAGGACCATGCAAGGCCTTAATTCTGTCTAACATTTGATTTTTCTGAAGTAACTAGTTTCCCCATAGATTTGAGTCCGAGGACCATACAATACCTTGGTTCTGTCTAGTACTTAGTTTTTCTGAGCCAAATAGTTTCCCCACAAGTTTGAGTCCGAGGACCATGCAATACCTTGGTTCTATCTAATACTTAGTTTTTGAAGTAGTTAGTTTCCCTATAGGCTTGAGTCCGAGGACCATGTAAGGTCTTGGTTCTGTCTAACACTTGATTTTTCTGAAGTAACTAGTTTCCCCATAGGCTTAAGTCCGAGGACCATGCAATACCTTGGTTCTGTCTAGTAGTTAGTTTTTAAAGTAACTAGTTTCCCCATAGGTTTGGGTCCGAGGACCATGCAATACCTTGGTTCTGTCTAGTACTTAGTTTTTCTAAGGTACCTAGTTTCTCCATAAGTTTGTGTCCGAGGACCATGCAATACCTTGGTTCTGTCTAGGACCTAGTTCTTGAAGTAGTTAGTTTTCCCATAGGCTTGAGTCCGAGGACCATACAAGGCCTTGGTTCTGTCTAACACTTGATTCTTCCTTTAGTGCCTGGAGTGGGGGAGCTCGTCCTCATTGTTGGAGAGTCTGCCCTTAGAGTGATAACGGCCTTGAGCTTGCTCTGCCGAGGGGGGACCCTTCTTCGGCCTGGCCCCTTGGCCCGGCATGTTGCTTTCAATTACAAAGTGTCTTTTAGGCTATTCGAGTAACGCGTTTGACGCTTCGGTGCACGAGGCGCGTCTTCATTAATATCCTTGCGGATTTATGAGAATCCATCGTCTGATAAGCTCTTTGGAAATTGGGGGAATTTAATACCTCCAGTAACTCCTCCTTAGGATTCTGCGCAGTTTGGTTTTCACCAACTTTTGCCTTCTATATAAGGCATTTTGGGGTAATTTTTTCTTCAAATTTCACAAACACTTTGGGTTCAATAGGAGTTTAAAGCTCTCCGTTTGCCAAAATAGTGCCTTTTGCTTGAGGAGGTGGAGTGGCCTTTAAAAAGGAGCAAGGACAAGGAAGCTGAGCCCCCTTCTTGAGTCGAGGATGCCATTTCGATCCTGGACAACACAGTGGGGGTTGTATAAGTGGAGGCCAAAGATCCTCTTTCTTTTCAACCTAGCTAGAGAGAGGACTACCCTTGCAGTTAGGAGGGGGATCCGAAAGGAACATAACGTCCCTCATCTGCGCGCGGGTCTATCGGCCTTCCAAACTGGTAGTGATTCGCCAGTGCCTGGTCGTTGTGGGACTGGGAGGGAATCCAGGGGGAACCCTTAGGTTGGACCGTCAGGTGCCGCGGCTTCCTGTTCCTTCTCCTTCAAAGCGCCGCCCATGTTGGTTGAAGAGCTGTGGACGACCTTAGCATAGGTCTGTCTCCACCTCTCCCTCCATGCATGGCTTGGCTTTAAAACAAGCCTACCTAGGCCCTTTTCTTCTTTTTTCTCTTTTTAGCTTCAGCACAAGCCTACCTAGGCATTTACCTTTGTAGTTAGCTTTAGAACAAGCCTACCTAAGCATTTACCTTTGTAGTTAGCTTTAGAACAAGCTTGCCTAAGCATTTGTTGTACAATGTAACTTTTCTTTGATTAATAAAGAAGTAGCCACATTTCGTTTACTTTACTTCTCGCATCTTTCATTTTTTTTATGATGATTGCCCTTTGAATAAGTGCGTTGCTGTTGTTTATGTTTGTTTGTTTGTTTGTTTTGTTTTGTTTTTTTTTTTTTTTTTTTGAACTTGGAAGAAATGTTGTACACCAACCCTCGTACTCGCTAATCCTCAAGTCCTTCCCACAGACGGCGCCAATTGTAGGGACTACCTTTCCCACGCGACGCGGGGGTTCAGGATTTTCACCCTACCAAGGGCTGGCTTTGTAGTGTAAGGCTTGACACCTTAATCCCACGTCGGCGAGAGAAGTGCCTCGATACAATAAATTTGTAGAAAGTGGGTAGAAGGACTAGGCACTAGCGAGTGTTACAACGGTTGGATTGGGTGGGATTTTAGCTAAGTGTTCTAAGGGGAGGTTTATCCTCAGCATAGTCCGAGGAGCCCTTTTCTGATTACTAATGAGTATAGGAGTTGTCTCAGATCCCTTTGAACTCCTAACCTCGAACCCTCTGGGGGTTCATTTCATTATATAGTCCTACTCAGCTGATCCTTGCCCTCCACTTGTTGATCATTTGAGCTTGTGTCTGAGGGCTTGTCTCATCAGCCGCCTTTCTAGACCTCCTGTTAGTTGAAGTAACCAAGGCATTACTGTTTAATGGTCAATTCTTCATTAATGCAGCCAGAGTGTCAGTTGTGTGCTTTTAATGTGGCGATGACAGCTCCTTTCTTTAATTTTCGGCAGGCCGAGGACATTGTCGTCCTCGGCGATGCTCCTGATAGTTTGGCCCATATATTACACGGGTCATTTGACTAGTTTGACTAGTTTACATATAATTTTTTATTAACTTCTAGTGTGTCCAACATTTAGAATTTAAATCTTTAATCCTTGTTAATAGGGGTGTGCAATGAACTCGCCAAAACCAACCCAATTAACATGGTTGGATTAGTTTTTAAGGGTTGGTGAGTTGGGTTGAGTTATGAATTTTTTTTTTTTTTTAACAGTGAGTCGAGTTGGGTTCGGGTCATGAGATTTACAAATCCGTCTAACCCAACCCGATCCACGTATATTTAATATATTTTTAAATTATAAAAAATATATTATATAATTTTGTTATATACTCTTTTGCCCTTTTTCCTAAATAAAACCCAAACCCTAAATTCTTCTCATATAGTTTGTGTTTGTTTAATGTTATGCTTATGATTATTTGATTATAAATTTGCTCTTATATGTGTTGATGTTGTTCTAATGCTCAATTTAATAATAATAATAGTAATTAAAAAAAAAAAAACCGTCCAACCTAGCCTGATCTATGTGGGTTGAGTTGGAATCCTGTGATAGGTTGGGTTGATTGAAAAAAATCCTCAACCCAACCTAACCCGACTCACAGGGGCGGAGGCATGTATAAGGGTGGGGGGTCCCCGGCCCCCCCAAAATTTTAAAATTTTTTAAAATATATATGCAATTATTTTTGTAGGGACTCAGTTTGTAATGGACCCTTTACAATAAAAATTTGTAGAGATGTGGGCGTAAGACCTAGCTCCGGTCAGTAGAAAAAGACGTAGTTCTGGCGTAGCAGATAGAATACTTCTCCTTTGTTTCAAACTCTCACCAAAAAAATATCTCCCCCACTTTTGTGTATTCTGATTTTGCATTTTATACTAGCTTCTCCATCTTGCTTTCACCGTACACGTGTACGCTCCTTTCTGAAGATTTTCCTCTTGTCCCATCTGACCTTCCCGGATACTCCGCCTAGTGGTTATAAAGCTGTTTAATTACTGTTCAGATATCACCTCCACATTAATGCGGCCAGAGAGTTAGGTGGGAAGCATTTAATGCGGGGGCAGCAGCTTTTAGGGGATATTTTTCCGGTTCCTCCTTTGACCAATATCCATTAGTTTGGTTTGCATGTAACTCTACAAAGATCGTCGACAATTAAAATAGTTACGTTGAAATCATAGGCTGATTTGAAGAACGAATTTTATCCTCGGACAAAGGAGCATCCTCGGACGAATGAGTGTTCTCGGTCTGGTAAGTGTTCTTGGACTGGTAAGTGTTCTCGGTATGGTAAGTGTTCTCGGTCTGGTAAGTGTTCTCGGACTGGGCCGTTGGGCCGTGAGCCCACCTTTGATAAACTCCATCAATTTTTCGGGTTACTGACCCCACAATTTTTATGTTTTCAAAATTTAGTCTACAAAAATAAAAGTTGCCCCCCCCCCCCCCAATATTTGAATTAGTCTAATAATACTCTTAAAAAAAATAATTGGTCTAATAGTTATAGCAATATAACTTTATTTTGCGCAATTCTATTTTTTATTGTAAAATGTGCTTTTATATCTGTTAAATATTTGATAAAATTTGGTATCAAACATGTTTGAATTTATATTTTTCTACCCGTTATGTGACGAGTAACAAGTCATTGACTCATTAAAAAAATTTTGTCACTAAAACTACACATGAAATGTGTCTTTAGTTGCCATATAATGAGTTAATAAAAGTAGCTTTAAATATGTTTGAAGCCTAACTTATTTCACAAAGTTTTGGATCATTCATGTTTTTGAAAATTTCATTAGTTCAATTGAAATATTTTTTACTTACTTTAGCATAAAATTTGATAATTTGTATTTAAAATGAAACTTTTTAAGAATTTGACTATGAAAATGGAAAAAATGAATTTTATTTTATGAAAGATCGCTGTAAAAAATGATTTTGATTGAAAATACTAAGATCTTTTTTTTTTTTTTTTTTTGTTGGGTGTGTGTATATATATAACTTATCAAATAAAAAAGTGTGTGTATATATAATAAAAAAGCGCGCGTGTGTGTACATATGTGTGTGTGTGGGTGTGAAAGTTGTCTTAATAAATATATTAGCGTCGCAACTTGGCCCTCCAAACAAAAATTTCTGGCTCCGCCCTTGTCGACTCATGCACACCTCTACTTGTTATGACAATCGAATCATAAAAAAATAAAATAAAAACTAATTATGGTATAAAGTTAGGTCTATGCTTGTAAGGTCCATGTACACATAAGAGGTACACCATGAGCATCCTATCAACAGGTTGTCGGTGTTTGCACTGAAATTGCGTTTTTAAAAATACAATTCTAAATTTTTTTTGTTTTTCTGTTTTGGTCAAATATTAATGAAAATCCTCTGTTCAAAATCATTTAGTTTTGGAACTTGAGAATACTAAACTCTTTTCATTCATTTAGACAAACTCGAGCTTCAAAATAGGCACTAAAATGGACAAGAAAAAGGAAGTCATGTGTGGAATAGCTAGAGTTTCTCTGTATCTTAGGCAGTAGAATAGTCGTACCTTCTACGAAGGCTCTTTTGTTCTCCACATTCTAACAGTGGTAGTTTGGTGGCTAGTTGGGTTTTCTTCAAGGGAATAGGGAAACACTTTTTCTTTCTTTAATTTTTCTTCCTACTGCCTAGATAAATTTTAGATAACGGAGGAATTATCACAAAGTTGGATGAAACTATCACTTTCGGAGAGAGAAGGACTAGGATGCTGTTTGGAAGAAGAATTCAGCTTGAAAGAACATATCATAGCAGCAAAGTTTCTCATAAAAAGGGCTCTTAGCATTGAGGCCATTGTAAAAACGTTTACTCCATTATGGCGTTCAAGGAGCGGATTCAAGATTAAAAACCTAGGTGATCATGTGATTCTTTTCATTTTTGAATATGAAACTGAAGTAGAGAAGGTCCTCAATGCCGAACCATGGTGCTTTGATAAGCACTTTGTGATCATGCAGAAATATGATAAGAGCATGGCAATGGAAGAACTGAAATTTGAGAAGACTTGATTCTGGGTTCAAGTTCATGGACTCCCCTATAAGTTCATGAATGTTAAGGCAGCCGAGAAAATCTGTGAAGTTGTTGGACAAGTTGTTCACTCTAATGATCCAGTTGAAACGGAGGGGGGCAATTTTATGAGGATTCGAGTGGAGATGGATATATCTTTACCCCTTTGTCGTGGTTGAGTTGTGTCTATGGAGAGTGGCAAAAAATCTTAGGTCACTTTCAAGTACGTGCACCTACCTAATATTTGTTATTGGTGTGGCAAAATGGATCACTCGGACCGTGATTGTGAGATATGGCTAGACAGAGAAGGAAGTTTAGCAGAAACACAAAAACAATTTGGGCCATCATTATATGCTCCACCATTTTTCCCGTCAAAGCGAAGTGTGGTGGCTGTCCCGGGTTTTTACAGTCAGAAACGTGCAACCCCAAAATTGCAGGCTCCTGAAGCTAGACCTTAGGATGGCGGAGAGATCAATGATGATTCACGAGTTAGGGAGGAGCTTACGGTGGTGCACAACATGGACTCAGCTGACAGCACATTTATGGGAGAAAACCGATATATCTAATGCTCCTCTTCATTCAGGAAACGGTTTCATGGCTAATAAATCTCAAGATCCCATTAACTCTCCACAAAATCTGGACAAATTAAATGCAGAAATTATAGGGACTAATGTTACCGAAAATTCTAGTGATAATTGTCCATTACTCACAACGGCACAAATTGGAATTAATCCAATTAATGACCCGAGTAAATCCATTAGTAGCAATCAAGTCAAGGAGGCAGCTTATTCAAACCCTAATGCTAATGTTTCCACTCCTAACCCTATGTCATGTGAGGGGCATGAAGTTGCTAGGGTAACCAAAAAAACAGGCACGTGGACTAGGTTGGACAAAGGCAAGATCACGCAACAAGCACCTCAGGTAGATTTCAAAAGTCTATGCAAACGAAGCTTTTCAACAATTAATGATCATCTTGATTTACCTTGTAGCAAGAAACAGGTTTTGATGGATGCAGCTGAATTTTCTTTCCAAATGGTGGAGGCTAATGCTAAGCCCCGCCAGGAGCAATGAGTTGCTTAGTGTGGAACTGTTATGGCCTTGGGTACCAACGCATAGAGAAGGAGCTTGGTGTTTTAATCAAGGCAAAAGATCCTTCTGTCATGTTTTTAGGCGAGTCGTGGTCAGATGAAGCAAGGCTAAAAGATATTAAGCGGAAATTGGAATTTGATCACGTGTTTGTTGTCCCTCGTGAAAATAGGGGAGGAGGATTAGCGCTGATTTGAAAAAATTTTATTGATGTCACTGTGGAGACTTTCTCTAAAAATCACATTGACTCAATTATAAACAAAGGAAGGAGGATGCATGCAGATTTGCAAGTTTTTATGGGGAAGCGGTAACACATTTGAGGCATGAATCTTGGTCGAAGCTAAGACAATTAAATTCTTGTTTTAACCTTCCTTGGCTTTGTGCAAGAGGTTTTAATGAGATTTTGAGGATTAATGAAAAGCATGGGGGAAGCATGAGATCACAATCCCAAACGCAACTTTTTCAAGATGTTATTGACGAATGTGGATTTCTTGATCTTGGCTTTGTAGGACCTCAATATACATGGAGCAAGCATTATGCAGCGGGACATTCGGTGTGGGAAAGACTTGATCGAGGGTTAGCCAACTATGATTGGCTGACAAGATTTGCAGGGGCACGAGTTTATCACCTCCACTCGGATTCCTCTGATCATCGTCCACTCCTGATCACTCCCACAGGTTTGGAGATGGTTTGAAAGAAGAAAATTTTCAGATTTGAGGAGATGTGGCTCTCCGACAAAGGTTGCTTCGATACAATAGAAGCCATGTGGCTGTCTAGTGATTCTGATTACTTTAACAACTGGATCCTTATAAATCTTGAGAAGTGCGGTGTTGAACTTACTAAGTGGAGTCGTGAGAATTTTGGTAATGTGAGGATTAAGCTGGAAAAAAAGAGAAGACAACTAACTGAGGCCGAAAGGGTTGCAATGAATTCTGGGCTGAACACTCGGGTGAGGGAATTAAAGAATGAAATTGAAATTCTTTTGGATAGAAAAAACCGAATGTGGCTGCAATGTTCTAAAACTCTATGGGCAATACAAGGATACCGTAACATACGGTTTTTTCACAGCAAAGCAACCAACAAGTACCGAAAAAATTTCATCCATAAGCTTAGAAATCCGAATGGGCAATGGAGTGCAAATAATGAGGAAGTGGCAGACATCCTTATCCAATATTATAAAGAACTATTTACCTCAGCTAATCCCACGTTTCCTGAAGAAGTTTTGCTAACCATTAATACTTGGGTTAGTGCACAAATGAATAATAGACTATCAGCAGACTTTAAGGCTTGGGAAGTACATGAAGTAGTGAAAAAATGGCCCCTCTCAAGGCACCCAGTCTGGATGGAATGCCTCCAATCTTTTTCCAACATTTTTGGGCTCTGGTTGGTGATGAGGTAATAGCTTCTGTCTTACAATTCCTTAATACAGCCACTTTCCCATGTCATTTGAACCACACTTTCATCTCCCTAATTCCCAAAGTAAAAAACCTGGAGTTAGTTTCTGAATTTAGACCTATAAGCTTTTGTAACGTTTTGTATAAGATTTTTTCTAAAGTATTGGCTAATAGGTTGAAGAAAGTCTTATCTACTGTCATTATGGAATATCAAAGTGCCTTTACAAAGAGTCTTCTTATCTCTGATAATATTTTGGTTGCTTTTGAGAGTCTTCATAGTATGCAGAATCACAAATCTAAGAAGGAGGGCTATATGGCAGTGAAGTTAGACATGAGCAAAGTATGATAAAGTGGAATGGTCTTTCTTGGAAGCAATTATAAGACAGATGAGTTTTACAAAAAGGTAGATTTAGTTGATGATGATGGGCGTAAAAAAAGTATCCTATTCCATATTGGTGAATAGTGAGCCCAAAGGCATGATCAAGCCAACCCAAGGAATTAGGCAAGGAGATCCTCTCTCTCCTTTCCTATTTTTATTGTGCACTGAAGGTCTGCATGGTCTCATCTCACAAGCAGCTAGCCAAGGAGAACTACATGGCTATTCTCTTTGTAAAAATGGTCCTAAACTAACCCATCTTTTCTTTGCAGATGATAGCTTGTTTTTTTGCAGATCTACTCCTTAGGAATGTGACAAAGTTTTGGAACTTTTGGATACCTACAGTAAGTACTTGGGGTAGCACATCAATAAAAATAAAACCACCATTTTCTTTAGCAAGTCCACCACTCCAGAGAGAAAGCAATACATCAAGAATGCTTTGGGAGTTCCTGAAATTCGAAGCTATGAAAAGTATTTGGGGCTGCCCTCTTTGATTGGGAGAAGGAAAAAAGCTAGTTTCGAATATATTAAGGAAAGAGTATGGAGAAAGCTCCAAGGGAAGTCCTCATTAAAGCCATTGTCCAAGCCATCCCTACCTATACTATGAGTTGCTATAAACTTCTGGTGGGATTATGCAATGAAATTGAGGGCCTTATTCGAAAATTTTGATGGGGACAAAGAGGAGATAGACGAAAGATCCATTGGGTAAAGTGAAGCACTATGCGTAAACCGAAAGGGGAGGGAGGCATGGCATTCAAAGACTTGGCCATGTTTAATGATGTTCTCCTAGCTAAACAGGCTTGGCGGCTTCTTCACAATGAAAATTCACACTTCTATCGGGTTTTCAAAGCAAATTTCTTCCCAGATTGCTATATTTTGGAGGCCCTAGATTATGCCAAAGGGTCATATGCTTGGCGTAGCATATTAAAGGGTAGGGAGGTTTTGAAAAAAAGAGGACAATGGAGGGTGGGTAATGGGAAGGATATCAGCATTTGGAGTGATGCTTGGCTGCCCTCTATATCTACCCTAAAGGTCAATAATCCGATGGGGACTGAATTTCTAGAAGTGAAGATAAATTCTCTAATCAATGCCCACATGCGAAGTTGGAATGTGGACTTGCTACAAGCTTTGTTCAAGCCTAAAGAGGTTCAGTTGATTCGGGGTACTTCACTAGGTAATGCTTCAGCCTGTGATAGAGTGGTTTGGCCTCACACACAATTAGGTTCCTATTCAGTGAAATCAGGATATTATTTTTTGTCAAAGGAGAAGGAACAATCAGACCGTGATACAAATACTCTAGCCCCATCACAGAAGCTTTGGAAGATTATTTGGAATCTTTCAGTCCCACCAAAAGTCTGAAACTTTTTGTGGAGGGCTACCAAAAATGCCATTCTTGTTAAAACTAATTAAGTTAAACGGCAGGTGTTTCAGGAAGCAACTTGTGATCACTGTCAGTCACATTTAGAAGATGTGTTGCACGCATTATGGCTGTGTCCGTGTTTGACCGAGGTATGGGAATCTGATATTGTTTAGAGTTTCAGAAACACAGAACGTTGGGTTGATTTTCAAAAGCTCATATTACATGTTGAAGAAGCGGGGCTCGATTTAGAATTGTTCTCCATGATTGTCTGGCTCTTGTGGTAGCAGAGAAACCAGATCAGAGTAGGCACTTCAACCACTTCGCTCAGTCAGCTTGTTACCCGAGCTTAGCAACAGCTGCAAGACTACTACCGGGTGCAACCAGTGAAGCCAACAACTGTAAATGCCAATCTCCACACAGCAGTAACTTGGACTCCTCCACACACTCCTTTATTGAAGATTAGGCTGTGTTTGTTTTGGGTGAAAATGATTTCAGAAAATGATTTTCCGTAAAATAGGCTGTTTGGTTGGTTTTGAAAATTGAATTTTTCGGAAATCATTTTCATTTGATCGAAAAAAAGGAGCTTTGATCACTGAAATGCATTTTCGTCCCTATTTTCACTTCAAATGATTTTCGGAGAGAGAGAGAGAGAGAGAGAGAGGAGCCCAGATCACGCCAGAGACGTCGCCGGCGAACCCCGAGCACTACGCCAATCTCGCCTTCGATCGCCTTCGCTTGATCTCGCCTCTACGGCGCGATCTCACCACGAACCCAGAACCCATCGTCGATCGTCGATCGCCATGAACCCAGAACCCATGGCCTTCGCACTGGCGAGTCGCACCGGCGAACCCAGAACCCAAAACTCGTCGCGAGTCGCATCGCGTCGACTGAACGCAGTCGCCTCACACGCCTTCACCTTCGCCTTCAAACCCAGTCGCCTCACCACAACGATCTGATCGGATTTGATATTTTTTTTCTTTGGTTTTGTTTCTACTTTTGATTGCCAGAGTTTGCTGTGATTTTGAAATTTTTTTGTAATAAAATTTGTTTGGATGCTGAGAAAATAGCTGAGAAAATGTGAAAAATGTATAGGAAAATAGCATTTTCAGAATAGAACCAAACACATGAAAATATTTTTTACAACAATTTTCATTATGCAACCAAACACTTGAAAATATTTTTCTTTCCTAAAAATAGCATTTTTGAAAAATAGACTATTTTCCGAAAAATATTTTACGGGAACCAAACACAGCCTTAATTACGACCGGGCCGTTTTTCGGGATTCTAATAGTGCAGGCATAGGGGCTATGATCCGAGATAGTGAGGGTGGAGTGCTTGCATCCCTAGCAAAGAAGATTAGTTTTCCCCAAACGGTGGCAAATGTGCAGGCAACAGTGTGAGAAAAGCCATCCTGTTTGCCAAAGATCTTAATCTCAACTTTATTATATTAGAGGGAGATTTGAAGATCATCACTCGAGCAGTTCAAGCAGTGGATTAGTCCCTAGCTTCTTATGGTAATCTCATTGAGGAGATCAGATTCCATGCAGACTCTTTTCTCAATTTTAGAGTTTCTCATGTTAAAAGAAATAGAATTTTGTACCTCATAACCTAACTAGATATGCTAGACATATTAGCTATTTAGTGGTTTGGATTGAGGAGGTTCTCTCCCACATTTTACCTATGCATTTAGCTGATGTTGGCTAATTTTTATTTAATAATAGCAGATTCAGTTTTGATTCTCAAAAAAAAAAAAAAAAAAAAAAAAAAAAAGCTTCAAAATAACAAAATAACTTCGGGCAAGTTTTCAGTAATAATTTTTATTATTATTTTCATATAAAAACGGAATATTGGCAAAAAAAAAAAAATTGAAAAAAGAAAAAAAGAAATGCTGTACAAATTGTGAAATAGTCAACGTGTAACAAAATTTCCCGTTAAAATTAACGGTCTATTACACACCCACCCTTTTTGTTGTGTGAAAAGAAAAATGAGTGAAAATCTGTTGTCCTTGCCCTCCAATAAATTCTCTCCTACTCTCACTCCCACTGAAATCTGTTTCATCTCACTCCAAACTCCGAAGCTACGACGAGCACCACCGCCGCCGCAGCACAGCAGAGTCCAGACAAAGGCAATGGAGGTGGGAGGGTTAGATTCCAAAGGGCGCCAATTCAAGAACGCGGAGGAGATGTGGCGTGAACAGACGGGTGATCCCAGCAAGAAGTGCGATTGGTACAAGCATGGCGTGGGGTATTGGAAAGGCGTGGAGGCATCTGTCAATGGAGTTCTTGGTGGGTATGCCCAGGTCAATGAGCCCGATATTGAGGGTAGCGAAGCTTTCCTCAATACCCTCTTGTCTGAACGCTTCCCTAATTCTGACCACTTCGCTGCTCTTGGTATCTCAACTCTCTCTGTCTGTCTGTCTGTTTTTTGTGTGTGTATGTGTTTCTCTTTTTTGATAAGTGTGTGTGTATGTGTTTCAAATTTGAAAACTTTTGGTTCTTTTTGATTGGTAAGTAAGTTACCTTGTATCTACCCTTGTAATTGTGGAAGGAGTTTTAAGCTAGAACTCATTGGTTTGGATCTTGAAATATTATGATTGGAAATTAACATAATGTGGGGATAGAATGTAGGTATAGATGCTGGTGTGTGTGTGTGTGTGTGTGTGTGTGTGTGTGTGTGTGTGTATTTGTGACAGTTACAATAGGATTTGAGACATTTGGTGTTCGCTCCATGATGATTGTTCTTTATCATCAGCTAAAAGCACCGATTGGTTTAACCTAGGTTCCTAATTCAACGACAAAAGAGTTTACATGTTGATAACTTCGCAACACTTAGCATGCATCCGAAAAGCATGAGCTTGTGAGAAACGGTGAATCCATTCAGTTATAATTTATAAATAGTCTAATATGCTATTTCACTTGTGGATCTGGACTCTATGTCAGGTTTAGACTCCCTCCAAATGAATGGGACCTAAAACATGGGATTTTTACATGGAGAGGAGAAATGATTCAAACTCCAAACTATTTTTCTAATACAACGTAATAAATTACCACTTATCCCAAAGCTTAAACTTACGAGAAAGGGTGAATGTTAAGAAAAATTACTTAATCCATCTGAAAGTAGCTGGTTTGTCCTGCCCATATCCAGAAAGAAGGCATCCCAATTGTTTTCTTTTGTTCTTTCTTCCAAAGATGCTGGTCTTACTCTTCTGAAGAAGTGCAGAATTGTCATTGTGGCGCAAGATGAAGGGTTACTGAAGGTTTCTAACATGAATTAGGATCTGCATTTCCCAATTGCATGAAGTTTAAATTACACATATTTGACAATGACAATTCGGGATTAGCATGACAATTCATCTTGCACCAAGATAGGATCAAAGGATATATATCATACAAATTCTCAATATCAGTTTAAAATTTAAATTACACAAAATTTTGACACTTCTACTATTGCATATGACTACTGGATTAGCACTTCTATTGGCAATACCAATTTTTACCAGTAATTAAACTGCTGCAGATTGTGGTTCTGGCATTGGGAGAGTCACAAAAAATCTTCTCATAAGATATTTCAATGAGGTAAGGTATTACATCACCTGTATATTATTTTCCCATTGTACCCTTTAAATTTTCCATATAAGCATTTTTGCCCTTTAAAAGAAGAAACATCTTCACCATAGCTGATATCTTCTCTAACTTGTGGAGGGCTTAACACGAGAACATCTGTTGGCCAAACCAGGGCATTGTTAACTGTGTACTTTATTTCCAGAGGATCACACAAAAGTCTTCTTTTGTGTCATTCTCTGATTTGATTCTTGGTGCTGCCATCACTCTTTGTAGGTGTAAAGGTTCCCCTTAACTAGTAAGGCTTACAGTATTTTGGGGTTCTGGATCAGGGGAGATCATGAGTTTGCTCCCCCCAACGCCTTTTTCTCTTTCTCTTATTTCTAGAAAGGAAAGAATCTTGGTTGACTTGTGTATCTTTTTGATTTTGGCTCCACCTCGTGTCTTCTTAAACATTCATCTTAGGGTCCTTTTATTTATTCACTTTTAAATCAACAAAAATCAAGGGAAAGTAGTAAAGCTTATCGTAGTTGAGTTAACCATATGCACCCAATGTTGAATATGGCTAATTCCTACCTTTTGTGTTCTTCCGTGGTTTTTCTTATATTTGACGCAGGATATTATTACCTATTTAACATGGACATTTCTATATTTCTAATTTTTAGTGTTTGGATATCAAGATCTCTGCCCATGCATGCTAATGGCTGTCTTTACTTTATTTTTGTGGAGCTTTCGATCAGATACTGGGGATCCTGCTTTGTCTGTGTTACTTACATGATGCTTATCAGTTTTATTAAACTTTAAGAGATTATTACCTGATGCAACCTGTACAAAATTTGGAACATTCAATTTAGTTCATTTATCATAACTGACAGCAAATACTTTCCCTGACATCCAGGTTGATCTTCTTGAGCCTGTATCACATTTCTTAGACGCTGCTCGTGAAAATTTGGGTCATACGTCCTCAGATATGCACAAAGCCACTAATTTTTTTTGTATGCCTCTTCAGGTAATGAACTGACTACATATACAAAAAAACAAAAGCATAAATACAATTCTTGTTTCAGAATTACCAATTATGATAAATCTATTTGAATATAGAAATTGCATACTTGATAATTGAAAACAATTGCCAAAAACATAATCTAATATGTCAGCCAATGAAAATTGATGTATTTTTATCCCCCCTTTTTTTTTTCTTTTTCTTTTTAGTGTCCTTAGTATACTCCCCGTGTACTTTGACCTTGACCTATCTTTTTTCTTCTTTATTTTAATAAAATTCTTTTCTTACTGATCCAAAAAGAAGAAGAAGAAGAAGTCAGGCAATGAATTATTTATGCTGTGGGCATCATTATTAATATATTTGTTTTATTCTTGAAGATATTTCCAAACTTAGTAGCACCTATATTGTGTAGCATTTGGTTCTCACGTGGAACTAAAATGATTACTTTTTATGTTTGGGTTAATTACAATTGTTACCCTAAAGGGTGGAGCATTAGCAATGTGCACTCTAAACAACAAAATTTTGCAATCAACATCTAAATTGAGATTAATTTGCAATGTCCACACCACCGATCAATAGAGTCAACTTAATAAGAGTAGTAGGTGAAGTAGAAATATGAGCTTTGATACCAAAACTGATGTAGAACAATGAACTCAGACCCAGGACAAAACCACGTATGTAACAATAAAATGGAAGATACGTCAATCAGTCTTTACTTTTTTTCTTGATTTTGCATTTGTTTTTAAGCATCCTTTGGTTACCAATGGTAATTGTAGCTACTAATTCTTTTAATGCAGTATTAAAGGAAATTACATAAAATTGTTGTTTGATTTGATCTGTATAGCTTCTTGTATTCTTTTCTGTACAACATAACCTTTCACCCCATCTCTTCCACCCCCCCCACCCCCCCCAAAACCAAAAAACAAAAAAGATATTTTTTGCAAAATTGATGCCAATGAGATCTAACTCAAATGGTTTATGCTTCTCTCAAAAGAATGGGTGGAGGGTGAGATCTTATTTATGGGTTCAAAACCCATTTGGTGTGTGTGTACCAATCCAAAAGAGAAAAATTGATTAACATTTCTTTTCTTCATCGTAGGAATTCACTCCAGATGCTGGAAGATATGATGTTATATGGGTGCAGTGGTGTATTGGGCATCTCACAGATGATGACTTTGTATCATTCTTCAACAGAGCTAAGGTAATGTCATTCCCTAATATGGCACCTCCTTCCCCTGTGAAAAATTGCTATGAACAAGTTGAGCAAATTGCCTGGACTCATCAGAAGCCAAAACATTACAAACTTTTAGTTTTAGATAATTGGTTTGGTAAAAAGAATGAAATGAATTAAAAATTGTTGACTAATCAACTGACTTAAAAACTTGAATTTTCTTTCTTTCATTTAGCCTTAAGCTTTTCTCTTTTTTTGCTTCTAATCTTTCTCCTATTGCTTGAATGATCTTGGGTTGGAGAATTTAATGTAGTAAGCGCCATGAAAATGGCCTAATTGAACCTTGATAAATGTGAATTCTTTTTTCTGGAAACAATTTCCTTTGTGGCCATATTGCTGCATAAGGGACTAAATGCAAAGTTACACCTTTGAGTTACACTAAGTTTCCCGTAATTGTTGCTAGTATGGCCGATGGAAGAATCTTCAAACTGCCGAGGTAACCAAGAACCTTGATTTGCTGTATCATTGAACTGGTTACTGAAACAATGTTCTCATGCTTTCTATGTTTTATTTATTTATTTTTTCTGAGTCTACTTGTTTCACTGACATAATGCACTGCATAGGATTCAACACAACATACATTTTTTCTCCCTCAACATATAACAAAAAGGAAAAGTATATTTCTGGTTCTGTTTTAGCAAAATGATAACCCACCAAAATTTTTAATGCTAATTCATGAAGTTGTATAACCTGTTCTCTCTTTGACTGCTTAGTAGTTATAAGTGGTGTATTTAAAGATTTTTCATCTCAGTTGTCTTTATTGTTGTGGTATTAAGTGCTTGAGCTTTCTCAGGTTTCATTTGTTAGCCGTTGACTGATGTTCAGCACTTTGGTAGTAATACTAATGTTTTTGCCTTTTGCTTTGTTGGATGTTATTTATTTTATTTTATTTTTTATTTTTTCTTCCAACTTTTTGCATTTTCTTGGAGTTTGATATCTCAAAGATGTATATATGTTGCATCCCCGTAGCCTTACCATATTGTTATTACATTGCTTGACTATGAACATTGAAATGAACATATGTATGTGCTCACTTTAACTAACTTATATGTTGCTTCTAGGCTGGCCTAAAACCTGGTGGATTTTTTGTCCTGAAGGAGAACATAGCCAGAACTGGTACCTTTCCTTTTCTTTATTGTCACTAGTTATGCTAATATTTTCGTTTGACATGTTTGCACCAACAATTAAGATTAGTTTTCAATGCAGTAACTTAGGTCCCTACAACCTTGAAGTGGATGCCATTTTCTTTCATCTGCACAGCTTCGATGGCTCTGAAAATAGGGAGATTGTCTTATGCCATTCAAGCAACTCGTAGGGGGTTACTTTATTAAGTTTGTAATTAATTCCCAAATACATATCCAGATATGATAATTTGAAACATTTAAAAAATGTATTATGTACTTATCAAAAAAAAAAAAGTATTATATCAATGCCAAAACATAGCTTCAACTCACACACTTTCCAGTAGATCTGAAAAAACACAAACTTAAAAATTAAAAACACATAACCAAATTTACTATAAGAGTCTGATTCAATTGTTTCCGTTAAATTTTTTTGCCAATGAGCTACAGCTCAATTGGCCCTTCCTTCTCCCGTAATATTGGGATTGAGGGTGCATTATGGGTTCAAAGGCTCATTTGGTTCATGTTTAGCTTACCAATTAAAAAAAAAAAAATTAAAAATTAAAATTTTTATACACTTGCAATAGTATAGAGTATTTGAGATATCAAAGTCCAAGTATATGTGCAAAGATATTCGGACTCAATGCGAGTATTATGTGACTTATCTATTGTATTGGATGTGCTTTTAAAATAATTGAAGTTATAAAATTCTAGAAGATGGACTTATGCATATAAAATAAAGGTGCATTGAGGTGCATGGGAATATGAAGTGGCGATAAGGAATTCTTTGAAAGGATATCAGGCAATGGTCGCATCTGATTGCAATTTTAAGATGAAAAAGATTGAAGAAGACTATCAAGTTTTAGTTCACTTGTAAATGTTAGTACAATATTTGGTTCGCTTGTAAAGAGACCAGTTTTATTGATTAATAAAATTTCTTTTGAAAAATTTTCCAATGGTTTGATGCTAACTTCAGCGAACCCTAGGTATTTACTCTTAGATTTTCTATCCCGTATGTTGCTGATTCCAAGTAACCTAAAGTGCTGATTCCTAGGTTATCTTTTTATTTTTTTTATTTTTCTTCTTCAATTTTGTTGTTGCATCTGTTTTGGTTTTATCCTGCATTAGTTTTGGTATTAGAGTTCATTGTTCTGCATCAACAAATTTTTTGCAATGGCAAAATGAATACATTTGGGCTGATTTTACCTATTTGTAGGATTTGTGCTGGACAATGAAGATCGAAGCATCACCAGGTCTGATTCATACTTTAGGGAGCTCTTTCAGAAGTGTGGGTTGCATATTTACCAATCAAAGGTAAGCTTCAATTGGTGCATGTGCAAGCGTAAATGCTCTCTAATTATCTACTTTTTGTTTCTTGACAATATTAAAAAAAGAAGAGACATGTATGATATAGGCTGTGTTTGACACAACTAACAGCTTCTCTATATAATGAGTCGGCAACTTTATAATTGTTATGCCATTTGTGGGTGTGGGTGTGTCTGATTTATTTTAAATTATTCTTTACTTTGGTGACATCAGAACGTTAACCTATTACAATTTCATCCCTACCTTTGGAAACTTGAGGCATGGCCCAAGGGCAGACTGCATACTTTCTTATATTATACACAAGCCCTGAGATTAGTTTTGGTAGAATCTGAAAATAAATGTAAAATCAAGTAGTATAAGAAGGTTACATAACTAATGGTTCATATTTAAGGGTTTTATTATGGAGAATGTGTAGCTTGAATTTTCAAAGAGTCATTTATGTAGATTGTTCAAGAATATTGTTAGTTGGTACTGTAGCTACTCAAAAATAGCTAAATTGAGATTCAGTGACTGACAACGTCTTCTCATTATCCTCAAAGGAACGACGATTTTGTTCCAACCACACAGTCCACATCAAGCACCTTGGAACCAAATTCCAAATGTCCGAATTATGTTTCCCAAGCCACTAATGCCAACAAGATAACAAACCCACCACTGAATCTGGCATAACCCAATGAATACCAAAAGCCTGAAGCATAAAAGTCCAAAGGGAATGAGTAGCAGGACAATGAAGAAGAAGGTGGTCTACCGACTCTCCATCACAACAACACATACAACACCAAGTAGCCAACGGGTGACCCCTAAGCATTAGATTATCCAAAGTGAGGATTTGACCATATGCAATTGTCCACAAAAAGAACGCCACTCGCCTAGGAATCTTTGATTTCCAAACACCCTTCCAAGGAAACAAAGAATTCGAAGCACCCCGAATCGCATGGTAATAAGACCGGATGTCAAACTTACCATCACCTTTTAGCCGCCAGCCAAGAGTATCACTCCTATCACCCTGAGGAATACGAGATTGGATAAGCTGGAATAGAGAATAAGATGCAGCTAGCTCCCAATCTTCAAAAGCTCTATAAAACCTTAAATCCCATACTCTAACAGTACCCCCTTTTGGGATCCACAAAAGCTCAGAGATACAAGCATCCTTGACCGCTAAACACACATAAAGCTCAGGATAGAAATCTTTAAGAGTATTATCACCAATCCACCTATCATGCCAAAAGCGGATTCGAGTACATTCACCCACTACAAAAGACAGATGCTTAGAGAAGCTCTCCCACCCTCCGTAAATGCTTCTCCATAATCCACACCCATGGGTCCTCCTACACACTTTAGTACACCACCCCCCTTGACCCTCACCATATTTTGTAGCGATAACTCGCCGCCAAAGATGGGAAACTTTATGACCATATCTCCATAACCATTTCCCTAATAAAGCATGATTAAAAGACACCACACTTCTTATCTCCAAACCACCCATCTTGACGGGCAAACACACCTTTTCCCAAGCCACCAAAGAGATAGAAAGTCATTCTCCTGTCAGACGTCCAATTTATCTACTTTTTTCCTTTCTCTGGTCTTTTTACAAATCCTTTGCATGTGGATAAATTGCTGGAAAAATTACAGTGGACTTAAGTGGTGCTATAGATGAGAAGTTCAAATTTCAGTTGGTGGATTGGGAACTTGCTTGTTGTCCTTCTAAGTTGAAGTGTTTAGAATAAGGAAGCTAAGTACCTATAACCAAGCTTTTCTGGCAAATGATCGTAGTATTTGGGGAGGAAAGATCTTTGGAGGCATATTATTGGGATGAAAATGGAGTTTCCTGGGTGAGCGGATGACAAATATAGTGGGGAGCGCTCACAATTGTAGTAATATGCTTCTGTTAATTCTTGGAGTACACAAAAGATAGGGGATCCATTCTAGGAATCTCATGTTTGGTCAAGTTTGCCAAGATTGAGAATCAGAGTAAGTTGATTCACTGATGAACCTATTATATTTCTATATCCTGATGGATGAGTGGGCTGATAGATAGTTAGGTAAGCCTAACATAATGTTATATATCTGAGTGGGCTGATATATATGTATTTGGAATTTAATTCCAGGTTGTTTGATGTGGACTATTTGGTTGAAACGTAATCGTAGTTTCTTTGAAGATTCTGAGAAGACATTAGTTGAGTTAAAAGACTTGTGCCAGCATAGAATTTTTAATTGGTCTCGGTGCTGGGGTTTTACAGATTGCCCTTCTCTTCTACTGTTTTTTTCTTCTATTAGACTAGGCTCTTGATTTCTTCGCTTTTGTTTACTGTTTATGCTTATCTGTGTTCATCATCATGAACACCCTGTATGTTTCTTTCTTATTTCATTAATAATAGTTCTCATATTACCTATCAAAAAAGAAAAAAGAAATCTGATCTCTTTATTGAGTGGATCAAGTGATATGCAATGTCCTTGGAAGAGCATCTGCTGTAGCATTAGCAATTCCTAAAAACGATTTCTTAGGAACTTTATTCGGTGTACATTAGGTGATGACCAAGAATGTTGTTGATGTGTATTTTGGTTGTAAAGGACAGTCAGGGCCACATAAGAGTAGTTTGGTGTAGAGTACAATTCTTCTTTACCTCACGTGGATTATTTATTTATTATTGGAGAGAGAGAGAGAGAGAGATCTGGTTCCAAGGGATGTCTTAATAGAGATAATACAAGTTCTGTTAAAATAGCAAAAACTGGGTGGCTTAAAGATGACATGTAAGTTTATTTTTGGGGACTTAGGCTCTAGGGAGAGTTTGGATTCAGCTGTTTTCATAAACAATATTGAAGTATTGGAGATAGAGAGTTATGTAAAGATTGTTTTATCCTGCGTATTACTAAAGTGACCTCCAATTTGTATCACCCAAATCTCCTTTGTCTAGTGGTGGCTTCAAGAATTTTTTTTTAGGGTGGTTACTAAGAAACTTATATTATACAAAATTTAATAAAGAGATAACTTGAATATAATAACGTTACCAAAAATATATATATATATATATATACAAAAATAAATGAATTACTACAAATTTTTTCTACTAACAAAAATTTTTTCTACTAACAAAGAGAAAAGGAAAAAAAATTTACTGACACAGATAAGGTGGGAATTAGGAATGTTGAAATGAGAGTAATAAAGTAAGAGAGTTGAAATGATAATAAAGAAGAGAAAGAAAAACGGATGATATTTGCTACAACTGTGAGTTGAGTTGATAAGATAAGGAGAGCAAAATTATTGTGACTGCAAAGCCAAAAAGAACATAACCAAAGAGAGCATAATTTGAGCTAGTCTTGTTTTTGTTTGTGTTATTTTTGTTGTTATTTGGGCTTTTTTTGTTGTTGTTATTTAAGGGTTTTTTTTGGGTTAAGGATTATGTTTGAGGGGCTAGAATTATTTTTGGAGTAATGCTATATCTACAACATTTTTAAAACAAATCTTATGCAACAATTTGTTATTAGTGGGTTAAAAATTGATGTCAATATTGTGCCCAAATTAGAATTAGTAACCGCTTTCTGGTTATCACATAAAATTTGTTGTGAAATTATTTTTAAAATGTTGTAAATGTAGCATTACTCTTATTTTTATTAAACCCAAATTCTTGTAATTCTTAAGTCAGGGTGGTCAATATTTTTATTAGGGTGGTCAAAATATGTTAGCTTAGTGTATATGCGTGTGTATATATATATATATATATATTTTTTTTTTTTTTGAGTATATATATACATTTTTTGGCAAGTCAGGGTGGTCTTGGGACCACCTTGGGTTACATTTTGAGCTGCCCCTGCCTTTGTCCTACCTTATAGCTGGAGTTGCCTACTTCTATTTTGATGACAGCTTCTGCAGTCAGCAAATTTTAGATTTAGTATTTGTGAGTTGGATGTCTAGGTGATGCCCATGAATGCAGTTGATGTGTATTTTGGTCTATAACCTAAAAAACCAAGTAAAATTGAAACATAAGCATGGGCTAGGACACTGATTGGAATTCAAATCCTGGAATTTGAATTCCTGCTGTAGGTGAGTTTGTGGAGCAAATGGAATGAGTTTGCTCCTTTTTTGGTATAAAGGAAGAGAATTGATGAGCGTAACCGGTTCTCTTTGATACAGTTATTCCTTGAAGTTTATTCCATGTATCAAATAATTCATTTTGATAACTGGGCTTGAAATTTGAAAGCTTGTTGTTCAAAAGCTTATCTTAAAATGAATTGCAGTGGCATGCAATAAAATCAATCTAATTTTCTAACTCATGATTTTCTTTTTAATCAGGATCAAAAGGGATTGCCTGAGGAACTATTTGCTGTGAAGATGTATGCATTAACTACTGATTCACCAAAGAGGGTTCATAGGACCAGATCTAAAGTAAAAGCAAATATGCCTAGAATCATTAAGTGAGGAAATTTGTGGTGAACTTCTGATTCCCAACCAGATAGAGATTTTATGTGGACAATGAGAGTGCTTGTCACTCTATGAGGGCAGGGGTTGAAGACCTAGGATGCATGTGTAACTTAACATCATGCAACTTTTGGGTGGATGTGTTTGGACATAAAAATTAATATTTGCACAAGAATGTATCAGAATGGGGATTATAATCCCATCATGTAAAATTCAATTAGATACTAATTTTTTTGTTTGGATATTATGTAATCAATCTATCTATATTTATTTATTTATTATAAAAATAGGTAGTACCTTTGCAGTTGACATCCTGAGGTAACTAGGAATCTCAAGTAAACTCATCCCATTAATTCTGCAACCTTGTGTGACTCTTAAAAAGCTGTACATAAAAGCTAATAAGTAAAAAGCTAGCTTATAATCTACCATAATTAATTGATTGATGAAATTCTTGTTTAAATTGCTGTTAGTGGCTTCTTAACTCTGATTTCACTAATAACTTTGACCGTCCACTTTGCCTCTTAAAGAATGCACAGGCTCTTGCATAAGAGCAATGTTTTTCCATAGTTACATTTGCTAAGTGTCAAAAATTTGTCAGCAGATAGTTACCATGACTTTTGAGTGGAGTTGTGGTGTGCTTTTGTGTTAGAACTCATTTTCTCTTCCTTGTATGTGTGTGTGTTTGTTTCTCAAAAAAAAAAAAAAAAACACTATATGGTCTGAAATAACATTGGAGTAGTAAACATCAGTACTCTAAATAAACAATATGATTAAAAAAAAAAGCACTATATGGTCTGAAATAACATTGGAGTAGTAAACATCAGTACTCTAAATAAACAATATGATTTTATAAATCAAATTCACCTAGCTTGAACTTGTCCCTTTCACTTAGATTTAAATCTAGAAATGGAAAGTTTATCTCGCTTGTATGCGCTTGTGTCCTTTACCTCTATCTCCAGGTGATCTTTTATGAGTAGGAGATGCCAAAACATTCCAAGATTCATAAGCTCTAGTTATAATATCAGCAATCTGACTTAAGTGCGGATGATGACTGCTTGACTGATCTGTGCACATTAAACCTAGGCGTATTAGCTGTTTCGCTTGATCAAACGAATTTTCTGTCATTTTCATTCTCTCATCAATCACCTCTCTCAGATTTCCAGGATAATGCTTTCTGATGTGATCAGTAAAGCCAACCTCGCCACTTTTGGACTCATCACTCGGCCTGCTGCTAACTACAATCTCCAGTAAGAATACTCCAAACTTGTGAATCTCTGAAAGCAAATTAGATATCCAATTAACTAAAACAAAACAAACATAAGCATTAGCAGAAGAAGGGTAAGAAGAGAGGAAAATATAAACAGACAATGAAAATTAATCCTAGATTTGTTAAAATATAACTTACTCCTTGTACTACTGCTTTGATCTCCAACCTTAAACCCTGAAATCAATGGCTCTAGGTTGTCAGACAACAAAACACTGCTTGTCCTGAGATCATACCCTACTTCAGGCCATTCCTCATGCAGATAACACATGCCCTTCACCACTCCCATCAATATTTTCAACCTGTGCTTCCATGATGGAGCTGACCTTGATAACCATATTTCAACATTCTCACCCTCCATCCATTCTGTGACAACAGCCCTCAGTTTTCGTCTACTACAGGATCCCAAAACCTGAACTATGTTCTCGTGAGATAATTGAACAAGAACCTTGCATTCTTCTTCAAATCTCCGTTGGCTTTCTCTTGAAATGTCATCCTTATAGATCTCAATCCTCACTTGGGTACCATCTCTTAGTACTCCTCTGTACATATCAACTCCCTCGCCTTTTCCCACCAAATTCTCTTTTGAAAACCCATCAGTTGCTGCCTTAAGCATCGACGGTGTGAACTTGTTCTTTCTACGAAACACCCTAGGCAGAAAATCAGGCCTTACAAAACAAAGCCACCAAAGGCAACCCACCATCAGAATCACAAAAATGGGGAAACCAACCAATAAGATTATGGCTTTGATAGTAAACTTCTTCTGGTTTGGGAGAAGACCCGAATGAATAAAACTTGAAGCATTAAAGCGTTTGAAGAACTCGGTATCGGACATTGTACTTTCAGAAAAATAATTGTATGACAGATTAAGAAGTGTAAGGTTTGTAAGGGGAGAGAAGCTGTGTATTGGAACATCACCAGTAAGTTCATTGTGGCTCAAATCAAGAGCTTGGATTTGGGTGCATTGGAGGACATCAATTGGAAAACTACCCTTCATAGAGTTGTTGGACAAATCAATTGATAAGATGCTTAATGGGCAGTACTTCCAAAAGAAACTGAATGACAAGTAGAGTGGTGCGATCTTAGGACGGCTTCTAAGGTCTATCTTGGGGAATGTTTCTACACAGTTTGGGTTCCTTGACTCATTGCAGAGATGACTTGCAACAATGGTGGATTTGAAGATTTCGTTGAGGTCAGAGGAATTGCAGTATCTTAAGGATGGGTTGTGGATGCAGTTAGTCCTAATTGTGTTGTTGAAATCTGGAGGTGGTTTTAAATTGTTGAGGTCTTCTACCACTGATGCTGAGTGCATAGCACGTGATAAGGTCAATATTATGGAGAAAAATAGAAGAAGAGTTTCTGAAATGGAAGCCATGAATGTAGTTCTGCTTGAATGTGTTTATGGGTTTGTCAAAGTTTCAGATTATTACTCTCTATGTGAAAAGTAAAAACTGTAAATAACTGGATGATGGTGGTCTAAAAAGTGTGGGCAGTGGGCTACTTTGGCGGGACAGTTAGTGAGTGTCACTGGCTATCCTGATAAAAAATAGTGTTATGATATCATCTTCAAAGACTCGTTCGTGTAACTATTTTTTTCCTCAGTTTTTTGTTTTTTAAAACAATTTTCCATTTTCTAAATCAAGAAACTTGTTTGATAACCTAAAGTAAGTAGAAATTGAAAATAGGCTTTTACCTGTTTTCAATTCCTAATTCTTAGAAAACAAGAAGAAAATAATTTGGAAACCATAATTAATGAACTTGCGCCCTAGTTCTAACCCCACTGGCAGCAAAACACGGAATTCCAAGAATATTTTTCCTTTCTTTCTCTCTTCAACGGTGGGCTGTTTCTCTGCATTCCACATTTAAAATCTATGCTGTTTCTCTCACATGAATGTGCTTGCTGGTGGCATCATTGTAATCTTGTTTGCTTTCTTGCTCAAAAAAAAAAAAAAAAAAAAAAAGGCTATGGTGTATCACTTTATCTAGTCTGTGGCTATAGCCTATCTATGATTTATTTGACTTGTGGTTTATCATATTCATCTATCTAACATGAAGCTAGAGACTTATGGTTTATTTTATGGTAAAGTGGGAGCCCATGTTGCTTAACATGTGGTTTTGCAAATGCCATGTGTTAAGTTAGTAGTATATACTAATATGTACTTCACCAAATTGACTAAGCCATTGAGCATCATATATAGGACATTTGCTAATTGCTGGCAAGTGGCTACCATACTCCTACCAAATAAATCATAGTTAATAGTTAATTTATTTGCGTGGCCCTTTTTGTTTATTGAAAATATACAACCATTGTTAGCTTTGCCAATATTATATAGGCTCACTCTTCTATGTTACATGTCTCATAAAGACTGCACCACTTTTTGAATTTGGTAAACAAGAGAACAAAACCAATGATTATACATATAATCTCTTATGGACCTTCTCAAATGAATTGGTTTTGGCGTTGGATCTCTCTCTACGGCCTTAAGCTTCCACCTAAACAATAATTTGCAGGAGAAAATACTACATCAAAGTTATTTTGTATCTTAACTATTTCCTTAAAAAAAAAAAGTTAGGAGAAGATCCTCTCCGCAGGCTTTAATTCCCTCCAGTTTTTTAGCTAGATGTAAGATATTTGGCATTTAATTTTGATTTTGTGTGGTTTACGTAGACTTGAGAGAAAATTAGACCTGGACCCATTGACCTCCCTACATTTGAATGAAAAAATAGAGTAGAGTAAGAGAAATAATAACTTGTTTTAGTATGATAAGTTTCTAACATGAACCCAATTTTGATCCAATCAAACTCGCCCATCAAGCCTTTATTATCAAATTTTAAACTAAATTTTTTATTGAATCATTTTTAATTTTTTCTTGTGTACTAAAGTTAATTATATTAAATTTTCTCTATTGTAAATGAATGTATAAATGAATGTACCAATGACATTACTCATAATTTTAACAAACAATTTTCAAATATAAATGTTTTTAGTGTTTGAACCTAATGTACTTCACTTAATATATTGTACCTAAGTTTAACCTATTGGAAATATTATATGTAAATGGATAATTATAAAAGATTAGCATTAGTCAAAATGTTGAGTGACATGGAAACAAAATGACATGGTTTAAATGGAATTAGAAATGAAATTAAGGTGGATTAGGCTAAGGGCAAAAGTTATGTACAATTCTTTAAGTGTTGCATCTTAGATTATTAAGTTCAATCATTTAGTTGAATTGATCAATGAATCACGTAAGTGAATTGAATTGTTTTTGGAATTTATAACACTGCTTTATTATATTGGTCCATACAACAACGTAATTGAATTTGACTAAAAAATATAAGATAAAAGACCTAAAGAATAGTACCTATTTTAGTATTTAGTTGAAATTTTGAAGATGATATTTTTTTGAAGGTGTTATTTAGCTCATTAGTCAATGACAAAGGTATATGTGACCAAACTATTACATTAATATCGAATATTGTTCCAACAAATCTCATTCATGCGTACTTCGTTGCTCGTGGACATGTATTATATCAAACTAGTATGTAACTTGTGCTTACGCACTAGAATGGTAATTAAATTGAAGTGGTGTTATTGATGTTTACTTGGGTTATAAAATATATAGGATATTAGTTTGATCAGAACATTCGGAGGTATCAAAATAGTTTTTTCTTGCAATTTTCATAATATTGGTTATGTCAAGTTTCTCATTACACTACTATTATGTATATAATTTTGAAAATCACTATTGGATACTACATATACAATATTTATTCACAACCACTGTTCGTGAAATTCTACTAAATACAACTTAACACAAAAGAATAAATTGATCCAATAGTATCTCTTAAATTGAATGAGGATAGGTGCATGAGATCATTTAACTCAATTACAATATGTTACGTTTAAGATATTGACATAAAAAAAAAAAAAAAAAAGAATAGAAACAGCATAAATATGCTCATTAGTTCAGAGAAAAAATAACAGCAAAAATCTAAATAATTTAATTTGTATGGAAAGCTAATAAAAGCAAAATTCAATTTTGAATCTAATTAAATTTTCTCTAAGCATTAGTTATATATATATATATATATATATACACACACACATGATTAGGTTTTTAATGGTTTATTTATATTAAACTCATCGTTTTCTACATTGAATTAACTTACTTGACAGAAAAATTAAAAAAACTTACATTAGATGAGACACGTGACGCAAAATTAAAGCCTAATTGAATTCCAATTTTTATACTGAATTAATTAATTTGGCATAAAAATTTAAAAACTTAGATTAAATGGAAGATGTGGCGCAAAATTAGACTCTAATTGAATTCTAATTTAAAATTTAATTAGATTTTATCTCAACTTTACCCCCTCTCTCTTTCTCTCTCTATCAAATTGTTGCAATTAATGCCATTCCATCAGAGATATGAATAGTGGATTTCATGACCCTTTAGTCTTAGAAAATGTAGATTTTTTTATTAAATTTTATATCTGGTCCTCAAATTTTGACTTTTGTTTTAAAAGGTCCCTTTTATTTTTATTTTTATTTTTTATTTTATATCAAATTTATTATTTAGTACAGGGTTTCCATTGTTCAAAATGATTTGGACATAAAGAGTTTTGCATTGGCACTCAACACCGAAAGAAGTGATCGATATTTATGATAGAGTTTCAAGAGAGGTTACCTTAACTTGGAGAAATTATAAGATACACACGATGGACAAGTGATATGATCCACAATTTCACTAAAAAATTGTTACTTGTTTAAAATTGTTAGTTAGAAAATTTTTTTAAACAGAAATTAATTACTGATTTAGCAATTTTAAACAAGTGGAAGTTTTTTAGTAGAATAGTGGACAAATGACGTGATCCACCAGAGGACCCTATAATTTCTCCTTAACTTGGGTTGTTTGTAACTACTAGGTATGTAAAACTTTCAAATAAAGTTGATTTTTTTTTTTAATTTTTTAAAAAGAAACATAAAAGTATTTTTTATTATTGAAAACAATTCCAAAATTTCCCTTTGGACACCTTTTTATTCTTTTTCCTTTTTCTTCCCCTTGGTTTATTATTTCCTACATCTTGTACATCTAATTGCAATATGTGTGTGCGCGTCTTGAAAGTGATTGGAGGAGCTATTTGCTACAATTGCATATATCTTTGAGAAGGAAATTTAAGGCATGTTTGGTCGTGTTATTTAAACAACAATTTTTGTTTGTTTGTTTGTTATTTTATTTTATTTTTTTTTAGAAGTAACAATTTTTGTTATTTAAATAACACAATACATATTTTCACAATACGTATTTTCACAATACTTTTTCACCTATATGTATTTCACAATACTTAAATAATGTTACCAAAACAACGTTACCACACATGTCCTTAATTGAGCTATTTTTATTATATAATACAAACATTATTAACGTCGGAAAGTCTACTAACATTATTAATAAATGTGATTGATTTGATTGAAAGCCTATTATTGTACTTTTCTTATTAACTTTTTTTTGCTTGAGGCAAAATGATGAAATAATTTTGACGCTTTCTGTGCCTTCCCAACATTACTAGATTTTATGTAATTCTTATGTTTCTTTGTTTTGGCGGGGTGGTGGTGTTAAAGGATATAGAAAAAGACGTTATTACTCTTCCGGTTAGGTACGTGTGTTAGAATTACACACTTAAAACATGGGGTAAATATAAATGTTAATATAGAACAGAATTATGTCAGAATGAATATAATTTTTTGTCTCATTCTTAATATTTGATTTTATGTTCTACTAATATTCAATTTTATTATGTTCTATTAATTATGGTGTATATTGTGCCTGTATCTTTTTTTTTTTTTTTTTTTTTGAGATAATATAGACAGAAGACAGGGAATAGGAAAAAAAAGAATACGAAGACAAGACTTACAACACTACCTGTATCTTCTTTTTATGAAAAAGAAATATGAAATGTATAATAAATTGTGATTAGTATAATATAAAGTAAAACACTTGTAATAAGACAAATAATTTTTATTCCGGATCAGGATTGTTCAAATAAGAGAATATATTGAATAGGAGTGGCATTCAGATAAGTGTCCATGGTTATGTTGAATTGTCCCATTCCTTTCACAGAGAATTTTGTCATTTTGTGTTAATTCATCATTCTCTAAAAGACCATTCACAAAACATGGTAGTCATTGACAATTTGACATATCCCTTGTAATGAAAAGTTTAATTTATCGTTTTGAATCGGCTTCTTCTTCTGAAAACCAAATGATTGATTAACTTATAATCCAACAAATCCCACATCCATGATTAATTGAACCATGGATGGACCTGACCTCCGCCTTTGAAAGAAGTAGTACTTCTCAATGGTGTTCTAATTATAAACCGCGCCTTGGTTTGGATTTTGGTGATAAACACTTAATATTTAAAAGTACAATTGGTTTAGTATTAAAAGTTCATTTTGCAACTGGAAAGGAACGAAAAAAAGCAGTAATTCATTTCTTGGAAAAGAGAAATTTACAAGAAAGTGATTTACATATTACCACCTACTAGTAAAACTAGAAACTAGGAAGAAAAAAGGTAAAACAAAAAAAAAAAAAGGAAAACGCAAAACAAAAATAAAACTACACTAATAAGCAAATTAAGCAATGTGATCACTGTCAGCCATCGGTTTTGGTTTGCAGCAACTGATCAATGTCCTTGACGATAAATGGCTTTAACTGGACTTCTTTATCATCAGCTAGAATTTGAAGAAATTCTTTTGGAACCAAGCACTTCTCCTCTGAGGACAACTTCTCTTGAATAATTGGTGATGCAATTAGAGCTTGGAGTTCTTCTCTTGAATAATTGGTGATTGGTTCTTCTTTTATTTCCTGCATGTACAAACCACACTAATTAACGGCTTTATATAATTGACTTTGGGCATAATTAGATTTCTTTTCATTTAAGAATGCAAAGGAAAAAACTAGTAACACCTACCTGATTTAATAATTATTTTCGGTTCAGTAGCTTAAAACTAGGAAAATCAGTAAGTTAAAGTGTTAAACCAACATTTCAGTTATTCTATCACAAAACTATTCTATGTAAATTTCAATTCTTGCCATGGACCTAATTTGTTGTCAAAAAAATTATATGAAATTTAAAATAAAATAAAAATACATTAAACCCAAAAAACAAAAAAGAAAAAGAAAATAGAAAGTTAAAAGATTGGAAAGAAATGAAAAAGACCTGAATTGAGCCCATGAGTTGAAGAACTGAAGCTTGAGCCTGCAAGTACTTGACATAGTTGAAAGCAGCATGGAACATCTCAGCAGTGTTCAACCTATGCCCACCAGGAATCAACTTCCCGAGTTCCTGAGTCTTCTCTGTTATCTTCCTTCTCCTTTCACGTGCAGCAATACTTTGAGCAGACAAGCTCACTTTCATGGGTTTCTTCACACTACTCTGAGGACTACTAGTACTACTTCCACAACCATAATTACCTGATGATTCTAGAAATTGAGCCATAACTTGCGGCATGGACTCGGGTACCAAATTACCAGGATTTGGAACATACTCATCATAGAAACCAGGTGTGAAATTCGAGCAGTAATAATTTGAATTCCCACCACCATAAGTACTAGTTCTCTGGCGTTTTGGGTACTGGTAAGAGTAGGACTCATCCAGCAAAAATATTTCCGGTGAGTGGACGCCGGAGGTGATTAAGTTATCTGATGGGGCAGCAGAGAAGTATGGGAGTAGATTGGTGTAGCTGTCCACATGATACAAGGATGACTCATCGGGCTGCTCGAAATGTGAACCAAGCTGGTAATTTTCTTGTGCAAGAGCTAAATTGTAGTCAAAGCTGAGGAGGTCTGCTGCTAGCTCTGGTTGGAAACTGGTCATGTCCCAGTTGGAGCAAAAGCTTAAAGCCATGGAAATGAGAATCTGAGGGGAAAAAAAAAAACGCAAAAAAAAAAAAAAAAAATCATTAGAATGTGACCTGAAAGAAATATTGTATTATTGGAATATGAAGCAAACAAGGTTTGTGTAATTATTACATAGCTCAAATACGGTTTTTCATTTTAAGTACTTGTTAAATACTGTATAGTCTAATAACTACAACTTAAATACTGCAATAATTAGTAATTAGTCCTCACTCAAAAGAATGAAACCATAGCAGAGAAAAAAAGATGAAGTGGAGCTACAAAAGCAGTTAGTAAAGTTAAAAATAAGAAACTGTAAAGCCCATGCGAGAGAGAGAGAGAGAGTGCAATAACAAAGACAATCTTTCTTTCAATGATATCTAAAATCAAAAGAAAGATAATAAGACAACAGACATAGACACACAAAGAGAGAGAGAGGTAGAGAGAGAGAGACCTTAGAAGATACTGTCTTTGTTTGTGTGTGGTTTGTTGAATTGCAGGAGACCTAAAGTCACTGAGACTGAGAGTAACAAACCTTATCAAACTAACACACTCACTGTTTGACGGCTTATACTATACTGTTGCCAACTTACTATAATGTAAACTGTAAAATACTCTATATAAGAGAGAGAGAGAGAGAGAGAGAGAGAGAGACGTGGGGAGAGAAATGGGAGAGGAAGTTAAGGGTTATGCGGAGATAAAAGTGGCGATGATGGATAGGGTTTGGTTAGCTTGAGAATATGCTGCACTATTTGTAACCATCTCCTAATTCATAGTAACATACATACACGTGTGGTGCTCAGCTAGCTCTCGCCCTTTTATTAGGGTTTCCCACATTCCATTACTTTTATTTATTTCCCAAGTAAAATTAAAACCGTTACTAACCTGTTGGTTTTGCTAGCTACGTACTTATTGGCGGCTACCACGCTATGCTTTTCTTTTTACGTTCTCACTGCTCTAATTTTTAACCTGCCGTTACACTTTAACTTACACAGTTATACACCCCATTTTTATTTTTTTTTTTAAAAGATTTTTGGGAATATATTACACCTGTTTTTAATGTGTACATATATATATATATATATATATTTTTTTTTTCCCCTTTAATGAAGATATAGATGTCTAATTTTGTTGATAAATTAGCACAGATTTCCTTTGGTAATTTTTTTTTACAAGAATTTCCTTTGCTACTTATTTATTTATTTATTTATTAAGAATCAATTTCCTTTGCTACTTTTTTTTTTTTTTTTTTGAGAAAGAATTTCCTTTGCTACTTGATCGTTTTTTCTTTTAGCCGCCTTTTATGCTTTTTCCTGATTTTTTTTTTTGTTTGAGAGATAGGCTTTTTCCTGATTTTCAGTAAAAGATTAAACTTTATGAAAATTAGAAATCATCAACATGTCAAGGAGGAAAAAAAAATCCACATATCAGTAACAGTTTCAATTAGTTTATTTTTGCTGAATAATGAATACTTGATCAATTCTAGCTAATTCCTATCTTTATTAAATAAGCCCCTGCGGCTTTTCTTACCGTTTTCTCAAAAGAAAAAAAGAAAAAAAGCCCGGCCCTATGGCTCCGTGGAGGGGTAACTTAAAAAAATATATATACAAGCTTGATTCTCTTATGAAGGAGACCAAATAATGTCACTTATAACTCCTAGGCTAATATTGCAAAGAGTTTAGCATTCATTTTACATTTCAATTATTTTGCATAAATTCGCTTTTTTATCTTGTCTTACCTTTTATCAAATAAACAAATAAACTAACTTTTTTTTTTGTCTCATCTCTTAGCAAATAAACTATCAAAAATTACGGGATGCTAAGTTCTCTCTGATACAAAAAAGGAGTATGTCAACCACACGTTTAGATCTTACCGGTAGATCATTTTGTTTAATTATTAAGTATCTGATATATCCTTTATCACACTAGCTAAAAGGTCACTTATTATTATTATTATTGTTATTCAAACGATTTGGACATTTACATCTATCACTAGCATGTAATGTACACATTTGACTAGAATTAACGAAGCGATCGTCTCGGACTAATTTCTCTAATTTGTTTTATGGAACAAAAAAGGTTTATGTATTGTGGGTTCCAGTTAGCTCAACTAGTAAAGTCTCTGATGGTTGTATAAGAAATCTAGGGTTCAATCCCTACCTATACAAAAAAAAAAAAAAACTGATTGGTGTCTTGGTCTGATGATAAAGAGTAATTATCAGGAGCGAATGCCATAAGTTAAAACTCTCAAAAAAAAAAAATGGTTTATGTATTTATGCCATACTTAAGCTTAGCGTTATCTACAGATATATTTTTTATTGTTATGTTTTGGTGCTAAATTAAGATTAGTGAAAAGATAGTATTGAGAAAGTTTCTAAGTTTGATAATTTGGAGCTAGTTAGCCAAGGAAAATCTTGAAGAGGGTTGCTCTTTCATAATATATTAGTGTGAAAGTGAAACTGTGAATATAATCCTTTAACTTTTCTTTTTGTAGGACAAGCTCTCTTCTATTAATGGGGGATTTGTTTTTCCCTTTCCTTGATGGCCAACCAGCGTGTAAAAATTAAACATTCAAGTGGAGATCTCGTAATTGATATGCATCTATTGTTTTTCTCTAAGTATTAATTAATTATTGAGTGTGTGTAAATAACATACTTTTGTTACTCAGTTTTTGCGAGCTCATGAGGTTTCAAAGTGAATATCTCGATCGTCCAAACTTAAGAGAAAAAGAAGTAAAAATTAAAATTAAAACTTACCTGTAAGTGGTTTAGTTAGAATTTTATAGTTATTAACAAGAAGCGGCAAGCAAATTACATTATTTTAAACGAGGAGAAACATATCTATTTCAGATCTAGGACATTCATGTAGGTAATCCAATTAACAAATTCTATAGTTTGAATTCTTTTTATTTTCCAATTAACAAATTCTCTACTTTCTATTACATGTGTGGGGCCAAGGGATTAGGCAACCCCAGCCCGCTTCGTACCAAGCCCAAGGCCCATGCCGAGAGGAAGAAAACTTTCAAGGACGACGTGAGAAGGTCCGAATCACCTAGGATGACCGCCAAGGACAACCATGTCCTCGGCCAACTCCAACCAGAGGAGGGAGAGTCAACGCCCCATCACAGGCAGCCTCCCCGAGCACCCTATGAGAAAGGACGAGTATAATATGTTGATCATGGGAGGACGGTGGAAGAGCAAATCCAAGACAAACTGTCATCTCCACATTAAATGCCCGTCGCTGGCGTTCTGGCCGTATTAATGAGGAAATGACCCCTGAACACTGTAGTCTTGGTAGCTGCAACTCACAGAATGATGGAAAAACGGCTGATGAGACAAGCACTCAAGTAGTGACCTGCCTGGTCGACAAATGTAGAGCTATGATCAACTGAAAAGAAGTATATAATGTAAGAAGCCCTCCAGAAAGAAGGAGAGGCAAGAAATGTGGTACTATTGGTATCATCTCTGTAACCTAGCACTAAAGAAGGAGTAAGAACTTCCAGCCCCCAAGAAGAGGGCCGAGGAACCATATCTTACGCTTTAGCTTATGTTCTTGTCGCCTAACCCATACACTGCCCTGTTTAGCCATTGCAATCTTTACCAGGGTTTAGTTCTTGAACCCATACTCTACAAATTCATTATATCGGGCTACCTGGGCTTGAGCCCACTTCCTCTCAAGGGCGCTCTCTTTGCCGATGTGGGACTAAGGTGTTAAGCCTTACACTACAAAGTCAGCCCTTGGTGGGGTGAAAATCCTGAATTCCCGCGTTGCATAGGAAAAACCCCCGCGTCACATGGGAAAAAAGCCCAATCCCTACAACATGAAATAGAAAGTAGACATTAACAATTTTAGAAAATAAACATTATCTGCATCACAATGAAATAGAGGAATCAGTCATGGCTGATGTGGGTGTGAAAGCCCAACGCTACGTATTGGGCCTGAGGCCCAATTTGAATATCACTGTTTGTCTGAAGAGGTAAAAGGGATCAGGGCTGAGTCCGTTTGGAGGAAATGCACTTGAAAAGGAATGATGGGATACGTTCGAAGACGATCTTGTTGGTCCGAAGAGGTCTCCCTCATCGGATCATTAGAGAACTTGATCAAGCAAATATACTGAAGACCTGAGCGACCTTCCCAGCTGATTCCACGGTAAAGAGCGAACTCTGGGCATGCCTAGGGATGAGAAGAACATAAAATATCTTAAAGGAAAAGCTGCTACCACCGCATTTAATGCACTACAGCAACTTTTCTGGCCACATTTATGTGGAGAAGACACTTGAACAGTTCAACCTCAGCTACTACCACTCACAGCAGACTAAAGCAAACGTTTGATGTGACATGTACTCAAGTGAATGCTTGGATGAAGAACAAGTGTACGGTGAAGATGAGGAAGAAGGAGGATATATAAAGGGAATAGGTCTCTGAAATTAAGGGGGGGAAGAAAAATTGTATTCATTGTGTCTATAAATATTAAGCCTCTTCGGATTCTAGAGAGATCCACTCGTTAATAGTCTGAACATCGTTTTATCCTGACTTGCATGTATGAACCGTTGCTAAATCCATAACCAGCCCAGCTGTTTAACCTATTCTCTACAAATTTATTGTTCGGGGTTCATTGGGCTCACAATCTGCAAAGTCTGTGCTTGGCCTACCAAATTTGGACCCTACAATTGGCACCGTCTGTGAGAATCAGCTTGAGCAAAGGTAGAAGCAACACCTCATAAATGGCTGAACCAAGGTAACGTCCAGCAGAGTCCAGGGCATCTCAGCGCACCAATTATTTTCTTAATCTGGAACGAAGGCAGGATTGTAAAGGTAGCGTACACACCGCACATGACGATCGAAGCCATTCATATGGAGAGAGCCACATGTCCTATGCAGAGAAAAACCAAAGCATGTAGTTAGAAATTGAAAGGCTAAAGAGGGAGCTACGCCATGCAAAGAGGAAACGCATTTCCTCGTACTCTGATGAAGATTCTGAGGACGAACAGGACGTTGTCTATAAGCGAAAACTTCGAACACCAGTTAGTGAGTCCTTTCCCTATGAGGAGATGCATCATCGTGAGAGGAATCCTCGGAGCCCCTTACCTAGGGGCGTAGGGAACGATGCTATGAGTAAAGCTCTGGATCAGATTTTCAGGTTTCCTTTTACACGTAATATTGAGAATGCAAGACTTCCTCAACGTTTCCACCAGCCTACATTCACCATCTACAACGGCCAGACAGACCCTGTGGAACATGTGAGTCATTTCAACCAGAGGATGGCCGTTCACTCCAGAGACGAGGCCCTAATGTGCAAGGTCTTCCCGTCCAGCCTAGGACCGATCGCCATGAGATGGTTTGATAGTCTGAAAGCGAACTCCATAAGCTCTTTCCAAGAGCTAACTCAGGCATTTGGGTCGCGTTTTGTCACATGTCGAAGGGTTCCGCAATCCATGGCCTCCCTATTGTCCGTTAGCATGAGAGAGGGTGAAACTTTGAAGTCATATTCAGATAGGTTCTGGGAAACGTATAACGAGATAGAGGAAGATTGTGACTTGGTGGCCATCAGCTCTTTTAAGCTAGGCCGTCCCCCTGAACATGGCTTGAGGACGTCTCTAACGGGTAAACCTGTTACCAGTGTACGCCAGTTGATGGATATGATTGACAAGTACAAAAGAGTTGAGAAGGTGGGTCAATTTTCTTACCATGGCTAAATCCTTTTTAAGGGATAGAAAGAGCTCCTGTTAGCTGAAGCGTTGTCCTTTGGGAGGAGCAGAGGTTGCTCCAATGCCTCTGCGATATGGCCGGCTTTCCCTCCAGCATAATTTCTGAGGGAAGCATCATATAGGATGGCTGCACCATCCAATGTTAACTTTGGGAACCATACCCGAGTTCCTCGGCGTACATCTGCGGCCAAAGGGTCTTCCCTACTCTCAGTAGACGAAACCCTTCTACTCCTAGTGTCGTGGGCCGTTTTCTGTTGCTTGGGCCCCTTCGGAGGTGCCACCTCTTTCTCTTTAGTATTAACCACAATCCTTTTCTTTTTTAGATCCGGCAGAGGCTTTAGGCCGAGATCTGAGGGAGCTTGAGGAGGGGGAGGAGGAGGAGGAAGAGTGACCATTGGCTGAGATGTACCAGCACCTTTGGTCGTAGCCTTCGACCTTCTGTTCTTTATCAAATCTGTCAGACTCTGCATGTCTTTTTCAGAAGAGTCGTCTGGCACGTTTATCCTTTGTAGGAGAACAACGGATTGCCTATCAATCCCCTCGTCGGCGTCCAAAATCTGAACCTCTTCTGAAGCTTCCACTTCAAATCTGAACTGGTCAATCTGCTCGCTAAGTGAAGGGGTTGAAGAAGCAACTCTCTTTCCCTCTACTGTCAGTTCAAGAGGAACCTGCTGAACAGGTTGAACGAGCAACGGTATGCCCTATGGGTTTGGGTGTGGCACAGGGGCAAGATCAAAGGGAGCCAAAAAATCCTTCCGAGCAACGTCGATACGGTTAATGCGGCGGTCTCCGAGTGTTATCGCGTTACCGATTGGTTGAAAATCTTTTGACTTTGGGGTATAGCCGAGGATAAGGTGCACGGCCCTAAGCTGCCCGTCTTCGCTTGCGAAAATCTCTGACCGAAGAAGGAAATTGAGTGCTGCGGTGTTTGTAAGGCTCAGTCGAGGAGCAACGTGATTCCTATCTGTAAACATCACAATAAAACTGTCAGAAAACTTAAAACGTGATAGAAAGAGAAGGCTGAATCATTGAAAGCAAAAACCCTTAATCTATTGTTAGGAAACCTAAATGTAGGATATCCCACTTGGCTCTCCTGGCTGGGTTGGGCAATGAAGTACGTCATGCCACGCACTCGAGACGATCAGATAGTCGTCTTTCATCCCTTTGTTAGATTTGGGAAGACAAGAAAGGAGCCTGACGATATCGGATCGGGATCTAAGATAGTATCCCGACCCATGTTTGGTACGACACTCGTACATGTGTACCACATCGAGCTAGGTGAGTCCCAACCCTAAATGTTGGTTCAGGTCGTCGACTGCTCCTAAAATTCTAAACGTGTTAGGTGTGCACTGCTCAGGGCTAAGTCTATGGTTTCGGAGATAGTCTCTGGTGACAGGACCCATGGGGATAGTCATTCCTCCCTCTAGGAAGGCGATAATAGGGATTATAACTTCGCCCACTTCTCGGTTTGTTAATAACTCTTCCGGAGAGCAATATCTCAAGCCCACATCCTGGGGAATGCGATATGTCGCCCTAAACTTCTCCATCTGGGAAGGACTACTCACTAGATATTTAAATCTACCCATTTTCAGTTAGGCTAGAGAGGAAAGGTGCAAAACAGTGACTGGGGAGTGACTATCCAAAGGCCGAAGAGGCAAACCGAAAAGAATATGAAAGTCTCGAGTGAGGAACTTACGCGGAATTAAATTGAAGAATGACCTTTAGGTTCGTAGGAAGATCGTAGCTGATTCTGGGGTGAGTTGGAGTTGATGACAGGAAGGGCTTTGTGAGCGTGAATGCTTGAGTTCGCTGAGAGTCTGGAATTTGCAAAGTAAAGGGGAAAATAACCCCCTTTGGGGCTTTATATAGGGGCAGGCAAAATGGTGGGATTTGTCTCGCCCAAATTCTTGGAAAAATCATGTCTGTTGGATCAGTAACCCACCGTTGGATTCCATAGACAAGACGCCGCCTGGAGCAATTAATGGCGCCTTGGAAACGGTGTAACAACAACGGCAATAATGAAGCGCCTAAATTTATGCACATACACGTGTGAATTCAGAGATTCAATGATTACAAAGCTTTTATTTCGCAAAAGATCAAAATCCTATTTTTTCTCTTCGGATGCGAGGGAAAAATTAGAATTTTGAGGGGCTATTGTGGGTGTGAAAGCCCAACGCTACGTATTGGGCCTAGGGCCCGGGGCCCAATTTGAATATCACTGTTTGTCCGAAGAGGTAAAAGGGATCAGGGCTGAGTTCGTTTGGAGGAAATGCACTTGAAAAGGAATGATGGGATACGTCCGAAGACGATCTTGTTGGTCCGAAGAGGTCCCCCTCATCGGATCATTAGAGAACTTGATCAAGCAAATATACTGAAGACCTGAGCGACCTTCCCAACTGATTCCACGGTAAAGAGCGAACTCTGGGCATGTCTAAGGATGAGAATAACATAAAATATCTTAAAGGAAAAGCTACTACCACTGCATTTAATGCATTGCAGCAACTTTCCTGGCCGCATTTATGTGGAGAAAACACCTGAACAGTTCAACCTCAGCTACTACCACTCACAACAGACTAAAGCAAACGTCTAATGTGACATGTACTCAAGTGAATGTTTGGATGAAGAACAAGTGTACGGTGAAGATGAGGAAGAAAGAGGATATATAAAGGGAATAGGTCTCTAAAATTAAGGGGGGGAAGAAAAATTGTATTCATTGTGTCTATAAATATTAAACCTCGTCAGATTCTAGAGAGATCCACTCGTTAATAGTCTGAACATCGTTTTATCCTGACTTGCATGTATGAACCGTTGCTAAATCCATAACTAGCCCAGCTGTTTAACCCATTCTCTACAAATTTATTGTTCGAGGTTCATTGGGCTCACAATCTGCAAAGCCTGTGCTTGGCCTACCAAATTTGGACCCTACAGCTGATTAATGTATAAAATTAAAAAAAATTAAATTGCATATTTGTTTTTTAACCTTTAATATTTATTTCAAAATCGTTTTTATAATTTAAAATATTTTTGAAAAGTCCAAACTATTATATAATTGATGAAAAATGCTAACATAGCATATATATATATATATATATATATGAAATTCATGAAACTAAGGTCACCTTTGATGTTATGGATCCTATAACTTACTATAAATTTCATTTACCATATTAACAATTTCTATCTATCAAATGAGGATAAGGACCCTCTTGAAATAATTTTAAAAATGTATAGACTCCATGAATATTTTAAAGTATAAGGATAATTTTAAAACAAAAATGAAGGATTGAGGATAAAAATGAAATTTAACCAAAAAAAAAAAAAAATCAATGCTCATCAATCCACCTCTTTTAGCTAATAGTTCCTTCCAAGGTAGTTCACTCACTAAAGACTGGCCACCATGGTCCATAGACTTGACATTCACAAATGAGAGCATTAAGGCAGCTATTATAAGAGCCTTAGCTAGATATAAGATTAAAGACAAATCTTTAACCAATCTAATTTAGACTTCATTTATGTTAATTAAGATGCTATCCCAATTTTTTAATATAAAATTTAAAACTTCACTTAATAGTACTTAACTATTAGATTGATTATACAATTAAAAGTACATGTAAATAGTTATTCAAATCATCATACCATAAGTTAGTGGGGGAAATTTTATCTAGGATTTATCATAGCATCCACAACAACTAAGATTAAATAAAAAAACAGAGAGAGAGAGAGAGTTGAATTACATCTAGGACAATCCTAAAAGGTTGGCATAGTAGTTCTTAAAGTTTCATGATATTCTTGAAGTTTTAAGTTTGAAATCTCCAACTAGTATCTTGGGATTAGTTTTAATGAGAACTACAAACGTCCAAAGAAGTTGTTAAGTGTTTAAAAGAGTGCACAACCCACAGTTGGTCTTGGACGCTAGAAGTGACGCCGATGTTTCTAGAAAAGGCACAAGCATTTTGTCCTGATTAGAACTCACGTTAAATCTAAATTTCTCTATCTAAATCTTCTACAGAATGAGGTTAACCCATGCAAACAACAAACACCCGCCATGGATTATGGCATTCACCACTGCTGATAGCTCACACATTCTTAGGATCCAATTACGCGCAATCCATATGCCAACACAACAAAGCCAACTCCTGATAGCTCGCATATTCTTATCGTAGGATCCATTTGCAATCCATATGCCAACACATAAAAGAGTACTTCAAATTTACATATGAGCATCTCTACGTGAAGAACCTCTAAAACTTGGTGCAAATAAAACAAATACTTAAAATCTTATGTAAGAAAGAGTACTTCAAATTTACAGAAGAGTTTCTCCATGTGAAGAACCTCTAATTTGGTGCAAATGAATCAGGTACTCCCTTAGTTTGACGGTTAGGATCCCCCATTTAAATCTACCAATTTCCTCTAATTTTAATCCAGATATAAGACACTTGACATTTAAAAAATTCCAATGGTCTTTAATTTTTTCTTTTTTAAATCATGTAAACTTCATAAAATTAAATAAATGCCACGTGTCTTACGTTGACTAGAAATTAAAGGGGATTGGAGGATTTAAATGGAAGGGAATTTGAACCCATTGATCAAATATATTATTGTATCATCAAGATATATAACTATGAATGAGTTAAAGAAAGAAAAGTACTTCAAATGGGCAGTGTCTATTACACACTACCTTGTTACACACAAAGTACACAACTTAATTTTTGAATTGAAATTGTGACTTCAAGACACGATTTCAATTCAAAAACAAAATTGTGTATTTAATGTGCAAGAAGACGTGTACAAGAGATATTACCCAACGTGAAAATACTTGGTGCATTTGATGGTCCAAATGGCATCACTAACCATTACACCCATTTGGTGTCTTGGATGTGATCTTCCATACATTGCCACTCTTCTTTCTAATATGATGTATCCACTCAAGTCCATTTTGGAGATCAACCTTCTATCTAGCTAACTCAGTATATCATTTGGATGAGGGACTGAAAGTTAGTACTTTATTGTGATCTTATTAATGGATTTACTACTCACATATACCCTCCATGAACCATCTTTTTTAGGTTCAAAGTTGGGGATACTACAGGAGCTTTTGCTCTCACACACCAAACCTTTGGCAACCAGCCTTTACATTTCAGCCGGCTGTAAAAGTGGCATTCTAGTTCCTTTCATGGGGACATCAAAGGTCACGCATTAAGATTAATTTCTATTAATTCAGGACTTATCTACTATCATGCTAAATGCTTGTTTATAATTTTCCAGATACTTTCCATACTTAGGAAATGCAGATTATATGAACTGCTGTATCCCACCATAAATTATAGAATAATTGATTAATAATTTTTTTCGATAGGTAATAAGAGTAATATTATTCATAAAAGAAAAAGAAAAATACAAGGCATTCATGATGATGAACACAAAAGAAAAACAGCAACAACAAAAAGCCAAAAGAGAGATTAACTAAGAGAAAAAGTAACTCTATGATGGAAGAACAATCCAAGGAACCCCACCTAATTTTAAACATGTATGAAACTATTGATACTTGGATAACAATAAAGCATCTATTTCAGAAGACAGTACAAAGAATAGAAATTCATGGAACCTTTCATGAAATCTACTCCACCTAACAATCTAACGTACTTTATGAATAGGGCGAATGCAAGATATAGTTTATGTATCTTACCGAGCAGATACGTGCAGAATTAAGCCTGCTTACTTTAGACTTAATTTCAATCAACACTCAGATTAGAAAAATGAATCACTGTAAATAAACAAAGTTCCTCTTGTCTGTACAAATCCGTAAAGGAAGTTTGTTTCTTCCATATTTAAACATAGCAGTGATCGATAACCTTTCATGATTGGCTGAAAAGATGGCTGGCCACTTAATACTCTTTTCTTCAACGTGTCAAGTTGATCCATGTAAAATGCAGATAAAACCAATATTGAATTGTTATCTGTACACACTAAACATTGCTTCCACCCAGCACCACAACTTAAAATCTATGTTATTTTTACTTTACAGCCTTATCGTACACTTGCACAGTGAAGAAGCCTGTTTTCCATCTATAATACCTTGTACTAGCTATGTACCTTACATTACTTGGTTTACAATATTTGGCTGAAATAACTCTGCATCTTCAATTACCTTCTTCAGAGCAACTGGTCCCATATGTTTGAGAACCTATGGCCACAAAGTAAACATATTGATTACTTCTGGTTTGTATGGTTTTATACATAGACCAAACAAAACCTTAAAGGCAATGAAAAATAATAAATAAAAAAATTACTTGGAATGAAATTTCTTTCAAGTGAAGCAACAAACCAACTTCTAGTGCACAGGAGAGGAGGGGAAGAAAAATCTTTTGTAACAAAATTTTACCATACATATTTTGTGGAGTTAAAATGTTTATTAAAGGCACAACTCAAAAGAAGGTGCAACAATAATAGCCTCAGAGAATAAAAGAGAGACAACAAAGACAACAAAGTAAGATTATCCCCTAGAGTTAAAAATCCAAAAATTTTCAGAGATAGGGAAAAACAACTAGACGAAGCCATTCACTCATAAAAGTGATATTAAAAATAGAAGCTTTAACTTAGACAATGGATGCTCAATGTGATCATTGGAATTCTTTCTCGCCAGATGCATTACAAGTCATGAGGGAACAAATTCATATAACACTACTTTGGAATCTCACCAGATCCATCCTGAGACAGGTGATCCCTTTCTGTTGCAATCTTGCAAGTCACTTACTCAATACTTGGTTAAAAATATTGGAAGCTTTTCACTCAATACTTGGTTAAAAATATTGGAAACTTCCCAATCCCTGAAGGCCATGATATGTAGGATAAATTGGGAAATATTTCCTACATGTTGTTGTAATGGGTTAAAGGTTAGGAGGATTTTGTGGAAATAGTATTTGGAAGGCTCATGTCCAGATTAAGGTAGCATTTTTCACATGGACTGATGCATTGGGTAAGATTCTTACACTGGGCAACTTTTGCTGTTGTAGAATTATCATGGTTGATTGGCGTTACATGCGTAAGAATAGTGAGCAGGGTTTGACCATTTGTTGCTACATTGTGAATTTGCTAAGGGTTGTCTTCTCTTGTTTTCTACCTGTTTGGGGTGATGGTTCTGCCAAGTAGGGTGATTGAGTTGTTGGAGTGTTCGGGTGAGGGCTTTGTCAAAGGTGGATCGGGTGTCCTTTTGCAGGCCGTGCCATTGTTTCCTATTTGAATAACTTGGAAGGAGCATAACAAGAAAGCTTTTGAAGATTTAGAACAGAGCACGACAGAGATCAATTTTTTTTGTGTCCCCTGTTTGATTGGATGGTTCTTCTACCATGCTGTTCTTATTCCTCTTTTTTAAATTTTACTGATTGCTGTAATGTAGTTTGAGGTTGTCCTTCAGTACATATCTTGTGTATCGATAGGCATCCTCTTTTTTTGCAATAAATATTTTTCTTTACTTAAACAAAAAACACAAAAGAATTAGAATTAGGGTTTCCCGTGGAATATCTTCTCTTGCAGAATGCTATCCTGAATTATATAGGATTTGTCAAAACAAAAAGGCAAGTGAGGCTGATCTAATGAGGTACACCAATGGAGTCCTTCATTGGGATATACATTTTTGTAGGGATGTGCATAATCGGGAATTGGAAACTTTTTGAAGCTTCATGGATACCATTTATGGCACACTTGTAAGGGGGGGATTAGGGAGGATAAGAGATGTTGGTTACCTAATAAGAGTAAGGGGTTTATGGTTAGTGTGTATTACCATCTTCTGGCCATAGTGAGCAATTTGTCCCTTGGAAGAACATTTGGAAGCAGAAGATTCCTTCTAGACTGGCTTTCTTTGTATGGACTGTTGCCTTGGGGAAATGACCGACAATTGACAATTTAAGGAAAAGAAACGTATGCATTTTGGACTGGTGTTATATGTGCAAGTGTAATAGTAAAACTATTGACCATCTATTCCTTCATTGTCTGGTTGCTATGGAGCTGTGGGATATGGTTTTTGGTTTATTTGGAGTTTGTTGGGTTATGCCCATGACAGTTGTCGAGCCTCTTGCATGTTGGCAAGGTCGATTTGGTCACCATCGTAATGGATATATATGGATCGTTGTTCCTCATTGTTTGATGTGGTGTATTTGGAAGGAAAGAAATAGTAGGTGCTTTAAAGACAGTGAACATTCTATGCTTGATCTCAAGCTATTATTTTTTAGAACCTTATTGGACTGGTTATCAGTGTGGAGAAAACAACCATTTTCTTCAATTTTGGATTTACTTGATTTATGTAATTTTTGCATTTGATTTGTACGCCCCTGTATACTTCCTGTGTACTTGGGTGTCTCTTTTTTGATATCAATAAATCTTTATTACTTATCAAAAAAAAAAAAAAAAACAATAATATAATCCTATGGAGATGGATTATTTTGTTGATTAAAATTTCTATTGAATTTCTCCAAATGGACTGGTGCTTACTCCTAGATTCCTCTTTTGTTTGGTGTTGACTCCAAGAAACCTAAAATGCTAACGCCTAAGTTACCTATTTTGTATTCTTTAATTTTATTGTTGCATTGTTTTGGTTTGTCCTGCATCATAAGAATCATTTCTTGAAATCCATTCGAGAAATATCTTTTCTTTAGTCTAAATTTTGACAACTATCATAACTATTTCAACTTAGACATCTCAAATTTCAGTAACATTGGTCTGAACAAAAGTTCAAATGCTGGATATCAGTAACATCGTCCTAAACAAAATTTCTAGCACAGATATGCCCAACCTTACCTGTATTTTGAAATACTTAAGAAACTCCAACAATATATAAAAATTACAGGAAAAAAGGAAACAAATACCAAACCTCGTTAGCGTCTTTAAAATAGCAGGAGTCATCTTTCTTTGGCCAACGTACTTTCCAACATCTGCACCCACAACGAAAAGAAATAGGCACATAATATGGAAGTGTATCTATATGAACTTCCTTTTCTAGGAAAAAGATAAAGCAATCACTATAGTCTATAAGTCTTGAGTGAAGCAGTCCTCACAACAAGACACTAGGCATAATTCAGATTGTTGACAACCCATCTAAAACCAATTAGTAGATGGGCCCACTAAATTAAAGTTTATATAATAGCTCATCAAGATCATAATATGTAGCTATGTACTTTTGACCATGTAACACTTAGCTTTCCCAAGCAAGTTTCCAGCCTCTATACCATAAAGCAGGAGTCAAGATGGTGAAATGATCTGATCACCCTAACTTCTAATAAATGTTAGGCAGATTCCACTAAGGATTTTGTTGCAAATCGCAATCATTAATTTGCAAGTTGAAGTTGCAAGCAATCAGATTGCAAGTTGAATTTGCAAGCTACGCCACAGATCATAATGCATGCATTAATAAGTTCTCAAGCAGATTGTAGAATATCTCAAAGAGAAAAATTTGATTCAAATTCTCTTGCCTCTCTTTTCCAAGGCGGCATGCTAGCTCTTCAGCCAAAGCTTTGCCTGATGTGTCGCCATCAGTTGCCAAGATGATACGAGAAACCTAACAGGTGAGAAAAGAAAAAGGTAAGAAAATTTGAAAGCTTCACAACTGAACAAATTTTACATTTAAAAGATAGGCACAATGTTTACAATACCTTATCCAGGTTCTCTTTGCAGTTCCAGAGATACTGAAATTGAAGATCAAACTTCACACGCATATGCATGCAAATAAAAAGAAAAAATATAAATTAAAATATTGAAAATATATTTCAGACGCAAAAATTTTAAGATGACAGACATAAGTGTCATAAATATTTCAAGAAAGAAAGGCAACCTCAAGTGACTGTCAACCGCAATTCAAAATTTTTTTTTTTTCTAAACAACATAGATTTACAATTTCCCAACAAGAAAAACCTTTTACACTGCAGTTTTTCATGCATTTTCTTAGATAGCAGATATGTAATTTAAAGATGAAAGCCATAAATGTCATGACTGATAAGTATGAAAAAAAATTGGGTAAAACTGGAATTAGACAATGTGCATTCCTTGAAGAAGTGAATGTCAACCACAATTTGAAAGTAACAGGAATTCTAGTGTTCAAGAAGAAAAAGAAAAAGAGTGGTATTTTATAGAAAATGAGAAGCTGGAAAATCAAGAATCTCAACCCTCAGACTATTCATTCCACTTATATGGGAGAGGTGGCAATAATAAGATAAGGAATATTATAATGGTGACAGTGGGTACAACCCATATAACACAACACTCTCTCTTTAACTCTCTAAAACTAAGCAACTTGGATTTACAATTTCACAGGAAGAAAATACTTTTACACAGTGCAGATCATTTTGCATTTTCTTGGTTGTCATAAAGATAAATTACCAATGAGTTTGCTTGACTTCTATGACCTATAAAAAATAAAAGGTTCCTAGTCACCCCTTTGGACCATGTTTAATCTGGGAGAGCAACAAATTATTCCTCATATGAAGACCAAGAGGCTTCACAGTGCAAAAAGATAATGGTGGGCCTGCTCTGAAGATAGAAGAAAAGCTAACTTCTCTCATTTATGTTCTACGCCCAAAAGAAGAATGCACACTCCTTGCCCTAATTGAGTTCCTTGGAGACTGTAAAATTGGTGATGCAAAATAAATACAAAAACAACCACCATCCTTAGTCCAAAATTTTGGAGTTAGTTATGGATCCCCAACAGACTAGTCAGGGTTGGCCACATGTAATCTTTTCCGTCATTCTGTTTTATCCAAAGTCATACACTTTATTTCTTCCTTAATTGACACGTACATTACCATTTCTATTATTGTTATTTTTAGTATTCGTTTGGAATGGGCTGAAATTTTCAGCTTATTTGCAATTTTAGCTTATTTTTGCTACTATTTATGGGTCCCACTGCACTTTTTGATACTATTCATGGGCCCTGTTGTACTATTCAGCTTATTTTTCAATTCGTTTTTTACATTTTCAGCAAAAAGTTTTCAGCTTCAGCTGTTCTCAAACGGACCTTAACCTTTGTGATGCTAAATAAGTATTTGATAAAATTTAAATTTATATATTCACATAATCTATTTACCTAAACAAATACAGAAGTTAAAAATGCAGAAAAACCTATTTCTCTGGTGTCTAAAACACTTTTATTTTATTTTATTTTTTTCATAACAACATTGTAAAAAAAAAAAAAAATTAGAAATGTCAGTAAGAGATCTGTCTTTCGGCCAAAATTTTCATGTATTTTAATAAGAATTCTGTAAGTGTCCTTACAGTATAGTGTACTTTGATTGATGACAACTTAACAGCAAGCATAGTTGAGTCCAGGGTATAGGTGCCTCCAGAAAAGGCAGCAGAAAATTTATGAGTATTAAGATGCTTACAGGAACAGGGGAATGCAAAGCTCTTTAAAAACTTTGTTTAAAAGTGAGAGTAGGGCCAGTGCTAGAAATTAATAACTTTGATTTGTGATAACAAAATTGTGGTATGTGACTTTCTTATTCTGGAGAAGCATCACTATGGATACAATAATGACAAGGATTCCAATTGATGCTAGTGCAGGTAGGTTTCGGTTATACTTGTCCAGATGATTATATTCGAGAGCATGAAATAAAAATGCCTAATAGACCAAAAGTAACAAACATGGGCATTAAGATATTTGTCCAGATGATATGCACTAGTTCCATATCATTCAGGTGGGAAAAAGAGCCTAATTTCAAGCTTAACTAGTCCGTAGCATTTTATTATCAGCACAACAAATTGTATTTTGCAAAATTGAATTCTTGCATGGCTAAAAATGAAATTGATTCATTTATGATGAGGAACTAAATCCATATCTAACGTAGTAATTTATCTGAGTTAGAACTAACTACAGTTAATGCTTATGGATGCTAGGTGAACATTGCTGAAAAACATGATACCAAAGTCCTTCAAACCTAACAAATCTTTTGTTTTAACATTTTCTCCTGGACATTTGATATGAATATTTTTATAGTTATTTCCTTGTTGCAGATTGTTTACTTCATTAAATACTCAGCATCATCTAATTTTAACCTATGATGGATTAGAGACATTTTGATTCTCCTTATAATACGCCAGCAGTTTCCGGTTTTATATACTATACTACATTCTGCAGTTTTTAAGTTTATATAACTATTACTTTTCTAGTGGGTAGTCATCTACCTATTACACAAAAATTAAACGAACATAATAAGACTATTAAGGAATGAAGAAAGACAAAGTTTCCCGATAACAAAGGTTAAAAACTTAAAATGGCCCCAAAAAGCTTTTGTATTAGCACAAACCTTTTGAACAGATGGTAATCCTTTAGTGGAAACCTTTGATGGCGCACCATTAGGAACACTTACACAATTGCAGAGGCCAGCTTCCTCTAGCGAAAGCTTATCTATTTCACCTTCAACCTGTACCCAATATCAAAATATAAGAAAAATCATGAGCGAGAGAGAGTGTCAAAGAATATAATCTGTAGAATGGCAGCCCAAAGAAGTATCAAAGGAAATACAATGATGATTTCAGCCACATCATTTATATCATCAAGTCCATATAATATCTTCTCTGTACCCTTCTCCTGTAATTAGTACAAAAACAGTAAAGTAGAATTCAGTTCAGAATGAACCCAAATTTCAATTCATTAATAAGTGCATAATGGCAAATGAAGTAGAAATGGAACATTTACTTTGAAGGAGTTCATCGTCCAAGTCAAAATAATACTAGAAGCTTAGAATTAGTAAATATAATGAATAAACAAAAATACACAAATGCTAAATGTTCATGTTGGTCATAGCAATGCACTAAGCTCCATACATGGGCAAATTATCTCCTTGACCAAATGGAATACTAAATCTACTTTTTATGATGGAGGCCTGCTTCCACTTAGACTTAATTGATATTTATTAGATCTTATTTCATTTTTAGGATTTAATTTTTATATTCTTTAATGTAATTAGTTAAAAATATTTACTTTCCTACTTGATTTAGAAATTTATTTCCTTTTCTTACTTGGTTCGAAAGTTAGTTCCTTTTTTTTTTTTTCCCTTGATGTAACTTGGGAAGCTTATTTAAAGGCCTCAAAAAGTATTGTTACGCCTTGCTTGATTAATAGAATTACTGTTGAAATTTTCTATAATAGCTTGGGATTGATTCCAGGCAACCCTAGGTGTTGATTCTAACATTTTATTTTATTTTCCCTGTTTTATGCTAATTCCTAGCAACTTTAGGTTCTGGTTCCTAGGTTTTTTGTTTTTGTTCTATTTTCTTCCACAAATTTCTTTGAGAATTTTGTGCAGCATCATATGGGATTATGAACTCTTTAAGAACCCATTTGGCATTAAATTAAAATGTTTGATCAAATCATGAGGAATTTGAGCATACACAACCTCTTCAATGCACCAAAGGCATTTAATGATTAGCAGAAGATACTAGAAATTCATAATTACGAGATGAAGAAATAGATTCATCATTCCATCCCAATTGATTCCAGATTGAGAAAAAATTGTTTAAAGTGAAACAGTTAGTGGACTTGGATGTTAACATTTCATTGCTATCTTTCACAATTTCTAATATAAAACTCCAAGTCTTAGCAGTTAGCACACTACCTGCCAAAATCTTTTTCCAATAGTTCGGTACTTGCAACCAACAAGCAGACCATTTTGTCTATAAGTAAAAGCAATGACATTCTGCATATTCAAACTTCAGTAGTGGTTAGAAACTATCAACTTCTCACAGTTTAAGTGCGTAATAATTAAAGCAAGCAAATGAGAGAGAGAGAGCTTTTTCAGCTTTTAAGATGAATCATTCATTGATAATGAAATGATATTGCTGTAGAAGAAAGAGAAGGGGTAGAGGGAAGAAATTTTCTATTTTTGTATGATTGAGAACATAAATAAAGTGGTTTCCTGCTATATTGAATAATCAAATTCATGCAACTAACACTAAAAGCTTCAGAATTCCTTCCAGAGATTCTATCTTTGTACCAATTTGGACTAAATTATCGACCTTATAAAACTCTTTCTTATTACCCATTTATTAAATTATGACCACTGGATTACATATTCATTTTGTTCTTAACATGCATACCAAAGTTCGTATTAATTGGATGTTACTTTCTTTTGTTTTTCTTTTTTTTATCAGTATTAATTGGATGTTACTTTTTGTCCCATCCAAAACCTCATGTTTTGCTTATAATTTTAAAGTACAAAAATACTTAAAATTTAAATGTGTTTTATAATTGAGATAGTCGATCTCTAATTATCTAAATAATTTTGCAAGCATAGAGCATAGAGTAAGGAAATAAATGTAATATAACGTTGGATTAGTAAAAAAAAACACATCCAGTAGAAAAATTAAGTGGTGTAGCATTGATAAAAGTTATACCAATAACTACCTAACCTATTATCTATGTATAAACATTTGTGTAGGCTGCACACACGTGTATATATACTAAATAAGAGGGACCTAATCCAATTATGAACAATCCAGCCCTGCCCTAATCCACCAATTTGCCACCAGTAAATATAACTTGGACTTTCAAACTTCAGATCCCAATGTAACATAGTTCCTAGACTATCATCATACATTTAAGGTAAATGGTAAGTTTTAATATATACAATTAAGGTACCTTCCGTGAAGATAGTTGCATAACAGCATTTCTTTGCAATGTTTTTTCAGATATCATCCGCTCAGCAAAATATGCAATCAGCTGAAACATTTAATGACATAAAATAAACCTCACCAGTTGCACATTAATGGAATGATTAGAAATTTATCATGGAAAAAATAGTAGAAAGTTATTACAGAGATTTTATATCATACTTTCTCTCCATTTTAAAAACATGAACCCCCATCACAATGTCAATTTCCCAAAAGATTATAGTTAATCGCTATGTCATGGAACTATGCTCTACCAAAAGCCTAAAGCCATCAAAAGATGCTAGTGAATTGCCTAAAGAAAATCTTGCTAAGGTTATTGTAATGACTGATCATAGTTATGACAGAGGCATCATTTGCATTGAAGATTGAGATGCTTCTCAAATAGGATCTTAACTTTGCCAACAGCTGCACTCTTTCTCTTTCAAGCATGTCTACAAAGATGTTTAGCAAAAAACGCATGTCTACAGAGATAGTGTAACAACTACCCCCCCCCCCCCCCCCCTCTCCCCCTCTATTTGTACAGATATACAATAGACTAATAGTTGTATTTTGTCTTGACGAAGCTAAGCAATGATTGAAGACTATAGTACATGTTTAAAGATGTCAAATAGTCATGTCACAATACCGAGATGTTAACAAAATATGTGAAAAACATCAGGCTAAATAATGAAAAAGTTCTTGATGGCATGAAGGAACCCTCAACTTGAGAAAAATGTTTGTCTATCTACAAACTACAAGTTTACAACTATCATCCTTTCTACATTCAGTGCATTCATGAGTGAAGAAAAATTCCCCTATACCTTCTCCATTCTATTTGCCACATGAGTGTGTATTGTAAAGAGTGATAAAAACTAAGTTGGCAAGCTAGATAAAGTACTTTTGATAAGAGTAAGCCTACCAGTCTTAGAAAAATACAATTTCTTCCACCTTGTTCAGTGACACTCCAATTTTTCTAGTAAGATAGTTTATAGGCAGGCACAAACTCTAGAACACCATCAACTACTGCCACCGTACCACAGGAACAATCTCATTCTTGCTCAAGTTCACTTTTAGCCATACACAATCTCAAAATATATATACATACATATATATATATATATATATAAGTAATGGAGTTGTTCTGCAGTTTTTTGTTTTGATAGATAAAATTAATAAAATTAAGGAGTCGTTCTGCAGTTGCATCGTGAAGAAGTATTCTACATCTACACAGAGTGAGAAATCATTGGAGTTCCTCTAGATCCATTCCTAAATTGAAAAGCAGACGAAAAACCACCCCCTATTACTCAAGTAAGCTTTCTACTAAGAATCTCCATAACAAGAATAAATAACAAGGAGATAACAGATCCCCTTGCCTCAAGGCCCTCAACCCCTAGGATTGTTAAAGGGAGGGGTAACATTAGCAACACTTAAGAAGTGCATTTCTACCCAAAAAAAAAAAAAATCGTCTTTCTGCAAAAACCCAATCTATCTAACATATATATTAGACATTTTCAATTAACATGATCATATGCTTTCTTAATAACTACATTACAAATCACTGGTAAGCCTACTGTTAAAACAGTTATAATGCAAGGGATAGAAATAGTGAAAATATTCTCCAATACTTCCAAGATTGATTCCCCTTGTGCTTCAATAGTAAACCTAGTTGCTAAAATGGCACAACACCCTTATCCAAAAATCTCAAAGGACATTAAATGTAAAGACCTCTACTATGATTCTTAATAAGCATGTATTCAAAGTAATGTGTAACTTAATAAAATAAAGAGTTGTTATGATTCAAACATATATGAAAAATCACAATCTAAGTACCTCGGAACCTAGTGGTTCTAATCCTAGACTTTCCTCTGATATTTGTCCAAAGGACTTGACTTTCTTGCCGAATCCATTATATGCTGCCCTGTCATCTGCAAATACCTAAAACCAAACAGCCAAATTGGCTAATATTTTCTCATTTTGAATAAGAAACAAAAACGTGTACGCAGGTGACATTTTTTTTTTTTTTTACCTGGCCTATCCATTGACATTCATTGTGGAAACACCTCCACATAGCAAAACCCCTAAAACATTCAGTGACAGAAGCAATTATAGCCCAGTTCCTTAACCCACTACTATATTAGCATTCAAATCAGCAAAGTAGTAGAAGCAGCTTCTTACCCATCTTGGATGATATGAAGAGATAAGGTCCTAATCATTGACTGCCCTCCTTTGCACTACATAAGGCTTTAGAATATCAAATTTGAAAAGACCATATATAAGACTTTGGAAAGCTAAAACTTATCTACTAAAATAAAAAGCTTAAATTTTCTATTGTTACCTAAAGTTTAGCCCATGAGCGGTTTTAGTCCTTGAAGTTAAAATGATCACTTTTAGTCCCTTAGATGACGTCGGACTAAAACTGACGTGTCATCGCTCCATAGGGACTAAAAGCGATCCCTTTAAGTTTATAAGGTCTAAGAACGATCACTTTAAACTTCACCTACTAAAATTGCTCATGTGCTAAAGTATTTTAACAATAAAAAAAGAAAGAAGAAAAGGAAAATATTGTGATTAAGAGATGCAATGATAGATTAACAAAATAGTAAAAAGGAGGAGAAACCTTGGGGCAAAAAAAGTGATGGAAGCGACCAGGGATAAGAAAATCGTGAGAGTTGATACCAAGAAGCTCCATTTTCTGCTTTAACACACTCACTTTAGCACCCAAAACATTGCTTCCCGCTCCTATTTGCTCTACATTAGCTTCAACAACAGAAAAAAACCCAAAATTATCACTTAATATAAATTGCCGTTTCAATTATAAAGAAGACGCGGGAAAAAGAAATGCATTATATAAATTTGTAAAGAAAGGATGGCATTGACATTACAGAGTATGCGTGTTGGGGTGTTTGGTTGGAGAGGCGAAAATGAAGAAGAAGGTGGTGGAGTGGTTTGAGTATGAGAGAAAGAGCGAGGCCAAACACGGCCTAATGTTCTGTTGGTGGTCCTGGTGGTGGAAGAGAAGAGTGTGTGAAGGAGAGGACGACAAGGACAGTGGTGAATGACTGCCATGTTTTAGTTTCGTTTTTTGGTTTTGGATTTTCTTGAACCTAAAGGGTTGGGTTCAGTAAGACACTATGCTACTGGGAAAGAAAGAGAGCAAGCCCCTGTGAGTGTGAGTGCTTCATTCTTTTTATCTCTTTCTTACCAACAGAGACACAGAAAGGCGTAAGCATCGCTCGGGTGGGAGGGTTTTTCAGATTAACGGGTCGAAAAACCCAACCCAATTTACATGGTTCGGTTTTTTTTTTAATGGTTAAATACTTAAATTGCAAACGATACCTAAAGTTTGAGGATATTTATATATCCTGAAATTTTAAAATTAATTTTTTTTTTTTTAAAGTTTGAAAGTGTTTGAATTTTATATATTGAAGTTTTAGAATTTGTATTTTCCTCCTTAAAGTTTAAGGTTGTTTGGATTTTATAATCCCAAATTCTGAAATTTTATGATGTAAAATCTAAATACCCCAAATTTTAAAGGGTAAAATTCAAATCTAAATATTCCAAACTTTAGAGGTATAATTTGAAATTTAACTTTTTTTTTTTTTTTTTAATTATTGTTGCACAAACCAACTTCACCACACAGTTGTAGTAAAAGTGATGGTTTTTTTTTTTTTTTTTTTTTTTTTTTTTTTTTTTTTGTGTTCTTAAAATTTTTATTGAGGTTGAAATGAATTTTAGTTGAAAATTTTTTTTAAAACACAATTTTAGTTGTGTGTACCATATATTCAATTTATAATTAACATGACTCTTTTTAGTTTTATTTTTTATTTTAAAAGCATTATTTTTTCTTAAATTAATGAAATGTTGAAGTGACATAAACTTAGCTCTTAAATAACTATACCCGATAAGAGAATCTCCAGCAGTTTCTCTAAATTTTTGTATTGTTTGGAGAATGAACAGTGACATTTAGCTTTTATCTACCAACTTTTTCAAATACACTTTCAACAAATTCTCTATCCCATTCTCTATCTCATTTAAATATTATTTCTTCATTCATTGTAATTTCTCCAAATTTTTGTACTATTTGGAGAATGAACAGTGACATTTAGTTTTTACTTATCAACTTTTTCAAATACACTTCCAACAGATTCTCTATCACATTTTCTATCTCATTTAAATATTACTTCTTCATTCATTGTTTATTCTTTTTTTAATCATCATTTATTATTTTTTAACAACTATATTTTTTAATGAGAAGTGTTATGTTCACAACATTTTACGCAATACTTTCACAACAAAATTTATGTGGAAAGTTGTTACTAGTTCTAATTTGAACCCACTACTGAAATTATTTTTTTACTCGCCAATATTAACTAATAACAATCTGTTACTTAAAATTTATTGTGAAAATATTGTGGTAGTATTTTTCAATTAGGATTTTTTATTTTTTATATTATATTTCTTCCTTTCATTTCGTTTTCATCCATGTTTCATTTCTTTTTTTCTTTTTTCTTTTTCTTGTTTTTCTCCTCCACACAAGTGTCCAGCCCCCCTTCTTTTATTTTCTTTTTCACCTCAGAGCATCTCACATTTGCTTCACATGAGAGAGAGAGAGAGAGAGAGAGAGAGAGAGAGAGAGAGAGAGAGAGAGGCTTGGGCCTCCACCGCATCTCCACCATCGCTCTAGTATCTCCACCGTCGCTCGTTGTCCTCTCCACCACCAAGCTGGGTCAGATCGGCTTGTTCTCTTTTTTTATTTTTATTTTATTTTTATTTTTATTTTTATATTTGCTTATTCTGATTCAACTTTATTTTAAGGATTGGATTTTATTTTGTGTTTTGTGTTTGGATTAATTCTTTTCCTCATGAACAGGTCTCTCTCTCTTCTCTTTTTTCTTTTTTTTTTCTTTTATTTTTCTGATTTCAACGGAGAGAAAAAAAGAAGCAACGGTAACGGAGAGAATGAGAGAAAAAAAAGAAGAAGAAGAAGAAGCAACGGCAACGGAGAGAATGAGAGAATGAGAGAAAAAAAAAAGCAACGAAGAGAATGAGAGAAAAAAAAAGAAATTCGGAGGAGAGAGAAAGAATTGATATAATAAGTAGTTGTGATAATATTTTAATCTAAGAAATTCAATTGCTAATGTACAGTAGCCCATCAGACTTGATAGGCTATTGTTCATAAGCTAAAAAAATTTTAGGAGATAGAGAATTCATTGGAGCATGTTTTTATGGTCTCATTCTCTATTATAGAGAATATTTAGCCTTTACAGAATCCATTGAAGATGCTCTAAATACCCTAAAAGCTCAAGAACTTTATGCCTCTATACGTCCAACAAGGGCACTCAAAGCAGAGCTAGGGATAAAAGAGATGGGCCTTCCACTCAAGAAATATAAAAGACAACCAATGGGCCACAAAGTTAGCCTTTTCCAAAACATGGCTCACACGTCAAAAAAGGAGAAGAATATGTTGGGCCTTCCCCTTCAGCCTTCAAAAATCTGACTGCTAAAGAGCAGCAAGAGTTTCGGACCAACAAATGAATCACCTGAATCAATGATAGTATCTGTCATTATCTGACTAGCTTCTTCCTTAACAACAGACAACTAGAGTTACTTTTAAAGGTCTCATTGACGCGTCAAAATTTATCTTGCTCACTTTTTTTGAGAACGAGAATGACTTGATCGCTTGTGTGGGTACACTTAGATTGTGATTATTGTGTTAATAACATTACCATCCTTTTATTTCTTCCTCTTTTTTTTCAAATTTGATAATTAGGAGAAATTTGTGACTTTTTAGATAAGAGAAATGATATGTCCACAATATTTTTATAACAAATTCTAAATAGTAAGTTGTTACTGGTTATTATTGTTAGGATAAAAATGTAATCTTAGTGTTAGTTTCAAATTTGAACTAATAACAACTAATCACCTGTGATTTGTTATAAAAATATTGTAGATATAATATCTCTCTTTAAATAATGAAGGTTAACTACAAGAGAATTGCTTCTCTCTCTTCTTCTTTTTATATTTTTTTTAGTGTTTTTTTAATCGTGGTATTATTATTATTTTTGATACGACGTGGTATTATTATTCTCACCACCCTTTTTTTTTTTTTTTTTTTGCTAAGTTAATATTCCAATCACTGATGCACATAAATAAGGAAGTGACACATGGGCTTCACATGGTGACCCTCTCTACTTTTGTTCTCAAATAGCCCAAATCTCAATTCTAATTTGTTTGACAAACCGATTGTACAATTCACATTTATTGTATCACATTTCAGCAACGATTCGACGAGTAAGCATCATTTACATTTATTGATAAGATAATTCTTTTACATTATCACAACTATCAGCTAAAATTCACTTTGTCCTCTTATGCCTATAATGATTGACAAAATTTAGAGTCTTTCTCCCTTTTAATAATATTTTATTATAATACTAAATAACTATTGGCTGTGCTCCAGTACAAATCAAATAATAAAAATTTGATAAAAGGTAGTAATAAATTATTCTACACCATAAACATATATTCGCTTAAGAATCTACAATGTTTATTTAAAGTCTTTAGACAAATCTACCACATGTAGCTGTGACTTGGACAACTAACCAGTGGGTTGTAGGACACAGTCAAATAGGGTGCTACAACCACAAGCCTACAATACATGTTTTATTAATGATGCCATGCCAAACAAAAATAAAAGTACAGTAACAACTAAAGCCACAACAAGTTCATGGGGTGAATTGTAAATGATAAAGTAAAAGTAGTGGTCTATAATTTTGTCATTTACAACTCGTTATGTAGACAAGTTATGACAAAGTTAGTATCCATTTGAGAATAATTTATTTTATTTTTTATTAAAATTTTTTTGCTATAAATGTGATAAGTATAATTGTACTTTTTTTAAAAAAATTGAAGTTTTAAAAAACTGTATATATTAGAAAATGAGAGGAAGTAAGCATGAAATTTTGCTGGGCTTCATGAGGTGCACTAATGATTGGGACCTATAGAAATTGCCTATCCTCTTCTTATCATTATTTTTCTAAGTAGTTAAAGGCGAGCACATAACAACATGCTTTCCCACTAGGAAGTCTTTGTTTTGTAACAAAAAGTCTCTTTGGCTACAACATGACAGTGCATTTCAGAGAAATTGATCAAATTTGATCATTGCTAACATGTTTTTTTTTTCTTCCTTAAGTAAAGAGATGCATCAATAAAACTTAGGCAAAAATACAAAACTGACCCTCTAACTTTCACTGTTTTTCATTTCAGTTCTCTAACTTTTAGTTTTGTCAATTCAGTTCTCTAACTTTCAATTTTTGTCAATTCAAGGCCCCGTTATAATTCAGTTAGAGCTGTCGTTAAATATGCTTGAAACGACGTTGTTTTGCTCTTTTTTTTTTTTTTTTTTTTTTAAATCTAGAATTAAAAGAAAATAAGAAAAATCTGGAAAAAAAAAAAAAAAGAAGAAAAAAAAAAAAACATTAAGGGGAACGACTCCCCCGAATCAAAACAAAACAAAACATAAGAAACAAAACAAATCCCTAACGTAAATCAAAACAGAGAAACTTTGAGAGACCCAAATCCCTAACGTAGAGAATTTGGGGAAAGGAAGAGAGGCTGAGTCGAATTTGAGAGAGAGAGAGGGGGTCGGCGGTTTGAGAGAGAGAGAGAGAGAGAGAGAGAGAGACCAAGTCCGTTTGAGAGAGAGGCTGAGTCGGATTGAGAGAGGGAGACTGAATCAGTTTTGAAGGTGACTGAAGTCTTCTCATTAGACTGAATCAAATTTGAATACGTGCACGAGGCTCCTTTCGGCCTCTACGGCTCGATTCCCTTCATGATCTCTCTCACATATCTCTCTCACAATGATGGTTTTTTCTGGCGTGGGTCGTGGGTCTAGTGTGGGTTTGGTGGCGGCATGGCGTGGAGGCCTGGTGGCGTGGTGTTGGTCTCCTTCTCACGGTGATGGGTCTCTACGGCGATGGGTTTGCTGAGTTATGGTTGTGAGTTATGGTTTTTTTTTTGGCTAAGTTGTGGTTGAATGAGCATGCTTGCTGATGGGTCTCTCAAGGTGGTTGATGGGTTTGTTGATGGGTTTCGGGTTTAATGGGCTTTGGGATTGGTGGTTATGGGTTCCGATGGGTTCGTGCAGCGGTGGAGATCGGCGTGGATTTTGACAAGGTCGTGCGTGGATCGTGGCGAGGTCATGCGTGGTGGTCCCGATGGGGTTCCGATGGGGATTGTTGTTGTGAGTTATGGTTTTTTTTTTTGGTTGAGTTGTGGTTTCTGCATTTTGGTTCTTCTGGGTTTTCTGGGTTCTGGTTCTTTTCTGGGTTCTGGGTTTTCTTTTAATTCCGAATTATAAAAAAAAAAAGAAAAAAGAAAAAAGAAAAGAAAAAAAAGAGCAAAACGGCGTCGTTTTAAGCATATCTAACGGCAGAACTAACTGAGATGTAACGGAACCTTGAATTGACAAAAATTGAAAGTTAGAGGATTGAATTGACAAAATTGAAAGTTAAAGGACTGAAATGAAAAACAGTGAAAGTTAGAGGGTCAGTTTTACATTTTTGCCTAAAACTTATATCTATTCTTCTCAAGCGTTAGGGCTTGTTATACTGGGTTGTCCACATGAATGACCACCCACCAACTCAAATGCTAACGGATATAAAAGGTTTAGGGGGTATTATTAGAGGATGATTCTCAAATAAAAAAAGTGTATGCAAAGTTATATTAGCAAAAATAGATATTATTAATTTGTTTTGAGAAGCAAAGTTATGAGATTTCTAATGGTGAAAACAAGCATAGTATTCCCATAAAAAAAAAAAAAACCATAATATTGTTTATTGTAGTTATTGGACACAGTTGAGGTTCATCGGAACACTACCTCTCTCTCTCTCTCTCTCTCTCTCTATATATATATATATTCTATTCAATTACTTTTTTTTTTTTGTTGAGAAACCCATTTAACTACTTTTTTTTTTGAGGGGATATTTAATTACTTATTGTACGGCATCAAGCTCCCTGGGCCTGTTGAACTATTAAGGCCCAATAGGACCTTGCATTTTTTGCATGTTCGGGGGAGGGCATTTTGACCTTGCCCGCCCATACGGGCTATCCGAACCTACACCATCTCCCGAGGAAACTTCCCGAAGAAGTTTAGTTCTGCCCGGTAAATTAACGACCGAGCAATTGCGACCAAGACTACATACTCCTAGCGTCCCAGAGTGGGAACCAGTTCCAAGGCCACTCCCACCTACACACCCACTTATGATCAACTGCATTGGACCTCCAAACGCACTAGCGTCAGAGGCAATCATCACCATCCCACTAGTATCTAACTATAAATACAAGGATCTTGTGGAAGGAAGGGGGTTGTTGAAAAATTGGAGAGCAAAGAGGGAAAAGAGAAGGCGAACACAGGGGGATAGAATAGCGTCTGATCAGTCTTAGCACAAGAATGACCCAGTGTAGGAAATTCAAGCCCATCATATAAATAGATTGTGAGCCCAAGTGAGTCATAGCCCAGTAGCCTCGTTCTTGGCGCTCCACACTTATTAAAAGCAAATCATGAGAATAAATTATTCTAATTTTGCTAATACAATATAAACTTTTAATGATGAAGACAGATACGGGAAATGTAAGCTAATGACCTTTAGAAAGTTTTAAGATTAGCATCTAGCTGTTTCTCAAAAAAAGAAAAGAAAAAAAGATTAGCATCTAGCTGTCTATAATAACAGTGACAAATGAACAATTTTTTTTAAGGAATGTTTTTTTTTTTTTTTGATAAAAAGATAACCTACGAAAAATTAAATTAATAAAAGCTAAACACAGACAATTAGTAATTAATCATTAAGGACATAACGACATTTGATTGGCTAAACTCGGAAAGAATATTTCAACTTGACCTAGCTTTCTTAACCTTGACCAATAGAAGAGGTTGGTGCCAGATAAAATGGTACAATTTGTGTCATAATTCGCTCACATGGTGAATTTAAGTAATAAGAGTGTCTTCACATGGACACATGACAGTGTTTAAATAATAAAAGTATGTTTTTACATAATTAATGAGCGAGTTGTAGCACAAATTATGACATTTTACATGGCATAAACACTCCTCCCAATGTAACCCAAATATATTATCAAAGTTCATAGAGACTGAGCATATAGGATAACAGGAACACCTCTCTCTCTCTCTCTCTCTCTCTCTACTCAACAACAATCAACATCAGAGGTGGACCCAAAACGATTCTCCCACGCCAAAATTTGCTGGCTTCCAGGCTGGCAAAACCCTCGGGAAAAGGAATCCCCAACGGCTATCCTCGGTGGCTCCAGGTATGTGACCGTTGGTGGGGTCCTCTCTCTCCTTTTTAATTTTTCAAAAATATATATAACCGTTGGCAACTTCCTAACGCTATAAGCCTATAACTCTCCAAGCAAAATCTCTCTCTCTCTCTCTCACACACACACACACTAAAACATAGAAAAATTTAGAGCAAATTCATCAGGAGCTAATACAGCTCGCAAACTCAGGTGGGTTTTTTTTTTTTTTTTTTTTTTTTTCATTTTTTGTTTGGAATTCTGGGGCTGTCTTACATTTTTCTTTGCTATTGTTTTATGTTTCAGTTTGATACTATTAGCAACCATGACTGTTGAGGTTGTTAAGGCTGAGGAAACCCGGGTGGCTGAGGTTGTTGTTGGTGTTGAAGAAGAGACCAAGAAGGTTACCAATGAGTGTGAACAAGTTGTTGAAGTAGGTGAGAAAGTGAAGGAATTGTATGATGAATCCAAGCCCAAAATAATTGAGAAGAGCTCGTCTTATAAGGAAGAGAGCAACTTCCTCTCTGATCTCAAAGAGTTTGAGAGGAAGGCTTTGAATGATCTGAAAGCTAAACTCGAAGAAGCCATCCTCGGAAACAAGATATACAAGAAAGAGGAGCCAAAAAAGACTGAGGAAGAAGCAAAAGAAGGTGAAGAGAAGGAGAAGGAAAAGGAAGAGGAAATTGTTGCTCAAGAATGCGAGGAAGAAAAAGTGGACACAGATATCTCAATCTGGGGAGTGCCCCTTTTGCCAAGTAAAGGCACAGAGGGTACTGATGTGGTCCTCTTGAAGTTCTTGAGGGCTAGGGAGTTTAAAGTCAATGATGCCTTTGTGATGCTCAAGAAAACCCTTCAATGGAGGAAGGAGGCCAACATCGATTCGATCTTGGACGAGGAAATTTGCCCGGATCTAAGCTCGGCTGCTTACATGAATGGAGTTGATAGTAAAGGCCATCCGGTTTGCTATAACATTTTCGGGGTGTTTGAGAGCGAGGAGCTTTATCAAAAGGCATTTGGGAACGAGGAGAAGCGCAAGCAGTTCCTGAGATGGAGGTGCCAGTTGATGGAGAAGGGTATTCAAAAGCTTGATTTGAGTCCTGGCGGTGCCTCTTCCTTGATCCAAGTCAATGACCTCAAGAACTCCCCCGGACCTGTCAAGAAGGAGCTTCGGATGGCCACAAATCAAGCTATTCAGCTTCTGCAAGACAATTATCCCGAACTTGTTGCCAAAAATGTAAGTCCCATCTCATTTTAATGTGTTAATTTGACTTTTTATTATTATTATTATTATTATCATTTAACCATATTTCTAATAGTTTGTGTATACAATTCGGAGTAATTGATAATGATTTTGGATGCAGATATTCATAAATGTTCCTTTCTGGTACTATGCTCTCAATGCTCTTATATCTCCTTTCTTAACCCAAAGAAGCAAGAGCAAATTCGTTGTTGCTCGCCCAGCCAAGGTCACTGAAACCCTTCTCAAGTAAGCATTACCTTCTTTCCTCGATTCATACTCAAAAGTTTTGCCTACCATAATATTAGAAGGTGACAAATTCTTTTTTATACGTACGTGCAGGTACATCCAGGTAGAGGAGATCCCTGTTCACTATGGTGGCTTCAAGAGAGAGAACGATTTTGAGTTCTACGGCAAAGAGGGTGGTTCGGTTTCAGAACTTATCATCAAGGCTGGATCGACCAATACCATTGAGATTCCAGCATTGGAGGTACCCCAATAGTTCTTCTTGAACATTGATGATGTTCATAGATTTATACTATTATTACTTGAGAACAACTTTACTTACCGCGATCAATAAGTCTAAAAACACGACAAATTTCATGATGTTATGTGCTAATTAGAATACAATAAAACTAATGTTAGTAATAATATAAGTGAAAGTAATATTCCATTAAAAAAGTTGTGAAATTTGTGGCGTATATAGGGATTGTTGATATGATTTGATGGTGGCAGGTTGGAAGCACATTGGTCTGGGACTTGGCTGTCTTGGGTTGGGAAGTGAAGTACAAGGAGGAATTTGTTCCAACCGATGAGGGATCTTATACCATTATTGTTCAGAAAGGAAAGAAGATGGGTTCCCAGGAAGGACCTATTCGCAACACTTTCAGAACCAATGAACCTGGAAAACTTGTCCTTACAATAGAGAACCTGTCGAGCAGGAAGAAGAGGGTTCTGTATCGGCACACCGCCAATAAGAGCTGCTAGATTGTCTTGGAATTTGGGTCTATGTAATGGAATGATTGTGTAGATGAGAGTGTGAGTGAATGAGGGATATTCTTTTGAACTGGGTTATTTGAAATTTGGAATGAGGGATATAGTGAGAGAGTTGATTCTTTGTGAGGAATTAATTTTTACCCTGTAATTTTATTTTTTCTATTTTGCTGTGGCGAGAGTCAAAGATATTGTTTTTATAAGAAATTTTTAAATACTGATATAGTTTTCTGAAGTTATTTATTTCTTAGTAGGATTTTTGTCAAAATTTTGACGCAGGCATGTAAGGTAACTCAGATACAAATCATCCCATCGGCCCAAGAACTGCGAAATCCTTCACATTGTGAGGATTTTTCTATGTCAAGCTCAAAGTTTATGTAATAATTTCATCCTCACTAGTCATTCCCACATATTTCATAGAATGTTTTGGAAATAATGCGTCTGGCTGCAAAGCTTCGTCTTTCTTGGCAAACCACTTCATCCTGTGAGCTCATTTTGTAAGCACATTTGACATGATTTCACAGCATATCTTTTTTTTTTAATGTGAATTTTGAAAATATATAATCGTTGAATTTCCACGTTCCCTATGTTCTTAACAATGCATATCAAATTTCATTTATTATTTGATTAATAAACTTATTTTTTATACATAAGTTTAGATCACTAAAACTTAAAATTTTAATATTTGTTTAATGACATAGCAATATTTGATCTTCTTAAAATTTTGCAAGCATGAAGGAAGGATAGTAAGAACATGCAATCTAACTGTTAGATTTTCAAAATTTACATTCAATATAAAGAACTATGAAGAGTTTTTATGGAGAGATTTGTTCAATATTTTGTATGGACCGATTTTTTTTTTTTTTTTTTTTCCAAATCTTAGCCAGATTTTTTTATCAGTTATTCCGGTTTTGAACCAGTCTGGTCCGGTTCTCAGTTCAGCTGATTGAACCGGCTAGTATGGTCTGATTTTTAAAATGGCGTATTTAGGCCACTGGCTTTTGGATTTGGCGGTAGGAATCAGTTGAATGAGATAATCTTGTAGGTTCTAGGATCCACCCGTCTTGCTAAATTCTTGTCGTCTCCTCAATCCAATTCAAGATTGCAAGGAAATGCTTGGGCTTTAGTACTCAGTTGAGGAGTGCTTATAACTAAAAGCTGCCTTTGTTTTGGAGAGCATAAATCCAATTCATCTTCTATTCTTTGGTTTGCATATATTGTCCTCATCCAATCTTTCACTCTTGACCACTTTTCACCCCATCAAAATTGTCTTTCCATTGCCATTAATTCAAAACACAGGTTGACTTGATTGGTAGCTTGAAACAACTCATAGGATCTCGTGTCCTACCTAGGATAGCGGCTTTTCTTTTCATACCCTTTCCTTGATTTCATGACCCAAACTTTATTTTTTTTTGAGAAGGTCATGACCCAAACTTAAATGAGAATAAGAAATAAGTGAGAAGTAAAACCTAAGATAGTTTTTAAAAATTATTTATTAAATCAAGGGTATTTTGTAAATATATGTGGGGCATGAATGCGCAAACTAGTTTACGCCTTAGGCTATGGAGCAAAAAGGTTGCCTCATCCTCGGCCCACCCCCAGGGTTAAGCGGGATGAGGTAAAATCACCATCCCTTTACCTAAGGTGTCTTTGATCACTTTTTGTTAGTTAATGGGGGCATTTTGGTTGAAAAACAATGTGGTTTTCCTCTTGTTGATCTTTTGGCCGGATGTTTCTTCATTGGTCTCAAGTATTTGCATGATAATGTGACATTTGTTTATTGATACCTTGCAAAGAGAATGTTTTAACCAGCAAAAAGGAGATATGTTAGTTTTGGGGCCTTATACTTATTGCAATATCAAAAGATAGGATTAAATGATGCTGAGCTTTAGGTTTGAAACATAATTATGATTTGAGCTTGAAGGAGGCTAATCAAGAAATGACCATATATTAGTTTATGAAGTTGTGAAATATTAGTTTCTAAATCAGCTCCATAAAACTATCAATCCAAAACCCTATTTGGATTTAGATCGATACTTACTGTCTTAAATCCATTTTTTTTCCTTAAAATTAACCTACGAGCTCTTAAGTTTAAAATGATCACTTTTACTTTTAGTCTCTCAAATAACATGGCCAAATTACCTCATCACTACAAATCTACAATAGACACATTAGGAACTAAAAATGATAACTTTTAAGTTTGTTAGGAACTAAAATTGGTCATTTTAAGTTTTCTAGGGACTAAATTTCAAGAACTAAAAGTGCTCATGGGCTAAAATTAAGTAGGAGTTAATCAATCACTCAATTATTTTGCACTAATAAGTTGCCCGTGCAATGTATGGATAATTTTGTGATATTTAATTTAAGACGGTTTTTAGAATGTTGTACATATATTATAAAGAAAAAGTAAACTAAATTAGAGGAAAGAAACATATGCATTTTGATATAATAAAAATTAGTTTAGTAGCTTCATTGCACATTGTAGCCTTCTTAAGGTAAGATTTAAAAAAAAAAAAAAATCCTGAAACCAAAAGTAAATGCAAAAGAGTAACAAGATCATGAAAATTAACTAATTTGTGTTGTGTTCACTGATTGCATATTATGAAATGAAAGTATGCTTAACTCTCCCACGTCTTTCAGTCATTGATAGTGCAACATTAAGAAATAATGTGGGCAATTGTGTATGCATGTGTTTTATAGATGATTTAAAACCATAGTAGAATATGAATTTACATTGTGCACCAAATATTCTCTCTACTTATATACAAAAAAAAAAAAAAAACTATTAAACCAAATTACTGAAACCTAAATCATATTTGAGTCCCCAATTAAAAAGAATAGAAGAAAAAAAAATTACCCGTAGAAGTTTTGATGGCTTGATGGTGGTGGGAGGCTAATATGCCAAGGTGGCGGCCCCTCAAATTTCTCTCTCTTTTTTACAAATGTTTTGTCAATCTCAGTTCTTTTATTTTGGTAATAGTGAAATAGTGTGCTTCATTTAACAATCTACAACATTTTTGTGTCTCTCTATCTTTCCTAGGGCATTATCTGGTTAATTATTACTATTAGTCCTTAACTTCCTTTTTTTTTTTTTTTTTGCTTTTGTTTTTAATACTAAAATGGTGGGTATGCTAAAAGTAATGAAAAAGAAAGAAATGTGTTGTGTAAGCTCAGACAATTAATGAGAGATTAATGAGATAATAATAAAAATAAGTTAATGTGAATTTTTTGGTAACAATAAAAAAACTTAATAAAAAGAGGTAAAAAAAAAAGGTTAAATGTAAAATTAGAGCACCACACACTACTTTTATATATATATATATATTGATTGATTGATTACACTTTCTTATATGCATTTGACATGGAAAATGGATTGAGAGAAGTGAGTTTAACATCTTGATCATTTATTCAACATACGATCATGATTAAAGTTAATAGAATATATTAAGTAAAATGTCATTTTTAGAACGCTGGCCAATGAAAATTAAACTCCCCTACGGTAATTCTTGACCCTTTAAACCAAAAAATATATAGTCCAAATAATAATAACAAAAATGAGACCAAGCAAGCCCAATTAACAAAATGTATCAACAATTAAAAAAAAACCGATTGTTAGCCCTTAAACACCCCCCCCCCTTTTTTTTATTATCAGATCTAGTCTTTCAGTTTCAACTTATTAAATTTTTTAAAAAAAAACCCTTAAAATTTACCAATTGAAAATGGAGAGTGTGTGCATAGGTATGTCCATGCCTCCTTTGCATTGGACTCCAACGGCCATACACGACATGTTAGTGACTAAGTTTGAGTGGTGAACATTCTTTGAAAATTTAGAATTTGAATATATAAACTTATTTACAATCTTTGAAGGTTAGGATATTAATGAACAAATCTTACAATCTGGAAAAATGTTTAATGATAAAAAAAGTGTATGTTGAAAAAACAAAATTGTGTAAGTTGTCTGAAAAATTATGTATCTTGAATATACACAATTCTGAATATTCTTTTAAAAATTATGTATGTTGAATATACAAAATTGTGAATATTCTTTAAAAATTTGTGTACATTGAATAAACATAATTGTGTAAAATTTTGGAAAATTGTAGAAATTAAATATATAAAATTGTGTACATTCTATGAAGGTTTGGATATTAAATGAACATATTTTAAACTCTCAGTAATTTGTAAAGAAAAATGCCCACACGTCAAAAAAATTATGTATGTTGAATATATAGAATTTTGTATGTTTTTTGAAAAATGATTTACATTTAATATACAAAATTGTGTACACTTTTGGAAAAATTGTGTATACATTCTATAAAAAATTGTATACATTGAATATATAGAATTGAGTAATCTTTGAATGTTTGAATATACAATATATAGGCCTTACACTCTCAATAATTTGTGAAGAAAAGTGTCCACGCATAAAATAATTGTGCACATAAAATATATAAATTTTTTTACATTCTTTAAAAAAACTATGTACTTTAAATATACAAAAAATTATGTACATCTATTGAAAAATTTTGTACGTTGAATATACAGAATTGTGTACACTCTTTGAAAATTTGTGTACATTAAATTTACAGTATTGTGTATATTCTTTTAAGATTATATGCATTTTGTATACAAAGATTTGTACATAATTTGAAAGTTTGACTATTAAATGTACATACCTTACACTGTTAATAATTTGTGAAGAAAAATGTCCAAATGCCAAAAAAAATTGTGTATGTTAATGTTTAGACATAAACATATGTAGAAATTCGAATCAAGTTTTCTCATATGAGAAAGGAGAAAGTTGAAGAATCAAAATTTAATTTGGAAATAGTTTTTACTTGAAACTTATTCTTTTATTTATTTTTAGGCGAAACTACAATGTTGGTCCCTCAAGTTTATCCTCTGTGCGCAATTGGTCCCTTAAGTTTGAAGCGAGCATAATTAGTCCCTCAAGTTTTAAAACTGAGTTGTGTTAGTCTTTTTACTAACTACTGTTAGTGGTGTTACTTATGTGACTAACAGAACAATGACTTGACATTTTTTTAATGATGTAGCATTTCTTTTATTAATGATGTGGCATTTATTGAATAGATGAAAGACAAGTGTAAGTGAAGCAATCCAAAGGCTAGAAAAGAACCCACAAAGCAACTTACTCTCTCTTCATCTTCCTCTCTGTAAAACTCCATATATGAGTCTTTCTCTGTAAATTGTCTTGTTCCTTCCTTCATCTCAAACACAAAGACAGTAAAAATCCATGAAGTAGTGCACAAATCTTCAGTACTATAGCAATTATTGAAAAAGTACACTATCTCCATTACTCTCTCCGTCTAGCTTTCTTCAGAGCTCAGCCAAGATCAGACCCTACCTGAGAAGATTGGTGCTTGTCGGAGAAGAAACTGCAAAATTGGGACATTGGATCAAGGAAAGGAAATTGAATCCAAACCCTCCACCACTTAATCATAAATGGTTCCACAAGAACATCAAAGCTGGTAAATCCTAGTCTATAGTTGTTTTGGGTTTCAAGAAAATACAAAAGCTTTGCTTAAACTCACCTAAAAAAGAAAAGAAAAAATTCTTACAGATGAAGGGGTTCCATTGTAAGTAATAATGCCCAGAAGCAAGACACAATTTAATGACAAAGAGAAACACCTTTGATGCTCAGTTGTGGAGTTCTAGAGAGAGTTGAGAGATAAAGAGAGACGGAGAGAGAGAGAGAGAGAGAGTAATGGAGAGAGAATGAAAGAAAAGTTGCTTTGTGGGATTTTTTTTTGGTCTTTGGATTGCTTCACTTACATGTGTCCTTCATCAATTTAAAAAATAGAGAAAATAGGAGGGTATTGAATAGGAGGTGAGCCTATCCAGTAATATTTTAATAAAAAAATTGCCATATCATTAAAAAAAAATGAAAATCATTGTTCCGTTAGCCACGTAAGTAATACTATTAATAGTAGTTAGTAAAAAGACTAATACAACTCAGTTTTAAAACTTGAGGGACTAATTGTGCTCACTTTAAACTTGAAGGACCAATTGCGCACATAGGATAAACTTGAAGGATCAACATTGTAATTTTGCCTTATTTTATGTTATTGTTGCTTTATATAAATGTTATATTTAGAAAAATAATTCTAAATGCTACATACCTTTAACAGTTTTAGAGTTTTTTTATTTATTTATTTTTAAATTATATAAGGAAAGAACACCAGTTTTAATATATTGTGAGCAAAGAGTAATTTAGCCAATTAAGTTTAGCACTCTTTTTCGTAGCTAAATTTATAAGAGAAAAAAGAGAGTAATTAGATTCAATCATGACAATCCTAAAGTCTAATAATCTAATAGAAATTTAAGAGATTTTTAGTAATTATTTAGTTTTAAAAATGTTGGCCTATATATATCATAAATCTCCTCACTCTTAGAGAAGCAAACAAAACATTTACAAAAGAATTTATGATACAAAGTACTTGTATCACAAATTTCATTTATACAGTATGCAAGAAAATAAAAAAATAAAAAAAATGATATTTGGTTAGATTATATTAAAAAATGCCGATTTTACTTTTCATAAATGATTGCATTGTAATGTATTAAGAAACTCATGATTTTATATTTTTATTTTTGTTGATCGTTTGTTAATACTAAGTAAATGTTTATTTGCAGTTACACAATGATTGTTTTTTTGTTTTTGTTTGTTTCTTTATACCTCTGCTCCTAATTCAACGTCTTGGCTCCGTCCTTGTTCTCTCTTAACTCTTTTTCTTGGTTCCCCCTTTCTGGTCTTAGTGTTAGTGAAGGCTGTGAGGTGAGTGATAAAGTTCAAGTTGTGTTTGTTTTTATAGTAAAATTAAGGGTTTTTATTTATTAGTGCTGATTAATAGTAAAGTTGAGTATGTTTGGACTTTTGATAATGTCGTGGATAAAGACGGAGTCAGAACTTTGAGATAGAGGGCGGCTTTACTGTTGGCTGTGTGTAGTGACACCTCTAACTCTGCTACTACTTAACTGTTGAGATTTATTTATTTATTTATTTTTGTGGGTAAGAAAAAAACTATTTTTGTTTAGAAATTTTTAAAGGGCAAGATTGTTTATTTTGAATAAAATTGGTTAATTGATTTTTTTTTTTTTTAAATTTTACTTTTGGTAGTTTTTGTTATTGAGCTTGTATATTTTGTTTTAGATTTTAGATTTATAATTTTTTTTATGGTCAATAAAATGAGAAAAATGCTAAAGTTACAAGTTTTTTTTAATAAATTATTGATGTAATAAGTGGTTACTGGTAATAAGTAAAAAAAAAATGAGGTGAGTAGTGGGTCCATATGTGAACCAATAAGAATTTGCTACCAAAACAGTTTGTAAAAAAGCTTTGTGAGTATAGGATTACTCTTAAAAAAATCAATAATATTGTTTAAGAGAAACAAATGTAATTTTATAGAATAAAATTGTTAAAATTAGTACACATACATAATAATATTTTAAAAAAAAATTATTTGGGGTCCAATGGTGGCTCCGTCCCCAGTTGTGGATACTGGATAGTAGTGCATTGTGCATAGTGCTCATTGTTAGTGGCTAGTGTAGCGTTGTGCTGAATAATTAATAAAGTAGCTTTTTTTTTTTGGGATAGAATAATAAAGATGTTTTTGGTTTGTCTTTTGGTTTGCCGAATTGACAAAGACAAACATGCGATAGAAATTCTACTCTAACCTGATCTAAGTGCATATGTGTATGAAACTCCCTCCTAGAGATTTGAACCCAACTCTTACCTCTCACACCCTAGAAGTATTTATATTTGTGGAGTGACCACTGCACCAAGAGTTCGTGGTGGCAAGTACAATTTTTTTTTTTGACTGGTAAGCAAAGGGTAATAACAAATTAAAACTAAAAAAAAAAAAAAAAACTCTCTTACTGACGGCCATGGCTTCCATGGTCTTCCTTTAGTTCATTGCTCACCTTGTTCCAGTACCTTCCTTTCAATCGCAGCCAAGCGAACATACGTAGTCCACATAAGACACCAAGATAAGCCTTCTTCTTATGTCACCCACCATGACTAGTACTCCTCTCAACTCCAATCTGATTCTTCTCTTCTCTACACTTACACAGTCACTTACCATGGCTTTGCCGCTTCACTCAACTCACACCAAGCTGACTCACACACCACTCGAACTCGCAATTCTTAGACCTTGACTCTGAGTCCAATAGCCAGAACACTCAAGTCCTTAACCAAGCCTCAAATGACATCATAATTGGAGTTTTAGACACCGGTGTGTGTCCCAATTAAGTTTACCCAAGATTTCCTCCTGGTGGTAAGGCCAGTGTGAGTTTGGACCCAATTTCAAACCCACTCTGTAGCAAAAATACTCATTGCAACACAAAGTTTCTCCAAAGGCTATCTCATGGCCTCTAATGGAAGAGAGAGAGAGAGAGAGAGAGAGAGAGAGAGAGAGAGAGAGAGAGAGAGAGAGAGAGAGAGAGAGAGAGAGAGAGAGTTCATCAGAGATTTTGGATTTTATATTTTAATTTGGTATTATCCATTACCTACCGGTCAATTATTTTGGTATTAATCATTGTTATTGATTTCGTTCCGTTCTGGTCGGAACGGCCGGAATTTTTCGTACCGGTATGCAAACCGATACCGAAATACCCCACGCTCCACCTCGGGTCAAATTTCGGGCCGTTCCGGGCCATTCCGGTCAATTCCGGCCAATTTCGGCCGAGATGCAAATTTTGGCCGGTACCGGATTTGGCCTATTATTAAAAAAAAAAAAAAGAAAAAAAAAGAAGAAGAAAAAGAGTAAAGGTCCAATGGTTGCTGGTAGTTCTTGGGAGTTCTTTTGATGATGAATTTGATCATTCTCTCATGGATGATGATGAGGAGGAGGAGTAAATCTTGTATTTTTTGATATTTAGTTATTGTTTTGTAAATCTTCTTATTGTGTGATGTTAAATTGATGCTATATTGATGTTTAAGACTTAAGAGTTAAGACTAAATGATTTGTATTATTTGATATTTAGTTATTTATTTATTAGAATTGACAATTTTATGTTCAACAAGAATATATATAAATTATTTTTTAAGAACTCCGAAACACTCTGAAACGGTACGCCGAAATCGGCCGGTACCGAAATATTCCATTCCACTGGACAAACCGAAATGGGGTCGGAAACGGTATTAATAACAATGGTATTAATAGGTTATGATGTCTAAAATAATTTTTGTAATTTTTTTAAATAAAAAATGACTAGTCATTAATTATAGCTACATAAATAATACTATTAATAGTAGTTAACAGAAATATTAATATTGCTCTTTTTTAAAGCTTAAGGGACCAATAAGGCTTACTTGAAACTTGAGAGAAAAATGGCACTCACAAGGTAAACTTAAAGAATCAATAGTGTAATTTCGCCTATAATTAATAATGTCGCACCCCACATAGTTGATTGCTCATTAGTTCATGATCAGTTACATATAGAAACAATTAGTTAATGTCACGTAATGAGAACTAATAAATTTATAATCAGTGATTATTTTTGATAGATCGTAAACTTGAACTATTTTAACATTAGCTTAAAACTTTAGTCTTTTTTGTTTGTCTATTTGTCCTCAAATTAATGGTTTTTTTTATTTTTTTATTTGCTTTTAATTTTGACTTAGGATTTTGTTGAGTTTTTAGACCCCTTAAATAACAATTGAATTAACCTAATTAATTAGCCAAGTGATTAACTTAGTCAAATTATGCAAATCTAGGTTATCACAATCAAACAATCATATCAGGTATATAGTAGCGAAAATATAAATAACACAATAATATGATGACCCAGGGAAATCACATCTGTAAAAACTTTGGGAGGATTTAACCTAGCTATCCTCAAGGTAAACTTGAATCCACTATATGAAAGAATCGAAGTTCATACAATAGAATTTAGACCACTAACATTCTATTGCTACCTACCAATAAAGCTTACTGACACAACCACGTGCAAGCTCCAAATCCACGGACTCTTTCTTTCTTGGATTCTCCAGCAAGTACAAGCACCCCTGCTTGTGTATCTTTAAGCTCTTATGGCAGCAATTGAATGATCATTAAGTTCTTGAAGAAATCTCCTCTTTGATAATCCTAAGCTTATGTGAAGGAAAGCTCCTCAAAGATCTCACAAAAGATTCACACAAACAGTAATATGAGCAACCTCTAAAACATGGCTAGGGTTTGCCTTATATACCTAGGGCAAAACATAAAACCTTAAACGTTTTAAATGAGCTAGGGTTGAGTTGGAATTATGCAGAAAAACGCATTCTGCTTGAGATTCGATCAATAAATGCATAGTGACTTCTGCATCAGCTCGATTCCAACTTTACATAAAAGACACAACTTTGAGCAAGTCTAAACAAGACTAAACAAATTGTTTTGATCATGGTTTGCCAACAATACAAATTAGAGTTCTAAATACATTAATTCTAAGTCTTTAGAACCTAACAAATTCCCCCTTTGACAATCCATGACAAAACACAAACTAAAAGTTCAAAGTTTACAAAGTAAAGCCCTTTACAAAATATGCTCATTACAACAAATTCAATCATAACTATTATCCATCAGTTGCAAGTGTAGACAGCAGCAAAATTGAATCAACCTGTATCTTTCCTGAAACACTAAACAAAACGCATAAATACATGTGTGTAAAAATACAAGTAAACAAAATAAAATCTTGGTTTCACAAAACACAACATAAAGACATATATCAATGAATAACATCATAAATATAAATCAATAAGCAGTGAAACAAGAAACATATATAACAGAATAAATGTATCTCCCCCTAACATGAATAGCCCAACAACATACATCAAGAGCCAAAATGTAAATACAAAGTGCAGCTCCTAGATACAATCTAATCACCACAGGCTTTCCAATACAATCAAAACTCCCCCTATCAACAAAAACTCTACAAGCTACTAAAAAATGCTACTCCCCTTTTTTGTGACGGAATGCCAAAGGGCAATTAAAATCCATCATCAAAAGGAGGTGGCGAAGGTGATTGTCTAAAATGCGCCAACTCTGCACGCAAAGCACGAACCTCATCGAGCAAGTCCACCAAAATTTGTCCATGAGCCGCCTGAATGGTCAAGACATGATCTAACGTACGTCGAATGTCAGAATCATCCGAAGTAGTCGGTGGAGGAACATCAGCATTAGTAGCAGCAACACCAGATGCCTCAGCCTATGCAGCACCTGTAGAAGTGGGAGGAGGGGGTATAACAAAAGAAGGCGCAACTCGAGGAGCTCTTATATGAGCAGCCCTCTGCCTAAGGAAGGAAGCACCTATGGGACCAGTAATATATACGGGCTCAGATGCGGGGAAACTAGTCAAGCCTAAATGTAACAAAATCCTATGTATGAAAATAGGGTAAACAAGAGCGTGACCAATAGCGTTACTCCTATGAATCTCGTTCAAAGAACAAAGAAACAAATGGGGGAAAGAGATAGAAGCACCAGAAACAAGCGCAAAAAAAAACACATATTGCTTAAGAGGGATGGTGTGGAGGTGAGAGATAGACCACAAAGAATGACACGCTATTCGAAGGAAGAGATAGGTAGTCTCAGGAAGCACAGCGGACGTGATTTGAGGATCAGAATCCCACTGGATAGAAGACCCAGTGATGTATGACATAGCATCATCAAGGGGTGGAGAGTCCTCATACGGATAGATGGGCTGCCTAACAATTGGAACCCCAAGAGCCTCAGCCACTACCCTAGGGGTAATGGTGAACTCAACACCTCATATCCAACTCCTAACTAAGGTGTTGGAATCATAGATGTGGCAAGAGAGATTCGAATAGAACTCTCTAATTAGGGAAGACGGGGTTATCTCCCTCTCTAATCAGGGAAGACAGGGTTATCTCCAACTAAGACAACCAGCCCCTTCTCTCAAAATTAGCCCTAATGGCAGGATCCAACTCATCTAACATAACCTTCCGCTCAGCCCAAATCTTTCTCTTAATGTTCAGCTTCTCATAGGCCTTTCTGCTTTTGTTATTCCGAAACAACTCACTCCTAGAGGGAGACTCAGAAGAAGTGGAAGGTGTCCTATGGGCTCTAGTCTTCCTAGTTATGATGCTAAGGAAAGAACAAAAACACAAAACAGAACCAAAAAGAACAGAAAGAAAAACCAAAGGCAAACTGTAAGTTAGCACAAAAAAATATAGAACAGAAATCTATATGATGTATGAACAGTTAAATGTCATGATGCATGCTCTAATGCAGTAAAACTAAGTTTAATTTAAGTTCAAATTCACAAAATTGGCTTGAGCATATAGTTTCTAACAAAAAACTCCAAAATTTGAAAAACCACTAGTTTGTTTTTATAAAAAATTGACAATTGATTATCACACAAGGTAGAATATAGTTTAGAATGATCAAATACATCAATTCAACAAGTCAATTTCATCAATTGAACCCAATTTGAACAAAATCCCCAATTTAGATTAATTTCAAGCCTTAGAGATTTCAATTTCTCACAAATCACCAAATTGATCAAATTAAACTATCAAGATCAAATTTATAACATCCCAGAACAAAAACCCATTGATCAATTTCAGAAAATATGGCTTGAAACAACAAAAACCCCAAATATGCATAGGTTTGAAATCTCCCAATTAAAATGCATGAAATGTGAAAATAAAAGCAAAAGAAAGGGTAAAAGAGTCTTACCGGTCTTTGGAGAGAGAAACCTTGCAAAAAGAATGATCGAAAATGACAAAAAATTGAGGTGGAGCCAAGTCCGAATCGGAGTGAGAGAGAAAAGCCTAAAAACTTTTGAAAAAGTGATTTTGAAAAAGCCAAGATTTGATTTTTTAAAAACCTGATTCACGATTTTTGATTAATTGAAAATCAGTTTCGATTGATCGAAACAGACAGAGGCTCGCTTCAATTTTTAATCGCAATTTTGATTGATCGAAAAACATGTTCGATCGATTGAAATTCTGGAAAAATCAAAATTTTGAAAAACAAAGAAATTTTTCACAAAAACACCTCAAAGTATTGAATTTTTCAAAATAAAATGCATGAGTATGAGATGAAATGCTTTTCAAAAACACAAGTTTTAAACCCAGATTTCCCAAAATTATGATTTTCAAACATTCTCTTAAATTCTTAAGCAACAAATATGTTTTGCATAAAACTCAAGATATTTTCAAACTTGGTTAGTTAGACCAAAAACACACACAATAACATGTACAGTGTTTAGCAAAGAGTAACTTGTGTAGTGTGTGCAATTAGCAAAAACTTGAGATACATGTGAGGTGATATGTGAATAGCAATTAAGCATAAAGGCTACAAAATTCATCACATAGAATTTGAAAGTGACTATCATCAAAAGAGTTACATCATATAACTCCCACATCTCCTAAAACAAAAGCTTGCAATCATGTAAGTTTCTTGATTTTGCCTTCAATTTTTAATCGCAATTTCGATTGATCGAAAAACATGTTCGATCGATTGAAATTCTGGAAAAAATCAAAATTTTGAAAAACAAAGAAATTTTGCACAAAAACACCTCAAAGTGTTGAATTTTTCAAAATAAAATGCATGAGTATGAGATGAAATGCTTTTCAAAAATACAAGTTTTAAACCCAGATTTCCCAAAATTACGATTTTCAAACATTCTCTTAAATTCTCAAGCAACAAATATGTTTTGCATAAAACTCAAAATATTTTCAAACTTGGTTAGTCAGACAAAAAACACACACAATAACATGTACAGTGTTTAGTAAAGACTAACTTGTGTAGTGTGTGCAATTAGCAAAAACTTGAGATACATGTGAGGTGATATGTGAATAGCAATTAAGCACAAAGGCTACAAAATTCATCACATAAAATTTGAAAGTGACTATCACTAAAAGAGTTATATCATATAACTCCCACATCTCTTAGAACAAAAGCTTGCAATTATGTAATTTTCTTGATTTTGCCTTATAATATATATACCAATTTTAAATGTTCAGAAACTTATTAAATAGTCGGGATAATGTACATACCAATTTTAACATTTAAACTGAGGTTACACCTTATATTCTTTTTGTGCATGTGCTATACTTTCTCGAGTACAAAATCTTACGATATGCACTAATTTTGCCTTATAATATATATACCAATTTTAAATGTTCAGAAACTTATTAAATAGTCGGGATAATGTCCATACCAATTTTAACATTTAAACAGAGGCTACACCATATATTCTTTTTGTGCATGTGCTACATTTTCTTGAGCACAAAATCTTACGATATGCACTAAGGTGTTCATGATTGGCTAGTGAACAGTGGTGAGATGGTTATTTATGCATTTCTCAAAAGGTATAAGTCCGACAGTTAAAGACATGTGATTTCAAAATCACAAATTTTATTTATTTGATTAGCTTTAAGCCTAATAATGTACACACCAATTTTAACATTTAAACCGAGGCTACATCTTATGTTCTTTTTGTGCATGTGCTACACTTTTTCAAGCACAAAATTTTACGATATACACTAAGGTGTTCATGATTGGCTAGTGAACAGTGGTGAGATGGTTATTTATGTCTCTCTCAAAAGGTTCAAGTCTGACAGTCAAAGACATGTAACTTCAAGATCAAGACAAAGTGATCAAAATCATAAATATCTTTTCCACACAACATGCACTATAAAGCTTAAACTAGTAAAGTGTAATAAATAAGCTTATTAAAGCTAAATAAGGTACAAAGACATGTTATGTGAAAATAAATTGACTAATCTTATTTTCAAAACCAAGAAAGTAAATACAAAACACAATTTGCTTCCCTTTTATTTTTTTATTTTTTTTTTATTTTTCAAGAGGAAACAAAAGAAATTCTAGAATGAAATGCATGAATGTTATGCAATGCAAATCCTAGAAACAAAAAGAAAACACAAAAAACCAAAGAACAAAGGTCACAAAGGGTAGAGCAATGAAGCACAAGGACCATGTCAGAAAGACTCAATTAGTTTGAGTATTTTGCATCCAAAACCTTTTAGATGCACCACAAGCATTGGAGTTTTTACTCACATTAGAGTGATTTCCAACTCTAGGATTGGAATAAAAGTTGAGAGCCCTTACCAATTCACTAATAAGTGCCATAGGATCTTATGCTTGAGGCATAGACATTTTTGTTTTATTTGCTCTTTTAGCAGCTTGCAGCTTGTAACAGTTTGGACGAATGTGTCCAGACTTCTTACAAAAATGACAAACCCAAGCGGGTTTACCATGCATCTTGTCCTTAGAAAGGGTAGACTCCTTAGGTTTAGACTCTTTTAGATCAACCCTAATCTTCCTAGATGGTGAAACTTCTATGGGTTTGACAACCTCACTCACAGGGGGTTTGACAGTTTCACTCACAACCTCACTCACATGAAGGTTCAGAAGAAGATGAAGGAACAAAGTTTGTGGAATGTGGTGCAAACACAGAGATGCTTTCAACAAAACCTAATTCATATTTGTCAAAAGGAGACTTTTGAACACTTAGCATTTGATCAAGTTTAGAACTAGCAGATCTAGCAAAAGATAAATTAAGTTCCAAAGATTTAACTTTATCCAGCAATAGCATATTCTCAGTTTTCACATTGTTCAAAAGTTCATTAGCATCAAATAGTTTTACAAGCAAATTCTTCTTATCAAGCTCAAGAGTTTCAATTTTCTTCAGGCCAAGTTCAACATTCATAGTATCCTTTGCAACAACTTTGCAAAGTTTATTGTAGGCCTCTTGAAGATCTGCATCCTCAGAGAGTTCCCTATCAGAAGGGTTCTCTTCAATAGACAAGCTTTCATTGACTATAGCAGTAGCAGTGAAAGTAATAAAGTTTCCATCCTCATCACATCCAGACTCATCATTGGAAACTTCATTCTCACTAAGGGTTACAGCCATAGCCTTACCCTTAGACCTCAAGAATGTTGGACATTCAGATTTCACATGACTATACCCTTGACATCCAAAACACTGAGGACCCATAAAATTATTAGAAGATTGACCAACTTTTTCTCTTGGTTTTTCGTTGTTGTTAACTTTAGTGGGATCATTCTTCCTAAAGTTTTTAGGTTCAGCAGCGTTCGTACCTCTTGCCCTTCTGTTACTATTCCTAATAAAGTTTCTAAAATTCTTGGCAAGGTAAGCAATCTTTGTAGCAGAGAACTCATTATCAAATCTACCAATCTCAACATCATAAACTGACTTAAGAGCCATTGATTTGGATTTGCTAGTTTTGGGTAGGTCTAACTCATAGGACTGAAGAGATCCTACAATTCAACAACAGGGATGGAGTCCACATCCTTGCTTTCAGTGATGGCAATCACTTTGGGTCTAAAATCTTTAGTTAAAGATCTAAGAATCTTCCTAACAATTTTAGGTTGATCATAGATTTCACCCAAGTTGTATGCAGAATTAACAATGTCATTAAGTTTAGCATAAAATTCATCAAAGGATTCATTATCAGACATCCTAATGCTGTTAAATCTAGTATTCAATTGTTGCAACTTATTTATTTTAATTGCCTTTGTGCCTTCATGCACAGTTTGGAGGATATTTCAAGCAGTGTGAGCAATTTCAACATTAGAAATTCTCTTAAATTATTCCATAGAAACAGTGTTAAAGATAGTATTCATAGCTTTACTATTGAACGCAGCTGCTTCTTTTTAAGAAGTTTGCCGTTCACTCACAGGAGCAGTGAGCTTCTCCCATCCGTACTCGACGGAATTCCAAACTCTCTCATCAATGAATTTCAAGAAAGCTCTCATTCTTACTTTCCAATAGGCATAATTATTCCTATCAAAGTGAAGAGGAATAACTAGAGAGTGTTCATGTTTCATGACAACAGGGATCAAGGATTAGCTCAGAGATCAAAAGATCTACAACAAGAGAGCAACTCGTTCTGATACTACTTGTTGCGTTTTTAGACCCCTTAAATAACAATTGAATTAACCTAGTTAATTAGCCAAGTGATTAACTTAGTCAAATTATGCAAATCTAGGTTATCACAATCAAACAATCATATTAGGTATATAGCAGCGGAAATATAAATAACACAATGATATGATGACCTAGGAAACCACACCGGTAAAAACCTAGAAAGGATTTAACTTAGCTATTCTCAAGGTAAACTTGAATCTACTATATGAAATAATCGAAGTTCATACAATAGAATTTAGACCACTAACATTCTATTGCTACTCACCAATAAAACTTACTGATACGACCACGTGCAAACTCTGAATACATGGACTCCTTTTTTCTTGGATTCTCCAGCAAGTACAAGCACCCATGCTTGTGTATCTTTAAGCTCTTATGGCAGCAACTGAATGATCATCAAGTTCTTGAAGAAATCTCCTCCTTGTTAATCCTAAGCTTATGTGAAGGAAAGCTCCTCAAAGATCTCACAAGAGATTCACACAAACAGCAATATGAGTAATCTCTAAAACGTGGCTAGGGTTTGCCTTATATACCTAGGGTAAAACATAAAATCCTAAACGTTTTAAATGAGCTAGGGCTGAGTTGGAATTACGCAAAAAAACGCATTCTGCCCGAGATTCGATCCATCGAGCTTAACCTTCGATCGATCGAGGCAGGTCGAAATGCATAGTGACTTCTGCATCAGCTCGATTCCAACTTTACATAAAAGACACAATTTTGAGCAAGTCTAAATAAACTGTTTTGATCATGGTTTGCCAACAATACAAATTAGAGTTCTAAATACATTAATTCTAAGTCTTTAGAACCTAACAGACTTTTTTTTCGTTGTATTCTATTTTACTTAGCTAGCAACAATAATGGGGCTTAACAACAATAATTAGTCTAAGCAATAATAATTATTGCAACTTTCAATGCTATTTTGAATTTTCATGAACATTTTTTTCATTCATAATTCGGGTCACTCAATTAAAATTCTGTCTATATTTGTGGGTAGAGATTTATTTTGAAGAAGTAATGGATTTGCCACAGCCTACAAAAGATCTTACAGAAACTATGTTTGTCATGTAGAGATCGTCATTATTTTTTTTTGAGAATCCGTGTAGATCATCATTTGACTAAAAGCTTAGACAAAGAAAACTTTGAATTCAAATGCAAGAATGCTTTAAAGCTAGGTGTGTTAAGAGGAAAAAAAGAAAATGAAGACAACTTTGAATAACTCAAAAAAATATATGTATAATTCATATTTCTGTATAGTAGCAAGCCAAAAAAGAAAAAAAAAAAAATAAAGAAAAAGAAAATGGTTGACTTATCTATTTTCTGACTTGAATTTTCTTCTAGATTTGGAGAAAAAGAGGCTCACGTGAGAAGAATATTTTATAGTCGCCTCATTTATCGAACATTTACATATATGGGATGGCATTTCCAAACTGCTTACCGTTTTCTCGTCAACGGCAGTGATTCTGCCGTCACAATATATTTGAAAAAAAGAAAAAAAGAAAAACAGTTTGTGTCGCCGGACTCTTCCTTTCCATATATATAAAAGCATCTAATCCATATATGGATAAGATTTCAAAACTACAAACCGTTGACTAGATATAAAATCAGACAATAACGTTGAAAAAAATAATGAGTTAGGGGTGACTTTACTGTTGTCTAGGTACGGCGGTTTCAACTTTTGGTTCTGCTACTACATAGTTGTTGAGATTTTTTTTTTTTTTTTTTTTGGGTTAGAATAAAATTATTTTTTATTAGAATTTTTTAAAGGGTAGGGTTATTTATTTTAAATAAAATTAGTTAATTAAACTTAGTTTTTTTTTTTTAAGTTTTATTATTGGTAATTTTTATTGTTGAGCTTTTATTTTTTGGGCTTTTATATTTTGTTTTAAATATTAGATCTATGAATTTTTTTATAGTTACTAAAACGAGGAAAATACTAGAGTTACAAGTTTTTTTATTATAAATTATTGATGTCATAAATGGTTACTAGTAAGTAAAACAATTATGTGAGTGGTGAGGCCATGTGCGAATTAATAAGAATTTGTTACCAAAACAGTTCGTAAAAATGTTGTAAAAAAGTTTGTGAGTATAGTATACTCTCAAAAGAATTAATGATATTATTTAAGGAAAATAAAAAGTAATTTTATAGAATAAAAATTTTAAATTAGTACACATATAATAATATTTTTTTTAAAAAAATTTAAGGGCAATTGCCCCCTAGTCCAATGGTGGCTTCGTCCGAAGGCAAAATCAAGATCGGTTAATAGTTTTTAAATTTATTTTTTATTTTTTATTTTATATTGGTGATCAAGATCAGTTAATAGTAATACTAACACATATTACGTTTGTGAAGTCTGAACTAGTAGGATCTCCCTTTAAACTCATGAATAACTTAATTTTCATTATAAATGGATTTTAATCCGACTTTCGTGAAAGAAAATCTTCTGTCGTCAATGTGAATAAACCCAAATAATATTCTAAAACTGGTAAATTGATACACTAAAAAAAGAAATTGTAAATTGATCAAACAGGTCACAAAAACCATCCCAAATGTGATCATAAAAAAGATTGAGAAAGAAAAAAGGATGGTCAATGTTCTAGGAGGACTTGCAAGGAAATGGCTTGCTAGAAAAAAGCAAATTACGTGTTCTGAAAGAAACCCAACAGTTGCCAAGTTGGGTTTTCCTTCTTAACGTTTTGATTTTATTTCATATTCAGAGGATGACTGCAAATCTTCAAGTTGGAATGCTCTTCAAGCTACTAAAACGCTATAAATAAGGAAGCTCTCGTCCAGTTTTAATCACCAAGAAGCAAAAATGAAGTTACCAGTTTGTTTATTTATTTTTGCTATTCTTTTCTCATTTTTGTCGGCAACTTCAGCTCATACTCATGAAAACTTTCTTCAGTGCCTAACCCTTCATTCCAGAAATGACAGTATTTCTGAAGTCATTTACACCTCATCCAACTCCTCGTATTCATTTGTCTTGGAATCCTCCATCAGAAACCCCAGATTCTCAACACCTTCCACCCCAAAACCCCTAGTCATTGTTACACCATTGGGTGTTTCACAAATTCAAGAAATCCTTAGTTGTGCCCAAAAACATGGAATGCAAGTCAGAGTTAGAAGTGGTGGACATGATTACGAGGGTCTTTCTTATGTTTCTCCTGTACCATTTGTCCTACTTGATATGATAAATCTTCGAAACATCTCTGTTGATGTAGAAAATAGCTTTGCCTGGGTTCAATCTGGTGCAACCCTGGGTGAATTATACTACGAGATTGCTGAGCACAGCAAAACTCTTGGCTTTCCAGCTGGACTTTGCCATACAATAGGTGTTGGTGGACACTTCAGTGGGGGAGGGTATGGCACAATTTTGAGAAAATATGGCCTTGCTGCTGATAATATTATTGATGCACACTTGATTGATGTTAAGGGTAGATTCCTTGACAGAAAATCAATGGGAGAAAATCTGTTTTGGGCCATTCGAGGAGGAGGAGGGGCTAGCTTTGGAGTCATTGTTGCATGGAAAATCAAGTTGGTTTCTGTTCCATCAACCGTGACTGTGTTCACAGTCAATAAGAACTTGGAACAAAATGCAACCAAAATTCTGCATCGGTGGCAGTATGTTGCAGACAAGTTTGATAAAGACCTATTCATTCGTGTAATCTTATCAGGCGCAAATTCCAGCCAAGAAGGGAAGAAGACGGTACAAGCTGCGTTCAATTCGTTGTACCTTGGAAGGAAGGATAAGCTCCTTCCATTGATGCAAGAGAGCTTCCCTGAGCTGGGTTTGGTGAGTGAAGATTGTAAAGAAATGAGTTGGATTCAATCTATCCTCTACTTTGCTGGATTCCCAAATGGTCAATCCTTAGATGTTTTGCTAAATAGGACTCTGACAATTATCTCTTATAAAGCAAAATCCGACTATGTGAAGAATCCCATTCCTGAATCTGGGTTGGAGGGGATTTGGCAAAGATTGTATGAAAAAGAGGCAGAGTCAGCTGGATTAATCCTGACTCCATATGGGGGAAAAATGAGTGAAATTTCGGAGTCTGCAATTCCTTTTCCGCATAGAGCTGGCAATATCTACAAAATCCAATACGTGGTGTATTGGTCAGAAGAAGGGACTGCGGCCACTGAAAGTCATGTAAGTTGGATTCGAAGGCTTTACGCTTATATGGCTCCCTATGTTTCGAAGTCTCCAAGAGAAGCATATATAAATTATAGAGACCTTGACATAGGTACAAATAATGAAGGCAACACAAGTTATAGACAGGCAAGCATATGGGGTACTAAATATTTTAAGAACAACTTCAAAAGGCTGGTGCATGTGAAGACTATATTTGATCCTACTAATTTCTTTAGGAATGAACAAAGCATCCCGCCTCTTTCATAGTAGTGGATGATGAGAACTAATTTGATATACTTATTTGCAAAGATAGTATTCTTTTTTTTTTTTTTTTTGAATGGAAAATATTGTACTCAGAGTAAAGTTTATTTCTATCCTTTTGTTTTAGTCTCTCTATTAAACATAATTAAAGTCTTCCATGGGATATGTGAATCTCAAATTAAAAATTGGGATTGTAAGTGATTTGGTTATTTTGCAAAGCTTGTACTCATTTATTTATTTATTTATTTTTGAATGGTGCCAAAGATTGTACCCATAATAAAACTTATTCCTCTCCTTTTGTTTTAGTCCAATTAAACATAAATAAAGGCTTCCATGGAATATGTGAATCTCAAAATAATGATTGGGATTGTAAAAATCAATCCATAAATCTCTTACATCTTATAATAAATTTATTCTACATGCATTGGTTTTTTTAAATATATAACCTATCTAAATGGATTTAGAAATCTGGCTTGATTTAGGAGTTCGAATCCTTGTTGGATTTGGATGAGAAAGGAATTTTATTCTTTTTGGTTACTATTGTTTGAAGTTGGAATATAAAAACCAAACAATATTACTACTTAGAGCAATATAAGACTTGTCTTCTACTTGATTTGGAATTCTACTTGGAATAGGAGTAGAAATTTGTTTTTATTTTTATTTTTATTTATTTTTTATTAAAGCTCCAACTATATGTGTATCTTTATACTATATATTGTTTTGCTTGGAATGATGTGCAAGTATTTGGCTTGTTTTCAAATTTTGTTCCGTGCAAAACAAAATTTCTTCTCAAACAATTTGGAAACCGACTTAAGTCTCCTAAGTAAGTTAAGTGCTGTTGCGAAAATTTAATTTGTGAAAAAGGCTTTCTCCCTTGGTGTTGCGCCTAATAATATAAGAGAGGTTCTATGGTTTGGTCTTTTGAAATTTGTGAGCGGTGGCATTAGTATTTGTGAGATCTCTAGGTAGTGTTGTGGCTTTGTTGGTTTTTGCTTTGCATTTGGTATTTGTGAACCTTTGATTTATTGTTTTGTATGTTTAAGAGTGCTGTTTGGAATTTATGTTTATGTTTATGTTATTGTTAGTTTTTTTAAATGTTATCTTAGAAAAAATTCTAAATGCTATATACATATAACCTTTTTAGAGGTTTTTATTTATTTATTTATTTATAAAATTATTATATAATAAAAAGCACACTAGATATTAAGAACCTAATTAAGCATTTCTTACATTTATATTCAATATATTTGACACGTAAAAAGTATAATTAATTCAAATATTGATAGAATAATTTTTTAATAGTGTCTTATTTCTATTTGAAAAAAGAAACATATTCTTTTTCATTTCTCATTAATAAATTCTTAATAAAAAAATTTCAGCACAAACTAAGTAAATATTTGGTCCTATAATTAAATAAAATAGATTTAATATGTTACCTTTTCTATCAGCTCTTTGGGATTCTCTTCTAATGACCAAAGCCAAAAAAAAGGACTAAAGACAATATTATTGTAAGAAGAGTAGTAGCAACCTAAAGAATAATATATATATATATATATATTACAAACAATTAAAAACATGTACATTACTATTTTGTGAAGCCTACCATATATAATCAAGAACTAAAATGAAAACTCACCTGATCACTTGACATTAATTTAATGAAGTAGTGCACAACTGGGCCCAATGCAATGATAAAATTATTAAAAATGATGATACTATCTTTTAATTTCAAAGTTGACTCCTCGCTTATGTATAGCGGGATGCTAATAATAAGGAGGCCTATGCCAAAGTAGATTATTATTTGCCCAATAGGTAATATGGAACTGGTTCCATCAAAACGAAGAGAGACCCCAATATGTTAACGAAGTCTATTGAAAGCTTAAAACTTTAGCTTAAAATTTTGATTACACTTATATGGCTCTCTCTCTCTCTCTTAATAGATTGAATGGCAAAGAAAAAATATTGTTTTTTTTTTTTCTTTATAATTGGATTTGGCTGACTATATATTGTTTTTCTTGGAGTGGTGTGCAAGTATTTGACTTATTTTCAAACTTTGTTCAATGCAAAAAAAAAAAAAAAAAAAAAAAAAAAAAATCAAATCGTTCTCCTTAAAAAATTTGGAAACCGACTTAAGTCTCCTAAATAAGTCTAAGTGCTGTTGCAGCAAATTTAATTTGTGAAAGAGGCTTTCTCCCTTGGCTGCGGTTAATAAAATAAGAGAGGTGATGTGGTTTATTTTTTGATATTTGTGAGTTTGGCATTAGTATTAGTGAGATCTCTTGGTAGTGTTGTGGCTTTGTTGGTTTTTGTTTTGTATTTGGTATTTGTGAACCTTTGATTTATTGGTTTGTATTTTTGAGATAGCTATTTGGGTGTATTTGGGATTTATGTTTATGTTAATGTTAATGTTATTGTTAGCTTATTTAAATGTTATCTTAGAAAATAATTCTAAATGCTATATACATATAACCTTTTTAGAGGTTTTTATTTATTTATTTTTTATATAAAATTGCTAACCTAGTTAAGCATCTCTTACATATATGTTCAATATATTTGAATTGTAAAAAGCGTAATTAACTCAAATATTGTTTGAATAATTTTTTAATTGTTTCTTATTTCTATTTGAAAAAACAACATATGTTTGTGAATATTAAATTAGACTGCATCTTGTACTTACTAATTTTCTTTTCTCTATTAAGGAATCATGACCATTTCGATGACCAAACAACTAGGTCACTTGACCTAGATAGTGATATCAATTTTATCTTTGATAATAGGGGCTTTGTCAAGTTTGTTGTCAAATTAAAAAAAGGTAGGACAACAACATTTTAATTATAGACATTGGTGCTATCATAGTAGTAGCATTTTAATTATTGATATTGTTGCAGGAGCTACTCCTTCAATATTAAATGCGGAATTTTCAGGAACACTTAAAGCAATTAGGGGATGTCTGGTAGGTTTATTGTCATGCGTCAAACCCAGAAGGGTCCAAAGCATGAGAAAAGAACCATCAGGAGAGAGACTATAGGAGATTTTTCTTTTCTTTTCCACAAGATAAGAATATATAATTATATTAAAATCTTTACATTATAAGTCAGAGCTTTATAACACATCTACGAACAATAACAAAAAAAATCATGTGCCTCCACATAATACATAAATATATTACAAAACTCCAATTGGATTACACAAACTCACAATCTTACCAAGAATTAGGAACCTTAACATCAATTCAAGGCCTACCACGCCTAAGGCTAACAAACCTCTAATATACCCCTAAGGTTATGTCTCTCCCCCATAGGTAGTAGGAAGAATGCGTCAAATAGGACATCTTTTGCGTGTGGTCTTTTGGCCCCATGGACAGCAGCCTCACCCACACACAATCAAAAAACCTCTTCCCTTCATGGGTAGTAAAGAAGAACGCATCATCCAAAGTAAAAGGGCACTGACCTAAATTTGGTTTCGTTGTCATAAAGACTATAGAACCAAATCAGGTGATCACCGGGAAATCACACATGACATAAGGTTCAAACAACTTAAAGCTCAAAGGTTACATGCACTTTCAAATACATAGTTTATATCTAGGTAATTTCAGAAAAACCTTAAACAATCAAACTTTCACAAAGTTTGTAAGGTTTTCAACTTCATTCTTGTCAAAAAAAATTTCTATCAATTTCCTAAATAACAAGACAAGATAAGCATCTTTAAATTTTCTAGTAAACAATAAAATCCATAAATTCATTATCAAAGATTAAATCAAAGATGCTCATATTTTCCATGCCAACAATTCATGCATTTCCCCAAATGCAATACCAAATATGATGCACTTTCATTTATAATCACATATAGTAGGGTCACAACACAACACTTTTTTAAGAAAACATAGTTCTATAATTAATTTTCCAAAATGTGTTTGACCTAAAAAAAAAAATACCATTTATGCAAATTGGTTATTTTCCAAAAATTTCATTAAAAAGCTACTTACCATGCAACCCACAAAAAACCTAAGTCTCCAAGTTCCAAAGGAGATTAGCTAGAACTTAAACAATATCAAGCAAACCTATCACAATAAGCATAAAACTTGAAATTGCATCTAGCAACAAATTAGGAATTGGCAAATAAGCACTTAATTAGGCCAGCTTAGTATTTAACCTCATTAATAATGTATTCCACTTCCAAAGTTTCTTAACAAATTAATTACAAGGTATGGACTCCAACTTTTTCTCATAAATCATTCAAGGTATTATCTCTAACATCAAAACTTCAACACTTAATAAATAGTTCCCACAAGATTTACACCAAGAGACCCATGATACCAAAAATCATAATATCCCCCAAGATAAACAATTCAAATCTTTATCTAGCTCCAAATAATCAATAAATGTTATATTTACTATTTATTTCACATTAAAAAGCCAAAACTCCCAAATCTTCACCACTTAGATAGCCACCATTGTAAAAACTATAAACCCACTCATCAAATAAATCCACCAAGACAAAACCCATACATATAAACACATGACTATCACTTCCAAAGCTCATGAATCACATGGATATTATTATCAAAACTTAGATAAAGAAAGTGTTAAGCATCTTTTAATTGTTTTTGAGGCTTTAATAAAGGAATTTGCCTAAATTTAAGCGACACTCATGTTAACATGAGTTTGAATTAGAATGTCGTTTCCCTTCGTTAAGGTCTCGAAAACAGTGTTTTTGCTATTTATAGTAATATTTTTTTCCTTAATAACTTTTAGTTTAAAAGTTAGAATAGAGTCTCGTTTGCTTTAGGACAACCTTAAGGCCAGTAGTTTATGATTCTGCATTTAACTCAATTTTGCCATTTTTTTGTAAATTCCGGTATTTTGTCCACCTAATCATGTAATTAGTGCGAATTAGGATTTTAGACGTTTTTCTTAGTATTTATATGTTTTGTAGCTGTCAAAGGCAAATCAGATTATTATCAATAAATACATACTTTTGTCAAATTATTTCTCTAGTGGATTCTAGTTTTTTTCTCCATGTGGATTTAGGGTGTTAGGACATATGTGTTCACATGTTAAGAACATATGTCATATTTTATGTATATTGGCTAATCCTTTGACAAAACGCACTCTACTTGTAATTGGGTAGTTTTAGGTGTTTTTAATACTTCAAGAAACAAGGTTTCAAGATCAAGTATTGAAGTCATCAAGTCTGTCCAAGAAAAAGCAAGTTGAAGTGTAGAATTTTTAAAGCTCAACACTTGTTCGACAGCTACCTCGACACCTGCTATCTGTCGAGAATTAAAAAGTCAGATTTCTGTTCTGATTTTCTTGGGATCCGTGAATGTGTTTTTGGGCCTTCTTTTCTTCTAACCCTAAACATATTTAAGGAGTGTTTTAAGAGCCGTCAACATAGACACAAGTTGCATAAGCATTGAGCAATCCTTGTTCAAGCAAATTGTGATCTAAGACGAAGTTCTTGACCTAGTTCATCTTCTTCAAGAAGTTGCTGTGTATTTTGCACCGTAGGGTTTTGTGACCAAGCATCTTCCTGATCTTCATTGCATAGGATGATTTGAAGAACTTTGCAGCCAACCTCTCTTCCTAAAGTTGGTGTTTGAAGTCGCGTACTGGGATCCGCGCATCTGGTTAGTCACGTACTTGGGAGCCGTGCATCAAAAGGGGGAACTGTCACTACAGATCAAGTCCAATTGGGTATTGGGGTAAGGGTTCAACTGTAGGTTGGTAAGGTACTTGGGATTCCTTATTTGTAACTGCTTGATTTGATAATAGTGGAGTTTCAGGAGTGGTGACCTGAAAATCACCCGGTGGGGTTTTTGCCGTTAGGGTTTTCCCCATTCGTGAACAAATCACCATGTTATTTATTTTCCGCTGCATATTTAGTTATTCGGTGATTTGTTTGTGCTGCCACGTATATTGCATGTTAAATTGATTAATTAATAACTTGGCAAAATTAATTAATTAGTTTAAATCACAAGGGGTCATTCAGTTTGTGGCCTATCAAGTGGTATCAGAGCAGGCACACTCTGATTAGGTTAATCTTTGCTGTGTTGATCCATTGACCCCTGCTGTCATGGATAGAGGACAATCTCTCATTATACCTCCTTTATTTGATGGGACTAACTATGCCTACTGGAAAGTACGCATGAGAGCTTTTTTGCAGTCCTTAGACGAGAAGGTGTGGCAAGCTGTTGAGATTGGCTAGACCAAGCCAAAAGAAGCACCGGCCGATTGGGATGAAGCCAAGATCAAGGCGGCAAACTTCAACAGCAGAGCGTTGAATGCCTTATTTAGCGCAGTCACCAATGAGGAGTTCAAGAAGATATCCTCAACAGAAACTGCTAAGGAGGCGTGGACCATCCTCCAGACAACCTATGAAGGAACAAAGGCTGTCAAGGATTCAAAGCTACAGAGGCTCACTACTAGCTTTGAAGAAATTAAGATGGAGGAGGACGAGTCGTTCGATGAGTTCTATGCCAAACTTAAAGACATAGTGAACTCAGCTTTCAATCTTGGGAAAACCATCCCTGAACCCAAGGTTGTAAGGAAGGTGCTCAGATCTCTACCTGAGAGATTTCATGCCAAGATTACGGCAATTGAAGAATCAAAGGACATTGATAAAATTCCTTTGACTGAGTTGGTTGGGAACTTGCAGACCTACGAGCTAGGGTTATCAAGAATAGGCAAGTCAAGCAAGGGCAAGAGCATGGCCCTGAAGGCGAAGAGCAGTGATACAGATGAGTCTTCCGATGATGAAGATTCCAAGATGAAGTCCTACATTACAAGGCAGTTCAAGAAGTTTATGAAGAATGCCAATGGGAGGAGCTTCGACAAGGACCGAAGGCAATCCAGTTCTTCACAATTCAAGAGCCAAGATAAAGGAAGGAAGGATGCCAAGGATGGCGGTCAGTACACTGTTCCAGCAGGACCAAAGTGTTTTGGGTGTCATGGGTTTAGACACATGAAGAATGAGTGTCCTACATATCTGAAGAGCATTGGTAAGAGCAAGGCTCTTGCTGCAACCTTGAGTGACACTGAGCCTGAAGATGATTCCGATAATAAGGATGACGGAATCCTAAATGCCTTCACTGCCTCAGTCAATTCTACTGAAGGGATTGTTGAGGAAGAAGAAGAAGAAGAATTGGTGGACACTGAATGTGAGAAGACGGATGACAAAGATGACATCCATTCAGCCTATGAGAAACTTTACAAGCTCTCAGAGAAGCATGAGAAGTTATACAGGCTGGCCACCAAGAAGCTCAGTGATGTGGAACTTGATAGAGAAGAATTGTCCACAAAGTTTGATGAGGCGAATCAAACCATTGGAGCACTGAGGTTTGAAAACAACTTCCTGGCTGAGAAGACCAAGAAGCTTGAAGCAGAGCTGTTTCAAGTCAGAGCTCAACTGGAGAGGACTTCAAGTGCAAAACTTGATGAGATGCTCAGTAACCAGAAATATGCTTCAGATTGAACAGGTTTAGGGTATGGTCTTTCTTTCTCTAACTCTGCTTCTACTAGTTCTACTGTTTTTGTTCCTCCTGCTGATACTGTTAAAATTGAGAACATTGAGGTTAAAACTGAATTAGCTAGTGAGAACATAGACAAGGGTAAATCCATCTTAGGAGCACCCCCTAAGTTAGATAAGAAAGATGCTAAAATTCCTAAGGATAAGAAGGCTAACTCTCAAAAGCCTAAACAAAAGAAGCAGTATCTCTGTTATCATTGTGGAGCTGCCGGTCATACTCGACCAAATTGTTACAAGTGGCTAGCCACCCAACAAAGCAACAGTATGACAGCATCTGGAAGCCAAAATCAGCTTCAATCCTCTCTTGCTCCTTTTGGAGATCTTCTGAAAGCCCTCATGTTCCTTTCGAACTTGAACGGGTGTAATTCTTCCCCCTCACCGCCGTTTCAAAGTTTTAATCAAAGGAAAGGTTCTTCCAAGGCGTGGAAGAAAAAAGACTCTAAGTGATTATATCACTTTCTTCTCCCTTCTTGTTTATCTTGTTTATTGCATTGCTTGTGTGTTTTGCATTTTTGCTGAGTCAGTCTAGTTTTATGCATTGTTTTTGCTTTACTTAACATGTTTTTGTGTGCTTACTTTCAGTTTTGTTTATTTTGTTTTTCATATAAAATAAAAAAAAAAAAATTGAAAAATTGAAAAATACAAAAACAGTGTGTGTTATGTGTACATTGGTACTTGTGTACCTTGGATGGCCAATGAAACAAAGTTTTCTAAACTTTGTATCTCTTGTAGCTTAGATGAGCATCTTTATGCACAACTAAGCAAGTGAGCTTTGTGGCTCTTGTTTGTGATGAGTAAGATTAGGTTATTTCTTAAACTTAACACTCATATCACTCTTTTTGACGGGTAGGACTAGAAAATCCTAAGAGAAAGGCATTAATAACCATCTCACCACTGTTGCCCGCCAATCATTAATGACATCTGTATACTTCGGCATAGCAAAAGTGTGATGTCAATGACATTTGTGTGCTTGGGCATAGCAAAATTGAAATGTCAAATATCAATGGGTATTTCTTTTCTTTCTCATAAGCCCATGCATGATATGTTTAAAAAAAATATATATATATATATATGCAAAGAAAATAAAAAGCAAAAAGATTAAAAATACTTTAAAAATGGTTGCAAGCGTGTATTCTAGGAGATGTGGGAGTTATAGGATGTACCTCGAAGGTGATAGTCCCCATCAAACAGTTATGATTGTGTGTGAGTTAAAGTTATTTTCTCATATCTCAGATCGTCATAACATGTATACACATATGCAATCTTGCGATGTTTTTCATACACAACACGCAATATTCTTTGCTACTTTTGATACATGTGCAGGTACAATGTGATTTGGCCATCACAAAAGTTTTACATGTACTGTTGTATGCTCACTAAACTGTCATGACTTATTTTTGAAATATAAAATTGGTTAGACTTGTTTAGTGTGTGTGTGTGTTTTGGAAGATCCATGTGCTTAAATTTTCATTGAGAGATGATTTTTGAGAGCTTTTTATGTTGGTTGGATCATGGTTGAGGTGTTTGTCTTGATTGCATTCTTGTCTATGTTTTTCTCTTCTCGAAAAACTGTTTTTCTCTGCTGGCTCGACACCTCCTCGATACTTGATCATCTGTCGAGCTTCTCAAGCCTTTTTCTTATCGCAATCTCGACACCTCCTCGACACCTGGTGGATCGATCGAGAAAGTCTCTGTCTCCTCGATACCTTCTCGACACCTAGTTGATCGATTGAGCTTCAGTATCAGTTCAGCTGTTTGGTACCTCGATACCTCCTCGACACCTTTAGCTGTTGAAGGCAAAATTCTCGACACCTACCTCGACAGCACCCTCGATACCTCTCGACACCTCAGCTGTCGAGATTTACTGAGGTGTCTATATAAGCTTCTGTCGCGATTTTCTCTCATTCTCACTCGATCTCTCTCGATCTGTCCGAGGTCTTTTCATCTCCCAATCAAGCTTTTCTCCCTCAAAGCTTCAAATCTTCATCCTTGTTGATCTTCCCTTGATTTCCTTCACCTGGTATGTTCTTTTTCCCTTTCTTTTTCATGCATTTCATGATTTTAAAACCTAGGTTTTGGGATTTTTGGAAATTTTTTGGGGTTTTTCAAAATTGAAGAGTTTTTCTTGAAATTTTGGGTTGGTTTTTCTCTCAAATGTTTTTAAAATGTCATACATTGCATTCCATGAGCATTAGAATGATATTTTCATGCATTTAGATGTGTGTTTCTTGTATGTGTGCTGCTAGGTTTGGATTGGGTTGAGCCCATGATACTTTTTAAGTTTGCATGTCACATGCCCATGCATTTCCATGCATACGTACTTTTTGTTCAACATATTATCATATTTGAACTGTTTGGGATTTTTCTGATTGTCTCCCTCTCTATCGCTTTCTCATTCTTTTACGTTAGTTGTGTCTATGGCACCCAAACGTAAATCTACTCCAGCTCGGAACCCTCTGCGTTCTGGAGCTTCCTCTTCTTCTGATTCTGCTCCTCTTAACCTTCGGTTCCGTGATGGAGATGCCCACAAGGCATTTATTGAGAACTTTTCTAGACGAGGTGTTCATTCGGAACGCCAAGTCATTTTGGCAGACTTCGCCGACACTGACCTTCCCTCTGTCATTCACAGTAGGGGATGGGGGTCACTGTGTGACATCCCGGTCACCTGTCCTCTCGTGCTGATTCAGGAGTTTTACTCCAACATGCACGAGATTGATCGTTCAGTACCTCTCTTTTTCACTCGCGTTCGAGGTACGCGCATCCCTGTCACACCGCAGCTAGTGGCGGATGTGCTTAGGGTTCCTAGGATAGAGTTTCCTGACTATCCTTCTTGTGAGCGACTGAGGACTGTGTCCAAGGATGAGCTCATTTCTGCTTTTTGTGAGCGCCCTTCTGAGTGGGGTGAGCACCAGTATACATCATGTAGACCTTTTGCTAAAGGTCCTAGGTTTCTTAACATGGTGATGACTTTTGTACTTCATCCTCTCTCTCACTATAACTCTATCACAGAACCTTGTGCTCGATTTTTGTTATCTCTACTTGAGCATCTCACGATAGACTTTCCTTCTCACTTCATTTTCTCTATCATAGATGTTCATTTAGATGCGGCGTCCCGTGATAAGCTCATCTTTCCTTCCGCTATCACGAGGATTCTACGCCATTTTTCCATCCCTTTCCCTTCGTCCGACCACTTCACACACATATCTGCCATAGATGTCGCTACCGTAAAACGTAGTGAGGCACAGTTCAGGTCGAGACAGCCGGATTCCACTCCGCCCTCCCGTTCGGCTCCATCCAGATCAGCTCCATCTACATCGGCTCCTCCTTCTTCTTCAGGCGATGTATCTCTTGGAGATATTATGGCGCAGCTGCAGCGCATGGATGCTCGCCTCGATACACTCACCACTGAGTTGTATCAGGTGAATGTTCGTGTTGGTCGTATTGCACGACGGCAGGCGACCATGGGTGGTTTTGCTTCTGAGGCTTCTCCTCCACCACCTCCTCCAGTTGCTTCAGATTCTGATACTGAGGATGATGATGATGATGATGGAGATGCTAGCTCTACTGATGAGATGTCTACATGACACTCTACCCTTTGTCATTCGTGACAAAAAGGGGGAGTAGTTTTGGATTATGAGAGTAGTCATCTTAGGGGGAGAGTTAGTACAGGACATTTTTGATAGGGGGAGTGTTCATATTTTTGAGGGATGTAGTGAGATTTTGATGTATCTTTTTCTCTTCTAGTCGTTATAGATACATTGATCTTGTATATGAGGTCTTGTGACCAGTTTACATACATTGTACTTATTCTTTCTATATGTGGATGTATGTTTTTCTTTTTCACCTATCTCTTCATGTGTTGTTTCTTTTCTCTCTTTATACACATGTTCTTTATATTTGTATGCAATCTAATTATTTTCTGTTTCACACAAGATGCCTTGATGAGTTTTGTTTAAAAGTGTTTCAGAAATACAGGTTGTCAAAGTCTATTTGCCATAAACTCTCTTCTTGCAAAGTTTTTCAAGAGTTTGTGTTAGGATAGATTTTATTGTATGTAACAAGTGAATATGAGTTAAGTGATTTATGACTTCTCTCATATGTTCATTTGTTTGTTGTGGTTTTGTCACGGATTGCCAAAGGGGGAGATTGTTAGGACATATGTGTTCACATGTTAAGAACATATGTCATATTTTATGTATATTGGCTAATCCTTTGACAAAACGCACTCTACTTGTAATTGGGTAGTTCTAGGTGTTTTTAATACTTCAAGAAACAAGGTTTCAAGATCAAGTATTGAAGTCATCAAGTCTGTCCAAGAAAAAGCAAGTTGAAGTGCAGAATTTTTAAAGCTCGACACCTGCTCGATAGCTACCTCGACACCTGCTATCTGTCGAGAATTAAAAAGTCAGATTTCTGTTCTGATTTTCTTGGGATCCGTGAATGTGTTTTTGGGCCTTCTTTTCTTCTAACCCTAAACATATTTAAGGAGTGTTTTAAGAGCCGTCAACATAGACACAAGTTGCATAAGCATTGAGCAATCCTTGTTCAAGCAAATTGTGATCTAAGACAAAGTTCTTGACCTAGTTCATCTTCTTCAAGAAGTTGCTGTGTATTTTGCACCGTAGGGTTTTGTGACCAAGCATCTTCCTGATCTTCATTGCATAGGATGATCTGAAGAACTTTGCAGCCAACCTCTCTTCCTAAAGTTGGTGTTTGAAGTCGCGTACTGGGATCCGCGCATCTGGTTAGTCACGTACTTGGGAGCCGTGCATCAAAAGGGGGAACTGTCACTACAGATCAAGTCCAATTGGGTATTGGGGTAAGGGTTCAACTGTAGGTTGGTAAGGTACTTGGGATTCCTTATTTGTAACTGCTTGATTTGATAATAGTGGAGTTTCGGGAGTGGTGACTTGAAAATCACCCGGTGGGGTTTTTGCCGTTAGGGTTTTCCCCATTCGTGAACAAATCACCGTGTTATTTATTTTCCGCTGCATATTTAGTTATTCGGTGATTTGTTTGTGCTGCCACGTATATTGTATGTTAAATTGATTAATTAATAACTTGGCAAAATTAATTAATTAGTTTAAATCACAAGGGGTCATTTAGTTTGTGGCCTATCATAGGGAAACCCTTCATGGATTTGAGGTTTACTACCAGAAGCTAATAGTTTAGTTTTTGTTCAATGAAGAGAGCATTGTGTGTGCTTTCTTTAGGCTTCCACGACATCAAAAATGTAGTAACTAAAGAGAAGCAATCCGAGTAAATACTCGATGCATTTACGAAGAGGAAAAGTGTTAAAAACTCTCCACAGCTAGATCGCTAAAATGATCTACTAAAAGAATAAATTGTGGTACATGAATATAAAAGAACCCTTAAAGCCTAAGTCACTCACTGTACTCAAGCCTTCCAAACTTCTACTAGCAATGAATTTCTTCGAGTCTTGTCTTCCTCTAGAATCCGAATCCCACAACCAAGCTCAGTTACACCCTCAAGGCTCATTCGTTGAAATTTGGCAAGCTTTAATGGTTTCCTTAACACCACCCAACTCTTACAACTCTAAAGTTAGGTGAAGCAAATGATGGTTTAAATCTCCTCTCAAAGTATGTAGTTATGTAGAGAGAGAGAAGTCAAAGAGAAATGAGTTTTTGCTCTAAGGTTTTCCTCAGCTCTTTAATCCATCAATAGAGAATTTTCTAGGTGTCTAAAATGGTGGAAAATGAGGCTTAAATATATAGGTCAAGGAATGACACAATAGTGAAAACGTAACTGATTTCTCTCAAGTTTTTGTCATTTCGAAGGACACTTTGTCCTCAAAATGTTTAGCGAACTTGCTATCCCTAACTTTCAAAAGCTGATTTCGCATGACACTTCAATTACACATTGATTTTCGCTCCACCGAAAGTCTTCAGCATATACCTTTTAATCTTCAGCTTGAGACCTCTTGCACCCAATATAAAGTACAACTCATTTCAAGAATTGAAATAACATCCATAGTTTTCATGGAATTTGAATGCTCAAATATGTGTGAATACACTAGAGTTTGTTTAGACTCCAAAATCAAAAATTACGATTAGATTGCTTTTACTATAACTTATGTAATGCAGAATACGAGTGAATGAAGCACAATTGAAAGCTTAAATTTGCATGAAAGCACAAGATCTGATTAGACCCCTAAATTAAAATTACGGCATGGTTGATTTTACTCTAATTTAAACTAAGTGCGAAATAGAGTAAATGCGAGCAGATAAACAAAATAACTACTTTAAGCCATATTCAATGAATCACAGCAGTAATATGAAAGCTAAAAGAGTAGGGAAGAAGAATGCAAACACAAGATAATACGCTGATGTGTTATTGAAGAGGAAATCGAAGAACTCGGTAAAAAACCTTTCCGCCACCCTCCAAGCGGTAAATTGATCCACTAGAGAATAAGTTGGAGTACACGAATAACAAAAGACCCTCCAAACCTAGTCTACACCATGTACTCAAGCCCTCCAAGCTCCTGCTACCAATTGACTTCGCCAAGCCTTGTCTTCTTTAACTCTTCGGATCATGCAATTCAGCTCGATTACATCCACCAAACAAATGGCTTCTTCCAATACTACCTAGTAGCACCAAAACCTCACTTTATACTCAGGATGGGTGTGGTAAGTGTTTGGGCTATCAACCTCTCAAGAATTTGGAAATGGAGAGGTAGGAGTTGAGGAAAACCACAATGGATTGTGTAGAGGATTGTGGGTATAACAATCTCTAACCCTCAAAGGTTGTGGCTATGGTTTTCTCTCTGAAAGCACTCTTCAACATATGTGGGTAAAGACAAGGTGTATCAAATATGAAAAATTGGCAAAATAGAATGTTTCGCGAGTATCTCGCGGTAAGGCCTTACCTGCGAGACACTCACGAAAACTAGCTGTCACCATCTGTCATGACTTTTCGCATTCCAGTCATGTGCTGAGTACATGCTTCACCTCGCGGGAAGACTTCTCGCGAGCTACCTGCGAAAACTTCTTTGGTCTTCAATTTCCTTGAGTCTTCACACTCTCTCTCTCACACACAACTTTTACAATAAAATCCCACATAAAATATAGGGTATAAAAGATTGAACATAATTACAATCAAATTTGGCACGGAATTAAAGCCAATACAAAATAGTTGTAAATCACAACATTACAATCTCTACCTTTGGCTATTCCATGACAAAACCTCTAAAACAGACTTTAGACTTAAACGTGAGTTTGGGAACAGTGGTAAAACTCACTCACACCTAATCTAGAAGTTGTGAAGCACTTGCATGTATGTACTTGTAACCTAAAACACTCACACACAAACAAAACTTTCATTAAGCTTATGACAAGTTGAATACACGATACATATATGAGCAAGTAAAATGTGATCAAGGTAATAAACACTATATAAACAGTTAAGCATATCTTGATCGGACAGGAACAGTCATTAAAGAATGACTACAATGAACTTTTAGCTAGTAAATGATCATCTGAATACGCAGTGCATTAAGAGCAATGCAAAAATCAATTGCATGTCCAACACACAACCAATACAAAATATAAGAAGTATTTGCATCAAGAATACAAGATCCAACAAGGGCACAAGTGTGTAGTACTCAAGATAATGCAACAAAATCTAAAAATACTTAAAAAATGCTACAAAGCAAGAATATAAGAACAAAGTACTCAATATAAACTGAAAGTTTTAAACCAAAGTACTTAAAGCTTTAAAAGAAAGAAATGTAAATATCCAAGAGTTATAAAAACTATAAAGGTAAAAATAAACAAACTATAAACACGACTAGCCAGAAAACTCAAAAGCTGTAAACTAGACTAGCCAAAAAATGGTTAGACTATCCAAAAGTATGTGTCAGCTTTCTCTTTTTGAGCTCAAAAGCTCCCCCTTTCAATATGCACACTTCCCTTCTTGTGATGCTCTTCCTCTTACTATATGCTATCATCCAAACTATACAGTGAGTTGCTCTCTCCCTTTTTGGCACGAATAGCTAAAGGCTTTCCTCTAGTTTGCTTTGAATTGCATCTAATTGTGTCTCAATGGTTGTCAGACGCATTTAAACATGGATGTTGGTGGAGTAGATGAGATTTGCAAGTCCTGAAATATGCTCATGCAAACCTTCAACCAAAATAATCAATCTGTCGGCATGAGAGCTAGATTGCCTTGGTTGAGTGCTAGTAGTCGGTGGCTCATGAGTGTGAGGAGATGCAATCTCAGTATGCCCAGGGGTAGTGTGAGTAGCTGAGCCATGATTGGAAGGAGTGACATGTGGAAAAAATTCACTCTTTGGTGTTTTGGACGAATTTTGCTTTTCCCGTTTAGCAGAAGAGTGACTTTTGCTCATTTAAAGAGACACCATGGATATTGGGCGTTGACAAACTAGGATCGTTCCATCTCTTGGCGAACGAACACCTTTAAGTACCATGATTTTCATGATAAGACTACAAAAGGAAGACACATTTGTGCTGTTGTTCTTGCTGCTATTTTCCCTATAGTTTGGAAGATGTGAGCGCAAATATCAATCGGAGTTCCTGTGATGAGACCACACAAGAATTGTGCTCTTCCAAGATTGATGAACTCTATGTTAGACAGTGGATAGAGATTGGAGAACATGATTAATGTGAGAGTCTTTAATTCAGGTTCAAACTTCGTAATTCCAATGGATGTTCCTTTTGCTGAAACCTTATGATCAACTCCAAGAATTTGAAGAATATCTGTCACTGGAGGAAGTCTATCATCATATGGAGAGATGTCCACATTTGCTGGTCAAGTGATGTGAAGGATCTTTGCAAGGTAGTCTGGAGTGATGATGAATTCCTTTCCTCTTAACCAGCACTTCAGTTCAACTTCGGTGAATCTAGCATTCGAGTAGAACTCTTTAACTAATTCACTAATGGAATCCTTGAAGTTTTTGAATAGATTAGCCCAATATTTATCCGTAAAAATCCTAGGGATAAAGGTGGATCCCAGGGTGTCAAACCGGACAATACGTTCCACCACAGTGGGGGCATCCTTAAAAATGCTGGAGAAAGTCTGAGAGTCCAGGGAAGTCTTGAATCTCTTGCTGTTGGAGACTTTGGATGATTGCCGGGTTCTCTTTGATACAGTGGATGACGTAAAGTCAATCACGGGTTCTTAACTGTGAGAGGAGCGGCGATACATCTACACAAATAGACACAAAGCAGAAAGGAATAAGTGCAAAACACAAAACAGGAACACAAACTTGATTAGTGGCAAGTTAGTTCATAAAAATAAGCACAAAGTCCTAAAAAGGAACAAAAACAATGTCACACAATCTTGTTATAAGTGCTAAAACATAGAATATTAATAAAATGCAAAAATAATTGACAATTGTGCAAGTGTGTCCATCAAGTGTGCATAAGGTGTGCATATGTGATGCATGTGCAAGGCATGACTAGGCATAATTCGGTCAAAGTGTGTAAAACACACAACCAATGATTAAAACATGATAAACATGTATAATCATGGTAAGCCCTAAAGTTTGGAACTCATTGGAGTCCAAAACAACACTAAAATGCCATTTGGGCATTTTATCAAGCACTTAGTATGCGCCTATAAAACTAACATGTGGGCAATGCATGAACATGAGTGAATCTTGCCTAAATACTTGTTAAAATGTCACAATTGGCCAACATAAATACAAACAAACCAAATGGGACAAAACCCAATCAAGAAATGGAAAGAATTTTTACAAAATTTAAAGTTCCCAACCCTTTTTCAAAATAACCCAATTCAAGTAAAACTTAGAAATTTTCTACATAATCTAAGGAAATAAAGAGAAAAGATTGTATAGACATACCTTAGATATGATTTGAAGAATTTTTCTCTTGAGTTTTGGTTGGGTTTTTGAGTGAAAATCAGTTTGGGGTTGAGAGAGGCACGAGGGAGGCAAAATGAGGGAAAGACATGTGATTTGAAAAACTATCTACATCAGCCCTTTAAAATTGGAAACACGCATTTTTCGCAGGGTTACCTTCTTGCGAAGTTACTCGCGAAAAATGCCTTTGAAGCACAAAACTTTTTGCAGATAGACTTTACTTGTGAAACAATTGTGAGACAGTCGCGAAAGTCTCTGTCTGAAATTTTGTGTTTTCAATATTTTGCCTTAACTCATTTTCGTGGGAAGTGCTAAGTTGCGTGCCTCTCGCGAAAGTGCCTTTGAAGAAGTTTTTGATGAAAAACATAAAATGTAATTTGAACAAAAACTCAAAACACGAAAGCGTAAAAACATTTTCAAAAACATATAAAATACTCAAAAATCTTTTTAGATTTGATCGACAAGCAATTGAGAATACACATCACATTTGAACATGTACAATCACACAAATGAAATAAGTATTCATTGAACAAAAGTCTTGTGTGTTTTGTGTGAGTATTAGATGTGAAATAGTCTTTAGTCCAGAGTGAAGCTTCAATGATCAATTCAATCAAGTCATACACAATTGGTACTAGGTCAAGTGGTCTATCTCAATTATAAAAATGAACATATATGACCTCCCACAAGAAAATGATTACACATCTTTGAAACTTTTCATTTGGGCTTCTTTACAAATCATAACATTTGATCCTTTTTTTTTTTGAACAATATATCTCATTTTGAGATCGGTGCCTAAAATTTTTGATATTTCAATTTTGAGAATAAGACTTTGGTTTTTTGGGCACCATACATTTCAATACAATTGTTGAGCTATAAAACCAAAACGTAAAATGTGTAGGAAGATATATAGGCACAAGTCTATGAATGTATCAAAATGATCAAGACTATTGACCAATCATTCATGACAAGCTTGAAGATCGATTTACAACAGTCACACATAGATTTCAAGATTTTTCCCACAAAGATAAATGTGCATACATAACAAGCTAAGCTCGTAAATGCACTACGCCATTAGTATAAAGGTACTAGGCCAAACTCACATGTGAAATACACAACACAAGCGATCAAACTTTTTAGAGTTTTTTCAATTTTATGGGTTTTTGAATTTTTTAACACACTAAAAAACAGAACATGTAAAGTAAGATCTACAAAAACAACAAGTACAAAACGGACTTGAAAAGAAACATGCTAAAATGTGAAACATAAATGACTAACCAATCAAAGTCACAACATATAGGAAGAATTGATGCATGGACATGATCTAATGCTTATGCATGTGTACCCTTCTTCATCCACATGGCACGTGCATTTGGGGTGATATCCCTAGAGGATTGAGTACTAGAGTTGTGATTCTTAAACTTTGACTGAAGCTTGCCAAGCAAGAAGTGATGGTATCTATTATCTTTATTACATCACCAAAACCGGAATCAACTTCTTGCCCTTTTGATTTCTTGGTGTTCTAATTCCCCTTTCCTTGTCCTTTTAGCCTTTGAGAATCTGCATTTTTTAATACGTGATTTTATAGCAGTTAGGTCTTGTGTGTCCTCTAACTCCACAATGGTGGCAGAAGTGTTGAATTTGAGGACCTCTTTGAGACTTTGGAAGAGACTTCCCTTTAACCTTGGGTTTGGCCACATATGGATTTTGAGGTTTTGTCAAAACCTTTTGAGCAGTTCCATTTGGCTTTTTCTCCACTTTGTTATTCTCAACACTAGGTGCTGCAACCATTGGTTCCTTAGCTTTAACAAATTTCATCTCCTTGGACACATTGGCACTTGAACTACTCACTTCAGAATATCCTAAGCCACTTTTGTCAGAAAAAGGCTTTTGATGTGCAAGCACCTCGACAAGTTTCTTGGAGGCAACACGCTCCACTTTGGCATTAGCTTGAATCACTTTAAGCTTAAGAAACTTGATCTTGGAGTAGGCCTCGGTTAGTTCTACATTCAGCGCCTCAACTTCACACTTCGTTTCCTTGTACCTTACAAGTATGCTCTTGTAGTCTTGTTCAACTTTCTTCATTTTTTAGGTGGCTGCCTTAGCCACTCTCTCATACTCTCCGGTTTTCTCAAGAAGAGAATTATAAGATTCTTGTAGTTCTTTGGTTCCTTCATCTTCATCATCGGATTCTTCCCCAATTCTCATAAACTCTACTTCGGTGTGCTCGCCAAGTTCTTCCACTAGAAGGCTCAAATCTTCCGATGAGTCCACTAGTGCAATGGTCATAAATACGGAGTAATTTTCTTCTTCGTCATAACTTTCTTCCAAATCAGAATTTGAACCATCTGAGTTACAAAGGGTAGTTGCAAAGACTTTACCTTTTGCTTTCAAATACGTGGGGCATTCTTTCTTCACATGACCATGCCCTTTGCACTTAAAGCACGTGACCATTTCAAATGGCGAGGAGTCTCTTGAATCCTTCTTCTTGAAGTCTTTCTTGAATTTTGAGAATTTGCCCTTCTCAAAAGACTTTCCATCTCTCTTGAGCTTTAGGAACCTACGGAAGTTCTTAGCAAGATACGCCACATCCTTTTCAACCTCATCCGAGGAGTCTTGAGCTTCTAATATCTCATTGACTGTCTTGAGAGCAAGTGATTTGCTCTTCCTTTGAGATGGTAGAGATAGCTCATAGGTTTGAAGAGAATTGATGAGTTCTTGAATTTTAATCTCATCAAGGTCTTTGCTCTCTTCGATGGCGGTGACCTTTGCACGGAAACTCTTCGGCAAAGAACCTAGAATCTTCCTCACAATCTTGGACTCCTTCGTTTGTTCTCCCAAGTTGAATTTCCCAATCACCACTTCATTTAGCTTCCCATAAAATGAGTCGAATGACTCGTCTTCACTCATCTTCAGTTCCTTGAAGTGTGTGGTAAGCATTTGCAACTTGGTGTCCTTCACCTTTTTGGTGGCTTCATAGGTCATCTCCAAGATTTGCCATGCCTTTTTGGCAATTGTGACATGAGAGATTCTGTGAAATTCATCAGGAAAAACACCATAGAAAATAGCATTTAAAGCTTTGCTATTAGCATTAGCCACAGCAAGAGCTGCCTTATCTTGTGTGGATTTAGCAGTCTCCAGCCTAATCCATCCTATCTCGACAGCGTCCCAAACACTATCATCAATAGAACATAGAAATGCCCTCATACGGACTTTCCAAAAAGCTTAATTGCTCTCATCAAAGTATGGTGGAGCATTAAGCGATGGAGATTGATTTATCTCAAAAAGGGGTCTAGGATCACACTTAGGTAATGAAATCACAGCAAGTGTACCCACTCTGATATCAATTGAAAGCTCAAATTTGTGTAAAAATATAAGAGCTGTTTAGACTCCCAAATTAAAATTACGGCTTGGTTGATTTTACTATAACTTAAACTAAGTGCAGAATAGAGTAAATGCGAGTGGATAAACAAAATAACTACTTTAAGCTATATTCAACGAATCACAGCAGTAAAATGAAAGCTAAAGGAGTAAGTAAGAAGAATGCAAACACAAGATAACATGCTAATGTGTTATCGAAGAGGAAATCGAAGAATTTGGCAAAAAACCTCTCCGTAGCCCTTCAAGCGGTAAATCAATCCACTAGAGAATAAGTTGGGGTACATGAATAACAAAGACCCTCTAAGCCTAGTTTACCATATGTACTCGAGCCCTCCAAGCTCCTACTACCAGCTAACTTCACCAAGCCTTGTCTTCTCTAGCTCTCCGGATCACGCAATTTAGCCCGATTGCATCCACCAGACAAATGGCTTCTTCCAATGCTTCCTAATAGCACAAAAACCTCACTTTACACTCAGGATGGGTGTGGTAAGTATTTGGGCTATCAACCTCTGAAGAATTTGGAAATGGAGAGGTAGGAGTTGAGAAAAAACACAATGGATTGTGTAGAGGATTGTGAATATAACAATCTCTAACTCTCAAAAGTTGTG